>CM028755.1:27617678-29017678 GCA_016801395.1 Leptodermis oblonga
ATAAACGGTATTGAATGATATCTTTGGGAGAAACAACAATAATCAGAGAGAGTAGCAAGAAATTGTTCATGAAGTACTTGTCTAGAATCCCCTTCTATTCTACTTACCTGAAATGAGGCTGGTGCCTGAGTATTTATAAGCCCACTTTGATAGTTCCGTTGGATTGTGATGTCATACGCTCCCACTTATTCTTTTCTTTAATGATACTTTAGCCGTTCCGGGAAAACTGGCTTTAACTTTGGCTCCTTTGTCATCATTGCTCTGCATATATTAAGATAATGGTCCTACCATGATATCTAACTGTTTCGAATATATTATCTCGGATCGGTTTACTCTTTACCGATATAAGCTTTTATGTGTTTTAGTTACTTACCGACCTGAACTTTAACACTGTTGACCAATCTAACTTCTCTTAAGCTTTTACCGACCTGGGCTTCTCCAGTAGAATTGTACTTTTTCTGACTCAATCTTAACCGATCTGAGTTAATAAGTTTTACCGATCTAAGATTACCAAGTTGGTTTATAATGTTTTCCGACCTAAGCCTTCATGAGTTTATTAAGTCTTTTAGGACCGAGCTGAGCCTTTATATCCGATCTAAAGTTATAACAGACAGACTTGGTTTGTATGATCTTTCCGACCTGAACAGGGATCCGGGCTTCTTTTATCCTTTACTGTTCCTTTGTATTAATTCATTGGGCTAGGCCCAATAGGAATGTTAATTTTATGCACATCAACAAGCCCCCCCAGTATTAGGTTTTACCGATCTAAAACTTAATACTCTTTGGGTTTTCCGAGCTAAGACCTGGCGTAAAGGACATCATAAGTTCCTAGATATTAATCCGAGCTAATTTTTCTGAGCTAAGCAACATACCGTATTTTACTAAGCCGAATTTGTGACTAAAGCATTTTTCCAGTATTTATCTGACCTATACTTCATATAAAAACATGAAATATGACATGAAATCCGACCTTCAAAGAATAATCTCATCCGACTGTATAGTAATAATTGAAATTCCGATCTAAAGAATTTGAACAGTTTTCGGACAAATAAATGTAATCATAAATACGTACCTTTGCGTTACCCTAGATCGGGATTCCGAAGAGGCGGACCTGTCTGGACACGCCTTCACGTTTATTATAGCTATCGGTACGACTTCCAAGGCCGTTTCATGTTCTCAAAATATCATTAATGCCTTACAGCTTTTGGTCTGCTTACGTCTCTTCGATTTCATCGAGGCTTCACTATATAAAAAAAATTGCGAGTGCAAGCTTTTTACTCCCTCCATCATTCGCTTTCCTGAAAAGAGAAATTTTTACCTTCCTCCTCCTTCCCTTCGCCGGAGTTTTTGCGATTTTGCCGGAATTTTGTGCCGTGTTCCAATTTCCGCAATCTTCGATAGGGTTGCTGTCCCACCATTGTTACCTTCTGTTGCTGTACCCTTTCTTCCTTTCATCAGTCTGCAATGGCCTCCGAGAAAAGCTCGGGTACCGGAGCATCGCGTCAGGCACCGGCAGCAGGTTAGCATCCTTGACCCTTTCTTTTCTGATGATTTATTTTCCGTTCAAATCTGTCTTGTTTGAGTATTTCTGTAGGAGTGATTTGTCCATGATTATTTGAATTGATTGCTGTAGATTCGGCTGCTACACACGAATTTAAACCCGAGGAAATAATTTCACAAATGACTATGGCAGATTTAGTAAGACTTAGGTCGACCCATTATATAGATCCTTCTGTTCCTATTCGTCTACCCGAGCCCGAAGAGAGGATAAATATTGCATCTGAGGGTTGGGTTGGGGTTTATGAGTATTATATTAATTTTGGACTGAGGTTTCCGACCCTAGATCTGTTGAACGAAATGTGTGACTTCCTTAATATCGGGTTGAGCCAACTAGTACCTAATGCCCTTAGGTTTCTGATAGGGTTCACATATGTGTGTTTTGGGGCTGGGGTTCGGCCTACGGTAGACTTGTTTTTTCAATTTTATACTGTTCGTAAATACCCTTATGGCAAATGGTGGGTGACCTTTCAGAAGCGTAGGAATAGCCCTGTACTTATTACCGATTCCCCTGATACCAACAAACAATGGAGAGATAGATTTTTTATGGTGAGGGCTGAGGAAGCGAACCTACCCTGCCGTTGGTCTCAGTTTATTTTACCAGTCGAACAATCCCGAGACAAGTCCGACCCCAGAATTCAATCGGACTATAAGGTGCTAAAAAACTATAGTAGCTCGGCTAAATATTCGGTTAAATTTCCTTCAGAGGATCTTCTTGTTTCGGCCGGGCTGAGCCAATCCCCCAATGTAGAAAGTAAATACCTGTTCCTTGAACTCTTTATCATAGTATCCTCACCCTGGCTCGGTAATTTTGGTTCATTCATGTTGCTTATTTTCAGGTAGTCTCGGCGGGTTCGGAAGGAAGAAAAAAGTCAACAAACCTGCTGCAGCTTCGGGATCCTCTAAAAGATCAGCTGAGATCGATCTCACGGAAGAGGTCGAGGTGACCGACCCTCCCAGCTCGGCATTGACAACTCGGGTCGCAAAAAGGAGCAAGCCGACCCCGGAAGAAATCCAAGCAGCTAAGGCTGCTAAAGCTCCACAATTGTTGACGGGCCCCATACGTGATCCCGAGCTGCCGAAACCTGATGATCTTTGGGGACCCGTAGACCCGTCAACAAATGAAAGGGTTCTGCTGCTGAAGGATAAGAAAGATAGGCCGATCTCTCTAGCTCGGCCCATACGTCAAGTGCACTTGTCAGAACCCCTGCCTGAGAACATAAGGCCTTACCAAGAGTTGGAGGCTGAAACTGAAAGGTCCTTTGAGGAGATGGTACAGGTGGGCAATCAGCTCCGGCAAAATATGGAGCTGATGATGAAGCAGGAGGCCTTTCTTGCTTCACACATAAAGAGGGTGAGCATCAAAAATTAATTAATGTCTGAAAATAATAATTACCTCGACTGACACTCCTGGCTCGGATTTTTTGCAGGTAGCCTATAATTATGCTGCTACGTCAAAAAGGGCAACGACTTTGGATATCTTAGCCCAAAGCTACGAGCTGGAGAGGTCGAAGAAACCGTCCGAAGCCGTTGAAGATCTGGAGTTTCAGCTGGGGCTCGAGAAAAGCAAGTATTCGGAGCTTGAGGTTGAAAAGAACGGGCTGATGAAGCAAAACCAAGGTCTGCTTTCCAAGTCGAGCCAGCTGGAGACCAAGGTCCAGGGACTGGAGACCGACGTGGATATCCTGAAGAAAAGCGAGGCCTCCTTGCTCAAAGAAAAATCCAACTGGGCAAAGGAGAAAGCTGACCTGGAGAAAGCTGCCGAAGAGGCCAAGAAAGCTGCAGAAGAGGCTACAAAAGCTACAGAAGAGGCTACAAAGAAGGCTGCAGCAATGGTCAGTTCGGAAGAGGCTGAAGCATCTCGTCAGGCCGAGCTGAAACTTTTTAAGGAAGGGACCCTGCTGGAGTTGATGAACCGGCGCTTTTTTGAGTTAATCCAGTGTGGGTACACTCTGTGCTGGGATGAGTTAAAAAGCTCCAGGTCGGCGGAAGGTGTTCCAGAAGACTCCATAGCCCAGGGTTCTTTGCTTCCGGAGGGACGTGATCCTTACGACTTAGTAGAGGAAATCAAGCAAGAATGCCGAGACATCGGTGTTCCGATTCCAGAAAAGGTCGAAGAGGATCCTGTGGCCGACCCCCAGGAAATAGCAGATGAAGCTTCTTCTCAAGCTCCTCCTTCCTGAGATCGGCCTTTCTTTAGATCGGGCTTGCCCTTCCCTCCAGCTGTGTGAGGAATGTAGGTAGCATGCCTAGATGCAGTTGCAGTGATGTACTTGGTTTTATACTTGGTAGAATTTTTTCTGATTCTGGTCCCTTTCGAAGAATTTTTCTAGTATTCAGACCGTATTTGTAACCGAGCTTGATTATTGAATGAAAATGATCCTTTATGTTTCCTTCACATTTTGCCTTTTTCATTTTTAACTCGGACTGCTTTTACTGATAATATTTTCTCAAGTGTGCTGCATTCCAAGTTCGCGGAATCAATCGTCCTTGCAAATCTTCTAGAATATAATTTCCGGTAGGTCGGGCTTCGATTACCCGATAAGGTCCTTCCCAATTAGAAAATAACTTGCCTTGTTCTTGTGGTTTGCTGATAAATCGGTTTCGTAAGACTAAGTCTCCTGGTACAAAGGCTCGATGTTTGACCCGAGCATCATAGTGTTGCCGAACTAAATTTTTGTAATTCATTTGATGTACATAGGCTGAGTCCCGAACTTCTTCTATCAAATCCAGGCTGAGCTCCAAGTTCTTCTGGTTTTGGTCTCTTTCGAAGTGCATAACTCGCGGGGCTCCACTTTGTATTTCTGGGGGGATGACAGCGTTGACCCCAAAGGCTAGCTCGAAGGGGGTCTTCCCTGTAGCCGATTTGGGCGTAGTCCGGTGGCACCAAAGCACATGGGGCAGCTGTTCTACCCAATTTTTTCCTTTATCTTCTAGTCTGGATTTCAGCCCGTGTAACAAAGTTCGGTTTGTGAGTTCTACTTGTCCATTTGCTGGAGGATGAGCTACCGACGCGAAACGCTGGGTAATACCAAGTTTTGAACACAAGGCTGTGAATTCCTTAGATTCGAACTGAGTCCCATTGTCCGAAATAACCGATCTGGGCACACCAAAACGACAGATGACTTGTCTCCAAAGAAACCGAGCTACGGTTCGCCCTGTAATATTTGTCAGTGCCTCAGCTTCCACCCACTTTGTGAAATAATCTATGGCCACAACAAGATAATGGCATGAACCGACCTTAGGAAACGGTCCCATGAGATCTATCCCCCATTCTGCGAAAGGCCATGGAGCAATTATCCCTGTAAAACTGGAGGCCGGCAACTTATGAATTGTTGCATTGTGTTGGCAATTGGAACACCTTTGAACATACTCCACTGCTTCTTGGAATAACCGAGGCCAATAAAACCCAGCCCCAATTATTTTCTTGGCCAAATTCCGAGCCCCAATGTGAGACCCGCAATCTCCTTCGTGTACTTCCTTCAGCATGGCCTCCGCTTCTCCCGATCCCACACACTTTAGTAAAGGCATCAAGAAGCCCTTTTTATACAAGTCCTCCCCGATTATCTGATAGTGTTCAGCCTTCCTTTGTATTCGTTGTGCTTCCTTCCGGGATTCTGGTAAAGTGCCATCTTGTAGGTATTGCCATATAGGAAATCTCCAATCCTGTCCTTCTCTTATAGACAAGATTACTGGTTCGGCTGTACTCCTGGTATGTACTTCTTCTACTAGGACGGTTTTAGTCAGGTGAGAAAAAACCGAAGAAGCCAATTTGGACAAAGCATCGGCATTTGTATTTTTGCTTCGTGGGACCCGCTCTATAGCCCATTTTTGAAAAAATTTTAGTTGCTGTTGCGCCAATGTTAAATACTCCTCCATTTGTCGGTCCTTAGCCTTATACTCCCCCAAAATTTGTTTAACCACGAGCTGAGAGTCTGAACAAATTTTTAGATTTTCAACCCCAAATTTCCGAGCTAACTTCAGGCCGGCTATCATGGCTTCGTATTCAGCTTCATTATTTGTGGCTGTGAAGCAGAATCGTAGAGCGTAAGTGTGAATTTCTCCTCCTGGGCTGGTGAGAACGATCCCTGCTCCTGATTCGGATTGGCTTGAGGCACCATCCACGTAGAGAGTCCACGCATTATCACCTTCTGCTATTGTTACAAGTAGATCGGTTCTTTCTGACGGACTTGATATGCTCTCCTGTTGATCTGGTACTCCTTCAGCTATGAAATCTGCTAGCACCTGTCCTTTGACTGCTGTACGCGGGGCAAAGGTGATGCCATATTCCCCTAATTCGATGACCCATTTGGTAAGTCGACCTGAGACTCCTGCCTTTTGTAAGATGGCTTTAAGGGATGTATCGGTATAAACGGTAACTCCATGAGAATTGAAATAAGGTCGGAGATGCCGAGTAGTTTGAACTAAAGCCAAAACCAGCTTTTCTAAGCTAGAATAGTTCTTTTCAGCTGCCTGCAAAACTTTGCTAACAAAATAGATGGGTCTTTGAACCCGGTTATCTTCTCTAAATAAAATCGAGCTAATTACAGATGTAGTAGTGGCTATGTATATGTATAATTGTTCTCCATAAATAGGTATGGTCAAAGATGGCACAGAATCGTTCAAGAGTAATTTGTTCAGCCGACCGAGCTAAAAACCGATCTAAAACTGTTATTCTTCCCGTTAACTGTGGTACTTAACGAATTGACTTAGGCGGATGTATTTGTAATTAACCGAGATACCCCCTTTGAAACCACGTAACCTTAGAATTTTCCCGAAGTAGCCCCAAAAACACATTTTTTCGAATTTATCCTTAATTGATATTGAACAAGATCTTCTAGTGTTTTCGCGTAAGTCAAGCAAACAGGTAGTGTCATTTTTACTTTTAACAAGCAACTAATCAATATATGCTTCCATGTTCCGTCCTAACTGATTTTTGGAGATCTTATCAGATGCTGAAATGTAATTAAGCATAGTAATAAAGCAATAAGTACCTTTTATCCGCGATGAAAGATGTTTTCTCATCGTCCTTTTTAGCCATGAAGATCTGATGATAGCCTTTGTAAGCATCTTAATAAGTTTTTGTATGACCTTGACTCTGGTGAGTTATCCGGTCAAATGCTATCCCTTCCTGTGTCTCCGCCAACTGCTTAGCCTTTCTTATGATTTGTCTCGGCCATATACACAATCCTGCCTACGTTTGTCTCAGCTAACATATTGACGTTGCCCCTGGTTTGCCCTGATCAACGTATTGATCCTGTACATGGTTTGTCCCGTCCAATGTATTGACCCTGTTCCTGGTTTGCCCTGATCAACGTATTGATCCTGTACATGGTTTGTCCCGTCCAATGTATTGACCCTGTTCCTGGTTTGCCCTGGTCAACGTATTGATCCTGTACATGGTTTGTTCCGTCCAATGTATTGTCCCTGTTCCTGGTTTGCCCTGATCAACGTATTGATCCTGTACATGGTTTGTCCCGTCCAATGTATTGACCCTGTTCCTGGTTTGCCCTGGTCAACGTATTGATCCTGTACATGGTTTGTTCCGTCCAATGTATTGTACTTGCCTATGTAATATTGCCTTGCCTGTTTAATGTTAACAAATAGGAGCCATCCCATACATGATAGACAAAACATATGCAAAATTGAAGCCATGGTTTAAGAACGGTTTAAGCCTTCCAAGGTATACATGGTAAGGTGATCACATGATTCCTGTAAGTAGTAGCTGGCCAGCTATCATGGTTACTGGTATAATACTCAACCGTCCTGTGAGTATAACATGGTAATTGCCGAAGCCAATCAATGGTGTCCGAACTGGACTTAACTGTGCCTTATGTAATTGACAACCAGCCAGTGCCTGGTTGTAATTATATTGTTAGAACTACCCGTGTCTAACAATGTCCTACGTTTTTTGAAAGCGGTTCCAAACCGTGTCTTTCAGTAATAATGAAAATCATGATGTGAAAGCGGTTCCCAACCGTGTCTTTCGCAATACATACTGAATAATGAACATAGTAACTTGAGCATCTAAGATATTTTATCGTCCTATAGACCGTACCTGATGGCCTCCATGTCCTACCCACAGTGCCTAACCTGACTTCATGATTTGAATGCGTGTCCCGGGGTTGTCCCTTAGATCGTCAACTGATGGGGGATTTATCCTCCAGGTCGTCCACTAGTGGGTTTTGCCTTTTGGGGTCATCCACCGCTGGGGTCTACCCTCTAGGTCGTCTTCTGCTGGGTCGGCTTCTAAGGTCATCCTCTGCTGGATCGATCTCCAAGGTCATCTTCTGCTGGATCGGTCTTTGAGGTCATCCTCCGCTGGATCGGTCTTTGAGGTCATCCTCTAGAATGTCTTTCTGATTGCCATTCTTTCATTTCTCGATATTCATGCGCCACAAAGAACAACAAATGCAACAAAAATTATAGTATACACCCAAGAAAACAAGAGACATGGTATACAATTTCAGAACATATTTTTAATTGTTTCAACGGATGCCCTTTGAGGCGTTCCTCATGAAATATTAATGACCAGATAAATGCACACGGTATGCTGGTTGGAAGCGGTTCATGAACCTGGCCTTCCCAAATGTACATGATATGCTGCTTGGAAGCGGTTTAAAAGCCAGGCCTTCCCAGATGTATACGATATGATGTCGATTCATTGATGCCAACCAAATTTGTATTTCTATGTGTCAGTTAAGAAATTAATTGTCCCAAAAACAGTACCTCATTGGAGAATTATTTCCTTATTGCAAACTGCTATTCTGAAAGAGGAAGCATCCGTTCCCGAACTTCTTGCGTCATGTCTTCAACAAATTTCTTTGATTGTGAAGAAAATTTGATGAAGAAGATCGATCAAATCGTCCCCACAGACGGCGCCAGTTGATGTGACGTAAAAAATCCGCTTCAGGAATGATGCTTCTTCACAGCCCAATGAATTCTTGTAAACAGCAATTGTCCAATCCAAATGAAGCCTCGCAGGAAAATGAGGAGCAATAAAGGGCCCAATCTGTGGATGAAGCTTTTTATTGTGCAGTAGAATGGATCACTCTAATAATTGATCTGAGTAAATCGGTTCAGCAACAGTGATGAACTTTAAGGATTCTGGATAACTTGATTCGGTAATGGTGATGAAGCTTGAGGATTTGGTACTGTTCCGGTGATAACAATGGAAACTAACCAAGAAAAGGGGCGGGGCTTTCCCCCCTGTATAGGCTCCGACGATCAAGTCAGTAATATGAAAGAAATAAACGGTATTGAATGATATCTTTGGGAGAAACAACAATAATCAGAGAGAGTAGCAAGAAATTGTTCATGAAGTACTTGTCTAGAATCCCCTTCTATTCCACTTACCTGAAATGAGGCTGGTGCCTGAGTATTTATAAGCCCACTTTGATAGTTCCGTTGGATTGTGATGTCATACGCTCCCACTTATTCTTTTCTTTAATGATACTTTAGCCGTTCCGGGAAAACTGGCTTTAACTTTGGCTCCTTTGTCATCATTGCTCTGCATATATTAAGATAATGGTCCTACCATGATATCTAACTGTTTCGAATATATTATCTCGGATCGGTTTACTCTTTACCGATATAAGCTTTTATGTGTTTTAGTTACTTACCGACCTGAACTTTAACACTGTTGACCAATCTAACTTCTCTTAAGCTTTTACCGACCTGGGCTTCTCCAGTAGAATTGTACTTTTTCTGACTCAATCTTGACCGATCTGAGTTAATAAGTTTTACCGATCTAAGATTACCAAGTTGGTTTATAATGTTTTCCGACCTAAGCCTTCATGAGTTTATTAAGTCTTTTAGGACCGAGTGAGCCTTTATATCCGATCTAAAGTTATAACAGACAGACTTGGTTTGTATGATCTTTCCGACCTGAACAGGGATCCGGGCTTCTTTTATCCTTTACTGTTCCTTTGTATTAATTCATTGGGCTAGGCCCAATAGGAATGTTAATTTTATGCACATCACAAAACAAATCTCAAACCCATAAAAAAGAACAGACCCTAAATATTAGCACAGCACAACAGCAGTCTCTATTTCCCTCTCTTGATCAGAGAATACTAGGGCAGCCAAAGCCAAATATTTCACAAAATGGACTGAAATTAGAAATTTTTGGTGGGCTGGGGCCTTTGGGCCGAAATTAGCCCAATTTTTTGGAAAATAAACCATTTCAGCAACCTAAACCAAAAAATTGTGCAGCCCAAACAACATTTTTCTGAACTCGTCTAGACTCTTAGACTCGTCCGAGTCTACCGAGTCTAGGGCGAGTTCAGTCTTGCTGCCAATTATTAACGAGTTTGGCTCGATTTTGGCAGGTCGGCTCATAGACTCGGGCGAGTCTACGAGTCCAGACTCGAGTTTGATAACCATGGTTCAGACTGCCCGTGACTGTTATTAACCCCTAAAAATGTCCATTCTTGCACTTTTAAAAAGGTCCATTCTTGTACCGGTTAAGACTGCCCGTTTTTTATTTTATTTTTTCAAAAAAACTGAAAACGAATCCACCAAATTCATTTTTGATTAAAAATTATTGTTTTTAAAAATAATTAAAAAATTAGAAACGAATTTGGTGGATTCGTTTCTCAATTCGTTTGTTACCTGAATTTATTTATTTTTAAAATTTTTTTTTCTGGAAAACGAAGACATCAAATTCATTTTCTAATGAAAACTAATCTGCCGTCTTCGTTTCTTAAAGATTGGGAATTTTAGTTTGTTTTTGATTGTTTTGGTAATTTTGTGTACCAAAAGTAAATATTAGGGGAAATAAATCACATAATGTTCAACACAATAAGTTGACCAGCAGTCATATCACAAATAATTTGAGAAGATGATAGCATAGCGACGGAATGGATAGTCAATTGCATATTTTTCTCTCTTTTTTACTTTATTTTAAACACGTTGAAGAAATCCTGTTAGCTTTAGCATTTATTTAGCACATGGCCTACTTCAGCAACCAGCCATAACTCATTGCCCACCACTTCAAAGTTCCAACATGCATCATGCTATGGTAATTTAGAGTGGGATCAAATTTTGGCGATACTGTCAATGTATTTTTCTTTTCTTTTTTAAACAGGAGAGAATTCATAATATTTTGAAGTAGTAATACAATCTGAAAGCATGTTCGGTATTTTTTAGTTAGTTAATTAGCTAGTTAATATTTTTTAAAAATAACTATATGATCCCATAGGCATACAATTAAAAAAAGTGTTACAAAGATATCAAATAAAAATATTAAAAATTATGAATTTTTTTCATCAACATTACTTTATAGGTTTAAATCCTTTTAACCCAGTATTTATTGGTTTGTTTGATATTTGTTCCCCTGTATTTCTTAAATACATATTGGTGTGTCTAAAAATGAATAAATCGTTGAGTTTGACCCAATCGTGAAAAAAAAGCCCATTAAATAATAAAAAGATAAAATTGGCCTGGTCCCAAGAAGTCACTAGGGTTCCACAGAATGTAACTAAAATTACTCGTAAAGTACCTGAAAATGATAAGAGAGAAATAAATGAGCAGCAAGACTTAAGCAATAATAAATGGGCAAGGATTATGGAAACGTTATAAAAGTGAGAAGTTAATCATGTGTTAAAGTCACCAAAATAGATAAGAATGGGTCAAGGCAGGTTTAAATCTGTAGTAATTATGATGGCTAAAAACATGGAGTTCAGACGGGATTTGGGGAAGCATTAAAAGCCTAGCGGTTAATACGATGGAGTCAAGACAAAGGGAGTAAAGGTTGCATGTTCGTTACGAGAGCATTTAAGCCATTGTCCATTGCACCGGTATTAAATCCTAATAGCCATTACACTCGACTTAAAGCCACTGACAGTTACAAAGTTATTAAACATTCATTAGCAACTACAAAGACAATCCAAGGGACAAATCTTAAACCAAGTCTATGTAAAGTTGTTAGTCATTTCTTATCAAGGTGCACTATTTCTTACTAGTTTATGCACTTGTGAATTATACTTCATACTATGGTTGTCTGGGTCGGACCTGTCCAGCCGCGAACCGGCAAGGCTGCCGGTTCAAAAAAAGCAAAAAACCGGAGTATAAGAAATCGGTCAAAACCGGTCAAAAGCTGAGTCGAGCCGCAAACCGGCGCGAACCCAGTTTTTGAATTAGTCAATTTTTTCAAATTTTTGTTGTCAATGAGAGTTGAACCTTTGCCACTCAAGTAGAAGATAAGAGTATTTACCACTATACCATTGTTTACTTTTGTGTAAATTATTATTTTAACTCATTTTAATATGAATCATGGACTTTCTAACAATCTATTAATTGGACCATCCAAACTAATGTTAGTTTTATTGTATTCCTTACTATTTATAAAATTAAGACTATTATAATTTTTATTAGCTATTCTCTTTTCAATTAAAATTGGGAAAATTCCCTTAAAGGGCATAGTATGATTCAAAATTCCTAAAAATGGTGTAAAAGTTTTGTAATTCTTATAAAGGGTATATAGCTACTTTTAATAGTTTAATGAATTTATAAATAACTATTTTGCCCTCTTTCTTTCTCTTTTTATTCTCCATGTTCAAGCATACCTATTCTTTTTTTTTTTTCTTTTTTCGGAAAACTCTCCCCCCTTTCAATTTTAAGTTAACTTCCTCTATACCATGATATTTAATATAGAAAGTAAAAAGTTCTTCCATCCAAACAAAAATTTCAATTTATGTATAGTTTTGCAAAATATACTTTCACACTCTATGCAATGATCCAAAGCCCAGAGGCCAATGATTTCTCCACCTCAGCCTTCTCGTCC
The DNA here is from genome assembly GCA_016801395.1 of Leptodermis oblonga. Classification (NCBI taxonomy): domain Eukaryota; kingdom Viridiplantae; phylum Streptophyta; class Magnoliopsida; order Gentianales; family Rubiaceae; genus Leptodermis; species Leptodermis oblonga. Next base: position 27,630,022 of record CM028755.1, read on the forward strand.
TGGTTTGCCTCGCCCGCCTAGTGGTATGTTTGGCCCTCCTCGTCCAGGAATGTCCCCTCTCAATGGCCTTCCTCAAAAGCAGCAGTAGTAGAAGAACTTGAATTATAAGAATGTGATGAAGTGCAGTAGAGATAAGTGACCATCTAGATGGGTTGGCATATTTCACCCACGATGTCAAATTCCAATGAACTTTCAAATCGAGCCGGAAAATCCCACGTCTTGACGCGGACGACTCCGATTCATCAGCATCATCAGAAACTTTGATCGCCTCTGTTAATACAAATTGGAAGAACTTTCAATCAATAGTGGAGTGCAAAATTGTTTCTTTTCTTTCTCTGTCACGTACGAACTATGAAGGAATACAAACATGATCCATAGGCAACATGCCAATTCCGAAAATTTTTGTGAAATATCAGTGCCTCCATATAGACAACAAACTGACCAATGAATATACGTTTTTTTATTTATTTTGCAATCAATTAGAAATTGAAATTTTTCTAAAACATGGATCCGTGGTTTAAAAATCAGATAATTTGGCTTGAACGAAAGAATTTGCTATTTTCTAGACTAAACTCATGGAACATAGAGTGGGGAAAGACGTCTACTTAAACATGGAGATGATAAAGAGAAAGAAGTAGGGTAAAATAGTTATTTACAAATTCATTAAATTATTAAAAGTAGTTATGTATCCTTTATAAGAATTACAAAACTTTTACGCTCTTTTTAGGAATTTTGAATCCTACTACGCCCTTTAAAGAAAATTTTCCATTAAAATTTGTTTAATTTTTTCATGTATTAACTTAAAATACGTTTCATTTTTTTTTACATCAAATTTTATCCTTTTTTTTGTCTAATAAAAATGTAGTAATATAATTTTATATATTTTTTAATAGAAAATAAGCAATATTTTATATTTAATTTACTTATTGGGTTTTATAATAATGAATTTTGATGTTTAAGTTAGTTGTAAAATTTGAAAAAATATATAATTGTTGAGATGAAAATATATTTTAAATGTTAAAAACGGTAAATTTAAAGCACGTTAATCATATATATATATATATATATATGACGTCATCGGATTTGACCCCCGGCTCGAACCGGTTGAAACCCCGGTTCGAGCGAACCCTTGGCCTCGCCGGGTCAACGTTCGGCTGAGCCAGAAAACCATGCTTCATACTTATCATCTTACTGACTTGGGTGTCAGAGTAATACAGAGGGGATGCCCCGCATCTTCTGGGTCATTATCGGATCCAGCAAGGTATTTTCCAGGATTGGGAGATTTAATGTTCCTAAGGGCAAATTGTGTTTCATCACATATTTTACTCACTTGACCACTAGTTAACATTTTTAATATACCATATAAAAACATTCATGTCCCTCTACTTTATTTTAGATTTGACTTTTACATACATTTAACCACTTCATATTTTTTAGGAATAAAGTTTATATTTTCTTCTGAGAATATAATACTGGAATTAAAAAAAAGAATACTATCACTTTTATTTATATATTTATTAAACACATTTCCTTAGTTTTAATTTTATAATGATGAGGTTTCACGTATATAGTTTAGTATTTTACTTAATTATTAAATTTGGAAAAATATAATTACAATGAAGAATTTATTTTTAAATATTAAAAGATTAAATCTTTTAATATATTAATTTTTGTATTTAAATTTTGAAATAAATTGTATTAATTTAGTTGGAATTAGCAATGTATTTTAATTATTATTTGTTTCATAATTTATAGATGCTTTTTCATGTAGCATTTACTTTATTGGTTGATACAACTTTTCATTTATTTTTTGATTTGAAAATATAAAAAACTATAAAATGAAAAATAAAATTTTAAACTTTACAATAGTATATTATTGAATGAATTTCTTCCACAGCCATTGCTTTGAGCATTGCTCTTAGCTTTTGCTCTCGGGCTATCGTGCGGCGCAGCGTGCGATTCGCACGCTTTGTCGCACAGCCCTGCTTCCAATGTTTTGGTCTCGGTGTTTGCTCACTGGACCATGTTGGACATTACGAGTGATTTTGCATGATGTCGCAAACCAGTGCTACTCACTTCTTTTCTTTCCAGTAAATTATTAGAAAATTGTCAACATCATATTATTGGAGTTAAATATAGAGTATTATCTCTTAATGAAATATGACGTTTATTATAAAATTAAAATAAAATAACGAATTACATTTCTTAAATAATACAATTAAAGAGAATATATATATATATATATATATTTGATAACAAAGATAATCATTAATTACAATTAATTTCCCTATATTTTCTTCTCCAATTCATGTCACGAGTTATAACTTATAAGTTGCTTTCGAAAAATAATCACGCGTTATAAATTACAATGCTTTTGGAGACTGAATTTGTGTGTTTTGAAATTATAACCGACAGATGCAAGATTTTCATATTTTCAGTTTTCTTGCGTTATTGCTTGCAAGCTAATTACTCAAGCGTTTCACTTTCATAAATTAAATTTAAGGCTTAATTACATTAAACTCGTGTGTTATATGTTACTCATTTTTATGTTTTTTTAATTTATTAACTAAGTATCTATTAAATGAAAATTTGTGCAATGTTTGTGCATTTATAATGACATTGTAATTAATACTATTAAATAAGATTAATTAAACAAGAGGTATAACTAGAACTTTATTACTCCCTCTGTTTTTAAATATATGATGCTATAGCCTTTCAAATTTGTTCTTAAATGTATAATGTTTTAAGAATTCAAGGGCAGATAGTGCATTTTGTTTCATATTTGTCCTTATTTATTGTAATTTTATTATTCATTTATGTTGTAAATTTTCAAGTTAAACTCATTGAAACTACAACTGACATAAAAAAAATGTGTAACATGTTCATTTTATCATTAAATAAGGCTGCAAAACTCTATGTTCAAGATAGAATTTGTTAGCTTTGTCATTAAAATGCTAGAATAATTATATAATTCATGATATATTGGGATAATCAAATAAATTTAATAAGGTTAACAAGGTAATTTTGTCAATTTCCTTAATATGTGTACAATAAGCTAAAACATCATATATTTAAGAACGTGGAGAGTCTTTTTTTATTGGAAAATAAACAGTTATTCAGAAATAAAAATATTTATTAAATGTGACTCATCTAGAGACGGAGGGAGGGAGTCTTTACTTTTTGGCTTTTGCTCCATGTCATATTAATATGTCTACTTTATCCATTTTGACAATTATTAATAAAAGGGAAAAAAGTGAGAATGACACAAAAAAAAAAAAAAAAAAAAACCTGACCGTCTCTTAATAAACACCTAAAAACTCTCAACTGTACATTATCTATTATTTCAATCTTTAAATGGGATAAATTTGTCTTTTCAAAATTATTTCCATTCGACTAATAAAAAAAATTAAATGTCTATTTTAATACTCCTTAGTTTCATTAGAAGAGTCCATTTAGAAAAATATTTTTTGTTCTAATATAAGAGTTTCCTGTCAAATTTTTTACTCTCCATACCCTTATTAATATAATCATGTGTGCTATATAATTAACCCATATTTAATAAGTAAGAATATAAATGACATAAAAATTGTCAAATTAGCTATTTTAATTGTTGTATCTCGACATTTTTATTTTTTTTTTGAAAAATAAAATAAAAATTTCATTAATGATGTTGAAATCGTCAAATAACGATTGACAATAGAAGATCAAGAAACATTCAATACAACTTATTACATAAGATTTGATCTGATTTTTATCAGATATGAACCACCACACCAGTGAATCTGATCTACTAAACTGTAAATCTATACCTAATATAGATATAAATATAGTAGAAATATAAAATTGAACAAATCTCGTGCCGACAGTTGAGAATCTACCACTAATAACCAATGAAAGTTTCGAGGCTGAATATTCAACCAAATCTTCATACACCATGGCCAAGAATATAATGGTAACCAATGACTCATACACCATAGCCATGATGAATAGAATCATCATAGTCAGGGAGGAAATCACTGTAATCAGAGAAAAAATCTCCATAGCTAAGAAAAAAAACACCATAAATATGAAGAAAAACACAATAAATAAAGATAAATGGAAGGAAAAACTCTCAGTCAGGAGAAAGCTAAGTAACAGATAACAAGAAACGAGAGGGAAGAATATGGTGAATTTTAGGTTTTTGAGAGAAGGGGGGAGATGGGCGACTAGGGCGAGTATCTTGACATTCTTAATAAATTGTACATTGGTCAAAATAGACTCTTCTAATAGAACTAGAGAGTATTACATTGGTGCAGAACGTAAATGGCTCAAAACTATGTAAGTAGACCTTAATTGAATGACAAGGCGTTTTAGAAATGGTATTAATTAGAAGTTCCATTAATTAATTGTGTTGAACCCACGAGGGGCGCAGAGGTCATTTTGCTTTTCTCCAAGTTAAGTACTATAATTGTAGTAGTTGCCTTTTATAGATTGGGACAGGAAGGCAGAAAAAATTTCAGTCCATGAGTCCCCTCCTCCATACTTCTTGCAACAGTCCATAGAGCACCAAACTCTTCGCCTCATCTTTCTCTCTCTCTCAACAAACAATAAAGGCAAACATTCCCAGAAATGGCAGCACAGGCCGAAGAATTTGGAGCTCTCACCAAGGCTTTCACAGGTTTTTCTTTTTCTCACACAGATATTAGCATTTTTCTTCTTGTGTTTTTTTTGTTGTATAGGCTTTCTTTTTTGGTGGTGGTGCGGGGGGTTGTGGGGTGGGGGTGGGGTGGGTAGTGGTGTTGAATGGCTAAGTTTGTTCTATTTTTGGGTGATGCAAATTAACAAGAACACTAGCTTTGAGGGATTTCTACTAGTATGTTAATTACTTTTCTCCCTAAGTACTTTTGCTTAATTATTAAAGTTTGTAGATGGTAATTTTTGGCCTATTTCTAATTTTCCATTTCTTCAATCCTTTATTTGTCTATATGCATTATTGGTTGCATGTTTTTGAAGCTCTTTGTTTATGCCCATTGTCTTTGGTCTTTTCTTGTTCTTCACATTCTCCTATTGATCAGATCAACCAACACAACATATTTTCGTCATCCTTCATAAAAACATTGACTTTGCATTCTGACAATAGATAATGACTCATTATTTTTGGGGTAAATTCCTTAAAACCCCCTTGTGGTTTACGAAAGTTATTAAGAACTCCATGTGGTTTAAAAAGCTCGAATAACCACTCTGTAGTTTTTCGATATCCATAACCCTAGTTTTTTGGTTAACTTCAACAGTGATAGGGTCATTTTCGTAATCTTATCCCTTTTGGTTTTTGGTTGACTTCTTAGGTTAACCGTTAAAGTTAACCAAAAACCTAACGGTTACGAATATCGAAAAACCACAGCGGGATTATTCGAGCTTTTTAAACCACATGGGGGTTTTGAATAACTTTCGTAAGCCACAGGAGTTTTTTTTATGGAATTTACCCTTATTTTTGGTATAATTACTCTGTTTTATTAAAATAGTCTAATTTATAGCTATTATATAAGACTTTTTTTTAATAATAAAAAATATATATATATATATTACAGCTCAAAATTTACACTCTTACATCATGCTCCCTCTGTCTCACTCAAAGAGTCTACTTTGAAATGTGTACAACTTATTATGAGTTGTGAGATACAACACCTAAAATAAGTAAGAGTAAACTCCAATTTTGGTCCCTTACATAATAGGATTTAGTTTTTTTAGTCCCTAACATTTGAAAATAACTTTTTTAGTCCTTTATTTTTGAAAAATAAATTTTTTTGTCCTTCACCGTTTCTATTGACAGAATCTGTTAAAACTGAGACAAGTGACACTTGAGTGACGGGTAATTTTGTCTTCTGTCTTTTCCCACAACAAACATTAGTGGTGTTGAATTGCTGGGCAGAAGGTCCTGCATCTTCCTAGCCAAAGAAAAGCCCTTCCAGTGTATTACATCAAACATTTGCTTCTTTTCCAAATCCAAATGTGTCATATTACACACAGACATATCCACCAAATCATCCTCCGGCTACCTTCATTAAAATCAAAATCAAGAGGAGATACACTACATGTGTTCTTGAAATCCAAAAATTTATCCAACTCCAAGTTAAAAACAAAGTACAAAAGCACAAGAAAGAACTTAAAAAACCTCAGTTCCAAAATAGGCATTCACTTCCCTAATTTTAATCAACCTCCACCAAATAGAAAAATGTCTCATCTCCAATCACCTTCCCCTTTCATCAACATATTCGTATCACTTCCCCAAATAAGCAGAGCAACAAATTGCACCGAGAAATCACAGCCTTCGGCAAGGCCGTTGGAGGAGGAGGGTGTTGCTCCCATGCCCAGGAGAAACAAAACACTACACAACTAACTGAGAAATCAAAATCATACGGGCTAGTTGTACTCTTGTCTGTTTCCCTTCCGCAGGACAGGCCTTTTCTTTTGGAATTTTTGCTCTCCCATCCACATGTGCAGCAATTTGCGGCAACATACAACAAATACCAATCCATCATCCATTGTCCAGGCTTTAAACTAATGGTAAACTACTATCAGTAGTGAACCCCAACCTTTCCGCCTATCTAGTTCTACCACCAACCAGTAACAATATAGAATATTTCAAGAACTAAGAAATAATTAAGGATTTAAATATATAGCAAGCAATCACAAAATCAGCCTTTTTGATGAGGCCTTCGACTAGGGAGTCGTTCATATTAGTTGAGCTTAAGTCGTTCATATAAGCCAGCTCCAACAAATGATTGATCTGTGCTCGGTCTCCAACGTCAATTTCTCACAGAGATGGGATCCAATAGAACCCGCCGACCCCAATCATTAGTGTTACAAGTATGTGACTATTATGAAGAGTGTATACCCTGCTGGTGGCTCACAGGAGGAAGAGGCGGTAATGACGGCGGTGAAGGAGAGAGGATGTCTGAATGGAATGTGTGGACAAAATTGCCCTTTGAAAAAATAATCACTCAAGACTCACGTATGCCTAATTTAACGGATTCTGTCAATGCAAACAGCAGAGGACTAAAAAATTTACTTTTCAAAAGTAAAGGACTAAAAACATTGTTCTCAAATGTTAGGGACTAAAAAAATTAAAAGCTAATATGTAAGGGATTAAAATTGGAATTTACTAATTTATCACTATATTTTTCACTTATATCCTTACTTTTGAAGTAAAGGTTAATTGTGAACCATATATTCTTATATTAGTAAGAGTATGTAATGTAAATAAATTAAAGTGGACTCTTTAAATGAGAAATTTTTTTTTTTGAAAGTGAACTTTTTGAGTGGAACGGAGGGAGTACTATATTTTACATTATCATCTACCTTAGTACAACTATTATATGAAAGTACAAATTACTTCCTTTGCCCCACTTTAAACAAAAATTCATGTTTTATTTAAAAAATTTATTTTGGATTTATTTACATTACATATCTTTATTAATATAATAATGTGTGATTCACAACTAATCCTTACTTATAAAGTAAGGATACAAGTGAAAAATATAGTGTCAAACTACGTATTTTATATGTTGTATCTCACAATTTATAATAAGTTGTATATTTTTTCAAAGTGGACACTTTGAATGTGACAGTGGGGCAAGTAACTTTCTCCTGATATGTGTTGAAATTATTTAACGAAATTTGAGATTTCTCTAAATTACTAAATAAATTTTGGAGTTTTTTTTTAATAAAAAAATATCAAATGAAGTCCAAGGTTTAAAAAAAATACTGTATGAATGACGGTCCAATTAGTAATTAATCTTTGTAACATCAAAATCCATTTAAATGCAACTCAACGGAGTTTATCCGATCATCTTGTGCGTTTTAAATTTCCTGAAATGTAAACGTCACCAGGACAAAGGGAAGCAATAATTGTTTCCATGTGCAGATGTGCTCAATAATAATATGCAGAAACCCATTTGGTACTGCATTGTCATTGATCTGTTTGTTTCTTTTCCATTAGAAGACCCACCAAATTTTATGTCTCACACACTTCGACGTGTAATGTGTGCGTCGAAATTTATAGTTACCGAAATATAGTTTTTCTCTTTTCATCTAAAAAATAATTTCTATAAATATAGAAATTAAAAATACATTGGAATATTGATGTTTTAAGAAAAACGAAGAAGGAAGATATGGTTAGATGGTTAGAAAAATTACACTATTATACAATGGTATATAAGGTTTATAAACAGAAAATAATTCATGTTCCCCCTATTTTATTATGTCTTATTGAAAGAGATTTTATTTTAATGATGTAATTTTTTTTGTACTCACCAAACTAATTAACCTTTTCAATTTTTATGATAATTTGCCAAATAAATTATCCTTTTGCCCCATAATTTTCTTTTTATTATAAAGTTGTACAAATTACATAAAACAACCATTGCTCTATAATACATTTTCCTATAAACATCAAAACCACCAACGATAAGTACGTAGTTAATTATCAATGTTTGTTCTTTAATCAAATCAATTCTACATTGTAAAAACAACTCCTTATTTTATTTTATTTTTTGGAAAAAGATATTAATTTATATTGTAAGGAAATTACTACAAAATTTTACAGGACTTGGTGTTGATGAGAAATCACTAATTGCAATACTGGGCAAGTGGCATCCAGAGCAAAAGCAATCGTTCAGGAAAAACAGTCGGGAAATCTTCACAGAGCATGAACGTCAATTCCAGAGATGGAATGATCGGCATGTCCAGAAGCTCCAAACAGAGTTTTTACGTTTCAAGGTACATTACGGTTAATTACCAATGCCAATATAATGCCACTTTTTTTTTTTTTTTTTTGGTGCAACAATTAATCACGTTTCAAACATCTTCTCAATGTGTAATTTTTTAGCTAAAAAAAATTCACTTCATATAGGGGACTAGGGTAACATTTGAAGTATATAAGGAATCCGTTAATGAGTTTAAGAAAGGGTAAATTTTGAAACATTTTAAGATTAGGAAAACATAAAAATAAAGAATCTCCAAAATTTTACCCTATTACTCCCTCTGTTCCATTAGAAATGTTTTATAACACTTACAATAGCTAATTTGACATCCTTTATTCCATTTATATATGACGGAAATTAATGGTCCTAAATAATTTTGTTGCCATAATTTACAATATCAGGATGCAGTGGTGCTTTGGACAATGCATCCGTGGGAAAGAGATGCTCGGTTGTTAAGAGAGGCTGTGCACAATGTTACTCCACATTTTGACATCCTCATTGAGGTTGCATGCACCAGATCGTCAGAGGAGCTGCTGGGGGCCAGAAGAGCCTATCATTCCCTCTATGACCTCTCCATTGAGGAGGACATTGCCTTCAAAATCCACCACAGTTCTGAGAAAATGGTAAATTTGCCAATTCTCATTCATCTAGGTTGTTATTTTATCCTAAAAGGCGGGAAAGATGCACTTTTTTCGATAATTATTTAGTATATCCGCTGTATCTTTCAAAATAGTGCAGCAACCTAATAGTAAAATATGAACTAAAATTTATGTTTATGTACCACCTTACGTGTACAGTGGATGTACTGAATAAACTCTTCACATTTTCTGCAAATTTGCTATTTCTTGCTTGGTTGTGTTTCTTTTCAGAATTGGTAAGTAATTGCAAGTTTAATCTTGCTTTCTTTTCTGGAATTTTTGCATATTAAAGCTTCAAAATGTGTGAGTTGATGTAAAATTAACTTAGCTATCTGATGACAAGTTTTACATTATAAGCAGCTTCTAGTTGGATTAGTGAGTGCATACCGTTACGAAGGTCCCAAATTCAGTGAAGCATTGGCAAAATCCGAAGCCAAGATCCTCCACAATGCCATCAAAGATGCCGGTAAGAAGCTGATTGAGGAGGAAGAGATTGTCAGGATACTAACCACAAGAAGCAAGCTTCATCTGCAGGAAGTTGCCAAGCACTATAAGGAAATCAGCGGAAATCACCTGGATGAGGTTAGAAATATTGAAGCTTTATTTCTATGTTTTCGGTTCTTTAATTTGTCTATAAGAATTAATAAGGAAAAATAGCATTTTCAGTCCCTTTTGTTTAGGACAGTGGCAATTTTCGTCCCTTTTGTTTCACCGTGGCAGAAATGGTCCCTTTTGTTTGCATTTGTGGCATTTTCAGTCCACTTAACCGGTAATGACAGGTCATGATGAGTCAATTTTTTAGTCAACGATTTTTAGGACTTGTTTGAAATGCAAAAATAAAATTAGGGCTTTTTCGCGATTTCATTAATCTCCAATGACCCAAACAATAATTCTTTCACTCCTCCCAAAACTCTCTCTCACTGTTCAGGATTGCTGAAATTCTCTCTCAGTAGCAACGCGATTTCAGGCATCACCCCACCTGAAATTGGCAATCTGACTTCTCTAAATGTCTTGAATCTTCAAAGAAACAATCTTTCTGGGGCTTGGCCAGATTCAGGCCAAGGCCGAGACCACAAGTCGCGGCTTCCAAGCTCCAAAATCAGTTCCTGCCAAACTTCGGTTAGATTAACCAAAGTAGCAAACTGGATAGTTCGGTTCTATCTAGCCCATGAATTCCCAATGCTTATTGCACAACAATTTGAGATCAGCGTGCACTTTTTTTGAATTCTCCCAGTCGGATGAACAGTACCCGCGGCAGCTCAAAGCTTAGCTCAAATAGATTAAAAAAAAAGTAGCAAAAGCAGACCAAAGAAGATGAAGGGAATTGGTAGCGTGGTGGGTGGTTTGAAAGTTTCAATTGAAATAGAGAGAGAGAGCCTTCGGGTCCTGCAATGCCTGCTCCTCAATTGATGACTGCAAGAAGAACGCCGCTGACGAGGTGGACGATGGACTCAGAGAGCAACCGGCTAGTGTTGTATTGGCGAAGGAGCCATTGGAGATTAATGAAATCGCGAAAAAGCCCTAATTTTATTTTTTCATTTCAAACAAGTCCTAAAAACCGTTGACTAAAAAATTGACTCATCATGACCTGTCATCACCGGTTAAGTGGACTGAAAATGCCACAAATGCAAACAAAATGGACCATTTCTGCCACGGTAAAACAAAAGGGACGAAAATTGCCATTGCCCCAAACAAAAGGGACTGAAAATGCCATTTTTCCAATTAATAATTAATTGTAGTACTAATTGATATAACCTGCAATGGTGCAAATCGATATACTGTTCAGGTAAAATTGTTTTTGTATATTTCGATTTAACAAGACTAGAGGTGCTTTATGATTTGGAGTACTGCCCTTTTATTCACTTTTTTTTTTTTTTTTTTTTTTTATTTTTTGTTTCGAATGAATTGTTCTACTTTTTTTGTCTCGTTAAAAGAATTAAGAGGTACAACAGTCACAATTTATTGGAGAATCACAAGTCTAAGTTATTTTGTTTTATCTTGTCCAAATTAGTGAAACTAAAACGATATAATTTTGATACATGAACATGTAATATTCTCTCTTAAAACAACTAAGTCTTTATATGAGACGAATGAAGTAGGTATCAGCTTTGCACTGAAGCTAATTAGATTCCCTTTTTTCCTATGAAATTTCAGGATGTTGGTGATGCTCAGTTGTTGATCAAACAGGTCATTCAGTGTCTCTGCAAGAAAGAAACATATTTTAGCCAGGTGGGATTACTACTTTATGCATAATTACTGAATGTTTTGAACCATTAATTGTGAAGAAAACTTTGTTTAATTTCAAGATCTAATATTTTTGTGGTGTTTCAGGTTTTGGATTTTGCCCTGAGAAGTACCGATCAGGATGATGATACTGCAAAACTCTCCTTCACTAGAGTGATTGTAACCCGGGCTGATGCAGATTTGAAGCTTATAAACGAAGAGTACCACACGAAATCTGGAGTTTCTCTGTCAAATAAAATTGAAGAAATTGCCAATGGGAATTTCAGGGATTTCTTGCTCACTTTACTTGCAAGGGGAGAATTGATCGATTACGTTTAAGTGAGCTTTGTGCTGCTGCATTGCTGTGTCGTGCCTCTTTCCTTTCTATTGTGTGTGAAAAATAAATATGATATTCCTGTAAGATTAAACTGCTTAAGAATGGCTTGAAGCCATTTGGTCATTCAAACCATTTATGAGAACATTATGAATAATTAATCCGTATGCTTATAAAGCGAGATTAAAGACTTGGTCTATTAGTGATCAAATTGGAAAACTTTTTGGTTTGGGAAAGAAGTTTTTTTTGTGGAGATTCTTTTATGGAATTGTGTAAGAAAGAGGAAAAACTATAATGATTATGTTATTTTTTGAAAAAATTAAAGTAAAGATTTAGGGTAAAATCTAAAATTTGAATATTAAATTTTCTAGAAAATAAATGTTTTTTTTATGCAAATTTCCTTAGAAAAAAGTAGTGATTTTTCTGAAAAGGAATAAAAGATTAATAAAAAAAAGGGTGAATTACATTTACCTCCCCCGAGGTTTGCCTAAATAACAAAAAGGTCCCTCAAGTTTTAGAAAATAACATCACAGTCCCTTAATCACCCAAACTTAAAGCCCTTAGGTTTCAGAAAATAACATCTCAGTCCCTTAACCACCCAAACTTGAAGTCCAAGACTAAAAAATAAAAAAATGGCACTGTTCATCGTCTTCTTCCTTTTTTTTTTTTTTTTTTTTTTTTTTTGTTCTCTCTTTTCTTTGTCGATCCTAAAAAAATGGCAATAGTCAATCCTAAAGAAGTGGACTTTGTGATCTATGTAGGAACTCAATATGAAGAAAAATATAAGTTTCTGAGTCTCTGACCTCAGGTTTTGCAGATAAAATGTTGTTTAGATTAGTCAAATGCTCGGCCGAGCATAAGTGATCAGTCTCAGCTCCTAGTAAGGCAGTTGGGACCTTTATTTCTGCAATGGCAAAGAATATATAGTTAATCAATTTGCTTTAGCTTGTACAATGAATCACATTGCATATCAAAGAAGTTAAAAGCTTTATAATTATGCTGAAATTAATGGACCTTGAACATCTTCTGCAAAGATTGGACCAGGATGCAACACAGTTCCAGCCTGAATGCAGTCGAATTTCGCAAGTTTCACAACAGTTGACCCTGTAATCAAAGCAAGATTGATAATTGAAAGGGTTTTTCAAACTTGATGGTGTTGCTAGACTTTGGACGAAGGAAGAAGATGATGAACAGTGATATATATATATTTTTTAATTTTTAGTCCTGGACTCCAAGTTTGGGTAGTTAAGGGACGGGATGTTATTTTCTGAAACCCGAAAGACTAAAGTTTGGGTGGTTAAGAGACTGATATGTTATTTTCTGAAACCTGAGGAACCCATTTGTTATTTAGGCAAACTTCGGGGGAGGTAAATGTATTTCACCCTAATAAAAAAACATTGATTACTTTTTTTTCTTCTTTACACAGTAGTAACACCTTTTGGTATTTTATAGTAAGAAATATTAAAATTGAAAGCAAAGCTAATAATTAATTATTAAAAATTAATTAGGATGATAACTAGTATTTTTAATGGAAAAGAATATTCTAATTAAAATGTTAGTAATAATTATTAAAAATTGATAAAGATTATAATCATGAAAAAAAATAAAAATAAGAAAAGTAATCATAACTAAAATACAAATAAATTTATTGGATAAATATGTAAAAATAATGAAAAATTGTGGTGAATAAGTAGAGAGTATGAAAGATTTGGGGTTTGTTTTGTAAAAACAGTAAAGTAATGGAAAGATAAGACAAAGGAAAAGGAATTCGGACTATTTTTCCTTAAAAAGTAGCCTTCCGTCAAGCATCTAACGGAGACCATAGACCGAATGTTATGTTTTGTCACGTTTTCAAAATGTTTGTGTAAAAAAATTAATTTTGAAAGTTTGTGTCAATTTTCGCACTCAGGCAAAAGTTCGTTGCTAATTTTTGCATTTGACTAAAAAATTAAAGGTTGTTGGATAGATGAGCCTATGGATGACACGGCATCCCGTGTATAATAAATCAGTTTTACCCAACTTTTGGTAATAAGAAATGGTGTCGCGATTGTTATTGGTGGTAAATTGAAACGCTTTTTCCTTTTTCCAATTTTTAAGATGAACCTAACAATAATTATTATTTAATTCCATTTACACTCCAATGTGCATTTTAATTTTCTCAATAAAATTTCTTGTTCGCAAATTACAGTAAGTTGAAAGAGTTGTTTGCTTCACAGTTCATTAATACTGCAACAGTCAAAGAAACTGAAAGTGTGTGTTATGCATGCAAACTTTTTAAATATATTAAATAAAAAAACCGATAAGATTATAAGATATTAAAACTGTGCAAGATACGTGCATAGTATGTGCACGGTGAGTAAACCTCTTCTCTTTGTAATAATACGCATATATTGCTTTTGTCACTAAAAATAAATGAAAAGAAAAAAAAAGCACACCAATTAATAAAAAAAATTACCCAATCCATCTCATATAACGAATCTCTGTCTTATGTAATAGAGCTGCATCTGGATATTTCGAGCATTACCCCATGATAATGCTACCCCCGATCGTGGGTAGTTTGTTATAGTCGAACCCAGGTTTTTGGGGATCCCCTTAACTTTCCGTTAATGAGACATGGCTGGTGTGCTCAGTTTGGCTTCTGGCCCAAAGGCTCAAACCTTGTTCGAAGCGTAGCAAGACCCATCAACGAGGCTAATTATTGGGTATGAGAAATAAGGGTCATGTCATCCATGTTCCATATGTGGATGCTTAAGGGGATTCCGTAAACCCCAAGTTCGGCTCTAACTAACCACCCACGATCGATGATAGCAAGATCATGGAGTAATGTCTAAAATACCTAGAAGCAGCTCTGATGTCCTCATGGTTGGCCAACCAATAGAAGTTAATGGTTTTTTTATAAATACAAGCATCCAATTCAATTGAAAATTAACTTCTTATTCAATCACTACACCAAAATCTCCCTTAGGAGGCGGGTCCTAAGGGAGATTGGATGGCAGCACCCGCCTCCAGTGCGGGCGCCTCCCTTTGGAGGGGCCCGCACCCGCCTCCCCTTTTGGGGGTTATTCTGCACCCGCCTCCAATAACAATTACTGGAGCCGACTGCACCCATCTCCAATAACCCCTCGTAAAAAAATTTAATTTCTTTTTTTTTCACTTTATGGCTTTAGTAGGAATCGAACTCGCGCCTGGAGTTTCACTTGACTCTTGCACATTAAATTTACCACTACGCTACATATACTTATGTATTTAATATTAAAATCGAAAGTATATATTTCTTCTAAAACTTATGATTTTTATTATCTACTAATTTTTCGCTTCGCTAGAATCTTGATAAATTTTCAAAATTATTTTCAACAGTCCAAAACAAAGACAATTTTTGATCTAGTATTGAAAATTAAAAAAAAATCGTCTCACCCGCCTCCAATTGCCTCCCTAATTGGAGGCGGGTGATACCTTCACCCGCCTCCAGTAAGCAGGAGGGGGTGATACCTTCACCGGCCTCCAGTAAGCTGCTTACTGGAGGCGGGTGAAGGTATCACCCGCCTCCAATTAGGAAGGTAATTGGAGGCGGGTGACCCCTTCACCCGCCTCCAAATTCTATTTAGCCACCTTTGGAGGCGGGTATTTGTACACCCGCCTCCAAAGGGGCGCATCCTTTGAGCATTTCTGTAGTAGTGAATATAGAAAAATTTTGCAAAAACTATACCAATACTATGTGGTATACCCTCAAGAGCAGGTTCTACATGGTATACCCAAATTCTTATTTCAACTGAAGTCCTGATCTTGTCCCAGCCACAACGTGCTTCATCATAAGCAACTCCCTTATTCAGTTTAGATCTGAGAACTCAATTCCTCTAGATAAAAATCTTATTTGTAATACTATTTTTTTTTTTGAGGTGGAATACTGGTGTGATTGATTAAAAATGCTGGAATACACCCAGCTGCGAGAGATTACAGAGAGAATCTGAGGTTCCCTAGGAATAAACAGATTCTAGCATAACCTTTGCGTGTTATGCTAAGCAATGTGCTAGTCTATTGTCTACTCTATTGATCCAAACAACAGAAACAGCAGGTAATGCAGCCAGCATGCTACTTACATCTGAAAGGACAGGCAAACATATTGTTGGGGGAGATTCTCCTTGTGTGAGGGCAAGGACTACCACTAAGGAGTCACTGATGATGCTGAAGTTGTGCAGGTTCTGCGATTTAGCGAGGAGGATAGCTTCTTTAATGGCTATGACCTCTGCTACATTAGGGTCACTGTGGTCCTGGAACTTCTTGGATAGCCCATAAACAAAGCCAGCCTCATCATTCAATAATGCTACGCCAACACCAATGCACTTTTGGTGAGCATAAACAACACCATCAACATACAAATATGGTCATTTTGGCTTTGGGTAATAGAGTTTAGGGTTGGATAGGGTGGGGGAGAGGCATTCTGGTTGAAGTGGGGCTTGCTTGTAGCAAGAGAGATGGTTCATGGTGGTTAAGGCAATAGTGAAGGGGTCAAAAAGGGTACCTTCAAAGGATTTTTTTTTATTACAGTGGTACCAGATGGCGTTGTAGAGGGAGGCAATTGTCTCGGCCAAGTCGGGAGGGGAGTTTAGCATAAGCTCTTAGATCTAGAGATGGGCATGTGATTGTTCAAAGCGGAGAATATGGTCGAGGATGCCAGCAGAGCTCCAGATTTTTGAGGTTCTCTCACACAAAAAGAAGATGTGCATAGTGGTGTTTAGAGGGGGGCGAACAGAGAGGGCAGCCATAGGTGGAGTGCAGCCCTCTGTGAGATAAGAGCTCTGGGGTTGGGAGGGCATCAACATAGAATTGCCAAATGAAGTTTGCTACCTTTTGGGGGGGGGGGGGGGGGGGGGGAGCTTAAGAGACCAAATCTTTTTCCAAATGGGATTAAGACCAATTCTGGCTGAAGCTGGGTTGATCGATGGAACTGATGTAGTCCCTTTGTCCATGATATCGGCGTAAGCAAACTTGACAGAGTGCTTACCGCTTTTTGTGAGGGGCCAAGTCCAACCATTCAACCTTGAAACAGAGGTCAGTGGCAGATTTAGGATGGAATCTGCTTCTCGTTGAGGGAAGATGGCACGGACAAGACTGGAATTCCAGGTGGCTGTGTCTCTATTTATGAGACTTGATACATGGGTATCTAATGGGAGTAGTGTGGACTGGCATTGGGTTTTGAAGTTGGGGGCTACAGGAATCCACGGATTAAGCCAGATGCTAGTACTCTGCCCGGTAAAGATCTGTTTTTGACAACCAAGGGAGATATCTTCTCGACCTTCAATTATGCTTCTCCGAGACCAAGAGGGGCGTGCACCTAGAGTGGCTTGGAGGAAATCTCCTTTAGACTGGACAATTGGGAGTGAGGGTTAGTGAGAATCCTCCATGATTGTTTGGAAAGCAAGGCAAGGTTGAACGCTTTTAGATTCTTAAAGCCAAGGCCTCTATAGGACTTATTGCTTGCTATCTTTCCCCAGGAAATTGTGTGCAGCTTTCTCTTCTCTGACGAGTCACCCCACCAAAAGTTACGGACCAGTGTTTTGATCTCATTAATTGTGCCATCTGGGATTCGGAAGCAACTCATGGCATAGGTTGGGATGGGTTGCATTACGGCCTTGATGAGGACTTCTTTTCCTGCACGAGACAAGAAGCTTTCTGTCAAGCCATTGATTTTTTGCCATACTCGATCCTTCAGCGTTGAGAAGATAGCTTTCTTGTTTTGTCCTATGATGGAGGGTAGGCCAAGGTACTTTCCATGATTGGAGCATTGGGGTATTCCTAGGATGGAGCAGATAGCAGTTTGGGTACTGGCTGGAGTATTTAGGCTGAAAAGACTCCTGATTTGTCAAGGTTGATGCACTGTACTCATATCTAATTTGATAGACATTGAGCCAGTGCACTTTTACTTTGCTTTCATGGAGTGGTGTATTTAATGGGCAATAAGGATGTTATCTGTTATCAAATGGACAGGAATGAAAGCGAACTGGGATTCAGATATGACACTTGCGAGAGTGGTGCGAAGACGGTTGGCTAGGACTTTGGCGGCAAGCTTGTAGGCTACGTTACAAAGACTGATGGGTCTGAATTGGGCTACCTTATCAGGATGTGGGACTTTTGGAATGAGCACAATGTATGTATGATTTATGGACTGGATCAAGGTACCTGTATTTAGAAAATTCAGAACAAAATTTGTGACATCATTTCCTACCACATGCCAAAATTTCTGGAAAAAGATGGGGGACATACCATCAGGACCAGGGGATTTGAAAGGGTGCATTTGCTTCAGTGCTTTTTTGACTTCCTCTCCGGAGTAGGACTGCTCCAATCTTGCATTAGCATCCCTATTAACCCTTGGGTGAATTCTGCTGAGAACACTATTGATATGCTCCTCCGAGGGGTTTGCACTAGTAAAAATGTTGCCGAAGTACTGCAGAATGATATCCTCTAACTCAAGCCCGAGGATGGTATTAATTTGTCTTCTTCTGTTAGCATGGGCATGGAAATATCGTGTGTTCCTGTCCCCATTTCTTGCTCATAGCCTCTTGGCCCTTTGTTTCCAGTTTAGATCCTCTTGATCCAGCAGTGTTTTAAGGTCCTCTATGAGATTCATCAATTGCAGGCGAGATGATTATGTTAAGACACCTTGTTCAAGGGATTCAATTGCACTTTTGAGCTTATCGATGCTTTTGGGAATGTCCCCACCACTCCTTGCATGGCAGCGAAGGAGACCGAGAGAGCAGTGTTCAAGTTTTGCTGGTAGCGAGTCAAGATCAGCATTCCAATTATCTTGGATGATTTTCTCGCATTCCTTGGACTTGATCCAGAGAGCTTCAAAGTGGAATGGCTTAGTTCGGTGGACTGGAGGACTGATGGGAAAGCAGTTTCCGAATTGGATATGGAGGTAAGAGTGGTCAAAAAAATTTGTGTGCACATGGTGGACCTGGTGCCAGTGAAATAAGTCAAGGAATCCTTTGTTGCATAGGGCACGGTCCAGTCTAGCTCTCTGAACTCCAGACTGAGATAGTATCCTGCGCCAAGTGAATTTTCCTCCTCAGAATCCCATATCCACCAGATCGCAACTGTTAGCACACTTCTAAATGAATTAATTTGCCATGAGGCTCCATCTGATGATCCCTAAAACTCATATTGTGCAGTCACTTCATTAAAATCTCCGAAACAGATCCATGGGAGAGTATGTGAGTTCTAAAGAAGACAAAAATTTTGCCAGGCTTGTCGACGATGAGCAATATCTGGTTCACTGTAAAATCTGGTAAGGCGGAAAGTATGTGTACCGCTGGATACTGAAACATTGATGAAATTTTGAGACATGCACCGAAGAGTTACTTGGGTGTTTTTCTGCCATAGTAAAGCCAGTCCTCCTGATCGGTCCGATGAGCTAACTGAAATTTCAAACAATTTAAGGCGGGATTTGAGGCGGTCTATATATTGTGTACTGTTTTTTGTTTCACTAAGAAATATAATATTAGGCAGTTTTGCCCGGATAAGGTCCCGTAGTTCATTCTCTGTCTGAGGATTGCCGATCCCTCGGCAGTTTAGCTAAGGCAATTCATTACCGTCGTGTTATGGGCCATGCCTCTCGGGCTTGCCCCGCATCCCTTTCAATGCCCTAGAGCCCCAAATCGGCATGTTGCAACTTGTGCTTGAAGTTGAGAACCACCTCGGCGCACACCCCGCACCACAGCACCAACGCGCGCACCACACCAGTGCCTGTACTTCTTAGCGCGCCCCGCGCCCAGCACCGCAACGACCTTGTTTAACGGCGCCCAACCTTGTATATATTGATTTGTGTTATTTGTTTGTAATATTTCATGTTATTCTAGTTAGGAAGGTTGAGGGACATTAATTTTAGTTAGATAAGTGATCTTTCACAAGATCACCCATTTTAGTACGTGTTGATCCCCCCACCAGACACTTGGGATTTTTCCCCTTTCTAGTTGTTGGTGGAATGGTGTAATGCAAACAAGAGCCAGAGTTTCCACCCCCTTTGAACTCTTGGCATTTTCTTGTAATTTCTCTATTTTATTAATGAAAACCAAGCTGTGGCTTATGAGTTTGCCTTCGTCTATTTTCATTGATTTGGATGTGCTAATTACAAGTATTTCGGGAATGAGTCATGTTGCTGGAATTGGCGGAAGCTTGGCTAGAGAGTCTTGCTTGCCACACGGTACGCTTATTTTGGTGATTCAAAAGAGCGACCGTGACACGTTGGCAGGACTGGTCGTCGTCGACAGTCTTCACCGTTGGTAGAGTGGAGTATTTTGTTTCTAAACTGGGCAGTGGGGTGGGGGGTGGGGTAGATTATGATGATTTTATTTTCTTAGTGAGGATCTCAACTTCAATTGGTTCAAACTGATCTTCATCCATAAAGTCTCGGCGAATTTTCCTTTTTGCTCCTGCAGACATTGCCTCTGTTTTTTTGGGATTTCTTTTTGCTTTAGCGAGGGACTTTGCTACTTTTCTTGTCGATATATCCAGATGCATAAGGATATCACAAAGCATGGGGCTAAGGGAAAGTTTGGGGGGGGGGGAGTGAGTTAGTGGTGGGTTGAAGTTGGTTTGGAGGGGGGATCTGTGGGGGAAGAGTTGTGCAGTGGGATGTACTTTGTTTGGGGCTTGGTGGTTTGGGAGGAGTTGCTTGGGGCAGAAGATTTGTTTAAGGGTCAGATTGGATAGTTGTTGGCACTGGAGCTTGTGATCTGGGCGTGGAAGTGGAGAGGGTGGTTATTAGTGGTATGTGTTGTGTAGTGGGACTAGGAGAGGGGTGAGGTATCTGGCTCTTGGGGGGCCTAGACTGGTGGGACTTTGTTTGAGGTTAGGACTGTTCTCGTCTCTACTGGAGGGGGACTTGGGTTGGTACGATGAGTGGGGTGGGGATGCTGTAGAGTCGTATTTGAAGGATGGCATTGTGAGTTTGGGGGTTGTTTTGGGGGAGGGGGGGGGGGGGGTAATGTCTAGTTGGTATATCTGCCCTTAACCCAGGGCTATATTCGTCCATCTGTGATTTGGAGCTGCTGGCTAAGAGTTTTGTTTCACAGTCCTTCACAAGATGACCAATTTTTCCCCCCTATGGAAAACTCCTATAAGCGCCAAACCCTTCCCGTAAGAATTCAGCCAAACACTCGAAGTAACCGAGGTTCCCGTAGCCCGGCTAAACAACGAGCAAAGTGGAAGCAATTGAAAACAAGCACAAAGGCACGCACAAGAAACACTTAGCCAAAAATTGGTCCAACTTTATTATATACAATTCCCCAAGAATATATATACACAAGGTACTAACTCTCTAAGGGCAGCACCCGCACAAGGAAAGCACAAGCCTAACTCACCATAAGCTAGACTTTCTCTCTCTACACTCGAGTTTCTCTCTCTAGAACACTCAAGCTAGTTGCTCTCAACCGAGGTCCTTCCACAAGTGCCCCCATCGCCTATTTATAGGCCTAAGTCTTGGATGATAACCCTTTCCAAGTAGGTTCTAGAGAACTCTAGCGCCAAACCTTGCCCAACTCTTCTAGCTGCGCCTAGAAGCTTCCACGCACAAGCTCGCACTCTCATCTAGAATTCTCCAGCAACGTCCAGTATCCCCGCGCCAAGTCTAGAGCATTCTTGTCCCTTCTCGCGTCATCATACCCCTTTGCGACCCGTCGCAACTCTTCTCTCAAATGCTAGACATCTCTCGACGATTCTAGACTCCTCTAGAATCTTTCAGCATGTACCAGACCCACACCATACAGATCCCCACCATGCGACGCCCCATACGAATAGTACGCACTCGAACGTCCCCGTAACGTCGGGCATTTCCTAGATCATTCTCCAATAATCTAGGACTTTCCTAAGCCATCTATCACCATCTAGGTCCCTCCAGACCATTCTAGAGAATTCTTCCATAGTACTGGACAAAGGCAAAACTCCCAAGTTACCGCCCAGGATATCAAGGCGTAAGAAGAACCCAGAATTTCCCAGAACCTTTTAGATCCTTCTCAAACCTCTTCTAAGTCTTTCCGCCCCATGAAAGACCATCACGTTTTGAAGCCCCATGCCCCAAAACTCTCTTGGCCCCCATAGCCAAGATTTCTCGCATCACGGCGCACCCCCATAGCACGCCCAGCACAGCACCATGCTAGCGCCCCAAAACCTCAATGTTGGCCTCCTTAGCCAACTTCTCCACGCCAATCTTGGCCCGGGTTTAGCCTAGGGGAAATTTCTTAACAATTGGTACTTGACTATTTTCTCCTTGTACTCGGGAGGTTAGGGATTCTGGCCAGAAGAACTACAGTGGGAGAATTCTAGCTTGGAGAAAATAGTGTCTTCATTAATTTCCCCAAAGCACTAACAGGTGCTTGTCAATTAGCTAAGGAAAGCCTCTCTGTACCTTCAGTTTGTCAACCATTTCTCCAAACCTGAAAAGTAAACCCAGAATTTCCCAGAACCTTTTAGATCCTTCTCAAACCTCTTCTAAGTCTTTCCGCCCCATGAAAGACCATCACGTTTTGAAGCCCCATGCCCCAAAACTCTCTTGGCCCCCATAGCCAAGATTTCTCGCATCACGGCGCACCCCCATAGCACGCCCAGCACAGCACCATGCTAGCGCCCCAAAACCTCAATGTTGGCCTCCTTAGCCAACTTCTCCACGCCAATCCTTGGCCCGGGTTTAGCCTAGGGGAAATTTCTTAACAATTGGGTACTTGACTATTTCTCCTTTGTACTCGGGAGGTTAGGGATTCTGGCCAGAAACTACAGTGGGAGAATTCTAGCTTGGAGAAAATAATGTCTTCATTAATTTCCCCAAGCACTAACAGGTGCTTGTCAATTAGCTAAGGAAAGCCTCTCTGTACCTTCAGTTTGTCAACCATTTCTCCAAACCTGAAAAGTACCAAGTTATCCCTAATCGAATTGCATTAGAATCCTGATCTGGGTTGCCATAGCTTCCTAAAGAGGTGGCCGATCTAATCTGGGCTTACTGTTCTCAGAGCAAGGACCTTTCCCACCAAGCACTTAGACGGATCTGAATATTCAGTGGTCAGATCTTTAGTGGAGATATAGATTCGATCATTATCTGCAATCGATAGGTTGGCACAAAGATCTTCAATCAATGGTTCCATAGCTTTGAGAGTAACTAGATTTGAGTTCAGCACACTTCTGGATTAATAGGGATCCGTAAGATTAAAGCAGGCTGCCTCCGGCTGGGGAACACTAAGACAAAAAGCACTAAAAAGGAAAATGGTTAGCAATAAATTATTAATAGGGGAAGGGTTTCCTTACACGTGTGACTAAGAGAGGAAATGGAACATAGTGTGTTAGAACTTGAGTACAAGCTCAATCACGGCCGTGAAGGACGGTGGCGAGCAAGAAGTAAGACTTTTGCTAAGGGAGTCTCACAGAGAAACCCTAGGACTTTTTATTATTTTTTATTACATAGGACAAAGTGATTCTTTATATGAGACAGATTCAGTAATTTCTTTGATTAATTGGAGTGTTTGTTTTTTTTTCTTTTCTTTTTAGTGATAGAAGCAATATAAGTGTATTATTACAAAGAAAAGAGGTGCACTCATCATGCACACACTCTGCATATCTTGCACAATTTTAATATCTTATAATCTTATAGTCGTTTTCTTTTTTCAAAAAATGAATTTTCTTTTTCAAAACACACACTTTCCGTTTCTTTAACTCTTGCATTAGTAAGGAAATGTGAAGCAAACAACTCTTTCAACTTGGTACAATTTTTTAATAAGAAATTTTACCACGTGAGAAAATTAAAATGCACATTTAGAGCATAAACATGATTAAATAACAAATATTGTTAGGTTTGTGACGACCCAAAAATTTTGAGCTAGAAACTGTAACGTATTGAGGGTAAAATGGACATTTTGCTTGCTCTTAAATTACGAAAACTGAATGAATGGAGTGCTTGATTGATTGCCTGAGTGATTGTTTAATTGATTGCGTGATTAATTGCTTAAATTAATTGGTTAATACGTTTCTAGATTGATTGCCTAATTATTTGGTAGAATTAATGCTTGATTGGTAGTTAATATAGAAGTGTAATTACCTAAAGTGAAACAAGGAAAGTAGGAGAAACATAAAAGGAGCGAATATGGAAAATCGCATCGTACGAGTTTCCATCCGAGTCGGACAGAAACTCGGATAGAAGAAGAATTTGCAAAGGAAGAAATTCGCAGAATTAGCCCATGCGATTTACCATACGAGTCAGACGAATACTCGGACAGAAGGAAACAAAAATGGGAAACAATCTTTTATTAAGGAATCCGGAATCACAATCAATTCATTAAAGGGAAACTACCTGAATTAATCTTACCATGTTTAAGGAAGATTTTTATCTCCCCTAACCTATAATATGCCTATAAATACATATTTAATTTCAAGAATTAAACTTTGCAAACACTTAAGAAAATGAGAAGCCGTTAGGCTTGTCGAACTACCGCCGGCGTGCTGCTTTCATTGAAGTCCTTAAGTTCGTGTTCGTAGAACCTCACGGAGAGTGTTTGATTTGGGATTTAGAATCGAAAACGGATTAAAAGCATGAACATATAGGAAAACTTGAATAACAAGTAATTAAGAAGTTCGTGTTAATTGATGGATATAAAGCATGTTTAGGATGTTGGTTGAATTCCTTACATGTTACTATGCTTAGGATGCATGCCTTTAGATTTTTCTTAACCGTAATGGTTTAGATTTGAAAATCGAAATCTAGAATTATGCATGTTTTAAAATCAATGTTCCGAGCCTAGTTCGGGATGAAATTTAATGTAGTTAAAATACTTATCCTCGCGTGATTTGAGTTCCGACCTATAGCCTATATGTTAAAATATAGATCTACGTTTTGGAACGGATTAAAACGGATTAGAAACCTGTTTAAACCAACCCCGAAAGGGGTGCCCTGAACCAGTAGTTTCTGGAAAACAGAACCAGCTATCTGATTTTCCATCCGAGTCGGACAACAACTCGGATGAGGCCCAGAAAGCTTTTTCTTGAATTTTAAACCTGAAAACTTGAAGAACACAAAATCCAGGTACGAGTTTCCACTCGAGTCGGATAGCAACTAGGACACAGTCTATAACCGAAAATTTGCCTTATTTTTTTGAAATTGGTTTTAGCCCAAAAGTTTACCTTATTTTCAAAAAGGACCAAAAGCTTACCTTAATTTTGAAATTAACCAAAAGGAATTTAGAAAGACCATTACTTGAAACTTGACCTTATTTTAAACTAGACCTTAATTGTAAAATTGACCTTAATCGAAAACTTTTCCTTATTTCATAACTTGACCTATTGACCTTGACCATTGACCTTTGAACTTTGACCTTCACCTAAAGTCTAAGTCAACCCTAGTTGACCCAAAGTCAAAGTCAAACCTAGTTGACCTAAAAGTCAAAGTCAAACCTAGTTATCCTAAAAGTCAAAGTCAAACTTAGTTGATCTAAAGTCAAAGTCAAACGTAGTTGACCTGAAGTTAAAGTCAAACTTTAGTAACTCACGCTAGAACGCTCGCTTTGCAGGAGTTGACCGTTGACCGCTAATCGATCTAGTCAATTGTCGTTACGCGCACACCTATGAAAGGTGAGGGATTAGTCACTATTTTTATAAGACTTAATTGGACTATCTAATTAGTAATTGCGTGTAACAATACCTACTTCATTGTTTGATTTTCTAAAGAGCCCTCCCACACCTCAACACTTGCCTATTTTAAATACAACTTATTGCTAAGTGTGTTTTCGTGTTGCTTAACATGATGATGCCATGATTAATTATGTTATGCCATGCTTGACTTGACTTGACTTGAATGTACGTGAGTTGCCATGATTAATTGAATGTCTATGAATGTATGCACCTATATATGAAAGCATGACATAGTAGCCATGAAGGGTGGTGCCTTCCCAGGGTTAATCACATGTCATCTAGGATTGCATATTTGCCTCTAGAGATGTATGCCCATGAACACATACAAATATCATGCATCGGCTTAGAAAGCTGGGCCCGTCCCATGATTATGACATCTAGGATTTACATGATTGCCTCTAGAAATGTATGAAGCATGCTAGCGTTTGCCATGATCACCTTAGCGTGAAATAGGTCAAAGGACCTAGGTGAAAAGACTTGGGCTGTGAGTCTTCCCACTTGAATAGATAGTAGCCGTTTGTTTGCTAGGTAGGGCTTGCCAACGAAAGTTATGTCTCTGATAGTTGACACTCCTTCTATATGAGAGGAACACCCGTTTTAGCCTGATTTTGGAAAAAGGCCAAGGATCCAAAACCCCTCCCGTCGAGCATAACTGGTTCTATCGATACGGCTGCCATGGGGGCGATGTGCTTTGCAAACTATCAACGCGAGTGACTGAAACGTGAATAGATACTGACTTAGTTTTATTATGAGAAAGCGAGACTGCGCTATCTGATCGCTAGGAGTCTAATGGCTCAAATATGCTACGTATGAATGTTGTATCTGTGCTGCCATGCCTACATTAATATTTACTATATGCTTGCCTTTACCACATGACTTGCTTGACTTGATTGACTTGTTTACTTGTTTTCCATGCATGCCTATAATTTCACTGTTATATAAATATATGCATGAACTCTTTACTCGCTTACTCAATCTGTTATTTAAAGATTTACGGTGAGCATTTTCCTAAGGAAAACCCGAGATCTCTCACTGAGCTTAGTGAAGCTCACCCATTTCCATCTTATTATTTTACATGGGCTTGACTTGAGTGACGATAGTGGTAAGGCCGATGGGCGTGAACGAAAGCAATAAAGACAAGAACTCTGTAATAGTTAGACTAAGTACAATTATGGTTTTTGGAGGATAATTTGGTCTATGACCGTTCTCAGACTTTATCTTTACTTTTCCGCTGCCATGAATTGCTTGAACTGCTAGGGTAATAAATACAGTTTTATTGTAATTCTTATTTATTATTTGTATCGATTGTTAGGTGCGAGCCCTGAATGACGCCCACTCGACCTGTCTCGCTCTTCCTCGTCGAGAATGGATTCAAGGGAATAGAGGGTCGGGGTAGGGCATCATAGTTGGTATCAGAGACATTGCTCTCAAAAGAGCGGAGGTGCTAAACCTTAAAGGATTGAATGATAGTAATATGGAGTAGGTTTCATAAAACTTAACTACTCTGATACCCCTGTTATCACAGTTGGTATCAGAGCCATAGTTCTTAAAAATAGGGATTTATGTCATCAAACTTGAAACGTAATAATTCTAAGACTTATGGGATCTGGGAATCATAAAACTTTACCTGATTATGATGACCTTCATAAAACTTAGTAAAGAATTGCATAATTCTTACAACACTATATCTAGACACTTGGAACTAGGTATGGATATGAAACTTGCATAACCTGTAAAAGCTTGTGATAAACTGACTGCGTATGGACTTGTAGAAGATGACATTTAACCAGACCAGGAGCATTTACAAGGACGATGTCCAAGCTAAGGAAATCAGCTACCGAGCCAACCCAAATTGGGCCCTGCATCACTGGTCCACAAAAATTGGTCAGAGGACAGCTAGAGATATGGGAGCAATATTGCATTACCCAAACAGGGTGGTGCAACGCGTAGTGGCAGAACGAGACGAGTTCAGGAAAGAATTCGGAATGCTGAATAGGGTGATCGACGACCTAGACAAGCAGAAATATGACCTTCCTTAGCAAGTTCAGGCATTGGAGCAGAACTCTAAGGCCGAGATGCAGAACGTACCGAGCTATGCTGACTAAGGAGAATTATGTGTTCTTTAGCGAGTGGCTTTGGAAGATTGACCGCAACTATCTCCACAGTGCTTCCAGTTCCCTTTTAACCTATGGAGGTTAAGGAAGAAGAGGATGAGGAAGAAGAAGACGAGTAGTCTTAGGACGAGAGTGCTAGGCGCGTTGTTTGCACATTTCTATTTTTGCTTGTTATGTTTAAGGGCTAGACAATTATATGTGCCCTCTCTTTATGTGTTTGTGGATTGTTTTGCTTGTTACTTGTTTTGGTTGAGAGGTGGGATCTCTAAACCGCTTACTTGGAGTGAATAAAATGGTCAGTCATCGATGATGACTTCCAGATTGTTTTATATTTTGGAGCATGGCGCTCTTAATACTTAACTTGCGTGAATAACTTGCTTGAAACTTGAATAACCTAGATGCATGTATACTAGGTTTCGGCTAGAATGAATCATGAACTAGAAAACACGACTAAGGTGGTTTAAGATCTAGGTCGTACTAAAGATAGAAAATGTGCTTGACCATTGTAGATGTCTCGCAATACCCGAGGAAACGCGTTAGGATTAGGTGAGGGACTAGCCCCTATCCACACCGCTATTGGACACTTGACTATGCTAGTAGCGGACCTTCACCATAGGCCAGAACGCCAAGATGATGAGCATCAGGCCTTAGGCCAGTTCCTAAAGTTTCACCTACCTCGTTTCAATAAAGAACCAGATACCGATAAGGCTGAAGTATAGCTAGAAAGTGTGCAATGGATGTTTGCACTGATAAGGTGCAGCGATGCTCGTAAGATTGAGTTCACCGCATACCCGTTGGACACTGCCACATTGGATTGGTGGCGAGTGATAGATCACAAGTGGGAAATCGATCAGACCCCGAGGACTTGGGAGAATTTTACCAAGGCGTTCAGAGGTAAGTATTCACTACAAATAGTGCGGGACAAAAAGGAAATGAAGTTCATTACCTTAAGACAAGAGTCTAAGAGTGTGATGGAATATGATGCCGCATTCTCTCGATTGTCTCAGTATGCCCCAAGGATAGCGGAAACTGATGATGATCAGAAGAAGAAGTTCGTTACCAGCCTTAAGCTCGAGATCTAGTTCGCTTTGTCCACAGTGGATTTGCCCACTTATGCTGATGCCGTTGACAAGGCCCAGCGGGCCAAGGACATCCAGGACAAGCTAACCGCGTTTCACTCCCGACGCAAAGACACGAATGCGCTGAAACCCAGTGGAAGAATTCACAAGCATGGTCACAAGGGTAAAAGGAACGATCACAGTGGCACTAGAGGTGATAAGAGCAAGGAGAGACCCGATATCACCTGCCACTTTTGCCAAAAGAAAGGACACGTGGAAACAGATTGTTGGAAGAAAGCCAACAAGTGTCTCAAGTGTGGAAGTAGCGATCATCGCATCCAAACATGTCCTACCGCCAGACACAAGCCTTCCAATGCCAACCTGAGACCAGCTGCTAACCCAGGCAAGAGAGTGCCTGTGCGTGTTTTCGCCATTGAGCATAGAGAGGTTGAGCCAGACAACAACGTGGTGGAAAGTACCCTTTTTTTTTTGAATTTGTCAACCAATGTATTGATTGACCGTGGTTCTACCCAATCATTTATTGCCTTAAACTTTGTGCCTAAGAGCTTAGGACAACCTAAAAAGTTACCTCATACATTGGAAGTGAGTACCCCAACTTCCGATGTTCTATTATGTACCAATACCGTATATAGAGAATGTGAAGTGAACATCCAAGGACAAAACTGACTCGTGGATTTAGTGATGCTTGAGCTGAGAGGATACGATGCCATCTTAGGAATGGATTGGCTAACCAGGAATTATGCTTTCTTAGATTGTCGAGGAAATGCAGTGATCTTTAAGGAACCCGGACAACCCGAAGTAATATTGAGGCTGAATAGTAAGAAAACTTCAACCCCCTGGATATCCGGACTTAAAGCCCGCAAATAGTTATGGAAAGGAGCGCAAGGATTCCTAGCCGTAATGATTAACAAACCCAGAGAGAGCCAAGATCGAGAGTAACCGCATAGTTAAGGAATACAATGACGTATTTCCAGAAGAGTTAATAGCTTTACCACCTGCGAGAGAGATTGAGTTTACCATTGATCTAGTTCCCAGAGCCGAACCTTATTCTCGAACCCCGTATGGAATGGTCTCGGCTGAACTAAGTCAGCTAAAACTCAAAGAACTTTTGACCCAAGGTTACATCCGAGCCAGTGCCTTTCCATAAGGAGTCCCGATACTCTTCGTGAAGAAGAAAGATGGAACTATGAGGATGTGCATAGACTATCGAGGTTTGAACAACCTTACCATCAAGAACAAGTATCCTTTGCCATTGATAGATGAGTTGTTTGACCACTTGCAGGGAGCAACGGTTTTTTCCAAACTTGACCTTCGCCAAGGATATTACCAGTTACGCATTCGGGAGGAGAACATTCCCCGTACCGCATTTAACACCCGCTACGGACACTATGAATTCGTAGTGATGCCTTTTGGATTGACTAATGTACCAGCCACATTCATGGACTTAATGCATCGGGTGTTCCATCCTTATTTATACCAGTTTGTAGTGATCTTTATTGACGACATCTTAGTGTATTCCCGAACCCCAGAGGAGCATGAGGAACACTTAAGGAAAGTGTTGCAGAAATTAAGGGAACATAATATGTACGCTAAGTTTAGTAAGTGTGAGTTTTGGTTGAACCAAGTTTCGTTCCTTGGACACATAATTTTCAAGAAGGGAATTTCGGTATATCCGACCAAGCTAGAAACTGTAAGGGATTGGAAAACCCCCAAGAGCCCGACAGAAGTACGTAGCTTTCTAGGATTAGTGGGATATTATCGAAGGTTTATTCCCGACTTTTTTAAGATTGCAGGACCAATGACCAAGTTGACTCAGAAGGATGTCAAGTTTGCTTGGACCGAGAAAGCAAAAGCCGCGTTTCGTGAGTTGAAGAAGATATCCGCGCCTGTGTTGACTGATGTAGATCCTATCTCCATCAAGCCTCAACAAGAACCTAAGCAACACATGACTCGTCTTCAAACAAAGAAATTGAAGGAAGCAATTAATGGATACGTTGATCAAGCACTAGAGGACCGCAAGGTGGAAGAAGCAAAACCGTGGGTGACCATGATCACCATGAACAATCAATTTCAACCATCAAATCTCACATTGGGACTACATTCTCGGTCAAGTGAAAGGATAGGAGGTCAATCTACCTTTGATCACAATTGGAAGGGTCAAAATGCATTTAAGGAGAAGTTGGAGGGCAAGATGCCAATTTGAGGGAAACCTTATTTGAAAATTCAAAGGTGGAAGATATATAATTCTTGGCCAATAATCAAATCCACCAAAACATGGCAGCCAACTAATGATTTTCGGCCATGAAGAATCAAAGCCACAAAACATGGCTGAAAATGAAACCCACCCACAAAACATGAATAATCAATCCCACTACTTTAAGTATTATATTGTATTTCTTTATTTGGTGTGAACTTTAGCTTTGTATTTCTTTATTTGGTGTGTACTTTAGCTTTGTTGGACTTATTCTTGCTGGCCTTCTATATAATGTGGCTGAAACTACAAGGAATCATCAACCTACATGAAAATTCAATCCAAATTTGAGAGCTTCTCAACTTCAATTCCAACTCCTTGGTGGTTTTGGTCATCATTGCACACTTGTGGGCATTGGTAAGAAGTTTACAAGTCTTCTTTTGAGTATTAGAAGTCTTGGTTAGCTTGGTTAATTTCAAGGTTTTGTAAGTAGCTAGGTGAATTTAATGACATATGTTCATTAGGGGTGCCTAGTCTAGATTCGATCTTGTATTGCCTTCGATAATACTCTTTGTTTCCATTCTCTATCTCTCCATCATTGTATCAATCTTTTGTATTTTTGATAATCTATATGTGAAGTGTTTTCTTGTGTTCATCACTTTGCAAATCCATGATTATCATTGTTCCATTCACTAAACAACACCGAACTAGAGCTTGAATTCTCCAACTGTGTTGTATGCTCACTAAACCAATCTTGGGAACTTATTCAATTGCTTAAGAAATCTACATCAACTTGGTATCAGAGCTTAAGTTCTTGGTTTTGTGAGCTTTGAATCGTTTTCTTGGTGAAACAATTGAAATCACCTCAAAAACTCGAAAACCATAGTTTCTGTTTCATTGTTTTCAATTTCCAGAAAGTTGTGTTGTTTTGTGTTGTCTATATCTCTGTCATTTGACGTTTGTTTTGTGCCAAATCATACACCATTCTTTTCCTTTTTGAGTCTAGTTTCCAACCATGTATGCCATGCAATTTTATTGTTAGCCTAAGGTGTTGAAAATCACGTTTGACTCAACACTGTCTCTGTTTTGGTATTCTGGCCAGAAACTTTTGGTTGTGTGTGCTGTTTTGTTTTGACCATATCTCACTCATTTCAAATCTAAATTGAGTGATTCCAATTGCTATGGATTCCTCTATGAGTCTAGTTTCCAGGCATGTAATTATTGCTTGCTAATTCGTTGTTAAAAAAAAAAATAGTTAATTTTGTTGCAAGCAAACTGGTACAGTGTGTTCTTATTGCTGGCAGATTCTGTCAATTTGTGATACTGTTTTGTTTTGATCATAACTCGGTCGTTTCAACTTGGAATTGAGTGATTCCAAATTTCTTGAACTCCTCTTTCATAGTAGTTTCCATATAGGTAAGCCTTGTTTCTTGATTCTTTCCAGATCCATACAGTTTATTCTTGAAAGTCACTGTATTATTTATACCCCCCTGTTTGACAGATTTGTTCTTGTACTTGTTGCTTCATATCTTGCTTGCATTTAAGGTGATCATACCCATTGCACAAGGTGTTGGATTGTTTGTTGAGATAGTAAGGGAGTGAACCTACCCCTCACAAATATTCTAAACCTTTCTTGAGTGTACATTGGTGAGTGTTGGGGAAGGGGTGACAATTGCGGGAGTGAGTTCTTCGAAAAACCCCCCTTCTTTTGTTTACACTAATTTGCAGGTACAATGCCACCTCAAACGAGGCTTCAAGCTCAACAAGAACAGCAAGATGAGGCCTCTACGGCCCATGAGGAAGGAGGACAATTGGATGCTATAATGGGAATCTTAAGGGACCTTCAAGCAAGGATGGATACGATGGGTGAACGCGTGACTCGCATGGAGACTAGGCGTAGTGATCATGGAGACCAAAATCAGCAAAGGCATGGTAACATGCACGATGAACCCCGTCGGGAGAATTATGATCGCCCAAGAAATCAAGTGGAGGATGGCAAGCTCAAGCATGACATTCCGGTTTTCTATGGTCTCTCCAACCCGGAAGAATTCCTTGATTGGATGGATCAAGTAGATATGATTTTTCAGCTTCACACTTATTCCGAGGAGTATCAAGTGAGGCTTGTGGTAGCTTCCCTTAGAGGTCACGCTTTGATTTGGTGGAAGGACTTGGTTCGTCGAGAAGGAAGAGGTGGAGAACTACCGGTGGATTCTTGGTACCATTTGAAGCGTATTATGAAAACCTATTATGTGCCTAAGTCTTATTCCACTTTCCTTCGCCGAGAGCTTCAACATTTAAAGCAAGGAAGTAAGAGTGTAGGAGAATACTACCATGAGATGAAAAGGTTAATGCTTCGACTTAATCTTAATGAGGAGGAGGATATCACAGAGGCACGATTTGTAGAAGGATTGAACATGCAATTAAGGCACAAGGTGGAGTTGGAATCTTTTCGGGTTAGATCTTTGGAAGATTTATTCAAATATGCCGTGACCATTGAGCAGCAACTCAAGGAGGAGAGTATGTCGAAAGGAAGATATAAGACAACGTATCCGGTTCCAGGATCAAGGCCCAATGCGCGCCCCTTTCCTACACCTTCCGGCTCCGGGAGGAATTTTAGCTCGGTACCTTCGGTTTCTAATCCTTTGGTGTCTTCGGCAGCATCTAATTCAGCCTCAAATGCACATCATGGCCGCCCCGAACCAGCCGCACCTTCATCCATTTCTCGGCCTACACCTACCCGAAACAATGCAACAAACTCTAGCGAGCATGTTCCTCGGACTACTCGGGTGACAACTCGTCCAAACCATTGTTTCAAATGCAAAGGAATCGGCCACTATGCAAATGAATGTCCAAATCAAAGGGTCATGATTCTTGGGGATGATGGACTATGGCATGGTGAGGAAGATGAAGAGGAAACCATGGAAGAAGAGCATCCGGATACTTATCTTGGCTTTGAAGGAGAAGGAGAACCCGAGAGCACACCTATCCTTGCTCAAGACCACAACTTGGTGATTATGAGGGCTTTAAGTCTACAACCAAAGGCGGAGGATCATGAGGAGCAACGAACCAACATCTTCCATATGCAATGCAAGATCAAGGGCAAAATTTGTCTCGTCATCGTGGATGGAGGTAGTTGCACCAATGCCATAAGTCAAGACTTGGTATGTAAACTCAATCTTTCTCTTGTTAAGCATCCGACACCCTATAAATTGAAGTGGTTAGGTGATTTTGGTGAAATTAAAGTGTCTCATCAATGCATTGTGCCTATAGTGGTAGGAACATATGTTGATGATATTCTTTGTGATGTTGTACCCATGGATGCATGTCATGTTTTGCTAGGTCGACCATGGGAATATGATACTTGTGCTATGCATGATGGTAGAGTAATGAGTATATCTTGAAATGTAAGGGTAAGAGAA
Source organism: Leptodermis oblonga (assembly GCA_016801395.1). Taxonomy (NCBI): domain Eukaryota; kingdom Viridiplantae; phylum Streptophyta; class Magnoliopsida; order Gentianales; family Rubiaceae; genus Leptodermis; species Leptodermis oblonga. Next base: position 27,664,426 of record CM028755.1, read on the forward strand.
TTCGTTTGAAGCCTCTTTCCCCTCATATTGTACACAAAGCTCATCATGTGTTGAAAGAAGAACGAGAGAAGAATAAAAGGCAAGAGAGTGAGTGTAAGAAGCCAAAAGAGAGTAGAGGGCAAGGGAAATTAAAAGAGGTGAGTGACAAGCCACAAGATGGTGAGAAAGAAAAAGGCATCTTGTTTACTTCCAAGAGGGAATTGGGTAGGACATTGGGTGATCACTCACCATTGGTGCTTCTCATGCACCCAAGTTTTTGTTTATCTTTATCTAATGCTAACTGAAGTTTGCCTAGTGTTGTGTCTTCGGTTTTGAAGGAATTTGCAGATGTTTTTCCCGAGGAGCTTCCACACGGCCTTCCACCACTTAGAGGCATAGAACATCAAATTGATTTGGTTCCAGGAGCTCCATTACCAAATAGGGCAGCCTACAAAGCAAATCCAACCGAGACTAGGGAGCTACAAAGACAAGTGGAAGAATTACTCCACAAAGGTTTGGTAAGGGAGTCATTGTCACCATGTGCCGTACCGGTCATTCTTGTACCTAAGAAAGATGGCACTTGGAGAATGTGTGTTGATTGTAGGGCCATTAACAAGATCACCATTCGGTATAGACATCCAATACCGAGGTTAGATGACTTGTTAGAGGACCTATGTGGAGCCACAATATTTTCAAAAATTGATCTTGCTTCTGGTTATCACCAAATTCGCATGAAAGAAGGTGATGAGTGGAAGACGGCTTTCAAAACCAAATTTGGTTTGTATGAGTGGCTCGTGATGCCTTTTGGACTTACTAATGCACCATCTACTTTTATGAGACTCATGAATCATGTGCTTAGGAAGTTCATAGGACAATTTGTTGTTGTTTATTTTGATGACATTCTTGTGTTTAGTAAGAGTCTAGAAGAGCATACTAACCATTTATCTTTGGTTCTTTCATCATTAAGGGAAAACAAGCTCTATGCCAAGATGTCAAAGTGTATATTTTGTGAAGAAGAAGTTGTGTTTCTTGGCTTTGTAGTAGGGAAACATGGAGTCAAAGTGGATGAAGAAAAGGTCAAGGTGATTCGAGAATGGCCAACCCCAACATCCATAACCGAGGTGAGATCTTTCCATGGCCTTGCTAGTTTCTATAGGAGGTTTGTGAAAGATTTCTCTACAATAGCCGCCCCTATGAGTTCATTAACTAAAAAGAATGCTAGGTTTGATTGGGGTAATGCACAACAACATGCTTTTGATACACTTAAGCACATTCTTACTCATGCACCTTTACTTGCTTTGCCAAATTTTGATAATACTTTTGAGGTAGAGTGTGATGCAAGCAAAGTAGGTATTGGAAGTGTTTTGATGCAAGGTTCTCGGCCCATAGCTTACTTTTCCGAGAAGCTCAATAATGCTCAATTGAATTATCCTACCTATGATAAAGAGTTGTATGCAATCATTAGGACACTTGAACATTGGCAACATTATCTTAGGCCTAAGGAATTCATCATACACACGGATCATGAAAGCATTAAATACTTGAATGGACAACAAAAACTAGATAAGAGGCATGCTAAGTGGAGTGCATTTCTTGAATCTTTTCCTTATGTGTTGAAATACAAGAAAGGGAAAGAAAATGTTGTAGCCGATGCTCTTTCTAGGAGGACTTCTTTACTTTCAATGTGTGATTCTAAATTTCTTGCTTTTAGCTTTATCAAGGATCTCTATGCCAAAGACAAGGAATTGGCCGAAATATTTTCATCTTGTGCAAAGGGAGCCTTTGGTAAGTTTTATTTATTTGATGGATATTTGTTTAGGAATAACCAACTTTGTGTTCCTTCTTGTTCTTTTAGGGAATTACTTGTGAGGGAAGCACATTGTGGAGGTCTCATGGGACATTTTGGAGTTCTTAAAACACTAGACGTGCTCAAAGAACATTTTCATTGGCCACACATGCGCAAGGATGTGGAAAGGATATGCTCAACGTGCATCGAGTGTAGGCAAGCCAAATCAAAAGGGAATAATCATGGACTCTACACTCCACTCCCGGTTCCTTCTAAACCTTGGCTTGATTTATCTATGGATTTTGTGCTAGGACTACCTACATCTAGTAAAGGGAATGATAGCATTTTTGTTGTGGTAGATAGGTTTTCTAAAATGGCACATTTTATACCATGCAAAAAGACTAATGATGCATCTCATATAGCTAACATCTTTTTCAAAGAAATAGTTAAGTTGCATGGTCTTCCAAAAACTATTGTGAGTGATAGGGATCCCAAATTTTTGAGTTATTTTTGGAAGTCTCTTTGGCATAAGTTAGGAACTAAACTTTTGTTTTCTACTTCGGCTCATCCTCAAACGGATGGACAAACCGAAGTTGTGAATAGGACCCTAGGATCTTTACTACGGGCCCTTGTGCGAAGTCATAAGAAGGCTTGGGAAGAATGCCTACCCATAGCCGAGTTTGCTTATAATAGAACTACGCACCGTACTATTGAAATGTCTCCATTTGAATGTGTATATGGCTTTAATCCTTTAACACCTCTTGATTTATCTACTTCTTTGTGGCCACAAAAGGCAATCATAGGTGATGAAGGAAGCAAGAGAGGAGAATACATACGGCATATGCATCAAAAGATACATGATCTAATTGAAAGGAAAAATGAACACTATGCACAACAAGCCAACAAGGGCCGCAAGGAGAAGATTTACCGCCCGGGTGATTGGGTTTGGGTGAATTTTCGGAAAATACGATTTCCAAATCAAAGGAAGTCGAAATTAGACCCAAGGGGGGATGGACCCTTTCAAGTGGTGGAACGAATCAACAATAACTCTTACGTTATTGATCTTCCGGGTGAGTATAATGTAAGTACTACATTCAATGTAAGTGATTTGTCTCCTTTTGTTGTTGTAGGTGAAGATCCGAATGAAGATACGGATTCTAGGAAGAATCCTTTCCAAGGGAGAGGGGATGATGTAGATCCTATCTCCATCAAGCCTCAACAAGAACCTAAGCAACACATGACTCGTCTTCAAACAAAGAAATTGAAGGAAGCAATTAATGGATACGTTGATCAAGCACTAGAGGACCGCAAGGTGGAAGAAGCAAAACCGTGGGTGACCATGATCACCATGAACAATCAATTTCAACCATCAAATCTCACATTGGGACTACATTCTCGGTCAAGTGAAAGGATAGGAGGTCAATCTACCTTTGATCACAATTGGAAGGGTCAAAATGCATTTAAGGAGAAGTTGGAGGGCAAGATGCCAATTTGAGGGAAACCTTATTTGAAAATTCAAAGGTGGAAGATATATAATTCTTGGCCAATAATCAAATCCACCAAAACATGGCAGCCAACTAATGATTTTCGGCCATGAAGAATCAAAGCCACAAAACATGGCTGAAAATGAAACCCACCCACAAAACATGAATAATCAATCCCACTACTTTAAGTATTATATTGTATTTCTTTATTTGGTGTGAACTTTAGCTTTGTATTTCTTTATTTGGTGTGTACTTTAGCTTTGTTGGACTTATTCTTGCTGGCCTTCTATATAATGTGGCTGAAACTACAAGGAATCATCAACCTACATGAAAATTCAATCCAAATTTGAGAGCTTCTCAACTTCAATTCCAACTCCTTGGTGGTTTTGGTCATCATTGCACACTTGTGGGCATTGGTAAGAAGTTTACAAGTCTTCTTTTGAGTATTAGAAGTCTTGGTTAGCTTGGTTAATTTCAAGGTTTTGTAAGTAGCTAGGTGAATTTAATGACATATGTTCATTAGGGGTGCCTAGTCTAGATTCGATCTTGTATTGCCTTCGATAATACTCTTTGTTTCCATTCTCTATCTCTCCATCATTGTATCAATCTTGTTGTATTTTTGATAATCTATATGTGAAGTGTTTTCTTGTGTTCATCACTTTGCAAATCCATGATTATCATTGTTCCATTCACTAAACAACACCGAACTAGAGCTTGAATTCTCCAACTGTGTTGTATGCTCACTAAACCAATCTTGGGAACTTATTCAATTGCTTAAGAAATCTACATCATTGACGCTACCCGAGGGAAAAGAAAACTTTGTGCTATTCACCGACACGTCTAAAGAGGGACTCGGTTGCGTCTTAATGCAAAAAGGGAAGGTAGTTTCTTATGCGTCCAGAAAGTTAAAGGTGCACGAGCAAAATTGCCCAACCCACGACATAAAGTTAGCCGACGTAATCTTTGCTTTGGTAAAGTGGATACATTACCTGTATAGAGTGATGTTTGAAGTCTTTTCTGACCACAAGAACCTGAAGTATCTATTTTCGCAAAAGGAATTGAACCTTAGACAGGGAAGATGGATGGAGTCTCTGCAAGATTACGATTGTACGATCCAGTACCACCCAGGCAAGGCAAATGTAGTAGCCGATGCCTTGAGCTGAAAAGCTCAGTTAGCACGATTGGCAATCTGCACTAACGTCACCGTTAAACCTGAATTGCTCGAGAGAATCAAGAAGGCTCAGAAAGAGGACCTTACCTTGAGTCACCAAGAAGAACAAGTAATTAAGGAGTTCGTGTTAATTGATAGATAGAAAGCATGTTTAGGATGTTGGTTGAATTCCTTACATGTTATTATACTTAGGATGCATGCCTCTAGACTTTTATTAGCTGTAATGGTTTAGATCTGAAAATCAAAATCCGAAATTGTGCATGTTTTAAAATCAGTGTTCCGAGCCTTGTTTGAGACGAAATTTAATGTAGTTAAAATACTTGTCTTTGAGTGATTTGAGTTCCGACCTATAGCCTGTATGTTAGACTATAGATCTACATCTTGGAACAGATTAAAATGGATTAGAAACCTGTTTAAGCCAACACCAAAATTGGTGCCCCAAACCAGTAGTTTTTGAAAAACAGAACCAGCCATCCAATTTTCCATCCGAGTCAGACAGCAACTCGGACCAACCCAGAAAGCCTTTAGTTGAATTTTAAACTGGAAAACTTAAAGAACACGAAGAACACAAAATCCATGTGCGAGTTTCCACTCGACTCGGACAGCAACTCGGACATAGCCCAGAACCGAAAATTTGCCTTATTTTTCTGAAATTGGTTTTAGCCCAAAAGTTTACCTTATTTTCAAAAAGGACCAAAAGCTTACCTTATTTTTGAAATTAACCAAAAGGAATTGAGAAAGACCATTACTTGAAACTTGACCTTATTTTAAACTAGACCTTAATTGTGGAATTGACCTTAATCGAAAACTTGACCTTATTTCACAACTTGACCTATTGACCATTGACCTTTGAACTTTGACCTTCACCTAAAGTCAAAGTCAACCCTAGTTACCCAAAGTCAAAGTCAAACATAGTTGACCTAAAAGTCAAAGTCAAACCTAGTTATCCTAAAAGTCAAAGTCAAACTTAGTTGATCTAAAGTCAAAGTCAAACTTAGTTGACCTAAAGTTAAAGTCAAACTTTAGTAACTCACGCAGAACGCTCGCTTTGCAGGAGTTGACCATTGACCGCGAATCGATCTAGTCAGCCGTCGTTACGCGCACACTTACGAAAGGTGAGGGATTACTCACTATTTTTGTAAGAGTTAATTGGACTATCTAATTAGTAATTGTGTGTAACAATACCTACTTGATTGCTTGATTTTCTAAAGAGGTCTCCCACATCTCAACACTTGCCTATTTTAAATACAACTTATTGCTAAGTGTGTATACGTGTTGCTTAACATGAGATGCCATGATTAATTATGTTATGCCATTCTTGACTTGAATGTACATGACTTTCCATGATCAATTGAATGTCTATGAAAGTATGCACCTATATATGAAAGCATGACATAGTAGCCATGAAGGGTGCCTTCTCAGGGTTAATCACATGTCATCTAGAATTGCATATTTGCCTCTAGACATGTATGCCCATGAACACATACAAACATCATGCATCGGCCAAGAAAGGACTAGGCTCATCCCAGGATTATGACATCTAGGATTTGCATGATTGCCTCTAGAAAAGTATGAAGCATGCTAGGGTTTGCCATGATCACCTTAGCGTGAAATAGGTCAGAGGACCTACGTGAAAAGACTTGGGCTCCGAGTGTTCCCGATTGAATATATAGTAACCGCTTGTCCGTTAGGTAGGGCTTGCCGGCGAAAGTCGTGTTGCTGATAGTCAACACTCTTTCTATATGAGAGAAACACCCGTTTTGGTCTTATTTTGGAAAAAGGCCAAGGATCCAAAACCCCTGCCGTCAAGCATACCCGGTTCTACCGATACGGCCGTCATGGGGGAGATGTTCTTTGCAAACCATCAACGCGAGTGAGTGAAACATGAATGGATACTGACTTAGCTATATTTTGAGAAAGCTAGACCGTGCTATCTGATCGCTAGGAGTCTAGTGGCTCAAATGTGCTGCTTATGAATGTTGTATCTGTGCTGCCATGCCTGCATTAGTATTTATTATATGCTTGCCTATACTACATGATTTGCGTGACTTGATTGACTTGTTTACCTACTTTCCATGCATGCCTATAATTCTGCTGTTATATAGATATATGCATGAACTCTTTACTCGCTTATTGGGTCTGTTATTTAAAGATTTACGGTGAGAATTTTCCTATGGAAAACCCAAGATCTCTCACTGAGCTTTGTGAAGATCACCCCTTTCCATCTTATTATTTTATAGGGGCTTGACTTGAGTGACGATAGTGGTAAGACCGATGGGCGTGAAGGAAAGCAATAAAGACAAGAATTCTGTAATAGTTAGACTAAGAACAATTATGGTTTTTGGAGGATAATTTGGTCTATGACCATTCTCAGACTTTGTCTTTACTTTTTTGTTGCCATGAACTGCTTGAACTGATAGGCTAATAGATACAGTTTTATGGTAATTCTTATTTATTATCTGTATCGATTGTTGGGCGTGAGCCCTGAATGACGCCCACTCGAATCGTCTCGCTCTTCCTCATCGGGAATTGATCCGAGGGAACAGGGGGTCGGGGTGGGGCATCACAAGGTTCATCTTAAAAATTGAAATAATGAAAAATTGTTTCCATTTAAAACCAGTAACAACCGCGACATCATTTTCATATCGCAAAAACTTGGTATATACAGGTGTTGCCGTGTCATCCACGCACTAATCTATCCAGCACCTTTTCACTTCTCTTTTCTCAAAATTAAGAAAATAAAAATTGACAACTATTTAGAGGTTGAGATATGAAGGATAAGAGAAAAGGAATAGTTACATATTTCATAGTATTATACTTTATCGGTTTGTATACCCCGGTTACTTAAGTAAATTTATCATTATTAAAATTCGGTTTGTATAGACCTGCTGTAGGATCCGCCCCTCCCTCTCTCTTTCTCTCTTTCTCTCAAATTCTAGCATTCTTCATCTTTATTAATATTCTTCACACATCTCTCATATGAGATGAGGTAAATAGTTTTCCTTTATAATATTCTTCTCCCTCTCTCTTTATTGTCTTCTTTGATGAAAATTTTATATTCCCTCACAGTTAAAGATTTTGTCTCCCTCAATCACTGAGAGTTTCATCCACATAGAAATAAGTGGGTAGTTCACTATTTTCAAGTGAATATCCAGTTTTTTGGAGGCTTTTATCAAAAGATTAGTGGTAGATCTCAGATCAACATATTTGTATACAAGATTTGTTCAGAGCAATGGCGATTTTGTGTTCTACTAGTTTGATTTATGTGTTTTACTACTTGCTTACATCTGTATAGATTTGATTCAGTATATTTTTAGCATTTTTGTATATGATTATTATTAGATGAAATCATTCACAGTTGTATTGATTGTTATCTCTTGAGTAATGAAATATAACCTTGACTATTTTTTTAAAAGTAAATTTATATCAATTTTTCAATTTTTTATATAACTTAAAATACGAAAGGGGTAAAAAGGTTGAATATTTTTTAAATAGTGTATATCCATGGCTACTTCATAAGATGACCTTTATTTACTTTTAGGGTCCATACAAATTGAAATGACACCATCGACAACTAAGAGCTTGGACTGTAAAATGTTTGTGTTTCTAACTTATATTTTCAAAAATACTAATACACTATTTTAAAATATTAATTTTTTAGTGAAAATGTAGAAATAAAAATGGGATAAAAATGAGAAATATATATATAGGTATATATAAATATATCTATATATAACTGGTGTGTAAGGTTTGGGGCCTCCCGGCCAAACCTCAATTAAATCAGCCTAGGCATCACAAAATAGGCCCTTGTAGTCTAGGCCCAGACCAAGAAATAGATCCAATGGACTAGGATCATTGGGTCCTTGGCACAGTCCCCACCGCGGTGACGGAAGGGACGTCGGCCTAGAGCCGTCCCCGGACATGATGGGAACAGCTTAGACCTGGGGGGGCAAAGTTCAAACCCGGGTGCACTTACCCAGCGGTTAAGGGGAAGGACCGGATCCTCCTAACTCTATAAATAGCAGATTACTTCCAATGAAAGAGGTGATACGAATAATCCAATCTCAATCTCATATAATTGAATGCTCTAATATTCTGTTTCCGTTTCCTAACTTGAGCTTCGGAGTGCTAATAGGGATTTAGCCCCTCCAAGCTCCATTTCCGTTTCAGGTGTTCAGGGTGGCTTTCTACTGGCCCAAGTCCGGCGAACAGCGCATCATCAACTGGAGCCATCTATGGGGACTCAATCGTTGTGTTGAAAACCACCTTTGACCTCTGAACTAATAAATAAGTGTTATGATGTTTACTCCCAGAGGAGGTCAGAGTGGAAAAAAGAGAGTTACCAGGAGTTTGTTTCAAGAAAGGGACCGAGTGCCGGAGTTAGAAGAGCTGGCATTCGTAAGGAAAAACATGTCAAAATTTAGAGCTTTTATGGAAGAAAAAAGGAGAATCAAGGGAGAGGAGGAGCGCAAACGAAAAGGCAAGGCGAAGAAAAGGGGAGAAGGCCGGGAAAGGCGAAAGGATAAGTCCTGGGGGGTCATCCTTAAGCCCGGGGCAAAGGCAGATGTCTGTCTTAAGGACTCGTTCTCCGGCACGCCCAGTAAGCAGATGTCTTGGTCAAAAGATGAGGAAGCTGATTCCCCCTCCTGGAGAAGTCGATCCACGGCACCCCGCCAGAGAAGCCAGAGGCGGGATAAAGAGCTTTCTCAAGCGTCGAGGGATCCCGGGGGGCAACTCCTCAGTCGAGGTTCAGGGAAATGGAAAGAAGACTGGAAGGAATGCCAATGAACTTACCAGGAAATTGGTCGGAGGAGGTGGAAAGGATGATGGACAGACGATTAGAGGGGATCAAAACAGTGGAAGATTCTGAGGATACAACGCACCCATTCACAATGGATATCCGGACGTCCCCACTGCTGTATCACTTCAAGGGCCTGTACCGATTCTCTTAGTTCGATGGGACCACGGACCCAAAGGATCACTGGATGAAATGCATGGGGGCTATGGATATCGAACGATTTACCGAGGCAAATAAATGCATAGTTATACATCAAACATTCACAGGAGGAGCGCTTAGCTAGTACATGCATCTTGCGCAAAATTTGGTTTCTTTCTTAGAGCAGTTTAAGAGAAAATTCATGACAAACTTCATGGGAAACAATTTTATAGCTAAGCCTATCTCGTATCTAATGACGATTGGGCAAGCAGAGGGGGAATTGATTGAGGAATATGTCAAAAGATTTAACTTACAAGGGGCAAAATGCCCGGATAAGACAGAGTCAAATGAGCTCCAGGCTTTCATCCACAGGATCAGATATGGTGAGCTCAGCATGGACCTGCATCTTAGACCACCTAAAGATTTATGTGAAGCTGTCGTTCGAGCCAATGCCTTCTCAATCACCAAGAAGCAGGAGACACAGAAGAGAGCTTGACAGTCTCTGGACAGAGGCAGAAAAAAAGGAGAGGGGATGGGCCCGGGGTAAGCAGAGAAGAGGCCGGTCCAAAGAAAGGCTCCACTTCCCTCCTCAGTCCCATCTAACATACCCGCTCAAGGGAGCCCTGACTGTGTACATCCCATTGAAAGCATCGAGGGCTGAGGTTATGTATGTGACTTAAAGCCAAGGGCTTCTGACAGACCCGCCCCAGTCGGAAGCTTCTTACCCTAAGAAGGATCATTCAAAGTACTGCGGCCACCACCGAGTATCAGGGCAGAGTACCAAAGAATGCTAGGAACTGGCAGAAGAAATAGAAAGAGTAGTCTAGGGGGGAGCTACAAGAATATGTAGATAGGACAAGAGCGGGAGGCTTGAAGAAGGGTAACAAGGGAAAGACGGGAAGCAACTAAGCGTCGGTGGCGGGCATCATAAATACAATATTGGGAGGGCCAACAAGATGAGATTCGAGCAAACAGCGAAAGCTAAACTCATGCTTCTCGCCACAGTCAGGGGCAAAAAGAAAAGAAAGAGAAATGGCCGAAACCCTTTGGTTTTCGGAGACTACCATGAAGGCTTTAGAGGAGATGACCCGATGGTGATAGAAGTTGTGATTGCAAGCTTTATATTGAGATGCGCTCTCCTGGACACGGGATGCTTGGTCAACATCCTCACCAAAGGAGTCTTTGAGGAGTGCCACCTCGATAAAAGAGACATTGATCTGGTACTCACGTAGCTGGTAGGCTTTGGAAATTCAGAAGTAATCTCAATCGGGAAGATCTGGACGCCTGTGAGAATTATATTCAGAAATCGTAGAAGGACAAAAAATTTGGAGTTTGTCATCATCGAGTCACACCCGGTCAATAATGTCTTCTTGGGGAGGCCGGGTTTGAATCAATTTCAAGCAATAACCTCTACAGTCCACATGATTGTGAAATTCCCAACACCAGATGGAGTAGCCTCTATTCGTTGCGATGTGTGCATGGCTAAGTAGTGCTATATGGAGGACCTAAAGAGGAAGGACATTTCAACCATAATGATGATTGAGAACTTAGGGCCCCTGGGCTTCCAGGAGGAAAAAGTGATGAAGCCCGGCTCATAGGTTAGGGAGGTCTGGTTGGGAACAGATCCTTTGAGGACAATAAGGATCGGAGCAGGTTTAACCCCCCTACTTGGAAGAAAAAATGATCGGGCTGCTAAGGGAATTTGAACAGGTATTTGCATGGTCGCCAGATGATATGCCCCGGATCCCGAGGGAGCTCGCCGAGCACTGTCTGTCTATAGATCCCAACAAAAGGCCCGTGAGGCAAAAAAAAGGAATTTTGGCGCAGAGCGAAGTCAAGTTATAGAAGCAGAGAGGTTACGTATCTGCTGGAGGCACAAATAATCAGAGAGGTTACGTATATGCAGTGGTTGGCAAACTCGGTCCTGGTCAAAAAATTGGACGAGACTTGGAGGATATGCGTAGACTTCCCATATTTAAACAAGGCCTGCCCGAAAGACTTGTTCCCGGTGCCAAAGAATAGACGTGTTGTTCGATTCCATCACGGGTTTTCATTTCCTATGCTTCATTGACGCCTACAAGGGATACCATCATATATTTCTCCATGAGGGGGACAAGGAGAAAACCTCTTTCATCACATAAAAAAGGCATGTACTGCTACACGACCATGCCTTTGGGACTGAAGAACTCAGGAGCCACATACCAACGTTTAGTCAACAAGATCTTTAAGCGTTAGCTGGGCAGGATCATGGAGGCATATATCGATGGTGATCATAAAAAGTAAAAACGAGGAAGCTCTGTTGAGCGACCTTTGGGAGGTCTTGGAGATCCTTGTGGCAATGAGGATGAGGTTGAATCCGGCCAAGTGTGTCTTTGGGGCATTCTCAGGCAAATTTTTAGGTTACATGGTCTTGGAAGATAGAGTGTCGGCTAACCCTGAGAAGGTCCAAGCCGTGATGGAGATGAAGCCTCCTCAAACAGCTAAGGAGGTACAAAGGCTGACAGGGAGGTTAGTGGTTCTAAATCGCTTTTTAGCAAGGTCGGCAGGGAGAGCATTACCATTCTTCAAAGTATTGAAAAAGGCTGATAAGTTTTGTTGGGGAGAGGATTGCCAGAGGGCATTTGAAGAGTTGAAAGAATACCTCTCGGAACTCCCACGACTATGCGTGCAGCTCCCAAAGGAGGAGCTATGTGTGTACGTGGCCGCTACGGAGTTGGCCGTAAGTACGGTGCTATTCAAGGAGGAGGGAAAATCGCAGCGAACTGTGTATTTCCTGATCAAGGTCTTGCAGCTCGCAGAAAGAAATTACGTACCCATCGAGAAGCTGGCTTTGGCTTTGATCCAGGTAGTCAGGAGGTTAAGGCCTAACTTTGAATCACACTCGGTCACCGTGTACACGGACAGACACCGCCCTCAGGCTTATCATTATAAGGCCGGGTAGTTTGGGCAGGCTCATCAAATGGGCAATTGAGTTAGGGGAGTTCGAGATAAGCTTTAAGCCCAGGACGGCGGTCAAAGGACAGGTATTGGCTGACTTCATTATGGAAGGGGTGATGACTGACGAAGCCGGGGAGGGAAAATGGCTGATGAAGCCCAGGAAGAGATACCCTCAGGGAATATTTCGCCTGAAGTATGGACGTTGTTTGTAGACGGAGTGTCGGGAAAGACAGGGGCGGGAGCCGGATTAATCCTCACTCATCCCAGCAGGGAAAATTACACATACGTGTTGTGTTTTGACTTCCCAACAACAAACAATAAGGTGGAGTACAAAGCTATGGTAATAGGCTTAAAGCTAACCCGAAGAATGGGAGTCAAGGCATTGAAGGTATGTTCGGATTCTCAGATGGTGGTTAAACAAGTGCTCGGGGAGTACGAGACAAATGATCTGGAGATAAAGAAGTATGCAGGATTAGTGCAGCGGCTGCTAGAGTTTTACCCAAAATAGAAGATAGAGCACGTGCCAAGGAACAAAAACTCTAATACGCTTTGTCGAAATTAGCGTAGTCGGTGTTCTCCCACTTAACCAAGCCGGTCATGGTAGAGAGGGTGGGCAAAGAAGCACGGCCCGACAAGAAGTGATGGAAGTTGTGGCTGAAGACGATTGGAGGGCCCCGATCAAGGCTTTCCTCTTGGATGGGACACTCCCGAAGTCTTGAAGAGAAACCCAACGCTTGAGACTCAAAGCGCAATAGTATTAGATGCTAGACACGGATTTGTATCAGCAATCGTGGTCGATCCCTCTGTTACTTTGCTTAGGGCCAGAGAAAGCTGCGGTTTTGTTGAAAGATATCCACCAAGGACTTTGTGGTGGTCACATAGGTGCTAGAAGCCTCTCCCAGAGGGCCATGACCGTAGGATTTTACTAGCCGACCATGTTCAAGAATGCGGAAGATTTAGTCCGACACTGTCGATAATGCCAGATATTGGCCAATTGTCCATTCCCTGGCCACAGAAATGACAGGCATAGTAGCTTCATGGCTTTTAGCAGAATGGGGGCACTGACATCCTCGGCCCTCTCCCAAGGGCAAGAGAGGGGGTCCAATTCTTGGTAGTGGCAATTGACTATTTCTCAAAATGGATAGAGAGTGAGGCTATAGCAAGAATTCCAAGTTCTAAGGTTGCACGTTTCCTTATGACCAGTATCATGTGTCGCTTTGCCTTTCCAAGGATGGTGATCTTGGACAATGGTCGGCAGTTCCTGGCAAGTTCGCGGATACATGCACTCACCTGGGCATCCGGCAGAGGTTTACTCCCTGGCTAACGGGCAAGTGGAATTGACGAATATGACTATTCTCCACTGACTGAAGTGGAGGTTGGAAGAAGCAGACGGAGCCGAGCGAGGAAAGTGGCTAGATAAGCTCCCGGTCATGCCCGGCTGAAGATGGATCTGGATCAGGCTGAGGAAAAAAGGGAAAGGTCCTACCTTAGACAAGCGAAATACAAGCAAAGTGTCAAGAAATACTATGATCAGAAGGTCAAGGCGTGGGCCTATTAAGTGGGGGACCTGGTGCTCCGAAAGAACGCAATCAATAAGGCCCAGCCCCCGGGGGAAAACTCTCGCCGAATTGGGAAGGGCCTTATCAGGTCATAGAGGCATGAGACATGGGAAGTTTTCGCTTGGCAATGATGGGCGGTGTAGAAGTGGTGGGAACTTGGAATGCGGACAACGTCAGAAAATTTTGCCCATGAGGAGGTCAAAGACAGTCGAGATCTTGGGAGGGGTGATCCCCGAGGGAAGCTTAGAATAAAAGGAACGATTTATATGGCTGGACGCCTAAGTAGTTAAGTAGGATATCAAGGCTCGGGCTCTTGGTTGTAAGTATTCCCGGGGACTGGAAAAGCATTTTGATTTAAATGGTCATAGACCTGGGCTTGTGTTTTGGACGCACATCTATTTTGTTTGCAAGTCTTAATAGTAACCAATTTTAGTGGGAATGTCTTCTTGCTGAAATTTTAGTAGCAATCAATTTTAGTAACCAATTTTATGGAGAATGTCTTCAGGAAAGCTGAGTGAAGAAGCGAACATAATTGTGGAAAAGTGCGTACGTAAAATAAAGCAAAACGGCATGATATAATAAAGAACATAGGTTCAACGAACAAAAGTACGAAATACATAGTCAAAACAAGAGTAAGGGGTGTCCTAGCTAGCAGCTAAGGAAGTGTTGTTATCTTCCTTGGAAGCACATTGATCCTCGTAGGATCCTTTTGAGTCAGTAAGGTGTACAGAGGGCTCCAAAGTCGGGGTCGTGCGGACAGTAGGAGGGTTGTTGGAGGAAGCGAAGGCCGGGGAAGGCACACTTAATCCAAAATCACAAGCCATCTGGTGAACCTTGGCGATGGCCAGGGCCCAGTTCCCGTCTGGGAACTTGGGATGATGATCAGTGGCGGGAATGCCCATACCCCCCATTAACAAGTAAGCTCGGGTGAACCCTGCTATTTGCCCATGCCCGACAACGTCGGTAAAAAACTTCAGCATTTGAGGAGATTTCACGAAGTTGCAAACGGCGATTTAGCTGTTACTTAGGGCAAGATCGCCCTCCCTGGTTACCTCCGCCAAGGTACTTTCGGCCTGCGCTCGATCTTCTTCGACTTGAGCCCGGGCCTCTTCAGCTTTGGCAAGAAGATCCTTGGCAGTGGCCTTTTTAGCTTCAGCAATTCTTTGCTTAGTCTGCGAGGAGTCTCAGAACTTAAGGGCTTTCTTCAGCTCCTTCTTCAGAGATTTGCGGTAGCTTCAGAGGCGTGCAGAGCATCCTCGACCTTTTTCTTCTCTTCCAATGCCTCATTCTCTTTCTTTAAAGCTCTCTTCTTTTCCTCTAAGGCTTGCCTCCTCCCCTCTACTTCGCTCATTATGCAAGTCGTAGAGACCGAGGACAATGCCTGCACACGGTAATCACTCTGCGCCTGAGACTTTTCACCAATAACGAGTTGTTCGGTGGGTATCGAATTTCGACCCTTGTCTTGCTGTTTTCTAGACTTTGGGTATAGGAGTTGAAAGCCAGCAATCGCATGGAAACCCTCATTGCATACTGACAGACCTAAAACGTAGTACATAAGGAACTGGAACATAAGAAATTGGCAGATGTAGAAAAGGAAAGGAAGAGAAGGAGGACTCACGATTTTTCGGTGATCAGCAAGGTCGGTTTCTACGTCCTGCAGCTGCTCTGATAGAGTCGCTGCAAAGTTTTGGATCATTTAGAGGCTGGCCCAAACGTCACCGAGTTCAATACGACAGGTACCTTGAGTCCTCAGTTCCCTGGGGATAGCACAGGTAAGCTCTTTAAGGGGGAGAGTGTCACAAGCTAGTAGGAGGTAGTTAGCCATAGGACGAAGGTCGAGCAAGGGCCGGGCCCGTAGGGGAGGGCAATGCATTTTGGGGTACTGAGCCAAGAGAGGTTCCCCCGAGGAAGGATTAACTTGGCCCCGATGATGCTTGTTGTCAAGAGGCGGGGGCGGCAAAGCTCTAAGCCCAACTTCCAAATAAGGCTTAGTGACCCTATAACGGTAGGCGGATGAGGGAGAAAGGTCCAAGGCCTCCCCGCTTAAGGAATTACTCTCAGACATGGCACCATCAACCCCGCCCTCGGTGGGATCCTCAGTAGGATTCTCGACAAATGACACATCTTCCATCGCCATGGTAAATTTGTAGAGCTCGGGGTGGTGATAAGGGACCCCCTGGGACTATCTGTGGTTGTCCCTTCAGGACCGTCGGATCCCGCAGGGGTCGTAGAATCGATGGACAGGGGAAGGGTGGCTCGGTCGTTCACAGCTTTCTAACGCCTCTCAGTGCGGGCTGTGATGTTAAGCGGGTAAGAATGAGGACGATCCCCTGGATCCGCCCTATCATGTGCGGGGGCTGTTTGGAGGGAACCACTCCCGGGGAGGACAAGGTTTGAAGAAGCGGGGCCAGCAGCTGGGGTTCCCAGGGAAGCGACCTCCTGGGCCAAGTTCATGCTTCGCTCGCCCTTGGGCGCAATCGGTTGGGAGGCAGGAGGATCCGGAGGGGGCGCGTCCTTAGTAATGGTGGGATTTTTTGGGAATGGGCTGGAGCCTGGAGAACCGTCGGGGTTCTTTCTCTTTCCCCCAGGGGCTGGATGTGAAGGAGACCAGGGGAAAATTGGGGGAGCTTCGAGCATAGGAGGGGCAGTATGGGAAATGTTGTTTATGTCAATGCCTTGGGCAAAGATAGCCAAGGCGGCATCGTTAGCAGTATCTCAGAAGGTACCTGCAGGGAATAGTTTTGATGATTATCACACTACTAAAAATAAATAAATAAATAAATAAAAAACTGGGGGGGGGGGGGGGAGGGGTGGAATGAGTAAGGCGGTACAACACAGATATTTCCCGACTAGCTTAGCGGCCTTGCTCCACCTGACCCATTTCAAGCCCTCCTTCGGGGGTTGTCGTGAGCATTAACGGGTCTTCCCACTTTGTAAAGGTATCGACACCATTCATCGGTCTTGGGGGATGTGGAATTTTACCCTAAGGCCCGGCAGATCTGAGTCCTTAAGGCGTGAAGCAATGTCAGCGGTACTATAAAATAATACCCAAATAATAATAATAATAATAATAATAATGCTACTTCAAAAGAGTAGCAGTGACACTCTAGAAGAATACAAGTGATATTCTTAGAAGAGTAGAACTAGGAAGAAAAATAAATAAATAACTGAAAGTGCTATTTGGGGAGAGTAGCAGTGATACACTAGAATAGTATCACTTCAAGAGTATGAGTTATCTAACTACTATTTCATCAATAAAAAAGTAATACACGAGTTCTCTTCATTGAGTATGAGTTAGTTCTGGCTGCTACTTCGTCAACATCAAAGTGATGTACGAGTTCTATTCGTGGAGTATGAGTTAGCTCTAACTGCTATTTCGTTAATAACAAAGTGATACACGAATTTTGTTCATGAAGTATGAGTAAGCTCAAACTACCTATTACTTTGTGTCGATGACGCGGCGTCGTATCTATAAATCTCGTCGCATGTATAAACTTGCCTTATATCAGTGTTTGCGATACTATATTTACTTAGATTTGGAAAGATGTTATTGTCTTTTGTTAATTGTAAAAATATTAAAATTTTTTAATTCCATAACAATAAACATAAATATATAAATATGTTACATAAAGAAATATTTATTGGGATGATCCTGGATTCCTAATAAAAGACTTATGAGACACCCATTCGTAGGTTGCCCCTAATCATTTTTTTAAAAAAGATATGTACTAATGATTATATATATGTTGGAAATCAACTTTTACATTTATCAACATCGTTAAACATTTTAATATTAATTTTTATTTATTTTTTATTTTTTAAATAATTTTGTATTTTGTTATAAATTTATTTTTAACAAAAAAATTATCTTAAAAAATTAGAATATCTATACCCTACACACAAATAAGTGACTCTTAGCCGCTACGTCGAATTGGGTTTTCACTTGCCTCTAAATGTCCCTTCTACGACATGGAGGGGGAACAGGAATACCATTTTTTCTATTGTCAGTGAGTCTAGGAGATATGGGGGTATTGGTTCGATGCCCTACGACTGAGTCCGGGGGGAGAGGGTGGGGGTTCCACGTTAGATGAGTGTTTGAGTTCGTTCTGGTCCCGGGATAATGAGGATCTTTGGGCTTTGCCAAGATAAGTCACGGATATTGTTCCTGTAGTTGTCTGTTGGGAGTTATGGACATCATACTACAGAACAGTGTTCAGTGGAGAGCAGATGTCGCTGGATCGAGTGCAATTCAAGGCTCGAACACTCGTGTGGGAGCTGTTTGCAGTTCACCCTCCCCAATGTACCTCAGGTGCACAATTCTTGATTGGGTTAGTTCTGCTCCGCTGGGTTTATCGGAAAAGAAGGTGGCAAAGGGCCGCGGCGTACTTAGTATAAGTTGAATGTGGACGGATCTTCCCTGGGGAATCTAGGGCCTGTGGGAGCAGGAGCGGTTCTGCAAACTATAGCTTGAGAGGTTGCTTTCGCGGCTAGTGTATTCCTAGGTCATATGACGGCTTTTCAGGCTAAGGAACTAGTCTTATTATATGGTTTCATGACTTGCCAGCAGTTCAGAGTTTCAGCAGTGGAGATAGAAACAGACTCACAGGTATTTGAACATGCTGTCAAATCAGGAAAGGGGCCCTAGAACATGGCGGCTACCCTATTCAGGATTGAGGAACTCATTGGAAATTGCTCTTTGCGGCACATTTACAGGGAAGGAAAATGCGATAGCGGATGCGTTAGCCACAAGCTCAAGTACTACAGGATTGACGTCCCTTTACCTGATGGAAACTGTTTCCCAGCAAGTAAAGGGGTTGGTACTCCTAGACGCTAGGAGATTTTCTTATATTAGAGTATTGATATGTCTTTGAAATAGAGTTTGGTTGCATATCTCTCCTGGTTGTAACACTTTTTTTTTGAATTAAATGAATAGGCTCCGACCGCCAGATTCAGCTGTTTTCACCACACACAAAAAACAAAAAAAAAAAGAACTTTTAGTCTCAATATTTATTTTATTAAAAATGCATATCAATGTAAAAAAAGTATCTCAAAAAATTAAAATAACCATATGCTACACACAAAATGTGAACCCTTAGCAAAAGATTTATTTTATTAAAAATGAATATAAATGAAAAAAAAAAACTTATCTAAAAAAATTTAAATAACTATACCCTACACACAAATAAGTGAACCTTAGTCAAAAGATTTATTTTGTTAAAAATGAATGGAAAAAATTTTATCTCAAAATTTTGAAACAACTACACCCTATATACAAATAAGTGAACCTTTAGTCAAAAAATTTATTTGGTTAAAAATGAATATGAATGGAAAAAATTATTAAACTAGCTCAAATGATTATTTGTTGGAAAAAGAGTTAGCTATGTATGTAACCAAATATTTCATGGTAAGAAGTTTAATAGTTCTAGTAAATGTAAAAAGTGATTTTTACAGGATAAATATACAACAATTATGAGAAATTATTTTATATTATAAGTTATGAATTGGTGCATGATAAAGCTTATACGAAGATAATCATGATAAATATTAAACATTTACTACTCTTTTAATAGTTTTATTTTCCCTAACCCCTTTAATATGAATTTTCCACTCAAAGAAAAAAAAAAGTCCAAAAAAGGTTTAGACCGATCTGAACTTTTGGATTGATGATCCAGAATTGATCAGATCGGATTGGACCAAAGTCGCCGAACTAAATTAGATCAGATTGAATCAGACCAGAGTTTTGAGCACTCCTGTAGGCGATAGCTCAATCAGAGAGCATTTCTTCATGGTTTGTTTTTTGGGTGAATTATGTTGGATACTAGATTAATGCAGAGGTGACCTGGGTTCCGATCTCGTCAGTAGACGACTTGGTTGTCGACCTCATCAATGGACGACCTGGGTGCCGACCTCGACAGTGGACGACCTGGGGCTGACCTCGTCAGTAGACGACCTGGGTGCGACCTCATCAGTGGACGATCTGGGTGCCGACCTCAGCAATGGATGACCTGGGGGCCGACCTCGTCAGTGGACGACCTGGTGTTAGATATGGGATCAAGGACTAGGTGAGGTAAAGCTGACCCCATTCTCCACGGACTGGGTGAAGTGAAGCCGACATCTGTCGGTGCCGACCTGTAGCCCAAATTCACAGATGCTCAACAAGTGGCATCATTGATACGTGTTACGAGTCCAGATTCACATATGCTCAATAGGTGTCATCATTAACATGTGGTACGAGGTAAATGTGACACCTTGACTGGACAACTGTAGCCACTCACCCCCGTTCCCACGATAAGTACTCAATATTTTCCTCATTTGAAAGGTATTGAACTCTCGCTTAAGGACAGATATAGTTAAAAATTTCTCTCTCTAACTTGATCGTCGAAGTTGCATAGGGGAACTAATCCCAAAAGTAGGTGGAAGACGACACTAGCCGGCGGAGGACCAACGTCAATGAGATCATCTTTTTTGAGGATTCGACAATTGGCGCCCACTGTGGGGCCCAAACCCCACAAAAATTCATGGAATAAGAAGGAACTCCTGTACCTGTGGTGCCCAGGGCTCCATTAAACAAGGAGTAGCAGAAAATAATGGATGATGTTCTGGAAAATTTGGAGGATTATAGTCAAATTCATAAGGAATGTCAAGAAAAGGTGGCTGAAGAGCGAGCCCGCAAAGGAAAAGCTAAGGAAAATCCAAAGGTTGTTCACATGCAATCGATGGTACAAAAAAACGCCTGACAAGGATCACCTGTACGAAAGGAAGCCCGCCAAGTTTCCCCTATCAAAATCACGTCAGATCGCGACGGTCATCAACCTTTGCCGCATGATTATGTTTATCGGGGAAGGTCAAATCAACAATCTCAACGGCCTTACTCGGTGATGCCACTAGAGTATGAATTGCCACTAGAGCTGACTATTGGGAGGATGTGCCAGAAACTCCGTTCTTGCCTGAGATCGAAATTATCGAGAATGGCAAAATATGGAGCAATTTAATGGATATAGTGACCCATGAACTCATTTATCTCACTGTTGTTCATGCATGAGGGTTTGGAATTTTTCGGAGGCCAACAAATGCATGGCATTATCATGGGATTAGTTTGCTCGCATGTTCCTTGCTAATTTCATAGGTACCCTGTTCATAGCAAAAGGGCCATCCCATCTGATGAATTTATTTCAAGAAAGAGATGAACCTTTGGTAAATTATGTTACTTGGTTCAATCGAGAGTTAGTGGCGGTGATGAATAAGTCAGATTCTTTGATGATAACTACTGCCACGCCATCAACTTTCATGGAGGCATAAGTAAGGAAGTGTCTGCTGCCACGCCATCGTCTTTCATGGAGTTGATGAGAATTACCAATCGGTACAATCGGGTTGAGGAGACACAAATAATAAAGAAGGAAAGAGAATTTGAGCAAATGAGAATCCAGGATAGCAAAAATCAAAGAGAAAGCTTTAAAAGGATGCAGGCGCAAGAGGGTTGGAAAGGGAATCGAATGATTGAGGGATTTCCTAGAAAAAATAATGTTTCACCTCGTCCACATCAAGAAGAATGGCCGACGTCCCGGCTTCATAGCTGACTCACCACAAGCACTGAATCAATCTCCATATAGACGCTTTATTCTCAGTTCAGGAAAATGGTGTGTTCACCACAAGTTGGTTGGACACAACACGGAGGATTGCAAGGGGGTGAATCACTTGACGTCGGATGATGGACGGAGTGGAAATCGGAGATCATTCAACTCTCAGGGAGCAAACCAGGAGATGGGAGCGAAGGAGTCGGCTTTATCAGCCCAAGAAAGAATACAATGATAAAAAAATTGGTCATTTCTAGAACTATTCATGTTATTGCAGGTGGTCAAGCTTATGGATATTCTTTAAACCAGCGCAGGTGTTGCATGAGAGATGGTCATGGTCTCATTCGAAAGAGAAAAAGTCTGCCGGCGGCACTGCCAATTGAGGTTGGAGATGTGGATCTCCCGTTGTATGGCGACCTGAATGATCAGGTGGTCATAGAAGCCATTCTTTTGGGCTACCATGTGTTAAGAATCTTGGTTGATACTGGGAGCTCAGTAAATATTCTGGCGATGGAGGTCTTTAAAGGATGCAAGCTGAAGAAGGAATCTTTAGAACGTATATGCACTCCCCTGGTCGGCTTTAGCAATAAAACAGTGTATCCGATAGGAAAAATTTGATTGGCAGTAACACTCAGAGATGGATACAAGTCCCGAATAGAAACACTGGAGTTCATGGTGATTGATGAACCCATGTCGTATAACGTATTTCTTGGAAGACCAGGGGTGAATCAATTTCAGGCTGTTTGCTCAACTGTGCACAAGGTGGTCAAGCTGCCTACTACGTCTGGGGTGGTCAAGCTCCGCAACAACGTGATTCAGGGATGGGAATGTTACATGGCGTCATTGAAGTATATCGAGTCTGCTCCTCAAGTTTGCATAGTTACAGATTTGGAGCCTCTAGTGGGGGAATCAGCGCCAGTATTCGAAGCTGGAGCTCCTGCCAAAGAAGTCCAGATAGTTGAGTTGAAAGCGGTGAGGGTTGGGAACGATCTTCCACCATAATTGGTGATGGAATTGTTGAGATTGTTAACAGAATTTGTGGATGTGTTTGCCTAGTCCACAGATGACATGGCTGGAATCTTCCGTGATGTTATCGTTCACCATTTGAATGTTAGTCCAGAGGTGACGCCGGTTAGGCAGAAGAAAAGAAGTTATGCTGCTGATAGGGCCGCTACGATGGATGCCGAGGTGGACAACTATTGGGGGCTGGATTGATCAGAGAGGTAGAATATCTGGTTTGGTTATCAAATCCAGTGATGGTGAAGAAACTGGATAATTCATGGAGGTTGTGCGTGGATTTTAAGGATTTGAATAAGGCATGCCCAAAAGATTTCTTTCCCGTTCCCAGGATAGATATCTTGGTGAATTCGATAGCTGGGTTCCATTTTTTATGTTTCCTGGATGCATTAAGGGATACTATCAGATTTTCATGGAGCCTTTGACGAATTGAAGGCTTACTTGGCCGATCTGCCCCGATCGACTATACCCCTGCCGGTAGAGAGAATTTATGTGTACTTGGCTTTTACCCCATTGGTGGTCAGTGCCGTGGCTTTAGTTGAAAGAGAAAAGGTACAGAAGCCGGTTTATTTTATAAGCAGGGAGTTACAATCTTCGGAGCGTAATTATACCGCGATTGAGAAGTTGGCTCTTGCGTTTGTGGCAGCATCTAGGCGGTTATGTCCGTATTTCGAGGCTCATCCCATTTCAGTCCTTACTGATTCAACCTTGAAGCAGATTATGGAGCACCTGGGACCATCAGGACTGATAACCAAGTGGGCAGTGTAGCTCAGTGAGTATGGAATTGATTACGAGCCACGAATCGCTGTCAAAGGTCAAACTTTAGCAGATTTTTTAACGGAAGGGCTGTGTCGGACTCCTTTCCTCATGACTAAGTCCACGTCGGAGGTAACACATGGACGCTCTTTGTGGATGGAGCTTTTAGTAAACAAGGGGCTTAAGCGGGAATTATGTTAACAGATCCGCAAGGAGAACAATATACATACGTTTTAAGGTTCGAATTTCCTGCCTCTAATAATGAGGCAGAGTACGAAGCTTTGATTACATGATTGGAGTTGGCTGCGAGCATGGGAGTGAAGGAATTAAAAGTGTGCAGTGATTTGCAGTTGATTGTAAATCAAAGTAAGGGTTTGAAGCTAGAGACCCAGTCATGAAGAAGTATTTGGAAAAGACCAAGCAAGTCATGAAGGAGATTGCTCAGGTGGAAATAATGCAGGTTCCCCGAAGTCAAAACACCAACGCAAATGCTTTATCTAAACTTACCTCTTCTGTTTGTTCACATTTAACCAAATCAGTGTTGGTGGAACAAGTTGCTGTTCGAAGCACAGAAAAGAAGGAGGTGTTTCCAGCTGGTTTGTCTTCAGAAGATTAGCGAACTCAAATTTTGGAGTTTTTGGAAAGTGGTGTACTTCCACCTGGACGAGCTGAAGTAATGAAGATCAAAAATCAAGCATTGAGGTATGAGTTGATAAATGGTGTGTTATATCAAAAATCTTATTTGGTGCATGTTCTTAGGTGCGTAAGTTAAGATGAGGCAGAGAAACTTTTGGCCGAAGTACACCAAGGACGATGTGGGAGTCACGTCGGCTATTATAACCTGGCAAAGTGAGCTATGATTGCAGGACTTTACTGGTCAACTATGTTTAAGGATTTAGAACAAATCATAAGGAGTTGCAAAAAGTGTCAGGTGCACGCTCCTATGCTGAGACTCCCGCTTGCTGAGATGACGGAGATCGTAAGTCCATGGCCGTTTGCTACTTGGGGAATTGACTTGATGGGGCCATTTCCAAAAGCTGATGGTGGAGAAAGGTTCTTGGTAGTAGCAATTGACTATTTCACAAAGTGATAGAGGCTGAACCGTTGGTGGAGATAACGGGGGGTTCAGTGGCTCGATTTGTGTGGAAGTAGATTATCTGTCGTTTTGGGATCCCCCATAGTATTATTTCTAATAATAGGGCTCAATTCAATAGCCTTGAATTCTTAAAGATATGTGTTGATAATGCAATCCAATCAAGGAAAACTTCGGTGGGAAATCCCAGGGCAAGTGGTCAGGTTGAAGCGACAAATAAGATAGTCTTGTATGGGTTGAAAATAAGAATTGGAGCTCGGCGTTCTTTATAATAGACGAACTCCCCTCAGTCGTATGGTCATGCAGAACTACCCCTACTAAAGCAACTGGACGTACTCCATACAGCCTTGTATATGGAGTGAAGGCGGTCCTCTCGCCAGAAGTGGCTTTTCCATCATCACGGGTTACATATTTCACGGAAGAAGACAACTTCAAACGAATGAACTTGGCCTTGGATGATGTAGAAGAGGCTAGAATGGCAGCTAGTCTTAGACAGGCTGAGCGGAAAAATGCGGTCAGAAGATATTATAATGCCAAAGTACGACCTTGGGGGTTTGTACCTAGTGATCTTGTGTTAAGATGGAATGAGGTCAGCAGGGTGATATCTGGAGGAAAGTTAAGTCCCAACTGGGAAGGACCATACTATGTGGTTGAAGCCCGACAAACAGGGAGTTACAAGCTTGCACATATGGATGGGAGATTATTGCCTAATAGCTGGAACGCTAGCAATCTCAGTAAATTTTATCCTTGAATGGTGGGAAGGTGTGTCTTTCGTGGCGTTGTACTGATTTCCTTATCCCTTGAATCATTATATACAGTTTATTGGATTTTGACGTAGTATCGAAAAACATGTATCTTTGTTCAGCATAACAAATATATGTGTTTACTAAGCATATGTCTTTCTATGAAATAACATGCGTATTTGCCTGTAAAACATGTATGGTTGTTTATAGTAATGAACTTATAACACTTTTAAACCCCTTGGTTTGATTTTGCCAAGGTCACTAGACGTCGTTGTTAAACATAAAATCCCTTGGTTTGATTTTACCAAGGTGGCTGACGTCGACATCATCGTTAAAAATAAAACCCCTTGGTCTGATTTTGCCAAGGTCGGTGACGCGGACATTGTCGATAAACATAAAACCCCTTGGTCTGATTTTGCCAAGGTCGCTGACGTTGACATCATCGTTAAATGTGCTTAAACCCCTTAAGTTTGTCATCACAAAGTTTCTAAGGTTGGTGACGCCAACATCGTAGTTAAATTTGCTTCATCCATATCTTCTTCAGCGGTTTCTTCGTATTCTTCGTCCATATATTCTGACCCAAAGCAATCATCACTGAAAAGAATAGCTGCAATTTTCAACTTTGCTACTTTCCACGTCTTGGGTTTCCAATCCAAGAATAAATAAGCATTCTTCTTGAAAGTTAAGGTCAAATAATGACAAAATTAGTCCAGTGATACCTCTGGCGAAGTCAAACGTTTTCGCTACAATATCGATGGAGGACAATATCAATTTGGACATTTGGCAGCAAACTGTCCCACTCCAAGAATGTTAAATTATCACACTCTACTGTGATCACACAACTTTGAGAGTATGATTCTGGCAGGCTGTCACTTTCCACCAATAAAAGCTACTGCAACTTTACCACAGATGACTCAGTGAAAGTTGCATTAATTGGAGGCTACGTGCTCCTAAAAAGTAATGGACTTCGTCTTCGACTTCCACTCCATTACTTTGGGGGCTATTGTTGGATACTATATTAATGCAGAGGTGACCTGGGTTCCGACCTCGTCAGTAGACGACCTGGTGTTGGATATGGGATCAAGGACAAGGTGAGGTGAAGCTGACCCCGTCCTCCATGGACGGGGTGAAGTCAAGCTGACATCTGTCCGTGCTGACCTGCAGCCCAAATTCACAAATGCTTAACAGGTGGCATTATTGACACGTGTTACGAGTCCAGATTCACAGATGCTCAACAGGTGACATCATCGACATGTGGTACGAGGTAAATATGACACCTTGACTGGACAACTGTAGCCACTCACCCCCGTTCCCACGATAAGCACTCAATATTTCCCTCATTTGAAAGGTATTGAACTCTCACTTAAAGACAGATATACTTCAAATATTTCTCTCTCTAACTTGATCATCAGAGTTGCACAGGGGAACTGATCCCAAAAGTCGGTGGAAGACGACATCAGCGGGCGGAGGACCAATGTCAACTAGATCGTCTTTTTCGAGGATTCAACAAATTACATTTACCTCCCAGAAGTTTGCCTAAATAACAAATGGATCCCTCAAGTTTCAGAAAATAACATCCCAGATCCTTAACCATCCAAACTTGGGTCCTTCAGGTTTCAGAAAACAACATCTTGTCCCTTAACCACCCAAACTTGGAGTCCAGGACTAAAAAATAAAAAAAACGTCATTGTTCATCGTCTTTTTCCTTCGTCCAAAGTCTAGCAACACCATCATCAAGTTTGAAAAGCCCTTTCAATTATCAATCTTTCTTTGATTACAGGGTCAGCTGTTGTGAAACTTGCGAAATTCGACTGCATTCAGGCTGGAACTGTGTTGCATCATGGTCCAATCTTTGCAGAAGATGTTCAAGGTCCATTAATTTCAGTAAAATTATAAAGATTTTAACTTCTTTGATATGCAATGTGATTCATTGTCAAGCTAAAGCAAATTGATTAACTATATATTCTTTGCCATTGCAGAAATAAAGGTCACAACTGCCTTATTAGGAGCTGAGACTGATCATTTATGCTCGGCCGAGCATTTGACTAATCTAAACTACATTTTATCTGCAGAACCTGAGGACAGAGACTCAGAAACCTATATTTTTCTTCATGTTGAGTTCCTCCATAGATCACAAAGTCCACTTCTTTAGGATTGACTAGTGCCATTTTTTCAGGATCGATAAAGAAAAGAGAGAGAAAAAAAAAATAGAAAAAGGAAGAAGACGATGAACAGTGCCATTTTTTTATTTTTTAGTCCTGGACTCCAATTTTGGGAGGTTAAGGGACTGGGATGTTATTTTCTGAAACCTAAGGGCTCCAAGTTTAGGTGGTTAAAGGATTCAGATGTTATTTTCTAAAATATGAGGGACCCATTTGTTATTTAGGCAAATCTCGGGGGAGGTTAATGTAATTCACCCTTTTTATTATTAGAATTCACTGTGGATATTTCCAAGCACCTCTCCAGTATCCTCAAATTTTACTTCCCCCTTTTCTATTCTTTCGTTTTCTCCCACTCTCTCCATTTCATGTTCTTGATTTTTTTCTCGATGTACTTCCATAAAATCCTGTCCTTCCTCTTTCCTCTTTTCCTTTACGATCGCATATTGTTGCCCTCATCTCCGTTTGTAACTGAACTATTAAAAGTGGGTTATGGTGATTTTTTTGATTCAGCCCCAAATCGACAAAATTGGGGTGAAGGCTTATTGCTAACCCAGATCTGGCAACGCCGGGTTTGTCGGCGACAACAGCATTGAGCAAAAAGGCTTGCTACGCCAAACTCGTGAGCAGGAGCCGCGGAAGTAGAAAATTAGCCAAAGCAGTAAGGTTGTTAACGGAAGCGGGGGTACCACAAAGAAGACCGCCAACCGATGGTATCGGAAGGAAGATGGTGACTCCGAAAGCCGACGATAGAAACCAGTGGTGTTTGGTTTTTGGTGTGGCATTTGCTGTTTGATGTTTGACCAGTGCATATTGAATTTTTTTTTTCCTTCTTAATGTACAAGCCTACGTTGGGTTTGGATATGGTAAAAACAAAACAAAACCCACTTACAAAACAACGTGATTTTGATTCTTTGGTTGATGATTTCGTGAAGTTAGATTCACAAATTGTTTTGAACCTTTTTTCTATTAATGGTTTTTTTTAAAAATTTGGTGGTGATGACCTGATGGTGGGTGAATTTGTTGATGGTTGTTTGTATTTTTACATTTTCGAGTGGTTCGTGGTGATGAAATAAATCTTGCTTTTTTCTTGACTTTTGAAATTTGGACATTTCTTTTATCATTTTTTTTCTTCCTCTCCATTCACATT
Source organism: Leptodermis oblonga (assembly GCA_016801395.1). Classification (NCBI taxonomy): domain Eukaryota; kingdom Viridiplantae; phylum Streptophyta; class Magnoliopsida; order Gentianales; family Rubiaceae; genus Leptodermis; species Leptodermis oblonga. The sequence continues at coordinate 27,692,770 of CM028755.1, forward strand.
AGTGTGAGGATATGTACGGGCAAAAATATTTTGGGGGAATTTTTCTATTGTTCGATAATGGGGTTGGTGGTAGTGGTGCTAGGCGGCGACGCCCAATGGAAAAAGGTGACTGAAACAAGAATTGACTTAAATTTTTAAAGAATAAAAGGCTGAAAATGAAAAAATTTAACCTAGTTAACGAATGAAATTTGAAAAAAAAAATGAAATTTAGATTTGTTGAAGTGAAAATAAAACATAAATATTGATTGAAAATCAATATCTAAAAAAATAGTGAAGTTATTAAACATAAACAAAAATTAAAAAAAAGTAAAAGATTGGGGTTTATTACCTAAAAAAGTACAATAGTATTAGACAAAAATTTAAAAGAAATGAAACATTAGGGTTTGTTTTGCAAGAAAAAGTAGCATAGTACAAAAGTACTTCATAGGAATAGCGAATTTGACGATTTTGCCCTCAAAAAAAGCCTTCCGTCAACAATCTAATGGAGTCCATGGACGGAATGTCATATTTTGTCACGTTTTTGAAAGATCTGTGTCATTTAACGTAATTGTTAAAGGTTTGTGTCAATTTTCGTACTCAAACAAAGGTTCTTGCTAATTTATGCATTTCACTCTTAATTTTTTTTTTTCAAAATTAAGAAAAAAAAAACTGAAAATCATTGAAGTTTGAGATGTGAAAGGAGAAGAGAAAAAGAACGATTACATATTTCATATACCTTATTGGTTTGTATACCCTTGTTATAGGGGTGTTCAAAAAAACCTTTGAACCGGTAACTGGACTAAACACTAAAGCAGTAAACCGGTTTGTAATCGATTTTAGTCAGTTTAGGTTAACCGATCAAAAAAAATTAATTGGTTCGGTGTCAGTTTTGAGATTTTTTATTTTTTTATTTTTTTTCTAATTGGTTATTCTGGTTAATGGGTATATATATGCTATTAGATTTACTTATTAATTATAATTAACATGTCTTATAATTTTATAAATTTCGTTTAAAATTTTCTATTATGAAACATATAATTTTCATATACATAAAAGTGTGGTAAATACATGAACACTTTTTGTTAGAACATTTTAAAAATATAATACCTACCTCTAACGATAAAGAAGAATAAAATTTCAATTTATTCATTATACTTTGATATTCATTTTATGTTTTTAATACACTTATAGTAATTGCATACAAAAAATAATATTTATTCAAAAACTAAAAATGAAAATAAAATAAAAGAAATTGAAAAAACAAGGAAAAAAATATTGGTTAGATATCGCCAATTCGCTATTCCTATGAAGTACTTTTGACGAGTTTGATGATTTTGTCCCTCAAAAAAAGCCTTCCATCCATTTGGTCGAAACCATCCAGCATCCTTTCTTGAATCTTTTCCTTATGCACTTAAATACAAAAAGGGCAAAGATCGATAATACAATAGTTGATGCCTTGTCTCGCAGATATGAGTCCCTTACATTACTTGATCACTCATTACTAGGGTTTGATTATCTAAAAGACTTTTATGCTTTGACCTTGATTTCACAACTATTTATGAAGCATGCACAGAGGGGGCATTCCAAAAATTCTTTAGACAAGAAGGGTTCTTATTTAAGGAAAATAGGTTATGCATCCCTCATAGCTCGCGTAGGGAGTTATTAGTCTGAGAGGCGCATAGTGGGGCCATGATGGGTCACTTCGTGGTTATGAAAACATTAGATATTTTATCTAAACATTTCTTTTGGCCTAACATGCACAAATCTGTAGAGGCTATCGATAGCTAGTGTCTTGAATGTAAATGAGCTAAATCTATAATTAAGCCTCATGGACTATACATGATGTTACCTGTACCCTCGTTTCTGTAGTCCAAACTATTTAGTGAAATTTTCCTACTACAAATCCACAAAATCATGCTATGCCATTCATTGGGCCGAAACCATTTAGCATTCATGCTCCATCAATTCAGCCAACCCACTAAGAAGGCCCAACCGAAACCCTATTCCTGTTAGGGCTAGGTTTTGAGGTTCTTGAATTGAATTAAGATTTGTGCATGTTTCCTAATTATTTTCCTTATTAGTTTTGGATTAGTTGAGGTTGTTACAAATTTGTTACAACTTGACAAAATCCAAGAGTTAGTAGTTTCCAAAAAGGGTTCACTTCTTGGAATCCTTTTTGCAATAGTTTTAGAAGTTCTTTTATTAATTTCAATAGGGATAAATGTGTCAAAATTCTCTTTCCAATTCCATGCTTCTTTTGGATTTGGAGTTGTAAGAAATTTTCAATTGTGATTGGTTTCTACTTTTTCCAAAAAGGTTTCACTTCTCGAAATCCTTTTTGTAATAGTTTTTAGTAGTTTCCTTTTCCATTCTTAGAGGTTAATTTTGTGCTCCACATATCCTAGGGACAGCCAAAAATTAATCAACCCAAATCCATGCTTCTTTTGGATTTGGCTTTTGTAAGGAATACCAACTCTAGTTGGATTCTACTTTTATTTAATCTTTCTTCTATATAAAGGGGGTTGTGTGACTTTATTCAATAGGTACAATATAGAATTCAGATGATCATATCTTTATAAGGTTAATCCTTAGCTTAAAAGTTCTTATTTTGCACTATGAATTTCATATGAAATAAAGCTACATAAGCGAAACTATAGGTTACTTAGGTTTTCTTGCTTCGCCTAATTTTATTGGTTTCAATTTTGATTATTCTTGTTAAGTTATAGTTAAAGTAGCTCATTCACTATATGCTTTACTTGTAATTTTCAAAACCTTGAGTAAGTAAGTTGTGCCCTTCAACGGTTCACTTTCCTTGGCAATTTCCACACCGCTCTTCTCCTAATAACTCACATCAGGCACTAAGTTGTTATTTTCAACTACTGCCCATCCTCAAACTGACGGACGGACAGACAGAAGTTACCAGCAAGACCGTAGGCACTCTTCTCAGGGCATTGATTAAAAAGAACACGAAAGGCTGGGAGGAGCTATTGCCTATAGCCAAGTTTGCCTACAATTGAACTTGTCATTCCACTATCAAACCCTCCTCGTTTGAAGTATTCGTTTGAAGTAGCATACATTTAAACTGGCTGACAACACTAAACTTGGTTCATTTACCCCTTAAGGAACATGTCAGTCTCGATGGAGTAAAAAAGGCCCAGGCTAAGATGTTACATGAGAAGGTCCGATTGACGATTAAAAATCACAACGTATAGAATGCTCACCATGCCAATCAGCATCGAGTTAAGATAACCATCGAAACTGGTGATTGGGTCTGGGTTCATATGCAAAAGGAATGGTTTCCTGATGTGAGCACGCCGATGCTTCACATTGAGGAATCCCTAAATTAGCTAAATCAGAGATTGGCTTGATGCCCTTGATTTACATCACCCTCTTGAACTCACCAATGAACTCAGGACTTAATGATTTAATTGAAAACATCCTTCAATCTAAGTTGAACACCTAACTTGGATTGATATTTTTGAAAATCCCTCTTAAAGTAAAGCTACCATTAGCTAAGTCTAAAAGAAGATAATTCACTAATGAACAATTACAAGTTCCCACAGAACAATGTATCAAACCCAACGGTTTAACTAGCTCACAGCTAACAAACGAAATTAAATCTTAATTTCTTGATAAAAATATCATCTATATTAATCATATCTATCTAATAAATTTCATGGAGTACCCCTATTTATAAGGTTGTGCGCCTTTTACAAATAAAAATAGGAAAATAACTAAAGTAGAATCCAATTAGAGTTGATATTCCTTAGAAAACCAAATCCAAAAGAAGCATGGATTTGGGTTGGTTAATTATTGGCTGCCACTAGGAGTAGGGAGCACGAAATTAACCATAAAATAAATAAGGAAACTACTTAAAATTATTACAAAAAGGATTCCAAGAAGTGAAACCTTTTTGGCAACTACTACTACTACTAATCCTATTGGTTTTTGGCATTAGATATTCCTTCTAGAAAAGGAAACCAAACAACCAATTAAAGTAAAATAAACAAATATTAATCCAAAACAAAGTAGGAAAAGAATTAGGAAACATGCACAAATCCTAATCCAATTCAAGAACCTCAAAACCTAATCCTAACAGAAACAGGGTTTCGGCTATGGGCCTTATGAGTGGGCTGGCCAAATTTGATGGTGCAATGATGCTGTATGGTTTCAACCAAATGGATGGCGTAGCATGATTGTGAGTGAGAATGATGTTGTCAAAATCCTTTGGAAATGCCGGAATCAAGAAAACCAAGATCTTTCATTTATTTCAAAATTTATCGCGAACGGTTTCAAGAATTTCAAGAATCCTTTCAAGAATTGTTTCAAGAACCTTTCTAAGAATTTCAAGAAACAACCTTAATTCGAGGAACCCATTTGTAAACCCCTTTTGGCTTCCTCTTTTTAGGTTCTTTTTGTGGAAATGGATCTTCTTTCTTTTTCTTTTTCCATCCTTTCTGAAAGACCCATTTCCCTTTCTTTGGATCAAAGTCCTTTCCATTTGACTTATAGATCATATAGTGACTTTGTTCCTTCTCAACCACTTGACGACTTATCCTCTTCATGAACTTTAGAAGTTGACTTTGGAATTCTGCATCATTTACCTAGGCCAGGAAAACTAAGCTCGACCCACATGGCATGGGACCCTTTCAAGTGGTTGCAAAAATGGGGACAACGCCTACAAAATTGACTTTCCCGGTGAGTATGGCGTTAGTAATACATTTAATATTTCTGTCTTGTCCTTGTTTGAAAGTGACAACAATCTGGATTTGAGGATGAATCCTTCCCAACCGGGAGGGTATGATGAGGGCATCTAGACCAATGAGTTATAAACAAGTCAACTGCAACCATATGGATCCGATACACCACGTAATCCATACCAAAGGGATCCACTCATTGACATCATAGGGCCACTAACAAGGAAACGATAGAAGGAAGCAGATGAGGCTCTTCAAAACCTTGTTCTCTCTAGTTACACGCAAGCCCTAAAAGTGTCATAAGGCAAGGCCTTGGACGAACGCTCACAAAAGGATAGTTTGATTCACCTCTTCACAATAACTGAAGATGTGCAACCCCTCACCGTATCAGAGTAAAGGTTTGAGGCATAAAGTTCCTGAAAGCTTTATTGAACTTCTTGAATTATTTCTTAATGAATCTTGAAGCTTGAAACTTCTCAGTTTATTAAGTTGGTTACTATATGCGAATTTTGAAGAAATGTTCAGAATCTTGATTTTCTTGATTTCCGACATCTTCGACGGGTCCAAAAAGCTTCTCATTGCATCAAGAACCATCCAAACTACTGGGTGAAGTTTTACTACAGAAATTCTACCACAAGCATGCTACGCATTTCACGGGCCGAACCCATCATCACATTGCTTCATAAAATTCGGCCATCACTCTAAAAGGCCTATAGCCGAAATCCTTGTTCCTGTTAGAGTTTGAGGTTCTTGAATTGGATTAGGATTTATGCATGTTTATGATGTGATCTTTCCCGTGGTGGACTTAATTGCGTTTTACCGATCGTTCTAAGAGTTGCTCCATTGTGTGGTGAAGACCTCGACCCGCCAACAATGGACAAAAAGAACCTCAGTTCGGTTAACTTCGACCCACGATTGTGCAATTTTTTTGAAAACCTTGGTATAGAAATGCTACAAACAATTCACTACGATTGTTTGATAAGTTTTTGAACGCCACAATATGAAGTCTTGATAAGGTTGAAAGTTCTTAAAGAACAAAGAGTTAAGAAAAGTCATAAAAATTTATTATCCAAGTTATTTCAAAATGGTTTACAAGAGAGCCTTTAATAGGCTAGAAATGATTATTCTAGAATAGAAAAATTAAGTGCTGCTTTTGCTTTAAATTGAATCAGATTTCTCCAATTAATTGTGTTGTCAAATGGTCTTCAATTTTGATCCGAATAAATCATTTAGGACTCTTGAAATCCCATGCATTTGATGTAGGAAATTAAGCCAACTCTTGATAATCCATGCAGTAATTGGGATGCTTTTTTTAAAATTTGTTTAATCCTTCCAAATTCCCTTCCTTTAAGATGATTCACATGCAGCCATAAAGTGGTGAGTTGAAGAGATGCTTTGATGGCTAAACTCTTAGGCTGCAAATTAGAGACCTCTGACATGCATTCCATACGTGATGACCATGCTGCACGTTTATACGCCTTTTAGAATAATTCTGTGCAAATGCAACATGGCTTTATTGTATCTTCATTGACTTGTCAACATAACTTGTGCCTTGATTTGGGCTGGACACCTTCATTTCTTGGACTCTCTTGCACCATTATTTGGTCTCATTTGGCTGCAAATATTAAACAAACTAACAAAAGAAAAACTCATAAAATACTCAACTCAAATTATAAAAGCTTTAAAGTAAAGTGGACTGCCCATATGACATAAGTGGCCCAAAATTCAAAGGTAAATTTCTCCACTTAAACTACTAAGACTAAAGATTTGTCTTGGTCTTCCACTTGTAGCAAAAGCGCATGACTTGTTGGGTTCCCTTGAATAATGCCTTGAGCTTGAACACAACTTGTCTCAGCCAAACCATTTATGGCATTTTTGAATTGCTTGGACTTGGACCTAGTGATAGGTCCAACATGCCATTTCATTGGATCATTTTCATCCTCGGTGGGGCTTTCGTTTGGGCCAACAAAAGAGGTGTCGGATGGATTCTCGTCATTTCCCCTTGTTTTGAGTGATTTGTCCTCAAACGTCACCTGCAGTAAAATGACTAAGATCAGATACATTGAAAACGTCATGAACCCCATAGTCAGCTGGTAAGTCAAGTTTATAAGCATTATCATTATGCTTCCTCAAAACTTGAAATGGTCTATCTCCCCTAGGTGACAACTTAGACTTTCTCTTCACTGGAAATCTTTCTTTCCTCAAATGGAGCCACACCCAATCACCGGACTCAAAGGTGACATTCTTCTTTTGTTTATTGACTTGCTGCTCATACTTCTTGGTCTGCTCTTCAATATTACTTCTTGCTTTCTCATGGATTTTTTTAACAAATTTAGCTTTCTTCTTACCATCTAAATTCACATGTTCACTCACAGGCAAAGAAATTAAATCCATAGGAGTTAAGGGAATAAAACCATACACAATTTGATGAGGTCATCCCTACTATAGAACATAAGTGTCCGCCATGCTTAAGGTGTGGATTTGATTCAAGTGTTCAAAAGGTTAAAACTCGAAGGTCTAGAGTTCAGCCTGAGGTGAATCCAAGTCTATACAAGGGTTCTCCATTAAAGCTTCCAGCTCGAAGGACCAAACTCCAGAACAAGCCAAAAGAAGCTCAAATGGCCGCCAGGGGTAAAAGAGTCATTTCTCCTCCAGCGCCTTCAAGTGTCATTTATTTTGGAGAGTTCTGGACTAAATTTTAAAGGTATTACTTGGAGTGAAGATTACAAGTCTTGAAAATCATCAGAGTTCTTGATTTGTTAATTTAATTACATGCTATTACTTTTAAGGTAATTACTTAATTAGTAGTTTCTTGAGAAGAATTCTTGCATGTTTTCATTTAAGAAATAAGAATTACCTTATTTTTGTATTTTCCTTTTTATTTTCTTAAGGAGAATTTTGGCCACCTCCTTTTTGGAAGGTAACTGAAATTCTACTTCCCCCTTAACCTAGTTCCTTTAGGTCTTGGGTTTTGTAAGGTTTCTAATTCTCATTGGTTTCCACTTTTATTTTCCTATTCCTTTTCTACTTTACATAGGCACAAAACCCCCTATTTAACGGGCTCTCATATGCCATAATAAATTAGAGAATTCATACATGATATAATTTGGTATAAGGTTAATACCCATCTTTTTAATTTTGAATTCTACTCATTGAACTTCAGTCAATCTTGCATGATTTCGACCTATTAGCTTATATAATTGCATGTTGATTAGGTTTATAGTCTCACCTAATTAAATTAGCTTTTCACTTTGATGTGACACAAAATATCCGGATCTAAATGCTTCGGTCGGGTGGGTGAAAATTTGAAGATATAGCTTGGATCTGCAAATTTGTAGCTTGGATGGGTGAGAGCGGAGCTCGGATCACTACAAGAAAAGTGACCTATTGCGACATATTTACATGCGGCATTACATGTAGGTGTCGTGAATATACAACACTTACGCATTTGTGTCTTATATTTGTGACATCTTTGCGTCATTTAGTTATTGCATCGCAATTTTGTGACATAGATTCGACATCCTTTTTTTTGTCTCAAAATTGTGACAATTTATTTGCTACACTTGAATTAAATGTCGCAATTAAACAACACAATTATAATTGTGCCGCAAAATCGTGGCTTAATTGCGTCATATTATTAGCATGTCACAAATCAGCGGCATAATTTGAGTCATTTTAATTATTGCATCACACTTTTGTGACATAGATTCAACATCCTTTTTTTTGTCTCAAAATTGTGACAATTTATTTGCTACACTTGAATTAAATGTCGCAGTCAGACAACACAATTATAATTGTGCCGCAAAATCGTGGCTTAATTGCGTCATATTATTAGCATGTCACAAATTAGCGGCATAATTTGAGTCATTTTAATTATTGCATCACACTTTTGTGACATAGATTCAACACTTATTTGTTTGTCTCAAAATTGTGACAATTTATTTGCTACACTTGAATTAAATGTCGCAGTTAGACAACACAATTATAATTGTGCCGCAAAATCGTGGCTTAATTGCGTCATATTATTAGCATGTCACAAATTAGCGGCATAATTTGACTCATTTTAATTATTGCATCACACTTTTGTGACATAGATTCAACACTTATTTGTTTGTCTCAAAATTGCGACAATTTGCTTATGCGACATTACATTAAGTGTCGTAAATATACCACATTTATGCATTTGTGACATATATTTCTGACATTATTGCGTTATTTAATTATTGCATCATAATTTTGTGACATAGATGTGACACTAAATAGACGTGCCTCATAATTACGATAGTTTTTTCGCAACACTTCATAAAATGCCAAAATTATACTGTACAATTATAAATTTGTTGTAAAATTAAGGCACAATTACGTCATATTATTGGCATGCCACAAATTGGTGGCATAATTGCGTCATTTTAATTTAATGACAGAACAACATCTGAATCCAAAAAGGGGAAAAATTAGTAAAAAATAAAACTAAATGAAAGCGGAGCAAATATCATCATCATCAATGAACACTAACTTTAGTTCTTTGAAAAATTAGAACAAAAAGCAAACGAGGATCTTCATAAACAAGATGCATTCAAAACAAAAACAAGTACCTTGAAAAATAAGATGCAACTAAGCTTAGCTTGCCCAAAAAATAGCATAAATGAAGTTGGAGGTCAAAACTAATGCAAAAAATCCATTAACGAACTAATACAAGAATATGATCCCCGAAAACAAATAAAAGTACGAAAACTGCTCTAGTCATCTTCATTCTCATTTACTGGGACCATTTCTTCAAATAAGTCATCATCATCACTGGAGTCGTCAGAATTATCGCTTGCAAAGTATTCTAGTCCATCATCTTCATCTAGAAAGTCTTCATCATCATTATCTGAAGCATGAACATCAGCTCCACCAATAGGATTGCCTATTCCTGCCACTGTCGCACCTTCAATATCTGCTCTAACCCATGAAACGTGTTCATCATCAATATCTGCTGAATCTAATTGTTGATTAGAAAACTGCTCATCTTCATTGCCTCCAATTACATTAACTTCTGGATGAATGTTGAATAAATCTCGAGGAGTCATCTTCAAAGCTACATGCCAATCTGTATCAACTTGATCTTGAATATACCAAGCTTGGTGTGCTTAAGATGCTAGAATAAATGGCAATTTTATATTTAAAGTGTCATTTATTTTCAATTTATTTACTCTAAACTAAAATTTACAAATTTTCTCGTATATTTTAGAGAAAGTTAATTGAGATGCAATTTTTCTAAATTGAATTAATTCAAAGACACATAAAAACATTGTTAGTTCCCTAAAATTTTGTAAATTTTAATTTAGGATTTAAAGTATCATTTTTTTCAATTTAGTCCTTATAAACTTATAGTTTACCATTTTTGTGTATATTGATATTAAATTCAATTTAGAGACGTTGTTTCTAAGGCCATGTGTGGAAGAGTTTTGCAAACATATTTTTGGGCTCTATTAGGTGGGCCCAATGCAGAAATGAGGTGGAAAATATGTTTGGAAGAGTTTCTTGTGTCTTCTCATCTGAGAAGAGATTTTGCAGAATTGTTTGGCACAATACCATACAAAACAGCCCATCACAGTTACCAATTTTACCCAAAAATATTGAGGCATCTTCTCTTCTCCGCTTAAAACTCAGTAAATTCATGGAAAATTCCGTAGCCGAGGTCGCGACTTCGCAGCTGAAGCAGCGCATGTGGTGGCTGACTTCTCTGTGGACGAAGAAGCAGAGACGGCCAGTAGAAAAATAAGGGAAGAAGATGGCGAGAACAGCAAACTTCGATCAGATCCGTATGACAGAAACAGCAACAAAAAACCCCGATCAGATCCGCGACTATGGCTGAGACCAGCGAAGATACAGAGGCGGCTATCGTCTTCATCAAAATAGAAATCGCACGGAGAAGTCGAAATTGATGCGGTTCAGATTTGGATTTCTCCCTCTTACTGATGCGGTTCAGATTTGTTGCCGTTATAGCTAATTTTTCTTTTTGATGAAAATTTTCATGATTTGCATATTTTTTGGATAAATCGATTCCCCTTAATTTTATGGATTGAATTATTTATGTGATATTTCAGATTTTTTTTTTAACTTAAATTAATTTCTGGGTGTTGGTTGTGATTTTTTTCTTTTGCGATTCTAGTGGGGGTGGTGCTGGAGATGAAGGTCGATGAAGGTGATGTGTTGGGTTATGAAGGCTGGAGATGAAGGTTGATGAAGGTGTGATGTGTCGGGGGTGAGGAAGGTGCTGGTGGTGGGGGAAGGTTAAGGAAATTAATAAAAGAAAAGTAATAATTAATACATACTGTAATCAATTTGTGAAAGAAATGAAAAATAATTTGATATTCTAAGATTATGAATTTTACAAGAAAAAGAAAATAATAATTATGATTTCCTTTAAAGGTAAAAAATTCAAATTTAAATTTATAATGTATGAAATAAATTAAAATTCAAAATTTTTTAAAAGGAAAAAAATGGATATCAAGAAAATATGGAAATTAAGTAATAAGAATATATTAAAAAATTTATAAAAACAGTTTTTTTTTAAAATTTGAAAAAAAATTGTGAACTGTAAAATTGAATAATATTGAAAGTTGGAGGTAAATTTGCAATGTCATACAATATCCAGAAACATATCTTCAAACATATCTTGAAATACATCTTAAAATATATTTCAGGAATATATTCCAAATAATATCCCAAAATATCTTTTAAAACACATTTCAAAAACATCTTCCAAAAACACATTCCACACGGGCCCTAAGTTACTTTGAGAGACATTTCAAAACACATGTCATACAATTGGGCCTGTTCTCTTAGGTGTTTTGAAAACAGTTTTCAAATTTAGTTTGAAACAAAACAAGTTTCAGAACGTAGTGTAAGAAACATTGTTTTGAAAGTAAGTTTCAAAATAATTTTCAGAACTTATTTTAAAACAACCATAACAAACAAGGTTTTGAAACCTACAACTACCTCCACTGTTTTTCTGTCAGCAATTCAATTACACGGTCAATGCAGTAAAGATAGCCAATGCTTCCAAGTCTTTCATTTCATTCTATAAGCAAAGGATTCTCTATATGCTAGATTTCAGTTGCACCAAACCTATATTCACATCAATGGCTCCTATTCATAGTTGATTATGAGCAACAACATAATCAACTACAACCACAGCGATCCAGAATGAAGGGCCTCTGTACATTTAACTTGACATTGCGAAAGCTGTAAAATTCACTTAAGTTAAATGTAAAGCAAACCTATGGGCCTCTGTACAGAATGCAATATATATATATATATATATGTACTCTGTACAGAATGAAATACCAGATTGCATTCATCATTTACTGTTTTTTCGTTTTGATTGAAGGGCCTCTGTATTTCATAAATCTGGCAATGAATGCAATAATTACAGAGGCCCTTCTTTTTTTCGTTTTGAATAAAGGGCATCTGTATTTCATTTGTGCTATACATTTAATCTGTATAGTAGAAGTAATCCTAGGACATATATATATATATTGCATTCATCATTTCATTTTTTCGTTTTGAATGAAGGGCCACTGTAATTATTGCATTCTGTTTATATTATTGCATTCAGCAATTATTGCATTCTGTAAAGAAAATCAAATACCATAATGAAGGGCCTCTGTACATTTAACTTAATAATAGCTACTGAGATTCATTATGTACAGGGGAGATATCCATTTCACCAAACAGTTGGACAAAGTTCAACATTGCAGAAAGGAAATCAGAGAAACAAAGAGGAGAAACCATTTTGGAAAGTCTCAATCTCCTCAACATCAAATTGCAAATAGCACAAATGAGGAATAAAAGCAGCAAATCAACAACCAAATGTACAGCAGCCGTGCCAATTTCCCTACGTCTGTACACATATATATGTATAGATAGCAGAACTATTTCAATTGCATAGCCATGCTTGAATACCGAGTTTGGGGGGAAATGTGTAGATAGGTCAACAGTGCAACTTACCTAAAACTCGGAGATTTGAGGGACTGCGGATGCTGAAATACGGCGTCGACGAGAAGTTGCAGATGGGCCTTTCACAGCATGTCAATGGCGGTTCAAAACTTATGTTTGTCGGCTATGTCGGTGACGAAGGGTCGACCCCGTTCCCGCATTCTAGTGCCGACCGGAAGTGCCCGTAGGTAGGATTTCAGTTCGAGGACCGGTTCACCGCGAACTAGCCGTCGTCTGCAGCCGCAGGGGATCGGACCAAGCAGCCGGAGTCGAGCTCTCTTTTGGGTCTGGTCGCTGGGTTCGTCCCGTTGCTGAGGAGTTTGCTGCTTTGTGTTGAGGGGGAGTCGCGGAAGGGAAAGGTGAATGGGAGAGGAGACAGAGAGTAAATTGATTTGGAAATTGTCTGGGAACCGAACATAGGTTTGGGCTTTTTTTTAAGTTTCAAACCAAAACATTGGCAAAATTGTTTTTAAGTTGAGGTGCCGAACAGGCCCATTAGAAGACTATTACATCCATAAGGTTCTTGTAAATTATAATTTAGAATATCAAGTATCATTTGCTTTCAATTTAGCCCTTATAAACTAATAGTTTAAATTTATTTCGATATATTTCATGAAATTTAGTTGAGATGCATTGTTTCTAAGTTTAATTAACTTAAGGAGACATGAGAAGACAATTACGTCCCTAAACTTTATTGTAAATTATAATTTAGTACTTAAAGTATCAGTTTATTTCAAATTTAGTCAAGTTACATTTTTGGGGTATATTTTAATAAAATTTAGTTGGGATGCATTGTTTCTAAGCCGAATTAACTTATTATGACACAAAAAGACTATTAAGTGACTGAAATTTCTTATAAATTGCAAAATTTAGTACTTAAAGTATCATTTTCTTTCAATTTAGTCCTTATAAACTAATCCTTTACCCTTTTGTTATATTTTAATGAAATTCAATTGAGATACATTGTTTCTAAGTTGAATTAACTTAATGAAACATAAAAGACTATTATATTCCTAAAGATTTTTGTAAATTGCAATTTAGTACTTAAAGTATCAATTACTATCAATTCAGTCATTCTAAACTAAAAATTTACCTTTTTCGTATATTTTAGAGAAAGTAAATTGAGATGCACTATTTCTAATTTGAATAACTAAAAAAGACATAAAAAGATGGTTAGGTCCCTAAATTTTATTGTAAATTGTAATATAATAATTAAAGTATCATATTTTCAATTTAGTCATTATAAAGTTATAGTTTACCCTTTTTTAGGTATATTGTTATTAAATTCAGTTGAGATGCACTGTTTCTAAGTTGACTTTAAGGGACATAAGAAGACTATTGTGTCTATAAGGTTCTTGTAAATTATAATTTAATACTTAAAGTATCATTTTCTTTCAATTTAGCCCTTATAAACTAATAGTTCAAATTTTGTCCGGTATATTTTCATGAAATTCAGTTAAGATGCATTGTTTATAAGTTTAATTAAATTAAAGAGACATAAGAAGACAGTTACGTCCCTAAACTTTATTGTAATTGTAATTTAGTACTATAAGTATCAATTTCTTTCAATTTAGTCATTGTAAACTTAAAGTTTTGGGTATATTTTAATAAAATTTAGTTGGAATGCATTGTTTATAAGCTGAATTAACTTAATAGGACATAAAAAGACAATTCAGCACCTAAAACTTTTTCTAAATTGTAATTTAATACTTAAAATATCATTTTCTTTCAATTTAGTCCTTATAAACTAATACTTTACCTTTTTATGCTATATTTTCATGAGATTCAATTGAGATACATTGTTTCTAAGTTTAATTAACTTAAAGAGACATAAAAGACTATTACATTCCTAAAGTTTCCTATAAAGTGTAGTTTAGTGCATAAAGTATCATATTCTTTCAATTTGGTCTTAAATACTAATAGTTTAATACATTTTTCGATATGTTTTCATGAAATTCAATGAAAATGCAATGTTTCTGAGTTAAATTAACTTAAATAGATATAAATAGACTATCACTTCCCTAAAATTTCTTATAAATTGCAAATTAGTAGTTAAAGTATCATTTTCTTTCAATTTTACACCCACAAAGATAAAAATAAAAATCCACAAAGATACACTCAAAATTTTAGAAATAAGAAGAATAAAAATTATGTTTATGGATTCTTACAAAATCAGGACTTAAAAAAAATTTACTTTAGGCTAATTTATAATTAACTTATCGTGGCGAAATATTTTTTAAAAATAAATTTTTATTTAAAATATTTATGCACGTGAAGAATTTACATTAACAAGTTCTAGAATCCTAATTGATATTCTTTATAAAAAAAAAACAGAAGTATTGGGACAAAAATGTTTAAAATACGGAAAAATCATTAAAATTTTTTTGAAAATGGGAAAATCATAATTACAAAAAAAAAAAGAAAACCCAAAACCCAATTGAAAAAGCCAATCTGTTGCAAGACGTCTTCTCCCTTTCTCTTCCTTCTCCTCTCATTCTCTCGCCGCCGCTCACTTCCATCTATTTCCCAAAAAATGCTTACTATTTGGCTCCTCAAGATCTGGGAATCGTGGGGGATTAAACCTCAGGAATATCATGTCGGTCATCTTTACAGCGATGCGGGACTGGCAATGGGAGAACGCCACAGCCAGATCCATCGTCGGGACGGGCTTATGATGTTGCTCGCACCAGATTCAAGGTGTACGATGGCCGATTTTCAGACTTCCCCTGCTACAAAAGTGCACTAAAAGGCATGTTGCACGCTCTGAGGTTCTTAGATGGTGGTATGCAGTTTAAAGTCAAGTTTTCCTTGATTAATTACCAAAGGAAGGATTTTTAGATCCAAAATTTGAGCACTCGGCCAACTTTGGTGTTCGGTATTGCGTTTTGTGGTGTTCTCTGCCTTGGCCACACCCACTCCGATTTGTTGTTTATTCTGAAGCCATTGAGCTCCTTATAACATGTTTGGAGGGATTTAAGCTTGGAGTGAAGCTACCATTCGGATTTGGGAGGTTTTTCAATTCAAGATTACCGATTTTTCCAATTTCTATGGTTCATCGAACTGGGTTTGTCAAAAACTCACGGCTGAAACCAAATTGATGCACAATAAGCTTGAGGTCAGTATGGGCTAGGTCGTACCGTCCTCTTTACTGTGTGGTTCGGCCAAAATTTTGGGATTTCAGTTTGAATTCAGTTTGCCCATTCTTGGGCTCGCCGACGCCTTTTCGGTTCGGTCGCTTTCACAGCCAGCGAATATTTTTTTTCTGGGCTTTCCTAGCTGCAAGAACAGGTAATAGTGCTGACCTTGTACATTTAGGCCGCCGGTGTTAGCGCCTCAAACTCTGTTTTTCAGTTGCTTGGTTACTCTGTTTTATCAGTTTTTTCTGTTGCTGGAAATTGCTTGAACCCTCATTAGGTGCCTGCATTTCAGTTCTAGAATTGGTTTGTATGTGGTTCGGATTTTTGGTTGCTTCAATTTCGCGTTCTGAAGCCTATTTTTCAGTTCTGAATTTCTCTTCAATATGCTTGAATGTGCTGAATTCTCATCAATGGACTAAATTTTAGTTCCTTGAATGCTATTTTCCTGAAGTTCCTATCTGCATTTGACTATAATTTAAGTACTGTTTTGTTGGAATTTCAAGGAATAGGTTGAGTTCTTTGAATTTTTTTCTGGACCGTTTGGTACCGTAAAATTGTTAGGAATTTAAAGGAATAGGCTTAGGCATGCAATCATTTTGTACTTATCCTTATGCTCTAATGTAGACATCTACTGAGATACAGCGGCTTGAAGAACTGGCTATTAGGCAATCTCGTCAACTAATTCCAGTTATTCCATCATTGCCTAAGCCTTTGGTAATTATGAATGGCTGATTGTTAGCTTACTCTTATATTGATGACTTAACTTGTTTTAGTTCTGCTGTGGTTTTGCTGTTTAAGATATTATTTGATATTATCACTCAAGGATGTAAGTGATAGGAGTATTGATTGAGTGGATAGCCTAAACTTCATGCAGTATTCCTTCTTAATGGCATCCGCACTTTAATTTGTTAGGTTTTTTTTTTTTGGTATAATTAGACGTGCTCTGCCTAGTCTTTATGGTTCATGTGCATGCCTACAGTTCTTAGACTTACTTTCAGTCTCAGAATCCATTGGCTCTAGATGTGAATGTTGATCATTTTATGTTTGATTGCGAGCTTGTATATGGGGAATTGATGGTGTAGGGTTAAGATGGAACAGTTCTGTGGGTTCTTGTGTTTCAATAGAAAATGTATACATTTGTTCTTTGGAAAAGCTTGGTTTTTTGGCCCGTATATTTGGTGTCCACTTCAACTTAATGGCTTTGCTTGAGAAACCATACTCCCTAGAGGGGTCTAAAAGAAAATAAGACGAGTATTATTGAAGAGGCAGTTTGAGCCTCCATTAGTTTACATTTTTCCCCCACCATAAACAGCTGGTGAAATTGTGTAGAATTCAATCTTGAATGTTGGAGGTGATGGGATTTTCACATCTTGTGGGAAAATGGGAATAGGATTGATGAGAACAAGCTTGTTCCTGGCCTTGAACTTGACTTGGCTTGTTGGTCTTGTCTTGTCTTTCTGTATAGAGTATAATCATATGATCTTTTATTTTCTTTTTTTATAAATAAATAGCTGTTAAACATTTTGTATAGGAGCCACCCCTGCTTAGCAAGGGCAAGAGAGACCTAGTATATATGTGTGTGTGAGACATTCTGTATAGAGACCAGTTTGCTTGTCGAGGAATGGAGAAATACTGTTTGTCTTAGGCTCAGTGTTGTTACTCTACAATCCAAAAGGAACTCGTTCAGGAGGTATCCACAGATAGGTTATCTTGCAAACGTTATTATGTATGTTGAGAGCTTGGTTTCACCCAATTCTTATGACATTTAACGAGGAAACTGCACTAAGTGGATCGATCAATAATTTTCTCTTTCTTTTGCATTACCATTAATAATTCAGATTCATTGTTTTCAGGCATTATTTATGAGTCAGATATCTTATTGATCCTGGTTGTTGGTTTAATAGTACAAATTAGCTGGTGAAATTTTCTTGCTTTTCCTCAGCACAGATACAAAGTCCATATAGCCTTAAACTCAGTTTTCATCCGATTGCACTAATGTTTAGCAGTGGTTTATTTAGCTCATTGCATAGTCATTTCTTAGGCCATTCATTTAAAAATGGAAAAGGGAGATAAATAAATTGAGTTGGGTTTTGTTAGCAGAATAGATAATATTGATGAAGAAGCTTTACTTGATCAATTGTGTAAAATTAGATAATATATTTTGTTAGATTTTGCTACAATTTCTGGTCTTTATCGCATATCTCTGGCATTTGGTGGTTTTACTACTGTTTTGAGAACCATTGAGCTTCAGGGTCTTGTTTTTCTGCTTATTGGTTTTTCCTCTTTCATGGCTTTCATTGTTGCTGTTTTGTTTTTAGCTAGGTGTGGTTAACTGAAGTTTAACATGAAAGCTGAGTGGTCAGCATTAATATTGTAGTTCAGATCGGCTGGTTTTTTGTTTTCTTGCTTAGGAAAAGATAAGATAAATTCCCTTGCTCTGCTTTTCGGTATACATTTTGAGATTTACAGTCCAGTAAGGAAGAGGTTGTTATGCTCTTCTTCTGTTTGCTTGAGCGTTACATGCAATTAGTGCGTCGTTTTAGATAGGCAGATGACCAGATGACGAAGTTAGTTAATGTTTGGAAGTGTTTCAGACTCTTGCAAGATCTAAATGAGGAGTTGTTCTTATTATGTGCAAGAATGTTGTGTTCTCGTTTTTTTACTGGTTCAGCTAGCTTGTTCACATTGATGGTACCTGAAATTTGGCTTGTATATAAACACTATTTCTGGATATTCGAAGAGGGAAGCGATAAGCATCTCCTTTCATTGAAGATGTGCCTAATGTTTTTGTTTATGTTATTCATTTGTGGAGCTTTGGGGGTGTCAATGTATGTGCCAGCTTAACTATTGCTTAATTAAGCACCTGTCTGGGAACTTGGTGAAAGAAATGGTAACATGGGGTCAACACTCTTGACATGTGACGATGGTATGAACAATTCTTATGTGCCTACATTCGATATTCCAGAACTAGCAGAAGAAGTTGAAAAGAAAATATGCCCAATTTTGATAAAGATTATACAGTACTATTTTACAAGGCTGGACAATTTGAACGGATTTTACTGAATCATTGCTTGTCTTTTCTTATTATTTTAGGTTGAGAATGGTTTGTCTATCTCTTCAAGATATCCAAACATGGACACCTGGTGATTGTGATGATGGTCTGGATCTATTATATGCCAATATCCATAATATGATATCACCGGATAAAAAATTAACTCCTTCAGCATCACTTGAGATAAAATCACCATTGTCTATTAGGGAAGATGAAGAGAAATTATGATTGTCTATTGTTTATTGTTAAAATTATGATTGTTTTTCTATTTTCACTTCTCAATAGTTGAAGAAGGATCATTTAATTTACCCTTCTCATAAATTTCATTATGCAAATTTGATTCAGCTTTATACTCATTAACAATTGTGTTTGGTTCCCATCACAGATTTATATTTATTGATCTGTTCTTTAGAAATCTATGATAGGCTTACATTGTTGGTGTTTTAGATCCTGAGAAATGACATTCAGAGATATTTGTTGGATTGTTTTGTAGTTACACGTGAATTTACTCATGCCTTTGTTTTTTTTGGTTATGCGTTTGTTATTTTTTGTGGTTGAATATTCAAATGAGACCCTGCAGAATGCACCATCAGATTTTCCATTACTTTTATACTAAATATTTATATTCTGTGATGACATTACTGATTGTATTTTACAGATGTACAAGAAGTATGGAGTTGTTAGAATGCATGACTCATACTGGAATGCTAAAAGCTTGCAAAAACCCACGTACAAGTTCTATCCTGGAAGTTTTTCAATTTCAAGTGTTTTTTTGTTTATAAAAGTTTGTCTGATGAGGTTTAATAGTTTGTTACATAGTGATGAATCTAAAGGCTGAAAAATTATCATTGTGCATAGTATGCCAATCTATATAGAGGGATGAAAGTATTCCTATTTCCATAGAAATTATGTAAACATGCAGCTGTGTAGTTGCCTTGATTAATTTGTCTATAAATTCATCTTTTTTCCATTCTGTATAGAGTATAATCATATGATCTTTTATATATTTCTGGACGCGATATTATGTTGCAAAATGACATTAATACAGTTCAAATAATGACGCCACATGTGTAGCAAATAAATGTGAATTAAACGTAATGATAGAAATTAGTGTTACAAATAATGCGTCATTGAAACTAATGACGTGTAATGTGCCGCAAGATTTATGCAACAATAATTAAGTGATGCAAAAGGTGTCGTATTTTCTGTGGCTCAACTAGTAAAAAAATGCCACAAAAAGACAAATGACGCATAATGAGTCACGAATTTTAAGCGACAATTAATTTAGTGATGCAAAAAGTGACATACATTTACGGCACAAGTGAAAAAAAGCGCCACAAATTTGCTTCACCATCTTTTACGACTCAATAAAAAGAGACGCATAATGTGTTGCAAATTAGTATTTGTGACACTAAATCAACTTTTAGCGACACAATGTACATGTCGCGAATACCCTTCGACGCTTTAAATGTGACGCCACATTTGTCGCAAATAATCTTGCAACATTCATTTTAATGACACAAATCAATGTCGTAAATTAGTATGCGTTACTAAGACAAATGACGCATAATATGTCGCGAATTTTAAGCGACAATTAATTTAGTAATGCAAAAGTGCCATACATTTGCGGCACAAGTGGAAAAAAGCACCACAAATTTACTACACCACCTTTTGCAACTCAATAACAAGAGACGCATTTGCGACACTAAATTGACTTTTAACGACACAATTTACATGTCGCGAATACCCTTCGACATTTTAAATGTGACGCCACATTTGTCACAAATAATCTTGCAACATTCCTTTTAATGACCCAAATCAGTGTCGTAAATTAGTATGCGTCACTAAGACAACTGACGCATAATGTGTCGCGAATTTTAAGTGACAATTAATTTAGTGATGCAGAAAGTGCCATACATTTGCGGCACAAGTGAGAAAAAAGCGCCACAAATTTCCTACACCACCTTTTGCGACTCAATAACAAGAGACGCAAAATATGTCGCAAATTAGTATTTGCGACACTAAATCGACTTTTAGCGACACATTTTCCATGTCGCAATAGGTCATTTTTCTTCTAGTGGATGAGTGATGACGGAGCTCAGATCTAGGAAGCGGGAGCTCGGCTCAGCAATTTTCTTGAGGAATCTGGTAATGGGGGCAAGAAACAAGAAACAAGCGGGGATACCCCCTATTCCACTCTGACGCTCAAGTTTGTATAATATATGGGTAAACTGAAATGACCAAGAGTTTAAGTCCGTAAAGAATGGCGTACCTGAAATGAGTCTGAATACTAAATATATATAGCCTCACCTTGAAGTGTCTGTTGGTGTCATGATGAGCTGGCGCATTGATTGCACACCTTAATTGCCTCCTCATTCATGGTGACTTGAATGCCTTTGTAACTCCTTTGCTATTTATGGCTCGGATAAGGCTCCTTCATTATGATGGCTCCTTTGTAATTATTGTAGTGAGTAACTCCTACATGAAACCAGTCCCAGATTCCCGCCCCTTAATATGGCCTTGCAATCATGTCATTGTTACCGTTATTCTGACCTAAATGTCCCAGGCTCGGTTATCTTGACTGTTACTGACCTAAGCTTTTTCTCTAGCTCGGTTTGCTACCTGTCGATGTCAGCTCCCTAAGTTGTCCCGGACGGGGTCAGCTCCAGGTCACCCCGGACAAGGTCAACCTAAGCCTGTTTTTGGGCTTTTTATGTTTATGCTCTCCTTGTCTTGATTGGGCCATGCCCAATGGCTTTTAACTATTTTTATGCACACCAACAAGCCCCCTAGTATTGTGTTTTACTTGAACTTAGCTAAAACATGATACTTAACTACTTTTTTGCCTCTATGTGAACTTACCGATGGGTATCTAACATGTATCCAACCTATGAAGTCCTTATCTGACCTAATCTGTGACGTGGCTCCGAAAAACCTGTGATAAGATTCATTTGACCTAAGATGCACTTTATCGACCTAATGCTATCTGAAATAAAGGACTACCGTAAAACATTATATCATGCCAGCTGGACCGACCTAACAATGTTTGTAATGAGTGATTTGAAAAACCTTGACTTTCTCTCTTTGAGCTATACGACTGAACTTGGTATCTGATTTGGCCCTTCTAGCCCCCTGTAAATCCTGACCTAAGGGTTTGACCCAGTATCCTTCTAGACTCGGCTAATGACTTGTCCTAGCCAACTTCTTGGCTCAGCTAAGGTCTTGTCCCGGCCAACTTCCTGTCTCTACCAAGGTCTGTTCCTGCCAACTGCCTAGCCTAGCCAATGTCCGTTCCAGCCAACTGTCTAGTCCTGCCAATGTCCGTTCCAGCCAACTGCTTGGCATTGCCAATGTTTGTCCTGACCAACTCTTAGGCCTACCAATATTTGTCCTGACCAACTTCTTAGCCCTATCCATAGTTTATTTTGACCAATGTATTGGCCCTGTCCCTAGTTTGTCTCGGTCAACGTATTGGTCCTGCCCATGGTTTGTCCCTTCCAACGTATTGGCCCTGCCCATGTAACACTGCCTTGCCTGTTTAACATTACAATGAAGAGAAGCCACCCCATGCATTATAGAAAATTTTTAAAAGCATATGCATAATTGAAGCTATGGCCTGAAAGTACTTTAAGCCAGGCCTTCCAAGGTACAGATGATAAGGTGCCCATATGGTCTCTGTACGTAGTAGCTGGCCAGCTATCAAAGTGATTGATATGCTCAACTGTCCTGATGAACTCCAAAACTGACCAACAATGCTCGACCCGGTTTCATGACTGTACCATGGAATAGACCGATATTTGTCTAACCTCCATCATTAAATGACCTGTATTCCACATGCAAAAATTTTGGAACCCAACATTTAATTCGCTTAATCCTGATTAGCGGCCTGAATGTCTTCTTGATTTGTCATTCCTCTATTTCTCAACATCCATGCACAACAAAGAACAAGAAATGCAGAAAGAGTTAAAGTATACAACCAAATTAAAAAATATTTTCACAATATTTTTACATTATTTCACTGAACATTTTAATTGTTTCGAGAGCTGCCTTCTGAAGCATTCTCCTTCTAAAATGTTAACAACCAGATAGATGCACATGGTATACAGTTTGGAAGCAGTTCAAAAATTGGGCCTTCCCAGATGTACATGGTATGATGACGATTCATTGATGCCAATCAAGTTTATGTTTCTTTACGTCGGTTAGGAAATCCATCGTCCCAAAAACTGTACCTGATTGGAGAATTATTTCCTTAGAGCAAATCGCTACTCCGGAAGAAGAAGCATCTGTTCCCGAACGTTCTTGTATCATGATTTCAACAAATTTCTTTGAATATGGAGAAAATTTGATGAAAAAGGCTCAATCAAACGTCCCCACAGACTGCGCCAGTTAATGTAACACAAAATGTCCAGATCTAGATACTTCGGTCGGCTGGGTGAAGATTTGAAGATCTGCTATACTATTCTTGTTGTAGGACGCTAGCGCTTGTTTCTTGTTTCTTGTTATCCCCCCCATTGTTTCTTGTTTCTTACCCCCATTGCCAGATTCCTCAAGAAGGCTGCTGAGCCGAGCTCCCGCTTCCCAAATCCGAGCTCCGCCATCACTCATCCGAGCTCCGCTCTCACCGATCTGAGGCTCAAATTAGTAGAGTATATGGGTAAACTGAAATGAACAAGAGTTTAAGTCCGTAAAGAATGACATACCTGAAATGAGTCTGAATACTGAATATATATAGTCTCACCTTGAAGTGTCCGTTGGTGTAATGATGAGCTGGCGGATTAATTGCACACCTTAATTGCCTCCTCATTCATGGTGACTTGAATGCCTTTGTAACTCCTTTGCTATTTATGACTCGGATAAGGCTCCTTAATCATGATAGCTCCTTTGTAACTATTGTAGTGAGTAACTCCTGTATGAAACCAGTCCCAGATTCCCGCATCTTAATATGGCCTAGCAATCATGTCATTGTTATCGTTATTCTGACCTAAATGTCCCAGGCTCAGTTATCTTGACTGTTACTGACCTAAGCTTTTTCTCTAGCTCAGTTTGCTACCTGCCGATTTCAGCTTCCTCGGTCGTCCTGGACGGGGTCAGCTCCAGGTCGTCCCAGACGAGGTCAACCTAAGCCTGTTTTTGGGCTTTTTATGCTTAAGATCTCCTTGTCTTGATTGGACCAGGCCCAATGGCTTTTAGCTATTTTTATGCACACCAAGCTTCAATTCGGTTCTTGGTTTATAGTTTAAAAATAACTTGATTGTTCTATCGAATACAAGAAGTGGTTGGGGTTTCAAGGGATTATACTGTGCTCTTTTAATTGGAGTTTTGGTTACTTTTTGCACACTGCAATTCTCAATAGAGAATCCACATCAATTTGGTATTAGAGTTGTATAGCGTACGACCTTGGGATGAGCCAACCAATCAAAGGGGAGCGGTGAGACACACGGTGAAGTGTCAATCCGGAGAAGGTTGTTGTTGATCTTTTATGAGGTAAATTGCTCCTTCAAAATTCTTGATCCTTAAATTTAAGTATCTTGAGTTTTAGCTGCTGTTTGGTGAAAGAAATTGAAAGAGTGATTTGAAAAAGGTGAAATCGGCAAAACTGAGCTAGGGTTTTTAAAAAGTCACTGATTAGGGTGAAGTTTTAAAAGGCTCCAGAATTTTTTCTGCTCTTTTCTCTTGTGTGATCCATCATAGGATACTAGGGGAAGGTTATGTTAAATTTTTGGAGCACTATAAGGCCTGTTTTGAAATTTTGAAGGTTCCCGGGTAAAATACTGTCGAAATTCTGAAATATGAAACTTTCTTACTTGATTCTTGGGCTGTGTATTTCTATCCACCTAGGGCACTTGTAGGAAGGTTTTGTTAAATTTTGGTGGTATTCTAAGCTCGTTTGGACTATTTTTCATCACGCCGAGGATTTTCAGGCCACGCCGGGAAACAGAAAATTTTCTTCGCATACTTTGCATGCAAGTTGCTTTCCTTGTGTCGAATTGTGTGAGGATTAAGATTCTAAAATTTGTTTTCTGTTTGGATATACTTTTTACGTAAAATCTTGATTCCGAAGTTGCCGGAATATCTTGAAAAGTTGTCTGATTGCAAGCCTGCTTGAAACTGTAAATAGAATAGATGTTTGGGATTATTTTTGAATTGCCTATTGGGAAGGTTATTTTGTCTTTGGGTAGTTTCCTAATAATTCTTTGCAAATCTGCCATATATGCTTATTTCTTGCAATTGCATATACCCTGCCAAATTGCCTAGTTACCATATTTGTGATACCTGGACAATTACTCTTTGAAATAGATTTGGATTTCCTAATTCGTACACTACTCATTACTAGTGGGATTTTTGGAACTTATTTTCAAAAATTCCTTACTTGTGTACTTCCATAAATCCAAATTTATGTTTAATTTCGTTTTGCCAAAAAATTGTTTTCTTCAAAAGTTGAACTAAGGAATTCTTTTTCTTCAAAAGATTTTATTGTTTCTTCTTTGTAATTCTGTGAACTTTTAGTAACATATTGTGTGTGATCTGGCTTACGTGTTCTGATTAAAATTCTTAAATTGGGTTTTGAGAGAAAAAAGGCAAGAGTGAAATACATTACTTATTAAAAGGGCAGCCAACCCTATAGAGATACACTTGGGGAGTGTAGATTGCTAGGTAAAAACTTGGGGGAATCAAGGAAGTGAGGTTTTCTCATTGTTCTTTATTTTTAGCAGGTTGATCTCATTGTTCTTTATTCGGCCCAAGTGCATTCTTATTGTGGTTTATGAGCCGATCTTCCAGGCCTCTGCTACTTTTTGATTCTGACATTGATCGAAGAATCAGAGGGTTGAAAAAAGAAATCTCAACAACCTCCTACTCTGTCGGCAGCGCCTAGTTCTTTAACTAACACCATGTCTGATTTAGAACAAGCCGCTGCCAACACCGCCTTGATCGAGAAGATGTTCGATGAGTCCTTGGAGCACATAACTAAAAAGCTGGATAGTCTGATTATTGCTAGCATGAGTATCACCAAGGATTCACTCAATGGCTCAGTCGACAAACTCTTACATGATCTCGAAGCGTGACTTCACCAACTGGAGCAGTTCCACTATTGAGAGGAGCCTCGTCCTCCGACGCCGTGTGGGCAACACTGCACACCACCACCTTCTGACGGTGGTTTGGGGAAATTTAAGACAAATATTCTGGTATTCAAGGGAAGTCAAGACCCAGAAGAATTCCTCGACTGGGAGACTAACATTGAACAGATCTTTTCACTCCACAAGGTAGCTGATGACCTTGAAATTGAACTTGCCGCCAGTGAGTTCAAGGCCTCTACCTGGTGGAAATAAGAGTTAGCTGGCCAGCGCCGCATGCTGGGAACCCGAAGGGCCAATGCTTCTGATCCTGCTTGGGAGGATCTAGCCTCCCTTATAAGACGAAGGTTTGTCCCTACCTTTTATGAATGTGACCTGAAGAAGCGCCTACAGAACATCACTCAGGGCCTTCGCAGTGTTGAGAAGTTCTATCAAGAACTTGAAATCGCCAAGCTCAGGGCCAATGTTGAGGAGGACGATGACTCAGCAATCACATGATTCTTGGCAGGCCTCCGTAGCGATATTGCATGTCAGGTGGATACGCAAAACCCTACCTGTGTTGAAGATGCTCTTCATAGGGCACGGGTAATTGAGAGCTATGGTTTGAATCCTATCAGGGTTTTACATCTAGCTCAACTACTAACACTTGGAAGCCAACTGGCTTGAAAGTCGACAGCACAGCCACCTCAGCTACTGATAAGAACCCTTACCCTGCGCCATCGGACAAAAGCAAATCTACTGTTTCACAGCCTGATTCTACGAAGAAGTTCTCAAGCAACATTGTATGCTTCAGATGTATGGGTCGAGGTCATATCATGTCACAATGCCCTAATGCAAAAAGGTAATGTTTGGTAAAAGTGGGTATGAAAGTTAGGAAATTGAGTGTGACGACAATGAGATACCCAAGTTGACTTCAGGTGACACTGACGATGAGCAGGATTCAGTGACTCCTGACCAGGAAGACAAGGTTCACTGCAAACTTAATACCGCCCCAGTTAAAAGATACATTGTTAATAGGCTTCTAAACACTACACCTGGTCCTATTTTTTTTTCAACGGAATACTATCTTTCATGTTCGTGCTGAGACTCCTGACAAGAAAGTGTTCATC
This sequence comes from Leptodermis oblonga, assembly GCA_016801395.1. Taxonomy (NCBI): domain Eukaryota; kingdom Viridiplantae; phylum Streptophyta; class Magnoliopsida; order Gentianales; family Rubiaceae; genus Leptodermis; species Leptodermis oblonga. The sequence continues at coordinate 27,719,803 of CM028755.1, forward strand.
CTGCTAATTGATGGGGATAGTAGCGTGAATGTCTGCAGCACCAACTTGGCTGATAAGCTGCACTTGCAGTTCTACCTCATCCCTATCCCTATACCCTTCATTGGCTTGATGACGACAAAGGTATTAAAGTGAATAAGCAGGTGTGAGTTCATTTTTCCATTGATCGTTATGAAGACAATATTCTCTGTGATGTTGCACCTATGAGAGCTGGACATCTACTCCTTGTCCGCCCTTGGCAATTAGACAAAAAGGCGCAACACTGTGGTTACAGCAACACATACTCCTTTAAACACAAGTCCCAAACACTCACACTGGTTTCTTTACTGCCATCAGAAATTGCTTTCGAGAACATCATAATGAGGGCTACTTTCGATAAGTGGGAAAGTGGAAAACCAGTACAAGCAAAGGAGACAAATAAGGCTGCCAATCTTGGGACAGTAAGGGGGGAACTTTCTGGCCCAGAAGGTAAACTCCATCACTGCTATTATTTCAGATCGTTGGAACTAACTAAATGCAGGAAAGAGGCAGCCACTCGCAGGCTAGCAGAACCTGATCGCAGGCCCGCAGTGTCGAATCCCAGGTCCACCGCAACAGATGATCGCAGGCCAGCAGACCCTGCTCAACCCGCAGCAACCGATCACAGGCCAGCCGCAATTGAGCACCAGCCGTCCGAGCTTGATCGCAGGTCAGCTAAAGCTACTTGGGAGACTTTAAGCCTTGAAATTAACAAGTTCCAGGCTCTATCTCCTATGCCAACTGAAGTGCACCCCCGCCAGAGTTGCATAGTTTCCATTGAAGAAGTTGTAGAACCTTCCGACCAGAAGCGGACTAAACTTGCAATGAAGAACCTGCGGCGACAACAATGGGAAGCTGCACGCCAAAAGAAGATGTCCAAATCAACCCAGCAGGGCACGGATTCAAGGATGAATCCTTCCCAACCGGGAGGGATAGATGAGGTCATCCATACTATAGAACACAAGTGTCCACCATGCTTAAGGTGTGGATTTGATTCAAGTGTTCAAAAGGTCAAAACTCAAAGACCTAGAGTTCAGCCTGAGGTAAATCCAAGTCTACACAAGGGTTCTCCATTAAAGCCTCCAGCTAAGGTTCCAACTCGAAGGACCAAACTCCAGAATAAGCCAAAAGAAGCTCAAATGGCCGCCAGGGGTAAAAGAGTCATTTCACCTCCAGCGCCTTCAAGTCATTTATTTTGGAGAGTTTCGGACTTAATTTTAAAGGTAATTACTTAATTAGTAGTTTCTTGAAAAGAATTCTTGCTTGTTTCTTTTAAGAAAGAGGAATTACCTTATTTTTGTATTTTCCTTTTTATTTTCTTAAGGAGAATTTCAGCCACTTCATTTTTGGAAGGCAACTGAAATTCTACTTCCTCCTTAAACTAGTTCGTTTAGGTTTTGGGTTTTGTAATGTTTCCAATTCTCATTGGTTTCCACTTTTATTTTCCTATTCCCTTTCTACTTTACATAGGCACACAACCCCCACTTAAAGGGCTCCCATGCACCATAATAAATTAGAGAATTCATACATGATATAATTTGGTGTAAAGTTAATACCCATCTTTTTATTTTTGAATTCTACTCATTGAACTGTAGTCAATCTTGCATAATTTTGACCTATTAGTTTATATAATTGCATGTTAATTAGGTTTATAGTCTTGCCTAATTAAATTAGCTTTTTGCTTCAATTCGTTGCTTGGTTTATAATTTAACAACAACTTGATTGTTCTATCGAATGGAAGTAGTGGTTGGTGTTTCAAGGGATTATATTGTGTTCTTTTAGTTGGAGTTTTGGTCACTTTCCGCACACTGTAATTCTCAATAGAGAATTCGCATCCCAATTTCAAAAGGAGAAAACTTGGTAGCAGAATGTTTAGCATGATAGTGTGCCCGGTTTGCCCTTCGGCCCAACCCGAGGCCTAATTACTAAGTTTACGATCTGGTCTAGGCTGGCCCATCAACAGAAGACCATTTATGCACGGACCAGTGGGCAATGACCGGCACCCTCACCTCTATAAATAGGACCTCCATTACATTAAAAAAGGGACCTCTCTTCTTGGCACTATTTTTCTCTCTAGCTTTACTACAATTCCTCCTATGTCTAAATTACTGACTTTGGCATCGGGGACTTCCTCCGCTAGTACAATGTTAGAGAGGACAGATCGGAGCAGATCTGACCCAAAGACCCTCACTAGCAAAACCCGTTTCATCAACTAGCACCGTCTGTGGGAATGCAGTCCATTTCCGGCATTGAGCTCCCGAACGTAAAAAATTTGTTATGAAGCTTTGTCATGGTAGAGGGTGAGTCAGAGGAGTTATGCGGAGGAAGGCTTTCTAGATCTGAAGGAATAGTGCTGTCGCAGTGGAGCAAATTCTGAATATTTCATAGCGGAGAAGTTTTCCAGATCTGAAGATTGAAAAATTTTGCAGAGCAAAATAATCTGTTCGAGAGTCGAAGGAGTTAAATAGCGAAGAAGCTTTTCAGATTTGAAGAAATAGTGTTGTTGCAGGAAAGCACATTTCTTTTTTCTTCATATTTTGATGGGTGGATTAGGTGAAATATTTTGTGAGAATATTGGGCGCGGGTTTAATTACATGCCTGAAATGAACAAGGTGTTGTGTTGTTGTTTGGTCTTTGACAAGCTTCCTGACAATCGCTACGAGCTGGTCCAAAGCTCGTGAGGGCGAGTGAGCCATCGACGATCCCTGCAAATCAGTAGCGAGGTTTGTTCTAAATTCCAAAGCGAGGAACAAGAGGCAAGGCCGACGTTGCCATTCCGGCAAGGAGAAGAAGAGCTAGCCGTTCATCTTGCCAGACGACCGCTATTCCCGCCGCGTGGTGCTCCCGTCGCTGTTCTTCATAGGAGGGACGAGGAGAATGGAACTCCCCGCGGTTGTAGTCCTGGGCATACATCCCCGATGAAGGAAGGACCCGACATTGCTTTCTTGGGGAAGAAGAAGAATGAGGAGCTAGGAGACATAATCAATTTGTGGGATGGGCTAATTAACATCAATTTAGAAGTTGGGCCAGGCAAAAAACAAATTGGGCCCAAGCTGCTTGAAAATTTTGAAACCAAAAAAGAGGGAGGAAAAGCTTGCCTCACAACATACATTTTGTTCAAAGTTGCAGTAGCTGATTACTTGATTTAGTGTCACTTGGCCAAATCACAATGGGCCAAAGTACTTATAAAAAAATAAAAAATAAAAAAAATGAGTGGGCATCCAATCTTGTTTTTATATCAGCTTTCGTGCGTGGGAGCTGTGCACCGAAGAAGCTTGGACAAGTTGGGTAGGACACTGTGGGGCCCACAGTTGGACAAGTTGTTAACCAAAATGAAAGGGGAAAGCTTCGGGTAGGATTCAAAACCACGTCCTCGGGCTCCTGCGCTTCTGCTGTTCCCACGAAGATGCGGAAGCTTTTGTTAACTTGCAAGCCCGGGACAACTAGAAAAGGAGAAGAATTTTTTTGTAGTCTCGCATGTTAATCAAAACCGAGGGGAGTCCAACGGTGCTTATGAAAAACGGAGAGCTTGAGGCTGAGTCTTCGCTTTTTTCGATTTGAAGTAAAAATATGGAGACCCGAGGATGCTGAAGGAGTATGGAAATCCCGAGGATGGGTTTATGCTCTCTTTAATTTGGAGTTAAAAGGAGGAGACTCGACGATGCAGCAATGGCGTGGAAATCCTAAGGATGGGTTTATGCTCTCTTTAATTTGGAGTTAAAAGGAGGAGACTCGGCGATGCCGCAACAGCTTAGAAATCCCGAGACTGCACACTTTGGCGAAACTCAAGTGAGACAAGGTGGGGATGGTGAAACATGTGCCTCATCATTTGGAGTTGACCTCAAAAACGTTTCAACGACACTACAATTCATAGCTCAATTGAGACAAAGTGAGCTCGTGTGAGGTCGGCATCCACCTTCCGCTCCCTGCTTTTGGGATCAACTCCCCTATTCAACTCTGATGATTAAGTTAAAGGAGGAAGAAGAGTAATACCTCAAAGGTAAGCTGGAATTAAATTCCTTTCAAATGAGGGGAATGCTGAGTATTTATAGCGGGAACGGGGGTGAGTGGATATAGCTATCCAGTCAAGGTGTCATCTTCACCTCGTAACACATGTCAATGATGCCACCTATTGAGCATTTGCGAATCTGGACTTCAGGTCATCCACAGATGAGGTCAGCCCCCAGGTCACCTCGGCATTAATTTAGTGTCCAACAATAGCCCCCAAAGTAATGGAGTTTGAAGTCGAAGATGAAAGTCAATTACTTTTGAGGAGCGCGTTGCCCTCAATTAGTGCAACTTTCACTACATCATCATCAATTCACACATGATCAAACAATGGGTGAGGTGGGAGAAGCTAAACTCCGAAGTCTGGATTTTGAGGCTAGGGTTAAATCCTTGAGAGAATGTCATACTAGTGTAGAAGAAGATAGGAATAAAGCACTTTTAATGAGGATGTCAATGTCACCGACCTTGGCGTAGATCAACCAAGGGGTTTTAATATTTAATGATGATATTGATGTCACCAACCTTGGCGTAGATCAACCAAGGGGTTTTAATAGTTTAATCATATCGACGTCACCAACCTTGGCGTAGATCAACTAAGGGGTTTTAACAGTTTATCGACATGTCGACATCATCGGACGATGTCTACGTCACCGACCTTGGCGAAAATCAAACCAGGGGGTTTGAATAGTTTAACAATGATGTCGACATCACCGAACCTTGGTAAAAATCAAACCAAGGGGTTTGAATAGTTTAACGACGATGTCGACGTTACCGGACGATGATGTCGGCGTCACCAACCTTGACAAAAATCGAACCAAGGGGTTTGAATAGTTTAACGACCCAAAGTTACGTCTAACCTTGGATAACACAAAAAGCAGAGCCGAATAATATACAACCTGAACAAGCAGCAGGAGAAGAAAGAGCAAAGATATCAGATACAGGAAACATAGAAAAAGACGCAAAAATTCAAGAAAACCTACAAAGCTACAAAAGCTATCTGAGAAGAAAAAGATATGCAAGATTAACCATGGCCGAAGAAACATCTTATCCACGAATCAATGAGCCAATCAACAAAAACCACAAATTTTAAACATATTAACAGAAGAGGGCCAACAACACTTGCTTCAATCACAGTCTGCACATTAAATAGGAACTCTAGTTTCTCCCATTAAATTAAACAAAGCACATGGCTCTTCCCATTTTCCATCATGCCCATTTTCGCTTGGCACATTATCCAACCAGCAAAAGACATTACATTGAAGAACACATGCAATAATAATCAAAACTTTTCCTCTGAAGCCTGTTTCTATACCAGAAAAGCTATGCTTAAACAATCGCAAGCCCAAAAAGATAGATAAGTTAGAGTGTGTCTGACCAGGAAGCATTTTAGCTTTTTCACCAAACATCTGGAATAGATAGTCTATCATCAAAAGAAATCCTGAATAACACATAAATGATTTTAAAGGGACACAAGAGGATTTTGGCAATGTCGAACAGAGAACCAGGCCAAGTAGATAGAAAAAAACCAAATGCACTGATTGGTGACACAGACGCATATAATACGGAAAGAGTAATTATTTTCTCATAATGCCAACTAAGCAGACACTTGGAAAAGGAAGAGACAATGTTCTCTTGTGCTCCACTATCCACTGGTTTTAAGAACTTGTTGTCTCCTTTCATAATCTCCTAATGGCAACACTAATCGACCACTAATTTTAATAGCTGGGAAGATTATCATACGCTAGCGATGGTTGGCAATATCAGTTAGCGGCGACTAAAAATGGTAGCGAGTGTTGATCAAAAAACTGTAGCAAAGACAAAGGAAGTGGAGAAGCTTCTGCGCGATGGAGAAATTGCAACGTTGCCTAAATGGGCTCTGCACGAAGAACGTTCCAAATCTGACTATCATCACAACAATGGAGAAGAAGACAGAGCAATCGGAGGTCGCGACTAGTCTCTTAGGACTCGATTGGTGATAGATCAAACCAAAGAAACTGGTCTGCGCCTTTGTTGCAGCAGCAATGAAACCCACCAAGCAGTAAAGTCGAGAAGAACACTGAAGGAGAAGAATCACCGCTGGCAAAGACGGCAACTGTGCTCGGCTCGAAGTTCGCCAGAAAGTATGGTGCCGGCGGCAGTGGCGATGCAGTGGAAACTTGCATGGCGATACGATTAGAAGAAAAATCAAATAGCCATACTTCCCCAATGGCCGGAAAGGCATTAGAAAGCAGAGAGAAAGGTAGAAGTGCCCCACGGTGAGCGCCAATTGTTGAACCACAACTTAGCACCGAGCTCGCGTGACATCGACCTCCACCTTCGGCTCCCTGCTTTCTTGATTAACTCCCCTGTTTAACTCCGATGATTAAGTTAGAGAAGGAAGAAGAGTAATATCTCAAAGCTAAGCTAGAATTCAATTGCTTTACAAATGAGGGGAATGCTGAGTATTTATAGTAGGAATGGGAGTGAGTGGATACAGCTGTCCAGTGAAGGTGTCCTTTTTACCTCGTAACATGTGTCAATGATGGCACATGTTGAGCATTCGCGAATCTGGACTTTAGGTCATCCACAAATGAGGTCAGCCCCCAGGTCATCCAGCCGCAGGTCGTCCTGGATGAGGCCAGCCCCAGGTCGTCAACGGGCAAGGTCAGCATGCATGTCGTCTCCAGATGAGGTCAGCCATGGCCGAGGTCAAATCCAGGTCGTCCCGGATGGGGTTAGCCCCTCAGGTCACCTCAACATTAATTTAGTATCCAACAGTCATCACAGATGAGACAAAAGATCCACGAATGAGTTGCGACATGTCCGATGAAGTTCTGGCAACGCTAGCCAACTAGAAAGTTCGATGAAGAAAACAGAGAAGGGCCAAGCCAGAGAGGGGGATGAGACTCCAGGTGGTCCCGGATGAGGTCAGCCCCTCAGGTCGTCTAGGAGGAGGTTAGCCTTCAGGTCGTCCCGGATGAGGTCAGCTTCTTAGGTCGTCTCGGAGGAGGTCAGCCTCCAGATCATCCCGGATGATGTCAGCCTTCATGTTGTCCTGGAGGAGGCCAGTCCCTCAGGTCATCCCAGCTGAGGTCAACATCCAGGTCATCCCAGATGAGGTCAGCCTTCAGGTCGTCTTGAATGAGGTCAGTCCCCAGGTCGTCTTGGATGAGGTCAGCTCCTCAGGTCGTCCCGGATGAGGTCAGCTTCCAGGTCGTCTCGAATGAGGTCAGCCTCTGGGTTGTCCCGATGAGGTCAGTCTCCTCAAGTCATCCCGGATGAGGTCAGCCTCCTCAGGTCATCCCAGAAGAGGTCAGCCCCTCAGGTAGTCACGGATGAGAAAAAGAAAAACAAAAGTCTCTTTACCCTCGCATCCTAATCAAAGTTGAGGAAAGCCCGAGGGTGCTGGTGAAAAATGAAGAGTCCAAAGAGAACCCGCGGATGGAAGTGGAGATGGTACCCATGCATAATTCAAGCAAATTGCCCGCGCATGTGCATGCAAATCAAGGTCGGTGAAGGGGGATGGTGGAATGGTGGAACCCCCGTGCATGTGCATGCAAATCAAGGTCGGTGATGAGGAATGGTGGAGTGGTGAAGCCCCCCCTGTAGGTAGGATTGAAAAGAAAAGCCTGGAGAGAAGAAGTCATATGACTCATATTCCCTCATTGTCATGGTGGGACCCACGATGGTACAAGTTTCCACAAGTGCTCTTTAGCTTGTTCAACAAACGACAGCGTCGGGCATGTTTTGAACCCGGGAAGCTAGGCTTATACACGCGAGTTTACCCACACATCTGCATGAACTCTTAATGCTATTTCTGTCGGCAATAATTAGAGAAGGCTAAAGTGAGACAAGGCGGGGATTTGTAGAGCCCGCGCCTAATCACATGGGGTCATGGAGAGGCCTTTACTTTGTCCATAGTCGGAGGGAAAAGGAGGAGACTCGAGGATGCCGAAATGGCAAGGAAATCCTAAGGATACTTACATTAACGAAGCTAAAGTGAGACAATACGGAGTTTGGTGGAACCCGCACCTAATCATGTCAATTTTCCTTCACACAAGATCGCTGAGAGGCCTTTTTTTTCTTCAAATTCAGAGAGAAAATGAGGAGACCCGAGGATGCCACATCCGGAAGGAAATCCCGAGGATGCATGTGCAAAATGGAGATCCCGAGGATCATTCTTTGCTTTCTACAAATAGGGGTAAAAATTGGAGATTCAGTTATGTGGTAACGCCATGGAAATCCTGAGGTTGAGCTGTTCTCTTTATAATTTGGAGTTAAAAGGAGGAGAATCGGCGTTGCTGCAACAGCTTGGGAATTCCGAGACTGCATACTTTGACGAAACTCGAGTGAGACAAGGTGGGGATGGAGAAGCCCGCGCCTCATCACTTGGAGTTCACCTCGTACGCATTTTGACGACGCTAGAATTTCTAACTCAATTAAAACAAAGCGTGGATGGATGAAACCCGCGCCTAATCAAAACGAGTTCTTTATTCAACAACCCAGGATCCCGACGATGCTGCCCTAAAGAATCCCGACCTTAGGAGAGCTTGTTCTTTGTTTCGTGTTTCGGTTGAAGCAGAGCACAAACAAATGATTCTAGCTTGCTTAGCTTAATAACATATCCTCGGTGAACCCGTGCATGCAAATGGAAGAAGAAAGTCAGTGGAGGAGCGGAGCTTGAGTATGCAGAATTGAAGAAGAAAGTCGGGAGAGGTGGTGGAGCCCGTACATGCAGAATTGAAGAGGAAAGTCGGGAGAGGTAATGGAGCCCCATGCATGAAAAATTGAAGAATAGAGTCGGGACTATAATGCATTCTCACGGGGAAGAAGGAGAGCATTTGTCCTATTTCCTCTCAGTGCCACTGCATCAGCCCACATGCACATGCATGCGTGTGTTTTCAACCACATCATCCCACATGCACATGCATGCATGCATTTTCATATGTGGGTGAGGCACGGGAGAGCCATACATGCATGCATGCTTTTTCATGTGTGGGTGAGACAAGGGGGGACCGCACTTGCCAAGGTTTTTCCACAATTGAAGCCGAGAGAGCACCCGGGAAGGTTGGAACCTGGGGAGACATGGTGGTGCTCGCGCTTGACTTGAAATTACAGAGCAGGCTCGCTATTATTCATTTATCTTATCTTCAATTAATAAAGCAAGCATGTTTATTATGTTTTGTTTCAAGAAAGATGCATGAGCCTTTATTTCTTAGTTATTCAATTAAATAAATAGAGCATAGTAGTTTATTTTTATTTTATTTTAAAGGTAAGAGCCTTTATTTATTTTATAGCGAAATAATTGCTCCAGTGCAATTGTTATAAATGCATAATTAATTGTATCTATAAATTGAAGTATGCATTTGACTTAATTATTTCAACCTTGCGTATTTTGTTCAGAGTATGATATTTACAAATTTTACAAATAATTTTGCAAATACTGAGTGTTTGCTGATTCTTACTAGGAACAAGGTGGGGTGTATTAACCTGACTCCAAAGCATTTGTCATAGTCGGGAATTTGGCATAATCGCACCGGACGCAGCCACGAGTGCCCGAACCCGACTCTCGTTTGTAGGTGGCCGGATGCCGCGAACGACCGCGAGGCGGTGTTCGAAGTGTATATTCAAAACTGGGGTTCCATTGTTGCAAGCCTTACTCGGGGTTTTCACTACAACTTCTAATTTCTATGAGCACTACGGGTATTCTTATTATGAACTCTCGTGAGTCTTTTTATTACAGGTCTTTTTGGGCCTTTTATACTGTGAAGTTTCAAGTTCTGAATCTTCGACGAGATACGATCCAGAACTTAGGGGGACTAGTTGGTATGCCTAGTTTGCCCTTCGGTCCAACCCGAGGGTCAATTACTAAGTTTACGATCCGGCCCAAGTTGGCCCATCAACGGAAGACTATTTATACACGGACCAGTGGCAATGACTGGCGGGCCATGACTGGCACCCTCACCTCTATAAATAGGACCTTCATTTCATTAAAAATGGGACCTCTCTTCTTGGCACTATTTTTCTCTCTAGTTTTACTATATTTCTCATATGTCTAAAATACAGACTTTGGCATCGGAGGTTAACCGGGGAACTTCCCCCGCTAGTACAGGTGTTGGAGATGGTAGATCGGAGCGGATCCGACCCGAAGACCCTCGCCAGCAAAACCCACTTCATCACATGATTATAAGCAAACTCAACATATGGCAAACATTATTCCCAAGTCTTCACATTTTCCTAATGATAGACCTCAACAAAGTAGACAGACTATGATTAACAACTTCAGTTTCCCCGTCTGTCTGGGGATGACAAGTTGTTAAAAACAAAAGTTTAGTCCTCAATTTTCCCCAAGAATTTTTTCAAAAGTTACTCAAAAACTTTATATCTCTATCTGAAATAATGGTCCTAGGCATTCCATGCAATCTAACAATGTTTTGGAAAAACAAGCTAGAGATATGAGATGCATCATTTGTCTTGTTGCATGCTATGAAATGCGCCATTTTTGAAAACCTATGAACAACCACAAAAATGGAATCCCAGCATGTTTTTGTTAGGGGCGAACCAAGCACAAAATCCATTGAAATATCAACCCATGGTTATAATGGAATTGGAAGAGGTGTATACAAACCATTCAGCTAAACTCGGGACTTAGCATTTTTGCAAACAATGCAATTGTCACAAATTCTTCCCACATCAACCTTCATCTTGGGCCAAAAGAGATGTTCATGCAAAATAGCCAGAGTCTTGGTGACGCCAAAGTGACCCATAAGACCTCCACCATGTGCCTCTCGAACTAACAACTCACGGACAGAAGAGTTAGGCACACAAAGCTTGGATTCTTTAAAAATAAATCCATCATGAATGAAAAACTTGTCAAAAGAACCATTTCACAAGCCTTGAAAATTTCTCAAAATTAGAATCATCATAATACAACCCCTTGAGTTGTTCAAAACCAAGTAACTTAGAATCAAGATAAGAAAGGAGAGAGTGTCTCCTAGAGTGCATTTGCAACCAAATTTTCCTTACTTTTCTTGAATTTGATAACGTACAGAAAGGTCTCTATGAGTTCCATCCAGCGGACATGCCTTTTGTTTAGCTTGTTTTGGCCTTTCAAAAATTTCAATGACTCATGATCAGTGTGAATCACAAATTCTTTTACCCACAAATAGTGTTACCAAATCTTTAGGGCACGAACTAGAGCATACAACTCTTTGTTGTAGGTAGGATAGTTCAACATCGCCCAATTTAACTTCTCACTGAAAAATGCCAAAGGCTTTCCTTCTTGCATCAAAACTGCATCAATTCCAACACCTGAAGCATCACACTTAATTTTAAAGGTTTTGTCAAAATTACGCTAAGAAAGTAAAGGAGCATGACATAATTGGTACTTCAAATTTTCAAAATCCTTTTCTTGATCTTCACCCCATTTAAACCCAACATTCTTTTTAATCACTTCAGTAAGTGGTGCTACCAAGGTGCTAAAATTCTTAACAAACCTTTGGTACAAACTTGCAAGACCATGGAAACTTCTAACCTCAGTCACACTCTTTGGAATTGGCCACTCTTGAATGGCCTTTACCTTCTTCATCAACAGAAATACTCTTTGAACTCACCACATAACCAAGAAAGATCACACTACCTATGCAAAAGGTACACTTCTTCAAGCTAGCAATAATTTGCTCTTTCCTTAGCACACTCAAAACACACTTTAAATGCTCAAGATGATCATTCAGATTTTTAGAATAAATCAAAATATCATCAAAGTAAACAACTACAAAATTTCCAATGAATTCTCTCAAAACATAATGCATAAGTCTCATGAAAGTGCTAGGAGCATTAGTTAAGCCAAAAGGCATCACTAACCATTCATACAAACCAGGCTTAGTTTTAAATAGTCTTTCACTCATCACCACTTTTCATGCGAATTTGGTTATATCCACTTTTAAGATTAATTTTTAGTAAAAATAATAGAACCATGCAACTCATCAAGCAAATCATCTAATCTTGGAATGGGGTGGCGATACTTTACCATAATATTATTGATAACATGACAATCAATGCACATCCGCCAAGAGCCATCTTTCTTTGGTATCAAAAGAACTGGTACTGCACATGGGCTCATACTTTCCTTTACCCATACCTTGGAAAGCAAATCATCCACTTACCTCTGTATTTCCTTGGCTTCCTCTGGAATGGTTCTATAGGCCAGCTTGTTAGGGATAGATGCGCCTGGGACAAAATCAATCTGATGTTCAATTCCCTGAATTGAGGGTAAACCATCAGGCATATCTTCTGGAAACAAGTCCTCAAAGTACTGCAAAAAAGAAAGAACACTACTCAGTATAGAACCGGCCAATTCATTAGTAGACAAAAGGGCTTCTTTATACAAAATAAGTACAAAAAGTTTCTCAGCATGCAATGCTCTTTCATGTCTTTTTTTTGTGGCAAAGGAACAAACCATTCCATCAGTTGCATTCATCACAAGTGCCTTCTTTTTATTTTTCTTATCACCTTTTTCTTCCTCAACTTTCTCTCTTTCTATTTTTTCATCTCTCTTTTTAAAATGCTCTTGAAATTTTACTTGGTCAGCAAATACTTGACTTGGGGACAAGGGTACAAGAGTTACAGGTTTGGCTTTATACACAAAAGAGTATTTGTTAGTAAAACCATCATGTTTAACTTGCCTATCGTACTGCCATGGCCTACCAAGTAACATATGACCAGCTTACATTGGTACAACATCACATAAAAAGTTCATCCTCATATTTACCAACATGAAAAGGTTCCATTACCTGCTTTGAGATCCGTACTTCCCCACTGTCATTCAGCCATTGAAGTTTATATGGCCTTGGGTGCCTTTGAACTGGTAGCCCAAACTTCTCCACCATAGAAGCACTAGCTACATTAGCATAGCTTCCACCTTCAATAATAAAACTACAAACTTTTCCATTGACATGGCATCGAGAATGAAAGAGATTTTCCCGTTGAGCATCATTTTCATCGTTATATTGAACATTTAGGGCTCTCCTTGCCACCAACAAGCCTCCCTTAAAAGGTTCTTGTTCTTTATCAGAATCATCTATCGAAGCAGCATACTCCTCATTATTGGTCTCAAATTCCTTTGAGAATCATTGTCACATTGTTCGGACATTGACTTGCGATATGGCTTTTCCCTCTACACTTGAAGCAAGTGATGTCATGATTCTTAGAAGTAGATGGAGAAAAATCATATTTACCTTTGGAAGAGTTGTGATGCCCCGACCCGACCCTCCTGCCTCGAATAAATGTTCCCAACGAGGAGGAGCGGGACAGCTCGGGAACCGTCATTCAGGGATCTCGCCCAACAAGTCTATATAGAATAGTAATTAATAATTATTTAATAATTATTATTACATAGAAAAATCAATGTGCGGAAGTACAAAACAAATCTTCTCATTATATCACTCTACTTGAGGTCTAATGTAAGGCAAAAGATTCACATCTCCTATAGCGACCTCACTATTAATCTCATCAAGCCAAGAAGTCATTCGTACTCAATCACCTGAAAAAGATATAATATGAAAGGGGTGAGCTTCACTAAGGTCAATGAGAGACCTTGGGTTTTTTGTTTTAGAAAATTACCACCGTTGCTTCTAGAAAAAAATAGGCAATAACAATTTTCGTTTATAGGTACATATGTAACCAAAAATATAGGGAAGTGCAGAGTTCAAAATCCATTTTCAAAAAGGCATGGCTAAACAAAATCATCTTTCAAGAAGTTTGGTTGAAGAGAATGCATTTCGATAAAATATACGGCAATAGCCAAATCGAGTATACTTTTAAAATTGCTCTAGCGAGCTCAAGTCAAAATCATTTACTCAATCGGTAGATACCAAAGTAACACTCTTTTGATTTCCAAATCCAGATAGCTATTTCAAAGTCAAGCGTTAAGGTTAAGCTAGGTTTTCAAGATATCGCTCTCGTCAAAGCCATGTAGATATTTCAAATAGCAGGTGTAAAGACAAGGCAAGAAGTATAACCAGGGAATCACAACAAAATATAATCAGCTCAAATGCAAATCGTCCACACGGACTTCATATTAGAATTGTAGAAGCATATCTAGCAGTCCAGGTATGTCAAGCAAGTCATGCATCTCTAGTTCTTATAGCAGAGCATAATAATCAAGGCGAGCAAGTCAAGCGAGTCATGCATCTCTATTTCCTATAGCAATGCGTAATAATCAAGGCAAGCAAGTCATGCATCTCTATTTCCTATAGCAAATACTGAAATAGCATGGTAGCACAGATACAACTTTCATATGCATATATTTGAGCCACTAGACCCCAAGCAAGCAGATGTCACGAAAAAGCCTTGTCTACTAAAGCTAGTTCAGAATCTATTCAAGTGTTCGAGTTGTTCAAGTACTTGATGGCTTGCACAGAACATCACCCCTACGGCAGCCGTACAATGAAGGTATGCTCGATAGTAGGGGTTTTGGATCCTGGCCCTTTTTTCATCTCAGGCCACAAGTGTTCCTCTCATAACGAATGAGTGTCAACTATCTGCGACACTGGTCTTCCCCGGCAGGCCCTTCTTAGAGGGCTAGCGGGCTCATGTCAAGTCAAGCAAGAAGACTTGGAGCCCGAGTCTTATCAAGTAGGTCTCCGACCTATTTCACGCTAAGGTGATCATGGCAACCCTAGCATGCTTCATACATATCTAAAGGCATTATGCAATCCTAGATTACATGCAACTTACCTCGAGAAGCCTACGTCCTTCTAGGTTGGCGGGTCATGCTAGCGCATCGTTGTAAGCACACACAATAACAAGTACACAAGTATACAGGTCATGCGAAGCTGAGTAGGTAACAAGCAGGGCATGGCATCACTTAGGCACGTAGCACATAAGAAAGCATCGCATATGCAATAACTCAGGAACTCGATAAGGAAATACAGTTCATGTGTAAAACCATTCAAGCAATTCAAGTTCAGTTGCATGCAATTGAGGTGTGGGCAACCTCTTACTTTAGTGCAGCAATCAAGGTATAATTACACGCGTAAAAAATATAGTTAAGTTAAACTTTTATGAATATATCGAGTAAATCCCTCACCTTGGTCAAGCAAGGTCAACTTCCAATTAACGAGGGCGAGTCGAGCTTCGTCGATGTTGGTCAAGCAAAGCAATTAAGTTCCCAAGTAATTAACCTGCGAGTTATTTACTAAGGCTAATTAAGGTATATCCTAAGATAAGCATATTCGCACAAGTGCAAGTTTTTCAACTAAGTTCCAAGTTTTGGGAAGGTTCGATGTCGAGAGGCTATCGAAAGAGGTGTTGAGATAAGGTTCGACACCGAAGAGGACATCCGATAAATTAGATAGCTTTCTCCCTCAAAAGGCTATCAATCAGGTTTTTAAAGATTACTGATTTCTAAAAACCAAAATGAACTAAAGAGATCACTTTCGATGCCTAAAGACAGTCGAAAGGGTTTCGGAAAGATTTCGGGTCTTATGGACTTTTCGCAAAAATCATTCATTTAAATTCAAATCTTTTAATATCAAACTCAGGTACACTTGTAACATCACAACATGATGCGTTTGGGGTTTTAAAATATTTCAAAACAGATTTGAAATACTTTCTCAAAAAGGATCTGAATTAGTGGGAGTTGCAGTAAACATTCTAGATTAAAAGCTGGGAAGTTTTTCTGGTTTGCCAAGTAAGGTTTAAATCATCTTTTCCCTTACTCTAAACATCGGAATGACATGAAATTTTACCAGTAGCTAATAGACATGCTAAAAAAAATACTATAAAATTTTCATGATTTTTGGCAGAAAGGAAAGTTAGATTTAAATATCGCAACTTTTGGTTTTTCAGAAAGTAAATTTCCTAACATATTTCCTATAGGAATATGGCACTCTATTATACTCAAATGAATTATGCCTACTTAATGGCATATGAACACAATGATTCTTTCTAGAATGTGAAGCACTATATCTTCTAGAATCATTCTTTCTATCATAATGTCTCTTAGGTTCATTTCTAAATAAACTATGCATATTCATGTATCTATGAGTATAATGAGCATTTAACAAACACATATCCCTCTTTGGGGGCACATAAGGCAAAATCATGAGTATGACAACAAACTTTACTTTGCCTATGGGGGACATACATTTTTTCTAGGCATGTAAAATGAAGAATCAATCAAATTCACATCCTTTTTAATCTTATAAGACTTCTTTTTCTTTTCATACAGCTATGCATGATTAGTCTTCTTTTTAGCTTCAATAGTTGGATAGGAAAATTTAACATATCTATTTGAAGCATTAACAAAAGTACAAGTAGTTGTTTGTGCACATGTACTTTCATAGCCTAATCCACATTTTTCTTTAACTACTTTTTGTTTGCCTAGCAATTTTTCTAGGTTATCTCTTCCTAGAGTCAATTTCTCTAGGCTAGAATTAAGGTCTTCAACCTTTTTCTTCAAATTATTTTACTCATTTTCTAGTTTTTCATGAGACTTTACTCTCTCATGCAATTCTACATTTTCATCTACGGCATGCTCATAATACCTTTTCAAATCAATGTACTTTGCATCTTCATTATCTAGCAAAGTACTCATTTTATCTACTTTGATTCCTAACTCATCATTTTCATACTTCAAAGTAGATTTTTCCTCTTTTATTGATGCCACATGAATTTCTAAAGAGTTAATTTTCTTTTCATGCATAACATTCATTTTCATGGCATTCATACATTTTTCATGCATTAAAGTGACATACTTGTATATTTTAGCATTATTAGCATTATCATTGTCACTATCACTTTCATACATTCACTACCACATGAAAAATATTGGGAAGAATTTGTTACCTCTTGTAGCTCACTCCCAACAAAGCATCTTCTTGCGATCTCCTTCTCTTCCTCACTTGAGGAATCATCCCAAGTCTTAGCTAGCTTGGTCACCTTCTTGGTGGCTTTCTTACCTTTAGCCATTTTGCTTAAAATAGGGAAAATAAAGCATAAATACTCAAGTAAACAAGTATGACTCTAAAAATAAAAAAGGTTGCAAAAAATGATCTTAAATTCAAGGTTGTTAAACCTATAAATTTGAGCACTAGCTCTGGTACCAATTGAAATCCCAATTAATCAATGGCAACCTAAGATAAACCTAAGAGAGAGAGGGGGTGAATTAGGTTCTTTGACCTTTTAAAAATTTCTTCTACAAAGAAAACAACTTTGAAAAACCATTTTCAAAACAAGTTTTAAAATCAATTTAAAACTAGATTTCTAAGTAAGGTTTGTGATTAGTGATTTGCAAAACAAGAAAGCAAATAAACAAACAAAGCAAGAACACGCCAAATTTATAGTGGTTCGGATTCCCCTTGAATCATACTCCGCTCCCCAAGTTCTACAACTTGATATTTCTAATCAACTAGGAAACACTTAAATGAGTGTTTCAATCCCTTACAATTGCTCAAGATTAATCTCTTAATCTCAAGACTTTTCCATTTCCTAATCTAACTCTAGACTAGGACTCCCTTGCATAATCTAGCTCTAGATTAAGACTTCTTTGCCTAAGGCTAGAAATTGGATCTTTTGCCCTATCCTTCCTCAAGGATTTAAGGTCTTACTCAAGACTCCTCTTGCCTAGACCAAAGGACTTTTGCTTGATCAATCTCTTGATCAAGACTTTGACAAATGCCTAACTTAACTCTAAGCTAGGACCTCTACCCTTTGCCTAATCCAAACTCTTGGATAGGTCTTTAACCCCAATGCCCACTTACCTCAAGCTAGGATTTGTACAATTGCCCAAACTCAACGTCTTGAATTGGGTCTCTCTTTCTTTTCTTGCTCCCCTTTCTTCTTGCCTAACTCTTTACTTAAGAGCTTAGGACTTTTCTAGATGTGTTTATAAGGATGAGTATTTCCCCAATGGAGTCTACAAATAACACAACAAATGGGCACAAAGGCCTCTTCCTAATCCTAACTTAACAAGCTAATTTGACATTCAAATATTTGAAATAATGCTTGAGAATGTTGCTTAAGTGTAGGAGGCTTGAAAGGGATAATTGATCATATTTTTGCTGCTTGGGAATACTTATAGAAGTGTCCAAATGATTTGCAACGGCTCTTAACGTCTAGTTAAAAGTTGTCAAGAAAAAGACAAGTCCAAGTCGCATGGAAAATCGCAGTCCAAATCACAGCTCTCACAAACTTGTCATTTTTGTGTCTAATGGCTAGTTCATGCGATTTGCTGTCTAAGTCACGTGATAAATCACAAGCTGTGCTTTGATGTCTAGAGGCTGTCAAGGTCGAGTTCGTTTCTTCAATCTGAGTTTTGAATCTTTAGTTGATTTCCAACCCGAGAGCTTGACTGTTGTCGAGTGCTTATTACATGTTTGAGCCCGAAAGGGTGTCGAGACCCGACTTCTAAACTGTTCTTAAATTTAGATCATCGTGCGAGTTTCAGTGTGACTCGGACAAGAACTCGTTCAGCTTCTTTCTTCTTGCCATTTTTCTCTTTCTTTAATTTCTCAACTGACCACCATGCGATATGTTGTTCATTTTTCTACACTTGTTCTTCATTTTTCTACACTCGGACACTTGCTCGGACGCTCTGTTCTTCATTTTTCTACACTCGGACACTTGCTCGGACGCTCTGTTTTGCTACACTTGTTCTTCATTTTTCTACACCATTTTCCAGTGCAAAACATTTAAACAAAATTATATATTTGTTAACTTATCATGAAAACTAAGATTAAGACCATAGGTCTAACAGACTTCTCTTCAAAATATGTGCCCCTGAATGAGCTTTGTAAAAAGAACGTACCATTCATGTAGGGGCCAATTCACTATTCTTAAGCATGATCTCACTCATGCTCATGGTATAGCATTACCTGATTTTGATAGAGTTTTTGAACTAATGTGTGATGATTCAGGAATTGGTATAATTGCTATTTTAATACAGGAAGGTAAACTTATAACCTACTTTAGTGAGAAACTCAAGGGAGCTATCTTAAATTATCCTATCAAAATGAGCTCTATGTCATGGTTCGTGCTTTAGAGACTTGACAACATTATCTAATGACCTAGGAATTTATCATACACTCAAACCACGAGTCCTATAAAAAATTAAAGGGACAAGGTAAGCTAAACAGACATCATGCTACATGAGTTGCTTTTATTGAAATTTTTCCTTACATTATTAAGTATAATAATGGAAAAGAGAATATGGTAGCTGGCGCTCTGCCATGCCGGTATGAAGCCCTTACTCTACTTGATCATGCATTTTTAGGGTTTGCATATATGAAGAAATTGTATGCTTTTGATCTTGATTTTTTGAATATTTATGAAGAATGCAAGTTCTTTAGGCATGATGGGTTCTTGTTTAAGGAAAATAAGTTATGCATACCATGTAGTTCAACTAGGGAACTACTAGTGCGTGGAGCACACAGTTTGGGGGGGGGGGGGGGGGGGGGGGGGGTTAATGGGTCATTTTGGTGTTTATAAGACGCTTGACATGTTAAAAGAACATTTTTGTTGGCCTAAAATGCGTAAAAATGTATAATCTATTTGCTCATGTTGTATTGACTGTTTAAAAGCAATGTCTACGTCTAAACCCCATGGTCTTTACACGCCTTTACCTGTACCTTCTGTTCCTTGGACAGACATCTCTATGGACTTTATTCTAGGGTTACTGAGGATGCAAAAAAGTAATGAATCTCTTTTCGTCATCGTAGACAGATTTTCTAAAAGGCTCACTTTATTGCATGCAGGTAATCAGATGATACAAAGCATGTTGCATACCTATTCTTTAACGGGATAGTTCGACTACATAGTATTCCATGCACCATCGTGTCCGATCGAAACGTTAAATTTTTGAGTTATTTTTGGAAGACTTTGTGGTCTAGATTAGGAACTAAATTGTTATTTTCTACCACTAGTCATCTACAAATGGATGGTCAAACTAAAGTGACCAGTCATACAATAGGTAACTTAGGGCTTTGATTAAAAAGAATCTTAAATGTTGGGAACATGTCTTCTTAATTGCAGAGTTTGCCTACAATCGGTCCAAGCATTCATCAACATGTTTCTCACCCTTTCAAGTAAACTGTATGGTTTCAATCCGTTGGCGGTGATGGATTTACTGCCGCTACCCCTGAAGGAACAAACAAGCCTTGATGGAGCTCAAAAAGCAGAAACCGTCCAAAGGTTGCCCTAAAAGGTTCGACAGATGCTTGAGAGTACAAACCCCAAGAACGCCGGCAATGCAAACCAGATGCGTAAAGCTATGAGCTTTGAACCTGGCGACTGGGTTTGAGTTCACATGAGAAAGGAAAGGTTTCCAGCTACCCGAATGACGAAATTGCAACCCGAGGTGATGGTCCCTTTCAAGTTATCGCTAAGATGGGGGATAACGCTAACAAGCTTGACTTACTAGGTGAGTATAATGTGTGTACATCTATCAACATTTCTGACTTGTCTTCGTTTAATATTGATCAAGATCTTGATTCAAGGTCGAATCCTTTCTAATCGAGAGGGAATGATGAGAGGATACCCAGCTCTACGACAAGTCAACACTCAGAGGATCCAGCAGATGTTGAAGATAACTCAAGAACTAAAGCAGAGCCCGTTTGCGTTGTACACAGAGGCCCATCAATGCTATAGAACCCAAGTTCATACCAAAGGAATCCATTTGTAGATATAGTTGGGCCTATGACTAGGAAGCTCAAAGCAGACCTTGCAAACCTAGTCCGAGAATGTGCCAGGAAAGCTCAACTTGTATTCGACCCAAATGCCCTAGAAGAGAATGCTGGAAAAGCTAAAAATGCCATCTTATTCACCATCACTAAAGCAATGACACCTAACATACCTTCCCACTTAAGAAATGGTCATTTCTTGAAGTTCTTAAAGATAACGGAAGGTTCTTGAACTTTAAAGAGACATTTCTTGAAGTTCTTGATTTTCTTGAAAATCTTGAATTTCATAGTTTGCAGAATCTTGAAAATCTTAAAGTTATTGATTTTTGACTTTCTGAAATGATTTTTGGGAGATTCCAGAACCTCTTTACATCAACACCATCATGCGCCATCAACAAAATAGGCCGAAAATCCTTTCCTGCGCACTTCACTATTTTTGGCCAGCCTAGCAGCCCAAAGAGCAAGCTTACACTCAAAATTAGGGTTAGAGTTTGGATTAGGGTTAAGGGTTTGAGAAGGATTAGGCTTTGTGCATGTTTTCTAATCATACTCATATTATTTTTGGCAAGTAGTTTAAGGTTGTTACACTCAGACTAGTTTTTAGTAGTTTCCAAAAAGGGTTCCCTTCTTGAACTCCTTTTTGTAGTTGTTTTTTGTTTCTTTATTTACACTTAAAATTGGCTAGGTACACTACCTTATACAACCGAAATAAGGTTAGCTACCTAAACCTAGTTCCTTTAGGTTTTGGTTCTTGTAGGAAATCAATCTCTTGATTGGTTTCCAATTCTATTTCTTTTCCAAGTAGATTTAGGACTTCAAATTCGCCCAACCTACTCTATAAATGGGGGGGTCGAATTCATAATTAATTAGTTGATTTAATTATAAGAAAGTATTATTTTATACTATATTAAATCACTCTCCTTTAATGATTTGATGTAATTTGCATGTTTGTGAATTTACAATAAGTGTAGAAACTATAGCTTTTAGGTAACTGCTCTGCCTAATTGCATACTTTTGTTTCGACTCTTTGATTATCGATCTTGGTTCAAATTGCGTGTTTAAATTAGTTTAGGTTAATTTAGTAGTCTGCCGAATCTAAAGTAAGGGTTCTTGAGGTTAAGAGCTGCGTCTCGCAAATCAATTTTTCCTTGGCAATTTTCTGCATCGTGTACTCCGGTCCACATCAAGTTGGTTGGTCTGTTTGTAGAGTTTAAAGTGTGTGCTTGTGTTCATGAAGAAACCTTTTGGCTGAAACTACAAAAATAGTCTGATAGACTTCTGCAGAAAGACCGTGCTGGAAGTATTGAAAGAAGACAAACTTAACTTAGTTTAAACCTTTTTTTGGCTAAAATTTTGGAATTAAATGTTTTTGGATCTTTTAAGTTTGCTGCAATTTGAATACATCCATTTGGGCACCCAATTTCTTACCACCAAAAAAAAAAAAAGGTGATTTTGAAAAAGGAAATTTAAATTTTGCCAACAAGTATATTAAAAAATTTTAAAGGAAAGATTGATTAAAAATATTATAATTTAAAACACAAATATTCATATCAAAAATTATATATATTATAACATTAAAAATACTTATCATTTTAGTAATTTTATTATAGAGTAACATTTATTTTTGGACGAAAATGTAAAAAACTTAAAACCTTGGGAGCTTGTTTGGTGATAAAAATAAAATAAGGGAAATGTAAGACAAATGAATAGGGAATCGGATGATTTTGCCCTCAAAATTTTTCTTCCGTTTAACATAGACCATGGATTGAATGTTATGTTTTGTAACGATTTCAAAAGGTTTGTGTTGGAAAAAATAATTTTTAAAGGTTCGTGTTATTTTCCGCACTCACGCAAAGACTTGTGATCAATTGTGTAATTCATTCAAACATAAAAGAGTATTCTCATGACCCATGCATTCTATTCTGAATCGTTTTCAATCGAAATACACAAGTAACAAAACTAATGGCTTCTCAAGTTATTTGCAAACATTACACCAAACACCATTCCATACACACGAATATCAGAAATGTCATGAAGACAATGGTTTTGAGTGAACAAATTAATTAAACTTTTGCACCAAGCAAAGTCATTAAGAAGTTCTTGTAGTCCCCTGATGTGTCGCCAATGACTGCATTGTCAAGACTAGTTTTGTTCATGTCAAAATATGCTCCTCTAACTTTCATCATGTCAATTTCGGCTCGAGTGACGATGGCTCTAGTTAAGGAGTCCTCACCTGTTCCAAGGCCAACTATTGAGTTCTGATAACCTGACAAATTTTATGCAAAGGATACTTGTTCTTTAATATGACTACAAAAACAAACCTCAAAGAAAGTCATTTCCAAATGGACAAACAAATGAAATAAAAAACCTAGTAAAATTTCATACGAGAATAACTATGCCCAAGTGGACATATATGTTCAGCTGGTCACGAATCAGTGGAAGAACAGATTGAATTTGAGTCACTTCAAAGGATTTTGGACTTTGCAAAAGTATATATTCTCATCAAGACCAATCCAGAAGATGAAAAACCTTTTTAAAAATTTTCTATGTAGAGAAGTAATTGAACTCCTAATGATCAGATATGTCAAGAAACAATAAATATAAAGATCGTGTTGAGACTCATCTGTATGGTAATATCAATGAAAATGAGCACTTGATGACTGATGTTTAGCCCTTTCTGCTTTTTCCATCATCAGATTAGAGGAATTGATGAAATTAAGACATCCACACAAGTATCATGAGACAAGAAACCAAGCAAACTGAAAACTTATTTGGATTCTTCCAGGCAGATATCAGATAATCATGTGAAACGATAGCAAAAAGATTTATTTTATTGTTCAGTTTGATTAGTAATTACTTTTTATGCATGAGCTTATGTATTCTGCTTCATACCCAAAACTTCACTCCATTTAAGAAAACCCATGGTTGAAAAATCAAAAGAGTAGAGAAACAGTTAACTAGTGTAGATTATTAGCAGCAATCAACAATGTTCCAATATTGGTAACAGGTCTAACAGATCTTCAATTTGAGCTACGCTTTCCCAGTAAGAGAAAACGGGTGAAATGCATGAGTCAACCCAAAAGCTAACAATATGCCATTACCATATGTTGTGTGGTGGTTTAATACTAATACATAGCTGATACATAAGTGAAAAGTTAAGGAATTATCACTCAGCAAAGTGTTTTTCTGGGTCCTCAATGCACCAAATAGCCACTTTCAGAATCGATTCCAATACATCTTCTCCAGAAGTCGTAAACTCCTGAAAAACAAATTTATCCATAGCAAGAGGTTCAAGATGCAGTAAAGAGCTATAAGCTAAAAAGAGATATCTCAATGAATTTCACTAGTAAAGAAGTTAACCTGGTCTATGGAATTTCCATACTTCTTTCTGTGACATTTAAATGTTTCTCTGAGCTGGAAATGGTTTCTAGGGCCTAATATGCAAATGAGATCATCATGATCTAATTGTTTCACTTTAATAATGCCATGTAGAATATCTGCTTCTGAATCAGCAATACTGGAATTCACCAACTCTTTATCAAATCTGTAAGAGCTTACAAGTTGCACAAGGATCTGTAAATATACAGAACACCTTTTAGTTTTGAAAGTCACTAATGCCCTACTCTATAAGTGTGAATATGCATGATTTTAATGTAAGTAGACTATCATGACATCATTTACTTTGATTGGCCATCAGAACGTTAAGTGTCTAGTTCTCTACCGCAAAGCACAAGATACCTACTCATTACCACTAAAGTAAATGCAGAGATTACAAATGAAGTAACAAATTTATAAACTAACTACCATAAAGGGATGGTAAATATTTTAATACTCCTCAGTTCACATCAATACCACCAGCTCCTACTTGCATTATTCATAGTAAATTACATCTTAAAAACTAAGAATTCTTATTTACCTTTTGGACTGGCAAAGAAACATTTGACATAATGTCCTCTTCTACAGAGGAGTCAAAAAGTGAAATGTATGCCTGCCTTACAGCAATCAGATGATGAGGAGATGATGCACAAGAAACCTCAACAATTACTAGTAGTTCCTTGATTCCTTTTTTCTTAGGCTTCAGGGCCTCATTCACAAGCCTAGCATCTCTTTCTGGTAGATCATATGTCCACAAGATTACAGCTTTCTGTCATAAATCATAAAAGACAGCACTCAGAGTTGCAACTTTGACTGTGAAAAATGTCAAACTACACCAGATAAATAAACATGATTTCTAATCAAATTCAAACTTCAAAATAGAATTCATACCATGTACAATAATGAATTCTTCCATCCTGTCAAACCTTCCCATATTTCAAACATTATGTCTCTAGAAAATTCAATATCAGTAATGGTAACTACTTGATCTCACTGGGAGATGAGATTGAATAGTTCCACCGAAACTTAAATACCAAGAAGCTGAGCTTGCATGTGAATGGTAGTATTGTTCTTCTACAATCTAAAAGTCAAGCCTTGAGCAGGGCTCTAAAGACAACTTACTGGTTCGGACAAAATTCATGCAACAGCTATTATATGAACTGAATGGTTGAAGATTAGAAAAAGTAACCAAACAGAATTATGCAAGTAAAAGATTTGGGGCGTCCAACTTCAACAGATTTGAGAAAGAAACCAAACAGCTCTTTGGGTGTTTTGTTGATAGCTAATAAAAGATTTAACACCCAGCACTGAAGAAGATCTATCAACTTAATGACCATGTAAATTATCTTGATTTGTCATTTCCAATCATGTTAATGAATTGCACCAACTTAATATGATATATCAAAATCTGGTACATACGAGTTTGGTTGGTAGGGGGAAGGCCTGCTATTTACGGCTCGGCTTTATACTTCACTATTCGGTTATCAGGTGGCTGGTTTAGGGCCATGTGCTTGACCATTTCATCTTTTCTTTTTTGCGTTCTCTGAAATAGGGATCAAGAGGATAAATATTTGATTCGATGTAATGTTGGCAGGCTCTCTTCCTAATTTGAGCCATTTCATTTTATTTCTAGTTTGGGGTGATGGGGTTTTGATAAATGTTTAAAATTGGACATGTCTGCCATTGCTGGTCTTTTTCATTCTTGATTAATTGGATTAGGGTATCAGTCTATTTGCATTGGCATAGGTCTTGACAGTTAATTAATGATTGCGCCTATCTCATTCAATATTACTCGTATTCTATGAATGACTAGAATTATGCAATATGGTGTGTTTCAGAATCTGCAACTTATCAAATAGAATTCTTTGATATGTCTCCTGGAGGTATTCTTATGATGAACCGCATGCTTATCTTCCAACCTTATGTTCTTCAGTGGTGTGGTAGTTATGGATATTATTACATATACTGTAGACTGGTTATGGCTCCTGCTGCTAAATGTTGTGGAAGGTAGAATATTTTCTCAAGGTTAGAATACGTTTAAAATTTGATTGTGAATGTGTGATTTGCTGAGTTGACATTTCAGTGAAATTTGAATGAGGAGTTCTGAAGAGTAAACCAGTTCTTTGACAGATGAAACCTTTGACAGTGATTTCCCTATTATAAATGTCAGGATATTATTAATAGCACAGTAGTTTGCTGAGAACTTTGAAACTAGCTGTTTAAATAGAGCAGCAGTCTCATCTGTCGTTTTCGTTATGCTTCTTCTCCATGTTTTCTGTGAAGTAGACATCTACTACTGCATACCCTGCTTATGAAAACTGTGTCAATTGTGATTTATCTTTCGTTT
The DNA here is from genome assembly GCA_016801395.1 of Leptodermis oblonga. Lineage (NCBI taxonomy): Eukaryota > Viridiplantae > Streptophyta > Magnoliopsida > Gentianales > Rubiaceae > Leptodermis > Leptodermis oblonga. Next base: position 27,746,206 of record CM028755.1, read on the forward strand.
CTTAGCTATGTCCACAAGGAAAGAAAAAATCGGGAAGACAGTCCTGAAGTTAAAACTCTAATGCACAAAGCAAAGAGTTTATGCATCCCATTTGTGCATGAATTACTCACCATTTTTATGCAGTTCTATCAGCAGCTCCATTTTTTTTTCTTCCATAAACAAGAATTATGTTGAATTGAGTCATTACACTTATCTCTTCATAAAAAGAATTTGAGCATAAAATGGAAATGTTGGCATGGTATGGTGTTTTATTACTTATTTGAATTCCTTGAAATTTATTTTTTTTTTGTTGTCCTAGAGTGTTAAGATACATCATTTTCCTAACACTGGATTTTCTCAAACATCGGAAGTTGTTCTCTTTTATAATATGATGTTTATGCTCAAATCTGATTGACAGGTATCAGGACAATCTCAATGCACCAGGGGCTGCTTCGCAACTGCGATTGACCTCCTCTGGTGTTATGAATGTGAATGTTTCTGTATCCAATGCCAATACAATTTTTCAGGCTTATGCAAGTTGGAATAGTCTGAGTAAAGTCCATGAATCTTACACGGTATTTCTGAAAATCTTTTAGCAACCTTATATAAATGCCTCAAAAGTTTGATCCCTTTATTCCCTGACGTTATTTTGTGCATTAGTTATGATTCTTGGTATTCTTGAATGACACTTGTTTCATGCATGATGTGTCAACCAATTGCTGTTAGACTTCCCAATCACCATCCTCAGGAATGAAAGTCACACGTACGGATTTGAGCTTTGTATATAGGGAACAAAAACTTCTTTATCTTTGGATGGTTTATGAGTAAACTTGCTTTTCTAAAGTTGATGCTGACTTTGTCTACTTTTGGGGCATAAATTTCTTCTGGCCCTGACTGCAAGCTACTGATAGAGTCCGTTCAAAAGTTCAAACCAAGCAATTAAACAGTTTGATGATTCTTCCAGAAGTGATCCAAAGTGTGCTGTTAGGTTTCTATGAAATATTCATGCAAATTGTGTTGCAGTGCTTTTCACGACATTGTTTCTTTTTATCACTTCAAATGGGAACAAATGTGGTATTTTGCACACGATGTAACATGACTTGAAAGTTTTACTCTGTTTCAGATATGCAAGTATTACAGACCTCTTTGATGGATGAATTTTTTGACTGATAATCTATATGCTAGACTTCATAATGAGTGAAGATTAAGATGTGTTTTTTTGTTTTCTTATCAAATTCACTTTGTTTTTGACTTCAAATAGCAGGAAGCAGTTTCACCAACAGATAGAGGTGATATTATTGATATGCATCACAGAAAGAACTACCATTTCATTCCAGAAAACAAACTAAGTCGCGACATTTTTATCAAAAGTTACTGAAACTATGGGTGGTTCTAACATCATTAAATTGCCACCTGGAAAGAGAAAGCCATTGAAAGTGCCAGTTTCACAGAATATGTTAGATTCTCATTTAAATGGAAATCACAGTGAGAAAATCAGACGGATGGTGACTCTTATACTTGAGGAGGGAGAGGTACGATCTTTACAGAGCTTCATCAGATGTTGGTCATACTCTTTGCTCCAATTTTGAGTACTGCTTTAGGATAAAACTTTGCTTTGTCTTTATCTGAAGAAGCCTTTACTGAGAGTATTGTTAGTGAGACTGATTCTCTCTCTGGCATATAAGAATTGATTAGTTTTCTAGAGTTTGAACATCATACATTCAAATAATATGCTGCTGTAAAAAAATTCAATGTAGCGAAGATGGATATAAAAAGCAAGCGCCTTGAATTTATTGGCTGTACGACTGATCAAATACCTGTTATGGTAATACAGTTATACAGGATATCAAAGGAATAAGTGGTGAAAGAGCTTTTCAATAAATGAATAATGCAATGTGTGGTTTTATACACATTAAAGCTAAATCGTTTACTGTATGGTATTGCAAACTTGATTGGATTGTGCTTGAGGTTTGATCATTTCTGGAAGGGCATCTGGTTTCTGATTGGTATAAATGTCATTTATATTTGTTAGATGAGTAATATGATAAAAAACTATAAATGAATAGTATCACTAAACTAAAGTTTCTGTTAACTATCAGTTATCAATCAACAAACCAATGAAGTAAAAGATTGGTTCATGTTCATATTTGGAAACTAATTAACCATTGACAAGGATTGTGATAGATGTAGCAAATATAATGCTTCTGCTCTCCTGATAACTTTAGCTTGCAACTGTTGCATGTTCTCTTCTGTCAGTTCTTGGTTAATTGCCTAGGCGACGACATATGAGGTAACTCCATACCCGCCCATGTTTTCAATTCATGCCAAATTTATCTGCTGCTGTTATCATTGTTGCTACATTTTGGTTATATTGTAGTGTAACGATATCTGTTCTCTTAGCAATGCTGCAACAGGGGTTTCAGAAACAGATGGATAGCTAGATTTCCCATTTCCTCAGTGATCAACTCTTGCTGTCTCTACTCTATAATGGGAGCCTTGAATACCACGATAGGGGGAAGGTTCCAGTTTTGGCTTTCTTGTGTGTGTTTTAAGCTATGTAAGGGCATCCAAAGCAAAAATATTTCGAAAGCAGTTTACACTTGATAGATATGCTTCGAGGTGGCTTCAATCCAAATGACAAGTGAACAGAATCTGTTCAATAGGAGAACTTGGATATGAAGGCAAACATGGTAGCAATACGAAGGGGATCCTGGGGAGGTTATCATTTCGGGTGCGATTGATGCCCGGGAACGAGAATGCGAATGAGAATGGGGGCATCTCATATCCAAGAAAGAATAATGACTCATTAAAGGAATTTTAAATTGCCTTTATAATATAATAGTTTAAATTATTAGATTCATGTACATATTAAACATAGGAATTTAAATCCTAAGAAATAGCTGTCCATTCTCATTCTTGAGCCAAGCGCATCTTCTGGTTTACCATCAAACTTGTTAAGTTAAAACACTATGAGTGCGCTTGGCGGCGGGAAAGGGAATGAGAATGGAGGACATCTCATATCCGAGAATTGATGATTTCCTCATTAAATGAATATTTTATTACCTTTTAAAGGATATAATAGTTGAAATTATTATATTCATATACGTACCAAGCATAGGAATTTCAATCCTAAGAATCAGATGTTCATTCCCTCTATTTTCATTCCCGCGTGCCAAACGCACCCTATGGGTGTTCCAGTATTTGATTATTCAGTTGTTCTATGGTGGGTTTATCATAGGGATAGAGACAACCAAACCCCTGGAGCGCGGGTTCTGTTTTCACCAACAAAAACAAAAAAGAAAAAAAAGAAGCTAATTACATCTACCGTCCTTCAAGTTTTGAAAAATTGCCAATTCTCCTATGAGGTTGAAAATACTACTAATGGTCCTGAATCCTTTGTGATCTCCTCAAGATTGATAATAAATTGGATGGATCAAAAGACCTTACAAAGTTACAAATTGGTCAAATAACCATAAATTCCTACACTGTTAGATTGTAGAAAAGAAAGAGCTTTATCTTAACCTCAATAAATAATGGCATGCAAACTAATACAAATTTGCAGAATATATAAAGATAAATAACTAGTATTTCCTTCGTCTCATTCAAAGAGCTCATTTTCAAAACAAAAAAAAATTGTCTAATTAAAAGAGTTCACTTTGAATTTATTTACGTTGCATACTCTTATTAATACAATAATGTATATAGTCCACAATTAACCATTACTTATAAAGTAAAGATATAAGTAGAAAATATTGTGTCAAATTACTTATTTTACATGTTGTGCCTCACAACTCGTAATAAGTTGTACATTTTTCAAAGTGAACTCTTGAGTTGGACGGTGGGAGTATATGTTAAAATTGCCACAACTGATAAAAGTTAAAATTGAACAAAATGTCTTTAGAAACTTCACCCTAACAACAACATCAACGTCTTTGATAATTAGATTTCATCATGTATTTCTCTTGCCTTTTTCACCCTCATCTTCATCGGCTTTTTACTTCCATAGATCTGAAAGAGACATTCCAACACTTTCATAAAGAGAGACAAAACACTTTCATGAAGAGAGAAAAATATTTCCTTAAAGGAAGACTAAATGCTACATAGAAGAAAATATACTAAAACTAACAATAAAAGGAAAATACTCGTAATATTTTTACTTTTTTTTTTTTGGAAAGAAAAAGGTTTTACATTAATTTAAACAGTCAAAACAAATACATGATGCCTAATGGCACTCGTAGCCAACCAATGTGCCTCATGCACTACTGATCTGTCTGGTTTCCTAATTATAATATCTGAAAATGCAATCGCATATTGTCTAATATCCTCTAAAATTACTTGTACTTCCTTATGTGTTGTGGAAGCATCTCGAAGTTGATTTATCACCTCCAGACTATCAATGAGGATTTTTGGTACCCACTCTTTTGCGATTACATACTGTGTTGCCCTTAGACAAGCTAGAGATTCCACTTGAAGTGTAGATACCCCATGTACTTCCAAAGCCTTCTTTCCCATAGTCATTTTCGAATAATCCTTGACTACCCAACCAATTGCTCCTGTCTGGATGTTTTCTCTGAACGCCCCATCTACTAGGATCTGCACATGAGTCATCGGTTAACCCTGTTCTACCTCACCTCTCCTCTCGTCTGTTCCTTCTTGTTGTTGATGACACCCTGTTCCTGAGCTTCCCTTCCTTTGACCTGTCTCTTCTGAATTCCATAATCCCTCATTACTAGCTGCAGTATCTTATCTGGTGGTATCAGGTTCTTCTCCCACACCATCTTAGTTCTTGTCCACCAAATTCCGTGCAAAACATGTAAGGAGAGATCAACTATCTCATTATCTAGTGCCTCCTCCAACCAACTCCATAGCCACTCTTTTATTGGAACTGGTGTCCCCACATCAAAGTTAAAACATAGTGATGACAGCCTCCAAATTCTTTTGCAGTGAGGACAATTGAGGAACATATTATCTGTGTTTTCTACTCCCCCCCCCCCCCCCCCCCCCCAAAACATCTGGCACATACCTTGGTACTAAGTTTTTTCTTTTCCGTAAATCCATTGCCGAAGGGCATGCTCTTTGTATTATTCGCCATGTCAAGAACAACATTTTAGCCGGCACATTGCACCTCTATAATTTTTTTCCATATTGCATGTTCTCCTGCTTCCGGTAGCCTAGAGTTTCCCCCACTTTGCATCCCCCTTCTTGCTATTATTGCTTGCTTGTACCCTAATTTGACCGCATATCTACCCATCCTCTCTGGCTCATACCATAGCGTATCTTCCCCATCTGGCTAAGATGACAAATAAATGGATCTGATTCTATCCTACAGATGCATAGCAAACAATGTTCGAATGAGTGGTTCTCTCCATTCCCGATGTTGGTCAATCAAATGTTCCACTTTCAAGGTTGTGTGTCTCAGTGCTTGTATTCTTTGGATTTCCTCTAAGTTCACTCCAAGTATCCAATTGTCAATTACATTTATCCTGTCCCCTTTAACCACTTTTCATCTCATGTCTTTTTTTAATAAGATCTCTCCCCCACAGCACTCATTTCCATCCCTATGAATCCCCATTCTTGCTAGAAACATTCAAAAAATTCCTTCCTTCACAATATCTTCCTTTCAGAAACTTTACTAGCAGGGAATCCTCTTCTGTGATGAATTTCCATGCTACTTTCACAAGCATCGCTCTGTTTACAGCTTCTATGCATCTCACTCCCAGCCCTTCATGACATTGAGGTTTTGTAATTATTTCTTTTGATCTCCAATGGATCCCCTTCCCCTCCTGATCTCCTTTCCATATGAATTTGTATATTGCTTTATCAATTTTTTCTGTTACGTCCTTTGGAATTATGAAAAACCCTAGCGTGTAAGTAGCCCGGGAGTTTAACACCGATTTTGCCAATGTGACTCTACCCATTACTGGCAGAGTATCGACCCTCCAGGACTTAATTCTGCTGTAAATCTTGCTTTTCAATTCTGAGAAGAGTTGCTTCTTATTTTGTGAGAAATCCATATTCAGTCATAGATATCTGCCATCTGTGAAGACTTTATTGATCCTGAGGATGGACCGAATTAGTTGAGCCTGACCACTATTAATATTCGGACTGAACATCATCGAACACTTATCGAAATGTATCTTTTGTCCCTACAAAGCAACATAATCATTCAGGCTCCGACTGGATTGTATCTGAAATAGGAAATTTTTGTTTTTTTGGGGAAATTTTTTTGGAGGGAATTTTTTAATGGAAAATTGTGCAAGTAAGTGTAACGATTTGATTGTTTTTTGAAATAATGTGAGAGTAATTTTAGAGAGAATTTTAAATTTTAAAAATTGAATTTAAGGGGAATTGAAGGTGTTTGGATATAAATTTTTTTTAGTGAAAAATTGTAGCTTTTCCCAAAAAGAAACTAAAACAAACAGAGCCTCAAAGTCCTAGCTATGTTATAAACATTTTGTGTGTCACTACGAAAGAGAAGCATACTTTCATCTGCAGACATTAAGTGTGAGATCACTGGAGTGTTCCTTCCCACATTAAAACCTGGCCCAAACCGTGCCCCTTCTTTTTGTCTTAACATTTCAGAAAGAACCTGTTGACAAATTATGAACAGAAAGGGAGATAAGGGATACCCTTGTCTGATTCCTCTGATAGGATGGAAGGGTTGTGAAGACCACCTATTACATGTGATCTTGAATGATACTGTGCTCACACACTTTTCCACCAAACTGACCCAATTCTCTGAAAAATCCATGCCCTTCATCACTTGTAAAAGGAACGACCAAGACACTCTGTCGTAGACCTTACTCATGTCCAACTTCATTGCTATCCACCCTTCTTTTCCAGATTTCTTTTTTTCTAATGGCCTCCACCATCTCATGTTCCAAGAGCACATTGTTCACAATTTGCCTACCACACACAAATCCATTATGATTCTTGTTTATCAATCTGTCAATTACCATTGAGAGATTATCCTTAGATTTTGATGAGTGAAGCTGCGTTTTGGAAATAAAATTTGGGAAGAGATTATCGGAAGATTCTGATGAGTGAAGCCGTCCGTTTGGAATATAAAATAGGGCGCATTATTGGGTTGTTGTACCACATCAGTTGCTGATTTGTATGCTCCGGTTACATACTAACAACAATATTTAACTTGACTGTTAGATAGTTACCTGTAACTAACTAATTGGTTTCCTTTTCTTTATTTGCTATCAAAACTCTTTGTTTTGCCCTAAGCCTTATTTTCCTTGTATAAATTGCATCATAACTTTTATGATCATGCAACCCAGACTGCCCGGGTACTCTTTGGGTTGGCCTTGGATTGCTACACAATGTTGAGAGGCATAAATTTTTCTCTATGATTTTTTATTTTCCAAGTACTTTCAAAACATTTCACTATAAGCAGCACATGTGGTCATGCGACTCAGCCAACTTTTAGGAAACTAGCAATGGAAATGATAAGGAACAAGGTTTGTTGGTTTAGCCATCTACATGGTTTTCTGATTGGTACTTAATATCCAATTAACTGATCATCATAATCATATGATTTTGCCCTATTCAGCAACTAAGTAACTCATTACGTGTCTTTATCTATCTGATGTAGAAAGTGTCTTTGAGGCAAAATGTTCAGGTAATTTATAGATTTTTCTTTGTGAGGAAAACGCCAGCCTATATTGTCGCATTAATGCTCCACCGTATTGTGTTATACACACCACAATATTAGTGACATAAGTGCAAATTTCTAAGTGGGGAGAAGTTTATATTCCTTCTATGTCACCCTTCTCAATGCATTTGAAACCCCATGGTTACCACACTTACTATTGATTTGGATAATTTTTGAGAATGTCACATGTCCCTACACAACACAAGGGCAACCTTGATTGGTTTGTTTGAAACTACGGGATGCCCTCATGATGGCAGCTATTAAAAGCATTTTAAAAACTACGATTCAATATTGGAGAGATATACAAAACTTTTTCTTAACTTTATAGATGTTACCGTCCTTGTACGGTACTAAATATTGGCAAAACAAATAAGCAATCACTTAAATGTTTCTAATAATTACTCAGCCATTGCTTCTCCTCTTATCTTCATCGAATTGCATCTCCTTTTTGGAGTTGGCACTTTCTTTTAATGTTGCTATGATCTGGTATATGGGAGAATGATTATTACATATGTTAGACTTATGATCTTAATCTTAGTTTTGATGATAAGTTAATAAATACCTGATTTTATTTAATACTTTGCACTTGAAGAGTTTTGTAGAAAAATGTAGAAAAAGTACAGGTAATAAAGTCGACACACGACAGCTTCTCGACGTCGACACTAAACCCAGAAATGGTCAAGCTCCCGCATCAACAAGCAGTCGAGCTTGAAACTTACCCAGAAATGTTCGAGCTTGAACACATCGACAGGTAGAAAGTAGTAGTTGCGTTTACTGGCCGAAATCAATTGGAGGAACGAACTCGGTCATCGACAGGCTCTCGACGTTGAAACTGAAGAAAACAAAGAATGCTCCAAAATGCATTAATTACACTACGCACCAAATGAAGTGTCCGTTAGAGAGAAGAATTCAAAAGTGCAAGTGTCGAAGTCAAAGTCTCGAGTTTGAAGTTTGATAGGACCGTCGTTAGCCCTATCAAATACAGTAAAAGTACTGTATAAACATGCAACAAATAGCTATAAGTAGCACAATGATAACATAGTCGATCCCACAGGGAACGGAGTGCTTAAAATCATAAAAACCTATTTATTCCCAAACAATTTGGTTTGCAACCACCTTTGTTGCTCAGAGAGACTTTGTAAAAGATTATTGCAAACTAAATACAAACTTAAATCAATAACGAGAGTTTAATCAATGTAATAAAGTATTCCAACAATATGTAAATCACAATAATGACGTGCATGTTAATCATCAACTCAATAATATATTAAATAGCATGTCATCAACCAGTTATAGATTACCATGAATCTGCACAGACATAACCCAATCTCCCTTTACTTTATCGACAATTACCGTGAATTCGCACAGATATAATTACTACTCTAATTAACAAGGAACAGGCCGCAAGGCATTGACACCTATTAACCAAGTTAACAGCCTTAAGATTTAGGGAAACCCGATTTTAGTTATTCTTATTGAATTAACATCTAAGAATTACTAACCCCTTATTCTCTATTACCTGAAGGTAACTTTACCACTAATTAATCTTGCCCAATAAATATTATGTTATTTAACTGGGAATTAATTGGCTCTACCTATTTTAACTGAGGTGATCAATCTCAATTAAATATCAGTAATCAAAGTTCTAAGCAGAGAATAAGAAGGAACACATGCAATTTAATTTAAGAACAATTCAGTTTCATAACATACCCAGATTAATTGCTATTACATTATGCTGGAATATATAATTTAGCTACTCATATTTAAACTAACTACACACATAATTATTTTACGATTCATACTAAAAATAATCGAAAAGAATAAAATAAATAAGGAATAAATACTTGAATTACGATATGAAAATAATCCCCTGAGTAAGCTACCGCCCGTTAGGGCTAACGGAACCTCTCCTGAACAGAAATCCTCAAATCGCAGAAATAGAAAACTACTACTACTTGTTCTGAACTAGCTACGAAAATATGAGTTAAAACTCTACTGTAGAAAATGTGTCTTTCTCCTCTCCCTTCCATCCCTATAAATAAGTGTAGAATGGAGAGTAGAAAATAAGATACTAATCCAATCAGGAAATTACTAAAACTAAATTCCAAGTGGGAAACTAATAAAACAATATCCACATCCAAGAAGGATTAATGTAATAACAGCTCTTCTTTCCTACGCACGCTATTTGTGAACAAAATTGGAATCCAAATTCCACTTCCAATTGCTTCCTGCAGTTAATCAACTCATTAGGCAATTTGCCTAATTCTTGCTTAGGCTTTCCTTCTCTTCTTTGGGCTGGACTGCTCATTGCATTTGGGCTCCTTCAACTTTGACCCACTCGTTCCTCTTGCATGCATAAACATGAATAATGCCTCCATTCATTGCTTCTTTGGGCATATGAGCTCTTTTCATCCTTTTTTGCATCTAACTTTCTTTAATTGTTCTTCTTCCTAATACCTGCATTTATCTTACAAAAACTAGCACATACCCATGAGATTTGCCACAAATATGCTCTAAAATTCAGCAGCTAAAGGACACCTATCAAAGTTCTTGAAGATAACCAAAAAGAAAAGAGAAGAAGAAGAGCTGAAAACAGTAGTTCGGGGAGCAGTTCGGCAACCAATTCAGAATCCAAACCTGGGTTATGATATTAGAAGTTAAAGGTTCTAATATCATAACTACTGTAGCCAGCAGACTTTCAAAACGCGAATATAGCCGTTTCTAGCCGTTGGAAACTTTTGGAAAGCATTCTTCCACTTCTATAAAGTGCATCCAAGCCTCACAATCATGGGTAATCATCCCCCCCCCAACAACTCCTACACTCTCAAGCATCATTTGTGAGCCTAATTTCATCAATCTAGAAATTAAATTAGCTACTTGAGGTAGGATTTGAGAGTTATTAGAAAGAGGCTTTTATGCCCATTTGTTAGAGTTTTATTTTCAAGCTCACTTGTGGTTGAGCAAAGCATTCTCTTCATATTTATCTAAGTCCTAACCAAGTGAGTGGTTGAGGCATCTTATAAAAAGTCCTAATCTTTGTTGAAGAGATGGGCAAGGTGAAAGGGGGAGATTGAAGAAAGGGAGAATCTTGAGTAAGTCCTAGTTCCTTGAGAAGGATTAGGCTAAACATTCATTTCCTAAGAATGGGTGGAATCTTGAGTAAGACCCAAAATCCTTGAGCAATGATAGGGGCAAAAGATTCGATTCCTAGTTTTAGGAAATTAGAGAAATCCTAGCTTAGATTTAAGATATGATTACCTTGTAAAAAGTCTTAATCTCTTGAGAAAGACTTAAGCAAGTGTAATGGATTGAAACACTCCTTTAAGTGTTTCCTATTGGATTAGAAATCTCAAGTTGTAGAACTTCGGGAGTGGACTAGCATTCAAGGGGAATTCGAACCACTATAAATTTGGTGTGTTCTTGATTTGTTGGTTTATTTGCTTTCATGTTTTGCAAATCACTAATCACACACCTCACTTAGAAATATAGTTTTAAAGTGTTTTAAAACTTGTCTTTGAAAATAGTTTTTCAAAGTTGCTCTCCTTTGTAGAAGAAATTTTTAAAATGACCAAGAACCTAATTCACCCCTCCCCCTCTTAGCTTCATCTTAGGTTGCTAATTGGGATTTCAACATGTATCTCTACATTCAAGCAATTGTCTCTTCACCCAAGTGGAGGTGGTGGTGCGAGCGTCTAGTGCAGTCCAATTGAACTCTAAACCAATGTTATTTGGGCCGGACCGGTTCGGCCGCGAACCGGCACTCTTGCCAGTTCAAAACATGCAAAAAACCGGACCCATAAAAACCCGGTCAAAACCGGGGGCGGGCCGGGAATAGGGCCGACCCGCCCGAACCCGTTTTTAAATTTTTATTTTCAAAATTTGAGAAGTTTTACAAAATTTTGCTGTTAATGGGAGTTGAACCTTGGTCACTCACACAGAAAATATGAATACTTACCACCATACCATTGTCACTTTTGTTTTAATTATTGTTTTAACTCATTTTTATATGAATCATGGACTTTCTAACAATCTATTAATTGGACCATCCAAACTAATGTTAATTTTATTATCATTCCTTACTATATATAAAATTAATACTATCATAATTTTTATTAGTTATTTTCTATTCAATTAAAATTTGTTTAATTTATTCATGTATTAACTTAAAATACGGTTAATTTTTTTTACATCAAATTTTATCATTTTTTTTTGTCTAATAAAAATTTAGTAATATAATTTTATATATTTTTTAATAGAAAATAAGACATATTTTATACTTGATTTACTTATTGGGTTTTATAATAATGAATTTTAATGTTTAACTTAGTTGTAAAATTTGCTAAAATATGTAATTGTTGTGAAAAAAATATATTTTAAATGTTACAAATATTAAATTAAAGTATGTTAATCATTAATATATTATATATATATATATGACGTCGTCTAGTTTGACCCCCGGCTCGAACCGGTCGAACACCTATTCGAGTGAACCTTTGGCCTCACAGGTTCAACGTTGGTCCGACCCAAACAACCATGCTCTAAACTGCTCTATCGTTGTGATAGATGACCCTTAAGGGGGTGTTTGCCCCAGGTTTTCCCCCCTTCCAAAAAGAAAAGAGCAATTGTCTCTTCAATTAAGTTAGGACTTTAGTTCCATACTCTTCCTAATACTCTTATTTGGAAATTGTTCATTTGTTGTTGCCTAACGAACCCACTTAACCGATTCCATGCAAACTGTTATATACAAAGTATTTAGGGCTTTGCTGGAATTACACAGTAGCAATTCGTTTTCATCGTCTTCAAGGTGTTCATCAACCCAATGTCTAATAGTTCTACCCATATTTTCACATTTCTCAACTGTGAATCTGTTTCACTATTCACTCTGTTAATGTCTGATGAAAGACTTCCATATTGTAGGTTTCAGTTAATTCTTATGTTTACAAGGATGCCTTGGCTGGCTTATGTGTCTATCACATGATATGGTTGTCTGGGCTGGACCAGACGATGAACCGGCGAGGTCTAGGAGTCGCTCAACCGAGGGTTCGATCGATTGAGCCGGGTTCACTCGGATGACGTCATTATGACGTAATAAATATATTTAAAGTAATAAATATTTTTATAATGCATATATTCTTCAAATTTTGAATTTTTTAAAAATTGAAAACGGTGCCCTCCATTTCCCTGCGCGAAGCTATCCATTTCCGTCGCCGGCGTAGCCGCTCCATTCCTCTCTGCCGACCGCCGCCTCCGCTCTCCATTTCCGTCGGTAAGTGGTTTTTTTTTTTTGTGTTTTTAAATTTTTTTTAAATTCTTCAAATTGCCTTTACTTGGTTGTTATGAAGTTTATGGGCAACTTTATGGCTAATTTCGGATGCTTGTTGCATTTTTTGGCTGTTTTGTGCGTAATTAACATGCAATTTCCATGAATATATGTTGTGGGGATTTCGGGAATTTTGTGAAATTTTGTTTGAATCTTGAAAGATTGCATTGTAATGGTTGTGTAGTAATGTTTGGTAGTGCTTATGTTGCGATTCAGGCTGTGTAGTTGATATATGTAGGGTAAATTTCGGGTTTGTTCGTCGGAAAAATGATTTTCCGACAAACAAACCGGGAAATCGCTTCCCCGCAACGATTTTTTGGGAGAAAATCGCCGGAAAGAGGCATTTTTTTTGAAAACATCGCATCTTTCTGGGGAGTTTTTCCCAGAAAATCGCTTCGGGTTAGCGATTATGATTAATATTAATTGTTGTGCAACCTTGTAATTACAGATGGGGGATAGATTTAAAGGTAATATATTTCGTCGGACGGAAAAAAGATCCAAATCCGGAGAGAGTAGTAATCCGGAAACATCCCGTGAGAGTGTTATTCCGGATAAATCCGGGGCTCCTATTATTCCTGTTGCGGAAATTGCCCCTCGTGTTCCTCCGACGGCGTCTGAGCGTTCGAGGAAGGTCATGGCACGGTCGCGAGCATCTTCTGCGACAGGGAATGTAACTGCACCCATTACGGAACACTCCGTTCAACCTTCCGTCTCGGGAAATGAGTACATCGGTGCGTCCTTTACCGAACAACCTTTCACACCGTCATTTTCAGATGTTGAAATGTCCCATGACGATGGTGACAGCGAGGGGGCTCTTGGAAGAAGTGATGGTGAGGGGGTGAATACATGCATCGAGACAACTAGGAGAGCAGGGAAAAGACTAATGGGCAGTGAAGTTAGGGCATCGATTGCAGGGTGGAAGGATTACAGAGAGTTAGACCATCCGGTCGAAGGTGGTCCTGTAATCCCTGAATTGCTTTTGAGTTTCAAATGCCACACTGCCTACCACGTTTGGCATAGAGAGGTAATTTTATTAAATTGCGCACTTGTATTTGTTATGTATTCGAGCAATTAATTTTTTCCTATTTATATATGTTTCATTACTTGTGATCCAAAGTGAAATAATAAAGTATGTTCGCATTGTTTACATTTTGGTTACAAAAGAAATGATTTATGAATTGTATCCCTCTGTTGTAATTCCATTCTTTGAATTTGATAGGAACGGGGGATATTGAAATGTCATAATGGGTCCGATCGCTTGAAAAATTGGCCCGGCGATGATGACATGAAAAAGCTGGTAGAGGGTTCTGGTTTGGCCCATTTAGTACAGTGCATGCATGATGAGTTAGACGCCGCTCTGCTCTGTGCCTTTGTTGAGAGGTGGCATCCGGAGACCAACTCATTCCACTTGCCATTCGGGGAGATGACAATCACACTTCATGATGTTGCCTACATTTTGCGCATTCCGCTTAGGGGTAAACCCATTTATGGGAAAACAAAGACTGCACAAATAGCGACAGATATTGCAGCTGTGTTGGAAAAAGATGAAGTGAAACTAGATAAGCCTGGCTTTGTGAAGTTGACAAGCATTGAGGCAAATTGTGCCGGTAGATTTGATCAAGTTAATGCCGCATCGGGTTATTTATTGTGGGTTTTAGGGCTGTCCCTGTTCGTAGACAAGTCAAAAACCCACGTATCTGTGCAGTATTTAACTTTCCTGCGCGATATTGAGACAGTAAGTGAGTACTCATGGGGCGCAGCTTGTTTGGCGTACTTATATCGCCAACTTGAGAAGGCATCTAGGGCATAAAGTGCTCAATTTTCTGCTTGTTTGACTTTACTGCAGGTTTGTCATTGAATTTATTGCTTTCCTTATTAGTCAGTTATATATTTTGCTCGAACATCTGTTTTAATTATTCTTCTGTTCATTCTTATTAGAGATGGATATATGAATACTTTCCCACATTCAGCCCACCAAAGAAGAGGTCGTGGAATACCGGATGGCCTGCGGCAATGAAATGGCAAGTTGGTACCGGGAAGAAGCGTGTTGCAAAATATGATTTGGAGGCTTACAGGAGGGCGCTAGATGCATTGCAGCCGAACGAGGTAAGCTGTCCGTTCTGTGTGTTTGTGAACATGTTTATTCAATTTCTGTGCAATCTTATGTGATTTGTTTTATTATCGGACAGGTTAATTGGATACCATTTGAGCCCAATCCGGCATTGGTCCATAAGATTTCCTTATATAGGGGCCTTATATATTGCGTTAATGTGGAGGAGCCCTACATGCCGGATCGGGTGTTAAGACAGTTCGGTTACGCCCAACAGAATCCCTTTCAAGTCTTCAAACCGAAGGAGTGCTACAGAGGCCCAGAGACAAAGAAGTATGTCTGCAAGTACGTTGCTGACCTCAGTGGTGGGGAAATCTCTCATACAAGGCTTCTGCGGGATATGAAGAGGGCCGAGTATACTGACGAAGCATGCGAGAGTTACCTTGAGTACTTCCAGTCGCGTTCACACGTTCGTGTCAGTAGGGGTCCGGTCGAGGAATACACTCCTGACCCTACTCAGTTGTCCCTCAATGCAGTGAGTTTAGGATGATTTTAGATTTTCTATTTACCTATATATGTGTTTACTAGTTGCTGATTTGGGTTTATCATTTTACTTTTTTGCAGCGATTTCAGTACTTAGCATCTCGGGCAGTCTTTTTCCATCCAAGGGTTGAACACGCCGTCAACCCTGAGACACGTAGGCAGGCTATTGCAGAAGTTGCTTATCATTTGGAGGCCCTGATGCCGGAACTAGAAGAGCTTGCGATACGACCTCCTTTTCAGCCGTAGTGGATTGTGTACCTTATGTTTGGATTGTGTACTAAGTGAATTAAATTTAATGTTGGTTTGTGTTTGTTTTTTTAATGCCCCCATACAATGTGGTTAGATGTTGAATTGGTGCCTTGGATTTGGTGTGATGGTGAATGATTTAGAAATTATAATTTTGTCATTAAACTTTGTGGTTTGAACAGGTATTCAGGTGCTCATGTACAGGGGAGACTCTGCCCAAATTTCGCGATAATACACACAGTAGAATGAATTAAGACACTTCAAACCTTTTGAAACAGTAACACTCTTTAGTACCATCAAACTGTACATTTAATTTTCACCCCTAAACAAAGCCACACTCCAAAATTATCTAAACTATTAACATCCCTAATACACTAATACACTTCAAAATTGCTGAATAAGTAAACAACTTGAGTCTAATCCCCCACAATCTAAATTGCAATACAAACATAACCACACTCCAAACCTTTTGAAATAATAAGCAACACTAGAATACAGTAATACACTTCAAACTTGCTGAAAAAGTAAACAAATGTAGTCTAATTATACTGTACATCTCAATTTCAATACAATCCAACCCTAAACCCTAAACATGTTGAAATCATGAAATCCCTCAACCCTAATCGATAACTATCGTGGGTTCAGGGTCTACATTACCTATGCTATCGACGTACAGCCTATGATAATTATCTAAGCGAGATTGTAACCTATCCTTCAACTCATCCATCAGGTCTTACTTATGGTGTCGCCACAATACACATATTAGGGGCAACAAGATTTCACCCCTCGTCTCCAAACAAATGAAATGGTTGCTCCGGATATGACCCATACTGATATACGTGTTCGGATCATCGGGTACGCTGGAATCCCGCAAGCGAAATGGAAGGAAGGTGCAACATTCTACGCCGTAGAATGCGAATACCCTCTGGTACCGCGTGGCGACAAGTAGGCCAAATAGATAAGTATCAAACCAAAACTCCTCTGTTGCAAGACTTATATGGTAATCCAACGCTGTAAGAGCTTTATCGTAGTTTTCTTCACCGAGAACTCCAAACCATAATGAGGCATACGCGTGAAGTTCATGTAACAGCTCCCGCCGGACTTGAGACCAAAGTAACTCGTCACCATGTACGAATCGAGATATTACCCCAAAACCACAGTGTCCATCCCCCATTACATTTTTATAATCCACCACATAATCAAACACAAACTGTTGCACCAAAGACGGCAGGTTGAAAGGCCATCTAGATTCATTAGAAGTCAGTCGAATCCTCCTGGTTGATGACCCACTTGACCTGCTGCGACCTGCACATGTTATTCGTATGCATGAAACAGTAATTTTACCATAATAAAGAAGAGACATAAAAAAGAAAAAAAAAACCCGAAGATCAGTGGATATGGCAATTATACGTACCTCTGCCTCTGGCTCTGCCTCTACCTATGCCGGCTTTCCTCTCGGCATGCTCGTAGCCCGATAGATCTCGCTGCTTAGAGTTGTTCCTCGGCCTTCCCCTATGTGGCCTTTGTATCGGATCAGCGAGGTGAACAATCTCTGGATGCAAAGTGCTATGCATGACACCCGTAACTCTATAAATGTCCGCAGTGGGACGCTGCAAGGCTGCAACATACATCTCATGCAGTCGCCCTTGTGCTGTTTGCCGTTCCTCATCACTAGGCATGTTGCCCTCATCCAAAGATAGGTTCCTCCAGAAGAGGTCCACATCCAAAGGATCAATAGGTCTGTAATTCCTGACCATTTCAACCATCTGATGCGCACACTGCAAGCAATAGGTGGTTCGTAATTCACAACCACACAACTCACTATTTACCCAATAGACTGAATCTCTCTTCTTGTATTCATTTACCAACAATAGTATGGCATCTTACGAAACTCTGCCATTGATCCTACTATACAACAGATAATTGGCTTCACGCAATGTTTTGCTCCGAGATGCCTCCATTTTACTACGGATCTCACCCAAATGTAACTTTATCATCTCATTTATGCCCAGGAATATTGTAGGAAATGATCCTCTGTCAGTTTTAATGGCCCGCTTCAACATTACGTGCGTACTCTCAGCTCTGCAGAGATTTAAAACGAACAAAATTAATGCTTTAAATCATAGAATAATGTATGATGGAGTTATATCTGTAACTATATGCGACAAAATTTAATAGAGTCTCACATGTTGTTTGTGCGCCCGCCATAATATTTTATCTCCTTAGTCCAGAATGAGACAAACTTGGTCTTGTGGGGTTCCAACCATGTATGGTGCATGTAATTAACCACAGATATCCACCAGCCTCTATATTTTGTCTCAATGATTTCCACAGCTTTCATGAACTTTTCATACGTTAGAGCACTCACCACTCTTCTCCACCGACCTTCAAACTCATCTAATATCTCTTTGTCAGTACACACAGTCAGTGCTTTCTTCTTCACATCCATGGCAATCTGCCTTCTCCACAATAGTTGTTTAGAATCGGGAAAAACATGGTGCACAGCTTTCAGTAGAGCTGACTCTCTATCCGTCATAACAACATGGGGATATGTCAATGGATCAAAAAGTTGCCTCAACCTAGTCATAGCCCAGACATAAGTTGCATGTGTCTCATCCCTCAAGAAAGTAAAAGCAATATGGATGTATTGATCCGTCGGAACATGAGCGACTATCTGAAGCAGAGACATGTCATACATGTTGGTCTTGTATGTCGTATCCATATACAATACGTAAGGAAACGTACGAAGCAGACTAGGAACATCCGCATGGGCGAAGAACACGTTTTCAAGAGCATTGCGCTCATCTTCCGCGGTGTACCAATAGTGGTACCTGTAATCCTGCATCAGTTTCAAGAAGTATTGTATTGGACTTAAATCTCCCCTTTCAGCTCTTCTAACCTTCGACGTTTCTTTGTACACCTGCCTGATGCGTGTGACATTAGTCGCATTGTCACATCGCAGTTTTGCCGACATCTGCTTTGGAGCCAAATTTATCTTCATCATTTTTGAAATTTTCTCCTTCTCCTCGTCATTCAACTTGGAGTGCTTTTGATGCCAGTTTCTAACAAGGGGTAATTCATGATTGTGCTGACCTTTAATGACACTCAGCTTCCAGTACCCCCACTAATTTCTTTCCCTAATAACTGAAAGGGACAACCAGTCAGCTTGCTACTAGTGTTGTTCCGGGATATTTTCCCTTCGCCTAAGGGTGGTTTGCTTCTAACTTCCCCGATCTATCACAACATACGGCAACTCTCCCTCTTCTCCCTTTTAGAGGCCCCTTCCACTTTTTAGAAGAAGTTATTTTAGTATCAAAATGATGCTCCGCCGCTCTAGTTTCAACCCAACCAATCAAATCAGCTCTAGTCATGAACTCTTCCTCAGTCTGAAATACATCGGTGAAATCTGGGAAGATTCGATCATTCGAAACACGCAGAGCCTGTGTAGAAAACAAATATGAAATTAGAAATTGCCGAAATTGGGGGCGAGAAAAGAGTGGGGGAGAATCGCCCCTCGTGGGCGATTATATTTCATAGAATTGCCCAGAATGGGCGATTCTATGGAATATAATCGCCCCTCGAATATAATCGCCCACGAGGGGCGATTCTATTAAGGAGAATCGCCCCCCTGTACCGATTTTATCAGATAAAATCGCCACAGGCTACCGATTTTATCTGATAAAATCGCCAGAGGGTGGCAATTTTATTATATAGAATCACCTAGTATGGGCGATTCTATATAAAAAAATCGCCCCCCTATGGCGATTTTATCAGATAAAATCGGTGGCCTGTGGCGATTTTATCTGATAAAATCAGTTACACCGGGCGATTTTATATGATAAAATCGCCTCCCGTGGGCGATTCTCATCCACTGAACGAAAATCTCCAAAAAGCTGCCACCTTTGGTCCATAAACATCATAATGTGATACGTACCGTGTAATATGGATCTTCATTTGCATTTTCGTCCATGGCACACAAGCAAAATGCAAGTATTGTAATGGAATGAATGTAGTGTATGTAGTGGTTATGGAGAAGATTGAGAGGAAATGAGATGATAGCTTGAAAGGAAATGTAGTGCATATAGTGTTGTATGGATGAAGAAGGTGGGTAAAGTAGGGTAAAAAATGTGAGTAAATTTTTTTAATTTTAACTTAAAGTCAAGGGCATAAATGTCTTTTTATCACTTAAAATTTTAAAAAGTGTCATATGTTTAGTAAAATGGTACCTGCAATTAACATGCCCCATTGAAAAATATTTTTGCAAATGGAATAAAGCAATTACAACTCCCTCTAATTCAGCTCCCTCGTGAGCTTCTTTTTTTTTAAATAAAAAAAAGAAAAGAAAAGTTATATTATTATAATATAAGTAGGTAGTGAAGAAGTGACTAGTGAGGAAGATGCGCGTGCATGAAGGGACTGGAAGAGATCGAATATAATACTATAATTAAGCAAGAGTCCCATGTGTATATGTTCCCTCTCTCTCTCTCTCTCTCTCTCTCTCTCTCTCTCTCTCTCTCTCTCTCTCTCTCCAATGTCCATAGCTAAAAGTAATCCATTAATGCTCTCTATGTTCTCTCTTCTTCCTTTCTGCAAAATTGTTGATTTCTGCAAATTGAAGCAGCCCATGAGCTAAGCTAAATGAGATAAGGATGATAATGAGGAATATGAGTAGACTAGCTCCATTATCAGAGGAGCTTGTGAATGATGAAGATGAATATTCATCCAGCAGCAAGAACAGCAGCAAGGTGGCTCAATCTTGCACTACTACAAAAATGACTTTTAATGGCGGTTTTTAGGGCTTTTAACGGCGGTTTTCGGCATTTTTAAACCGCCATCTATCTAGCAGCCGTAGAAAGTTTACGGACTTTCTACAGCGGTTGTGAACCACCATAGAAAGTTCGGACTTTCTACGGCAGTTTTGAAAAAAACCGCCGTAGAAAGTACCAAATTTGTAAAAAAAAAAAAATTAATATTTCATTTTTTTCTCTACATTCAAAAAATATATATCAAAAACAACAAGAACAGCCTTAGAAAGGTTTTGATATATATATATATATATATTTCAACTTTATTCAAAATATATATATCAAAAACTTCCATGCTAATAAACCGAACAACCGCCAAACTTCACAAAATTTTTGCGTGCATCCATCAAATTCTAATTAATTTAATCATTCATAGCAAGAACAATACAATAATCACCGATATAACACTAATCAAATCCAAATTTAATCATTCATCATCTCACCAAATCCGAATTTAACACTAATAATAAATCCTAGGCCAATCACAATAATCAAGTAACAATAAAATTTGTAAAGCTTAAATAAAGTTGAAACTATTCGATATTACCTTTTTTATGATTTGAAGCCCACAACAAGGACCGATTGTGGTGAAATTATGATGGGAGATTAACTCCAAGTGGTGGGTGATGGCCGATTAAGAAACCATCTCTGGAGTTGGGTGACGGCGGATCTTGTTATCAACGCCGCCGGAAGAACGGCTTCGGGGGAAGACAAGAGAAAAAAACCAACGGAGAGAGGATAGGCGTCGGCAACGAGAGAACTCTTCGGTTTGTTGGAGATGGAAACATGGGGAAGCCGCGGCTAGCTGGAGATGAAAACAAAGGGAAACCCTTAAAATTCAAACAAAATCAAGTTTCTATGGCTGTTTTAATAAAAACCGCCGTGAAATGGACTTTCTACGGCGGTTTTAATAAATCCGCCGTAGAAAGCCCGTAATTGTGAATTCCCGCCCATTCCTCTATTCCTATTAATTTCTAATTTTTCTTTTTTTGTAAATTAACCCCCAAATTTTTTTAAATTTAATAATAAATATGTACTTTACTATTTATCAATTTTTATAGTAAAATTCATCATATTTATTAATTATACGGCGGTTAGAAATACAACCGTCTGGAAAGGGATTTTCTACGGCGGTTTTACTTTCTACGGCGGTTATAAATAAAACCGCCGTAGAAAGTCCCCTTTCTACGGTGGTTATCAAAAACCGCCGTAGAAAGGTGACTTTCTACCTTTCTACGGCGGTTTTTGATAACCGCCGTAGAAAGGGGACTTTCTATGGTGGTTTTATTTCTAACCGCCGTAGAAAGTCCCCTTTCTACGGCGGTTTATTTCTAACCGCCGTAGAAAGTCCCTTTCTACGGCGGTTTATTTCTAACCGCCGTAGAAAGTCCCTTTCTACGGCGGTTTTATATAGAACCGCCGTAGAAAGTCCGTACTTTGTTTTTAATGGCGGTTTTGGTCTTTCCGCCGTTAAAGCACCGCCGTAGAAAGTCAATTTTGTAGTAGTGTTGGAAGAAGTGGCAAAGTGCATATGCGACGTTGCCGCGACGGCTGCGACCAAAGTGCAAAACAGAGAGAAGACTAGAAGAGCACTCTCTTAGGCTCTGTTCTCTTAGTACTATGGATAAGAAATTTTTTAGTTAAGGAAGAATTTTGTTTTGGAGGGAATTTCTTTTGGGGTTTTGTGTAGGAAAGAGAAGAAAAAATGTAATAATTATGTTTTTTTTGAATTTATGTGAGTGAGAATTTAGAGGAAATTTTTAAATTTGAATTGTGAATTTTATAAAAATGATGTTATTTCTTTGTGTAATATTTTTGAGAAAAAAGTAATATTTTTCTTGATTATGTTCAGAAAAGAACAGAGCCTTAGGTTTTTTTTTTTTTTTCCAATTGAGAATCAGAGAGTCTCAGACGGTTTTTTCCCCTTTTCTTTATGTTAATTACTGAAAAAAGCCACTAATTCAAAATAAATGGAAAACCCGGTTTGCGCGGTTCGCGCCGGTTCACGGTCAGACCCGGTTGTTGACCAATTTTTTTAAACATCCGGTTTTTTCCCATTTTTGAACCGGCAGCCTTGCCGGTTCGTGGCCGGACCGGTCCGGGCTGGCCCAGATAACCATATGATAGAGACTTAAGGCTCTGTTCTCTTAGTAACTTGGTGAAGAAATTTTTTGGTTAGGAAAGAAATTTGTTTTGGAGGGAATTTTTTTTGAGAATTTGTGTAGGAAAGAGAAGAAAAAGTGTAATGATTATGTTTTTTTCGAATTTATGTGAGTGAAGATTTAAAGGAAATTTTAAAATTTGAATTGTGAATTTAGTAAAAATGATGTTGTTTCTTTGTATAATATTTTTGAAAAAAAAGTAATATTTTTCTTGAAATTGGATGGAAAAGAACAGAGCTTTACTGTTTGTTTACAAAAGTTGGCTTGTGGACCATTTAAATTTTCATACACAAGTTAAAGAACTGAAATGAGACTTTTCTTTTTTATTGTTTTGAAAACGGTTTTGCAAACATGTGTTTAGAAAATAATTTTATAATATAAAAAATATTTTGAAAATGTAAAAAAATATAGTTGAATAGTAAAGACTTGTATTGGAAAGGATGAAAGCTAATTATAATATATTAAATTTACTGTTGAAACCAAAACAAAAACCAAAAGAACATGCCCTTAAAAAAAGATTGGACTGTTTTTTTAGTTTTGGTTTTAACAATAAATTTAATATATTTTTCATCATTTACAATACCACTTTTTACTATTCAGGTATACCTTTTTATATTTTTAATATATTTTTTACATTATAAAATTATTTTTCAAAAATATGTTTTTAAAACAATAAAAAATAGTGAAGAAAATCAACTTAAAGCACCATTAGCGTGATTTACTAAAGGAATAATTAAGGGTAGGTTGGTTCTTACAAATTTAAATTTTATATTAAATTCTCATCATATCTTTTTACTTGTCAACTACATTTTTCACATTTAAAAATAGTTTTCAAAACTAAGTCTATATTATTTTTCATTCAATTTCAGGAAAATCATTATTTTTTTCTCCTAAATTCAAATTTTAAAATTCTTCCTAAATCATCACTCATATAAATTCAAAAAATAATATAATCATTACAAAAGAAATTCCCCCCAAAAAAGTATTCATTCCCTAAAATAAAATTTTCCACAATTCTGTAAGTTTTGAAAAAATTTCAAAATCGTACAACCCTAAATTATTTAAGCTTTTATTTTATTTTCTTAATTTCAAAGTGAACAAAGGCATTTTTAACAAAAGCCAAAGCAAGAATTGAACAAACAGATCAAAAACCTGGACTAGCGAAATGACAGTGGCAGCTGGGATTGGCTACGCCTTGCTAGCACTAGGACCTTCTCTTACTCTCTTTGTCACTGTAATCTCTCGCAAGCCATTCTTAGTTCTCAGCGTACTCTCGAGGTAACACCAACTTCGAAATCTCGAAAATTTGTTGTTGATTTCCTGTGTAGCTTTAGCGCGTTTCCATTATTGGCGGAATTTTGATGTTGATTTTGTTGTTTGCTTAGTACGCTGCTATGGCTCATGAGTCTCATTGTGATGTCGGCGGTTTGGAGGGCTTTTTTACCGATCAGGACGACGTCGTCATCGTGGTTGCCCTTTTCGATTCTGATATTCACCTCTGTGGCCTTTCAAGAAGGCCTCCGCCTTCTGTTCTGGAGAGTTTACAAGTTTGTCTCCTTTTTCTTTTTCTTTTTATTTTTGGGTTTAATGTAGAATTTCGATAGATACTCTCCTGGGTTCTTGATATTTAATTATGGGTTATGAGTATCATTTTAATTCATTACGCATTTCGCCAGGTTAATTTTGGATATGATGTTTTCATAATTAGCATGAAAATTCCGATGTTGTTGGTGATGTGTAATTGATCTATATATATAACCTTAGTAATAGTCGTACTGCCATATAAGATGAGTGGTTATGACAAAATTATTTGTCTTGATGGGGTTTGTCTTGGTTTGTTTTGAATTTGGATTATATCTATCTTTTCTACCATTGAGTTGCTTGGAATGGACTTGTGCTACAAATGCAATACGTGATTTTATTTTGTACAATATGTGTGCAAAATTCAGGAAGCTGGAGGATATACTGGATGCTTTTGCCGACAGAGTTTCTAAACCTCGACTATTTGTTACTGATAAGATGCAAATTGCCCTCGGTAATGTTACTAATTGCTTGTGTGTGTGTTTGCAGTGGCATATATGTGTTTTTATAGCCATATACTCTTGGGTCTCTTGCGTTACATAGTTATTGGTTCCTTTCTTCTTCATTTTTTTCATAATTAAATTTCTTCCAAATTTTACTGTTGGAATGCTGTAAATTAATCATTTCATGTCCTTTGTATAGAAGCCTACACCAATGTTTTTCACTAGTTTGATAAGTCCTCATTGTTCTCCATGATTCACCTGTATTTTCATTTCAAAGTACAGTGAGATTGTTTAATACAACATCTGGCTTGAATGACTGCAATGAGGAAAATGGTATATTTGTGGCTGTGATCCTAATCTGTGGCCAGTGATTATGAGCTCTTGTAAGGAGCAACATGAATCCACATCCTTATTCCTGAGAAATCCTATATACCTTTGAATAAGCCTACAAAACTAATTTACGTGGAACTCTATGCAGTTTGAAATTTGAAGTCAACCTTCTCTTTTCTGTCTCACAAATCCCATGTTATTTTCTGCCCTCCTGAGTAAAATCTCCATGATATATGATGATGCTTTAGTGTTGTGGGTGCCCAAGAATAAGGAATACTACTTGACTGTCAAAATTTCATTTCTTTAATGGTTGAATGCATTCTTTTATTTTCTTTTTGCTTTTTTTAAAAAGTTTTAATTCCATAGCCCTACTTTTTGTCAAAATTCCTGGGATCTTGATTCAATCTCTAAGAACCAAAAGAAGTTGTTCAGCCACAACACTTAATCTTTTGTGCAAGAGAACTCTTGGGTGCTGAGCCGCTGGCTTCCTAGTTTATAAGTAAATATTGACCAAGTATCTTCTCTAATAGCAGCCAGTTCCTTTTTGGTTTTGAATGAGTAAAGGTAAGACTGATACCATTAAATCATTAGACATGCTTAATGCCATCAGTTTCTTTTTTATTCACCTTCTTCTTTTCTTTAGTACACCAGCACATTAACATGGATTGTAAGCTATATGATTTAATGCATTCCAAAGAGATTAAGATAATAGAAACAGCATTTATGTACAATCTGCTGGAGGAGAAAATGGTCTTGGTCTTCTCCAGTGTTTACCATAAAATACCTGATTCAGAAACAAAAAATAAACACAAAAGAGGAAAAATAAAATAAAAGGAACTAGATAAGCTTTCTTGATATATTCTCTTTCCCTATTTCAAATTTTCATGGATTGATTGTCAATTTATTAACTTGAATGAATTTACCATACAAGATCCAGAGCTGCTTCAGTTCATCTTTGTTCTATTAATTGAATTTTCACTTACATCTATCCTAAGCTATTGGGGGCTAAAATAACTTTGTGTTACCTGTCTTGCTATCCTCTTATCCTATTTTGTGATCATTTTTCTTATTTCCCTTCCACAGTGCTTACTATTGGCTACTCACAATTGGTTAGTGTATATCTTGTTATGATCTAGCTTTCATCATCTCTCACAATCACTTGTACCATTTCTAAAACTTTATGCGAATTCTCTGTTAGTCCTCTGATTTATTGGTAGTTATCAGATATATATTTGGTTACCTAGCTTAAAAAATCTACAGTTATCTTCCCCATCAATGTAAGGATTATGCAATAGTATAGTGTGACTGAACTCTTTGTGAAGTGTTATTATCAAGCTGATTTCTCGAGCTGCTTATCTGAAAATACTACATGGTTAGTTGTTCTTTCTGTCTTAATGTTTTCATTGCTTATCTTCTCTCATTTAATTTTGCAGCTGGGGGTTTGGGTCATGGTGTGGCTCATGCAGTGTTTTTTTGTTTAAGCCTTTTGACGCCTGCGTTTGGACCAGCAACTTTTTATGTGGAAAAATGCTCACGGATGCCCTTTTTTCTTGTTTCTGGTCAGCAAATAATTCTTTCTGTTGATGTTGGGTTACATTTTGTATGATTAAACAAAATAGATATCTGTTATCTAGCTAGTTTGGTTTACTGAATTTTATTATTTTTCTACTGGACCTGCATGGGTGGCTTAAAACATGGAACTTTATGCATAATCTTCACTTGCAGTGTAGTTGCTTATTATGTTGAATATTAGTTTTAACTTGCTTTTCTTGAACTGATATGGGTGTTTTCCGGCCTAATGGTTTACAATTTTGAAATTGCAGCAATGATAGCTCTCGCATTTGTCACAGTTCATACCTTCTCAATGGTCATTGCATTCAATGGATATGCTGAAGGAAAAAGAGTTGACCAGCTTATTGTTCCCGTTGTTCATCTCATTGCAGGGATGCTTGTGAGTCTTCTCTGTCTGTCCTATAAAACTTATACACTTGCCATTGGGAATATGTCTTTACTGTCTAATTGCACGTCTATGTGAACTATTTAAAGTAGAATGTTTTGTTCATTAGGAAGTAAAGTGATGCTTCCTCTAAGAAATTTATTTACATATTGC
Source organism: Leptodermis oblonga (assembly GCA_016801395.1). Taxonomy (NCBI): domain Eukaryota; kingdom Viridiplantae; phylum Streptophyta; class Magnoliopsida; order Gentianales; family Rubiaceae; genus Leptodermis; species Leptodermis oblonga. Next base: position 27,773,435 of record CM028755.1, read on the forward strand.
TCTCATAGTTGTAGAATAGGCAGAAAATCAATCAAGCCTGATGAGGTCCGAGTGGATGTGTAAAGAATGGACCTGCATTATTGTGGTCACTGCAAAGTAACACAATGCTAGGCCGAAGTTCATTTTGTGTAGGTATTATGCTGCTCAATCTGGTCTGTTGACCAGAGAGAGTAACTGGAAAGTAAAGTAGTTTCATGTTTTACTTGCAACCCTAATCCCTTTCAGGTGTTTGGTTCTGTAAAGTACATATATAAAAGCATTGCACACCATCATTCTGGGCAATGTTAATTTTGGTCCCACAAAGTTATATTAGCTTCATGTCAACCATCAAAATGAACTGCTATGATTCTTGTTCCTTAGATAATTACCGTTTCTATTATCTAAATTTTTTTTATTACTTTTATCCATATAGTATTGCAGAATTTGTTGTTAATCATTTTTTATGAAGTTTATTAGACCCATTTAAATACCCAATTTTTAATCATGTCTTTTAAACCTAAGTGAATTAAATTATGATCTTCATTTACACTCTAAACTTTTGAGAAGTTCAATGGTATTAGGTACTTGGATGTCAATCATTGTAAAACTTTTCTTCTTGTGGTGTCTGCATGTGACAAAGTTACGTATGAACAAAGCAAACCAAGCATATGGTTTATTGAAATCATAAAGTTGCCTATATCTTCTATCATTTGAAAGAAATTTGGATTCTTATTCAAAGATATAGCAAACGATATAAAGTTCTAATTGTTTTTTCTAATTGTCATTTCTCTGTCAGACATTGGTAAACCTTGCATCTGAGGGTTGCATTATTGGGATTCCACTTCTCTACTTCATGGCAATCTTCACGTTAATTTATTGTGGGAAGATGGTTTGGAGAAGATTGACAGAAAGGGAAAGCAGACAAAGATTTGTACCTAATCTATCTTGATAAGTATCAAATGGTGTCAAGAGTCAATCTGCGCTACGGGTACAGGAATGGTAGAAGTCACTAAGCTGGTGATTTTATCCTGCTTCTAGTGCATGAGATATTTTGGCTGTTTATGCATTCCAAGGCGGAAAGCTCTAATTTTCAGCTGTCCATATTATCATAGTGAATCATTAGTTGGCTGTTAATGTTGTGTCTGTACTATTCTCTTGCCTTCTCTTTAGTTGTAGTCACATAGTGAATCCCTTGGGTGGGAAAATGAAGAGGCCGTGTATCATGTTCATGCATATTTGTGAATCCATGTTCATCAATCTGTTGCTGTTGAGGACCTCAGCAAAGAATGAGGTCTGGAATTTGGTCTCAAATTGATACTTAGTGTAGTATTGCTTCACATGCGTTGTTGGTGTTTCGGTGTTGATATAAGGTCTATTTTTTTTTTTTTTCCGGGTGTTGATATAAGGTCATGATGCCTTTGAAAGATTTCGGGAAAAAATAAGGTCTAGAGGTTCATCCTCAAACTTAAATTTTGTGGCTGTTCAGAGCGCTTTCCAGTTTCCAAGTTTCTGTGCCAAAAAACTGCTCTGCTATATGGTTTTAACGTTGTCCATGGTTAAAATAAGATCTAAATTTGTATCTCGAGACATCATCTTAGTGAAGGTAATGCTCAAAGAATAAAATAAATCTTATACCAGATTGGAGATCAGACTGAAGGCCGTGTACCTGTAGGTTGTTTCAGATTTCCTTCGGCCTGAAACTTAACTGAATACCCGCCAAGAACAAACCCTCAATCTCTCAAAAACTGCTAAAAAAATGTGAATCGATCAAGAGTATCCTCAAGAAATGTGGAATTGGGATCCCCATTTCAAGAAGCTGCAAAAGTTGGAAGAGATCCCTTCACCCCTTTTATTTTTCTTATTTTGGTTTGGCATTCATTTTTGTACTTAGCAATGTTGCCAATTTTGGGCTTGTAGCCATTGAAGTACTTCTGTATTTGTTTGTGGGATGCTGATGAATTTATGCTTTCATTAGTAAATATTTCACCGTCTCTTGTGAGAAATTTTGAAAGGAACCCAGTTTTTAAGTTCATTTTGGATAGAATACTAAGCTGTATATAAATGAGTTTTGCCTGAATTTTTCTAGTTTTTCAGATTATCGAATAATACTGTTATATTATGAAGAATCTCCAGGGTCGGTGGATAATGGAGTTATGGGTGATGAGACACAAGTGAAACAAATTACTCCATTTTCAAAACTACTCCAAAATGATCAGACAAGTTTTTCAAGTGCATTTAACTGCTAAAAACGCATTTTCTCGACCAAATAGTAAAAGGTAAACCAGAAGAAAAGAAAAAGAAAAAAATAGCAAACTTTGCATCAGAGCACGCCTTAATAACTTCTTTTACTCCATTTTCATTCCTCAGGCAAAAATGCATGCTTCAAAGCAGCAAGCTTTCAGATTTCAGGATAATAAAGGTTGTATCTTGTGTGACAACCACAACACAGTCAAAAAGGATGATGCTTGCAAAGCCCCTTTAGTTTTCACTCCAATCATGTTTACATTCCTTGCATTTGTAAAATATGGTCATCGGCTCATCGGCAGATCTGATCTGCACTTGCTCAAAGAATGCTCTCCCGTGGCCACAATTAGGGCATGGTGCTGGAGAAAAAGAGTAAAATGTAAACATCAAAATGCAGAAAATCTGAAGAGGCAAAGTGAGAAATAACCTTCAGTTTCTTGTGCCATATTCATCTCATCGTCTTTGGTAATTATAGGATCTATTTCTTTCTTGACCAAGTGTTGTCTCCTTTTCAATTTAACCTGCATAAAGCATCAAACAATAGCTCAGCAAGAACAAGGGACATTGTATAACCAAATAAAGACAAAAAGAAAAGAAAAGAAAAGAAAAGAGGCATTCTTTATCACCTAGTTTAGTGTTGAAATTACCTTACTCTCTATATTACATGCATACGGGCATGCTGGACAAAAGAACCTGGCAGGCCGTGCCATATAAGGCAATTCATATTGCAGCAACATCCCACAAGTTGGGCAAAACTCCATTGCAAGCTTCTCTACATAATGATGCAGAAAGTGAAATAAGAAAAAAAGAAAAGACTGATCTAACATCGTGAAATACAATGAAAATCACAAGGCAGAGCTACAGAACAGAATTCAAAGCTTTTGAATTCCTGTGCAACATTAAAGTTTGGATTTGCCAAAATAGAGGCACGCAAGAATTTTCGTGTTATATTTGGTTTGAATGTCATGAGTTTTTTAAACATACAAAATTCCAACACGTGTGCAAAGTCGAATTGAGAATATTTCAGAGATAATAAAAATTTCAATAAAACTCAAACTATATCCAATCTTTAAGCAAGAACAAGACACAGTCTAGAATCAACTATAAGGGACTAAAGTTTAGATTGAGAATGACCTAACTCGTAAAAATGCAATCTTTTTGAACTGGAAAATACTGGCTAATTATATGATCGCAGCAAATACTTAAAAACATAAGTAATGTATCAAGCATGGCATGAAATCGATTGTTCATGGCAACCTACAGACACAGACACAGAAACCACTTAAAGTTTAAAAAGATCAAATTCTGCTGTGAACCAACCTCCCTATAGCTGCTGATATGATCATAAAATTAGTCATGATATTCCTGATATTTTTTTTTATATTGGGAGGGAAAAGAATATAATAGAGTAAATAATTTATCCAGATTGCTCTCTCTCTAAAATTGAAGTAATTCAAATAGATTTCTGGAGATTAATATTTTAATGGCAATTGAAGCTACAAAAGGAATAAAATAGACCCAAAAGATTCTTAGATTATTGAAGAAAAATCTCACACTACTTTTTTGATAACCAATAACAAAATACGAATAGTACTATAAACAAGTTGAGTGTTACTAACAAATGCAAATTTCATGTCTATACTTAAAAAGTAGTGAAAAAACAAGGTTTTCTGTTCCTCCTTTTTTGATAACCAATAACAAAATACGAATAGTACTATAAACAAGTTGAGTGTTATTAACAAATGCAAATTTCATGTCTATACTTAAAAAGTAGTGAAAAAACAAGGTTTTCTGTTCCTCCCACAGTAAAAATAGAGTAATACAAAAACAAGGAAAAAAAAAAAATCTTTTCAGGCATTTCAACAAACAGTAGACAAATCACAATTATAGAAGATCCCTAAACCCAGAACACTCGTAGAAATTCAATATCACATTATCACGAAAGATCCCAAGTTTTCAACCCAATCGACAGCAAAAAAAAAATAGGAATAGAGGAACCATAATAGAGAAGATCATATATACTAGTTTTTTTTCCCTTTCCGGAACCCCAAAAGCCATAATACAGCAAGAAATTGAATCAGATTTAAAGTAGCAATTTACTTTCTAGCTGTTAAGTTGTAACTAATGTCAGCCGTTTTCACTAGTGAGGTGACAAAAGACAATATCACATCAACCACAAGGGTATTACGATAATGCCAAGGCTCCACAAGAGCATTGAATATGTCAATGATCATTATAGGAACAATAGCTCTGGCATTCGCTAAATAACCAATCAAAACCATAACAATTGGGACTGTAAAACACAAACCTTTTAAGACAAATGCTCACTATACATATCACTCAAATGCATTTTTGCTTTACATTATCAAAATCCAGTTCATTATCGTTATAAGAACTCCCAACTAGTATTCAATAGAAATGTGCACTTTAAAATAACATAATTTAATATTTAACCCATGCACTCAAGACTTAAAAGGGACCTCTGAACTAAATGTTACCAAAATCAAGAACAAAATGATAGGCACTTTCAACTGACATTAATGAACCATAATGAAAAAGAAAAAAGATGGCAAGATGGCAATGCATTCGTTTCTGCTATTTATCTTTTCATTCATCCACCATTTATGTATATATATTGAGTACTTACAGAATTAACAAACCAAGAATGCTGAGCCCAATTTGATGTGAATCGAACTCATAACAAGGAACCTTTTTCAGTTGAGATAAAACCATAATTAAGGAATCAATGTTGTTTGGCAGAAGAAGGTGGAGGACGTGGATATTCTACTTAACATTTAATCAAATTTTACAACCCCCAATGATATACATAGCTGGTTCTAAAATAAATATGAACATTTCTTACCAAAAAAATCAGAACTTTGTGCAAATTAAGCACAAACTTAAACACCAAACACAATATTCCCCGAGGAACAGCAAACTCCAAAGACTGAGCACAACAGCAGTCGAAATACAATACAAAAAAAAAAACCCACAAAATATAGCACTTACCGGCGGTTCACGGAGGCACTGGCGGATCTAGAGGGAGGCGAGCCGGTGCTGCCGCCTCCCCTTTCACCGGAAAATTAGAGTGGTATTAGTGTTGAAATTTTTTGGTACCTGTAAAACCCCAACCCGCAGCCACCCCCAGACCCCAAGAAACCGCCCCTTCCGTGCTCACAGGTGCCGTATGTAGAGACTATAGCAGTACCGCTGCCTGCAACTTTGGGAAGAAGACGACCGTATGAAGAAGACGAGTGGAGTAGCTATTTTCCTTTATTATTTTTGTTTTTTCTTTTTCAATTAAAACCAAATGAGAGATCGAATTAAAGAACAAAAAGCCCCTCTCCGAGGCCCATAGCCAAATAGTCCAAATATATTTTCCTTACATTCTTTTCAAATCATCACCCATTCCATGTGGCCCACTCTCATTCCTTCAATTATTGTTTTCTCTAGTTTAAAATTTTCTGTTTTAGGTTTAGTTTATTTTTATTTGTGATATTTAATTTTGTTTATAATCTATTATTTATTATTAAATTACTTTTGATTGTAGGCTTATTAATAATTTTAGTTGTAGTTTTCGTCTAATTTTCTTCATTGAATTTTCAAAAAATTCTAATGAAGAAAATAGCTTGAAAAATAGTTGTGAGAAACCAGTTATCGAATTCTGACAACTCCATGTGATGACAACCTTTCCTTCAAAAAAAAAATTTTATTGTATGTAATTTTAGTCAAATAATTTTTCATTGATATATAACTACACAAATCAATTAAATATTTGTATTAGAAACCAATTTTTTTTTTTAAAAAAAAATTAGTATTTAAGTAAAGGCCTTTATCAACCATAGTTATTATCAAAAACAAAATTTTAAAATTGTATGAAAATTTATGAGTTATCAATTTGATACTCTAATAGTTACTTATGATGATTTAATGATGTAGGGGAAAAAAAATCTATATTATCAAGTAGGGCTAAGAATGAACACGAACAAGCTCGAGTTAGGCTCGATAAAAATGTTTACGAACATGATTTTTAGGCTCGATAATAAACAAATACGAACAAGGTGTTGAAATCTCGTTAATGTTCGTGAACAGACTCGATTAAAATATTAACTATATGATATAAATAAAATAAGTATTACAATATTAAAATTTTAAATAATAGAAATAATTGAATATTTATATATATATATTTATATGTATATAGATATCAATATATGAGTTTAAATTGAATTTTTATTTTTATGCAAGTTGATATAATATATTAAATTAACTAAACATTACAATTTTCTGTTAGTTAATGCGAGATAGAATGCACACGAATGTTCACGAACAAGCTCAGCTCGGCTCGATTAATAAATAAACAAATATGAAAAAGATTTTAAGCTTGATAAATAAATAAACAATAAATAAACACGTCAAACCTCGGCTCAGCCTATTATTGAGCACCCACTGAAATTTTGGTCTGGCTCCGCCACTGCACGGAGGGAACAGTACCGCCAATACCTTTGGGTGCAGGTTCAGCCCTGTATCCTAAAAAGAAAGAAAACACACTATGACGAACGGTTCAGCCCTGCAACGTGAGCTCTATCAGTAACAAAAAAAAACCCCAAAAGAAAACACATACTGTGTGCGAAAGTTCAACCCTCGGCTGTTTTGTCTTGCGGCTGTCGGGGGAAGATCAAAGAGGAGCCGAATGTGGGGAAGAGAGAGAAGGAGAGGGTTCTATCTTCTATGCGGCGAAGTGGTAGCGGCCAGCGGAGGCTAGGGAGTTCTACTGTTTTAGGGAAGAGGCGGTTGCCTTGCCTTTTTGTTTGTCCTTTTTCTTTTCCTTTATTTTTTGTCTGCTTTTCTACATTTGATAAGAAAAATCAGAAAACTTAATTAATTAAATAAATTTAAAAGCAAGTATAATTTTAGCCAAAATAAAAGTGATGAATAAATCACTTATCACTAAATCTAAATTGTATAATTTTTCCTCTTTCAACCTTTTTTTTTTTTTGGTATCATTATTTAAATTTATTTTATGTTTTCAATATTTTAAAATTTTATCTATTCAAAAAATTAAAAATAAATTAATTTTGTAAATTTTTTTTTTTTAAAACTAATCTAAATACATAAAATCAAAATGGGGAGAAAAAAAAAAACATTCGGCAGCGCGTGTGTGTTGAGGGGTGGGGGTGGGGTGGGGGTGGGGGTGGGGGCAGGTGCGGGGTTGGGGCGGTGATCCCGAGGGGGGAAAGGGAATTCACTTTTTCTTGCAAAAACAAAATAGTATCTAAATAGTACTTTTACTTTTTTGAAAATCTCAACTAATTCATCATAATTTTTATATAGTAACTCATGTGATATATATTCATTGGTAGATTATATAATAGTAATACTTATTTTATAAAAATATAACCAATCAATGCATGTTACATGAGTTGTTATGCAAAAGTTATAATAAATTAATTAAGATATTTATCATTACTCTTTTAGAAGGGTAAATTCATAAATTGATCACTTTATTTTGAGTTTGTTAACATTTTAATCTTTTTATTTTTTTTATTACTTTTTTAATCACTTTATTTTCATTTTTTCACTATTTTAATCACTCTGTTAACTCTGTAAGTTAAATGGCTAACGAATGACTTTTTATGAGAGTATTTTTATCAAAACTTATACATTTTTCTTAGCAGTTGCTCCATTTCTCTCTCTTTCGTCATCTCTTCTCATTCTTGAATATTGTTCTCCATCTCAGACTTCATCCTCCTTCGTCAACTCCATGTCCCCCGCCTCCATCGAATCCATAGACTCCATCATTTCCACCATAAAGAAGTGAGATCTCGCTAGATCTGGGGTTATTTTGGTGGGTTTGTTTTTCTAATATCGTTCTATTTTTACGATATGAGGAGAAATTAGTTGTGGGTTTCCTCTGATGGTGAGAAGAATCAGTTGTGGGTTTCCTCTTATAGTGATGGGGGAGAAATCAGTTGTCGGCTAAGACTATTTTCCTTTAAGCTTTCTTCTCCCTCCCCATTTTTCCCCAATTTTTTTGGTTCCCTATTTCTTGTTTACCGTCATGAGTTCCAGTCCATTTTTGTTAAATTATTCTTTGTGAGTTAGCATTATTTTGGGTCAACACCAGTTAGCAAGTGATTAGAAAGAATGGGTTTTTATTCTGAACAAAGATTCCCCTTTTTCAGTCAAATTCACTAAAGCATTACATGTAATTTCAAGAACCAATCAACATAATGGATGCCAAAAAGAAAGAAACTACAGAATTGTTGGACATCACAGCAGTGCTCGAAACTGATTTTGAAATTGTTTCAGATGCTTGAGTTTTTCTCTTGTCGTTGCTGCTGTGCTCTGTATTAGTTTCACCAGAAAAAAAATTGGAAGGAAGAAAAAAACATGGGAGGTGGGTTTTGGTCACGACCAGAATGTCTCCGCCCAGACCAAAAATGTTTTGGTCATAACCGGAGTTCTCCCAACAGACTGGATCGGGACCAGAAAAGCTTCTAGTCGCTCGACTCCAACCGACGACCAAATGGTTTCGGTCAAGCGACCGAAACTTCTGGTTACAAAAGGGGCGTCGGCGGCAAAAAAAAAATCTGGCCGGGTGAAGGCAAGAAAAGTTATGGCCAGTTCCGTTGCCGGAGAAAAACCCGTTGGAAATTTTTTTTTAAAAATTCTGAGGAAGAAGATGAATAGTGGCAGGAAATCTTAATGGGCACTTAAAAGAAAAAGTTGTAAGTTTTGACAAAAGTACCTTCACAAAAAGCCATCCGTTAGGCATTTAACGGACGGAGTTAATATAGTGACTAAAATTGTGGGAAAATAAAAGTAAAGTGCCTAAAAAATTAATAAAAAAAGTAAGGTGACTAAAACGTTAACAAATCAAAGTAAGGTGATCAATTCATGAATTCACCTTCTAGAAATCCTCAAGATGTTTACTCATAAAAAAAATTTTCTCTTTTTTTGCACAATTTTCTATAAATAATTCCCTAAAAATGATCTCCATTTTCAAGAAAAATATTTCAAAAAAATAATAACAAACGAATAATTTTCCCTAACATAATATGATATTTACTTACTCATTTATTTTTTACATGATTTTATCAAAGTGTTTTAGGGGCCGTTTGGTTCGAATTTGTCAATCGGAATGGGAATGGATTTGATTGAGGAGTCAATAGGAATGAAAATCAATGGAAATGGGAATGAATAGTTGTTGTTTGGTTCAAATCTTGGAATGGATATCAATGACATAAATAATGTTTGTTTCAGTTGAATATCAGTAATGGAAATCAGTCAAAATTACAAATTTACCCCTATATTTCTTTAATAAAATAATTCAAATTTTTCCTAAATTATTACAAAAACAGAGAATTGGGCCGCTGAATTTGCATTTTTCCTTCTTCTCTTTTCTTCTTCTGTTCTTCTTCTTCTTATCTTTTCTTCTTCTTCTTCTTCTTCCTCTTCCTCTTCTTCTTCTTCTTCTTATTGTTGCAGCCCCGATGTTGACCAAATTGAAGTAGTGCCAACCCAGAAATAGAAGCATAGCACGATTTCCTTCCCGAAACTGGATCCCACGTTCGGAATGAAATCAACCAAATCGGACTGCCAATTGTTGAAAAGGAAGAAACCCACGAAATCTCAAGCCAAACCCAAAAACCGAAACAAAAGCTTCACCTTTTTATTTGCAACTCTCGATTTATCAAACCCACAACAAATTAACAGCCAAAGTATTAGGGAATGCATTTGTGGGTGATTTCAGAATTTGGATGAACTCTCAAAGATTCAAAAGCTCATGATGTTTACCTTGATTTAATGAATGGAGGAGAAGGGGGCTGCGTCGGTTGGGGCTTGGATCGGAGGAGAGAGAAGAAGGAAAGGTTTTTTTTGGTAAGAAGAATTTTTTTTTTCATTTTGGACGGGAATGAATTCTGAATAGGGGGGGGGGGGGGGGGGGGGGGGTCGTCGGTATTGGCCCATATCAAAATATTTGGGAATGGGAATGATATTTCATTCTCATACCCACATACCAAACACCAACAATGAGAATCATTTCTTTCCATTCCCATTGAAGCCTCTGAATACCCCCAACCAAACAGCCCCTTAGTTAGTTACATTTAGAAGTTTTTCTTTTGGGTAGTCGGTATTGGCCCATATCAAAATATTTGGGAATGAGAATGATATTTCATTCTCATACCCACATACCAAACACCAACAATGGGAATCATTTCTTTCCATTCCCATTGAAGCCTCTGAATACCCCCAACCAAACAGCCCCTTAGTTAGTTACATTTAGAAGTTTTTCTTTTGGGTAGTGTTATTATTAAGGCACTTTTTAGTATACATTGAAAAAAAATATTGTTACCAAATTGCCCTTATTTAATATTGACTCAAGTTTTCTTTTTTTATCTTTTCTTTGCAGGTTTCTTCTTCTCAATTTCTCACCAATAATTTGTTCCCAAACGAAGAAACGCAATATCTGGCGGCTTCTTAAAATTATCACAAGAAATCTCCTAGTGGATTTCATGATTACACAAGTTACTAACATATTAGTTAACCTTATTTAATTGAAAAAAATGGACAACTGACTTATCTTACTAGATATGTTATGTAACTATTATATATTATCCTAGTAAATATATTGTTACATAACATTAAGACCACTTAGTAATTAACGAATGGAAAAAATGCAGAAAGAGACCTAACGTAAAATGACTTGTGATGGTATAGTCTACTTTAGAAATTGTATATATATATCTGGTCCTTCTCTCCACTCCACGATATAAGTGTGATCCCCATCAATACACACATAGCAATAAGAGAGCCTGGAGCGGGAAGATCAAGAGACTGTTGCGTACATGATTCCAACAACTCACCCAACTGCATCAAAGACTCAAAGTATTTAAGATGTATTTACAAATTATAACCGATGATCTGACTCACGATTTCTTACATTAACATCGATTATCAAAATTTTCCTCCTCCACGTCCTTTGAAAGTAAAGGGCCTTGCGTTTGAAGTTAACCAAGGCATCAATTGCAATATTAATTCATCATATTGTAGAGAGTTTTCCCTTCACCTACTTGATCTATTGATATTCTTTATAACAAGTTGGCAACTTTGAAAATTAGAATGATGTTTGTTGGTGTTTTCCAGAAGGGTACCCGCAGAAGAAGACATTTAAATTTTTATTCTTCGATTGAGGAAAAGGTAGAGGAAGATTTTGTTCCAAAATAATGTTAGAGTAATTTTGATTTACCCAGTTCCTTATTGCAGGGAAAAAAAATGTGTGTGTAATGGCAATCCTTAGCGCTTGATGGAAGAAATTTGTATAAGGGTAGAAAACAGTTGAGTTACTCGAAGTTAGCGTGGAGGATGAGAAGGATAAGCAGCTTGCATCATTTTTCGCAATTTATTTTTTCTCTGTGAAACAGATTCAAAATTTCATTGTTTGAACCAATTTACCTTCCATCATATTTCGAATCAAACGTTGAACCAATTTTCCCTTCGTCAGATTTCAAGCGTTGAAGCAATTTCCAGTTTTCTATGAAGTCTACCGCAAAGTTTACCATGGCTGCCATCATATGGCTAATTCTAGCCTTGTTGGTGTTCGGAGACCATGCTCACAGCAAGAGTTCTAGGTCGTCTAGGTCTTTTTCTAGAACTACAGCTCCAAACAATCCTAGTTTTCTTAGGATGAATAATAGCACAGTAATTTAGATGCTAGAGGTTCCATCTACAGAGCAAGTGGCAGCTACCGAGCAAAGGTTAAAATTCAGATGTCAGAGGTTCCATCTAAGGAGCAAGGGGCGGCTACAGTGCAAAGGTCTTCTAGGCGGTCTAGGCCTACATCTCCTGAGCCAAACAATTCTAGGATGAATAACAGCATAGTAATTCAGATGCCAAAGGTTCCATCTAAAGAGCAAGGGTGGCTACAACGCAAAGCTCTTCTAGGCCTGCATATCCTCCTATGTCAGCCGCAGAGCCAAATAATTCAAACAATTCTAGCATTTCAACTCCTCCTCCCTGCGGCAGTAACAGATGTTCCATCTACATCGCACATAGGCAGTTTGACAACGGCCTTATTTACTCGAATGTCGACGTTTACTGCAACTAACGGCCAAGGACTTATTGTACTGATGGAAAGATACCCTACCAATGAGCCTCAGTGCAAGGTGTATTTGCTCGCAATGTTTCTTGGATTCACCTGCAATATGATTTCCACAAATGATTTTAGGAGGGTGGAAATTTGCAAAAAATTTGCGAAAGTGGGTAACTTGTTTAACCTTCTTGGCTTGAGTTGTTGTAGGTGCTTGTTTCCCATCGTCGTTTTCTTTTTCGGTTGCGCACGCAATTGTTGTGCTAGATAGATATTGGTATTAGCATTATATTTCTTCTTGGCTTGATATTGCTAAATTCTTGTGCTTATCATGCATAAGAAGTTAAGACATCACTATTTCCTAACAGATGTCAAATAATAATTAATTATTTTAAATGCAAAAGCTTAGTTAACATTTTACACAAAGAAACATCATGTACTCCCTTCGTTCTTTAAAAAGTGTCGTCTAAGCTCTAAAATTTTATTCTCTACAAAGTGTCATCTTACAACTTTCAATGCAAAATAATTTTAAGCCCAGATTTAGCTTATATCACTTTTATCAAAACCAAAATTATTAATTAAAAGTTCCAGTTTTCAAGATGTTCATTAACTCATTTTATAAATAATATTATATAAAAAACTATAAAGTCCTTACAATTGTTAATTACTGGTTTGTCTTTTGGTATATTTCACCAATACATGACCGTAACTCAATTCCTTTTTCATTTATGTAAGCTGGGGTATTGTTTTATTCTTTAAAATTATTTCCAATTCTTCTTTCACCTTTCATTTTTACCACGCAGCTCCTTAATTAGGATTAATATTATGGAATTGAGAACTGTCTAAAAATAATTTAATGGAAAGAGTAAAAAAAAACTTTAACAGGTGATCCCATAAAAAATTTTAAGAGTCATAGAGTAATGGATGTTAATCTCCCAGAGCATCTTTTGCTCTTTGTTCATTTTAATAGACAATTTAGATATAGGTAATGCAAGTAAAAAAAATTAACAAAGCATGTGGTAATAAATAAGTTTAATAGATAGGCACATTATTTGACTTCAAATAAACTATTAAATACAAGGAAAGATAAAGATCATCATTGATTAGGGGTAATTAGGTAACTTAAATCACTTCCTCAATTTGGGTGTTTAAGCGACTCTTTCCAAGGAATAGAGGGAGCTATTAGCGGTTGGCGATAAATGTCAAAATATAATTGACTTCAGAGGAAGAAAAGTTTTATTAGCATGATAGAAATATCACTATTTTAGCAAGAAAAGCTTGTTCTCCAACTTAGTTAGCATGAAGGGAATATTATTACTCATACTTGGTTGGTGTCAGGGGTGTAAATGAGTAGAACAGCTCGTGAGCAGTTTGGTCAAAACTTGGCTCGAACTCGGTTAAAATCGAGCTTGACCTCAGTTATTACTTGCTCATCGAGCCAATCTATATATAATTTTATATTTATAATATTTTCAAATTTTTGGTATAAATATTAAAAAAAAAAAAATAGCTCAAGCTCAAAAGCTTCCGAGTTCCTATTATAATTTTGGCGAGCTGAACTCAAACCCAAATATTTAAGCTCGATTAGGCTCGAGCCCGACTATTTTTTATCAAGCCCAACTCGATTAGATCTTAGCTCAGCTTGTTTACGACCCTAATTGGTGTGGAATAAGAGTTTATCTTTTGATAATAAAAAAACAAAATTTAGCTCGTACGTGATATAGTTGAATTCTTGTGCTTATCATGCATAAAAGGTTTAGCCATCACTATTTGGTAATATATGTCAAATAATAATTTATTGCTTTAAATGAAAAAGATTGGTCAACATTAACAAGTAACTATTTCCAGTTGGTAACAAATGTAAAAAAAAAAAAATTGATTTAACAGGAAGAAAAGTTTAGTCAACAAGATAGCAATATCAATATTAATAGTTTAGTGGTTTTGAAAATTTTGCTCCATTGTTTTAAATAGTCATATGAGAGTGGTATTATTATAGAAAATAGTATCTGGACTCTATTCAATTAGATATTGAAGAGAATTTGTCTATTAACAAAAATTAATCTTAATGATCTTTCATATGAGAATAGAAGTTATGAAAAAACAATTCAGAATATTTATAATGGAGTAGAACATAGAATGTTGCATGCACAAATCTAGAATAGAATCATTGACAAGTACAGAAATATACAAAAAGAGATACATCACATCTTTGTTCATTTGTTATCCAAAAATGAGTGGGTATTAATGTTACGTAAAGTATTAAGAAGTGGAATCTAATCAAGAAAATTAGAAAATTTTATGCAAAGCAGGGATGTTCACAGCGACTCGTGGGTCCGGGCGGGGCAGGTGGCCCGAACCGAATCGACCCTAAATTTTGGCTCGGTTAGGGATGGGGCGTGTAGAGCCAACTTAAGATTTAGGGCCGATTTGGGTCGCAGAGGTACTGAACCATTTTGACCTATTTTGGTCAATCGATTCTCTTCAATCTTGAGAGCGTTCGAAACTGCATCACCCATTTCCTTCAATCTCACACCATTTTTTCTCTCCTTTGCCGTTTCCGACTCGCCTCACCATCATCTTTGCCGACTCGTCGTCACCATCGTCTTTGCCGACTCGTCGTCACCATCGTCTTTGCCTTCGCCGACTCGTCGTCGCCGTCCTCTTTGCCGTCGCCGACCCATCATCGCTATTCAAAGGTGTAAATTCCGCCCCTTTCTCTATTGTTTGTTTGTGTGTATCACTGTGTGAGTACGTTTTCACTGGATTGATCCGCTTTCTTTCGGATTTTTGTGAAGTTTGATATTTGGGATTCTCTTAAAACTCTAGAATTGTTGTGGGTTCTCTAAATTTATTCTAGAAATATGGTTTACAGAATCGTGAACTATCTCCCGTGTCATTTTTTGTGGTAGAAACTGTTAGACTTATGGTTTTAATCTTAGTTTTGATGATAAATTAGCAAATATATGATTTTGTTTAATGCTTTGCACTTGAAGAGATTTGTAGAAAAATGTAGAAAAAGTCCAGTCTCGAAGTCGAGTATCGACACATACTCCACAGCCTCTCAAGAAATGGTTCGAGAAAGAGAAGTTCAAGCAGAGTCTCGAAGTCGACTCTCGACAGCTGCTCGATGTCGGCACCAAGCCCAGAAAGTATCGAGCTCCAGCATCGACAGGTACTCGAACTCGAAGCTTGCCCAGAAAGATTCGAACTCGAACACATCGACAGGCACCCGACAGCCATTGAGGCTACTGGCCGAAAGGAAGAAAAAGTTTGTGAAGCTTCGAACCCGACCTCGACAAGCTCTCGACTTTGAAGCTCCTGAAGACAAAAGAAGAGCTAGCCATTGAAGCCAAAAAGTTCAAACATTACACAGGTTTGAACCCGACCTTCGACTTTGAAGCTCAACCTTGAAGTTTCCAACGGGCAGAAAAATATAGACGTTATTTGACTGTTTGAAGTGATTCCTTCACTTCTATAAAAGCCACAAAAGCGGGAATTGAACACCAATCAAGTATCCTACACTTAAGCTACATTCTCAAGCATCATTTCACACATTTGTATGTCAAATTAGCTTGTTAAGGTAGGATTAGCAAGAGGCCTTTGTGCCCAATTTTAGTGTCATTTTGTAAACTTCATCTTAAGGAGATTGTCATCTTTTCTTCATCTAGAAAAGTTCTAAATCAAGAGTTTGAGTGTAGGAAACTTGTATTAGGAAAAGTTCAAAACTCTTTATTAAGAGTTAGGCATGAAGTAAGGAGGAGCAAGAAGAAAAGGAAAAGTCCTAGCTCAAGTGGTTGAGTTTAGGCATTTGTAAAAATCCTAACTAAGAGTTTGGTTGAGGCAATTGTAGAAGACCTATCTCAAGAGGTTGAGATTAGGCAAAGGGGTAAAGCCCTAAGTCTAGAGTTAGATTGGGCAAAGGAGAAAATGTCTTGATCAAGAGATTGATTAAGCAAAAGTCCTTTGGTCTAGGCAAAGGGAGTCTTGAGTAAGACCCAAAATCCTTGAGAAATGATAGGTGTCGTTTCACCTATCAAAAATATTTATAAAACCTACTAAAAGCTAGTATAGCAATAAGCAAGATCGTCTCCATAGGAATTGGTAATTTTATTTCTCCCGTTAATAAAAACACATAGTTGAAGAATTGATCTCGGTTAATTCATGCAATTGATCGTTGACTCAAAGATTGTCATGCAAAACACAAATCAGTGAGTTCTAAGGACAATGAACCCCGATTTCATCTATCCATTAGACGTGTCAATAGTCTAATGAACTATCAAACTAACTCAAATAATTCATTCAAATATGATGAATCACCCGCCCCAAAAGGGCCTCTCAATAGCCCTGAAAGGAACTCATGCAGGCAATATTACAAGAACAAGAATTTCAACCCAAAATATGCATGCAGACATGAATCAACCAGTGATAGGTCACTACGATCCAAACTAGCCATTGTCAATAGACGTGTCAATAGTCTATAAAGTTCGACTAATATGAATACTACAGACACGACCCAATTTCCCCTTATTGTATCGGTAATTACCGTGGGCTCCCTACGACATAATTGCTTCTCTAATTAATCTAGCTAACAGGACGTGGGCTCCCAAGGACACCTTATTAACTATGCTAACAGCTTTAAAATTAGGGAAACCTGATACTAATAATTCTTATTAGATTAACTTTAAGAATTATCACCCATTAGCTTCACTACCGATATGATAGCTTGCCACACATTAGCCCTTTCCAATATTTATGTATTGGGGGAACTAATTGGCAGCATCCGACTAAATCCAAGTTAGATACTCTTAGATAAAATCATATTTAAGATTTATTCACAGAAAATAATTAGGAATTCATGCATACATACTACCTTGAGAATACTTTTATATCTCACAATTGTAAGAACAATTTTGATCAACTTCAACTAAAAAAGAAAAGAAAACAATAAAACTAAACTAAGGAAAAGAAATAAACTTAACATAAAGAAAATGAATTAGCATATTAATGGAGAGAAAAGCAGGGGGAGCCGAAACTCCCCTGCGAGAGTGTATGAAAGATCCAGGAACTGTACAATGAGCTACAATTTATAGGAAAAACTCTCATACTAAATCTTCTAGAAAACCTAATTAGATAAGGAAAAGATTAAAGCCATATGAGGCTATAAAGAAATATGCGACGCAGCCCTAATTATTCATGCACCAACCGTATATGGATTTGGACTTTAATCAAATCACATATGAACTAAGATTGGAATCTTGGGCTTCATCTTAATTACTTCAAATGGGCCATAATGATTAAAGTTCAGCCCAACAAGTAGTTCATTCAGCCCAACAGTTGAGCAAAAAGCAATTCATAGCAGCCCAACTTAATCATTCACGCGTCTACAATATCTCGCAGCTTCTGTTCACACGAACTGTTCACAGGCGTCTGTTTGGGCAAATGGACCCTTGTTTATTCTCATTTTGCAACTCTTCTCTCTTTCTGTTTTGCTTCCTAAAATATGTGCTTAACATGGAAAAACACTCCAAATACTCCGTGCGAGTGGACAATAAAACAATAAAAGTAAACAATATAAATATGCCTATCAAGAAAGGATAGGACAAAAGATCCATTGCTAACTTTGGCCAAGAGAGTCTTAATTTAGAGTTAGATTAAGCAAGAGAGTCCTAGTCTAGAGTTAGATTAGGTAAGTGGAAAGTTAAGATTAAGAGATTAATCTTGAACAAGTGTAAAGGATTGAAACACTCCTTTAAGTGTTTTCTAGTGGATTAAAATTCTAAAGTTGTAGAACTTGGAGAGTGGACTAGTATTCAAGCAGAATCCGAACCACTATAAATTTGGTGTGTCTTGCTTCTTTGTTTAATTGCTTTCATCTTGCAAATTACACTTCACACACCACACTAGTGCAAAATCAATTTTACACTTGTTTTTTAAAAAGGTTTTTCAAAGTTCTTTTTTGTAGAAGAAATATTTTTAAAGGGTCAAAAACCTAATTCAACCCCTCCCCCTCTTAGGTTCATCTTAGGTTGCTATTGATAATTGGGATTTCAGAAATAAATTTGTTGTTGTTTTGTTGAAACTTGTTAGTGCACAGTAAAATACAAAGGGAATTTTAATGTTGCAAAATGGTTACATTTTGATGCAGTCATTCAAGAACTTCCAAGCTGTAAGCGAACGACTGTGTTTGTGTTAGTTTGTATATGTGATTAGGTTTGAGTTGAATTAGTTTCTTAGTTCAATTATTGAATATTAAGTCGGAACCCATTTGGATTCCAACTGCTTGTTGAAATGTGATAAAAATATAAAAGAAAAGATTTGTTGAACAATGATTTTTATTGTGTTTATAACATGGTACAAAAAGAGCCTATATATAGACTAGGTATAGGCTAAGTGTAGTACAAGTAGTACAAGCAGTACACTAGGTGTAGTACAAGTAGTACAATAGTACAAGTAGTACACTAGGTGTAGTACAAGTAGTACAATAGTACAAGTAGTACACTAGGTGTAGTACAAGTTAGTACAATAGTACAAGTAGTACAAGTAGGATACTGGGTTAACCCATTGGACTAATCTATACACTAACAGCCCATTGGGCTAATCTATACATAACATCCCCCCTCAAAACTCAAGGTGGCAAGGAGGAAGCCAACTGGAGTTTGATATCAGATCTCGAAGACGACCAGGTGGTGAGATTTGGTGAAAATATCAGCAGGCTGGTTAGCAGATGATATGGAGAATAACTTGAGAGTGCCTTTCTTGAGATGCATGCGAGTAATGTGGCAGTCGATCTCAATGCTTGGTACGTTCGTGGAAGACATCATTGTGAGCAATGTAGCTAGCACTACGATTGTCACAATAAAGAGGAGTAGCAATGGGTTGTGGAGCATCCATGTCAGCCAAGAGCCAGCGCAGCCAGACAAGCTCACAGGTGGTATCGGCAAGGGCACGATACTCAGCTCAGTACTGGAACGGGAAACAACTTCCTGCTTTTTGCTACGCCATGAGACAAGAGAAGTACCCAACAGGAAACAGAAGCCTGTGATAGAGCATCGATCAGTCGGATCACCAGCCCAGTCCGCATCTGAATAAGCATGAAGCTCAAGTGAAGACTGAGAGGAATAGTGGAGACCATGATAAAGTGTACCCTTGACATATCGGAGTATCCGAAGAACAGCAGCATAGTGAACAGAACGAGGGGCAATCCATGAGCGAGTAGCATCAGATAAAGGTTCACCGTCTAAGGGTGTGAGCTTGGCATTATATTCCAAAGGAGTGGAAGCAGTCTTGTTGTCAGTGATACCGGCTTTGGAGAGAAGATCAGAAGCATATTTAGCTTGGGAAAGATAGTATCCATCAGAGGATGAGGTAACCTCAAGCCCAAGAAAATAGCTGAGAGTGCCCAAATCTTTCATCTCAAAATGCTGACTGAGAAAGAACTGGAGAGAGCGGATACCTGCAGAATCATCTCCAGTAATAATCATATCATCAACATAGAGAAGAACAAGAGTGATACCAGCAGAGGATTTGCGAACGAAGAGAGCAGTGTCATGAGGACTCGAAGTGAAACCCTGCTGAGCAACAACTGAGCTGAACTTTTCAAACCAAGCTCGAGGAGCCTGCTTGAGGCCATAAAGAGCACGGCGAAGACGACAAACTTGACTGCCTAAATGTGGATAACCAGGGGGTGGTGCATGTACACTTCTTCATTAAGGTCACCATTGAGGAAAGCATTTTTCACGTCCATTTGATAAAGAGGCCAACGGCGAACAGCAGCCACAGCAATGAGACAGCGGACAGATGTAAGGCGAGCAACAGGAGCAAATGTTTCCTCATAGTCAATGCCATACTGTTGGGTAAAACCCTTGGCAACTAGGCGAGCCTTGTAGCGTTCAACAGATCCATCAGCCTTGGTCTTGATCTTGTAGACCCACCTACAACCTACTACAGTCTGACCAGGAGGCAAATCAACCATATCCCAAGTGTGATTTTTATTAAGGGCATCTAGTTCATCATTCATAGCTTGCTGCCAAAGAGGGTCAGTATGTGCCTCACGATAGGTGCGAGGTTCATAGAGGGTGGCAAGGGCAAAAGAGCAGTGATAATCAGAGAGATAAGAGGGAGGAATGCTTACCCGAGTGGAACGACGAAGTTCTGGACCATCAAGAGATTCAGGAGATGGTGGTGCCACAGGATCCAAGACAGGCAGGTCATGTGCCGAGGACAGAACCGTAGATGAGTCGTCTGGAGAGGCATCCGATGTTGAAGAATCCTCCACAAGTTTAGGATAGAGAGGGAGAAGAAGATCAGTAAAAATGGGAGACTCGGAGGAAGAGGATGTAGGAAACTGCTGGAGACTCGTAAAAGGACGATGTTCCCAAAACTCAACATGACGGGAGACACGAAGACGACGAGAAATGGGATCATAGCAGCGAAATCCTTTTGAGATACACCATAACCAAGGAAACAACAGAGACGAGCACGAGGTTGGAGCTTTGTTCGTTCATGAGTAGGAAGAGAGACAAAGCAAGCACAACCAAAAACCCGAAGAGATGAGTAGTCAGGGTTTGACCATAGAGAAGCTCAAATGGTGATTTGTTGTGTGTAGTTGGTGAAGGGATGCGATTAATGGTGTATACAGCAGTGAGGGCAGCCTCACCCAAAAAACGTTCAGGAAGAGAGGCAGAAATGAGAAGGGTACGGACAACATCAAGAATGTGACGATGTTTTCGTTCTGCACGACCATTTTGTTGGGAGGTATAAGGACAAGACCACTGAGTAAGGGTACCATGATTGTCTAAAAAGAATAGGAAAGACTTATCATTATATTCTTGAGCATTATCTGATCGAAAAACTTTGACAGTGCGATTAAACTGTGTTTGAATCATTTTATGAAATGTTTGATAAACAGACACAAGTTCAGACCTATGATGAAGCAGATAAATCCAAATATATCGAGAAAAATCATCCACAAATATGACAAAATATCTAGATCCCCCCTCAGTAAGAACAGGTGCAGGACCCCAAATATCAGAATGTATAAGATCAAAGGGTGCGGAAGAAAAGGAGTCACTATTATGAAAGGGCAATTTTGTTTGTTTGCCAAAATGACAAGAAGTACAATCAAATTTTTGAAACTGAACCGAACCTAAATGACCTTGAGAAGCCAACAGCTGAAGACGAGATAAGGATGGATGACCAAGACGAGCATGCCATAGATCAGGTGAGGAGGTAATAGTGGCAGCAGCTGCAGAAACGACTCGGGAAGGAATTTTCAGGTCATGAACCTCAAACATGCGACCAACCTTACGGCCTGTCCCAAGCACTTGACCTGTCCGGGGATCCTGCACTTCCACACCATGATTAGTAAAGAGAACATCTACGCCTAATTCACAAAGTTGGCCAACATACAGCAAATTGAGGGATAACTTTGGGATATGAAAAGTGTCACTAAGGGATAAACAAGGAGAAGAGATTGTTCCTTAATGACTAACAGGCATAGGAGTTCCATCAGCAGTGTAAATGGTGATTGGATGTTCTAAGAGTGCCTTATCAGAAAATTGGGATTCATCAGGAGTCATATGGTTACAACAAGCAGTATCAAAAAACCAAGAATGGTTACCTGAGGTGACAGATAGGGCAGTGGAAGTACGGGATAAAACCTGTTGAACAACTGCCTCAATATCAGCCGTAGTAAGTGAGGAAGTCGAAGGTGGACCGGTAGGAACCGATGGATCAGAAGGAGATATAGCAGCTGCCCGAGGAAGAGAAGCTTTATTCTGCTCTTGCATAAATTTATGCAGTTTGCGACAAACGAAGATGTCATGCCCTTTAGCACGGCAAAACTCACAGCGAATACCTTTGGAAGACTGAGAGGTGGGACGCCCAGAGTTTATCCGTGGAGGAGCAGTGAATGCAGCAATGGGAGGCTGTGGAGATGGTGTAGCCAATACATGGTCAGATGATGACATGTGATAAGCAGGCCGGCGGTTTTCCTCAGATATGAGCTCCTTCACTGCAGCATCAAGAGAAGGAGTAGGAGAGCGGCTAAGCAGAGAAGCCCTAGTAGGTTCAAAATCTTCACGCAAACCCATCATGAAGTGCATAAATTTACGGCGATCCCGATATTTGGCAAAAAGCTCAATGTCCGTAGGACACACGAGTGGAGGATTTGCAGCAGAGAGTTGTTCCCAACAGTAGAAGTCTGAGAATAAAAATCAGAAATGGACTGACCTGTCTCTTGTCGCATTTGATAAAGTTTTGATTCAATTTGGAACTCCAAGCTTGAATCATTAGTACAATTATAGCGATTGGCCAAAAATTCCAAGCAGCTTCAGCAGTTTCAAGACGAGGAAGAAGATTATGAATGGAGGGAATAGAGGTATTAATAAACCAAGACAAGATCTTACTCTGAATACTCTCCCATTCCTCTAGGCGATCTTCATAATCATCTGTTGTAACAGTAGTCGTGGAAGACTCCTCAGCAGCTATGTCTTTGGACTTAGGGTTTGGTACCGGCTTAGAAATTGAACCAGTCACATATCTCCACAGTTTACGACCCTTGAGAAAAATAGTCATATTCTGAGACCATTCATGATAGTTAGTAGGACCATCCAACATAATGTTGATAGGACGTATGATGTCGCGATCACTTTGTTGAGCCATATGATGTATGTTTGCTGAAGTGGCAGACGTGCGCTGGTGGTGCAGAGGCGACTCGAGGCGCGTGAAGGCGCGTGGTGTCAGGCACAGAACCGGCTGTCGGCGCGTGTGGGGCGTGGGGGAGACCGAGTTCTGGAAAGAGTTGTGGGCGTGACGGCGGGACTATTCTTCTGACCGGATTACCGGATGAAGATGAGGGCAGCGGAAGAACGCCGGAAATATCCACAGGAACCAAAAGAATTAGAGCAATGGCTCTGATACCATGATAAAAATATAAAAGAAAAGATTTGTTGAACAATGATTTTTATTGTGTTTATAACATTGTACAAAGAGAGCCTATATATAGACTAGGTATAGGCTAAGTGTAGTACAAGTAGTACAAGCAGTACACTAGGTGTAGTACAAGTAGTACAATTGTACAAGTAGTACAAGTAGTACACTAGGTGTAGTACAAGTAGTACAAGTAGGATACTGGGTTAAGCCCATTGGACTAATCTATACACTAACAGCCCATTGGGCTAATCTATACACTAACAAAATGTTTGTGTTATCTATTAATATCTCTGTTAAGATTGACATTTTAGGAAATTAGTGTTGTGAATCTACTTGTAGTATTTGACGCTTTCACTTTAGAATTGTTTTTATGGGAGAATGGTGCGTTCTGTGTTGCACAAGTTAGTGGATTTGAATGAATCGCTTTATTGATTAGTAAAATTTAGAACTAACTTTCTAATTTTAATTAGAGATTCTAAAAATGCCCCAACTAACCCATGATTCTGATGGGTTTTATATAGCTTCCATTTTCACTGGTTTAAACAGTAATCAATTGGTCTTTTACAACTACGTTGTGTTTCTCGTTTGCTAGGAAGAAAAGTGAAGTTTACCTCTATCTGTATTGTTCCATTGAACATTTCTTTTGTTTTCTGGCTTCTTGTTTACATAATAGTAGTTATTCTTGTCTATGTTGTTTCTAGTTGCTAGTCTGTATATATGACACATATAATCAGTTGAGGTCTTTTTTTGATTCTAAGGTGCCTGATGAGGTCATCCCCAACCTGCAGATAAGTCCGCGCACAGAGAATCCAGAGAATGTAAAAGAGAACTCGAGGACTGAGGCAGAACCTGTTCATGATCCGAGTCCTTACCAAAATGATCCACTAATTGATATAGTTAGGCCTACGACACAAAGAAATACCAGGAAGCTACGAGTAGATCTCGCATACCTAGTCCAGACTTGTGCCAGAAAAGTCAAACTAATAACAGAAAGCAACGCCCTTGAAGATAATGTTCAAAAGGGTAAAATCATCATTTTTCCCGAAGTTTCTAGAAAATGATTTGAATTACATAATCATGAAGAAATAAAGAAATCTTAATTTTTTAAAGTTTCATAAATGATTCCAGAAGGTTCTATAAGCTTCCTACATTCATAGATGTGCCAAATTAAATTAAGTGGGTCAGTGGAGAACCAATTTAATTTAATGGCCCAACCGAATTGATAAATTAATGGTGATCATATGTGAAGATCAAGAGTGATCCTGAAGAATTGTAAAGAAAGAAGGGATAGAATCAAAGAAAGGAAGAAAGAATTACATAGACGAATCAAAGAAAGAATCAAAGAAAAATGTATTGTTTAGTCAAGGGTATCTGATTTGTGAATAGAATTACAGTTCTTCTTCTCTCTATAAAGCTTAAGGAATTCACCTTAACTCACTTCTCCCACAAACATCTCAGTCCCAAACTTAACAACTATATCAGTTAAAATGGTCCTTTCATAAACAACCCTAGAGGATTTTTTTCCGTTAAGCGAAATCTGAAAACCACTAAAATCAACTTCAGCACCACAAAACTTCTGTTTATGGCTAGTAGCATTAGTTCAAACTGATTTTATAACTAAAATCCTAGTTCCACCTTCGAACACTGTTGCCATTTTACTCCAATCGAATCCTCCATAGCGTTCATTTAATTCCCGATTTATCAATCCGTAAGAATAACCAACAAACGGAACCTGGAGAATGCCTGTACCAGTTAGTTCATTTGTCTTACATTAACAACCGTGCTTGTTAAACACAGATTTAAGAGCAACCAAAATTTCATTAACAGTAACATAATCATCGACTGCTTGCCTCAATTTATCAGCTCTATAGACAAATTTTGGTGCCATTTCAATTTCAAAAGAGTTTCCAATACAACTAAAATTAGTATCAAAGGGAAATTTGGCGAACATTTCTAGTAGCAAAATACACTCCAACATGGCACCACCAATATATGTACTCATATTCTCTAAAATCACCCTTTTAACAGCCAAATTCGCACAACCAGCAATGCACACATGCAATAACAGTATACAAGCAATGTACGAACACAACAAAAATCCAATAGAAACATCAAATTCTTCTAAGTTTCCATTATTCAGAATAGTCTCATGTCTGCTGTCCTTTCCATCCAAATCCATACATTTAATACCTAAGTCATTCTCATCCCTGGGATTTTTCAACAAGCTATTGTACTCAAGACCCAATGGATTCCAAATCGTCACATGTTTATCCGATTTCAAAGCATCATCCCCATCTTCATTTGGATTCATGTTATCATAGTCGTTCAATTTTTCAAAAAACTCAAGAGACTCAGATTTTTGTTTACTGAACTTTTCTTGACTATTATAATCTTTCAATTCCAATAATTCATCAAGAACACTCAACCGTTTCATGAATTCATTAGTAAAATCAATCCATGTAATTTTCTCCTTAACTATTTTAAGACTCTGAAACCACTGATTCCCAGTACCTTCTAAATAGTACTCAATCGTTTCAATCTTTATATGCTTCACAGTTTGATAAAAAGAGAAAACTTACCGCATTTTCTCAGCCCTTCCCTCGGATTCCCTCCGGTGAATTTCAGCAACTCCACCTTTGGTGGTTTTGGCTGGTAGTGCTTGGAATGCTCCTCAAAATTTCTCACTGTTTCAATCGACCACTTCCATAATTGGTTTGTGTTCGAAGGTGAGAATCGAGATTGATCAAGAAGAAGATAGAATTTCCATTACAATTCCCTCTGAAGCGTGATTGGCATTTCTACCCACTGTTTCTTGAAAGTATCCGCGAATTCCTGGAGTATTTCCTGGAAATTTAGTTCGCATTTCTTCACTTGCGGCCCCAGAGCCATTGATCGAGTTCTGTCTGCCATGGTTTAACCTCTACAGTCAGAAGATCGTTAGCTCTGATACCCAATGTTAGGATCAAGGGTGATCCTAAAGAATTGTAAAGAAAGAAACTTGCGGCCCCAGAGCCATTGATCGAGTTCTGTCTGCCATGGTTTAACCTCTACAGTCAGAAGATCGTTAGCTCTGATACCATATGTTAGGATCAAGGGTGATCCTAAAGAATTGTAAAGAAAGAAGGGATAGAATCAAAGAAAGAAAGAAAGAATTATAGAGACGAAGAATTAGAGAGAAGAAGAATCGTAATTCTATTCATAAATCAGATACCTTTGACTAAACAGTACATTTTTCTTTTATGCTTTCCTATTTCCTAACAATATAACTATGTGCCCAATATTAATGAATATTACAGTTTAACCCCAAGATCATGACATCATATAATTACATGCATGGCCGAGAATGTACAATCCAAATTGACAAGGGTTTCACTTGTTTAAATTGGATACAAGACCGTGGATCTCACCAACTTAATCCAATAGGGATTCTAGTCCATTCACTCACGTGCATAATGAGTTCAAGTCCAATTAGAATTAAGGAGTTATTCAATCAAGAAGTAGATGTTGGATCAAATTTGATCAAGTCGGCACTTAGTTTCCTTTTTGAATTAGGATTCCTATGTTTACGTTGTTGTTTTGCTTGTAATTTCGGCTACTCCTATATCTATAAATAGGAGTTTTGCCTTCATTGTTTGACAGAATCACTCTTTTTATTGAGCTTTCGTAATTTGCATATTTTGTGCCGAATTCGAGGTAGGGATTCTAGAGCTGCTAGTGCTCCATTCCACATTAATTGGAATTGGAACTCACATCAGTGCCACTTTTGGCTTTGAATGGTAGGTGAACAATCAGCTTTCCAGTATTGCTCTATATGTTCTAGTTTGTTATCATTACAACAAACAAGAGTATGCTGAGGAGAATATGTCATGAACATAGGTAATGTGACAATGTTTATCCATAAGAAGGGAGCCTTAGGTATTGAAATGACTAGGACTTTTATCAAACTTTTCGATTAGCTAGGTTTGCATTCTTTTTTTTTCATCATATAGCTAGCTGAATCAATTATATTGTTATCCAGTTGGTCATTAACCCCATATAATTTATGTTGGGTTTATGTCCTAAAGCCAATTAAATTATGGAATTATAATTTATATTTATTGCCAACGTGTTTTAGGAACCTAAAGGGTCACACACATAAGAATAACTGATTGGGTTAAAATGATATGTTATGGGTTAATTTATTGGATAAATTAACTATAAGGACTTATTGATAAATATCTAATAATGGTTTCCTATTTGTGTTAGGTTTCCTATTCTATTAGGTTTCCTACTGGTAATAGGTTTATACCATTCTGATATCTATAAATATAGTCCTAGTCATTGGAATGATATACAACAACAACATCTTGTATACAGTGATCTAGCTGTCAATCCTCTGACTGATCAATCCTTTGGAAGGATCCCAATTACGGTTATTTGTGTGGATACCGTTAGAGGCCGGACAATTGTGCGGCTCGTGATCAGTTTCATCTCCATGCATATCGTTCGTGGATCTCCTAAATATTGCTGATGGATTTGTTTTCGAGGTAATATCTGATCTGGTATATTATATTATTCATATGATTGCAAAGTGATCTTGACATGTTCAATCTATATTTATTCCGCTGCGCATAGATTGATTAACTTACAATTTCCTCACTTTTTGAGCTAGTTATAGCTTGATGTCTATGTGGTTTTTAAATACAAATACAGTATTTGTTGTCTTGTAGTGTTGTCGAGCAATTCAGTTTATTTTTTAGCTTTGCTGCATCGGCAATGGGCACTCTCAAGCAATCATTTTGAGCCTTTGTTGGTTCTAAAGGTCATTGTTGATTAATTACTGCACAAAAATAAATTCACAATGAAGATATGATTTTTTCTTTTGTTTTGGCTGTTGTGAAGAATCTAAAATGTGCAGACTTTCATGAATGGGTGAAAGTTGATGGCGACTTAGCTACTGTAGGCATTATTGACCATGCTCAAGAACATTTTGGTGATGTTGTCTATGTGGAACTACCTGAAGTGGGAGTTGGAGTGACAAAGGGAAACAATTTTGGTGCTTGTTGAGAGAGTGTCAAAACTACCAGTGATGTTTACTCTCCTGTTTTTGGAAAAGTAATTGAACTTAATGAAGAGCTCAATAACTCTTGAACAGTGATCAGTGATAAGGGTTATATATTTTTCTGATATTGAATTATATTGTTTAATACTTGATTTTTACCTATCAACTTTAATTGGTTCTATTTTTTTTTTTTTTTTCCTTTCAATGTCACAGGTATCACATTATTGAATGATGAGCACCTAATTCTGGAATGTTTTGATGTCAGATATAGGAAATTTGAACTGTAGTAGTTTTTGGAATTTAGAATTGTCTTGTCAATCTTGCTTTAATTTTCAATTTTAATTACATTATGACTTGATGAATCTAACTATCTAAGTATTAGAATTAAATAGTTATTGCATCCTTAGAAGTGTCTGATATAAAATATCTAAATTTTAATAGGTTTAAAAGTTTTATTTTTTTATAAATTTAAAATAAAATGACATGTGAGTAGTCAAACAAAATGTGTTATTAAAAAAATAAATAAATAAATAAAAACAAAACGGGCCGATTAGGATCGTAGCCCGGACCAAATCGGTCGGAACCGTGTCTTTAGGGACACACCCCTAACTTGACCCGAACCATTCGGGTCATGCCGATTCGGGACAGGTTTTACAATTTGAACAGCGCTAATGCAAAGTATATAAGTATCAACCAATGATGCAGATGGTTCTATGATAAGATCAAAATTTAGTGCAACATCTATAGATCAAATAGACAAGTTAATTTTATAAGTATTTAACTTATGTAGTTCTACTTATAGTAGTGTGTTACATTATTGATATAATTGTATATGTACCTTTTTTTTTATTTTATTTGAGTGGATTAAATTTTATTTTTCTAAAAATAAGTTAGAAGGTAAAGAAAATTTTATTTTTTATTTTTTTGTTCTACTGAATGAAATTTAGTTTTATTATGCTAACGTTATAATAATCACATTTTATTAGTTAAAAATAATATTTGTAAAACATCCATGCATGAATAAAACAAAAACTTAATGTTTATAACTAGTAATCTAAGGCATGTTTGATAACAGTGCTTAATGCTTAAAATTATTTTGATTAAGTAATGACTTCCATCTTGTTTGATAATGAAAATTCAAACATCTTAATTGATTAAGCACTGCTTATTTTCTTTAGAAAATTTAAGCAGTAAAAATTAACTTATTGATTATCACTTAATGCTCCACGTAACATTTTTCAAAATAATTCATATTTGATTTCCGAAACTATCCCTTTTATTTTATTCAATTAATTTAACTATAAATATTCATTTTAAATGTTATTTTATTTTTTTCTTCATTACCATACACGTATTTTAAACTTTTTCATCATAATATTGTCAAATAAAATTTTTTTTATTATTGTATTTCGGTATTAAAAAATTTATTTAATAAATTATATCATTTACCTGTTTTTATAAATCTCATTTGTACGATATGTTTAATATTACTTATAATTATATTAATTATATACGACTTTTATTATAAAATTTTTAATTTCTTTTAGAATATAATAGTGGACTCATTTTTCATTTTAAGAAATTTTAATAAATTGTAATAAATTATTGTTTTTTGTATTTTAGTCATTCAATTTAATGTACCTGTTTTATCTTATTTTGTTTCCTTATGTTTTCCATTATAAAATTTAATATTTCGCATATATAAATATAAAAAATTCAACATAAGGGTAAAATAGTACATTTTCGAAATTCCAGCATTAAGATCAGCATATTTATTAAACAATATCGAGTGATTAAGCATTCTGATTCAGAAGTTCGGAAAATATATTTCAGCACTAAAATGTTAAGTGCTTAATCAATTCAACAATATAATTTAGCATTAAGCATTTAAATATAAACATTAATTTTTATCAAGCGGGTACTAACAGTGTTATTATGAGTGCAAATTTTACCATCATTTTAAATAGAAGCGAAGCAAGGGTTCAAGGGTTCGATAATAGCTTTTTAGCTGTATATATTCTCTGGGCAAAGAGGTCCATAAGAATTAATACTTCGAGCTGGCAGCCAAATTAATTTTGAGATACTAAAATGTACAAGTGTTCACATCACTATTGAACAAAAATAGACCGATCAAGATATATAATACAACTCACAGCAATTCAAGTTCTCAACTGCAAATAAGGAAAGCTAAATAGTATAAAGGAGCATATTTGCATCACTACTTAAAACACAACAGTCATAAGTGTGAAACTATTAAAGCAGTATAATAAATTATCAGCTCAAATTTGTGCCTTGTGCATGCATAATATGTGAGTCGTATTTGATTCATAAATGAGTTTTGATAAATTATGAAGCACTCGAAAAATGTGAAAAGATAAATTATTACACCAAAAAATAGATTCAAGCTTTTAGTATAGTATAGATATAGATAATCTGTAAAAAAAATTTGCAAAGCAAAGCAAAAAATAAAACATAAAATTAAGGAAAAATAACATTGGACAATCGAAGATACAACAAATGAAGTTCAAGTGAATATCTATGAAGCCTATTCCTAGATGTTTAAAGGGGGTTTTGTAAAATTTGTTACGAGTGCCATTTCCGCCTCTCCTTATGATCCACCAACGCTTGAAACGCTGGACTCAGCACTTGTGTTTCAGTTAGAAGATGGTTCGGAATCTTTCTTTGCAGATGGTTCGGCACCTTTATTTGCAGATGGTTCGGCACTTTTCTTTGCAGATGGTTCATCATCTTTCTTTGCAGATGGTTCATCCTGTGGCTTCATAGCCGGAAACAATAGCACCTCCTGTTGTAAAACAAATGCACGATGATAATTAATCATTTAGGTTCACGAACACGAAAACTACAGGAGAGTTAAAGAGCCATCAACTAAAATGTTATAGTAATATACATTAGAAGAAACAAATATCGTGCAACTCAACTAATCAAAACTAAAGTGAGCAACCAAAAGCACAAGCTTTCATCACCCACTAGTCTGCTGATTATCCTCTTCCAAGTAATGAAAAAAGTTGCTTTGATATTATTCAACATTCAGTTTCCACAGATAAATATAGGCACAATCCTAATGGCTCGTCAAGAATACCCAGGCTAACCTATTAGTAGAAGACCCCAAACTGCATGTCAAAAAATGCCCCCTTCCTAGTTTATTAAGAGAAAATGTTTTCCTCCTAGAGCTCCATCAAAAGGAGGGAGAAAATGTTTTCCTCCTAGAGCTCCATCAAAAGAAGGTACCCTCCCGAAGAAAATAATGGAAAAGGGAACACACAGAACAATTAGACACAGAAAGCTGAAAGAGTAACATATTATAATTGGCAAGATCTGAAAAAGAAAACCTCTAATCATGACCAACATACAGTATCAAATAAGTGCAAGGTCACACACATACCTTGATGTTCTGTGAATCTGTCAAAAGCATAGCAAGGCGATCAACACCTAGTCCCCAACCACCAGTTGGGGGCAAACCATACTCAAGGGCTCCACAAAATGTCTCATCCAGAGCCATTGCCTCATCATCACCAGATTGGCGGTCCTGGAACATATGTATTGTACAATGAATAGTTGGAGAGGCACAGAAAAAAGCTAAACCAATAAACTAGCACACAACAATTATATTACCTTGAGTTGGTCAGCAAACCGCTGGCGTTGTACAACAGGATCATTCAATTCAGTATAAGCATTACACAGCTGTAGAGTTGCCAATATTCAAATAGAAAAAAGGGTCAGTAGCATCAACAAAACTATGCTACAGGATATAAAGATAGTGAAGTCAAAGGTATCGCATACCTCGTGCTTGTTAACGAACAACTCAAATCGTTCTGTCAGCCCTGGTATTGACCTATGCCACTTCGCCAATGGGCTCATTATCTCCGGATGGTTGATTATGAAAGAAGGGTTCACACAAGTCTCCTCAAGAAAGTGCCCTACAAGCTGCATAAATATATGTTAGGAGCAGAGGTCAGTGACGTGGAGCTGCCTGTATCTGCACGTCTGTGGGTGTGTGTGTGAGAGAGAATGTGGCAAACAAGAAAGGGATATGCCATCTTTTCCCAAACCCAAAGAATACTATGGAAGCTTTCATATCAAAACACATACAAATTATCCTTTGACAAAAATCGTGACATTCGTGGTTTAGAAAACAGATTCTTTATGATGTAAAAGAAAACAAGATGTCTTAGTTCATCTTCCATAGGTGAGTCAAAATTGCACTTCGCCAGAACCCATCGTATTGCTGCCCAAGATTTAAGCTTATGATTCCTTTTTTTATCCCCTGTTTTTTCTCATAACCAATTAACCACGTCATTTCCCATATTAGGATATAACTGTTCACTTACTAACAAGCTTCAACAGAATTAAACAAAATATTAACACTGTTGCACAATTAAAAAGAAAGTACTTAGGTAAGAGATGATATATGCCATGTCAATGCTCAAAATTCACAATTGAAATCAAGTGCTGGGGCACAAAGTCTAAGATGTTTATCTGTATATATAGAGAGCCTACCTTATCCAACAACCTAGTCGTCGTTTGAGGAGAGGGGCATTTGATGTCAAACTTTGCACACGCATCTGCCAGATATTTGTTAGCTCCATCACTCGAGAGATCTTTAGGTATACTCAAATTTGCCATCTTCTCCAACTCAGATATCATATCAATTCTTCTATAGAATCCAATGAGAAAAAAAAGGATGAAACAAATAACGTATGCAAAGCAGTCCCGAGATTAAAACAACAAACAATTAAGAGGACCTGAAAGGTGGAGTGAAATCAATCTCAATTGGATCATTTTCCTGGCCATTTGCATGATATTTTATTTTATAACCACCAGTAAGCTCTTTGACCATTCCTACAGAGCATTATTGTTTGAAAAGAAAAATGAATTTCCACTAAGAAGAATCTGAAAGTTAATCAAACTTCAAAGGACAAATTATAAGATCATACAAAGTAACTCACCACTGAGCATTTTTTCTGTAAGCTCCATCAGGTCATTGTAATCAGCATAAGCCATATAAAATTCACAAGTAGTAAATTCAGGGTTGTGTGTCAAATCAATTCCCTCGTTCCTGAATTGCTTTCCTATCTCATAAACACGATCAAGTCCTCCAACAACAAGCTGCTTAAGATAAAGTTCTGGTGCAATGCGCATAAATAGCCTCATATTCAGTTCATTGTGATGAGTCACAAATGGACGTGCTGCTGCTCCCCCAGCAATCATGTTCATCATGGGTGTTTCAACCTAATGTAAGGAATAAAATACATAGCATCACAATAAAATATGGAACCAATACAGGAAATCAACAAGGTATGGATACTACTAGCCAGACCACTTACCTCCAAAAAATCAAGATTATCCAG
Organism: Leptodermis oblonga; assembly: GCA_016801395.1. Classification (NCBI taxonomy): domain Eukaryota; kingdom Viridiplantae; phylum Streptophyta; class Magnoliopsida; order Gentianales; family Rubiaceae; genus Leptodermis; species Leptodermis oblonga. The sequence continues at coordinate 27,807,093 of CM028755.1, forward strand.
AAAACTTCGAATGTGGGAGATAATTTTAGATCGGGTCTTAAATATTTCACGAACTTCCGAATTCAACATTAAGTCCAAATAGCGTTGTCTATATCGTGTTTCCTAACATAAAGAATGAAGATATAATATATGAGTGAGGCCAAAGAAGGAAATCATCAGCATTTAGAAATTGCAGAAATATCACAAACCTGATCCTTCAAAATATATGAGTCCAGATTCCTTCCAACTCCTGGAGCCCACGCTTCAGTTTTCTAACAAAGCCAAACACTGATGAGTAATTCAAATAGCATTCAATAGCTCAAATCAAATATACTTACCTTAGAATTGTCTCCTCCCCCTGGAGCAGCCTTTTGTCGTGGCATCATATGTAGACAGTGAGACAAAACCATGAACTTTTTGGGGAAAATACTCAGCTCTCCCCTTTTACTTTTACCTGAAAACAGCAAAGAGTCAAAAACACTAAGGTAAGCACATCATCTGTAAACTGGATCATGTAAAGAAAATAAAAAAAGATACAGAAATTATTAGTATAACCTAGAAAAATTGCTTGAAAATACACCCAATGAACAAAGGAGTCACAAACCTGGAAATCCAACAATACCAACAATATCCCCACGTTTAACACCCGAGTGAAATGCAGAAAATTCCTCCACCCCTAAATCTGATTTGCTGCACAAATGACCGGACGTTAAGAGATAGTTGATCTAAATGAATAAATATCAACATCAGCAACTACACCTCGATCCTATTATGTATGGTCGACTATATCAATCATATATGACCATCGTGTACGGTTGAGACACATTATCATTTATATAGTTGTTCTCCAATTCTTTATATAAATATTTGAGCTCTAAACAAAAATATATATTTTAAAAAAAAGTGTAACAAATAGCAGAACCTTTTTCAAGTAAAGGTAAAGGGTATGATGATGAGAATCATGAGATGAACCAGTTTAAATGCAACACACGAAGAAATACAAACTTTTTCATTCCCAAGCCCCCACCCCAAAACCCAGAAAGTGAGGAATGGACCATTTCTTCAAAAATTGGGAGAAATGAAACTCATTCCTTATAATATTATCTTAGGTATGTAGGTTATATTTTTAAATTTTAGTTAGTATTTCATTCGTTCCATTAGAAGAACCACTTTGACAAATGTACAACTTATTATGAATGTCAAAGCATTAGAAAAGTCCACTTTGACAAGTGTACAACTTATTATGAATGTCAAAGTGCTTTGCCTAAAGTAACTAATTTGACACAAATTATTCCATTTATATCATTACTTTTTAAGTATGAGTTAATTTGTAGACCACACATGATTATATTAGAAAGAGTAAGAGGAGTAAAAAAATTGAAAGTGGTTCTTCTATTGGAACAAAAAATGTTTTTCAAAGAGAACTCTTCTAATAAAACGGATATATTTAAACACAATTATAATGATTATATCTAATCATTCTTCACTACTATCATTCTCATTCCCCTTTACAAACCAAGTGCACCCTTACTTTCTTACACCATGAGAAAACCAATTGTCAACTACAGCACAGCTAATTCACCAATCATACTTTCTGATTTGTAAAGAATATTCTAATATATTTCCAAGCTGAATAAATTTCAGAAGAATATTATAACTTCATAGCTTGGAATACCTTTCGTAGAGCAGATAGATTTTCAATTAAACTCACCTCCAGAATGATACATGAGTACACAGTAAGTAGCTATAGGCAAATACAAAATTAAAATAGGCAGCACATACCATCTAACTAGGATCTTAGGAAGAACCAGAAAAAAATTAAACTGCTTAAACAATAAACACTCATAACAAGTGTATTAGTTTATATGTGTTATGTTACATGATATCTTAACTTGGAAAAAAAAATCTATTTATACAAGTTATAAAACAAAATATATTAGTGAAAACTGAATATTGTCCATCAATATCCACTTCATTTGATAAGGAAGATTAATCACACCATTCCACAAGCTTTTCATATCTTTCTTTAAGCAACTGATCTGGACTAAGGGGGTTAAATTTGATATGTTGAGCCCAATGAACATATTAAATACTAATGAAATACTAATTGTTTGAACTTTGTCATCCATTAAACAGACAATAGAATCAATGTGCATACCTGGCATCAGTCATAACTTGAACTTTTGCACCACCACCATGTAAATCATAAAAGACCAACTTTTTTCCTGATGCTCGCTTAGTCATAACTCGACCTGCTCAAATAAAACAATTATTGAGTGACAATAAAACAAAAACATAGGCTATTACTGCATGTAATAAGTTTGTCCAAGTACCAGTCAAAGACACATCAACATCTTCAAGATGTACACCACTATCCAGACTCGAGTACTTGTTTACATATTCGGGGATAGTCATTGAAGTTTCAAACTTGTGAGGATATGGATTTTTTCCAGCTTCCTTTTGGGCTGCAAGTGCTTTCAGCCTATTTTCAAAGTATTGCTGCAAAGCCAGAAATTCCATCAAACTCAAATTCTACACTAGCTTACTCTAGAACAACGTGCAATAATCAGATAGGAAATAGATACCGTTGGATCCAATTCCTCATCTTCCCCATCTTGACGCTGCTGAGCACGTGAGCTTGTCTTTGCAGGAGCCTGAATCAGGTTCAACACTTCAATTATAATTCCAAGAAAAAACAAAGCAACAACACATACATACATACCATGGAAGTTGGTAATTTCTATACGAGTGCCATTTTTATTCAACACAGTAAATGCCCACATGAAGCATAAATATTAAACAAACAAACAAACAGACGAAGCAACATCCATGAGTACCATATGCTTTTACCATTCATAAGAAACAAATAGAGATAGGGACAGAGGTGCTAGGATTTTAAAATTCCCTCAAAAAACCTAGTACAGGACACTACTGTAAACACATTTTGATTTATATACATAAATTCATACAAAAACTACGGGAAATTTTTAATGAAAACAAAAAACAAAAACAAAGACTGATATGGCCAGTCTTTCTTTTCGAGGAAAAAAACTAAAATGTTAAAAATCATTAAACCCAGATGAAATGATATCACATATAATAATTTTAAATAAAGGGAAACGACACAAAAACTTAGAAAATTCACTAAACAAAAGGAGATGAGCCACAGAACCTTGTTAGCCTTGTCGTCCACCATTGTATGCCTAGCAATCAAAGTTTATGGAGAGACAAAATCCTGAAAGCAAAATGAGGATTGTAGTTCGATTATCCAACACAATATTTGTTCCATAAATTGTTTACAGTCGAAGAGGCATAATCAAAAAACACAATCGTATAACGTCAAGCAAGTACCAATAGCTGTGGCGGCGAAGGCAGGGGCTGGAGAAACAGATACGGCGAGGGAGAGGGTGGCGGCGGCGGAGGCAGAAGTTTGTGTGATTGTGCGATGGAGGTAGGAGTGAGCAACGGTTCGGGGTTTTCACGAATCGGTTTTCTCGGTTTCAAATTTTCTTTCGCCAATTCGAAAATTGAACCGAATTCGTTTAAAATTCGAAGAAAACAAACCGAATTCGAATTGCGAATTCGGTTCGAAACCGATTTTGGCAATTCGAATTCGAGAGAGAAGACTCGTGCAATGACAGTTCAGATAGGCACGAGGTTAGCAATAAGAAGATGAATCAGTAGAAGAGGGAGGAGGTCGACGACGGCAGGGGCAAGTCGGACGATTTTAGGGACTCGGTCGGCGAGTCAAAGGAAGGAACGAAGGAGAGCAGTGACGTACAGATCGTCGAGTTTGTTGACAAGCACAAAGAAAAATGGAGAGGAGGGGAAGCGGAGGGTTGCGGTGAAGATCAGCAGTCTAGTGTAGTGCAGTAGTGTGAGTTGGTGGAGAGGGAGGTGAGGTTGTAGGGAATTGGGGAGGGGGCGGATGTGTGTGATAATGTTTTAGAGATTAGGTTTTAGTTTTCCCTCATTAAGAATAAAATAAAAAAATAAAAAACTAATAAATATTAATATATATATATATTTACTTTTGAATTCGGTTCGGTTTGGTTTTCGGGTTGAAACACCGAACTTGAAAACCGATTTGAAAATTGAAATTTGAAATTCAAATTCGATTTGTTCGAATTCGGTTCGGTATTCGAATTGGAACAAACTATGTCCACTCTTATTTGAAAAGGTGTTTATCGTGTCATGATTTATAGTTAAATTATATCTACCTCCCTAAATTTTAACTTATTTATTAAATGTTCCGGTAATTTGGAAGTTGAAAAAGTCATTTACCTTGGTGACCTTTTTTTTTTCATTTTTCATTCTTCCTTTTTTTCTTTTTTCTCAAGCCTTTACATTTTGATTTTTAAAATATGTTACTTTAACTAATTGTGTTTATTTATTAGTTTGACATCTGCTCCTTGTATTTTTTTTTTAATATATGTTCCTTTTGACTACTCTTACAAAGCATATAAAGGCAATCACATTTTTGTAATAAAAATACAATGATGTAATTTTTAAAAAAAATTTGTAATTTCCTCTTTTTATTTACTGAACATTTTTCTTTTGTTTTTGTTTTACAACAGTGAGATTTTACATTTTTCTAGCTATAAATGTTTTCCGACATAATATCAAATTTTGTGATTGTTTTGTTTGTTTCGGTATTCATTGTTGTTTACATTCATTAGTACAAAACATTTGGCTGATTGTAGAGTTTCACTTGTCATTTGTAAGTTAATCATTTGAATATATATATATATATATAATTATAATGATAAAAACATTTTTTAAATGTTAAAAAATGAGAAAATTTAATTATATATTTTTGGATAATTTGTAACACTTTTATATAATACTTCTTGTAACATATTTTAATAACTAATTGTAAATTTTGGTTTTTGCATTGATTTACCATTGATATTTATTTTCATCAATGGTACCTTTTTTTTCCCCCTTTATAAGTAGATCTCGCTCGCTTTCTCTGTAAGCACATAAAAATGGCGTATTTTTCACGAAAGCCTATAAATTTAAACAACAAAAACATTGAAACCTTGCAAATTTTCCAAGGTTAAAGCTATAAAACACATCTAAGGTAATCGAATAAGTGTCATTTTTTTTTTTTGACCTTTCCATGACTGATGAATGTGGGTTGCTTAACGTTGGACTCGATTCAAACGGCGATGACAACCAAATGTTGGGTGAGTCAAAACGTTCTTTATAGCGAATGGTAATAGTTGATTCACATATGGAAAGTGCGGAGCTACGCTATAATAGGGGTAAAGTACTAATTGTTCGGATTCTTTTACTGTAAATCGATACTCTTTAACATCGGTTATTAGAGAACCCAATGTTAAAGAATATCATTAACACCGGGTATTAACAAACCAGTGTAACCCTTTTATCATTGAAACTGAGTTTTTGAAACCAGTGCCAATGATCCATCTATTTTTTGTTAACACCGTTTCTTAAGCTAATCAATGTTAAAGGCACGAATTGTGATGGAGTAAGACATGTATGTTCCTACTTATGCATATGAGGTAGGTAAAACAATTTTGTCTTACCATGTATGTGATTGATTACATAGTGAATTTGGGTAGATGTAAATTTGTTGAGATCGAACCATGCTCAAATTTTTAATTATTCATTTTTGTGTTTTATTTATCTCATTATCATTAATCTATAAACGGCATGGATATTTTTATATCCTACATGTATCAACCAATTTTATATATTATGAAAATTTATTATCAATTTTAATAAAAAAATTTACATTTTTAATACACTTTTTTATATTTCTGAACTTTTTTATATTTTTTAAAAATCAATCAAAATCATGTTTTAAATCGAAGTGTAATGCATTTTAACGACTTTCTTGCTCTCTAAGCTGTCTTTTGTAAAATATTCCTTGACTTGGTCTCCAAGACACAAGATCCACCATATCTATATAGAAAATGACCCCTTCGAGAGAATAGTCCCTATTTCAATTGTTTAGTTCAGGCTCTGTCCTTTTCCATCCAATTTTAGGAAAAGTATCACTTTTTCTCAAAAATATTACACAAAGAAACAAAATTATTTTTACTAAATTCACAATTCAAAATTTAAAATTCCCTCTGAATCTTCACTCACATAAATTAAAAAATATATATAATCATTACACTTTTTCTTCTCTTTTCTACACAAATCTCCAAAATAAATTTCCTCCAAAATAAATTTCTTCCCTAATCAAAAAATTTTCTAACCAAATTACTAAGAGAACAGAGCCCAAAAATCAAAACGTGTAGGTAAAGAATATAGGGAAAAAGAAAGGTAAGAACGGTACCCATGATGCATCTCATGGAATGGCAACGTGATCTCATAAAACACCCCTCAGAACGTTGTAAAGATAATAAAATTGTAAAAGTAGTCCACAATCTTTACTCATGTTTTAAATATAGTCCACAATCTTTAGTAAGTATCAAATGTAGTCCACAATGTATCCATTTTGTTTCAATTTCAGTCCAAAAGATGAAAATTGGACCAAATTAATGGTCAACGCATTTGACCGTCAGTCAAAGGCGGTTTTGACCTCCTAAAATCACCCCCAAAGATTGTGGACTACATTTGAAACATGGGTAAAGATTGTGGACTACTATTGATTTTTTTTTTTTCCAAATTGTTGGTGAGAAATTTTTAGAATTATGAGAATGAGAATTTAGGAAATGAGAAATTATTGAAATTAAATAGTTTCTTGTTTTCGATAATTTTTCATTTTCAAACTTATGACATTATTTTATTTTTCTACCTTTTTTGTTTCATTTTTTCTCTATTCATCCTTGTAATTTGTACCTTTTTTTTTTCTTTTTTTATCTTTGTCATTCTTTTTTTTTCTCTCTCTACTTTCATTTATTTCTTTATTTTTCTACCCAACTCTTATTTTCTGTTTTTCTTAAACATTCTTTCACCTTAATTTTTGTGACACCCCAGATTCACTACCCCGCATACAAGGGGTAGCTTCACCGGATGTCTACCTGGTTCGCACCAGGACTTAGAACATGCTTATTATAAAAATTTATATTCTTTATTAATATATAAAATTTAAAACTTACACAGCCCTACAATATTCTATAGAACTTATATTTTTACTATTCACAGCAGTACAATCGGTTTTACCCGATTCAGGGACTTTTGAAATAAAATAATTTTATGATTTTATAAAATTTTATAAAGAAAATATTTCTCAACTAAAATTATTTTTATAAAAATATTCTTATAAGTTTATTAAATGTTCGTAAAATATTTTAAAATATTCTGATATACTTATTATGAATGTTAGGGTACAACAACTAAAATAACTAATTTGACACTATTTATTCTACATATATACTTATTAAGTATGAGATAATTGTGGACCACACATTATTATAATTTTAGTAAGGGTATGAAGAGTAAAAAAATTTAAAAGTTGACTATTCTATTGAAAAAAAAAATTTTCAAAATGGATTTTTCTGATGGAACAGATAGAGTAATTAATTTTTAAAATGTAAATTTGAGATAAATATAATACAATTATAACATAATTTTTTGTAACTTGGGAACCTCATATAATAAGTAAAAGGAATCAAAATTGTCAATATCTTCAAAAGTAAGATAAATGTGTTATTCTTAAATAATTTGAAAAAAAAAAATCAATAGTAGTCCACAATCTTTACCCATGTTTCAAATGTAGTCCACAATCTTTGGGGGTGGTTTCAGGAGGTCAAAACTGCCTTTGACTGACGGTCAAATGAGTTGACCGTTAATTTGGTCAAATTTCTGTCTTTTGGACTGAAATTGAAACAAAACGGATACATTGTGGACTACATTTGATACTTACTAAAGATTGTTGACTACATTTGAAATTGGGGTAAAGATTGTGGACCACTTTTGCAATTTTCCCATTCTGAAAATTTCTACTTTTGACTTTCCATCCTTGTCAACAAATACGTAAATGCACTCGGTTTATATATACGACAGAGTGTATACAAAAGGTTAGACGTGCACATTCCTACAATAACTTCTCTCTCTATTTTTCTTTTTCTTACAATATTGATATTTTCGTAGTTTAAAAGCGATATTCTCAATTACAAGAGTATCATTCTCAAATTACAAGAGTATCATTCTAAAATTACAAGAGTGATATTTTCTCTCAAGATTATAGTTTCAGTCCAACACCTTTTATTTATTTATTTATTTATTGCAATAATGAAACTTATGTAGCTTGAGAGTTATGTGTCACTCTCATTAGAGTGTAGCATGACACTTTGTTTTTTGAAATATGTAGCATGACACTTTTGAAATGGTATGAGTTTTACTCTTTGAAGGGTAGCACATTACACTTTTCAAGAGTAATAATACTACTCTAGTTTATGCTACCCTTTCAAGAGTAATAGTATCCTAATCTATTTGTTATTTACTTATAGTGATACTCTTCAAAAGTATTGCTAATATTTTTCAAGAGTATTACTGGTACTGTTCACGTGAACAATACTATTTTATTTTTGTATTTTACATCTTTAATAGACAGTACTATTTTATTTTTGTATTTTCCCTCATTAAAGTGATACTCGTGAACAATACTAGGTTTTTTTCTTTGAAATATTTCATGAGTATTACTTGTAATTGTGAACAATATCATTGACTCAGATTTTTTTAAATTTTTTATAATGATACTATTTAGTTTGACATGTTGACAACAAATTATGAACATGAACAATAAACAAGATCACCAAAAATGAGAATGTAGAAATGGATGTATGTGCATACTACTACATTATAAAAAATATAAGTAATGCAAGTATTATAAATAAAGTAGGAGTAGCTTCAATAGAATAAAAAAAAGAAGAAGAGAGAAATACATCTAAAATGATTTGGATATGTACGTATGAGACTCATAGATGCCTAGTAATGGGTAAAAAACAGAGAAACATTAATTAATATTAAAATTGGTAACAAGAAGACCTAAAAAGAATAAAAAATAATTATAAAACATGGCATGTTATATTTGAATATAAAAGAATCAATGTGTCTTTACCGTGATATGGCTAAATATATTTCATATGGCCGACCTCACGTAGTAACACAAATGTTTAATTATTTTTATAATGATATTCTTCAAGAGTATCACATTCACATTCATAAATGGAACTTCTTCGTTTTTTTTTCTTTAAGTGATACCCTTGAAGTTCGAAAAAAGAAAAAACAAACAAAAAATACACATACTATTCGCCCGAACAATGATCTCATGCATAAAACCATTTTACGGGGTGCCTCTTCCTTTTCTTGTAATTTAAGTACATGATTTTGCATTTATTTGGATTAACTGCATGGTAGTTCGAACCATAGTTTCCTCCGTATTTTGCACATTATAGTATTTTTGTTATGATTCACATAACATTTTTCTTGAATTTTGAATAAACCTAGGCTTAAATACTTTTATTTTTTGTTTTTGGAACAGTTAGGCTCAGTTCTTTTGGGCATTTGTGTGAGACCCCGTAAATTTTAGTATTTAAAATTCACCTCTAAAAGATATTTCGAGGTATTTAAAATTATTTCACAAGCCTTTACAAAATTATAGGAATTTATTATAAAGGAATTTTAGTTTAAAACTATTTTCTTTAAGAAAATTTTATAAAATTATAATTTTATTTCAAAAGAATTTCCTTATTTTGATTTCAAATATTTATCTATATGAATTAAATTGATAAATTTGATTCTTGATTTCATGATATATTATTTGCTTAGAAATGTTATAATTTAGGAATTTATGGAAGTTTCAGGAATAAGAAATAGAAAATAGGGGAATTAGAAAATAAATGGAAAAAAAAAAAAAAAATAGGTGAATCGGTTTTACTCAGTCCCGAGTTGCTAAAATTGTATTACAGATCTTTAGTACGGAGATGTTTATGCTCACTAGGATCACCCGTAGTATGGAAATTTTGGATACGGCTAGAAGGCGGAATTGTTTAGAGATGAACTCATAGTCTGATAACTCATGTACTATAAGGCTGTGTAAGTTTTACTTTACTATAATAAAAGGAAAAAATTATTATTATGTTATGCCAGTTCTAAGTCCTGGTGCGAACCAAGCAGGCATCCGGTGAACCCAACCCCTTGTATGCGGGGTGGTGAATATTGGGTGTCACAGTTTGTGTATGAAACCAAAAACAAAAATGTAATGATTATGTTATTTTTTGAATTTATATAAGTGAAAATATAGAGGAAAATTTAAAATTTGAATTTTGAAATGTGTAGAACATGAAGTTGTTTCTCTATGTAAAATTTCAGAGAAAAAAGAGATGATTTTGTTGAAATTGAATAAAAAATAACAGAGCATTAATTTTATTTTACCATCTCCATAAAAAAAATTAATATGCTTATAACTAAATAAATAAACAGTTTACTAATTAAATAAAAAATGTTTAATTTTAATTTACAAAATGATTATTTTGGTACCAAAGTTTTAAATTATATATAAAAAAAGTTAAATAATACTAATCTAAGAGATATTTAAAAATAAAAATAATATCAATTTTAAGTAACAAAAATTTTACTCCATCATAATCTAACAGTAAGGGTATCTTAGTCAACTTATTTATTTTCTGGAGCCAAGAGAGATACTTGGTGGATTATAGTAAAAGTAAAGGGCATAAATATATTTTCATTCTTCCCATAATTTTTGACTAATAGTCAAGGGATAAGAAATATATTCAAAAAATACAAGAGAATGTAAATTGTTAAGAATTGAATATATATATATCGTAATTAACTCATAAATGGATAAGTTCAAAACAATTAAAAAAGAAAATTGAATGCAAAGGAAAAAGAAAAGAAAAAGAAAAGAAAAAGCTAAATTTGATTAAAAAAGAAAAGAAAAAAATGATTATTTTAGGGATCGTGATTAGTTGAGGAGCATGGATGTCTTTAAATGCTTTTTAGAAATGTGACTAATGGTTACCAAAAGCTGTATTTTAAAAGCACAGAAAGCAAATGTCAAACTCACAATAAAAACACAGAATTAAATATTTGAAACACAATCTTAAAACTAAACTGTAATCAGTAATGAGGCATACTATATGCAGTAACCGTTTTACTAAACGCTGTAACATTCCCCTGTGAAAAGTCTATTTTACCCTTAAGTATTAAAAAAAAAAATTTCATAAAATTTCACAGGAACATTGGGAAAATACCGCCATTTGTGGGCGGTATTTTAGAAAATACCGCCCACAAAAGGCGGTATTTTCCCGAAAATACCGCCAACAGTGGGAATACCGCCCACTGTTGGCGGTATTCTTGGGTGAAATACCGCCAACAATTGGCGGTATTCCTGAAAATACCGCCCACTAAGGGTGGTATTTTCTGAAATACCACCCTTTGTGAGCGGTATTTTCGCAAAATTTTATCCCGTTTTGAAAAAATGTGTAAGTTATTTATATATCGTGTAATATAAATCGTACTCGTAACTATAAAATCAAATGTTATACGCAAAATTTTATCCCCTTTTAACGAAATTGTTATACGCAGTATTGCGTAGGTTATTTACATATCGTGTAATATAAATCGTACTCGTAACTATAAAATCAAATGTTGTGCGGTATTTCTTTTTTTTATATAAAGAGTAAAATAGACTTTTCATAAAAAATATTACTGCGAATAGTAAAACAGTTACTGCGTATAACAATTTCGTTAGTAATAACATTCTACCTCATCCTTAATTTGAACAGATCATATTGAGAATAACTAAAAATAAAAATAAAAATAAAAAAAAGGCAACCCCTTCCAAAAGGTGGTTTTCTACTACCATAACAAAAATTCAACCCTTTGCGCGCAAATAGAAACTATTTGAAAAAATGAAGTCCTCGTACAAAACCGGAACGCAAAATTCTGATGTTAATCATGATTTCGAGTATGGAGAAAATTACAGCTCAAACATGTTCGAGGGAAACACAATCTATCTCAAGACTAACATGTATCATATAAAATGAAAAATAATCAACTAAATCCACTGCTGTCCATTAAACTATCATCTTCACTAACTGCTTTCAAGAATCACAAGAAATCGGAAGTCTGCAGATGTTCGGTACCGAACCAAAACCTTGACGTCGCAGTCTATGTATGCCAGCCCTAGCGCGTACATGGGAGAGAAGGGTCAAACCAACCACCACACCAGAGATTCAATAGGATGCAGGCCACAATCTAATAAATGCTTATAATCTCATGGTCTGCCTTGTTTTGATCATACGCTTCAGAGTTGTTAACCAGAAGTTGCACTCGTCCCAATCAGTTCCCGTAAGTTCTACCTGTACCACATACAAACATAAAACAGGAGTTAGCCCTAAAGGCAAAAGCTAGTAGCGAAAGACCAGGGATTTAGAGGATATCGATGAGTACCTGTAATTTAAGGGCAGTAGGGAAATCACCATTGTCAAAAGCCTGGCATATCAGAATTAGCTTTTCCGAGGCTCTTTTAGATATATCCCCGCTATTCAGTTTCGTAAACAATACCCCTAGCTTTTTCGAATTATCATAAATTTCTCTCCTCTTGGCTGGATTAGCCCGAGAACCTCCTAAAGCTTCCGATGTCTCATTAAACAGTCTAGTCAAAGTTGTAATAACAGGCTTTTGTTGAGCTGCAGCAAAAAACATATATGCTCAAAGATTAGATTGGCAATTGGCCTGTAGTATCTTCAACTATGGATTTATTTTTACAAGGTAACAACAAAAATTACTCAGCTCTGCTAAAGCTAAGACCTTATTCCTCATTTTAGTTCTCTATATAATCTCATAGATACGACGCAACAAGCATCCTCAATCAATCAGGCACATAAGAAACATGGAAACATTAATGGTTCATTTAAGAAACACCCCAACAACTGATTTATCAAGATGACATGCCCTTTGTCAAGGTAAGGCTGCCCTATGTATGGAATAAAAAGAGCTTCTAGATATCATTCCACAAAGGATATTACAATCAAGGAAATCCTCAAGATCACATGCAAATAGCTGTAACTCAAGCAAAAAGATTAACAAGTAACCAAGTAATAACATGCTAGGCCTCAATGTATCAATCCTTCTCAATCAACCAGAAAATATGGAAGAGAGAAAAGTATACCAGGGACATTAGAAGTATCAGCTGTCTGGACTGTGGGTGGTGGTGCAGTAGGGGTTGCAGGTGGTTGTACTGGAGCAGCCTGAGTAGGACTAGGAGGCTGCATTGCACTCATTCCAGGTCTAGGAACTCCAGGATTATTGATTGGCATAAACCCTCGGGCATTTGAGGGAGGAGCCACAACAGGGGGTAACTTTTGCGTTGGGGGTGGAACAGTATGAGTAGCGTTTGGGACAAATGAACCCCCCACCCCATGGGGGCCAGCTTGATAATTAGGATTGGCAGCCCCCTGAAATCAAAATCCCAGGCAATTTCAGAAATTTATTGATGCATATAATTTAACTAACATATGTGGAATACATACAGGATACAACTGGGCACCGAGTGTCGGCTGCTGATACTGTTCCACATTTCTCAGCCCAGGGCTGTCAGTAGGTACAAAAGATCTTAAAGGAGGGTGTTGTGCAGTAGCAGGAGGAGCAAAATTACCCTGCATGGGCTACAACAAAAGGAACTCAGAACTTCTATGTGGAGTGGATCAAATTAACAAACTCTACAATCAATTTCCTGATATCAAGACAAACATTTAGGGCCTGAATGAACGGTAAAAATGTGTCCTGGACTTGTTTAAAAATGTTAAAAGTGCATTGAAAATGTGAGGTGTCTTTGGAATGACAAAGAACCATTATAAAATAAAAAATGTATTTTAGATGTGAAAATATTCAATAGAACAAGAAAAAAAAAGAAGTTAAAACATTGTACAGTTAGAATTGCAATAAACTCCAAATTATGTTAGCATCAAATTCCTACATAAAGTTTACAATAGTCGCTCTGCACAAAATGTATCAACAAAACATTTGCTTCAATTTCAGAAAATCTACGAGAATAAAAAAGCACAACAATTAAGAAACTACTAAAACAGGAATCCAAGGAGATCCATTTATGCAACAGAAGATGAAAGAAAGTAATAGTAATCCAAACAGTTGGTTATTAAATAAAACTCCAAATTAGAGAAACACATGAACTCAGCAGGTTTGCCACTAGAGGTGGTGAAGTGCAATCACAAGAAGATCCATTTAATGCTTCAGATCAATGGATGTGCATCCCATGTACCTGCCTCTGAACGTGTATATGAGAGAGACAGAGAGAGAGAGGGAGAGACCAAATGATTCTTCAGATAATACTTTGGGAGACAAAAGCCCGAGAGGATATCCCATGGATTCAGTTCAAGTAACAGTATCAAGTGCGTAACCATTCTCAGGCAGTTAATACAGATATACACAAAAAAGCACCAAGTATACACTGGGATAGGCATTTTATCTTCATCAATCCAGATCAAAACCATTTCTTAAGATTATCTCACTATCAAGAAAGAATTTTCTAGTAAAGTAGCTGATCCCAAAATTTGCAATTACCTGTGGAACTTGAGGTGACTGAGATGGCACAAAGATGTTTGTCGGTCGCATGCTAGGTTGGGATGTTGGCTGATATGCAGCCGGTGAACCATACATTCTCCCAGATGATGGGGCAAACTGCTGCTGATAGCTTCCATCATATGAGCTGTTGGGAACACTAGTCCTCACAGATGTTGGAACAGTCTGCTGATAATTTCCATCATAGGGACTGTTGAGAATGCTATGCTGCATTTGTAAGGGGGAAGTGTCCTGAGCAGAAGACACCAATCTTTTCAGATATATGGAGGAGTTTAACACCCCAACCCCGCCAGGAAAAGAGGGGGGGTGGGGGTGGGAAAAAAAAAAAAAAAACATCCCGGAGCTTTTTCATCAAAAGACGTAAAAGTAACCTGGTAATAATTCTGTGATGGATCAACACCATAAAGAGGTCTTGTTTCTTGTTGAGAATCATTAACAGATGTAGAGTTTGGCAATTCTTTATCTGCACAAACAGGTAGAAAAATAAGCAACTCTTTCAAAAAGTTCTTGATAACAATGAAGTAATCCCCAATTTCCATTTTATCAGCAATAACCACAATAATAATTAAAAGGGAGAGAGAGAAAACTTCCATTTGGGCTCAATATATCCCATCTTATTCAACTCCAAACCCGTCTCAAATTTCTAGACTAAGTACTCAAAATAAGACCAATTATAAACTAATCAAGAAGTTCATGCCAACATCGAAAAATAATTGATAAAAATATTTCTCCAAGTATGGAAAAAACATGTAGAACAAAGTTCATAGTTCTTTCCTTTCTCCAAGTAGGTTCTTATGGCTGAGGATTAAGGTGGACGTATTGACCCATTCACATTTCATGCCTTCAGAGGTTTTGACATTTGATGTTCGACACTTAAACAAGATGCACAGTTAAGACTACAAACGCACAAGAGATTATACCATAAAGTGATCAGACAAAAGTAAGGTTAAATCACAAAGGGATATCGATATATGTAGCACTTAAAAAATGAAGTACATGTACGAGAGGGAATGAACAAACTCAATGCAAGTGATCACTAATAAATGATTTTTAATCATAAATATATCAAGCAAGAGACCCAAACCTGGTTTAAAACATGGTTAACATAAACGGTTTATTATATATAAAAAAAACTGCATAAACAAGAAGAGTCCAGAAACCTGGTTCCATAGAGCGTGCTATACGATCTTGTAGAACTGTTAGTTCAGGAGACAATTCTTCAGTACCAAGGAGCTTCAAGTACTCCATTGCTGTACTTAAAAGGCCTTGACTTGCCAATATTTCAGCATACTTTTCAACAAGCTTGCAAAGAGAAGCACTAAATTGCTTCTGCCCGGATGCCAAAGCTAAGACAATTGTCTTTTCCATCAAATCCTTAAACAAACGAGGTAAGCATAGAAAGTTAGCATTTTGCTAAATAAAGAATTTCATGAAGATAAAAGATAGCTTTGAAACCTGGAAAAGGTCAACATAGGGCTTTCCATCATGCTCGCCTGCTAGAGTCCTTGACCATATCTCCAAGGTTTTGTCAATGTTTCCAGCACAAATGAAGCAAAGAGTCGCCGCAAGTGTTTTACCAGCTGCCATGAGTCTAGATGCTAATGTATCACATAACAAGGTCCACTCATCTTGTGATGCAAACTGTATGACAAAGATCAAACCATTCTATCAGTAACATTGTACATCCACATGAAGAAAGACTAAATAAGGGACAACTAAGACAGCCAAGCATAGTAAGCCTAACAGGTACAAGCAATTATGAAATATAGAAAAGTTTTATCAGGGGTACTGAAAAATAAAATAAAAATGGAGTGATAAGGGCAGGTATTGGAAGAAGCTGCAGTCTTACGAAATTATAGTTAAACTACTCAGAAAAGATTTCTATTTCTCTCTCTCTTTTCTATTTCTTCTCCCTTTTATGTGAATGATCCTCAGCAAGTGATGGCAGCAAATACAGCTACTCATATTGAATATTTAAAGTTCAATCTGAAGTATGATCATTAATAATTAACTGTGATTAGTTACCGGAGAAAATGAAATGCGGTAAGATGTCACTAACAAAAGAACCCAGTTGTGACATTCCATAAAGAAAAAATACAAAAAGAAATATTTAATGTAGAAATTGCTAGAGTTCCAAACATACATGCAATGTACAAGTGAACTTTATCTACAGATAGGTAGCTCAATAGTAATTTGCAACATCAAGTAACTCTTTCCCTGTAAGAAGAAACTTACAGTGCAGAGAAGTGCAATTGTTTCTTTCCAGGATTTCAGAGGCCGAGTATTCACAAGGCTTATGAGGTCATGATTAACCATCGCAGCAACAACCTGATGACATGTAATAAACATACAAAACCACAATGAAATTGGAATATAACATAGATTTGCCAATTCTAAAATATAGACTGCTCATATTACCTTAAGATATGGAGAGCGGCTTGTTTTAAGGTATTGATCACGTGTGCTCTCCCACAACAAAGCATCACCAGCATGAGCAATAACTAATGCATCTGCCATTCTGTTCGCTGATATGCATTGTGCAACCGCCCCTTTGTAGTCCCCAACAACCAGAGCTCGTTGAACAGCATCATCAAACGATGCATCAGAAAGATCCCCATCTCCTTCCAGTTCTTGCTGAGATCCCTCTTCAACAGGGACCAAGTCAATGGCAGCAGGTTTATTCCCAGTAACAGACACTGGTGTATCAGCTTTTGGACTTGGATAATTATTGAAAAAGTCCTCCCCATTATCAGCAGAGTACACGGCTGTGTCCTTACTCCCAGCATATCCATCCCCAGCAGTTGCAGCTTCATTGAGATCAAGAGCATTCACCTGATCAGAAATACCATTCTCTGTTGTGTTATTTTCCTCAGCTGCTGGAGGATTAAAACCAAGGTGAGAAAGCAGTTTTGTTCTTGCTGTCCCATCTTCATCAAACATAACCTTTAAGAAGCCCCAAATCTCTTTCTCGTCCTCAGATCTGTTACAAAGAGTACACAAAACTAATGAATTAAATGGGTCACTATACCACACAGCTCAGGTAATGAAAAGTAATTTCGCTTCTTCAAAAAGCCGAAGAATCCTAAATTAAAAGTAAACTGAGAATTTTTATAAAAAAAGGACCCACTCTGATTCCTGAGATTTTTTCTCACACAAAAGCCTCAGTGAAGATTTCTCTCCATTTCGTATTGCAGCCTCAAACTCAGAAGATCTGGTTACCAGATTATGCTCTGTAACTAAGTTGTGTACATAAACCTATAAAACAGAACGGACAATAACTGTAATGATATTTTAGGAGGATGAATTGAAATATCAATTGGCACAGAAGCATTGAACATGCCTCTGAAGATCCAGGTGTAGTAGGTGTAGCCTCAGAAATGGTGTTAAACGACACAAGCTTGCCACCAAATCCAAATGAAACACCTGCTTTACGCTTGTACCATTTCGGTGCCCGGAAAGATGCTACACAAAATAAATTATACATAAGGGAAAAAAACAAATACACAAGACACACACAAACATATATTATCATATCAAAACTGCACACAATGGGCAGTGGGGATGGATGAAGAAGAGGATGATAATAGATGGTTACACAGAATGACAAGGTGATAGCTTTTAATGAGTCCTCAAAGCATATACTAAAATATGAAAAAATATTCACATTACCAAGCTTCATAATTAAAGATCAGAAATTCCTTTGACTAACCAACTAATAAAATTTTAAAACAGCCTTCTTCATCACAAAATATCAGAAAGCTTTCTTATTTACAAAGTAAGAAATCGATCATATAGTCAGATGCCTTGGACATTTGCTCCCACCATGATTTGCATCTAGTAAATGTAGTTTCCTCCCTCATTACTAAAGATCATAAAAAGGTTTCCTAGTTATAAACGAAACAACCCTCCTAAAAAAACTCATGTGACACTACCCACTCAATCAAGTATTGCTAAATTCAACAAATGAGTTCAACTAGAAATTGCCCAAGGAAAAAGCAGAATAGGTAGACTTCCACATAAAGTCAAACACTCAAAACGTATTCATTCAAGCTGCAGATAATTGTTTGTATTAAAGATAAAAGTATAAGTCAGTAAATACACTAGAAATCTATAAAACAGAATACAAATAAAAACACAGGCACAGATCATTCATTAAATAAGAAGAAAATTTCTTCCTGCCAAGCACCTCTTTGCAACTTTGAAATGTGAGAATCCAAGATTCATACTGTAAGCATAAATATGACAATAATCTCATTGATTTCTTTCATTGATATATTTTTGGCTTCTTAAAAACATTGTACAGAACTGTATCGTTTAGACAAATACCTGCACCACGATCACCTTCCCCAGTCCCATATCGGCCACAACCCTGCAAAATCAGGCAAGAACCATAAGTCAATCACATCATAATAATTCATGAGATTCAACCTTCAGCAATCCAGCTGTTGAGAAAAGCAAACCACCACGCAAATTACAAAATAGCCTGTTTCTGAAAGCAGCCTACAATTAGGAAGAAAGAATAAGCTATATCCGACTTAAAAGGTAGCTAGATGCGTAGAAGCTAGCTACCCACATGTGTGGGACTACAGGAAGGTCAAGCCATTAAGGCTTTATAATACACAGCCTTATCTCAGATTTCTAGATTGGAACAGATGATTTCAAGCCACATGGCAAGAGCTCTTACTGCTGTGCCAAGATGTTCACGGAGATAAACACATTCAAAAAAGATGTAATCTTGTCTATCCTTGATACAAAAACAGAAAAAGTAAAAAAAGAAACATTCGATATCCACATTATGACCTTGGTGCCTAATCACTCAAAAGCGATTGTTCTGCAGCCTAACGCATACATGCTAATCATATCAAAGAGACATACACATAGACTGGATTGTCATGTACAAACAACATAGTAGGAACATGGAACAACATAGACCAATTTTCATCCTCCAAAATGACAACCACAATTGTAATTCATTGTTATAGAACCTTAGCATCACACACTCATCGGTGATAATATAAGACACCAACCTCTATGTTATAAATGCCAATTTTGCCATCATACGAAGATGCTGATATGACCCCCGGAATCCTTGGATACCAGTGCACATCAAAATTCCAGTTTGTTCCAGCTGGCAATTCAGACACAATCTGCAGAATACCAAACAATGAAAACTTTGTACATAGCACGCAACAATAATTTAACATACCAAAGCCCATATATCAGAGACAGAGAGGGAGACAGATAATGAAGAGAGGACGTGGCATCGCCAATAACAAGCAAAAAGGTCTTCTTGATAATGCACAATGAGAGGAAGTTATCATCAATATGCTCATTTACCTCTCCAGAATTGATGTCCCAGCAGATGGTTCGGTTGTCCTTTGCACAGGAAAGGAGATAGGAACTATCAACTGGACACCAGGACATGGCAATTACTCCTGGTGTAGGACATAGAGGAATGGAAAATCTATTAATTGACTCAAAACAATCCAAAGAGAATTAAACAAAAAGAACTGCAAAAGTAAAGCAATTGACAAATTCAGAGGATAAATGGAAACAAGCCGCAATGTTCTCACATCTTTCATCTTCTTCATTAAGTTACCTAGAGTTAAATACATGTAATAGAAACCTTCTTAAAAAATGAATATACACACACAAATACCTTCTAAAAGGTTTTCTACTGTCTACTAGCCAATGACATCACCATACAGAGATCATGGACATCAGTCCTTTTCAACTGGTATAGATTCATAACTAATCCATCCATTTTTTTCAATCAGGTGTCAGTCCCACAATCTACTACATATCCTTGAACTATAAAACCTAATTTTCTACTCAAAGTTCAGGATATCATTACGTCAGACAAGAGCATCTAGTTTCCAGAATCAGGGGCCCTTGATTTTGGGTAATTGACTCAGGATATAGGAAGGACAAGTATTAGGATATACCCCTCTCACCAAATTAGGCGTGACAAACTGATTGCGCCATCAATAGCCAAAACTAGTTAAGTTCTCCCAAGAAAACAAATTGAACAGGCATTAACCAGCTCCATCTCTCTCAATGGCCTCAATTTTTCACTAACTTGTGATTAGACTAGGATTTCCATTTGTTTTTTTGTCCCACAGGTCAGCACTTCTGCATTTTTACCTTTGCATTGGATTGATTTCAGAATAAGACCAAACAATATACTTCAAACCAGGATGTTTTCTTCATTGTGCACTCACTAAATTTCTTGTGTTAGAGCAAGACTTAGATGTTCAAGAGCTACAACTTATTTTCTGCCCATCATTTTCCTCTTTGCCATTGAATGATGACACAAACATTCAGAGGTCAGTTCCATAGAATTTAAAGTCCTAACAGAAGCCAATGGACCCATGGGAATGCAAGAATGGACTCGTGACAAAATTGAATTACTTTAACTGGGTAAATTAATTTGTCCTTAAAAAATAAGGATTGACTGAGACAGTGCCATATATAACTACACTTGGCAGCAATCCAGATGAATAATCTCATCAATAAACTAATTGAAGAGCAATAGCTGAACTGAGTTACATCTCCTAGCATTACAAATACAGATTGGCAATGATTCACCCTCCTTAACCTCAACTGGGATTTATAAAGTTCCCCTAGCAGTGGTGAATTCATTTTCAAGTGGTGCATAATATACACATCTACATGCTTATAATAAATAGGCTAGGAGAGGTACACTGACTGTTTGCAGCTTCTTTAGTGAAATAAACAGTTGAATCATCGGAAGGAAGCTGCAAACAGTCAATGTACAAGAATTCCAATAGCACAAACTTGCATACCTTTTGTGTGCCCCACAAATTCTTTGACTGGAGTCATTACGTTTCGCAAATCCCAAAGCTGAATCAAAATGAAAGTAAGTTCCAAGCAAGAATTATGAATTACCTACTTTTTTTAAAATATAATATTTTTCTTAAAAAAAAGTCACCGAGCGTGTAAGTTACCCTAATAGAAGGGGAACTATCTTCATCCGAAGCCACAACCAATTGAGTTGCAAGATCAGGATTCCACTGCAAAACAGAGCAACGTCTCCTAACTGGGTCATTGAAACTGCAAGTTGGAAGCTTACACAGATTCAGTCATGGTAAAGATCAACATTTGGCCAGAGAAAAAAACCTAAAGATCCCAATTGTTTTAACAAAATGCAAAGAGTTTTACCTCATCAATGGCTTTTGCTTCTTTAGATCCCAAACCACTGCAATCATAAAAGGTGTCTGTTATGCAACTTAAAACCCACTGTTAGAGGACCAATTACAGAAAAGAGGGGGAAAAAAAAAATTTCTTACCAGTTGTCCCATTATATGAAGTCGAAGCCAATATGTGCTGGGCTTTGCTGTTCCATGATAAAAATGAAATTTCACCTTGAGTTGAAGATCCACTGCCCTAAAAGGATTATTTTAAACTCAGGTAAGAACCATGAGAGAAATATATGAGAACAGACAAGAAAATAAATGCAAACAAAGAAAAACTAGAAGAACAGGGAGGCACAATGTACAAAAATTTCAAATGCAGAGATAAATGCACTAGCAAAATATAATCAAATCCAAAGCATATATGCAGTGTCTTCGTCACAAGATGGTTGAGAAAATTTTAAGCATGTTCATATATGGTCCATTATTAGATGTAAAATGTTAGTTCTAAAGTACATTTTCTCAATCATACTGTAATGACACTGAATGTGTTTCAATTTATCTAACTTATTATTCCAACATTTCAGGAAAAGGGAAAAATGTTTCTGGCCACATTTCAGCATTTACTCATTCAATCAAAGCCTGCAAAAGAAGTGAAACTGAGGAAAAGCATTATTGCATGTAAATAAAAACTGGGAGAAATTATACCTTGAGAGGAGGAAAATGATTGGGCTCAGTTGGCTTTGCAACATCCCATATGCAAATGTCGCCTTCATCAGCTCCAGAAGCTAGAAGGTTTGGAGAAAAAGTATTGAATTCTAGTCCTCGAACCTAAAAACCAATAAATATTCAAGGATCAACATCATTCATCATCTCATCACAATTGACTAACTACGCCTGCCTGAGGAACACAGCCACAAATCTTACCACCAAAAAAAAAAAAAAAAAAAAAAAAAAAAAACAACAAACACAAAAAAATCAATCAAACTGAAATTAGGGAACTTACAGGACCCTTATGCCTTGAAAGACTATGAATAAAGGCACCTTCAACTGGTTCAGGGCTTCTACTTTGATGAGCACTGAAGGAGACAGAAGAGTCAATAGAGCTGGCAACCACTTTTCAGGTGACAAATATATAAGAAATCACAAAGAGAGAGCAGTGGAGCAGATTCATACAACTAAACAAATATCATATCATCAATTTAATGTTTTTAACCCCTAGGCCACTAGATATCAAACATCCACAATACCCTAGAGCAAAGTGTTTAAACGGCTTTAGACAATTTTCTTCTTCTAATTCTCACAATACCTCTCCCATTGCAACCATCTGGAGAATATGCTTCTTGGAATTTAACTTTCTAGCACCTAACGATTACAAGCGTTTAAACCCAAATGAAAAATCAAAATTTGATCTTAACTTACAGTGTCTAACTCACCATGTTTGATTAAGTCACCTAAAGAATTTATACCAACAGTTAAACCCGTTGCGACATTGTAGAAAAAGAAAATCCAGCGTTATTCCTTTGGGAACTATTCAAGCTACATCACCAACGTTATTCTTCCATTTTGTATACATTCCTTCAACAGACACCTTAGTGCTAATTTTTAGAAAATCCAGAACAATTGTGAAGTGATATTATACCCAAAAAAATCAATAGAAACCCAACCTTCTTCTATCTACAAATCTTCTAAACCTGCTTATTCTCAGCTACATATCAAAATGCAAACAAGAGCAGTCGGATTCATTACAAATACGTTCTGCATATCGGTAATCATACCCAACACAAACTGAATAACTAGAATTCGAAGCAGTTTCACAATCAAAGTAGAAGGCAATTATTGGGAACCAAACCCCCTAATTCAAGCATTCAAGAAATTCCGTAACAAAAGTTTTAAAAATCTAAACTTTTCCCATCCACTAATCAAAATTTAAAAATTCAGATCAAAATTACGAGATCAGGGGCTTCGGATTCCAGAGCGCAATGTTCCCATCAACAAGCCCACCAGCGACGAGCCCAAGAGAAAACTCCTCAGAATTAGGCAACGGTTTTCCCCAAGACAGTCGATTGAACCGCTCGGAGCTAGGCACAGTGCCGGCTAAGATCAATTGCCGATCGTCCGACGCAAAGTCCAGCTCAAAGAAGTCAATATTCGCGGACGAGCTGAATTGCAGATCCACAGCCCCCGCCATCGTTCCGGCGGCCAGATACGGCGCTTCCGGCGCGAACGCCGCGCAAGCCGATCTGTTCACGCCTTTTATTATTGCCATGGCACCCGAATTGCAAATTCACCCCCACTCTATGCCAAGAATATGTTTACAGCGATCTAGGGCTAAGGAATTGAGTGGAAGCCTACAGGTATATGTGATAGAGAAATAGAAAGGGGGAGAAAGAGGAAAAAGAGCAGATCGAAAGAGTGAGAAAGAGGAAGATTTGCACTTATTCAGCGAGACCGACTGTGTGTGTGTGTGCGCGGGTTCTAATTTTTTTTTTCAATGTGGTTTGGGTTTAATTTTGGGGAATATGTAAAAGAATTTCTTCTTATTTCTGTTCCTCGTATATACGTATTATTTTTGAGAAACATATGCCAGTACGGTGAGATTAGTCATGTAAACCAACGAGATTTTGCCACGAGGTTTCTTTATAATCACTATTACTTTATTAATCCATTCATTCTTAATTCTTTCAACAAAAAAAAAAAAAAATATATATATATATATATCCATTCATTCTTAATTCTATTTGTTTCATTAAAAAAGTCCATGATCAATATATAACTTATTATGAATGTTAATGTACAACACCTAAAATAACTAATTTTGACACTTTCGTTGTGAACACACATGATTATATTAGTAAAGGTAAGAGAAATAAAATATTCGAAAATGGATCATTTTGTTAAAACAAAAAATGTTTGTCAAAGTGGATTATTCTAATCGAACGGAGGGAGTAGGTAAAGAAGAATAAATACGCTGTATTTTATATTTATTTTAATATTATTTCAATTTTTTACAAATCAAAACTTTTTTTTACATATTCGTCTAATAAATTAAATTTGATTTGTATAATAATAAATAAAATAGCAATAAAATAGGACACTCACAATATTAATTAACTTATGTTGATAACATAAAAAAAATTACTTTAGTGGTAATTAAGAATATTTTAACTTAATTAAGTACTATACTTTATAGTTAGTAGTGAATTAATTGTAATTTTAAAATGGGCAAAACTCATTGAGACAATGAATAATATTAAATATACAATTAGTATAAAATATCAAAGTACTAAAATGAATTAAACCTGAGACCAAATTGCAATATGCAAAAGCATAAAAAAAAATTATAAATAAAAACAGTAGAGTAGCAGGATTAGATATGACCATTTTAATTTTTTTTTTTTTTTTCGACTCTTACAACCCACAAAGTTCGATTCATAATCTCACTGAAAATCCATTTTCTTATTATCACCTCAATCCTCCCCCAATTAAATATGACCTTGATAAATAGCAAATTTCATATTCTGAAAATTGACTACATATCAGACTCATTTGATTTGATTCATTCAATTTTTTTTTTTGAAAATTAAAAATTTCATTAATGGTGTTGGAAATCGTTCAACAGCAGTTGACAAAAGACAATGAATCACTCAATACAACTGATTATAATATATTTGATTTGATAATTTACAGATCTGAACCGCAATAATATATCTAATTTACTAAACTGCAAATCTATACCTAATATAGATATAAACATAGTAGAATTATATCGCTGAACAAATCTCGTACCAATAGTCACAGATGTGCTACTAATTGCTAATGAAAGTTTCAAGACTGCATCTTCAACCGAATCTTCATACACCATGGTCATGAATGGAATCACCATAGCCAGGGAGAAAATCACCATAGATGGAAGGCGAAACATCATAGATGGAGAGAGAAACTCCATAAACGGAGAGAAAAATAACATAAATATGGATAAAATTAAAACTAAAGCAAACTAAATAAAAAATACAAGTTATTCAATTTAATTAGTGAAAAGGTAAACTTATTTGGGAACATAGTTTCTGATAATTTAATTATGGGTAAATTTAAATGTATCCTCTAATTACTTGAGAAAACATTGAAATAGATTCTCCGGTGTTTATATCAAATCAATAAATTAAGAAATATAATATCCTACAAATTAGATTAATATTGGTGTGTATTCATATTATTTTATTTAAATCTACAATTAAGAAAGCGTGAATATGTTCCAATGAACCAGTTTGTAGGGGGTTGCCGGTAAAACAAAGAGACGCCCCTTTGGACAACTTCAGCAGCTTACCGGTGAAATAGATAACACGCGTCTTGGTTTGCTCCTTCCACCACAACATCGATCAAAGGTTTTTCTCAATTTCGTGAGCTTCTTTTTCTCTTCAAGTTAACAATCATTCCAACTATTTTCACTACTTGCTCTCATCGGTGGATCGACTGTGCATCTGGGTTTTCTTTTTGTCTTCAAGTTAAGAATCATTCAAACTATTTTCGCTACTTCCTCTCATCGGTGGATCGACTGTGCATCTGGGTTTTGGGTTTGTCTATAATCTCTTCTACTCATTATTTTTATCAAATTTGTTTCGTATTTGAACTTATGTACTGAGCCTTGCTTCCGTAACCGATTGTGGTTCTTTTTTCTCATCTTTCTTATCTTATGCAAAAAATAATAATAATAATAATAATTGTGGAAGATATATGCTTGGTTTTGAAATTGACATTGGTTCTGTAAGAAGGAATTCTAATCAAGCAATCACTTTTGGTTCCACCAAATGTTCCCACTGCATGTAGGACTGATTGGATTAATTTAATTCCTAGGATATATATTACTCAGTTGCTTCTAAATTGTTGGTCTCTGTTTAATGTGGTCCTGCAACTATGATTGGTATCTTCATAATTTCTTACTTTTTCCTCTGCATGTTAACTGTTTGCTTTTATGTGTAAAAGAAATACTCTTTATGCAAAGAAATTGTTCCCTTTTATGCTATGGGAAGTTAGTTGAATGTGTTTGTCATAAAACTTATCAATTATATGAAGGTCTTTTTTGTCAATTTTACCATGGTTTGTTGTACCTGTCACTGAACTGAAAAGGTTAAACTGAAAACCCCAGTCCAAACATTCCAAAAACTATTCCTTCAGCTATGTTGTGAAGAAGGTGGAGAATGCATAGCTGGTCATTATTTGTGGGTGATGGAAGAAGAAATAGGAATATCACTTGCCTTTCTTGTCTTTGGACAGCTTATATCAAACTCCACTATTGTTAAAACTTTACGCGCATGCTGTGCAGGCCAAGATTTTATCTGTTCTCTGCTGCATTTTTTTTTTCCAGTTTCTAATTTCATTTTTTTATGGTTGGATCATTTATATTGTTTTTCAATTGCTGCCATATTTTAAATGACAAAACTGTCTTGGCACTGATGATAGTAAAAAGTTTTTTTTTGGGGGGGGGAAGGGGATCCAGCAAGTGTCTGGGAATAACGCGATGTTTTCTGATGTTGCTTGAAAGTTGTAGTTGAAATGGATTAGAACAATGCCACATCTTGAAGAACAAACCAATTTTTGAAGCTTTCCTAGATCATGTTTTGCTTTGCCTCTACTTTGATACAGTAATATTCAGTAGCTGTATGATTCCTGTTAGTTTTAGCTTTTCTCTACGAACTAAATGTCTGAAACCAATTCCAACTGTCAGAATGTAAACCCTTAGTAACCTTAGTATAAGTTTATGCTGCAAAGGTTTTTCCCCCATTTTGTTTTAACTATCTATACATTGGTGGCTACTTTTGAAAATTATTCCTCACTTGAAATCATACATGCCTGCACTTTCACACATTGCCTATTATATCTTATTTATTAACATTATTATATATCACGTATCTGACATGCCTCTTTTTCTCTCCTATTTCAGTCGTATCTCTGTTAATTGTTGCTCTGTTTGCTTTCTATCTTCACATTTTTGCTTATCATTTATCCCTCTTTTCAATTCTTCAAAAGTAGGTAATAATATAGAATGTTGGAATTAAGACTTTGCTTGTTTCTTTTTTTTTTTCCTTCCATAACTATAACAGTGTTAACAAATATGGGTATTTGCTTATAGTGACCTAAACTGTTAAATGATGTGTTCATCACTTATAGTTTCTAGAATGAATTCGCCTTCTCTTTCTTTCTTTTCATGTATAATTTCATGTTAACTGTGCTTCAATTTTCAATGTAATGATGAAATAATCCGTGGGAGGCTACCTACTTATTTGTAGGAAAAATTTACGTTGTTTTTGGGCATACAATTCTTCAAAAATTCTGAATACTTGCCTTTCATGGCAAGAACATTTTCATTCCAGTACAAATCACTTTATCAACTACTTATTGGACTGTTACAATTTCTAAACATTTGAGAGTATTATCTCTAATGTTAGAGAAAAAAAAAAAAAATGCAAGCGATCATAGACGTGTTTTTATTCTCTTTATACAACTTTTGTTTAGTTTTTTCCCATGGATTCACATTTTCTTTCTAATCTTATTGGATACGTATTTGTTGTTCAAATTTTGGTGCTAATTTTTCCACTCATATTTGGACCAATTAATTGTTCATAATAGTACAACTTTGCTAAAATTTCTCTCATTCCTACATTTCAATATGACTTTTGTAAAATTTTTGTCATTCCTACATTTCAGTGAATATGTTCCTTCCCCTTAGGGGATTAACATTTTCTGCCTTGCCATACTTGCATACTAACTTTTTTTGTTCAGTTGCTGATTTGTGAGGAGAAAAAAATTAATACAATCATACATATCAACTAATCAGAACTGTTTTTGTGGATTTTTTTGGCAGTAGCACTTCAGAGATATTACAGCAAATCTTCCATAGTATACTTGATAGCTAATCGATTTAAAATATTAAGCTCATCGAGTAAAGCATCAACCGGTATGTTACTTGGTTTTAGCTTTACTGTGTGCTACTTTTTGGCAACCTGGTTCTTTGACTGTCTTCCCAGTTTCTATTATTTCATGATGAGGTATCATAAGCTTTCTTAATTCAAATGAAGGACACGTACAGTAGGAACCCATATTCTGCAGGTTTCAGATACAACAGCCCAGTTCGGTTGTGATCACAGAAATAGAAGAAGATCATGAAGAGCTGAGCCCACTCCCTCAGTGGCCTGTTTTGTAGAGTTTGTGGACTCTGCGAAACCTTCATTCACAACTCATGCTCCATCTCACTTTGGGCCAATCCATACAACATCCAACATCCAAGCTTTCCCATTTGGCCTAACAAAAATTAGAAGAAAGCTGCGAAGCCCAAACCGCGACTCAAGCCCGCGCCATCATAGGATCTCGCCGCGGCCTAATCACAGCCCGCCTTTTCAACAGATTCATGCACCATCGCAGCCCAAAATTGCGATCCACGCAAGTTGCTAGAAGAATCCAGGAGGGATTTGGAAAGTGCATGTTTTCCTTTTCCTTTTCTAGTTTTAATTGTAATTTAAGTCAAGTTTCCTAAACTATTTATAACTTGACTTAATTAGTAGTTTTCTATTTGGTTTAGTTACTTTATTTCTTTTACAACTTGAATTTGGGTTTTCTCTTCAAGATACCAGATTTAAGCTTTCCTTTTCTTTTTAATTTTCTTGGTATTTTTGGATTTCCCACAAAGGAGATAACCGAAATTCCAATTGCCAATTTCGTGCTTCTTTCAATTTGGTTTGTAAAAGATTCCAACTCTTGTTTGGTTTCCAGTTCTATTTCTTTCCTATTTCTTTCTTGTAAATTTCGACTACCCATTTTCTTATAAATAGGGGCCGACGAAATCATAATAATCTGAATTCATTAGTTTAAACTTGTGAGGTTTATCCTTTACTTTTAGAATTCTCAACTTGTTTACTTTTTTGAGCTTGTGTATTTTCATGCATTGATAATTCTGTAAGTTTCGAACTTAGAATAATAGGTTACTTGCTCCGCCTAAATTTTTGTTTGTTCACTTCTTAATTCACTCGTTAATTTAAGAATAAAAGTAGCTTAGTCTTATTTAAATTAACTTGTAATTTTGAATTTTCAAGAGAGTAAGTTTGTGACCTTCAAGATCTCAACTTTCCTTGGCAAAATCTTCCGCAACGTGGGGCATTTCACGACAACTCACATCATGCCATCTCTTTCTTTTGTCCTCTAATATAAACACTAAAATTGCTACTATTACTCTTATGTTATAAGTTTTCACTTAACCCAATTCAATAGTAATATTAGGAAGGGGGAAAAGGAAGTATGTAAGGAGTAGGGCAAAAAACAAAATCTAATGCATCATGTAAAAGAAAATATGCTTGTTTGGACAACTGTAGACAAGCAAAGAATAGTCAAATTAGATAACGAAGACAGATGCCATGTATGAATACAGTTGGTGCAGAAAATTTTTGATGACGACCCATAAAATATTTAGTAAAAGTCCCGATTTATTACCTAATGCACCTGACTGTGATTATTGTGCTGCAAAGCATATTTATTTAGAACCACATACATTTTGTTGTTTATTAGGAGAAGTCAAACTATTAGAAACAGAGATGCCTTCACAATTAGTGCAACTCTATACTGGTAACTCTGAAGATACTGTAGAATTTTGTAATTGTATTCATAGCTACAATAATATATTTGCATTCACATCAATAGGTGTACATTATGATAAATCTCTAGGTAGAAGAAATGATGGAATTTATACGTTTCGAGTACAAGGTCAACTTTACCATTTTATGGATCAATTGATACCAACTAATAATAAAAAAGCCACATAATCTTCAATTGTATTTTTTTGATACAAAAACATGAGATTTCAAATTGTATGTCTATAAGTTCTAAATTTAAAGAGAGCCTTGTGGAAAAATTGATTCATACTCTTGAAATTAATCCATATGCTAATTTCTTTCAAAATCTTAACCAAGTTGAGGATCTAAATGAGTATAAAGTTTGCTTACAAGCTGACCCTGCGTTTGACCATCGTGTTTTTAATAAACCTACTGTATCCCAAGTTGCTGGAATATGGTTAGAATCTGATGAACAACATAATACAAGTCAACATATTCAAGTTTACCCAAAAGATGGACACACTCAAATTATTAAACAGTATTTCGGCTGTTACGACCCCATGCAATATACTCTTATATTCCCAAATGGTGAAAAGGGGTGGCATCAAACGATTCAGAGATTAAATAAAAAAAAAGATAGCTTTCGCAAGAACTTGTGATGGTCAATCAACCAGTGATATCAGTAGTTATACAAATGTAAATGACTTTCTGCAATCTAAAACTCAAGGTAATTTAAAACCTTATTTTAACTTAATTTTATAATAATATTTCATTCACTAAAAATAATTTAATGTATTATTTATGTAGGTGCTAAAAAAAGATTGCAACACATCATGTGGGAATTATGATAAGTTCAGATAGAAAAATGATAATTTTCTTTTACAAGGTAGGCTTTACCATTTTAGATATGTACATAAAATAAAAAGATTATAGTTTCAATTGTATTTTTTAAAAAAACATGTGATTTCAAATTGTATGCATAAATTCTAATTTAAAGAGACATAAGTAAAAATTGATTATACTTTGAAATTACGGAAAGCCGAATTTTTTCAAACTTAACCAAATTGAGATAAAGAGATAAACTTTGATTAAAGCTGGCCCTTTTGCTAGGGTTTTTTAAACTTGATCTAAGTTTAACTGAATATGGTTAGAATCTGATGAACAAAAATACATGTCAACATATTCAAGTTTACCCAAAAGATGGACACACTCAAATTATTAAACAGTATTTCGGCTGTTACGACCCCATGCATATACTCTTATATTCCCAAATGTTCCCAAAGGTGGGTGAAAAGGGGTGCATCAAACGATTCAGAGATTAAATAAAAAAAAAGATAGCTTTCGCAAGAACTTGTGATGGTCAATCAACCAGTGATATCAGTAGTTATACAAATGTAAATGACTTTCTGCAATCTAAAACTCAAGGTAATTTTAAAACCCTTATTTTAACTTAATTTTATAATAATATTTCATTCACTAAAAATAATTTAATGTATTATTTATGTAGGTGCTAAAAAGAAGAATGCTGAGACAACAACTATATCATGTTGGGAATTTTATTGTTATAAGTTACAGATTAGACAAAATGATAAATCATTTCTTTTACACACCGGTAGGCTTTTACAACAATATGTAGTAGATATGTACATTAAAATTGAAACTTCAAGATTATAGTTTTTCAGAAATGTAGATATGCAAAATCGTTTAAAAAATGAGGCGTATCGTGGTTATTATATGGTATCGCACAGGGCTGCCAAATAGGCAATGCTGTTGGAAAATGCATAAATTACCTACTTTATTTATTGGAGGACCTAGAGACATACGTAAAAGATATATGGATGCTATAGCTTTAGTACAACGTTACGGAAAGCCGAATATTTTCCTAACAGTAACTTGCAACCCAAATTGGCCAGAAATAAAGGAATTGATCTTAAATTATGATGAAACGCAAAATAGGCCCAATTTAATAGCTAGGGTATTTCGTTCAAAGCTTGAAGTTCTAAAAGTTTAACTATTCAAGAAAAAAAATATTTGGTCGTATTGCTGCATACACTTCTGTAGTCGAATTTCCAAAAAAGAGGTTTACCTCATGCTCATTTCTTACTCATATTGGATCAAGCATAAAAAATATTTTCCCTGAAGTATTAGATAAAATTATTTGTGCAGAATTGCCTAATCTAGATAAAAATCCTTACTTATTTTCATTGGTAGTAAAACATATAATGCATGGACACTGTGATTTTATTAATCCAACTTGCCATTGTATGTAAAAAGGCTTTTGTAAATTCAATTACCCTAAAGACATTTCAGAAACTATGAAATATGGAATGAATTCATATCGAATATATCGTCGTAGAAACAATCATCGTGTCGTTACCATTAGAGGTTCAAACCTTGACAATTGATGGATTGTACCTTACAATCCTTACCTTTTAGCTAAATTTAATTGCCACATTAATATTGAGATATGTTCAACTATTTAGGCCATAAAATATATTTACAAATATATTTATAAAGGACATGATAAAATTCTGTACACAATAGTTGGAAATGAAGAATACCCTGTATTTGATGAAATTAAAACTTTCCAGTCCGCAAGATGGATTTCCCCTCCTGAAGCTGTTTGTCGAATTTTTGATTTTGATCTTAAACATGTCCATCCACCCGTAATATGTTTACCAATTCACATAGAGAATGAACAATCTATAAGTTTTCCTGCCAATCAATCCCTGTGCAATATTGCTAATAACCTATTACTTGAAAAACTATGTTAACACAATTTTTTCATATGAATAGACATCATGATTTTGCCAAAAAAAATTAAATTGTTTATATTTGAATTCCCAGAATATTTTACATGGCATTACGATTCAAAAAAATGGGAAGTCTGTAAAAAAGGAGAAGTAGTTGGTCGAATTTTTAGCTCTCATACATCTGAAGGTGAAAAGTTCTTTCTAAGATTGCTATTAATGCAAATTAGAAAGCCTACATCTTTCATAAATTTAAAAACAGTGAATGGACAAACAATTGATACATATAGAGAAACTGCGCAAATGTTAGGACTAGGAAGATGACAGTACTATTGAAATGTGCATTCAAGAAGCTACTGCTTATTTAATGCCTACTGCTTTAAGGCAATTATTTGTTACTATTCTTGTTTATTGCAATCCTAAAAATCCCAACCAGTTATGGTTAAAATTTGAAATATTCTTTCAGAAGACTTCAAATAAGATAAAACCATGAGTCCTGCTTCAATTAGGGACAAAGTTTTAGAGATTCTCACTTACCATCTTCATTCAATGGGGGAAAAGACTACATAACTACTTCCTTGTGGATAACAATTTAGAAGTAAATGTTGATGATAATTTCACAAAAGAACTGCATATTGAACATGACATAATTGTACCTAAAGAAGATCTTTTAGCTATTGAACAGTTAAATAAAGAACAAAAACTTGCTTACACTCAAATCTTGTATTATATTGATAATAACATACCAAAACTACTGGTCATATTGCACTTGCTACAGCTACTTCAGGGGTAGCAGCATCCTTACTTCCAAGTGGCCGCACATCACAATCAAGATTTAAAATTCCACTGGAAGAAAGTAATTCTTCATCTTGTAGAGTTGGTAAACAAAGCTCATTAGCTCATTTATTAAGAGTAGCAAAATTAACTATTTGGGATGAAGCTACTATGAAAAAATGTACCATTATTGAAAAGTTTGATGAAATGTTGAGAGGGCAAAGAGGGCAAAATGTACCATTAATAGAATTCAGGGCAAAGAGGTTAACTTTTATATTCTGTAAATTTTCTGTTTGTTTGGAATAGTGCGAAGTCCCACGGATTGAACCACGTTAAATTGTTGTGTTTTCTTTTCTATTTTAAATTTCGTTGCAGTGTTCTTGTTGAAATATTTCTTTCAACAAGTGGTTCAAAGATGCTGATGCGTGTTTTTCCCAACAAGTGGTATCAAAGCCGGTAACCAGAAGAGGAAAATCAGGAATAAGTTCAAAAATTAGGAGCTCGGAGACAAAAAAGGAACAATCGATAGCCACAAGCTACAGGCGAATTATAATTAGTGCTGAGATTATCGTCGCTGCTGGGTTCAAAGAAGGAAGAAAGAAAAAGGGGAATTCGAGAAGATGAAGAGTAGGTTTGTTGTTGCTGTCTTCTTTGCCATTATCTTATAAACCGGTTGTGCAAACAATGCTTGTTGGGAGGACAAGTTTGACACTTGATGATGTGGTTACATAGCTGAGGGAGAATGAGAAGATTATGAGAAAGAATACTACGCTGGGATTGATGAAGCTCTAGCTGTTGCAGAGAGTTCGAATTGAGGGAGGAGTCGCTCGCGAAGGAGGAGTGACATTCGTGGAAGATCTTGGCAGAGAGACTACATTAATATGGAGTGTTATTACTGTGGGGAGAAGGGTCACATCCAGTAAACATGTCCTATTATGAAAGACTTGAAGAGTTTGAAGGATTTGAAGAGAAAGGGTAAAGAGAAAATAGACGACTCAGTAAGCATAAATATTGTGCATGATGATGATGTGTTGATAATGAAGGACACTGAGTTAAGCAACTCAGGTTGGGTGATGGATTGTGCAGCATCTGCGCACATATATAGAGATAGATCATGTTTTGATATTTTGCAGGCTGATGGAGATTTTGGAGACATCATTATGGGGAATGGTCAGAAGATGAAGATCGAGGGTGTTGGTACAACACTTCTTAATACTCACAATGGTGCTATGAGAAAATTAACTGAGGTGAAATATGTGCCTACTGGTACTGATAACATAATTTTGTTGGGTAGATTATGTTCTCGTGAGTACAAATTCACATGTGATGGAGACTTCTGCAAAGTGTTCACGAGAGATGAGTTGATTCTGCAAGGGTTGAAGGGTAACCATCACATCTTTTATGTTGGTGATTCGAAGAATGGTTCTTGTGCTGAGTTTGACATTCAAAATGAGAAGTTGAAACCGAAGAAGAAGAAACAAGTCTCATTTTCTGATGATGTTATTGTACATAGGACTTTAAGTCGAGGGAGGATTTGTTGTGGTATATTCTCAAATTCCTAATACAATTAGTATTGGGCCAGACTTTCTAATTCTGAATAGATTATTGGGCTTTACTAGTTTTATTATAAATAGACGTTGTTTGTAATAGACTAGATGTA
Organism: Leptodermis oblonga; assembly: GCA_016801395.1. Taxonomy (NCBI): domain Eukaryota; kingdom Viridiplantae; phylum Streptophyta; class Magnoliopsida; order Gentianales; family Rubiaceae; genus Leptodermis; species Leptodermis oblonga. The sequence continues at coordinate 27,842,557 of CM028755.1, forward strand.
GTAGGGAGCAGAGAGCAGTAGACAGATCTCATTCTAGACAGAGAGGGTGCTAGAGAGAACTGTAAAGGGGAAATGTAGAATAGAATTGAGGGCAAAGAGATTAACTCTTCTATTCTGTAAATTCTCTGTTTGTTTGGAATAGTGCATATTCCCGTGGATTAAACCATGTTAAATTGTTGTATTTTCTTTTCTGTTTTCAATTCTGCTGCAGCGTTCTTGTTGGAATATTTCTTTCAACAAGTGGTTCAAAGATCCCGATGGGTTTTTTTTTCTCCAACAATAATGGATCCACATACAAGTTTTGGTGGTAAAATTATTGTTTTTGGTGGTGACTTTCGTTAGACATTGCCAGTTGTTCTTAAATGTACAAAAGAGGATATTATAGATGCTACTATTGTTATGTCACATTTATGGAATGAGTTTGAAAAGTTAAAATTTAAACAAAATATGTGAGCGTTACTAGATCCTCAGTTTTCATCTTATTTGTTAAAAGTTGGTGACGGAATTGAAGATACTAATGATAAAGAAGAAATTCAAATACCATCAAGAGCAAACATTTGTTTTATAGATGATACTATACATGAATAGATATTGTATTTCCAAGTGTTACTGATAATAATTTCGATGTTTCCTTATTCGTAAAAAGAGTTATACTTACCACAAGAAATGAGTTTGTCCATGAAATAAATAATAGTTTAATTAATAATTTTTTTGGTGAAGAAACTATATATTTTAGCTGTGATGAAAGTACAAGTACGTGTAGCTTACAAGATCAACAAGAACTATTTCACTCATTCACTCCCTATGGGCTCTTTCCTCACAAACTCACTTTAAAAATAAATGCACCAATCATATTACTCAGAAATATCAACCCAACTAAAGGGCTTGGTAATGGTACATGTCTTATTCGTAAAGGGTTATATATAAATGTCATTTTCTCTGAAATATCAGTTGGTACATATGCAGGAAAATCTGCCTTCATTCCTCATATAACATTAGAAGCTTCATTTGATAATTTTTCATCCATTCCATTTAAGAGAAAACAATTTCCAATACTTTTGTGTTTTACAATGACAATTAATAAAGCACAAGGTCAAACATTGGACTTCGTTAGTGTATATTTGAAAGAACCAGTATTTTCTCATGGTCAACTTTACGTTGCATTATCAAGAGCAAAAAATATTGATAAATTAAAAGTGCTTATTGGACCATTAACACCATTATCACAAAGTACTAATTATACTAAAAATGTTGTCTACCAAGAAGTTCTAATGGCAACTGCCACTAATTGAAATAGGTATATATCTTTTTTAAACTATATTTCATTTATCATATTTTTTCTTTTACTATTCTATTATGTATAATAGACAAATACTTACATTATTTACATGCCTGCAACACTCATGTATGTTAATAACTTCCCATATAGTTGTTTCCCATCTACTACCCAACCACTACATCTAAACTTCATTCACTATATTTTTTTCTTATCTTTCCCTCGAATATGATCATTCTTCCTTTATCTTCATTATTTGCTTATGACATTTTTTTTCTCTAAATTTTCATCCTTCTTTGTTTTAGGCCAGTACAGGACAAACGCACAACGATTGCAGCTCTACAACCGAATGTTCTGAACTGGTTTGTAAAGGTGTTAGTTGCTGAGAAAACACCCATTCGATTCAAATGGAATCTAAACAACTAAAGCTTGTGCTGGTGGATAAAGAGGTAAAATGTATCCAATTGTAACTGTGAACCTCAGTGTTTCAAATTGGTTTATAAGGGTGTTAGCTGCTGAAAAAGTCCCATCCGATTAAAAGAAGGATCTAAGCAACAAAAACTTTGGTTTCTAGAGAAAACTTTATTCAACCCATTCAAACAAATTAATAACTTCTTATCTTATTTTGATTATATGATGTTTTCACATAATCAAACCATGCAATGCACCATTTACGAACTAGATGTTGATCAGCTAGATAAGGTGCTGCAATTGTACCACACCTATTATGTTGGCAATGGCAAAATTAGAGAAATCAACAAGAATGCACCAGTTTTAGCAGATTCAAGATACCAAATGATCTTGAACAAAAGTTCTTTTATCAAGCCTGCAAACAAAGAAGAAGAGTTACCTTTGGAGAACATTTATCACCTAACTCCCTTTGCAAAATGCTCACACTTCATTGATGTTACTGATAAGCAAATTAGTTAAGTTTTTCAGGTTTATCTTCCTTTTAGTAATTATAGTATAAACATCATGTTTATTACCTTATCCACAATGACATTTTTTCCAGATTTGCTTTGTGGTGTTATACATGTCTTCTCACAACGTGTTACCCAAAATGTGGAAAAAAATTGCAAGAATTTGTTATACTTAATGAAGAGTAAGTTTCAATATACTTTAATTGTTAAGACTCAAAACTTTTACTATACTTTGTTGAAAATAAATTTATGATTATATATATATATATATATATATATAGGGTTTAGGGTAGACCAAAGATTCTGACTTTATAGGAAGAGTTTCTGTAGCCTGAAGCACAATATCTAACTCAAAGTGTTCACAACATGCCTGTCATCTTAGGAATGAGACTGCTAGCCAACAGCTTTTATGATAAGAATAATTTCCTTTCGTTTGAATTATGAAAAAGAGAAATTTAACAAAAGTCAACTATAATAATTGACTATAATTTTTTTTTTGCAAGCATAATAATAACATCATTGTAGGCGTGTCTGTTGGGACAGTATTTAACAGCGTAATCTTATTCGACCCCCCACACCAGAGGCTGAACAGCTGAAGTCATGGTACATATTTTTGTTAAATCATTCTACTGCTAGAGTAATCAAATTTATGATTTCAGATACCTTCTAAGTTTTTCTGAATTCTTCATGAAATGTCTTAAATTATAAGATTTACAAAATTATTGATTTCAGCCTTTAGCCAATACAAGAAATTTGAAAGACCACTATCACTTCATTGGTTGTTTAATTAGTGACCATCGCCTCTGGTTTTTCTAAGATTCATTATTACTTCAATTGCAATCCAAACATTGATATTGTCTGTTATTGATCAAACTTGGTTATAAAATTGACTTAGGCTTTGATTGAAAGCAGGAATTAATGTTGGGAATTAAGCACATATTAGTCAGGAAACTTCATAGGTATAACGTTTGACATGCAAAAGAGTATAAGAATAGAATCCTGGAGAAAGAAGAAAAATGTTGCTAATTATTTAGACTAGATCAAGTAAAAGTAGTTACATATAAAATTTTAGTCAGTTTCATATATTATATTTCAGAGGTCTCTTAAGAAGTTTGATTTTTATTTCAGTTCTGTTCTTGGTTGTTTTTCTGTTAAATTTATCTCAATTCAAAGTTTCGTATATCTATATATATTCGTTGAATACATTTAACTTTGAATCTGAACATGAGTACTTATTTTCATTAAAGAAGTCATATGAGGTCTTAGATTAATGATGCTCAAGCACAGTTAAAAGGGTGGTTAATGTTGTTTGCCATTTTCTCATCTTCCTTTATATTAACTCATTTTTTTCATATTGATTCCTGTGTCTTCTGGAAATTCTTCTCTTTTTTCCGCAAAACCAGTGGGATTAACTACTTGCTTATTCTTGTTACAATCATTCTGTCGTTCCCACACAATTTCCTAGGTTAACAAGTAACAGAGAATATGTAGAGATTGTTGTTTTTGAAAAGCTGTAAGAGAAGGAAAAACAAACCATAGAGCAATCACGGGTTTCAAAAATTCGAAAAATTAACCAAATCAGCAGTTTAGCTGAGAAGGTAATGTTACTTCTCTTTATATGTTGATTTTGTGTTTTCTCTAGATTCGTCGATGATATGAATACTAATGTCAGAATATCCTCATTAATAGATAAATCTTTCTAGATCAAAGCTGAGTTACAACTTTCAAAATTAGACCAGCGTTTGTATTTCTTAGGCCACCCAAACTGTTCAAAACCCTGTGGTGCTGATTACGGGAATGAGTTCACCTGTTTTTACTGCAATAATGATTTTTCCAAACCCAAAACCACTGTAAGTTACTTTTATGTTTTAAAAATGAAAAGCTGAATTTAATTTGAATATTTAATACTTCTATTACATTGTAATATATTGAAAGAAAACACATTCTCTCTATACAGGTTACGGTTTGAGGTTAAGTTGTTTGATAGAACTGGGAACATTGATGCCTTTGTGGAACAGAGACAAGCTGAAGCCTTACTTGGCATATCAGTTGAAAAGATTATTGAATCTGAACTACAGGTATATTTGAGCATAATTATTCACTGCTGCTTAATACAAGTGTTCATACTTTTTGACTTCTCATTTTCCTCGTATGTAATATGAAAGGAAGTTTGATAGTAATCAGATAAATGAGAAGTTCAAAGATTCAATACTAATGTTCCGCATTAAGACATTTACCAGTCAAACTAGAGAGGGACCGCTCCTACGATACACAATTATGACATCTATGCCACCATCTTTGCCAGCATCTGGGTTAGCTTCAGCTTCACAGCCTTCTGAACAGGAAAGTTTATCTTTATCTGGTGATAAAAAGTTAATACCAGATACAACAATGCTTGAAACTGAACCAAGTCCTACTGGTAAAAGGGGTCATGATTCAGTTGGAGATTCAACCCAAAAAAGCTTTAAACATGTAAAGGAAGATTAAATTACCATCATGTTGACTATTTTGTACCTTTTTGAAACTAACTTTTGACAAATATTGCGTTATTAGAAGTAGCTATAACAATGTAACCATCTTTTGTACTATAGATATTTAAGTCTATTAGAAACAAAGCAGTTCGGAAGCTGTAAGAGCTTGATCTAATGTATCTTTGCTGGAGAGAAATGTTAGTACATCCAGATGCACCCATGGATTGGAATGCTGCATTTGTTGCATATACAAGTTTGATATTTGGAGTGGAAATGTTCAAAATATTTGGACAGGTTTTGGACTTCTTGACAATGTGTGATGTGTCTGAGTCTGAAATGAAGAACAAGTAGAGTCATATATCTAGAAATGAAGTGGTTCATTAACTGGATGCATCTTGTTGCATCACTAAAGCAATGACAGTAATGCATCTCTGAGAATGCATTTATCTCTCCTATATGAACTGAAACATTTTCAGCGAAAAGGTTTATATAATAATTATAGATTTTAATATCTTTCTTTATATATCTATTATGTTCAATAGTAATCTAATATCAATAATTAAGAATTACATATGGAATTAATTTAGTTACTTATGGTTTTACTTTCCAATAATACTATATTGATAAAGTATTTGAAGAACAAGCCTTCATTATGCTAACTAGATAGCTCTATAGGCTTTTCTGTTTTAGTTGGAGTAGACGTAGAAAGGAAAGAAGTAATAATAAGTATACAACTTCATTCACCATCTAACACATTTTTAGAAATACAGAACTCAGTGCAATCAAACAGAAAATAATATATACAAGATATAATTATATGAAGCATATGACATGCTATTATACATACACTTACAAAAACTATAAAATACTTATAAAACTAATTTTAATCTAGTTGGTCCATTGATGTTGCACTATTTTCTAAACTGACCATAGAACTATCCTGCATTATATTAGATTCTTCAATACTTTGCATTAACTCTTCCAGTCTCTCTAATGAAACCCCACTTCTTAACACTTCATGTAACACCAACGCTCACTCATTCCTGGATAAAAAATGGAGAAAGAGCTGATATACCTCTTCTTTAATGTGTCTATACCTGTCAGTGACTGTATTTCCACCTTCTGCATGTATTCTTCTATGTTCTGATTGATTATAAATTTTTTTGTAAAGCATACGTACTGCCCCGTTGTGAAATGGCCCCATGTGTGGATCTTAATAGACTCTATTTTCATATGGAAGTTCATTATGATTCATTTTTTGTTATGCAAAATTTAATTGATTAAAAACTAAAAAAAATACTATTGTATATAATAAGCCCATTTCCATTACTATTTATAAACATTCAACCAGACTTACTTTCAAACCAACTTAACATCACTTATTGCTGACTAAACTTTTTCTTTATCTTATTTCAACTATTACATGACATGTGCCATAATTCGGTGACGTGTAAAATTACTTCTATGCATAAATTGCTTACTAATATTTTTTGCGCAAAACAACAAACTCTATATTCACCATCTGTTATGAATCACTGTTGACTAATGAATCCTAGATGATGACTAAGCTTTTTGTATGATAACTATTGATAATTTGAACTTATCTTCATTTTTGAACCTGTATCGTAGCCTCTTTTAATTTTCTATTATATTATGGACTTCATCCACAAATACGTCACAACATCTATAATTTCAATGTCATATGCCACCTGTTTAAAAACTTCATCAGAGTTTTCAGACTTATCTATATGCCACCTAATACAAACAATAGATACTAAGCATGTTAACCACCCTTTTCATCCAGAGACCATGCTGACTAACCATTTTTCAGTAGGTGGAAAAGCTTACTCTGTATCTAACATTAGATACAGATGACTGATAGGACTTGTCGTGGGTCTACCAAATACAGTAAAAATACTGCTTAAAACCTGCAATTAAGATGCTAATAAAATATACCACAGTAGTAGACATGGTCGATCCACAGAGACGTCAATTTAATTCAAATTCCAATTAACGTGCAAATAAAACCAAACTATGACTAGTAGTCACCTTTGTGTCTCTTAAAAGACTTTAGAGTTGTCACTTAAATATAGCAAAATAATAATTAAACTAATAATTAAATAAAAGACTTAAACAATTATCAATTAATGAGAGAAAATTCCGGTATTATGTAAATCCACCTTAATCTCATGCATGCAATCATAAACCTCTTAACTTGTCTAATTATTTATGCCGTTTCAGTTATAGTATTACCGCGAGTCCCCGCAAATAATCCCAATTCTTCCATAGATTCTCGATAATTCCCCGCGAGTCCCCGCAAAGGAATTATTCTCTAACTACGTTAACTAACAGACCGCGAGTCCCCGCAAACCTTATTAATTAACAAATAGAAGCATTAAGAACTAGAAGAACCCGAAACTAATAATTCCTACTGACGATGCATTAGAAATTATTACCCAATTAATCCTGTACTACTCGGCCGGTAGTTGTGCCACTCACTGGCTCTACCAGATTAAACTAAGTTGATCAGGCTTAATAGAATCTTAGTAATTAGACATATAAACACAGGTAATTTAGAAACATAATTCATTAGACCTTAGATTAATTCCTGAGTTTCATACATGCATGGATTATGGCTTCTTACATAATACCAGAACTAATAAATTAGCTACTCATGATAAAACACAAAAAACACATAATTATAAAAGAAGATATTAAAAAAGAAAAGAGAATACTGTACTGAAATTTAAGAAGTCGCGATCTGACAACCGCCGGTTTGGCCAAACGGTAGACTGCCCGTCGGGAAAAATCCAAGTCGCGATTGAAACAGAGCAAAACAGAACAGAACAGAGAAAAAACAGAGGAAAACTACACTACGCGAAACTGTATCCTGCGCGAGAATTATTTGTAAACTAAGAAACTATTCTATATAAAATCTATCTAATAAAACTTCTATATAAAAGCTTGTCTCTAAAGAGCTGTCCTCTAAAATAAGCTATATAAAAAACTATCTCAAAAGTGCAGGAATAATCCCATATATATAGGGATACAAATCAACAATTAACCAATCTCCTAATTGAATAAGGAAACCTTCTTCTACTTGGAAAGAGAATTAATTAAGCACATGGAATCTTTTCACTTTTTGGTAACTCCCAACTTCTCTCTTTAATTCCTTTTTGGATTGGTAATTTGCCCAAAACTTCATTGCTTCCCTTTTAAATTTCTCCGCATCACTCTGCGCATGCCCACGGATTTGACTTCATCCAACTGATTGGATTCAATTCCAATTGAATTGGATTAAATTCCAATTGGAATCAATTAATTGGAATTGGCCCATGCATTGGATTTCGAATTGGATTAAACTCCAATTGGAATTGGATTACTTGAAGCTGATTTCGGGTACAGTAGAAACAAATTGAATTTAATTTCCCATGAGTCCACTTCCTTCTCTGATTTGGATTTATTTTTTGCTTCTTCTTCTTCCAACCGTGCACAGCTCTGCTTGCAGGTTTCCTTCTTGATTTAGCCCACAAATCGTGTGGGCTTTTTAGGCGTGACTCATCTGCTCCAATTCTTTCACTTTTTTGCACATTCTTTTCTTCTTAGGCCCGATCTCTAAAACTGCAAATAAACATTAAAACCTTGGGCAAAAACCCATGAGAACTGCCATAACAAGTCCTAAAATAATACACCTAAAACGTGCAGGTCAATGACTAAGCAGACTAACTTTACTCTTTCTTCATATAGACAATATGCTGACTAACCATTTTAATGTCATAAATAAACAAAGGTCTTGCTTGCGTTTCACTTTACTTTATAATATTCAGAGAATTCTCATTCTCTTCCTTTTTGAAAATAGAATACTCTTACAATTCCTACGTGTACTTCTTCTTTATTAACTACAAAACCACTTCTCCAAATTATCTCCAATGGAAAACAGTCTTTACTGCACCTGTGCTGATTGTGGGCAATGCTACTACAACTACATGTTCCAAAAAGAAGTTGAAGAATTAATGAAGAGGCTCTTCTCTGATCCAGTATGGGCTCCTATTTTACGAAAAGCACTTAGTATGGAATGGAAACTTTCTATTCTGACTGATTATGTAGTTGGTATTGAAGGGGATCTAGATGTTACCAACACTTCTGAAAGCCAAAATATATAATAAATCAATAGTCAAAGACTGTCTTGTAATACTATAGTGTATATAGAAAATTATTATAAATTTGATGTTGTATTATAGGAAATGTTCACGAAAATAATAATTAGTTGTGTAATATACAATATTACCAAGAGTTTAAGCTTACACTTTATTTAAAATATAATGGACTATGTACTACGAATCCATATAAATATATGATATGCCCATAAAAAGGAATATATAGTTCCTATGATTTTCTAGATTTCTCTTTTTTCTTATTGCTTAATATATTATTATTATTCAATATCCATGTAATCTTCTTTTCAAAACTATAGTTATAAAATAATACAAAACCAAATGCTAATATCTGGAAACATAGTAAATTTTGGAGTTTGGAGTTTGCTAGTTTTTGTATATAAGCATGAAGGAGAATAACGTTTAACTGCCTCTGAAACTTGAAAATGGCTAATTTTAAATATAGGATGCTAATGACTAAAAACAAGAACAAATAGCTGTTGAAGCAATAGTTACGTAGACTAAGAAGATGAGAATACAATATCACTAATACTGGTAAAAGAATTGGAAACTATTTCTTTGTATATTCAATTCAGTTTCAGTCTTAGCATTGACAAAAGCAAAACAACGTTAACTACAAAAAAAATAAAAATAAAAAATAAAATTACTCGTGATTATTTTAAACTTGATTCACCATTTTATTTTTACACTCATTTAATTTAACAACTAATTATAATTTTAAAAAATTTAATGTTCGACTAGGCTGGGTACTATTAATACCAAACTGCACAAAGTGCAGCAACCCAACCTAGTTTATATAAAAGTCATAAATAAATATGTGTATATAATTGAACAAATAAAAAAATACTTCAATACCATGTATGTTCAAATAAAAACATAACATATATTTAGATTATGAATAATTGTGCAAATTCAAATTCAAAATGCAACCATATTATCAAAGTTTTTTAGGAAGGCAAAAAGGATATTATGGGCATGTTCTTTTCATGGGTTTAAAACTTGTTTTAACCCAAAACAAAACAAAACTAAAACAATATTCTTTTGCTAGACCCAAATACAAAGTTCAAAACTCAATTTTAGAAACTGTGACACCCTAGATTCACCACCCCGTATACAAGGGGTTGGCTTCACCGGATGCCTGTCTAGTTCGCACCAGGACTGAATACGTGCATAACATAATAACTCAACTATTTATTATAACAAAATAAAACTTTCATAGCCCTAAAATACATGATTATCAGTAGGATTCTGTTTCTATCATTCCCACCTTCTAGCAATATCCCATTATTCCAGTACTTCTAGATGTCCTAGTGAGCATCAAGGCCAGGCTAAAAGGCGGTGCAGCCTGTGCGACCGTCCAGGGTCCAAAATTTTGAATGGCCCAAAATTATTATAATATACTAATATGTATTAGTAGGTTTAATTTTTTAAAATTTTAGTTTTAGGCCCAAATTAATTTTGAAAATTGAAAAGTATAAATATAAAAGTAGGGATTTTTTTTTTCTTTTTTGAAATGAGAGCCCAAAATTATTTCGTAAACGTTTTACTAAACCTTTTTTTTTCTTAACTGTAGTTTATTTCGTAAAAGTGGGCATTCTCTTCCCTTCTTTCCATCTTCTTCTCCAGGACTAGGGTTTTTCTATTCTACCATTGAAATTTAGTTTCCCTTATTCAAGTTACAAAATTATTGAAATCAGTCTTTCAATTATGAGATTTTGCTATTGAACAACACAAACAAGGGTTCTTTTTTACAGGTATATGATGGAAGTAAAAAGTCCGGATCGGGATGTTTCGAGTGGCTGATGAAGATCTTGAAGATTTACATCGGATCCGCAAAATGGTAGCCTAGATATGAGAATTGGTAGCTCGGATGGTTGATGCTATAGCCCAGACCACCTATCTTCTTGATGAACCTGGCGATGAAGACAAGAAGAAAAAAACAAGCGGGGCTATCCCCCTTGTTCCACTCTGACGCTCAAGTTAGTAGAGTATAGCAATAAATTGAATGGACCAAATGCTTAAGCTTGTAAATAGTTGCATACGTGATTTTGCCTGATGCCTGAGTATATATAGAGCTCACCTGGCCTTGTCTTTTGCATTATGCTGAGCTGGAGCATCGATTGCACACCTTAATTGTCTCCACCCTTGACGGGCTCCCTCTTTATTGCCTTAGTAACGCCTTGGCTATTAATGGCTCATATAAGGCCCCTTCACCATTATGGCTCTGTAATACTAATTTCCATGAGTAACTTCTGCATGAAATCAATCCAAGGTTCTCGCCCCTTAATATTGCCTAGCTATTATATCATTGTTACCGTTATCCTGACATATGCCTTCCTGAGCTGAGCTATCTTGATTACCGACCTAAAATATTTCTTTAGCTCAGTTAACGGCCGACCCAAGCTTATTTTTGGGCCTTTTATGCTTAAGTCTTCTTTGTCTTTATTAGGCCAGGCCCAAAGGCTTTTAACTATTTTTATGCACACCAACAAACCCCAAGTATTGTTAGTGTGCCTCCCCAAGTATTGTGTTTTACTGAGCTAAAACATGATACTTACTAAGCTAAATACTTACTCTGTGTATGTGTGTGTGAGTGTGTGTGTGTGTTTTTTTTTTTTTTTTGTATGCAACCCTTCATGCCCATAAATAAGGCCTTGACTTATGTATTCACTGTGTACCTATTTAACTCATACGTATCCGACCTTTGGAGTTCCTTCCCCGACCTAAGCAAACAAGGGATGATAAGCTGCCCCTGCCATTATTCGACCTAACAGGAGTTGGCTGACCTACTGGTAATTATAACTAAGATAGATAAAGCATTATGCAAAGCAACTGATAACTTGACCGACCAAAAAAAAAAAAAAAGAAAGCTCGACCAAACGTGTACCTTCGTAGCCTGACCTAAAACAAAGTCTGAGCTATACCTGGATGAGATATGAAAGGACAGACACGTGATTCTGCAAACATAATAATGATAACGTGATCTCTGACATATGCGGTTCAACCTCCCATGTTACCTTAATTCTCGATACAACTTCCCTTTATTAAATTGGTCTATTCCTTTTTCGTTTCAACTTTCACCATTCTCCAACCGTTGTGCTTACTCCCTTTAAAACCCCGAATACACACTCATTCTTGCCTTTACGCATTCAAAAAAACTACTTTTGTCAAACTCTTCCCTTTCGTCCTTAGTTGTTTTGTGCCTTTCTTCTGTTTTGCTGCTAACTCCACCGCGCTTCCACCGTATATGAAGAAAACTCCCATGGCTGAGAAAAGAAGCTCTAGTAGCGGCCTCCCTCCCCCGAACCTACCGAAGGTCATTCAGTCCCTTCCTCTCCCTCTCATTATTTAAGTTTCGAAGGTACTGTAAGCCAATCGCCGGTTAGGGCTAGATCTTCGGCTAGGGTAATGCAAACTACTGTTCCGCCCGATGTAATTTTTGAAGACTTGTCGATTGTTCCCCCCCACCACCACTAATTTAGCAAGTAATAAGAATCTAGTTCCAAAATCTTTCGGCCTCCCAGACTATGAGATTATGCCAGATTCTGTCGCCCCAGTAGTTCCTCCAGTACATACAGCCGTTACCCCTCTTAGATTTCATTTTGATGAAATTTCTAGTGAATTAACCCTAGAGGATCTAGAAGCCATAAAATCAGGCCACTATTTTGACCCGGCTGTTCCTATTTGATTACACATTGTTGAAGAACGGGTAGATGACGAGTCTAATGGTTGGATTGCCATTTACGAGCAGCACGTCAAATCTAGGCTAAAACTCTCTGCTCCAGCCTTTTTTGCTGACCTATGTAACCACTTTGATGTGGGGATGACCTAATTCGTTCCCAATGCCTTTAGATTCTTGGTCGGCTTCCTGTGCGTTTACTCATGAGCCTAAGTCCGACCTTCCTTAGGTTTGCTCTTTCAGTATTATACTATCTGCCAGTACCCTCTAGGTCCGATCCGGGCTGAATAACCCTGCAAAAAAGAAGGAACGTTTCCTCTTTCATAACTGATTTTCCTGATGCCATAAAAAACTGGAAATCACGATTCTTCATGGTAAAGGCCGAAGAAGCCAATCTTCCTTATCGATAGAAGAACTTAGTCCTACCAGGAGACCAAACCAGAGCTACATTTGACCCAATCTTGATGTCACATTGTAGGGTGTTAGAATCCTTCACTTAGAAATACGCGGTTACATATCCTTCGGAGGCCTTTTTAGTTAGCCCAGCCCCTAATATCATTGGAGAAAGTAATAATCTATTTTCTGCTTTTAGCTATAATGTTACGAATTTTAGCTCGGTTTACCGATGTCTTGGTTTTTGCTTAACAGGTGGGTTCAGCGGCTTTGGCAAAAAGCGGAAGTCCAATCGGCAAATGACTACGACCTCGAGCTCTACGCAAAACCCCCCGCGGAGATAGACTTGACCCAAGAGGGGGAGGTGCCCTACTGAAGCCTTGATTCTCCGGGCCTCGAAGAAAACTAAACCAACCCTAGGGGAAGTTCAAGCAGCAAAGAGGGACAAAGCCTCGCAGACCCATCCAAGTCTCCCAATATTGACGGGCCCAACCTACGGGGTTGAGGTTCCCAACCCAGATAAGTTACTGGGACCACTGGATTCTGCCACCAAAGAGAGAATGATTATTTTGAAGGATGAGAAAGAAAGGCCAGCCTCCCTAGCCCGGCCAATATTCCAGCCTTACTTGTCAGAGCCCCAACCTGGAGACCTGATGCCTTACATGGGGATAATGAACAAATCCCACAATTCATTCAGGGAGATTATAGAGGCAAGCAACCGGATGAAGTAGAATGTGGAAAGGATAAATGACTTGGCTAAAAATTTCAGCCAAGAGGAAGCCTTCATTGCCTCTCATGTTAAACGGGTAAGTATTGAATTCTGAGCTTACTGCTTTAATCTACCTGAATACTTGAATGAAAAACTGATGTAATGTATAATGCCTGCTATAGGTGGGAATAAACTATGGAGCCACGGCCAAGAGAACCATAGCGCTGGACATCCTTTCACAGAGCTGCGAGCAAGAATGGTTGAAAAGACTGACTGAAGAGATTGACAAACTTAAAATGAAGCTCGGAGTGGAGTCCAGCAAGGTCACCAACTTGGAAGCTATAAACACCGAGCTATATCAGGAGAATCAGAGGCTGGGTACAAAGTCTAGTTAAATGGAGACCAATGCAAGTGGCCTAGAGGTGGAGGTCGGGAGTTTGAAGGAGGAAAATGCCAATCTGAAGAAGGCTCTGGAGGAGGAAAAAAAAAAAAAAGAGGTCGGTAGGGCTGTTAAGCCCATCAGAAGTGGAGGAGGCACGCCAAGCCACGCTGAGGGCCTTTACTAGAGTTGATGAATTGGCATTTCATGGAACTAATCCAATGTGGCTACACGCTGTACTGGGATGAAGCAAGAGGCCCCAGGTCAGTGGAGGGTCTACTTGAAGAGTCCCTGGCTCATAAATCGTTGCTGGCTCCAGGTCGGTATCCTTTTGATTTAATTGATGAAGTCAAGCAAGAATGCCGAGATACAGGCATTCCCCTACCAGAAAATGCTGAAGAAGAAGAACTGACGGCTGAACCAACCGGGCCAACTGAACAAGAAGCTACCTCTCAAGCTCCTCCAGCCTGATTTCTTTTTGAACTTGGTTTATCAAACAATTTTTCCCTATTTTTTGGATATTTTCTAACTGTTTTTATCTGGCTGGCGAATGGGTTTTCCGGTATAACTGCTTATACATGCTCTACTGTAATTTCTTCACTTCTTCCCTATAATGTTTGCTTATTTCCTGTTTACGCATAATATTTTGTAAGTGTGCGGCATTCCAAGCCCAAGGGACTAGTTGCCCTTATAGGTCTTCTAATACGTAACTGCCTTTAGGTCGAGCTTCTATCACTCGGTAGGGCATTGATTAAGACATTGCACAATGATCCGAACACTTTGTCTCATCTCTTCGATACAAATATAGTAACGATCATAGCAATCTCGTCTGGTACCTACTGGTATGTCAGGATCCGATTGGTCATAAACATCGTAAGGTGCTGCTCTTCGGAAATCCTAATATACCCCCTGGACCTCTTAACATTACACCGCTGAATCCCTAATCCTTTGCTTGCTGTGCAGTGACAGTGCCAATATCCACTAATCGTTGTTTCCAGATGCAGTTGCCGGTTGACATCTCTTCCCAATTAGATACTAACTTGTCCTGATCCTGCGGTTTGCTAATAGCCTAGCTTCGTAAAACCAAATCTCTTGGTACAAAGGGTCAATGTCTGACCCGGGCATCAAAGTGCTACCAAACTAAATTCTTATAATTAATCTGATGTACATAGGCTATGTCCCGGGCTTCTTCTAACAAGTCTAAGCTAAGCTTTAGATTTTCCTGATTCTGACTTCTCTCAAAATGCATGACTCTAGGTGCACTATTCTGTACTTCTGGAGGTATGACTGTGTTAACCCCAAATGCTAATTCAAAAGGAGTCTTACCTGTGGCAGATTTAGGTGTGGTTCGGTGACACCATAGCATGCGAGGTAACTGTTCTACCCAATTGTTGCCTTTATCCTCTAGTCTGGTTTTGGGTCCATGTAACAAGGTTCGATTGGTGAGCTGCACCTGCCCATTTGCTAAACGCTGAGTAATTCCTAACTTAGTACAAAGTGTTATGAATTCCTTCGATTCAAACTGAGTTCCATGATCCGAGATAACAGAGTTAGGTATACCGAACCAACAAATAACTTGCCTTCACAAGAACCGAGCTACGTTGTGTCCCGTTATGCTTGTTAGTGCCTCGGTTTCTACCCACTTACTGAAATAATTGATGGCCACAACTAGATACTGGCAAGAATCGATCTTAGGAAAAGGACCCATGAGATCTATTCCCCATTCTGCGAAAGGCCAAGGTGCTAATATTCCCGTAAAGCTGGATGCTGGTAGCCTATGTACTGGTGCGTGATGCTGACAACTGGAACAATGCTGAACTTACTCTGTTGCCTTATGAAATAACCAGGGCCAATAAAACCAGCCCTAATTACTTTTTTTGCCAAATTCTGAGCCCCGATATAGGACCCACAATCTCCCTGATATATTTTTTGAAGCATGGCCACTGCTTCTCCTGGACCCAAACACTTCAACAATGGCATTAAGAAACCCTTTTTGTATAAATCATCCCCAACAATTTGATAACGCTTTTCAACGTATCCGTTGTGCCTCTTTGCGTGACTCAGGTAACATGCCATCCTGTAGGTACTGCCACAAAGGAATTCGCCAATCATGACTTTCAAATATAGGTAAGATCACCGACTCGGCCGTGCTCCGAGCTTACACTTCTTCTACCAAAACACTCTTAGTTATCTAAGAATAAACTGAGGAAGCCAATTTGGATAATGTATCTACATTCATGTTTTGCTCCTTGGGACTCACTCTATAGCCCATTTCAAAAAAGTTTGTAGTTGTTATTGTTGTACCAATGCTAAATATTCCTCCATCTGCCTATCTTTAGCCTTATACTCTCCCAAAATTTGTTTGATGACCAACTGTGAGTCTGAACAAATTTTCAAATTTTGGACCCCTAGTTTACGAACTAATTTTAGGCCGGCTAGCATGGCTTCATATTCCACCTCATTATTTATGGCTGGGAAGTAGAACCGTAAAGCATATGTGTAAGCTTCCCCTGATGGGCTAGTGAGGATAAGACCAGCGCCCGACCCCGACTGGCTAAAAGCTTCATCAACATGAAATATCCATGAATCGTTGCCTTTTGTAATTGATAAAGAAAGCCCAGCTCCTTGTGACGAAACCTGTGAAGTCTCCTGGGTATCGGATATCCCCTCTACCAAAAAATTAGCTAATACCTAGCCTTTAACAGCGGTTCGAGGTGTAAAGGTAATTTCGTAATCTCCAAGCTTTACGGCCCATTTAGTGAGACGACCTAAGACTACAGCTATTTTTGAGGTGGCTTTAAAAGGGGCATCGGTATAAACAGTAACAGGATGTGCATCAAAGTAAGGTTAAAGACGACGAGTAGAGTGAACTAGAGCCAAAGCCAATTTCTACAGATAGGAATAATTCTTCTCCACAGCCTGTAAAACTTTGTTAACAAAATAGATGGGTCTTTGAACCTGATTATCCTCCCTAAGCAAAACTGAGCTAATCACAGATTCAGTGGTAGCTAAATACATGTATAACCGTTTTCCGGGAATTGGCACAGTTAAAGATGGTAAAGAAGCTAAATATGATTTTAACTATTCAAAAGCTATCTGACATTCTGGAGTCCAAATAAACTTATTTGACTTTTTCAAAATGTTAAAAAAGGGGAAGGCTTTTTTCACTAACCGAGCTAAAAACCGATTTAAAGCAGCTAACCTACCCGTCAATTGCTGTACCTCATGGATGGACCTAGGGGGGTGCATTTGTAAAACAGCCTCTACTTTCTTTGGATTAACTGAAATACCACCTTCGGAAACCATGTAACCCAAAAACTTACCCGAGGTAGCCCCAAAAATGCATTTTTTAGGATTTAATTGTAACTTATACTGAGCTAATGTTTGAAGTATTTCACAAAGATCAAGTAAATAAGCAGATTCATTTCTATTTTTGACAAGTAAATCATCGACATATGCCTCCATATTCTTATATAACTGTTTTTTAAAGATCTTATTGACAAAACGTTTGAAAGTAGCCCCAGCATTTTTTAAACCGAAAGGCATAGTAATGAAACAATAGGTACCTTTGTTCATGATAAATGGCGTTTTCTCTTCATCCTCCTTAGCCATGAAAGTTTGGTGATAGCCCTTGTATGCATCCAAAAAGTTAAGAAAGCGGAACCCATCAATGGCATCGACCCGAATGTCGATTAAAGGCAGAGGGAACCAATCCTTGGGGCAGGCTTTATTTAGATCTATAAAATCTATGCACATAAGCCAGGTGCCATCTGGCTTGGGAACTAACACGGGATTAGCTAGCCATTCAGGGTAATCCACTTCTCGAATAATATGTACCTCTAACAAAGCGTTGACTTCAATCTCCACGTATTTACT
Organism: Leptodermis oblonga; assembly: GCA_016801395.1. Classification (NCBI taxonomy): domain Eukaryota; kingdom Viridiplantae; phylum Streptophyta; class Magnoliopsida; order Gentianales; family Rubiaceae; genus Leptodermis; species Leptodermis oblonga. The sequence continues at coordinate 27,860,435 of CM028755.1, forward strand.
GCGTTCTCCTCTGAAATTATGCTTCCGCTGGCGAATCGGCCTATGACTACCATCAATGGATAACCTGTGTTCAATAATGTTTTCGAGAAATACCAGGCATATCTTCTGGACCCTAAGCAAAGATCTCTGCAAACTCATATAATAAGTTAAGAAAATCATGCTCTAACTGAGAAGATTGATTACCTTATTTGGGTCGGCAGCCAGGGGAACGGCCTTAACCTTAGCTCCAGCCTCAATGAACCATTCTGAGCAGCCTGTGGGATCTTCCAGGTCAGTGATATCAATGATACGAGATGTACTGCCCTCAGGAATAACTAGTGGAGCTCGTGATGTGAGGGTTGGCGAGACAACCTGAACAATGGGTAAACTGGAATGCAAGGGCACCTGCTCTTTTAGCGAAGCTATATAGCACTGCTTAGCCTATTTAACATCACAACAAAGAGAAGCCATGCCATCCATGGTAGGAAATTTCAAAAGTATATGCATAGTAGAAGCAATGGCCTGAAACTCATTTAATCCAAACTAGCCTAGGTACACATTGTAAGGTGATAGCTCATCAATAACTACGAAATTTATGGTTTCTATACATTTTATCTGGCCAGCTATCAAGGTGACTGGTATGCTTAACTGCCCTATAGGAATAACATGGTTGGTGTGAGTTATTCGAAGAAGAGCTCACGGATGTGGAATGTTTCCTAGGAAAGTGGATCGTTGAAAGGCACACCTTGACTTACTTAAGTTTCAAAATTCATACAAGACATATAGTGAGATAAACTACTTTAGCTATAACCTAGCAAGAATAAACGAATTGAAACCAGCAGAAATTAGGTGAAGCAAGAAACCTAATTACCCTATAGTCTCGCTTGTGTTATCTAAACATTAAAATGCAAATTACACAAGTACAAAATAAGAATTCTAAAGCTAAGGAATAAACCTCACAAGATATAATAATATGAATTCTAATAATTTGCTGTCCTATTATTTTTGGCCAAGCTTCCCTTAAATAGAAGAGGTTGCGCGCCTTTACTTGAGTTGTAAGAAGAAAAGAATTAAGAAACAAAAGAAATTGAAAACCAACTAGAGTTGGTATTCCTACAAGAAAACAAGTTGCCAAAAGGAACATGACAACTTGAGGAAATTTTCTGCCACCCTAAAGAAAAGGGAAATCCAAAAATTCCTTGTAAAAAAATAAAAGGAAACTTAATGCAAAAAGGATTCAAGAAGTGAAACCTTTTTGGAAACAAAGAGATAAGGTAATCAGTTAGTTGTAACAAACTTGTAACAACCTTCTAACAACCCTTAACAAACTAGGAATAGAATTAGGAAACATGCCAAATCCTAATCCTATCCAAACACCTAAAACCTAACTCCAGTATAACTGTGGTTTGGGCCAGAGACGTGTAGCTGTTAGGCTAGATTGATGAAGCCTGTGTGCTGATGGATTCAGCCTATTGAATGTAGCATTTTGGAAATGAAATGAGATGGAATAAAACTTCACCAAATAGTTCGGATGGGTCCAGACACAATGAGAAGTTTTTTGAATCCGTCTAAAGTGCCGAAAATTAAGAAAATCAAGATCCTTTGCAATTCTTCAAGATTCATCAATAGCAGTTCTCCTAAAAAACCAAGAAGTTCAAGAACCTCAAGATTCATCAAGATCCATTTCAAGAAGTTCAAGAAACCTTCCTAAAACTTCAAGAAATATGCCTAGCTTTAAGCCTTGGTTTGGGCCAGCTCGGTTAATCTCACGGAGCTTTCCTTTGCAACTCTCGAACTAGGCACGGGGCGTCATGCTGATGCAGGGATCGAATGGCCAAGTGGAATGAAGCCAATGATGACCTCCTTAGACCTTTCGGGCTGAAAAGGATTCGTCCTCGAATCCTGCCTGTGTGTTACGGGTCAAACCTCTCATTCTTGTCCCGCAACCCCCTCGATGCCCCAAGAGTATAAACTGGCATGTTACGGCCCATACACCCCGCACATGGCGCAGCCCAAGTATTCCTTGCAGCAGCAGCACGCCTTGTAGCACAACTGCCACATCATCAGCGCGCACGCCCTGTGCCACACTCCCAGTACGTAGCCCGCGACATGCCCTACAACGTGTACCGCGACACATGGCAGGGCACTTCAGCACCGCCAGCACGCCCTGCGCCAGACTTCCAGCGCACGCCCACTACTCAACCTGCGACATGCCCTATGACACAACACAAGCGTGCCCCCCGCCACAGCAGAACCAACATGTGTCCCTGCACCACAACACAAGCAGAACCAGCACGTGTCCCCCGCGACTCGCAGTGCGACAAGCTTCGTGACACAACGCCAGTACGCTCTGCGCCACAGCAGCACCAGCGCGCAACCAGCACCAAGCACCACAACGACCAAATCCAACGGTGCCATACATTGTATATATTGATTTGTGTTATGTTATTCATATTGTAATAGTTAGTAAGGTTGGGGGATGTTAGTTTTAGTTAGATAGGTGATCTTTCGCAAGATCACTCATTTTATACGCATTGATCCCATGACCAGTTACTTTTTATTTTTAGCCATTCTAGTTATTGGTGGGTTGTTATAATGCAAGCAGGAGTTGGGTTTCCACCGCCCTTTTAAGCTCTTGGCTATTTCTTGTAATTTCCCTTCTTTTATTAATGAAAACCAAGCTTTAGCTTATGAGTTTGCATTCCTTTATTTTCATTGATTCGGATGTGCTAATTACAAGTACTTTGGGAACGAGTCCCATTGCGAGAATTGGCGGAAGCTTAGCTAGCGATAGCCTTGCTTGCCATACAGCGCGCTCATTTTGGTAATTCAAAAGAGTGCCCCGTGACAGTTGGTATCAGAGCCTGCAGCTGAAGAAACGACTCTTCAATTGGCCTTGGAGACGAGATTAATTAGACCATTTGGATCATAGATTTTGCCTGGATTCAAATGGTGCGATTAAGTTTTGATGCTAAAATTGAGAATAGCTAAACCGTTTGGATCGCAAATTTGGCCCGGATTTAAAATGGCAACTATCGGGAGATTTGATGCTGAAATTGAGTCTGATGGTTTGGATCACAGTTCTGACTGGGTTCAAATGACAGTTGGTCTTAGAGACGAACCCATGCTTCATCTACGTTTATGGAAGTGGTGACCTGAGAAGGGGCAACCTACAAGTAAAGTAGGCCAATCAGAGTGAACCGACGGTGGACGGAAATGGTGACCTGAGAAGGGGTGACCTATGCCTAGTGTAGGCCAATCAGGGTGTACCGCCGTGAACGTTGAATCGTAAGCGTGGTGATTGTTAGGATTCCAAGTATCATATATTAGAGTCCCTCAAGGAGAGTATTCTTGAGTTGCGATTGAGTAGAAACCCAGGGAGCAAGACCCCTGGTGGAATAATCGAGATTTACTCTGCTGGTTCGACTTGATGGAACAAGTGCCCCAGTTATCAGAGATCAAATTGCTTCAAGGAGTACTTGGAGTGTAGTGCTTGCGCATTTTGCGCCTATTTTTCTAGTTCGACTTGGTGAGTCAGAGGAGGTAGTAAAGTGTTCCAGAGTTGAATGGCATGATGTACAGCGTTGATTCCATGCGTGGTTCAAGTAGATGTGCTCATAGTACCAGGTCAACAATTTCTAACTTATGAGTTGGTGAAAATTCTGTGTTGTTGCAAGATGATAAGTTCAAGGACAATGTTTCTTCCGAGAGTGGAGCAAACGATTGTGAAGACTTATTCTGAGATGTGAAACACAATTTCTAAAAATCAGGCTGAAGGGCAATGGTTCTTTTCGAGATGGGATACAATTGGTTGTGAAGGCCAAATCAAATTGAGACTTTTTGAGGAAATAGGCTGAAGGGCAATGGTTCTTTCTGAAATGGAATGTAATCGATTTTGAAGGCCAAATCTGAGTTACGAGCTTTCAAGGAGGCAGGCTGAAGGGCAATGGTTCTTTTCAAGAGGGAATGTAATCGGTTGTGAAGGCCAAATCTGAGACGAGCAAGTACAAGGAGAATTCTGAGGATAATTGGTACGCATAAATGAGCAAGGCTATTTCTGGGCATAACGGTAAGTTGAAGGGCAACAATTCTTTCACGACTGGGGGCAATTTGGTTGAAAAGGCTTATCCCATTTTTTTTTTAAGGGTGTCAAAAATGTTCACATACCTTTGTTGTAAACAAACAACGGTGATCTTATGTATGTGGCATGGAGCTTAATCAGAAAATCCATCTAGCTGATGGTCTACATCAGAACTTTGCAAGACTACAGAGGTAGGGATGCTTGATTTTGGGTTGGGCTTTGCTAGCAAGAAGGGAGGTGTAGAACTACAATGTGGAGCTGTTCGTGAGTGTCGCAATGATGTATGGACATATTTGCCCCTACCGCCACCCCAAAGCTAGTGTTCATGCCGTGAAGACAGAGTGGAAAGGTGATAATCTAAGGCATGAAGTTTGATCGGGATTGTTAGAATCTAGTTGCCTAAGCCTTGGTCTTTATTGCAGCAACCCGGGTATGAGCAGCCAAGAATAGTGGTCAAGCCATTAGTCAAGCACAGATGGGTAGAGATCCTAGTACAAGATTTATGGTGAAACTAAGTCAGCAAAAGGTGATTGGTCTAGCGTTTATGGGAGATTTGATAAGCACCACCCTGGTCAGTTAAGCCATTCGTCAAGCATAAACGGGTAAGGACCCAAGTTGAAAGATTTATAGTGAGATTGAGATGGTTGACATCAAGAACATTCCACACCCGACTGGTCCAGGACACCTTGGTGGGAGATTTAAGAAGCAAAGTCAATCGGTTAAGCCATTTGTGGAGCGACGATGGGTAGAGACCCAGAATAGCAAGATTGGTGGTGAAACTGAGAAGGAACGGATCTAGGACATCCCACATCCCATTCGAGATTGGGTTTGAAAGACTGAATTTGTAAATCTCGTTCAGGGAACTCCCGTCATCAGAATTGAAGAAACCGCCAACCTTATCCCTATGGTGGTGTGCTCCAGCAGAAATAATGATGAATTGGGTTAGAATTCACAGTGGGAAGAAGAATATTTTGGCCGAACAAAGTAAGATAGCTCAGACCAAGTCATCACTTTGGGAATTTTTCTTCCTACACGGGACATTTTGAAGTGCAGGCAGTTGCAACATTATAATGCGCATTGAAGCCGACCATGTTGAACTTTTGCCTTGTTGATCATGAACTCAAATTAAAATGAGTGAGTGTTCAGTGAGCTATTACTTTCGGATGGCAAAAATGCACAAGCAGAAGTGGGCACAAGGCGAGAAACCTCGATGCTTTCCAAGTGTTAAGAAGAATATCGATGGCGCTGAGGACGTCGCCAAATCAAGTGGGGGAGAATGTTACAGGTCAAACCTTTTGTTCTTGCCCCGCAACCCCAATAATGCCCCAAGAGTATAAACTGGCATGTTGCAGCCCATATGCCCCGCACATGGCGCAACCCAAGCATACCTCGCAGCAGCAGCGTGCCTTGCAACACAATAGCCACAGCATCAGCGCGCACGCCATGCGCCACACTCCCAGTACGCAGCTCGCGACATGCCTTGCGACACATGGCAAGCGCGACCAGCGCCCTGCGCCAGACTTCCAGCGCAAGCCCGCGACTCAACCTGCGACATGCCCTGCGACACAACGCAAGTGCCCCCCAACTCCCACAGCAGAACTAGCACGAGCCCCGCGACTAGCCATGCGATAAGCTCTATGACACAACACCAGCGCATTCCACGCCACAACAGCACCAGCGAGCGCCCAGCGCCCAGCACCACAACGACCGAATCTAATGATGCCCAACCTTGTATATATTGATTTGTGTTATGTTATTCATGTTGTAATAGTTAGTAAGGTTGGGGGATGTTAGTTTTAGTTAGACAGGTGATCTTTCGCAAGATCACTCATTTTGTACGCATTGATCCCCTGACCAGTCACTTCTGATTTTTAGCCTTTCTAGTTATCGGTGGGTTGTTGTAATGCAAGCAGGAGCTGAGTTTCCACCGCCCTATTAAGCTCTTGGCTATTTCTTGTAGTTTCCCTTCTTTTATTAATGAAAACCAAGCTTTGGCTTATGAGTTTGCCTTCGTCTATTTTCATTGATTTAGATGTGCTAATTACAAGTACTTCGGGAACGAGTCCCGTTGCGAGAATTGGTGGAAGCTTGGCTAGCGATAGCCTTGCTTGTCACACAGTGCGCTTATTTTGGTGATTCAAAAGAGTGCCCCGTGACAGTGTGTCACGGGATGCTCTTTGAGGTTATTGAAAGCGTACCGTGTGGCAAGCAATCCGTTGGAGATTGCTTCCGCCAAGTCCTCGCCGCCAGACGCAATCAGCACAGTAATGCCTTTAGTGGGACGGCAAGGACAAAGTGCAACTTGTAGGGACGCAAACGTTAATGATAACAATTGAACATGGGCAAGAGAATGTAGATTAAGAATGCTTAAATCAACTAGCAAATGCTTAACTTACATTAAAATCGGGTACGGTAGCAGAGCATACGTCATATACTACAGTAGTAGGAAAACTAGTGAAAAATTATAAGTGCCTGTAGGAACGTACAAGGTGTGAAAGATATTAAATCTTTCAACACTTATAAAAAATGCTATCTATGCTAACATACTACTCTAAACATACCCCTACTTGGTAAAGATAGGGCATATTGTACATAAAAAGTTATGAGCTAGGAAAAACAAGTAAAAACCATCGTGTCGAGTCGAGCATCGCAGTCGAGACACGATGGGCAGCAAAACAGCGCAGTGGTGAATATGCGAGGGTTGTGGGACACCAAGGGGAGTACACCATCGTGTCGAGTGGAGTATTGTTGTCGAGACACGATGAGCTGCAAAATGGCGCAATGACGGGTGCGCAAGGGTTGCGGAGCAACGTTGAAGAGTTTGCTCGTAACATTCTCCCCCACCTAAGTTGGCGATGTCCTCGGAGCCTTGGATTACTGGTAAGACTCAATGAGTGGCTTGAAGGCTTGGATGTTCTTCTCTAGCTCCCAAGTGTTTTCTTCATCATCACATCCTTGCCAATTGATAAGGTACTCTGTCTGATCTTTACGGGAGCGTCTGACAGTACGATCGTCAAGGATAGCTTTTGCAACTCATTTGCCACGCGCTGGGATATTGAATTCTTGTCTTTGTGGTTGCCAGCGTGCCCGTTCATCCCTGTCCTCATGGTAGCACTTTAACAAGCTAACATGAAATACTGGGTGTGTTTTCCACCAATCTGGGGCATCCACTTTGTAAGCCACCTTGCCAACTCTCTTTATGATTGTAACAGGGCCAATGTATTTTTGCATCAAACGGGGGTCCCTATTCCAAACACTTTTGCTATGTTGTTGCCTAGGTATCTTGACCATCACCTTGTCCCCAACGTTAAACTCAACAAATCTGCGGTCCTGATCAGCATATTTCTTCATTCGCGTAACCGCCTTCTCCAAATAGCTTCTCGTGATATCTACATTTTGCTTCCACTCTAGTGAATAGTTTTGGGCTCTTGGGGATTTGGACTTTCTAGCAAGGTCCACAGTGTGTGGTAAGAGAGGTTGTTGTCCAGTAACAATTTCAAAAGGGCTCTCGTTGGAGGAAGAGCTCTTCTAAGAGTTGAAGCGCAGTTGGGCAATGTCCAGGAGCTTCACCCATTCCTTTTGGTTGGCTGAGACAGAGTGTCGAAGGTATTCCTCCAACATGCCGTTGAACTGCTCCGTCTGGTCATTAGATTCTGGATGAGCTGTGCTGTTCATGTTCAGTTTGGAGTCGAGGATCTTAAAGAGTTCGGTCCAAAAATGTCCAGTGACGCGAGAATCCTGAACACTGACAATATCTCACAGCAGCCCCAATATTTGACAATGTACTTGAAGAAGAGTTGAGCAGTCTCCTCCGCTGTGACGTATTGAGGTGCAGGGATAAAAGTTGCATACTTGGAAAAACGGTCGACCACCACCAGGATTGAAGCAAGGTCTCCAACTTTTGGCAGCCCACTGATGAAGTCGAGCGATACACTTTCCCAAGGTTGGCTTGGAGGTGGAAGTGGCTCCAGGAGCCCACTCTTCTTTTGATGATCTGGTTTGTCTTGCTGGCAAATAAGGCATATCCACACGAAGTCATCAACATCGTCTTGCATGTACGGCTAGTAGTAGCCCCTCTTCACCAGCACCAGCCTCCTTTCCATTCCTGGGTGTCCAGCCCAAGGCGTGTCATGGCACTCCTTTATGATGTCCTTTCTTAACTCCCCACCTTTAGGAACATAAAGGCGGCTTCTTCGAGTATAAAGGAGTCCATCGTCGAGCCAAAAATGTCGTGCCTTTCCTTTCTCTACCAGCTTGACCAAATGTGCCGCATTGGGATCTGTCAGCAGTAGGTTCCGTATCTGGTCCTTCAGGTTGGTAGAGACTTGACTCCCAGTAAAAGTACACATATGAGAAAACACTGCTAATTGGATCTGACGACTAAGGGCATCAGCAACGTTGTTCGTCTTCCGGTCTGGTACTCCAAGGTGAAGTTAAATTCTGCTAGTAATTCCTGCCATCTTGCTTGTCGGCTGCTTAACTTAGGTTGCGTCAAGAAGTGGCTAACAGCAGTGTTGTCCGTCTCCACCACGAACGGGGCTCCCAATAAGTAATGCCGCCAAAGCCGTAGGTAATTGACAACTGCTAACAACTCCTTCTCGTGGGCAGAGTAACGCTTTTCAGCACCATTCAGTTTGCAGCTCTCATAGGCTACAGGGTGGCCTTCTTGCATCAGTACTCCACCAAGGGCGAAGTCTGAGGCATCTGTGTGCACTTCAAAGGGTTTCAACATGTCTGGAAGTGCGATCACAGGATTAGTAGACATGCTCTTCTTAAATCTTTCAAAAGCTTGTTGGCAGGAGTCGTCCCACTTCCATGCCGTCTCCTTCTTGAGTAAGTCCCTCAGGGGTAGGGCTACTTTGGAGTAATCCTTCATAAATTTTTGATAGTAGTTTGTTAGACCGAGGAACGATCGAAGTTCTGTGATGCTGCTAGGTTGTCTCCACTCCGTAATAGCCTGTACTTTCTTGGGGATCCATGCGGATTCTACCCGGTTCAATGATGTGCCCCAAGAAATCGATCTTCTTTGTGCGAATAAACATTTCGAGGGTTTGGCGTAGAGCTCGTGCTCTCTTAGCCTTGTCAGCACTCGTCTCAAGTGTCCAAGGTGATCCCCCAGCGTTTGCTGTAGACCACGATGTCGTCCAGGTAGACCACCACAAATTGGTCAAGGAAGTCTCGAAGTACCTGGTTCATGAGGGTACAGAAGGTGGCTGGGGCATTAGTCAGCCCAAAGGGCATGACTTTGAACTCGAATGCCCCATATCTCGTCACGCAAGTTATCTTGTGCTCGTCTCTCTCCTTGATGCGAACCTGCCAATACCCAGAGCGCAGGTCAATCTTTGTGTAAAACTTTGCGCGACACAGTTGATCAAAGCAATCGGCGATGAGTGGGATCAGGTACTTGTTCTTGATGGTGAGCTTGTTCAGTGCCCGATAATCCACACAGAATCGCAAGGAACCATCATGCTTCTTCTGAAAAAGCACAGGAGCTCCAAACGGTGATCTTGCTGGTACGATAATACCACACTCCAGCATCTCAGTAAGCTGCTTACGCAGCTCTGCAAGCTGAGGTTGTGTCATCCTGTAGGGGGCGCGAGCTGGAGGCTTTGTACCTAGGATTAACTCAATCTCATGGTTCACCTCACGCCTAGGGGGTAGTCGTCTCGGCAACTCATCCAGCATTACGTCCTGGAACTCTTCCAAGAGTAACTTCACTGAGGGGTCCACCGGTCCAGACTCCTCAATTTCCTCCCAGCAGAGGTAAGCTAAATAGCTCACCTCATCATGTTTTAGCTCCCTGTTGAATTGCAAGGCTGAAAGTCGTTTCTCAGTTGACTGTCCAGCCACAGCACGAATCAGGCACGGACTGTCACCCAAAACAACCAGGGTATTCTCGTGTGGGTAGATTGCAATCCTCATGTCTCGCAAGAAGTCCATCCCGATTATCAACTTGAAATCATCCATCTTCATGGTATGGAAACTCACCTTGAACACAAACGAACCAGCTTTCATAGTACATCCCCAAGCAACGCCTATAATTTGTTGTGCGGCAGAGTTGACAACCTTGACTCTGCCCGTAGACTTCTCTAACGTGAGGCCTAGCCTTTCCACCTTAGAACTTGTGAGGTAGTTGTGCGAGGCCCCCGTGTCTATTAGCGCCCGAATGGGCTTCCCATTCACTTATATGTCCACGTGCATCAGACCGTTGTGCTTGCTCCGCAACGGCTTCACGTGCTCAATGTCATCATCACTCAGAGTGGACGGTGGCTTGTCCATGAGTATTTCTCCCACATTTTTGGCTACGGGAAACTTCTTCTTTTCAGCCAGAAGCTTTGCGATCAGGAAGTCGACCTGGTTTTGAGGAGAGGGCTCAGCTTTCCCCTTTCTTGAGGTTTCCTTCAACGCATTGCAATAGAATGTGAATGCCCCCAGGGCATTTGGCTCACCCTCCTCTTGATCCTCTTCGGGAACGTAAGGTTCTCCTGAAGACTCCGGTTGTTCTTTATCGAAGAGGGCATTCAACAACTTCTTCTTTCTCGGATAGTCAGCCATTCTGTGCGGCCCTTGACAAATGTAGCATTCCATCTTCGCCGTCGAACCCTGACTGTTGGTGGGTCTCCATCCACTGAACTGACCCACGCTACCGCTGCTACTGGCTGGGGAAGCTCGATCTCCCCCACCTTTCCCAACATTCGGGTTAGGTCTCCCGAATCTACTTTTTCCACTTCTCTGAGTATTGTTGCTGTTGGTCGGTTTGCTCTCCCGACGGGCTCAGTTTGATAGTCCACCAGACTCTCTGCGTGGGCTATCGCTTCTTCAAGGGTCTCCACCCGAGCTCGTTGCACCTCTTGCCTGACCCATGGTTTTAATCCTTCTTTGAAGAAGAAAAGTTGGTCTGTCGTTGACATGTCAGAGATGTTCAGTCGACATGTCTAGAACTTTTGAACGTACTCGCGAATCGACGCTGTCTGCCTTAATGCAACTAGCGCTCGTCGAGCTTGTTCCTCTATGTTGTGGGGGAAGAACTGCTTCTTTAACTGCAACTTGAGCTCATCCCAAGTATCGATTGACAGCCTCCCCACTTGGATCTCCATCTTTTGTGAGTGCCACTACACTTTGGCATCACCCGACAAATACATTGCTGTAGTGGCGACCTGTTGAGTCTCATCTATCAGGTTGGTCACCTCAAAATATTGCTCGATGTCGAAGAAGAAGTTCTCAATCTCCTTTGCATCGCGCGCACCTCCATATTGCTTCTGATCTGGAACTTTGTGTCTCAAAACATTCCTGCCTAGCAGGCCATTCCCGACAGCGTTCTGGTTACCGAAAGCTAACTATACCATGTTCATTTGACCTTGAAGCATTTCAACAACTTCCTTCAGCTCAAGGATCAAGTTGTCTTTTGCTCAAAGGGCATATAGAAAATCGTCTTGTCTGGCATCAAGCTCAGCTAGTTTGGGCTTCACGGTATTCTCAATGTCTTCACTGATATTGTCGACATCATTCTCCACCCGATTCACCCTCGAGTCGATGCGGACATGTCGGGCCTTTTCCATGGAGCACACATTGTAAACCACCCCCATTGCCTCCTCTAACGAGGCCAACCATTCTTGGTTCGTCATCTTCCTCTTTACTTGTGAAAACTAGCTAAAGCAACTACCCCGGTTCCGCAACTGGAGCTCTGATACCAACTATCACGGGATGCTCTTTGAGGTTATTGAAAGCGTACCGTGTAGCAAGCAATCCGTTGCAGATTGCTTCCGCCAAGTCCTCGCCGCCAGACGCAATCAGCACCGTAGTGCCTTTAGTGGGACGACAAGGATAAAGTGCAACTTGTAAGGATGCGAACGTTAATGATAACAATTGAACGTGGGCAAGAGAATGTAGATTAAGAATGCTTAAATCAATTAGCAAATGCTTAACTTACATTAAAATCAGGTACGGTAGCAGAGCATACGTCATATACTACTGTAGTAGGAAAACTAGTGAAAAATTACAAGTGCTTGTAGGAATGTACAAGGTGTGAAAGATGTTAAATCTTTCAACACTTACAAAAAATGTTATCTATGCTAACATACTACTCTAAACATACCCCTACTTGCTAAAGGTGGGGCATATTGTACATAAAAAGTTATGAGCTAGGAAAAACAAGTAAAAACCATCGTGTCGAGTCGAGCGTCGCAGTCGAGACACGATGGGCAGCAAAACAGCGCAGTGGTGAACATGCGAGGGTTGTGGGACACCAAGGGAAGTACACCATTGTGTCGAGTGGAGCGTTGTTGTCCAGACACGATGAGCAGCAAAATGGCGCAATGATGGGTGCGCAAGGGTTACGGGGAAATGTTGAGGAGTTGGCCGGTAACACAGTGGCATGTTAAAAGAAAAGGGTCAGCAAAATAAAGATTAATGCACAATTGAACCTTTCCTTGCCAAGTAGATGGATCCGGCTCCCACCCCCGTGATGGAATCCACAAGGCTTCCTGCGATAAAGAAAAGTTAGCAGGAAAAATAGCCCAGTAAATTTTCGGCTCATCTTCTTGGCAACTAGTAAAAAGGCTAGTCTTCCTTGGGTCAGACTGCGCCAACCCCTTTTTTGGGTGAGAGGCAACCCGCAGCTGTCCATCCTTGTGCTCTTTCGCCTATCTGGAATAAGATATCTGCATCTGTCGGTTTTCAGTGCTAACTTCTGTAGGCGACATGGGCTTCAGAATGAACATCTTCGTCTGTTATTTGACCGCATATGTGTTGGGGACGCAGTAATGAGTGGCCTTGTGGTAAAAAAGCCACAGACGTCCCAGTAATAGATGGCCTGCTTGCATTGGCACCACATCACACAATGCATCTGTCTTGAATTGTCCAATCGCAATAGGCACCCTGACCTGCTTTGAAACTCTTATACATGCTGAGTTATCTAACCAATGCAGAGAGTATGGGTGAGGGTGATCGACTGTCGGCAGGACGAGCCGTGCTACCAGAAAAGTGCTCGCGACGTTGGTACAGCTACCGGAGTCGATAATAAGGACTGCCACCTTCCCATTGATCTTCACTTGCATATGGAAGATGTTAGTTCTTTGGCTCTCATCCTCAATTATTCTGGTGGTTGGAGTCGATGAAGGCATCCTGAAGTCAGCTTGGGCATGTCCGAGTCAGTGTCGTCGTCTTCTCTTATATAGCCCCCATCTTTAGTCATTAGAACTTTTCACAGATTGGGGCACTACGACATAATATGAAATTTCCCGAAACACCTAAAGCAAGTGATGGAACTGGCAGGGATGCGGGGAGCGGCAGGTGACTTGGGGGCACTGATAGGGGAGGGAGTCAAAGCCTTCCGTTCGGTGCTGAGGGGTGGCGTGGGGCACAGGCCTGGTCTAGGGGACTAGGCAGGCTTCTTGAAGCTTAAAGATATGACGCTGGAATTTTGGAATGGTTTGTTGTACGACTCCACAACTCGTGCGCGGTGTAGCTTGTCTACCAAGCTGGTGTAGTTTTGGATTTCCACGGCAAAAGCGATATCACGCTTAAGCCCCCCTATAAAGCGTGCCATGCTGGCTTCTTCATCCTCCTAAACACCTGCTCTAGTTTTAGCTTTTTCGAGTTCCTTACAGTAATCATCTACTAATTTGTTTTCTTGCCTACAAACCTGGAGTCTTTTATATAACTCCCTATAGTAATGGGCCGGAACAAACCTCCGCCTTATCAAAACAGTAAACTCATACCAATCTAGTGCAGGAGCTCATGCCCTTTGGGGTCATTGGGCCATGCGTCGCTGGTCGAGTTCATGATCCCACCAGATCAGTGCATAGTCCCTGAAGTTCGCGACAACAAGCTTGACCTTTTTCTCGGCTGCGACCTCATGGAGGTCGAATATCCATTCCATCTAGATCTCCCAATCCAAGTATTCCTCAGGGTCTGATCCCCCTGTAAAGGTAGGAACCTTGGTTTTGAAATTGCTGAGGCCGTCGATCAGGCGATTGTTTGTAGGGGCCTCTCAGTTAGGCGGATCAGGTCGCCACTTGCATTCAGCCTGAGCCTGGGTAGTGTCGGTTTTGATGGCCGCCAATTCCTCACTGAAGGCGTCAAATTTAGCGTCAAACTTGTCGGTCTAGTTGGTAAGTAAGTCTAGCAAGGACTTCAAGTTGAGTGACACGTCTGGTGGTAGTTCTGACATCCTGCGGGTGTAGAGAAATCCCTGTATAAGACAAGTTTGAAATAGATGGATGTAACCTCACCCCTTGTGCCCCTGGTGTATCTTGTCCAAAAAACTACTCACTTCCCAGTGTATCACTCTTTGGTTAGCTTACCCTTGTAATGACTTACACTCTACCATTTACCTCTCGGTCCTTTGAGCAATTCAAACTTTGCATAAGATAATTAAGCAGAATGTCGAAATCACACAAGTAACACTTAGGCAAATAACAGAAAATTCTCAAAAGTAAGGAATGCTGGTATCCCTACTTTTGGTTTTGATGATTAAAAGAAAAGAGATTTGTAGATCAATTTAGATATGAAGTGCACAAGAAGGAGAAATTCAGGGATAAGCCCTTAATTTTAGCAAATTAATGTAATGTGCACGAAGATAAAATCCAAATTGATTTTAAGATCTAATGTCTAGGTAGTATAATGAAAAATCAGTTTAGGCAATTTTGCAAGGCAAATTCAAGAATGAACAGAATAAAGAATAATAGTAGGCTTGAACAAATTAGGAAACTACCCAACATGAGATTACCTAATAAGCAATCTAAACAAGTTATCCCACTACAGATTTTCAACTTCTAATTGCACAAAACTTGCACAAGAACTTTCGGCCAAGTGGAAAGGAAAATAATGGTAGCCAAAATCACAATTAACTTGTAAGAGAAAATTTGTATCGCAGCAATTTAATCCCAGGGCATGCGATTTCAAAAAAAGGTGCTACAAATCAGGCAATTCAATATATTTTCAAGAATCACAAGACATGCAGTTCAATTACCAAAACCTTAGCAAATACCACAATTGATTCCAAGATACCCAAAATTGATGCGGTAATACAAGAGGAGATGCGAAACCAGTTCAGGGATTAAACCGGAACCCTAGTCATAGGTTACCCCTAATCGCAGGCTACCTCTATCGCAGGCCAACCCTATTCGCAACTCCTCTTCCTTATCGCAAGCCAGAAATCGTAGGAAACCCCTCAAACGCAGGACCTTTGCGATTCCCTTAACCTTTGTGAGACCAAATTTTTCCTAACAAAATCCTAGGTATTTTCAAAAAGAGCTCTGGGGTTTCTAGATTTTAATTTTCAATACCCCTTTTGCGATTATTCCCGAAATTATTTCTTTTCCCATATCTACTTTCGTTCTTTTTAATTTTTCTCCAGCAAGAATGATAATCCAACAAAAGATTCAGAATATAAGCAGATGAATTATCCCCGGCAAAATCTAAGCGACCGTACTTAAAAACTTTGCAGGTAAAAAACGTCTACCCCCCTTGTCCTGTTGAATAACGAAACAAGAATCAAAAGAAGGAAGAAATAACCTGATATTGATTTGGCTATGTTACTCTAGCTGCCTCCTCACAACAAAAATCCTCCTCGGCTCTGATACCAAAATTGATGTGAGTTATTCAAAGAAGAGCTCACGGATGCAGAATGTTGCTTAGGAAAGTGGATCGTTGAAGGGCACACCTTGAGTTACTTAAGTTTCAAAATTCATACAAGACATATAGTGAGATAAACTACTTTAGCTATAACCTAGCACGAATAAATGAATTGAAACCAGCAGAAATTAGGTGAAGCAAGAAATCTAATTACCCTATAGGCTCGCTTGTGTTATCTAAAAATTAACATGCAAATTACACAAGTGCAAAATAAGAATTATAAAGCTAAGGAATAAATCTCACAAGATATAATAATCTGAATTCTAATAATTTGATGTCCTATTATTTTCGGCTAGGCTCCCCTTAAATAAAAGAGGTTGCGCGTCTTTACTTGAGTTGTAAGAAGAAAATAATTAAGAAACAAAAGAAATTTTTGACCACCCTAAAGAAAAGGGAAATCCAAAAATTCCTTGTAAAAAAATAAAAGGAAACTTAATGCAAAAAGGATTCAATAAGTGAAACCTTTTTGGAAACAAAGAGATAAGGTAATCAGTTAGTTGTAACAAACTTGTAACAACTTTCTAACAACCCTTAATTGTCTCCACCCTTAACGGGCTCCCTCTTTATTGCCTTAGTAACGCCTTGGCTATTAATGGCTCGGATAAGGCCCCTTCACCATTATACCTCTATGATACTTATTGCCATGAGTAACTCATGCATGAAATCAATTCCAGATTCCCACCCCTTAATGTCGCCTAGCTATTATGTCATTGTTACCGTTATCCCGACCTAAGCCTTCCTGAGCTGGGCTATCTTGATTACTAACCTAAAATATTTCTTTAGCTCAGTTCACGCCAACCCAAGCCGGTTTTTGGGCCTTTTATGCTTAAATCTTCTTTGTCTTTATTGGGCTAGGGCCAAAGGCTTTTAACTATTTTTATGCACTCCAGTATGTCTTAATTTATTCATTCTTTATTTTATTATTGTAAATTTATAATTGGTTAAAGGAAAGGCCCTTAGGGAGGGGTCCGAGGGGAGACAGTTAAAGAAAAAGCCAAAAGGAAGTGCATGTCTTAAATTGTTTGGGGAGCTTTTTTTTTTAAAATTTGTGGACTAGACTGGACTGAACCACTGGTGACCGAGAGAGAGAGGAGGGTGTGGATGCTGCATGCACTTCTTTGATTTAACTAAAGTCTAAACTCTAAAGAGAGTTTGGAGAGGCTAGAGAGCCAGATAGGGGAGACTGAGAGTCAGGGGACGGACCGACCGAGGGGTTTTTTTTTTTTTTTTTACTTTTTAAATGGAGTTAGAAAATAGAATCTTCTATTCCTCTACCTCATCAATTTTTAAGCTGAACTTGTACTGTTGTACAATAAGTTAGTAACTAAAGTTGTCCTTGTTTACTGTTTTTGTTTTTTTAATCTTTACTTTCATAATTTTCATTCTAGTTTATGTTTTCGCAATCATTAATGATTAATGAAATTGAATTATTTCATATTTGGATGTCGACTTGTTTTTTTTTGAACAGGTGCTTAAAGAACCAATACACATTGATATTCAGAATTAATATTTATTCCAGGTGATATTGTTTCTTTCTTCACAAATTGACTTAAATATCATTTGATCTTCTTGTTATTGTTGTGCTTTTGTGTCATTGTACATTATAATTGATGTGATTTTGTGTTATTGCTTCATTATAATTGTTGTGATTTTGTGTTGTGACATCATGATGCCTAAAAAATATCTTTCTCGACATAAGAAAAGGAAGAAAAGAAAAAAAGTAGAGGAATTGATTGAATCACAAAGGGGTGCTATTAATAAATTTTTTGTTAAAAAAGAACAAGTTTTCATGAAAATGAAGACAATTCAAATGAAGAGAACGTGAATGGCTCAAATGAAATTGATCATATTAATATTAGTGAAATTGATCTCATGGAAATTTCTTCTTTGGAATGTAGGTTTGAGGAAATGAAAGCTTTTGCAAATGTATTTGGTTTCTTGTTTGATTCGAAAGCATTAGAAACATTAGATGATGATGAATTAAAAAAATGTTGTGCCAATTTAAAATCTACTTTTACACATGGCAACTCATCAGATGTTGATTTTGATGATTTATTTATAGAACTGAAAGTATTGCGAAAGACTTTACCAAATGAAATCATGTCATCAACTGATATTCTTGAATTTGTGAATAGTGCAGATTGTTATCCAAATGTTGCAATTGCTTATAGAATTATGTTGACAATGCATGTTACTGTAGCATTAGCTGAGAGAAGTTTTTTAAAATTAAAATTGTTAAAAAATATTTGAGATCCACAATGTCATAAGAATGGCTAAATGGATTGGCAATTTTGTGCATTAAAAATGATATTTTAGAAAATCTTGAAACAAATACTATTATAGATGATTTTGCATCTAGAAAAGCACGAAGAACTAATTATAGATAATTTTTTACATTATTATTATTATTTTGTTTGGATCATTCTGACTTCAAATACTCTGGCAAAAAAAGCAAATACTCACAAAACATATCTAGAAGTGTAACTGGCGAGAAGGATACAAGAAATTACCATACTAGATAGACTAGAAATTGCTAGACTAGATAAACTAGAAATTGTTAGACAAGATAGACTAGTAGTATCAACCATTCGGTTGGTTAGGGAGTCGGAGTATGTATAGTTTATTATCTACCATATGCATTTTGCACAAAATTTGTACCCTAAGGTAAGGCTCATTACGTCCACCTCAGTCATTTTTACCTATTATATTTTTAATAAAGGGTCACCAAGCCCCCAACTACTTAATCGGATGTTCTCTACATTTTTTAAAATTTTGTTTAGGGGCCTCTTTTTATTATTTTTCACCGGGGCCTTATTAGTGCTAAAAGCGTAAGGACCGGCTTTGGTGAGCATTTTCATCTTCGTACCAAAGATCTATAACAATTAATTTTGAAAATAGAAACAAAACAGGAAAATAGAATGAGCCCTTGCCCGGTGAGAGTCCACCATTTTTGCAAACATTTACCAAGTTGCAAAAATTACTCATGCATACAATTCAGGTAAATCCTGTCATATTGCAGTCATGACTCATGCAGGATTCATAGAACATATAATGAGGATGAAGGGCAGTCGTTAAAGTTCTATATGAACGATGAACGAACTAGCCAGTTCACCTTAAAGAATGAGGGGCGTTCGTCGGCGTGTAACCTCAGCATAATCATAATCCTATCATAACCATGTCATATCATCAGCCACTCCCAAACATATACAGGCATATATAGGGCCCCCGTGGTCTGGACTGATTTTGAAATCAGGAACGCAGAATTCCAAATGATCAAGCCCTCTACTGGCTCGTGGGATCAAATCGAATATCATATAGTGGATTCGGACTCAACTCATGATCATATAACAGATTCAGTGCATAAAGAATGAACAACTGAAGTGTAACAGTACGTATACATTCTAACCGGTAAGCAAACACAACTGGCAGTTCAAAAAAAAAAAAAAACAAAAGCATTTTCAAACAGTTTTTCGCAAGTGTATAAAACATGTCACACAATTCAATTCAATGCAGATTCAATTATTAATTGAATTAAAACAGTATCTATTTTCAATGATAAACCCACCTCGGTTCGAAGAACTAGCTCACGATTTATCTATATGATCTGCATATCTTTCATGTCTCAGAATTTCAGTATTTATTTCCAACTACTAATTATATTCTATAATTCTTAAACATCTTGCGTATTCTAGAGGCTATCTGAGTAACGACTTAAACTAGCCTACCCATTTTCTTTTAAAAGAGGTTATAGAAATTTAATATTTTGTTTTGGAAAATAAATAGATAAATAGACAAGGAAAATATATTAATTACTAACCTTATAGAAAATATAAGTTAAGGACTTTTAAATAGTTGTTGAAATACTATTAGAAAATAATTTATAAAAAGAATTCTAAAGAAATAAACAAAGGAGATAAAATTATTCAAAAATTTATTTTTCAGTGTCGGATTGATTTTACCCGCTCTAAGATTGGTTAAAACCACTCTGACATTTTTCAGAAAATCATGGATCGGTTATTCCCGCTATAAGATTGGTTAAAACCGATCGGGGATTTCAGAAATCCCAATATCGAATTTACTCGCTCTTAAGGCAGTTATAACCGATTTTCTTGAGAAAAATTTATTTAAAATACAAAGACCAGTTTTATCTATTCCGAAGTCGATTTTGCCCGCCATCGGATTGGTTAAAACCGATCGTGCCCAGTAAATATTTTCTTCAACTTCTGCTTCAAGTTTCAATTAAAAAGTGCATAAAACCCGTTTTACTTTGATTCTTTTTGCTTAAAACCATTTATACAACACTACTATAAGATTCCTATCATTCCATAACACCTATATAATGTTCAAAAATCCAAAAATCAATCTAACAATCAAGAAAACAAAAAACTTAACTATTTCATAAATTTTGCATTATAATTCTAAAAACTAACGTGATAGTAAGCTAAAATTGCTTACCCTTAGTTTCTTGAGATTGCTAGGCACGAAACCTCCGGATTAGAAGTCCAAGCTTCAAGCTTTCAAGCTCCAAGTCCTCCTTCCTCTACTTTCTCCTAATTTCTAAGTTTTTCCTAACTTCTACTTTCTCTCAATATTTTGGTTCTTGATTTTGTATAAATGTGTTGTTATGGATGATAAGGGGGGTATTTATAGCCCCCTGGGCCGTATAGAACAAATTTTATAGGGCTATAGACCCCTAGGGCCATAGCTCGCAGTTGGAACTTGGAGAAGATAAGGGGGGTATTTATAGTCCCTGGGCCGTATAGAACAAATTTTATAGGGCTATAGACCCCTAGGGCCATAGCTCGCAATTGGAACTTGGAGAAGATAATTTTTTTTTTACTTTCCGGAGCCAATCAGTTTTACCTGCTCTTAATGCTGGGTAAAACCGCTCTTGATTTTTGTCAACTTCCTAATGTCAGTTTTACTCGCTCTAATGTTACGTAAAACCGGTATTCAAGCGGTCAGATTTTTTTCTACTATTCAAAGTCGGCAAGATCGGTTTTACTCACTCCCAATAATGGGAAAAACCGCTATTCGACTTTTTCCTCATTTTTTCATTTATTTTCTAATTTTCTTGTTTTCAATTTCCTATTTTCCAAAATTAATAAATTCTTAAAATAATTTTGTACTTAAATTAACAACATATTTCAAAATTAAATTCATAACATGAATTAATCAAACCTTAACTTTAAATTGAAATCATAGAAATTAAAATTCTGTTAAAGAAAATCTTTTTAATTTTGTATAGGAAAATACTTATATTTATACTACAAATTGTGTTTTATAAAATTTCTTTAAAGAGATTTCTATATTTTAGTAAATATTCATAAAAAATTATTTTTATAAAGTCATAAAGATTCTATGGGTTAATTTTAGGGACAAAAATTTACGTGATCTCACAGAAACCTTTATTTTTTTTGCCCAGAACACGTTTGACCCAAAACATCTTCACTCTCATCTTTTACGTTTAGGCGTAAGGCACTTTAGCGAAAACTGGACCGATTCCGGTGGTCACCGTTGTTCTCCTTCATAGCGAAATTATTCACTGCAACTAACACTATGGTAGGCCGCTAATCTCACCTTCAACGCATTGAGCATGTATGACGTTTCAGTTTTTGCATTTATGAAATATCTACTTTAGTTTGGTGTTTGTCGTCGTCAGTTGTGGTTTCTCCAATAACGTGGAGATTGTAGGCTATCAGCGATCCTCCATTCTTCATGTTTGTCTAAAGGAACCGCGCCGTCCTTTGAGCCACCAGAACCTATTACTTCACCCCCGATTTGAAGGTAAAATCGGTAAGTTTGCTTAAATCTTCCCATCGCCGCCCGACTTGAAGGTGATAACTTTGTGGTGTCTTTGGCTAAATTGTCTCGTCTTCATTTCTCTACAACAAGTTCGGTTAAATCTTACCATCGCCGTCATTCATTGGCTACACTTTTATAAAATAATTGCTAATACTATATTACTAACCAATGAATGCATGACACCTCACTTACTATGAGAAAGTTGAAAATATTAATTGAATTGTATATCATTATTCTTTTTGTAAATAAATAATATTTTTTAAAAAACTTAAATAAATAAACTTGATATTATATAGCCAAGCACAAAATATGCTATTATAGATTAAGAAATCGAAACAATAAATTAAATATTTAAAACCAAAATTAACAACATAATTCTCCATTGCTTAAAATATGTGAGAAAGAAATCGAAACAATAAAAAAATTTAAACCATGAAGTGAACGAATAGAATGAATAAAAAAGCAATCATCCATTGATAATAAAATATGGTATATATGAATGGATATGATATTACGGAGGAAGTCATCAAAAAAATAAATTAAATAACTAAAATCGAAATTAAAAACAAAATCAATCAAAAAATCACCCATCTATTAATTAAAATAGGAATGTCCTTTATATTTACCATGAATATTTATGTATATACATACCTTATGGAAACTAAAATGTAATTAAATAATTCACATCATTTTTATTTTTATTATTAATTATCTAGGTGACATTCCATCTTAAAATTATAATCAAAGGTAATAAGATAAAATATAATATAAAGATTCTATTATATGCACAATATTTGTCCATAATATGTGCAAATAACGTGATCCTATTTACAAGATGAAAGAGATGCATCCTGTCCAAGAAAGTATCATTTCCTTCAACTCTAGGAACACTTACATGGCAATTACAAATTAGACGATTCTACCATCAGAAAATGATGACCTTTTTGGGTGAGAAACTTCTATATTTCTATGTTGACAATGCAATTCATTAAAGCTTTTGTAGGAAATAAAACAAATTGTTTCCAATTAACAATTTTAAATATTGTACTTTAATATGAAGGGAAAAAATAATGTTGGTGTGCATAAAAATAAGTCTTCATTGGGCCTGGCCCAATCGTCAAAAGAATATATAAACAGTAATAAAGAAAAGATGTATAAAAGGTCCAAATCCAAACTTAGGTCGGAAAGCTCTCTAAAACCGAGCCAAAGAAACATGCTTAGGTCGGTTATTAGCTTAGGTCGGTCCTACAGGATTTTCCTATTGACATCATAACAGTCGCCATAACCGAGCCTGGGAAAGTTAGGTCGGAATAACGATAACATTGACATAATAGCTAGAAATCATTATAGGACCAGGAACTTATTTTGAATCCATGCAGGAATTACATATAGCAATGATGGAAAAGGAGCCCAAAGCCAGGCTATAATGACAGGAGCGTAAAAGTCATCATAAAAAAGGAGAGAGTAGTTGGAAGTACAGATCATCATAGCGCAACGGACATGTCAAAGTATTGCTATAAATACTAAGTCATCAGGCTAACTGAGGTACACAATCTTCTTTACGCTTAAACTATCTGTCAATATGTTTATCTCTTTTGTTTTACTGACTTGATCGTCGGAGTTGAACAAGGGGGATAGCCCCTCTTGTTTTATTGTTTGTCTCCGGTAACGGAATACTCTTCAGCTAGATTCGAGCCATATACTATCATTCACGTTGATCCGAGCTAAAGAAGCTCAGATCCAAGCTTTGCCATCACTCGTTTCAGCCGTCAATCTCTACATTGGGCGGAACGTTCAAGACCTCCACTGGGCCAACCGGAACATCCTACACCGGACATTTTCCGTCACATCAACTGGCACCGTCTGTGGGGAACGTTTGATCCAGTTATTTCATCAAATTTTCTCCATATTCAAAGAAATTTGTTGAAATCATGACACAAGATCGTTCGGGAGTGTATGCTTCTTCTTCTAGCACCACCATTGCTTTTACCGTTGCAACTATGATTGTTCCAGCCGCCACTGTAGTTTCTACCACCAATACTCCACCAGTTACCACAACCGTTGTTGCATCTTCCACCGCTGTATCCCTCACTCCTCAGCAAGAGCAAGCTGAGAGAGAAATTTTATCATTTGTTTTCGCAATTGTTTCACTTGATTAACCATGGCCCTCCGGTTACCTCTACTTCTAGTTTGGGGCTCCCTGTTTCTAGCATTACAATGATTATTCCAGATGTTGTTAATATTGAGAATCCTCTTGTTTCATAGGTTGTTTCTACTATTCATTTGCCAGGAACTTTGTTCAATCCAATGGCCGATCCATCTGTTGTTTTGGTCTCCAGTTTGCCTCATACGTCCTGCCAATCTGGTGTTGTTTCTGAATGCCCTCCTTACCTTTTGTTGGGGGCGGGGGCGGCTTATCCTTTTTCAGGGTCTAGTTATGTTGCTGGTCTCCCTACTCTTTCTACCGCTCCTCCTGTTTACACTACCTTAGCCCATACTCAGGTTACTCCCACCTTCCCCGCCCATTTCACGGTTCCTACTGCTCAGCCCAATACTTACCCTTTCTTGTCAGGTTTGTCTTTCCCTCTGTTAGGACAACAGTTGGGTCAGTTAGGTTAGCCTGGTTTAGGTCCGCAGTTGGGTCAGTTAGGTCAGAGTTAGCAGTTGGGTCAGTTTGGTCACCTTGGTCCCGAAGTCAATCAATTAGGATATCCAGGATCTATAGCCCCGTCGATTCTGACACAGTTTTAGCATTATGGTGTAGGCACAAATCGGGCTATACAACTCCTTACCGGGTATTCTCCCTTACTCAATCCGAGTTATTATACCGGGGCTAGCACGGGGAATTTTACAATCGGGGGGTCGTTACCTACTTATCCTGGAAAGGGGGGGTATCAGTTAGGTCAAATGGGATATGCCCAGCCCGGTCAATCAATCTTACAAGAATCTGGATATGCTTAACTGGGAATGGTCGGGCCCACATCTCGCGTTTCTCATCCATTTGGTTGGGAAATTCAAACAGCTCCATTTCCACCGGGCTACAAAGGTTTAGGTAAGGTTGATAAATATGATGGTACTGCTGACCCAACAGCACATTGGATGCAATGCATAAGTGTCATGGATGCCAACTGCTGCATGACATTTCATCTTACCCTTAAAGGTCAGGCTATTCATTGGTATTGTACTCTGCCACGTAATTCTATTCATTCATTAGATCAATTTGGTGATTTGTTTTTAGCCAATTTTATGGGCAACAAAATATTATCTAAGCCTATTTCTCATTTAATGAACATAACTCAGAGGATGGGGGAAGGGTTGCAGGCCTATATAGATCGGTTTAATGTAGAGTCTAGACAATGACATGAGAAAGATGATAGGATTATGATGGGATCATTTATTAATGGGCTACGGGCAGGACCCCTAGCTACTGAGTTAGCTATTAGACCCCCACTTTCTTACTTTGAAATGATGGTTACTGCTGTTAATTTTGTTGTAATTGAGGATGCCGCAGTAATTAAACAGGAACGGGAGAGAGATCTCTCGGATGTTTACGGTAAGAGAAAAGATTCTTCCCCAATCCCTACCCTCGGAGGAGGGAAGAAGCAGAACTTTGCAGGTGCTAATAACACTGGTCTAAAGGCTGGGGTCGGTGTTAATGTTTTGCAGGCGGTCGAGCCCTTTTCAGTACCACGGGCAGACATTTATGCGGCCGTTCAACATCAAGGGTTACTGCCTCCAGCTCGTCCCCTGACGGGCCCCACAGATCGACTCAATCCCAACAGGTATTGTAATTATCATAAGCATATTGGCCATAATACTAGCGATTGTAGAGATTTAGCTGCAGAAATAGCAAAATTTATCCAAGCTGAAAAGTTACCTCAATATACACAAGTGGCTCATTTGCCCAAACCTACCGTTCCAGGGGGTCGGGAATGACCTACAGGATGTTACCAGTGTGGGGAGCCAAGCCATTTCGCTCGGGAGTGTTCTCAGCCCGACCCACGGACCTCAAACGCGGGGGTGGTGCCGACATAACCATAGCTGGAGTCATAAATACCATAGCTGGAGGACAGACCCAGGATGACTCTAATCGTCAGAGAAAATAGGTATATCGTCAAAGGGAAAACGTCCTAGGTAAGCGCAAAGCAGACCCTATGGCCTCGGTCATTACCTTTGATGACAGTGACCATTTCTTGTCTTATAATTGTGATGATCCACTAGTTATCGATTGTTATATTTCTAATTATCAAGTATGAAGGACATTATTAGACACTGGTAGTTCTAGTAATATAATTACTACAAAGGCATTAGCAGGATGTCAATTGCATAAGGCTCGTTTAAATTCAGTACGTACACATTTGATTGGCTTTGGCAATCACCATGTTATTCCTACGGGGTAGTTAAGTATACCGGTTACCTTGATAGCTGGCCAGCTAAAACAAACAGAAAGCATAGATTTCGTGGTCATTGATGAGCCATCACCTTACAATTTGTATCTGGGTCGGCCTGGACTAAATCAATTTCAGGCTATTGCTTCTACTATGCATATGCTTTTAAAATTCCCTACCATGGATGGTGTGGCTTCTCTTCGTTGTGATGTCATACATGCTAAGCAATGTTACATAGCTTCTCTAAGAGAACATGTGCCATTAGATTCCAAATTGCAAGTTGCTTCAGTGGTTACACCGACCCCTGCGTCCCAGGTTCCACCAGCTACTCTTGAGTGCAGTACTTCCCACATTGTTAACATCACTGACCTAGCAGGTCGCTCGAAGCGATTCATTAAGGCTAGGGCTGAAGTTAAAGCGGTTCCTCTAGCTGCCGACCCAAATAAGGTAATCAAGGTAGGGGCTGATTTATCTCTTCAGTTACAACATGATTTACTTAACCTGTTGCGTAAGTTTGTGGAAGTCTTTGCTTGGGGGCCGGAAGACATGCCTGGTATTTCTCGAAATATCATTGAATATAGGTTATCCATTTATTCATAGGTCGGTTCGCCAACGAAAGCGTAATCTTGGAGGAGAATGCAGTAAATACATAGAGATTGAAGTCAACGCTTTGCTGGAGGTACATATTATTCGAGAAGTAGACTATCCTGAGTGGTTAGTTAATTCTGTATTAGTTCCCAAGCCAGACGGCACCTGGTGCATGTGCATCGACTTTACCGACCTAAACAAAGCCTGTCCCAAAGATTGGTTCCCCTTACCTTTAATCGACATACTGGTCGATACCATAGCTGGGTTTCGCTTTCTCAATTTCTTGGATGCGTACAAGGGCTATCACCAAATATCATGGCTAAAGAAAACGAAGAAAAAACATCATTTATCACAAACAAAGGTACTTATTGCTTTATTACTATGCCTTTTGGTTTGAAAAATGCTGGAGCTACTTTTCAACGCTTAGTAAATAAAATCTTTAAAAAATAACTAGGTCGGAACATGGAAGCATATGTTGATGATTTGCTTCTTAAAAGAAGGGTTGAATCTGCTTATTTGCTTGATTTATGTGAGACGCTTGAAACTTTGGTTCAGTACAAATTAAGATTAAATCCTAAAAAGTGCATTTTTGGGGCTATTTCGGGTAAATTCTTAGGTTACATGGTTTCTGAGGGTGGTATTTCTGTTAATCCCAAGAAAGTAGAGGCTATTCTGCAAATCCACCCTTCTAGGTTAATTCATGAGGTACAACAATTAACGGGTATATTAGTAGCCTTAAATCAGTTTTTAGCTCGGTCGGCAGAACGAGCTTTACCATTTTTTAGCATTTTGAAAAAATTAGATAAATTTGTGTGGACTTAAGAATGCCAAGTAGCTTTCGAACAATTAAAGATGTACTTAGCTTCTTTACCATCTTTAACCATTCCAATTCCTGGGGAACAATTGTACATGTATATAGCCACCACTGAATCTGTAATTAGCTCAGTTTTGCTTCGAGAAGATAACCGGGTTCAGAGACCCATCTATTTTGTTAGCAAAGTTTTACAGGCTGCAGAAAAAAATTATTCCAGATTAGAAAAGTTAGTCCTGACTCCAGTTCATTCTACACGGGGTCTCTGACCTTACTTTGATGCCCATGGAGTCACTGTTTATACCGATGCACCCCTGAAGGCCGTCTTACAAAAAGCAGGGGTTTCAGGTCGTCTCACCAAATGGGCCATTGAGTTGGGGGAGTATGATATCACCTTCATGCCTCATACTGCAATCAAAGGTCAGGTGTTAGCAGACTTCATAGCTGGGGGAGTATCAGACATCTAAGAGGACACACCTAGTCCATCACAGGAAACCGACCTTCTTTTAACCGTGGCAAAAGGTGATGATTCATGGACACTCCACGTAGATGGTGCTTCCAGTCAGTCCGGGTCGGTGCCGGGATCATCCTCACGAGCCCTACCGGGAAAGTTCACACTTATGCTTTATGGTTCTATTTCACAACCACCAATAATGAGGCGGAATATGAAGCCATGTTAGCCGGTCTAAAATTAGCTCGAAAACTTGGGGTCCAAAATTTGAAAATTTGTTCAGACTCCCAGTTGGTCGTTAAACAAATTTTGGGGGAGTATAAGGCTAAAGATAGACAGATGGAGGAATATTTAGCATTGGTACAAGAACAGCTGCAAAATTTTCCAAAATGGGCTATAGAGCGAGTTCCACGGAGCAAAAACACAAATGCGGATGTTTTGTCCAAATTGGCTTCTTCGGTTTTCTCTCATCTAACTAAGAGTGTTCTAGTAGAAGAAGTGCAGACCAGGAGTACGGCCGAGCCAACAATTTTGTCTATATATGAAGGTTAGGATTAGCGATTTTCTCTATAGCAGTATTTACAAAACGATACTTTGCCAAACTCACGAAAGGAGGCACAATGAATACGAAGGAAGGCTGAACATTATCAGATAGTTGGGGATGATCTATATAAAATGGGGTTTTTAATGCCCTTACTAAAATGTTTGGGTCCAGGAGAGGAGATTGCCATGCTTAAGGAGATACACCAGGGGGATTGTGGGTCCCATATCGGGGCTCAAATTTTGGCAAAAAAAGTAATTGGGGCTGGGTTTTATTGGCCTCGATTATTTTAGGAAGCGGTCGAATATGTTCAGCATTGTTCCAGCTGTCAACATAACGCACCAGTTCATAGGTTACCGGCGTCCAGTTTTACCGGGATAATTGCACCTTTGCCTTTTCGCAGAATGGGGAATAAATCTTATGGGTCATTTCCTAAGATCGGCTTTTGTCATTATCTGGTTGTGGCCATAGATTACTTCACAAAGTGGGTGGAGGCCAAGGCATTGATGAATATTACCGGGAGAACTGTAGCTCAATTTTTATGGAGGTAAGTCATTTGTTGATTCGGCGTACCTAATTCGGTTATTTCGGATCATGAGACTCAGTTTGAATCTAAGGAATTTACAGCCTTGTGTACAAAGCTAGGTATCACTCAACGTTTTGCATCTGTGGCTCATCCTCCAGCAAATGGGCAAGTGCAATTCACTAATCGTACTTTGTTGCATGGATTAAAAACCAGGCTAGAAAATAAGGGTAAGAATTGGGTGGAGCAGCTACATCATGTATTGTGGTGTCATCGAACCACACCTAAGTCTGCTATGGGAAAGACTCCTTTCGAGTTAGCTTTTGGGGTCAATGCCGTCATACCTCCAGAAGTACAAAATAGTGCGCCCCGAGTCATGCACTTTGAAAGGGACCAGAATCAAGAAAACTTGGAGCTTAGCTTGGACTTAGTGTAGGAAGCTCGGGACACAGTCTACGTACACCAACTAAATTACAAGAATTTGGTTCGGCAACACTTTGATGCCCGGGTCAAACATCGAGCCTTTGTACTACGAGACTTAGTTTTATGAAACCGGGCTATCAATAAACTGCAAGATCAAGGCAAATTGGTATCTAATTGGGAGGGACCCTACCGGGTGATAGAAGCACGACCTACTGGCAGCTATGTGTTAGAAGATTCACAAGGATAGTTGGTTCCGCGAGCTTGGAATGCAACACACTTAAGAGAATACTATCTCTAAGTAAGTTGGAGTCAAGATCATGACACGAAAGGTTAAATCATTCATTCAAAAAAGTTATGCCGGAAAACTCATTTGCCGGCCCAATACAAAATTGCTCAAACAAAGTATTCAGAAAAAACAAAATTGTTTAAAGGAAATACAACGCGGAGTTAAGACGGAGGAGCTTGGGAGGACACTTCTTCATTGGCTGTCCCAGTTAGGTCAGCCGCAGGTTCTTCTTCTTCTACATTCTCCGGCAAAGGAATGCCGGTGTCACAACACTCCTGTTTGACCTCATCTATCAGGTCAAAGGGATCCCGATCTTGAGCTAGCAAGGAAGTGTGGACTGAGGAATCCTCAGAAAGGCCATCCACCGACCTAGGGCCTTTAAATTCATCCCAGCATATTGTATAGCCGCACTGGATCAGCTTCATGAATCGACGGTTCATTAGCTCCAGCAAAGGCCCCTCTTTGAAAGCTCTCATGGCAGTTTGACGCGCCACTTCCACCTCCGCCGGGCTTAGCAACTTTGCGAACTTTTTCTTTTCTTCCTCTAAGGCTCTGTGCAGGTCGGCCTTCTCCTTTTTCAGGTCGGTTTTTTCCTTCTTTAATTCCCCTACCTCCGCTTCTAAGCCCTGTGCTTTGGTATCCAACTGGCTGGTCTTGGTACCGAGTTCTTGGTTTTCTTTATATAGCTCGGTATTTTTGCTTGGAGGTCGGTCACCTTGCTGGATCAACCCCAAGCTTCATCTTCAGGAGATAAGTTAAGAATTCAAGAATTTTCCCGTTTAAGCTGTGAAGCCAAAAAGGCTTCGTGCTTCATCAGTTGTTCGATGCTTTGCCTCATCTGGCTACTCGCCTCAATGATCTCCGTGAAAGAGCTATGGGAGTCGATTACTATCTCGGTGTAAGGCCTGACATCTTCAAGTTGAGGCCCAGATAAGTGAGGCTGATAGATAGGCCGAGCTAGGGGGGCGGTCTTTCCTTTATGTCCTTCAGGATAATCATTCTCTCCTTCGTTGAAGAGTCCAGAGGCCATAGCAATTCATCCGGGCTGGGTATTTCGACTCCAAAGGTCGGACCTATCAACAAATGAAGGTCGGAATTTGCCTGAGGAGCCTTGGCATTTTTGGCCGCCTGAATTTCCGAAAGAGTCGGCTTGTTTTTCTTTGGAGCACAAGGAATTAAGGCATCAGTAGAAAGGTCGGTTCCTTCTCTTTCTTGGGTCAGATCAATGTCGGCAGGCCACCTTTGGATCGGTCCTGAGGTCGTCGCCGTCTGCCGGTTTGATTTTCTCTTCCGACCATAACCATTGAAGCTGCCTGCAAAGTCAGACATAAAGACAGAAGGAAAACTGATCTAAAAAGCATCAAGCCCATAGGTAAAGTTCAAAGGTAGATTATTACTTTCTTTTTCAACAATGGGGGCTTTGCTTAGACTAGCCCAGACCAGAAGACCCTCGGAAGGATCTTTTGCTGAGTATTTCCGTGTATCAGTATAAGAATTTAATTTCATATACTGAAACTGCACTACGGGGTTAGATGCAGCTCGGACTTGATCTGATGGTGCGGTGAATCCCATCCATCGATAAGGGAGGTTAGCTTCTTCAGCCTTTACCATAAAAAATTGTGTTTTTCAGTTTTTTATCGTATCTGAGGTATCAGTTATAAAAGTAGGTCCCTTCTTTTGACTTTGCAAATGAACCCAACCCGGCCCATAAGGATATTGGCAAATAGTATAATATTGAAATAATAAGTCTATGGAGGGTCGGACTTTAGCGCCGGAACATACACACAAAAAATCGATTGAAAATCTAAGGGAATTAGGAACAAAATGGCTAACGCCGAGCTCCAGGTAATTACATAGCTCGACAATAAAGGATGGGATCGGGAATCTAAGCCCAAATCTAATATGATGTTCATATACACCGACCCAACCGTTAGTAGTACTATTTATCCTTTCTTCGGCTGTGTGTAATTGGATCCGGATAGCCGTGTCAAAATAATGGGTCAATTTTAGGGTTTCTAATTCTCCTAGGGTTAGTTCCGAAGCTATTTCATCTGGGTAAAATCTATTAGAAGTGGCGGCCATATTTACTTGAGAATTTACAATAGCTGCAGAATCTGTATAATTTCACAATTTTGAAAAATTAGAGGATTTCACATTTAGATTTAAACTACTACTTAATAGTACATTACACAAATATTCTACGAAAATAGCACCAGAAAAAGGAGTCATGCATGATGTTTGTCGGAAAACTAATCCTAACCGGCGATTCAATTACAGTATTTATGGCATTTAAATAACTAGACAAAGAAAGAGGAACTGACTAACCTGAAGCCGGGTTTTGAGAGGGCACGGTAGTGCCAGAGTTTCTTTCGTCAGCCATGGATTGCTTTAGATCAGTGATGAAGGTGCGGCGGAGCTGATAATGTCACTTAAATCAGCGGCGGAATCAACAACAAAGCGAACAGTAGTGGCAAGCAGAATGAGAGAAAGAGACGGGTCAAAGTTATATGAAGGCGTAAAAACAAAAGTGAAAGGGTCTTGGTGTTTTATTACTTTTTTTCAACCGACAGAAAATTCTGGAAGCGGAGGTAAAAAACGCAACAGTTGGCAATTAAAGCCGTCTTGAGAATTGGATAAGCATGAGAAGTTGTATCGGATGCATCAAAAATCGCCGAACATGTCTTTTCACGTCCCATCTCAAGGTATCTCAAATTCAAATTCGTTGGGTCGGAATTGCAAAGGTACACATTTCATAAGATATTCCCTTTAAGTCGGTCAGCTATTTATTTTTTTAGTTTGGTCAAGTTATTATTAACTATAAATATGCTTTACCTTTTGTAGTTATGATAGTCGATAGGTCGGTTTACTTCGGTGAAATTAAGTTTGTTTGGATCGGAATAGTTTGAACACCTTTAATAAACTGGGGTTGAATTGTTTGCATTTTATGCTTGCTTGGGTCGGAAAAGAAACTCATAAGGTCGGAATAGGCATGGGTCGGTTGAATACATAGTGAATACCTAAGTCACGGCCTTAGTTATTCTCTGGGGGCAGAAAGGGTGAGTAAAACAAAAAAAAAAAAAAATAGAGTAAGTATTATGTTTTAGCTCAGTAAAACACAATACTGAGGGGGCTTGTTGGTGTGCATAAAAATAAGTCTTCATTGGGCCTGGCCCAATCGGCAAAAGAATATATAAACAGTAAAAAAGAAAAGATGTATAAAAGGTACAAATCCAAACTTAGGTCGGAAAGCTCTCTAAAACGGAGCCAAAGAAACATGCTTAGGTCAGTTATTAGCTTAGGTCGGTCCTACAAGATTTTCCTATTGACATCATAACAACCACCATAATCAAGCCTAGGAAAGTTAGGTCGGAATAACGAGAACATTAACATAATAGCTAGAAATCATTATAGGACCAGGAACATATTTTGAATCCATGCAGGAATTACCCATAGCAATGATGGAAAAGGAGCCCAATGTCAGGCCATGATGACAGGAGCGTAAAAGTCATCGTAAAAATGGGGAGAGTAGTTGGAAGTACACATCATCATAGCGCAACGGACATGTCAAAGTATTGCTATAAATACTAAGTCATTAGGCTAACTGAGGTACGCAATCTTCTTTACGCTTAAGCTCTCGGTCAATACTGCTTATCTCTTTCGTTTTACTGACTTGATCGTCGGAGTTGAACAGAGGGATAGCCCCGCTTGTTTTACTGTTTGTCTCCGGCAGATCCGAACCATATATTCTCATTCACGTTGATCCGAGCTAAAGAAACTCAGATCCAAGCTTTGCCATCACTCTTTTCAGCCGTCAATCTCTACATTGGGCCTGAACGTTCAAGACCTCCATTGGGCTTTGCGTCACATCAAATGTTATACTACTATTTTAAATGTTGTACTATAACCTTCGTAATAAATTATATATTAATAAAACTAACCTATTCCGGAAGAGATGTAACAAGTAAATTTCAACACATAATAATTAATATCCCGAACACTAATTTTTCATTCATGAATTATGATTCGTGTAATCCTAGTGGAGCGTGAAAACACCAAAAGAGACATATATATTATATATTTAAAAAAAAACAACAAAAAAAAAAGCAGTAGATTAATTAAAATGGTAATTAATTAATTAATATCTTGATGAGCATCCAAATCCAAAGGCGGGTTATGGCGGTCAAACGGCATCTTTATTCTCCCAATAGAACGCTGGGGAACGAGCTTCACATTTTCGCAGTTGCATATCTCTATCATGAATCCATCCGGATCGTTGAAGAACAATTGATCAATGGCTCCAGCTTCATCATCTCCCACCGTTCTTTTAATGTACTTCATGTTGAACTCCTTCAGTTTCCGAACCATCGCATCCATGTCCTCACACTTCACGGACAAAAAAAAAAAAAAAAACTCAAACATTACTGAACGATTCCCGGATTCCTTATTTTCGAAAGAATTAACAAAAGAGAAAGAAGTGAATGAATTACTTACCTGAAAGGAAATATGGTCATCCATGGGATCCAAATGGTCAGTGTCGTCACGAGGCTGCCTGTGTTGATCTTCCGCTTGCAGCAAGTGAATCCCGACTCCATAGTTGAACAGCCAAGCTCCGTCGAAATCGAAAGCTTGCGGCCTTCGAATCAGCACAAATCCGAGAACTTTGGTGTAGAAGTGAATTGAATCTTTCACAGAGCGGCACAGCCTCGAGACGTGGTTTAACGCCATTAAAGGCACATCATTCTGCTTTTGCTGTTGCTTCTTCATATCTTCATGATCGATAGTGCTGTTACTGAAATTCATATTGATGATTTTGTTTTAGTTTCTTCTTCTTTAGGATGAAGAAAGGTTTTTGATTAGTTTTGTTTTTTGGCAGATTAAATCGTTGCTATTTATAGTAGTGGTAGTCTAGTAGGCTTGCGATGGGGAATTTGCCAGTTGTGCATGGAATTTGCGATAGGGCCACGTGATGATGCATGGAGGGTTATACGTGTGAGCAAATGGAAAAGCGGTGATGTGGGTGTGATGACGTGTTTCTATGCCCTACTTCCTTTAGTTTCCATAGGTCTTCAACGGTTTTTGGGAAAAGATAAAATTCAATTTTCAATATTGTCAGGTAATGTTTATTTTATTTTTTTACATTCTTACTTACTTAAAATAGCACTTTTATTTTGTTTTTTCTAGTAGAAAGTTTTATTCTGATTGCATCATCAATAAATGTTAATTTGGAGAGTTTGATTTGTTGATATAAAATGTAAATCTTTAAAAACATGTTTTTGAAAACATGGTTAGGAACATGCCCTAAGTGTTCATTTACAAAAATGATAATTTATTTCTAACTTTATTCATCTTTCAATAATTTAATTGAAATATGTGAGTAATTATATTATCTCCCACACTAATAATTATCCAATTCTTTGATGCAAAAGTTGGGAAGGGGCTAGCATTTATTAAGAGGTAAAGAGTCATTTGTTACCACTCTCCTTTTTCTAGATAAAAAAAACTGTATTAATGGTATTAGAAATCGTACAGTAGC
Organism: Leptodermis oblonga; assembly: GCA_016801395.1. NCBI lineage: Eukaryota > Viridiplantae > Streptophyta > Magnoliopsida > Gentianales > Rubiaceae > Leptodermis > Leptodermis oblonga. The sequence continues at coordinate 27,895,481 of CM028755.1, forward strand.
AATTGAAAAACAAAATCAAGGGCAGTGGCTAATACACATTCCTTACCAAGGCACGAGGCCCCAAATTTGGCCAGAGTGTGCGTAATGATGTCTATAGCCCTCTCTACCTAAAAAAAAAATCCCCTAACACCGTGCGTGTCCATGCCCTACGCCACGTGGACCACTAACCCCATCACCCCTGGAGGCAGCAACTCCTCCTCACGCACTGCGAGAACAACATAAGTAACATCCCAATGACGAAACATGGCACCCAACTCTGACCAAATCCACCGCAACGAATGCTGCACCTGTCTCTGCCTTCTTCCGAGAGAACACATTCGAGATCTTCCGTAACAAACCATATAACCACTTTCCCTCTGCATCTCAACAGAAAATCCCCATCGCTACCCTCCGTGTGGTTGGGTGATAAGCTGCAACACTCTGAGCCTCAGAGGCACAGTCTGCAACAGCGCAAATTGAATAAGGGCAGTGCTGACCCAGTCGGGTAAGTTTTAGCAGCTCTAAAACAAAAATTTTAATTAGGAAGATTTGAATATTTTTTCCAAAATAAGTGTTCATTTAGAAAAGAAAAAAAAAGAGAATTCATTTCTAATTTTATCATATCTTTCTAATTTTTATTTTAGGGAATAGCCGATTAAGTGATTGGGGAAATTAATGATCATTTATTAAAAATTAGGAAAAAAAAGGTCGTGGGATGGTTTTAGGGGGGGGGGGGGGGGGGGGGTGTTTGTGGGGCTTAATCAGCCTTACCTCAGTATGCAAAAGTGCAAAAGCATATGTGATATCATAGATACAGGATCTTTCCTACTAGACTATTCTAATATTTGGAACGCTAGCCTTTCTAGAATAACAATCCCGCTGACCTTTCAGGCTAGACTAGACGATGGGAAAGAGGAAGAGTGTATATGTGAACTTGCTTCGCGTCCCAAAACATATGTAGCTGAGTTCACCTCGCGAAAGATGTGAACTATATAGTGCATAGGTTGGAGCCGACTATACTCCAAATCTGTAGAGACATATTGTTATAGAAATTTTTCCCTTATGTGGAAAACTCCTATAAGCGCCTAACCCTTCCCGGAAGGACTCGGCCAAACACTCGAAGCAACCGAGGTTCGCGTAACCCGGCTAAAGCAACGAGCAAAGCGGAAGACTTGAAAAACAAGCACTAAGGCACAACACCGGAACACTTAGCCAAATTGGCCCAACCTTGCTATATACAATTCACCAAGAATCTATATACACAAGGTCCTAACTCACTCGGGACAACACTCTCGCGGGGAAGACTCTCTCTCACTACACTTGAGTTTCTCTCTCTAGAACACTCAAGATAGCTACTCGATTCTAAGTCTCACTCAAAGTCTCGAGGTCTCTAAGTCGTCTTCCCCCAAGTCCCCCTTTGCCAATTTATAGGCAAAGGTCTTGGATGACAACCCCATCTAAGTAGGTTCTAGAGAATTCTAGCGCCAAGCCTTGCCCGCACCTTCTAGGTGGGCCTAGAAGCTTCTCCGCACAAGCCCGCACTCTCATCTAGAATTCTCCAGCAACGTCCAGCATCCCCGCGCCAAGTCTAGAGCCTTCCGGATCATTCTCGCGCCATCCAGCTCCCTCGCGACCCATCGCGGCCCTTCTCGCAGATGCTAGACCCTTCGCGAAGATTCTAGCTGCCTCTAGAATCTTCCAGCGCGCACCAGACCCGCCTCTCGCAGATCCCGCCATGCAACGCCCCACTCGAACGTCCTCGTGACTTCGAGCATTGCCTAGATCATTCTCGAATGTTCTAGGGCTTTCCCGAGCCTTCTGACACCATCTAGGTCCTTCCGGACCATTCTAGAGAATTCTTCCTTAGTACTGTACCAATGCAAAAATCCCAAGTGCCAGGCTGGGCTATCAGCATGTAGAAGAACCCAGAATTTCCCAGAAACTTCTAGATCCTTCCCGAACCTTCTCCATGGCCCTTCCTCATGAAAGACCATCACGTTTTGGTGCCTCTTGCCCCAAAACACCCTTGGCCCTCGTAGCCAAGTTCCGCACGACGCGCCCTCGCAACACGCCCGGCGCAGCCTCATGCCAGCGCCAACGTTGGCCCTCCTGGCCAACAGCTCCGTGCCACTCCTTGGCCCGGATCAGCCCAGGGGAAAATCCCTTGGCCCTCGCTGCCAAGTTCGTCAACACGACGCGCCCTCCTAGCACGCCCGGCGCAGCCTCATGCCAGCGCCACCAAACCTCAGCGTTGGCCCTCCTGGCCAACATCTCCGCGCCACTCCTTGGCTCGGATTAGTGCAGGGGAAAATTCCGCTAACACATATCCATCTATGCCTATGGGATTCGAAACTGCCTTTTGACCATGCTTACTACGGCAAGTGAGTCCGATTCTACCACTAAACTACCCAGCCCTAAGCGTGAGCATTCTTGCAGACCCAAAAGTTGTGCAGAAAATTTAGCTTGGATACTAGTTCCATACCCCCAAGCATGGTTGTCTTGACCGGACCAGTCCTGCAGCAAACCAGCAAGGCTGCTGGTTCAAAAAATGTAAAAATTCGGGACTATAAGAAATCGGTCAAAAACAGGTCGAATATAAGAAATCGGTCAAAAACAGGTCGAACCGGGAACCGGGTTTTTATTTATTTTTTTCAAATTAGTCAATTTTTAAAATTTTTACTGTTAATGAGTTGATTCTTGGTCACTCAAGTAAAAAATAAGAGTACTTACCACTATACCATTGTTTACTCTTATGTAAATTAATGTTTTAACGCATTTTTATATGAATCATAGACTTTCTAACAATCTATTTAATTGGACCATCCAAACTAATGTTAATTTTATTGTCATTCCTTACTATTTATAAAATTAATACTATCATAATTTTTATTAGTTGTTTTCTTTTCAATTAAAATTTGTCTAATTTTTTCATGTATTAACTTAAAATACGTTTTATTTTTTTTACATCAAATTTATCTCTTTTTTTGTCTAATAAAAATGTAGTAATATAATTTTATATATTTTTAATAGAAAATAAGCAATATTTGATATTTCATTTACTTATTGGGCTTTATAATAATGAATTTTAATGTTTATATTAGTTGTAAAATTTGGAAAAACATATAATTAATGTTAAAAAAATATTTTTTAAATTTTAAAAATGATAAAATTAAAGCATGTTAATCATTACTATATTATATATATATATATATATATATATATATATACTAGGTCTCTCTTGCCCCTGCTAAGCAGGGGCAGGTCCTATACTAGTTATTTATAAAAAAAAAAGTTTAAAAAATCATATGATTATACTCTATACAGAATTGAAGAAAAAGCTGGATAAATTGATTAGGGCATCTGCACAGCTGCACGTTCACATAATTTCTATTGAAATATGAATGCTTTCATCCTTCTATACACAATGATAATGTTCAAGCCTTTAGATTCATCACACTATGTATTAAACCTCATCAAACAAATGTTTATAAACAAAAAACATGAAACAAACTTTTATAAACAAAAAATAAGTGAAATTGAAAGACTTCCCGAATAGAACTTGTATGTGGATTTTTGCAAGCTTTTAGCATTCCAATGAGTCATGGATTCTAACAACTCCATACTTGTACATCTGCAAAATACAACCAACACCAAAAAGAAAAAAAAAGAAAGAAATTTCAATTAGTAAGGTCATGACAGAATATAAATATGAAGTATAAAAATAATGAGAAATCTCAAAGTGCGGGCTGCAGAATCTCATTTGAATATTCAACCACAAAAAGTAACAAATGCATGACCATAAAAACAGAGGCATGAGTAAATTCAAATGTTTAACTACAAAAAAATCCAGTAGATATCTCTAAATGCCATTTCTCGGATCTATAACACCAATAATGTAATCTTATGGAACAACAACAATGTAATCTTATGCAACACCACACTACTACAAAATGGACTTTCTACGGCGGTGCTTTAACGGAGGAAAGACCAAAACCGCCATTAAAAAGAAAGTACGGGCTTTCTACGGCGGTTCCATATAAAACCGCCGTAGAAAGTCACCTTTTTATAGCGATTTTCTAAAACCGCCGTAAAAAGAGGACTTTCTACGGCGGTTAGAAATAAAACCGCCGTAGAAAGTACCCCTTTTTACGGCGGTTTTCAAAAACCGCCGTAAAAAGGGGTACTTTCTACGGCGGTTTTATTTCTAACCGCCGTAGAAAATCCCTTTCTAGACGTCGCCATATAATTAATAAATATGATGAATTTTTCTATAAAAATTGATAAATAGTAAAATACATATTTATTATTAAATTTAAAAAAATTTGGGGGTTAATTTACAAAAATAGAAAAACTAGAAATTAATAGGAATAGAGGAACGGGCGAGAATTCACAATTACGGACTTTCTACGACGGATTTATTAAAACCGCTGTAGAAATGGACTTTCTACGGCGGTTGTAATTGAAACCGCCATAGAAAGTAACTTTCTATGGCGGTTTTAACTTTCTATGGCGGTTGTAATCAAAACCGCCATAGAAAGTTACTTTCTATGGTGGTTTTAATTACAACCGCCATAGAAAGTTACTTCTATGGCGGTTTTAATAAAAACCGCCATAGAAACTTGATTTTGTTTGAATTTTAAGGGTTTCCCTTTGTTTCCATCTCCAACCGGCCGCGGCTTCCCCCTGTTTCCATCTCCAGCAAACCGAAGCATTCTCTCGTTGCCGACGCCCATCCTCTTTCCGTTGGTTTTTTCTCTTGTCTTCCCCCGAAGTCGTTCTTCCGGTAGCGTTGATAACAAGATCCGCTATCACCCAACTCCGGATATGGTTTCTTAATCGGCCATCACCCACCACTTGGAGTTAATCCCCCATCATAATTTCACCACAATCGGTCCTTGTTGTGGGCTTCAAATCATAAAAAAGGTAATATAGAATAGTTTCAACTTTATTTAAGCTTTACAAATTTTATTGTTACTTGATTATTGTGATTGGCCTAGGGTTTATTATTAGCGTTAAATTCGGGTTTGGTGAGATGATGAATGATTAAATTCGGGTTTGATTAGTGTTCTATCGGTGATTATTGTATTGTTCTTACTGTTAATGATTAAATTAATTAGAATTTGATGGATGCACACAAAAATTTTGTGAAGTTTGGTGGTTGTTCGGTTTATTAGCATGGAAGTTTTTGATATATATTTTGAATAAAGTTGAAATATATATATATATATATATATATCAAAACCTTTCTAAGGCCGTTCCTGCTGTTTTTGATATATATTTTTTGAATGTAGAGAAAAAAAAATGAAATATTAAATTTTTTTTTACAAATTTGGTACTTTCTACGGCGGTTTTGAACTTTCTACGGCGGTTATCTTCAAAACCGCCGTAGAAAGCCACCTTTCTACGGCGGTTCCTAAGCGAACCGCCGTAGAAAGTCCTAACTTTCTATGGCGGTTCACAACCGCCGTAGAAAGTCCGTAAACTTTCTACGGCTGCCGGATAGATGGCGGTTCAAAAATGCCAAAAACCGCCGTTAAAAGTCCTAAAAAACCGCCATTAAAAGTCATTTTTGTAGTAGTGCCAGTTGCTATGATCATAATAATTCTTTGAATATTATCAGGCAATATTGTAATCTACTTCTAAATTATATTTTTGGACAGCGAAATATGAATGAAGTACACAATTAATTACATTACACTAAGAAATAATAAGAAAAGAGAAGGGAAAAAAAACACAAATTAGATGTATACAAGTGTTTTCAATCTCTGACAATTACCCGGTACAATGAGCAAGTAGATGTCTCTCTTGAAAGATTAATAGTCAACAAAATAGAAAGTGTATTAGAATGACAAAATAGGTGAATATCACCATTTTGAGAAGATGAAGAATAATTTATACAATAATAAATTGAAAGAATACACTGCCAACAAAGGTTTGAACTTTAGTACTATCAAACATCTCATTCTAGAAAAGAATCTGCAAGCTGCAATGAACATTAGAATACTTTAACACATTCCATGAGAATTTAAAGATAAGAAAGGACAGAAACCGTATTAATTTGGAAAGGAAGTTATTCTTAGTCCTAGAACAAATGCACTCCGATTAGCATGTATCATGAGCATTTGATTGTGGAAAAATGATAAACACCTCTGTTTTTCATGGCCTTCCTTAATCAAGTTTCACAGGATGGTTTAAAGTTTAGAATAAAAATACACACACAAATCTGACTAATAAAAGATTTTTATGGATAGGAAATGAGAAACTCTACTGCATCGCTTGTGGGAGCAATAGGGAAACTACAGAGAAGCGTGATAAAGAAGACACGAAAAGAATATTACCTTATATTGCCCCACTTTCTCGAGCTCAATAATGTCTGCAATCTCAGGATCAAGCACAAGAAGTGGAGCATTCAACTGCTTTGGCCACTGAGAATCCAAACATCACGTAAGTCGGTACAACCATGCAAATTAAAAATAACCAATTTAAAAAGAAATTACAAAATAAAATACAGTAACACAAGCTTTTCCTTCTCGTACACAACTTCATTTGGTAAAGACGACTGCAAGAAACGAAAAAAAGAAAAAGAAAAAAAAGGAAACATGAACTTGAAATATTTAGGGGCAGAATGAAAACACAACTGTAGCAAGAGATAAAAGTACTCCCAAGAGACTGAGAGGCAGAAAATCTTTTAGGTAAAGGAAGGAACTTACTTTGAGGCCAGAACATTACAATGCTCCTTGACAAAAGAGGAGGAATTCTTCTTCTCCTCGATAGGCTTTACAGAAAAAGGACCACGAGGGACCTCCTTCAAGGCAGTACCGGGCAAGTATGACTGCAGGGAATTAAAGTTCTCAACACCATTCCCACCTAAAGGAGCAAAAAAATAAATAAATAAATGTCATATTTCCCAAACCAGACAGAATCCTAAAGCAAAATAATTTCAAGCCAGAACAGAATCCTCAAGCAAAAATCATTTCAAACCAGAACATAATCTAATGATACACAAAGAGAAAAAGTGGAATGAAATTTCCAAAAACTATCCAAAATCAATGTAAGAATTACAAATTCAGAGATCAGGAGCAATTTTCATCAAACAAAAAGGTAAAATCTTTTTTTTTTTTTTTCTGAAACCCAATAAGCAAATTGCAAGCCAAAACACAGAAAGGAAAAAAGCATACCCATTTCCGAAAGTAAAATCATGAGATGGCATTACCAAAATTCACCTAAGAACATGCATATGCGGACAGAAAATCCACGAACAGAGATGGAAAAGAGCATCTGTGCAGCTTTAAATAACTTACTTAAATTCAAGAACAGAAAATCCACCATCAGTGCTTGTATCATGAGCCATCAAAACCTTGCAGAATGACTGAACTGTGGGCATCTGGGGCTCAGCGGGGCTTCAATCCGGGGAATCCCACTCATTTTGCTGCAGATATTTTCACAAAGAAGATTAATAATGGGAATAAGGTTGCCTACTAAATGAAGAATACAAATAACACAAGAACATTTAAATCCACGATAGTTATAAATCATGTTCTTACATCTGGGTCTGCCATCAGAGTAATTTGTGCATAGACCTCATCAGTCTCTTGTTCAACGGCTTCAGCCTACAAAAAAGGAAAAAATCCTAGCATTAGTCAAACTAATCATAAAGAATAATAAGGAAACTAAAGAGAAAAGGTAGAAAAACCTGGCATATTCAAGAGACCAGTAAAAATGCTGACAGATTTTCCCCAAAATAGTAGTGCTAAACTCCCTATATTACACATAACTTTCTGAAATGCCACTTCTGTAGGGCAGAAAGTCCATAAGAAGAAACAAACTCAAATAAATAAAATATAAGGGAAAAAAAATAACAACTACTACTACTTAGCAATATACTTACAATGCAAGAATCCAATCAAAGCCAACATGACATTTTTTATCTCAAAATTTTCGACTGGAAAGCATTTTTAAAAAAAATCAACTGAAGAGTAAACGGGTAAACTAAATTTCCAAGTTAATGACTAATATTAATTAACCGAATGATATTCAGAAGAAAAAGAGTGAAAAGAGAATGAAAATATAGACCTTTTTAAGGCACCACTGAGCATGAGCATCGATCAGATCTCTCTTGCAGTAACCTGAACAATCATATAAATGCTCAATCATCGTAACATATGTTCATGAACTGGGATATTTAAATTAGGGGTGATATCGAGCCGAGCCGAGCCCGAACACACCCATGTTCGAGCTCGGCTCGGCTTCATTATCTTGGGCTCGAGCTCGAGCTCGAGCTCGAGTCGAGCCTGGAAATAGAGCTCGAGCTCGAGCTCGTATAGAGCTCGAACCTGAGAGCCTTTGGATCTCCACTTTGCTAAAATAAAATTAGCCTTGTGCAGGATTCGAACCCAGGTTCTCTGGGTTCCCCTCTTGGTGTCTTACCACTACACCAAATGTAGTTTCATGTTAATTTGAATGAATGATAAATTATATATCTATTTTATCTTTTGTAAAAATTATTTTTTCTTATCGAGCTGTTCACGAACGTAATCGAGCCGAGCTCCCTTTTGTTCATTTATTGTTCGTTTATTAATCGAGCTTAAAATTTTGTTCATGTTCGTTTATTAATAAATAAACGATCTCGAACCGAGCTTTTAACGAGCCGATCCCGAGCTTGTTCGTGAACGTTCGTGTTCGTTCTCAGCCCTAATTTAAATTATCATAATATGTTAAATATAATAATTAACTCCTTATTCTTATTCTTAATTTAGAAGTAGATTACACTCCCTCAGGAGGATGATGTTATATGCTTTCTTGAAATCTTCACAACTATAATCATTTTATAATCTTGAACAGAGATGAATGAACAGGGCAAAAGTTTTGACTTAGACACCACTTGCCTGGCCAAAGAGAGATCTTCACTGGCATTCTCTAAGTTTTCAAGAGCTGCCTTTTTGCGATTGCTATTTTCCACTTCAATTGCATATGTTTCAGCATCATCTTCATTTTCACTCCAGAGAACATACCACAAAGTGCATATTTCTTAAAAAGCCCTGAAAATTCACTCTCAACACATTACCCTTAATTACAAAGCCAAATTACTCATTGCAAATAGTAAAGTCCAAATCATTCAAGATACTCCTTTTACACAAGAGATTCAACCAAAGTTCCAAAAGCCCAAATACACTTTGACAGCGAAAAGGAATTACACAAGAGAATCAACATTAGCTTGTTAGACCAAATATGGATTCCCGAATCACTTCAGGAAAACCATATATTGCCTACAGTTTTGATATGAACAAAACCCAATGAAGCCACTACAATCCCCAGAGATAATCAATCTAAAGACCTTAATGAACTGTTGTAAGTGAATACAGAGGTTGAACTTCCACAAGGCATCTAGAATCTCTCTCAACTTTTTCAGCAAAAGTAGCAGCCTGATGAAGTGAAGCCCCAAGTCTGCTTGGAAATTTAAAAATCAAGCACATGAGCGAAGGGGAAAAAAAAAAGATAAATGAAAGCTAGTCAACTTCTCATTCAATTGTAGAAGATTGAAACCCAATGCCTCAATATTTTGTATACAGGACAATCAACAATTGTAAAAATTAGTATTAATTGTGAGTGGTGCAATTCAACAAACACTTAGTAGTCAATCGCAGATTCACAACACATCCTTGCATTGACACAATTACAATGATATGAAAAGTTGAATTTAAAAGCAATAACAATGGGAATAAGAATGACGTTAGATTAACGACCAAAAATTGCAAGACATCCATTAACACACCTATTGAGTTTCTGAGTGAGCAAGCAGAGGAACAAAAAATTCAACCTGTATAAGATCCAAAGAAATATCAAATTAGCAAGAGAAACATAAGAAAAAATGGGTGCTGATCAAATTAGCAAGAGAAACATATGAATCAGGTAACATGTAGTTCTAAATGCAATGGAGGAAAGGGAATTTACCCAAAAAATTTCACAATAAAAACATTTAATCAAAAAAATAAAATCACACCTTTTTGCAAATTCGGAAAACACAAAAGTCGGTCAAGAAAATTTACCTGGATGAACTACCAATTGAAAAAGGGGATGCGATGAAGGGGCGAACGGGAATGAGATTGCTGAAGACAATAGTAAGAGCAATCAATATCAATTTAAGTTTTTTTTTTTTTTCCCAGAAGAAAAAAAATGAAAAATTAAAATCGCCCTTACCCCGCACATGCATGGCAGGAAGTTATTGATTTTTCATACACCCCTCGAAATCCTTCTCGATCAGACGATTCAGCGCTGTCGCATACCTTCTCCAAAAGAAGCCTAATTTACTCTGCTTAATTTGGGATTGAAAGCAAAAAAAAAAAAAAAAAAAAAAACAGCAACAATGATAAGCAAAGAAGTGAGATTTGTGGGAAACTTAAAAGCAGTGGGGGAGGCCCGGGAGGGGTTGAGGAATTTGGATAGGTAAAAAGAATTTGGGTGTCGGAGAAGAATTTGGGCGGCAGTGAGGGAAGAAGATTTTCAAGAAGCAACAATGAGGAAGGGAACTGGAAGAAGAAGGCTGCCGAATTTTGGAGAACTGGAGAAGCATCTGGAAATAGAAAACCTGAAGTAGTGTACTGCTTTCTCTCATAAGGGCAAAATGGGAAATGGAAAAATGGACAACCACCAAAAATACTGTAGCTAAGCGATTGACGCTTTATATATAAGTATAGATATTATATATGATGTCATCTGATTTGACCCCCAGTTCCAGCAACCCCTTGGCCTCGCCGGTTCAACGTCCGGTCTGAGTCATCGACATTTAACTTGAAACCCTCCTCCAGCAGTGACCATGGGATTGGTAGTAACCGCTTCTCCTTAAGGGGCTTAATAAAAGGAACCAATCTGGTGGATGCCCATAATCTCTATGCTGTAGCGCGAGCCCAAGATTGGCATATCTTTGAAAGCAGCAAAACATTTATCATTTAGCTCTTTGATTATATGCAAAGGTGAGGATCTGATTGCCTAAAAAAACCATCGATTCCTGGCCCTCCAAAGAATCCAAACCCTCATCGAGGGTAGCACCTGCACCAATGCTGTGTGAGCTTGCATGGAGTCTCCAATAGTAAAAACACCTGTCCCAGATGAAGTTAAAATCCTCCGTGGGAATAGCAAGGAGGCTCTCAAAATGAGACTATACAAATCGAGCAACTGGGCATTCGTTGAAACATTGCTGGAGAAAGTCATCCTGTTCGTAGAACGCACATTTAGAAGGGAGATTAAATCCCAAATGCTTCAGAAAGGAGCAAATGATTAAAATAATAATAATTTTGATTTAAACTTTATCATCTCTTTTTAATCATTTAAAGTAATTATTTTGTTTATCACACTAATAACTTTCTAATTTTCTATGCAAGAATAGAGAAGATGTGACGCCCCCGCCCCGACCCTATCTCCCTAGGAGCCGTTCCTGCAAGGGAGTCTGGGCCGGTTTGGGGTTTGCGTCATTCAAGTCTCGCACCCAACAAGTCGATACAGATATTAGTAAAAACATAATATTATCTTTATCTGAAAATAATTCAGTCAATAGTTCTTAAAGCATCTTATCCAATGCGGAAGCTAAAACATTATTAGGGATGGTCAACGACCAAATTATCCCTTAATCAAACAATCATTGTCTAGGCCTACTTTTTACAAACTAAACGCTCAGCACTGCTGCAGCGGACGTCAGCCTCACATCTAACGAACAATAAGCCATACCTAATTAAGCACCTACAAAAATAGGTTTGTGAAAGGGGTGAGCTTCACTAACCTCATTGAGAGACTTCGGTTTCTATATAAAATTTCCACCGTGGTACTTAGACAAAAAGGTCTCAATATCAAAGCAATCATCTCGACATGGCATTACAGCTTATGCATCAATATTTATAGTATTCATAGCCTAATTCATGCGTCAATGCGGAAGCAATCAATCAATCAGCTCTATAATCATGTAGCAGATATATATATGGTAACATGGAATGCTTTTAACCATATGCAACAATCGATCTATCAATTCACCCTTAGGTATTCAATCCATCTGATTTCTATATAGCTTTCTCATCTAAAGCTAATGCGATAATCAGGAATACGATCTAGCGATAGGCGGTAGTTTGCAAACACCTCGATATCCAAGCGACGACAGTACCAGCAGGTACTGGAGTGCCCGGCAGCAAGGGGTTTTGGATCCTTGGTTGTATACTTGCAACCCTTAGTTTCCCCATTAGGGAGGCGTCGACTAACTCCAACGCGGCTTCACCGCGTACGGCAATACGTGCGGGCAATTACAATGGATCAATTAAGACTAGACTCGCACAGTCTTTTATCTGGTTTAAGGTGTCATACCTTTTCTCTTATCAGGCAAATATGACATCTCTAGCATGCTTTCATGATTCCTAAACATGTCAATGTGCAATGCAATAACCTACTCGTGGTATAGGTATTAGGCATCTTCTATTTACACCTAGAAGTACATCATGCTTCTCTATAGTGTACAATCAATCATGCTCTCAATCTATAACAATTCATACAATCAATAATCATTCAATAGGCATACATGCTTGTACTCATATTAAGCAAGTAGGCAATTCAAATCATACATCTCATGTATAGCAAGTTAAGCAATCAATCATGGGATACATTTCACAGGTAGCAATTTAATTCCAATTACATGCAAGTGAGGCGTGGGCAACCTCTTAGTTAGCCGATCAATCAAGTTTATAGTTCACTCATACTGTATATAGTTCAATTAAACCTTTACAAAAATAGCGAGTAAATCCCTCACTTTTCTTAAGGCGTGAGTGGTCAACGGTCGACGGGTTCGCTTCTCGATCAACGGTCAACTCCCGCATTACGAGCATTCTAGTATAAGTCAACTATGTTTTGACTTTAAGGTTTGACTTTATGTTTTACTCTTGATTTGACTTTACGGTCAACTAGGGTTGACTTTGACTTTTAGGTCAACTATGGTCCAGGGTAAAAGGTCAATGGTAATGGTCATGGTCAAGGTCAAGGTCAATGGTCAATGGTCAATGGTCAATTGTCAAGAATAAGGTCAAGTTCCCTAAGGCTAGTATCATTTAAATACTTTTTGGGTCAATTCAGGATTAAGGTAAACTTTAGAGATAAAGAGCAATTTTAGAAATAAGGTAAAATTCGGCTCTAGACTACGTCCGAGTTTCTGTCCGACTCGCATGAATTCTCGCACAAGGGTTTTCATGTTCTTCAATTTTCAGGTTCTTAAAAAGGTTCAAGAAAATTATTTTCAGAGTTCTGTATGAGTTACTGTTCGACTCGGATGACAACTCGTACAAAGGTTTTCATGTCCTTCGGGTTTCAGGTTTTGAAAGTTCAGAAAATCATTTTCAAAGGCTTGTCCGAGTTCCTGTTCGACTCGGACACTAACTCGCACGACTGGTGAAGTTTCCCAGAAACTTCTAGTTCTAGATACTACTTTCGGGCTACGTTTTAACACTGTCTCAGATCGTTTTTAACCAAACTAAAGGCATAGATTTAAAGCCTAGCATACAAATGGAAGCTTTTAATTCGCATAACAGATTACTCTAGCGTACTTAAATCTTGCTCTGAAATAGGCTCGGAACACTGTTTCTGAACATGAATATTTTTCGGTTTCGACTTTTCGACTTAATTACTACAGATCGTTTAAACGCTATAGGCATCAATCTTAAACATGTTTAACATTCAATAAAGCTAATAACATCCTAAGAACAAGCTTTGTATGGATTTATTACATACACGGTGAATTACTTGCTCTTCAAGTTTCATAAAGATTCAAGCTTTCTTAATTCCAAACTCAATCTAAACCATAAATTAAGACTCACCGTGAGCTTCTAAATTACCACGAACTCACAGAACTTCAATGGAAGTGGTAGAAGCGGTGGCGGCTGCTACTTCTCTCTCACGACTTCTTTGTTTGAAAAATTTTGCACTCGCAAGTCAAACACCTACCCATGAATTAGGGGTTATAATCTCCACCATCCTTCTGAATCTCTCATCCATGATCTCTTTTTCTGCTTATAAGTATTAAAAGAATACAATGGAAAGGGGTAAACAATAAACTACTTTGTAAAAATGTACATAGTAAAAGATTCTTGCCTAACACTTAGGGTTGGGAGGAAAATAGGGGGGCCCAACCCTACAAGTGCAGGTATCCCCTCAAGTTGATACCGACGTATGTCTAACTCTAAGAACTTGACTAACAAAACGTGCTTCATCAAAAGTTGTTCAACTTTCGCTATTGTTGAATTTTAGTTTTTTCTTTCTTTTTCTTTTTAAAATTGGCACATTAAAAAGAAAAAGAAAAAGAAAGAAAAAACTAAAGTGAAGTGTTGTTACATTTTAGTTTGTTACATTTTATCATCAAATACCAACTGAAGTGTTGTTAGTCCTAGCTAGTGAGTAAAACCTACGTACGGGTAATGCGGACAAATCTTTTTCAAATCTACTGAATTAGAGGCTGTTCTTTTTGATGAGTTTGAAAACATGTTTTAAAAAATAGTCTTATAATGTAAAAAGCGTATTAGAAATGTAAAAAGATATAGTTGAATAATAAAAAATTGTATTCAAAATATTAAAAATTGATTATAATATATTAAATTTACTGTTGAAACCAAAACCAAAACGTAAAGAATATGCCCTTAGAGTACATTAATTCCCATCGAGATGCACTCACGTGAAACGGGTTCACCCATGGGGCGATGCACGCACGCATGAACTCGTTTCGTGTATATATCTCTTTGTTGTTTTTTTCCCCTCTCTTTTCTTTAAGTTAACAAAAAAAATAAAATTTGTTAGTCATATTGAGTACTAGTGATATTCTTGTACAGTCGAAGTGCCACTTTTAAATAGTAATATTTTTTTTCCAAATAAAAGTAGTACTAATGTTATTGGTAATTTATTTCTTTAAAAAGATGAAAGTGCTACTTTATTAAAGTAGCAATAATACTCTATAAGAATATAAGTGTTAATTTAGAGTAACACTATGGCCTTGTTTGGTATCACAACTCAAACCATGGTTTGAGTATCATTTTAATTTTATAGTATTAAAATCACATTGAAAATGTAAAAAGGTCTGTTGAAAATGTAAACAAAATTTATTGACAATGTAAAAAGGTTTATTAGGAATGATGAAAAATAATTATAAAATCAAAATGAGACTCAAACAAGGTCATTACTATTTAAGTGTATCACTAAGAAAAAAATAATAATAATAATAAAAATAAAATAAAATTGGTATTTCATAAAGCAAAGTGCTACTTTTAAAGAGTAACACAACTACTATTTATGAGTAGCATCAAGAAAGAAAAAGAGATAATAAAAACAAGGAGAAAATGTAAAAAAGAAGGTGCTACTTCGATCATAATAGTAATAGCACTAATAAGAAAAAGAAATAATAATAAAAACAAGGAAAAAAAAATGTTTAAAAAAAGGTGCTACTTCATAATAGTATTAGTGATAGTTTATAAAAGTACAAGTGCCACTTTTAAATAGTATCACTACTACTATTTAGTAATAACAGTTGTACTATTTAGTAGTAGCACTAATAAGACAATAATAAAAATGATAAAAACAAGGAAAAAATGTAAAAAAAGAAAGTGGTGCTTCATAAGAGTAGTAATGATATTTTATAAGAGTACAAATGTTACTTTTAAAGAGTATCATTACTAATCTTTAGGAGTAATACTAATAAGAAGCAAAAATAAATAAAAATAAATACAAAAAGTAAAAAGGAAGTGTTACTTCATAAGAGTAGTAGTAATACTCTATAGCAATAGCACTACTATTCTTTAGGAATAACACTAATAAGGAAACAAAAGAAAATATAAAATAATAATAATTATAATAATAATAATAATAATAATAATAATAATAAAAGATAAAAAGAAAGTGTTACTTCATAAAAGTAGTGATATTCTATTACAGTAGCACTAAGAAGAAGAAGAAAATTATGTATAACTGAAAAGGGGAAAAGTAAAAATTTCAGAAATTAAAAGGGGAAAAAATAAAAATGGAAAGTTAAACAGTAAAAAAAAGGTAAAAGAAAATAAAAAGAATGATAAATTTTCGTGGTCTCATCTATGCGGGGTTTCATGCAGATATATTAGAAGCTTTTGTGATTTCGAAATTATAGCTTTTATAACCGTTACTTAATGATACCCAAAAATAGCAATACAAATGAATATGGACGAATTACATTTATCTTCCTTAGGCTTGGTTAAATTATAAATAAGTTTATAATTTTGAAAATAACAAATATTTTTTTGTAATTTGGTCATAATTACAAATTGATTTATGGTAGTTATGACTAAGAACGAATACAAACTTTATTTACTAAAGTTCAGTATCGACTCGGTAAAAATTCAGTTCGAGCTTCTTTATTAAACAAGTAAACAAATACGAATGTAATTTTAGACTCAATTATTTAATAAATGATCACAATTTAAGTGCTTTAAATCTCGGCGTGGCTCAATTGATATCATCCTTACTCTTAATGAAAAAATAAACACAAAATCAATTTTCTTAGACTAGGTTGGAGATGTATTTGTAATTTTCAAAACTATAGGACTTATTGATAATTTAACCAAACATATAGGGAGGTAAATGTAATTCGCCCAATGAATATTGATTATTGCGAAATGTCTCTTCAAATTGAGTTTTACAAAACTTAATAAATTTTGATTGTACAAGAAATTTAGTTAGACCGCAGTATAATAATTTTCACGCTTCATAGTAATTAATTGAACACTTTAATTTTCTTGACTTTAATAGGCTATCTTCAACCATTTCTTCAATTTGCATCAACATTTTCTTCATTTTACACCAGCTACAATAGATTTACTCAAACTATTTCTCCATCCCCATTTCCAAAAAAAAAATATTTTATTTAAATTCTCTTTCTGAAATTTAGTTTATAAATTTTTTATTTTTATACTAGTTCACTCTTTTTACAAAACATTCCATATCTTTCCATTTATTTACGTATTCATCAAATGAATGTATTTAATTGATAATAATACTAAAAATTAATTGGAGCAAACACCTCAAAACCCCCCTTTAGTTTTTGAAAGTTACTCATCACCCCCTTGTACAAAAAAAAAGCTACTCATCCACCCTGGTGCTTTTTCGAAGTCTATAAAGTGACGGAAATGACTAAAACTAATGACGAGCTGGTGAATTGACCAATTTACCCTCACATTAACCCTCAAATTACCAACAAATTTTTTTTTTTCTTCAAAAAACATTTACTTCTTCTTCTTTGATCTTTTTCTTCTTCTTCTTCTTCTTCTATTCGCCGCTCTGAAAGGAGTATTTATTATTCCTCAAAATTTGTTTGAGAGGGTATTTATTATGGCCTTGAGTTGGACTGAATTCTTTTATCTACCTATTCGTTGATCGACTCATATTTTGATAATCAGTTCCTTGAGCGTAATTTGTATTGGAGGAAAATGGCTGTTTCTTTGACCATAATTTCATTGCGGTGGTGGGGGGCCAAGGAGAAAGAGCCCGTTTCTAATGGGTCTTCAATTAATTCACTATCTGATTGGGGTTTTGGATTGAGGGAGCCAGACAATTTGAAGTTCAGATAAGTTACGGCTGCGAAAATGTCATCTTCTTCTAGTAGGAAAGTTAGGAGGAAATGGAAGAGTAGGTAGGAGAGGAGGAGAGTCGACAAGGAGTACGACGTCGTCTTGGTGCCGTCCGACGGTATTTGCTTATCGGGTTCTGAATCCGATGACTCGGACTGGTCAATTGGGTGGCTGGAACCGCACGCCCCTGATTTCCAGAGTGATTATGAGGCAGACGATAGCTTTGTTGTTCTTGTTCCCTGCTATAGGCATGATTACCAAGGAATGGTGGATATGGAGCCTAAAAATCAATTCTTTAGCGCTATTAAGAATCTCCCAAATCAGTACTCTGCTGAGGGCAAGAATCACATTGAGCAGTGGCTTTCTTCTCTCAAGGATTTTTGAAGCTGTCTGCGGCTGGTGAATGGTTACTACAGTGATTGGTGTGATAAAAAAACCATTTTGTTTCTCACTTTGTGATTATGAAGCAGTAGAGCAAAACTTCAAGTGACTTTGTGGTGGAAAGGCATGATAGTAGTAGTAGTTTATGTTCTTCTAAGAATGTAGAAGTGCTACTGTTTTCTTCGGGTTAACCGGCGCTGCGGTTGGACCTTGGAGTCGCCGAACTCGCCGTGTTATGTCCTTCGTGGGGGTGATGAGTAGTTTTTTTTTTATACAGGGGTGATGAGTAACTTTCGAAAATCACAGGGGGGTTTTGAGGCGTTTGCCCAATTAATTAATATATTTCACACAATGTGTTCACTATATTTTGTTAATTAATACATTTTACATAATGTGTCCACTATACTTTATTAGTGCATTACAAAACTTAATATGAGCATCTTTATTTAGCTTTTAATTAATTTTTTGACCATAAAATTTTAACTAAATAAAGAACTATAACTGATCATATTTATAAATTGTAACATTGTAATGAAAAAAAATACAAAATAATTAAAGGCACTAAATTAACAATAATAAAAGAAATAGTAAAATTTAATACATAAATTTCTTAAATAGACAAAAATGAGTAATTTAGAAAAAGTAAGGAATAAACTACAATATACATCAATAACAATAAAAAATTAAGGTGCAGCTCCTATGGTGCGCTGCAACGATGCAGTGCAGAGTGAAGTTTTCTGCACAAACTAAAGCGTTTTTACAATAGAGTTGGAACTCCTATTATGAAAAAGCTTGTCATTTTCCTCTAAGGATTGCATTTTGAAATCCTTGGAGATGCCCTTATCTTAGCTAAGGCTCCCTTTTTTTTCTTCTTCATGCATAAGTTTCTTTGATATGATGTAATACATGTCTCATTTAATTTCAAAAATTGTGTTATAAGACATTTAAACAAAATTAAAATTTGTTCATTTATTGAATTGTTTCACCAAAAAGAATAAAAAGTAACAAAGTTTTGATAGGAATTGTCTAAATGGGATTCTAAGTGACTATTGATTAGGAATGAGTCAGTAGCCCATCAATTGTGATACAAAGAGGGCTACATATATGTTGGGGTTTGATTAGCAGAACTTTGTAGGCGGCATTTCACTTATTTGTTCCCCTTGCTTACAAATTATGTTATCAATGTAATAGATGATAATATTGTATTAGGGATGATTAAAAAAAAGTGACTATTGATTCTCAATTAAATGGACTAAAGTGTTGCATTTATCCAACAACGAGAAATAAAAAGGTTGGCTTTCAAACTTTGGGAACTAGAAATGGTCTATTGAAATCAGGGGACTAAATTTGTGATTTTCCAAATTTTAACAATAAGACCAAAAATGTCATTTTGCCACAAACAAAATACTATACTCTAGGTTTACTAGAAGATTATAATTTCACAAATATACAATTTCTCATGAATGTTAATATAGACTCTTAAAATAACTAATTTCTGAATATTAATTTTATTTACATTGTTACTTTATAAGCGTCAAGGGTATAACATGGATTCTTTTAAAACAAAAATGTATTTTTGAAGTGACAATTCCTATTGAACGGGTAGAACTGAAGTGGGATATCTGTCCTGTCCGTATAAGGTCCGAACATAAGCCACGCGTGGACTTCACTTCACTGCACTAATTTCAGCTATAGCTGATCTCCCGTCGTCACCCAATCCCAGCCCAACCCAACCTAACTTCGCCGACATCCGCCGCGCCGTTCCCCTTACCGGGATAAACTCCGAAACCATGTATAGGGACGTTTCAGCATGCAACACATACAACTACGGCGACGCTCTTTACTGGGACGCTCGTTATATTCAAGAAGCGCATTGCGGTTCATTTGATTGGTACCAACGTTATTCTGCTCTTCGCCCTTTTGTCCAGAAGTATATCCCCACTTCCTCCCGTATCCTCATGGTCGGCTGTGGCAATGCCCGTAAGTTTCTTGACTACTCTCCTTTTTCTTTAATTTCCTTACTTTTCAATTATGAGAGGGTTTTTTCCCCCTGTCGATTCTGTAGCTAGTTCTGTGAGTTTTGATGCTTTATTTTTTATTGGGTTTTCATATTTAGAGATTTCTAAGAATCTGTTTATTTATGGCCCTGTGGAAATTATGGGTAAAGTTGATTGAATAGAAGAATTGCGCTCTGTGCTTGTTGAGTTGAATTGAAATGGAACTTAACGTAAGTAGCACGATTGCGACTCTGAGAGGATGACTAGAATCCTTGTAAACGGAGGAAGGTTTTCCAAATAATGACTTTGTATAGTTACCGATATGGAATTTATACATTAGCTGTTAATGTGACAGTAATAAATGTTTTAGTCTACAAAATGATGCCACATCAGTCACTATGCAAATTATTTTGTCACTATGTGCACAATTACTCATAATTTTAAATGGACAAGTATAGAAGCTTTTGGAAATGGCCTGTTTTTACTATCGTTCTGTTCTACTTCTTCTCATGATTTATGGGCCTCTGAATTCAAGGCTGTTAATTTGAGTTTTATGGGATAATTCTGCAACTTTATTCTGAATTATCAAACTCAAATGGTTGGATTCTGCATTAGGCAGCAAGACTATAAACAAAAGTTTGTAATGGTATTACAATGCTGTTCTGCTAGTGTTGATTGTGCTCTGGCTAATTTGTTAGCAATCAACCCAATGTGGAGTAGTATGCTTGATATGTGGACGTTATCCTTATGCTTGTTATAATGATAGGAGCTGCCTTATGTGAACTAGGTTGGATTCAATGTTGTGGATGACAAAAAAAGCTAAGGCTTTTGGTGGTTGTTGAAGTGACCTCTCTGGCCAAATTCTATGGAACTAATAGATCTTGTTCTGTGACCATAAAAGAGAATGACATGCAAGAAAAGAGTTCATTTTTGGTATTACAAGATCTGCCATTTTTTTTTTTTTTCTTCTTTTTCTGGGATTGAGAAAAAGTCTCATAGGTGTACAAGGAAAGGGTTGAGAGTTGAGTGACCAGCAGATGTTGGAACCAGCACTGGTTCACTTGCTTCAAGTTTGGGATTTTACCCTTTTAATTTGTATCGCTTGAGTATATGCTAAGGTTCATATCCAAAAGTTGGTTCCCCAGGACTCAAAATATATCCGTTGATATACTGTTAATCTTTGAATGATACTATTTGCATGTGAATCCTAGTGCGAATGTATTGAGTACATTGATTCTGGTATTTGACTGGTAAAGTGGTTTGGTGTGTCTTTAGTTGATCTTGCACTTTATTAGAAACGAGCAATGGTTTGGCTGGGAGGTACGATGGTTCAATGTTCAGTCCGTGAAGTATAGCGTGGTTCTTTCATATTATTCCTCAGGTTATGTCAATTGTTGTTGTCTTGGTGGTCAGTTCTCCAATAGTAAGAACTGCAGCATAGCACTATTATTGCTGGATGGCTATTCTTACCCTATAGACTTGTCATGCTAAACCTGTTAAGAGTAATATTTTTCTCTATCTTATTTGTGTCTGCTATTCTTCTGTATAAACAGTGGTATACTTGTTCTTACAATGGTGAAGATTGATTTATTATGCAGTTATGTCAGAGGATATGGTCAAGGATGGGTATGAAGATATAATGAACATTGACATATCATCGGTGGCTATCGAGATGATGCAGAGAAAGTATGAGCAGATTCCACAATTGAAATGTATCCTTTCTAACAACAATTTCGTATGCCCTCATTAGATGCGCTGCCATCTTATATAACTATAGAAAGCACATTACTTGCAAGTTTTCCTTATAGAACTCTACAGACATGCAAATGGATGTCAGAGATATGAGCTTTTTCCCTGATGAATCATTCCACAGTGTGATTGATAAAGGCAAGTTTTCCTTTTCCTCTGTTTATTTCTACAGTATTTATTTATTTATTTTTAAGTTGATAGTGTGGTTACATATTCATAATTTTCTTATTTGTTTGTGTCAATTTGGCATTTATGGTTTGCTTATGATGATACAGGAACTCTTGATTCATTAATGGTGAGTGACATTGCTACCTTTTCCATCTGTGTCTCTAGAATCTTGTTTATCCTCTGAATTCTTTGAGTAAAATCTATTTTAATTATTTGCAATTTCAAGTGTGGGACAAATGCTCCAATTAGTGCGTCTCAAATGCTGGGGGAGGTGAGCAGGTTGTTGGATTATTTGGCCTTTTAAATTTAGTTGTATTTTGTGATTATTCTTATGGTACTTTTAACATGGTTTTCGTAATTCTTCTGACACAATTTTTTTATTACTCTCTCATTTAGGCTTCTAAAACCCGGAGGAGTCTATATGTTGGTATGATTACCCTAGATTTCTTCAGTGGCATAATTTTTATTTTGAAAACTAACTGGCATAAAATAGATGTAACCTTTTATCTTCTTACTTTCTGCAGATAACTTATGGTGATCCAACTGTGAGAATCCCTCATTTAAATCGATCAGTGTACAATTGGAGGATAGAACTGTACATTATATGTAAGTGGTTCCTTGACATGGAGAACCTTTTTTTCGTTTTTTATATAAGTTTTTGTTACACTATGTCCTAGTCGTCTTGACCACCATATTCATTTGCATTTGCCTTTAGGTCATGGTATTGATGTCTAAAAACTGAAATTGGGCGAATGGCTTAATGTAATTCCTATAGTCTCTGTTTGTCTGTCTCTGTCTATTATCATATCCATCTAGCCTTGACGTAGGTAAAAATATTCTTATTTACTATTCTCATTACCTGCCTGGATTTTGTCAGATACCTTGTCTGTGTATCAATTTCTTTGCTCTCTGATATTGTCAAGGTGAGAGTAAAATATATAAATCACCTGAAACTTTAAAGAAGCTGCACAACTTCTTGGTCCTGTTGTTTCGCCATTCTCAGGATTTGACTTAGTTGTCAGAGGAATGGGAAACTAAGGTCAGATATCATACTCAATAGTGCTCAATTAGGGGTGACATATTTACTGATTCTTTGATACATCGATGAATGTCTCTAAACCTGAATGAGTTCTGTTGTCTGGACAAGCTAGTTTTAATGAAAGGGCAAATGGTGATCTGTTGTATGAGTTAATTATTCCAAATGGATCTTTGTTACAAACTAGTGGTTCTCAATGCAGTGATGCGAGTCCTCTGCTCTAAACGCATGAAACTCAACCACCAACTGGGTTTTTGGACCTGATTATGGAAAGATACTAAAGGAAACAATTTGGATTTTTAATGCTACAGTGAATATGCCTGATTGCTTGCTTGATTCTCTATTACTGTGTACTTAAGTTTCCTGCAGTGTGAGATTCTTCTCTGAGGTTAAACATTCTGGCTGGTCAATTTTCTTAGAGAATACTTGTGAAGATGCAATGCTTATATTACCTAGGCCACTGCAAAATTTTTAATATTAGCATATAACTAGCTAGGAGTCAACTTTTGCTGATTGAATTACACGTCCATTAGGGAGCTCTTGGTCTGTAACATGGATACTAATCCATGCCAAGGAGAATTCCTGAGTTGTCCCTTCAATTTTCTTTGTTGATGTTTTCTTGGTACTTTAATTGCATGGATTTGTTGGGTTTTGGGAAGTAACATGCACAATAATCATGTCAATGCTAGTTGCTTTAATCTGTCCATTCAGTTTTGTTGTTTTTAGATGGCATTTTATTTGGTAAGATGCAGAATCAAATTCATCCGTTCTGTAGAATAATTTCCGAGTTATTTGTCTAAGTGATGTAAGAGACTATACTTCGATGTTGAAACATGACATGTTATATTTGAATATAAATGAATCGATGTGTCTAGAGCGTACACGATGGCTAGATATGATGCATATAGCCGACCCCTCGTAGTGGGACAAAGACTTAGTTGATGTTGATGTAAGAGTACTTGGACAGTGAAAAGCAAAAATGACAAAACTTCAAAAGAAGGACGGGATAAAACGGGACTTGTAGATTTTTGTATTTTTTGAAGAATACAAATACACTTTCTAGTTTTTTAGTGGAGGAAAATGAACAGGGAACCTATTCTACTTTTTAAAATACCCAGGAGTTCCTTATCATATTCTATGTCCCCTTGTCCAGTTTTCTTCTCTCTTGACTATGTGGATGATAATTGAATGGTGAATCTTTGACTACTTTGTCTAATCACCTTTACTTTATAATGGAGTAAGTTTGTACTGGAAGGTTTTCTGACATAATCCCTTGATGTTATTTGGCCCTTTTTTTCACCTCACAGCTAGACCAGGGTTTCAAAGACCAGCAGGCTCCGCATCT
This sequence comes from Leptodermis oblonga, assembly GCA_016801395.1. Taxonomy (NCBI): domain Eukaryota; kingdom Viridiplantae; phylum Streptophyta; class Magnoliopsida; order Gentianales; family Rubiaceae; genus Leptodermis; species Leptodermis oblonga. Next base: position 27,919,742 of record CM028755.1, read on the forward strand.
TCTACAAATTCGTTCTTTGAACCCATTCCCGTCACTGAGAAGGGCACGCTTCCTGCAGATTATATTTTGGAAGATCCAGATTCTCACTTCATATACATTTGTAAAAAACTTGATGAACCAACTGATGTTATCAACAAATCTCCCTATCCTTTGGCGCTATAGGGAAACTTGGAGCTTAGAATGTCATTCATCTCTAAGCTCTCACCTTACATGTGTCTGTGAAACTTGAGCTGTCATCATCTGTTTTCCAATAGGCATTTCTGTTGTAGAACATTCTCTGGCGCACCGCTGGGATGAGGATGTCATATCTTTTCGGATTAGTATGACTGTCATTGGTAAATACCAAATATATCCATCCTTCCATGTAACATTATTTGATTTGGTGGGATTTCCATGTTGTTCAAGTCTGTTGTCTGTCATAGTACAACAGGGATATTTCTTCAACAATGTCATATGATGAACTTCTTTTTGTTTCAGGAGGCTGTGATGTAGTACTCTGTTGTACTTGATTTTATATTTTCACAAGAAAAAATAAGCTTCATTTGTCATTCCACCACACATTAGTAAATAAGTTATAAAGTCAGGTGGTACATACTCAGATCTAAAGTGGTATATACCCGTGATTCAAACTCAGTTTTGAACCCTATTTTTCATTTTATAATAATTTATCATTATTCTCCATACATTTTTTTTACATTTTAAAATTTTAATACACGTCACAATATTTTCAATACAATTTAATATTTTAAAATCTTAATTCAAAATTCAAGATTTGAACCAAATTTTCATACTAAATAGGGCCAAAGGCCAAGGCTGAAATTAAGTATTGTTGACAAAGTCTACTGCAGAGCTTCTCGAGTGGCTGCTGCTTCTGCTAATTTAGCATTATTGAAATGGTGCAGGTTTTCAACTGCTCCAGATAGCCAGTTACCTGATAAAATGCAATAGGTACCTTGGTTCTTACCATGATAATTCACTTGCTCACAAATATTTGTTCACTTTGATGTTATAATCCTTGACTCTTAACTCAAATTGTTGCCGGGTATCTAAGTTGTTGTGTAAACTTTAAATTGGATTGACTTTTTATGCGAATTTAATTAGACTAGTAGCAAATGCACAGCGTCATATACAAGAAAAGTTCTACGCAGCAATTCGCCTTTTAATGGTGTTCTACAAAACTTTGCTTTGCTTAAAAATTGTAAGTATTTCAATCAAAAGTAATTTTTTCAGTCAATGATCTATTTTGTTCTTTTTAAAAACTGAGTGTCTATTATGTTGTTTTGACAAATCTCGAAATTGTTTTTGTATTTCGCCCTAATATATTATATAACAAAAGTCATAACCCTTCTCTCTCTCCCTCTCTCCTTCCCCTTCCCCCTTCCCTTTCAAATCTCCTTAACCTTCATCCCATTGCCACGAACCGCCGCCCCTCCGTCCTCTACCACCGTCCTTCTCACAGCTACACCGCCCCGCATTTTTCGGTGCCACCATCAACCTCTCAATTTTTCCAACCACCCATTTCTCCTTCTCCTTCCAAATCAACCTCCAAAATATTTTGACCCAGCCCCAAATCCACCCTCTATCTCCACCACCGCCAAAACACCATGGGGGCCTCCAGAAGCTTCACAACACCGAAAAGATCTGGCTGGCTGTGTGAGTTGATAGCAATTAATTAAGATATGCAATCCAATATGGGAAGTACTCATTTTTCCGGCATCTTCAATGTTCAAAGTTCTCCCTTTTTCCCAATTCAGATTTTTCACTTAAAGGATTATGCTTTTGTAAAATTGCTTGTTGATTACACTGGTTCTGACCATGAAGCATTTCTGTTGTAGACTGATTTCTCAATCTCTCTTACGACATTCCAAATCCTTCTCCTAGACCCTAAACCATGCTCTTCGCTGCACACAGATGAATTATGCAAACACCCATGCCCCAAAACCCCAATTTTGAGCTTTAAAAGCACAAACTTTACGACCTCAGCTCAGGAGTTAATCCCAACGCCGGCACCGCCGGAGAGAGTATATATTTGGTCGATGAATTGTCTGAGTTGACATTGATGGACATTATGGAGTTGAACGAGGGGTTAAAACAGAAATTCGAGATCCAGAGTATGGTAACGATGGCGGTCATGATGCCCGGAATGAAGTTTGGTGCTGCCGGAGGAGTACAGGGTGGTGGTGGGCCTGCTGCCAAGGCGGAGGAGAAGGCTGAGAAGACTGCGTTTGATTTGAAGGTGGAGGGTGAAGCCCAAGGAGGAGGAAAGTGTAACGTGGAAGGAGAAGAGATTTTTTTCCCGCAATATTCAAATTAGGGGCATAAAATTACTGCGTTTGATTTGAAGGTGGAGGGTGAAGCCCAAGGAGGAGGAAAGTGTAACGTGGAAGGAGAAGAGATTTTTTTCCCGCAATATTCAAATTAGGGCATAAAATTACCAAAATAAGCAAACAAAACTTGGAATTCCCTTTCTACAGAAAACGAATTAAAAACGAATATGCTGTCTTCGTTTTCCAAACAAAATTTTTTTTAAGGGCCTGTTCTTTTTGTTCTGTTTTGAAAATGGTTTTGGTTTCAACAGTAAATTTAATATATTTTAATCATATTTCATTATTTTCAATATAACTTTTTACTATTCAGCATCTACTTTTTACATTTTCAATACACTTTTGACATTATAAAACTATTTTCCAAAACTTGTTTTCAAAATCGTTTTCAAAAAGATGAAAAAGAACAGGCCCTAAAAAAATAGAATTTTTTTTTTCTAATTTGGGTAAAGACGGATTTGGTCACCAAATTCGTTTACAGCAAAACACTCAATTTCCATCTTTTATCATTTTGAGACACGCAAAACACAATATTATATCACCATTTATACCACTAAATTGAGCACACTAACTCAGGTTAGAAATTCAAACATTTTAGTACTAAAAATACTTTTAAACATTTTTATCTTTTTATTTTTATTTTTTAATCCTCCAAATTTGTTTTTGAGTTTTTTTTATAAATAAAAAACGTAATTATATATAACTCAAAATTTAATTTTAATTTAATCAAATTTTAGAGGAAGTAAGTTACAGAATTTTTTTAAACACATAAAAAATTTGTAAAAACGAATAACTGCTTGACAGTGAAATTTTACTATACCTGGTTGACAGTAAATTATTCGTTTTTACGATTTTTTTATGTGTTTAAAAAAATTATGTAACTTACTTCCTTTGATTAAATTTACAAATTAAATTTGAGTTACATAATTACATTTTTTATTTTAAAAAAAAACTGAAAAAGAATTTGGGGGATTAAAAAATAAAAAGATAAAAATTGGTGTGCATAAAATTGAACTTCCATTGGGCCTGGCCCAATGGACTAAAGCGAAGATAAACAGTAAAAGATAAAAAGACGCATAAGAAGTCCAGAACCCTGCTTAGGTCGGATAAATCATCAAAACCGAGCCAAGCGGTATATTGGTCACAAGCTTAGGTCGGATAGATCCTTAAAACCGAGCCCGATAGTATATCATTAACAGGTTTAGGTCGGACCATGATCTCGGCATGCCTTAATAGTTTCCCTCACATCTATATCATGATAATCAGCCTAACCGAACTAAGGCCGTTAGGTCGGATTAAGTTACTTCACTGACACAGTAGGTAAAGTTCATCATAGGGTTAGGTGTATATTTTGAAATATATGCAGAGATTTCCCAGATCTTCAAAGAGGGAGAAGCCCATGAAATCCGGTCAGGACAGTACAAAACATACACGCCACGCTAAACAAAGGGGAGCAGGTGAGCATGTCAATCATGAAGGTTCAACGGACATATCTCAGTCTAGAGGTATATATACTAAGTCTTCAGACTTAGTGAGGTACGCAACTTTTACCATTTTGAGCCAATTGTCAATACTATTCATCTTCTTCTACCTCTCTAACTTGATCGTCGGAGCCTATACGGGGGGGAAGCCCCGCTCTTCTCTTGATCATTTAACAGTTGTTACCGGAACAGTCTACAAATCACGTTTTTCTCCACCATCCTTGCTGATCCGAGCTACCCAGATCGGTTCCCAGTGCAGCTATCTCCCTTTGCAGTGAAGTTTCCATCAGTCTGGGCCGTGCTGTTCAAGAAAGTTCATTGGGCCGTAAGAAGCACCACAAGAAGAACATTTTTGCGTCACATCAAAAATGTTTCAAAGTATTTTTAGTACTAAAATGTTTGAATTTCTAACCTGAGTTATGTGCTCAATTTAGTGGCATAATGGTGATATAATATTGTGTTTTGCTTGTCTCAAAATGATAAAAATGGAAATTGAGTGTTTTGTTGTAAACGAATTTGGTGGATTCGTTTCTAGAATCCACCGAATTCGTTTTTACCCAAATTAAAATTTTCTTTTTATGTTTTTTTTAAAAAAAATTTTGTTTGTAAAACGAAGATGGCAGATTCCTTTTCAATCGAAAACGAATCTGCCATCTTCGTTTTCTATAGAATAGTAATTCCAATTTTTGTTTTCTTATTTTGGTAATTTTATGCCCCATTTGAATATTGGGGGAAAAAATCCAAGGAGAAGAAGATGAAGAGTGGAAAAAAAAGAAAATAAATAGTAAATGGACAAAAATGCTCCTAAAAATGGCAGTTTCGTCAAGCCTAATAGGACTTAATGACAAAAGTACCTTTCTGGCCCATTTAAATTAGTTAAGGTACTGATGTGACGCAAAAATGTTCTCCTTGTGGTGCTTCTTACGGCCCAATGAATTATTTTGAACAGCGCAGCCCAAACTGATGGAAACTTCACTGCAAAAGGAGATGGTTGCACTGGGAACCGACCTGGGTAGCTCGGATCAGCAAGGATGATGGAGAAGAACGTGATTTGTGGACTGTTCCGGCAACAACTGTAAATGATCAAGAGAAAAGCGAGGCTTTCCCCCCTGTATAGGCTCCGACGGTCAAGTTAGAAAGTAGGAAGAAGATAAACAGTATTGACAATTGGCTCAAAATGGTAAAAGTGGCGTACCTTACTAAGTCTGAAGACTTAGTATATATACCTCCAAATTGAAATGTGCCCGTTGAACCTTCATGATTGATATGCTCACCTGCTCCCCTCTGTTTAGCGTGGCGTGTACGTTTAGTACTGTCTTGACCAGATTTCATGGGCTTCTTCTTCTTAGAAGATCTGGAAATCTCTGCATATATTTTAAAAGATATACCTAACCCTATGATGATTTTCACCTACTGTGTCAGTGAAATAGCGTAATTCGTCCTAACTATCTCAGCTCGGTTAGGCCGATTATCATGATATAGATGCGAGGGAAACTAAGGCATTCTGAAGTCAAGGTCCGACCTAAACCTTTCAGAGATATACTGTCTGGCTCGGTTTTATGGATTTGACCGACCTAAACTTGTAACCGAAATTCTACTTGGCTCGGTTTGGATGATCAATCCGACCTAAGCAGGGTTCTGGACTTTTTAAGCGTCTCTTTATCCTTTACTGTATATCTTTGCTTTAGTCCATTGGGCTATACCCAATGGAAGTTCGATTTTAGCACACCAGGTACATTCTTAGCTAAAAAGAAAACTACAAGTACCAAAGTGAACACAAATGAAAAGTAAAGGTATATTAAATGCAATTCACTATCTCTCTTTTTGAGTAAATATATGCATTTTTTCTTAAATCAGGGAAGTAGTATTATGTTTGAAGAGAGTATTATAGATACTCTCTTCAAGTAACTACAACACTTAAGGAGAGTAAATCTGAATTGTAAGAAAAATATGTAAGTAAAAATCCAGACCCCGAAACTTGACACCGATTCGACAACAGCAAGACACCCACAAAAATTTATGTTTTCACCCTCGACACTGGTTCTACGCTGAAGGTTGTCCCAGAAACCTTAGACACCGAAAGTGTGACAGCCACTCGACATCGAAGCTCTATCCAGAAAATCAAGAAATCGAAAGCCGACACCGGCTCAACGTTGAAGGAAGAAGAAAACAACGAAGTGCCAAAAACCTTAATAACACTTCAAGACAAAATGTGTAGTCATTGAAGACCAAAATTTGAACTTTTTAAAGGCTCGACACTGACCTCGATGTCGAACGTCGCAATCAAGCGTTGCCGTCGAAGCATAAATTCAAATTTGGTGAAAACGACAATTTGTCTCCTTTTTCAACGGACTTTGGCGACCACTTTAGCTGATACATTCCTCTTCTTGAAGATAATTAAATCTCTTAATTTTAATTAAATTATTCTTGAGTTAAGTTATTGCAGAAGGTTCTAGGAAGACTCTGGAAGGATATAGAAGCTTCTTAGATTTACAGTTAAAATACACAAGTTAAATCACCTTCCTTAAACACGCAAGAGGCACGCAACTAGGGGCAACCAAATTAGGTAGTGTGTGTTTGTGTGTGTTTTACTTTTCCTTCCTTGTTTAGGTTTTTTTGTTTTTGTTTTAAGTAGTTACTTAATTGGGATTTTCCTGAAAAGAATTCTTGCATGATTTCTTTTAGGAAATAAATAGATTACCCTTTTAATATTTTTGGTGGTATTTTTATTCCTTTTTCAAGGAGAATTTTGTTCATGCCTATTTTCTAGGGAGAACCCAAAATTCCTTCCCCATTAACCTAGTTCCTTTAGGTTTCTGGTTTGTACAGTTTCCAATTCTGATTGGATTCCCCTTTTATTTCCCGTTCCTTTTTCAAATTGTAAAAGGCGCACAACTCCTTCTATTTAAAAGGGGTTTATGCAAAATTCAATAACAAGATCAAGAATATACATTCAGTTAAATTGTGGGTTATACAATTTTAAGTTTTGAGCTTTCAACCTTTGGGTTCGGGTAATGTTCTGTGGGAACTTATAAGTGTTCATTAGTGAACTTGTGTTAGATTCATTAGTGAATTATTCTTCTTTTATATTTAGCTAAGAGTAGCTTGATTTCAAAGGGGGTTTTCGAATACATAGTTAAGTTAGGTGTTTGACTTAGTTTGTGAGGTATTTTCGATAAATCATTAGTTTCTTAATTCAAGAGTGAATTCAAGAAGGTGGTTTAAATCAAAGACATCAAGCTAATCTCCGACTTAGCAGATTTTGGGATTCCACAACATGATTCAATTGAGAATCTGCATCACCATGAAATTAGCTAAAAATAAGTCCCCAAACTGATCTAACGAGTGAATAGAATTATGAGGTAGAGAATAGTACCAATTAATGGCATGGCCCTTTAAAGTAAGATGAAATGTCATGCACCGATTAGCATCAGATAAATTGGCCGCTTCCATGACACTCATGCACTGCATCCAGTGAGCCGTTGGGTCGGTGGTACCATCATACTTGTCTACCTTACCAATGCCCTTATAGCTTGGCGAAAATGGTGCTCCTTGTATTATATGGCTAAACGGATGTGACACCCAAGAAGTAGGCCCCAGACATTAGTGATGCGCATAGCTAGAACCTGGCAATGCCCCCCCCCCCCCCCCCCCAATACTAAGGAACCCTTTGGGTCGGATAAGTAGCCCCTACTCCTCCCCCCCCCCCCCCCCCCCCCAGGTATAATACCCTGGATTTATCAATGGTGGATACCCTACCAGTGGCTGTGGATTTCTAGTGGTCCCCACCCCATAATGCTGAAGCTGATCCATACCCCTTACCCCCCCCTCCCCCAGGAAAAGGAAAAGGTTGGGACGGCCCAGCCCAGATTGGTACCGCTCAAGATTAGCACCGACAAACCCGGGATCATAGTTGTCGAATCGCGATACGTATCGTGTATTGGAAATGTCATTTTACGATACGCGTATCGTATCGTAAGATACGTTTGTATGCAATAATACAATATAAAATTATGAATTTTTATAAATACTGTATAATTATAGATATTATTATACATAAATACGCATAAGCTTTAATTTTTAAGAAACTTTAAACTTTAAGAACTACGTACACGATAAGTTTAAAGCTTTAAGCTTTGATGATCTTTAAGCTTCCATCTACATGTTTACTTTGTCCAGCGTGGGTGAGAGGGAGAGAGATTTTTTTTTTTACTGCTAAACAGAACATTAATACCATTTACAAAAGTAGTGTAAATCATTTATATCCACAAATAATACCAAAGTGCATAAACGTGCAAGAATTTACATAAATGATCTCCTAATCGATTAAAGATGATGTATCAGTTGTTTGTATTGTTGCCTTTGTGTTGTTCTCCAAACTCAACTCTTCCCCTCGTTTCTTCGTGGAACGAAGAAACTCCTCGATTTTCGCTTTCAGCTCAGTATTCGGAATCAATATGTCCTCGGTGAGATGAGATCGATTAAAACGGTTCGTGCTATCACTCAAAAGATGTCTCTGAATAACTGGCCGGTCGATTGTGATCTTTGAAGAAGGTAAAATGACAGGGTCCTTCATCAGAGTGTATTGAATTGGTTCAAGGAATTCATCAGGTATGTCTCCAAGAGCTGTTTCGGCATCCATGGCCTCGATTGCTGCAACTATGGCTTTTTGCTTTGATTTGGAATTTGTGCTTTTCTTTGGACTTGAATTCAGAGTCAATTTGAAGAAGAGGAAAACTCGTGCAATTCGCAAACGTATCGCGATACGTATCGAATTGTGCGATACGACGAAAAAATTAACGATTCACTACGATTTGCGATACGTATGTACGATACGTATCGAATTTCTTAATTCATGATACGTATAGTATGATATGTATAGCGTATCATACGATTTTAACAACTATGCCCGGGATAGATCGGCATTTGAGGCGGAACATGGCCATGTGGAACGGTAGAGTGGACTGGCGGAGCCTCAGATAGTAACGAGAGATGACCAGAAACAAGGAGATTGGCTCTGGGAAAACTGTGATGCCCTCCCCTGTGGGCAGAAGGCCCAGCACCAGGCATTCCCCACCCGGGATAAGGTGGAAAATCCTGTCCCGCAGCGAGACCGTCCGAGAAGGGTAGAATATGTCCAGCCATGGGTCTTGATTGTGATCCACAACCAGTTGGATTGAAAGGAACCCCTGCAGATGACACAAACGATGTTAAAGGTAAATTAATAGGCCCTTCTACCAGCGATGCAGGAGGATCCTCGATCATGGTAATGATCTCTGGGCCAGAAGGTGCGGGCGGCAGTGGAAGTCGGAAGGCCGAAAAGAGGCATGGACTGCTGGGCGAACCCAGGAGGGGTCAAGTGAGCAAGAAACTGGAAAAAGGCGGTAAAATTTTGCACACTCCTCTTGCTCCTGCTGGGGGGTCATAACAATAGAGGAAGAGATAGCGGAGACGACGGTGGTAGGAGTGACAGTAATAACAGAAGCCTCAGCAGCGGTGGAAGCAATGGTGACAGTCGGAGTGATGGTGATAGAATTTACACTGGTAGCACCTGCGGGTAGGGTGACCGAAAGATCAGAAGTACCAAATCCGGGAGCACCTTGCGTCATGGTTTCAATAAATTTCTTTAATGTGTGAAGAAAATTTGATGAAGAGATCAATCAAAGATTCCCACAGATGGCTCTAGTTGATGTGACACAAAATGCCCTTGAATCCCTGTACCCAATGTTCTTGGAATGATAGCCCGGATGGACGATGGTATTGCTCGGATCATTGAGGTTTTGGCTCTACCCAAGTGCAGCAAGTCGGGATCTAGAAAATACGGAAGGACACAAGAGGGGCTATCCCTCCTGTTTCACTCAGACGCTCAAGTTAGCAAAATATAAGAGATAAGGATATTGATTGAGTGTGTAAAGTAAATCAGAAAGCGTACCTTTTTACTCTAACCAGTGTTTATATATAGCCTCATCTTACACCCTAGCCCGTTGCGCCATTTTCGGGATATAGCTTTTAATCCCCCTTATTTGTCTCTTTCATAATGACGTCCTTGCCTTTATTGCCCTCGTGATATCCGCCCTCCTTATGGGCCGAGTCAGACTCCTCTATAAAGTCCTGCACAATTCTTGCTCCTAAAATATAGGCTAGATCCCCATCCTTCTATTATTGTCTAGCGCCCTTCCTCCGTCTGATATCCTCCGTCCGATCTATATTTCCCCGCCACTCTCAGTTTACCGACCTAACTTAGATTACATTGGGTTCCGGCTCAATTTTCCTAAGGCCTTTATTCTTTTTGGGTTTTACCGTTCGTCTATTGGGCCAGGATCAATTCCATGCTTACTTTTAGGCACACCATTGAGCCTCCGGCCCACGAGTAAAGGTCTCACTGAATAAGATAAGCGAAAAACGTGATAAAGGATCACCCTGCTTAATCCCCCTCTTCACTTGAAAATATCCATTAGGCTTTCTGATCACTAAACTAAAGAACCAACTACCTTTTAAATCTCCAATAATAACACTACTACAAAAAGGGGATTTAATGGCGATTTTTTACACCTTTCTATGGCAATTTTTCGAGTTTTTGAACCGCCATCTATCTGGCAGCCGTAGAAAGTTTACGGACTTTCTATGGTGCTTAGGAACCGCCGTAGAAAATTCACAGACTTTCTATAGTGGTAAGACAAAACCGCCATAGAAAGTCCGGACTTTCTATGGCAGGTTAGACAAAATCGCCGTAGAAAGTCCATATACTTTCTACCGCGGTTTGGGCTAACCGCCATTGAAAGTTATGCACTTTCTATGGCAATTTTTTCTTAACCGCCGTAGAAAAGAAAATATTTTATAAAAAAAAATAAATTCATATTTTTAAGCCCTTATTTAAAAGACTTAAAAAATCAATTTTTAAAAATTAAAAATTTCATATCATTGAAATTCCTTCAGTTCAGCACCAAAAAAACAACCTAGAATACAAGTAGAAAATTCATCACCATAAAACAACTAATGTCCTACTAATTCAACATAATACAAGTAGACAAGGATGAACAACCCCTACAAAAATAAAATGCTTCACTTCAGAAAAATTAATAGTTAAAAAAGAAATAATTAAACCTACTCCACAACTTATATTCGATAATACTCTTGCAAATTGTTAATAGCATAGCAAAAAAGCAAATTTATTTACGCACCCAAAAAACAAATGCTGCTTTGTGAGAGAGGAGGTGAAGGAGGAGTTGGGTGGCAGTGGTGGCAACCGGTTGGAGAGGGAAGCAAAGACTGTGCTTTGATAGTCTCTCCGACATACTTTCTATGGATTTTTTATTCTTGTGATGCCTGAGGTAGAGGGAGATGGAGAGTGGCCGCTGCAGTACTTTGAAATCGCAAGCAGAGGCCGCAGTAGAAATCCCTAAAACAAAACATCAAAGAAATCTCTTACAATAGGAATAATATAATCCAAAAAAAAGAAGGAATAACACAAATTAAGTGCTGAAATTAGGGATGTGGACGTCAGAAGAAGACAACTACTGCAGCTATGGAACAAAAAGCAAGAGTATTGAGGCGGCAACTTGGTAGTTTCCTCTCCGCCGCAAGGATGGCAGAGGATTGAGGGAGCGATGGTGTAGGAGAGATGGCTCCAACTGGAGGTGGCGGTAAGAAGAAAATCCAGCTAAAACAAAAATAGGGTTGGGAGAAGAGGGAAAACTTTATGCGCTTTTGTTATCCCTTGGTCATATTTTTCACGCACTTTCTACGGCGGTTTGAAATAAAACCGCCATAGAACCACACTTTCTACGGCGGTTTTGAACCGCCGTAGAAACTGTGGTTCTACGGCAGTTTACCTTAAACCGCCTTAGAAAGTGTCCGAAAAAATTGAGAGAATTCCCGCTCGCGCCTCTATTCCTATTAATTTTTAGTTTTTCTTTTTTGTAAATTAACCCCAAATTTTTTTAAAAATTTAATATTAAATATGCAATTTAGTATTGATCAATTTTTAAAGTAAAATACATTATCTTTATTAATTATATACAAACTCCAGCCTTTATGTTATAATAAACAATAAATAAATTTCAAATTTTTAGTTAACCGCCGTAGAAACACATTTTCTACGGAGGTTTGAATTAAAACCGCCTTAGAAAGTGTCTGAAAAAATTGAGAGAATTCCCGCGCGCGCCTTATTCCTATTAATTTTTAGTTAACCAATTTTAGTTAACCATATTTAATATTAAATATGCAATTTAGTATTGATCAATTTTTATAGTAAAATAGATTATATTTATTAATTATATACAAACTCCAGCCTTTATGTTGTAATAAACAATAAATAAATTTCAAATTTTTAGTTAACCAATCCATTATTTTAGGCCCTCAAAAATCTTTGAAGTATTGTTACATAATAATTATAAGAACACTTCAAAAATAGCAATTTTCATTGAATTAGTAATAAGATTTTTGAAACATACTTTCTACGGCGGTTTGTATTAAAAGCTTTCTACGGCGGTTTGTACTAAAACCGCCGTAGAAACGCACTTTCTACGACTGTTTGAATTAAACCGCAGTAGAAAGTGTGTTTCTATGGCGGTTTACCTTAAACCGCCTTAGAAAGTGTCAGAAACAATTGAGATTCTCCCGTGCGCCTCTATTCCTATTAATTTCTAGTTTTTATGTTTTGTAATTAACCCCAATTTTTTTAAAATTTAATAATAAATATGCAATTTAATATTTATCAATTTTTATATTAAAATTCATCATATTTATTAATTATATACAAACTCCAGCCTTTATGTTATGATAAACAATAGATAAATTTCAAATTTTTAGTTTATCAATCCATTATTTTAGGCCCTCAAAATTTTTTTAAGTATTGTTACATAATAATTATAAGAAAACTTCAAAAATAGCAATTTTCATTGAATTACTAATAAGATTTTTACTTCTTAATTTCTATCTACTTATCTATATTTAAATAAAGTAAATCAAGAAATTCAATTACGTGAAAATAAAAATTCATAGCGGCACTTAATACTCTTCACAATTGGTTATAAGTATAACTTAATGTCGTATCGATGTAAAGTTTTAATTAATTGTCTATCGTTTCTGTATCTCTCATATATAGGCTAGTTATATCTTCCTTTGCATCTATATATACCTTTTTTCATTAGAATTAAGAGTCGAAAAATATAAAGAGGTGGAATTGCGTAATGCGCCTTACCCCTCTGTAGACAAAATTCAGATGATGCAGATAATATGTTTAAATTTGAATATTACAAACCTCAACATTATTGGAGTTTTAAACGACCCCAAAAAAAGAAATTCAATTTTACTGGCGGTTATAAACCCTAAACCTTATGCGTATATTCAATGGCGGTTAGAAAAAACCCCGCCATAGAAAGTAATTTTCCATGGCGGTTATTTGAGAACCGCCATGGAAAAGATCTTTTTATGGTGGTTATTAAGAAACCGCCATAGAAAGTATCACTTACTATGGCCGTTTTTTTGTAACCGCAGTAGATAATGACTTTCTATGGCGGTTCTATATAAACTACCGTAGAAAGTCCGTACTTTCTTTTTAATGGCGTTTTGGTCTTTTCCGCCATTAAAGTACCGCTGTTGAATCTACTTTTTGTAGTAGTGTAAGAAGGATAAAAGGCTCTTGGAAGACTATTGCCCTTAACAAATTCCCTAAGAAACTCCAAAAAATCTCTCAAAAACTTTGATCATTTCTAGGTTAAACAGATGTTGCCACCCCTACACTTTTCATCCAAGAATAAGGGTAAATTACAAAATCCCCTAATATTTTATCAAATTGTCAAATGAATGTTGAGGTTTTAAGAAATGACCAAATGAATCCTATAAGTTTGTTAGCGAAATAAACCCTGAATTTTTAGTTCATTTAAAGGTTTGTTTTATAATTTTAATAAATTTTAGGGAGGGTAATTTTTGGTAAAATTTTAGAGTTTATTTAATAATTTAGACAGATCTTAGGAGGATTTTGATATATATTTTGATATATATATATATATGTTGAACCTCTGAAATCCGCCGAAGCTTGCCGAACATCGTCCCACCACCTTGATACCTACTTTTGGGACCATATCTCTGATCCCACTTCGAAGCTTAAGTCAGAATATGACAAGAATGATAAGTGAGACTAATTCAAGATTCAAATACCTCTTAAATGTTGAGGAAATCAAGTATTTATAGGCAACTTGTCCTCCCTCAAAGCTTATGGTTGAAGCAACTGTTTACATCAGTGGATGACGTGGATGGTCATGACAGAAGATATCTTTTCTGATTCTGTTGCAACCGCCTTCTTGATCTCCGTTCTGAGCCAATAGCATCTTTACACTCGTATAGGACACGTGTCAGCTGCACATGGGCTTCTCCCTCATGACCGACTTACATCGTGGGCTTCCCATTCATAGCCCAAGTCACTTTATGGATGTCGTCTACGTTGGCCTCGGCCATTCGAGGCTTAGTAGTATTTGGTACTCAACAATAGCCCCCAAAGTGGGGGACTTACTCTCTTGTGAAGGGTCCACCACTTTCCTATTACGTGTAGCCCCCAACCAGCTTGTGAATGTGTACGATTTTTTCACTCCAACTTCCCATGCCCTAATGATAGCTTCCGCATTGTGTACCATGCCTGCTTTTAAACTCTTTAGAAATGACGGTAGTTTTACTTGCCATAACTCGATTCCCCACGATCTCTTCCCACGTTCAATCGCGTCTTCCAGCTTTCTCGACTTCCCCACCTATTTAAACACTTCTCCTACTTCTTCCTCTTACCTGTCACACTTCCTATCTTTTCCTATCTTTACTATCTTGCCAGCCTCTTTCCATTCCCCACTTTCTTCCGTTGTCACCTTTCATAACAACGTTTTAATCTAGTGATTCCGAAAATGTTTACACTCACACTTACGGTGGTGAAGATGAGGAATTCAATATGAGTAATGAAGCACTCTCTTCGTCTGACAACGAACTAGGAAACGCCGCCGAGCATGCTCCCCTCGTCAGTGAAGGCGAAGACCTAGCGATGGATGTAGGTGCTGACACAGGCGCTTTGCAGCTGATGTCGGACCCAGTTCCAATGACGAGGGCCAAGAGGAGCCTTCAAATCCTGAACCAAAAGTGCCCAAAAACCCTACGGTCGAGGCCACTGTTATCAAGTCCCCCTGCCACTAAGCATACTGATGAGATTGGAAACCTCATCAGGTCTCCCCAGAAAGGTCTTCTCTCAATGATGATGAGGACTTCAATATGTTCACCATGGGCTCGTCAGACCCTTGCCTGAACCATCCGAGGTCCGGGCTTCTACTCCACCGGCTCCAGCATCTTCACTGATTAAGGACGCTATCTCGCTTCAAAAAATTCCGTACGAGACTCTGAGTTCAAGCAAATGAGCCCAGCAAGTTTGAGCCCTGGCCCAGAGCAGGCAGCCAAAGCCTTGGAAGAATTAGCAAATCAGAAAAAACCAACTGAAACCATTAACTTGGATTCGGCGGACGAAGAGTCGTTGAGGTAGAGAGTTCCTGAAATGCCATCCGCAGCTCCTTTATCTCAATCTCCCGCAGCCACCACCAGTGCACATCCATCCTCTACCTTGACATGCTCCGATTTGCCTAGTGCGAAGGACAAGGGCAAGAAGGTTGCTCCATCACCATCAGCATCAGACAAATCATCCAAGCTCTCAAAATCGATACCACTCTGTGGGGTTCAGATTCGGGAAATGAGCACTCAAGAATCCGCTCCACCACCATCAGGTACCTTGTCAATTCTATATATATTTTAATCCCCCTGACATTTTGACAACACGAAATCACACTTTTCCATACCATCATCACAAATACGACCCCCACAAGAAGGACAAACAATCCTCGAAAGAGGGTAGAATTTCAAAGGACAACAAGAAACAGACTCGGGATGAATCTATGGAAACCCAAGAGGCCAAATCCAAATGCCACCACGGCGACTCCCGCCGTAAGTCCTTTTTGAGAAGTGGCTCCGAGGTGAGTCGCGACCGAGCTCCTCGCAGTCCAAGTAAGTCTCCCTTATGGGAAGAACCGTTCTGACGTCTTCGCCGAGGTCCACAACCCTTACCTTCAGCTTAAGATAATCTGGCTAACGCTAAACATGAGGGGCCTCCCTTCGAGTTTTGGGGAGATACCAGTTAATAGTTCCCAGGCGAGCTGAATGTATGCTTCCAGGACCGACTCCTCACCGACGAGGTCTACGATATCAGGGATTAAATATCGATGACCAAGCTAGCCACAGCCACTGGAAGCCACTTTAAGTGGGCCCAGCAATTCTTCTAATATGTAGTTCCGCATTCCCTTTTCCCATAGATGTTAGTCTCAAAAGGAAGAAATATTACCTGGTGTTTCCTTTTTTGGTTCGGATTGACGAGATGATGACAACTCATATGTGTGGCATTATATCAATGGAGCAATACATTCAAAGGTGCGAAGCAGAGATCCGCAGGCTGATTCTGGTTCCTGACCCTTGCTTGTTGGACGCTCCATCCACAAAAAGGTTCCACGCAGAACCGCTGGCCTTGGTCTGAGGGATAGGGGGTGGCTTAAATGAGAAAGGTGACTTGTATGTTAACTTCATATCCTTGAATCATTTTGACTGAAAGCATTTTTTGATGAAAGTCTTTAGGACTTTATGAGCTTTAATGGAAAATATCTAGAAGTTTGACTTTAGGTTGATTTTTAGGCTTTTACATGCTTAGAAGATGAGAATTGGTCTAATGAATTTAGAATGATATTTTAAATATGCTAAGACCAATTTTGATGTTGAAAGACTCAAGAAGAGATGATTTAGGCAAAATGTATAAAATTTGATGAAATTTTAAAATTTGCCTTTGATTAATGAGTCTTTGAGTGATATAATCCTAGAATGCTTTGATTTTAAAGTTAAAATGATGCTTTATGATCTATTTCACCTTTGGTATTTTATATTCTTGCATGTTAAAAGATTTGAAAACTTTTCAATTGAAGATAGCAAGAATTAAACATGTTTGCAATATTTGAAAACGGTTAGCCAAGTGGGTGACTTTCAATTTACACATGCTTTAGCTTACTTAAGATTTTACGCATGAACTTATGGATAATTTGAAGTTTCTCACATAAGAAAATTAAGGTTATATGATTCAAATTGGCAAACATCAATGATTGTATGCTTTGTATGCTTAAAATTGAAAAAGCTTGACAAAGTAGTTGACTTTGAAAATATGCATGTTTTAGATTATTTGAATATTTATGCATAAATTAATTGAATATTTGAAGTTTCTTGGATAATAAAATGCTTGATAGAAACTTGAAAATAGCAACTTTCAAAATTCATAGCTTAACTTGCTTAAGCTTGAAAATCGTTGACTGATAGGTTGACTTTGCACATATGAATGATTTGAAATGTTTCATTCCTTTAATATGTTTCATATGTTGATTAAAACTTACTCATGTTCTTAATTGAGACTTACATGCTAAAATGGACAAGTTTTAAGAAAATATGCATTGCTTTAGAAAAAGCTTGACTTTTAGTTGAATTTCAAGAATATGCATGAAAAGTGAATATTTGAATTCTTGAAATGCTTTATATGCCTAATGAAATTTGCTTGCATGAAGAAATGAAGTTTTTAAACTTAAGAAAAGCAAATTTCATGAAAAGTTTGCAAGATTGACCAATGAGTTGACTTTGACATGATGCATCCTCTATGATGTTAGATGCATACATATTGATCATTAGGGTCATTTGAAGTTGCTTGCATACTTTTCACTTGTTTTAATCATGATTCGATGCCATATTTCAATAATCTTGAAAACTCATGTGTTTAAGAAGGATCGTTCTCTAGGAAGAATGAATTCCTTTGATTTTCATAGCTTAACTTGCTCTTTGATTGCATGAAACTTGTATGCTTCTTACTTGATTAGTTAAGCTCTTTGAAATGTGTATGCTAGAATTTAGGGGGAGAAAAATTAGAACTAGCATAGACAATAGGTGTTAAGATTAGCATAGAGCCCATAGGATTAAGCGTAGAATGGACTTTTAGAGTGCATTTACTAAGGGGGAGAAAATGCTAAAAGTGGCTTGGCTTAAAATTGTGCTTACTTGTTAAAAATGACTTGGCTCATAAAATAAAACTCCATTGTATGCTTAAATGATATAGTGATGACAAAAATGGGGAGAAGATGTGATTTATGCTTTACTTTGTCATATTGAGTTTTGGAGTTTCTTAAGTTAGAGAAATATGTGCTTCAAATGCTTTAGTTTATATTTCTCTATAAAATCACATATTTGTTTTGTCATCATCAAAAAGGGGGGAGATTGTTAGACCTATGGTCTTAATCTTAGTTTTGATGATAAGATTACAAATATATGATTTTAGTTAATGCTTTGCACTTGAAAGTTATTTGTAGAAAAAATGCAGCAAATCAAAGTTCAAAGCCAGTCTCAAAGTCCAAGAAAAAGGAAGAAAAGTTCAGAAGAAGACCAATGCAAAAAACGGCGAAGAAAACGGAGTTCAAATGAAGAAACGGCAAGCAAAACAAGAAAGCTTCTAATCCGAGTGTAGACAAGGTGTTGACTTCGAAGCTAAGCCCAAAAAGTGTCGAACCCAACCTTCGAACTCAAACGTCGACCTCAAACCTTGCCAAGAAAGTGTCTAACTCGAGCCTAAATAGGGTCTTGACACCCTTTGAGGCTACTCGCCGAAAAGAAGAGAAAAATTATGAAGTTTCGAGCCCAACCTCGACACCATCTCGACCTCGAAGCATGCTGCCCAGAAATGTTCGACTCCGAGCCTCGACATCCTCTTGACTTCGAAGCTATTGAAGAACAAATAAGAGAAATGGAAAGAAAAGAAGAAGAAAAAAGCTGGAAGAGGGAACATCAGTTTTAACCTATGTTAAAGCGGTTATAACCGATCCGAGCTGCTGAGCGGGAAACTAGAGAATTCAAAAGAACGGTTTTAACCGATCTTACATAGGTTATAACCGATATTATGTCAGAAAAGCTATTCTCTGAAACTATCCGTTAAAGAGCCGTTAGAAAGCCGTTGGGAACTATTTGGTCACTCCTATAAATACCCCCATGCTGTAAAATGATGGGTAATCATTCCCCATAAGTCTCCTACACTCAAGCATCATTCAGGAGCTTTATTTCATACATTTAATTGTCAAATTAGCTTATGAGTTAGGATTGGAAAGAGGTTTTCAAGCCCATTTGTCATAGTTTGTTGTAAACTCCATTTGTGGAGATTCTCACCATTGTAAACACTTTGAGGAAGTCTTAAACACTTGAGTAAGTGTTGTAGGCACATTGTATGTAAGGCAAAGTCCTAAACTCTTGAGAAAAGTGTTGAGCAAGAAGAAAGGGGGAGCAAGAAGAGAAGGAGAAGTTCTAGCTCAAGGGATTAAGGCATTTGTTAAAGTCTTGCTTAAGAGGTTGATTGAGCAAAAGTATTTTGGTATAAGCAAGAGGAATCTTTAGTAAGACCTCAAATCCTTAAGGAAGGATAGGGCAAAAGATCCAATTGCTAGCCTTAGGCAAAGGAGTCTTAATCTAGAGCTAGATTAAGCAAGGGAATCCTAGTCTAGAGTTAGATTAGGCAATAGGAAATCTTAAGATTAAGAGATTAATCTTAAGAAATTGTAAGGGATTGAAACACTCCTGTAAGTGTTTCCTAGATGACTAGAAATCTCAAGTTGTAGAACTTGGGGAGTGGACTAGGATTCAGGGGGAATCCGAACCACTATAAATTTGGTGTGTTCTTGCTTTGATTGTTTATTTGCATTCACATTTTGCAAATCACTAATCACACATTTCACTTGGTAAAATTGTTTTTACACTTGTCTTTGAAAAAAAAATTTCAAAGTTGCTCTTCTTTGTAGAAGAAATTTTTAAAGGATCAAGAATCTAATTCACCCCCTCCCTCTCTTAGGTTGCTATTGATCATAGGGATTTCACACGCAACACATGGAAATTAGAAATTAAGTCTCAATAACCACCAGGTCATCCACCCCCTATAACGAGAAATCCATATCTCCGAACGTAATTGGAGGTGCTACATGCAAGCACTTCCTTTTCCACAGCAACCCATGGTTATCTCTCATGTAGCGCCAATGCTGGCTAAACGAGTCACCGTAAGTTGGGCTGCCTATAATGACTTGAATGGTCCCCGCGATCATCATCTTCGTTGTGTGGACCTCCTTTTTTGGTTCGAAAGGCTCAAGGGTAGCCGGTGTTGGCTTCCTGGGCTGATAAGGCTGGTGTCGGTTGTTAAACTTCCTGTTGTTCTATTTTCGATTTCCGCTACGCACCGGTCGGGGACCTGTGCAAAACACTCCCCGACATTCCTCCGTGTTGTGTCTGCTGGACTTATGGTGGATGCACCACTTGCCAGAACTCTGTTTCCCAAGAACTGTTGTGGCGCAAGATTGACTTCTGCAGCATATACTTCTCTTCGATTCTTCCCCCACCTCGGAGGAACAAAATTCTGCGTGTGAACCCATTGAGCATCCTATTGTCTTTCCACGAATTCTGGACCTGCAACCTATGAAAACTCTCCTCCTGAAATTTGTTATGTTGGATCCTCCTTTACTCAAATTCTCTTTCATGCTTCATCAACTGTGCTTCCTCGACCCTAATGTGTCGTGCTGCGATTTTCATAACTCCCGGTACGAGGCTTGCGTTGCAGCTGTTACTTCTTTGTTCAGATCCCCCAACATCAAGCCATTGATAAAGGTTGTCACCATCAATGAGTCGGACTTCTTCATTACTCCCACGGCCTCTTTGTTTAACCTGGTTACATAATCCTGAAGAGGCTCGCCACGTTCTTGGTAAATGTTTATAAGATGTGATGGAGCCTTTCCGATGTACTGGCTACATGTAAAATTTAAAAGAATAACGGGGGCAAATTGATCCCACAAGCTTACCGACTTCGCAGGAAGGTTGGTGTACCAGTAGCGAGCAACATCTTTGAGCGTCATTGGGAACACCATACATTTGTTGGCTTCTGAGAACCCCCAAACTCTCATACTAGTGCAACAGTGAGACAGGTGAGCCCGTGGTCGCCATAACCGTTGAGCAGTTCCATATTGAGCCATCCACAAAATGAGAAGGAAAATGAGCCCCCTCAATGTACGGGGGGTGAAGGGTGATTGTGGAACATCGTTCCAAAAGTCAACTCCAGTTGAACATTCATACTGTTACACTGGACCACCACATACGGCATTTGAGGCCACTGGATTGGCGGTGCTGGCCCCCGCGGCTGCTTCGGTTGTCTTTCCGCGTCTCTCCTGTTAGACTTGCACATGGAAACATAATCATCCGTCGATGGGAGTCATCCTCGCCGATCCAAAGAGATTTCCAAGGGAGATGGAGACCGCGCTGGCCTCCATGGAGGTGCCCGGTCTCCACCTTGTGGAATTTCCGGTCCTTTTCCTTTGCGGGCTCTCTTTGCCTCCGCTATCTCTTGTCGCTCCAAGTGGATTCTACTATACTCGTCAAAGTTAGCCATAATTTCCTCCAACATGCGCTGGTGCTCATCTGGGGCATTATCAGTTGGTGATGCAGTTGCTTCTTCTTTGCCATGGTTTTCTGTTCGTTCGTCAAGCCACACGGTGGGCGCTAATTGTTGAACCTTCGAAATTCACCGAAACTTGCCGACATCGTCCCACCGCCTTGATACCTGCTTTTGGGACTAAATCAACGATTCCATTCCGAAGCTTAAGTTGGAATGGGATAAGTATAATAAGTGATACTAATTCGAGATTCAATACTTCTCAAATGTTGAGGAGATTGAGTATTTATAGGCAACTCGTCCTCCCTCAAAGATTCTGGTTGAAGCAACTGTCCACGTCAGCAGATGACGTGGATGGATCATGATAGAAGATATCTTTTCTGATTATGTTGCAACCGCCTTCTCGATCTCCGTGCTGAACTAATGATATCGTTACATGCGTCTAGGACACATTTCAGCTGCACATGTGGCTTCTCCCTCGTGATCGACTTGCATCGTGGGCCTTCCCTTTCGCGGCCAAGTCCCTTTACAGATGTCGTCTACATTGGCCTCGGCCATGCGAACCTCAGCAGTATTTGTATACTCAACAATATAGACAATTTGATATATACCATAGAAGGAAATACATAAAATCATTAAATTGAGTGTCAATGTGGCATTGCTAATTAATGCTTAATTATTTCAGTCAAAAAGCAAAACACTTCTTAAATTTTAGACTACTACAATCCATCTTCAAAACTATTCAATATAGTACCCATCCTACTTAATTTTTTCCTTTATTTACAAATTTTAGATTACTACAATCAATCTTCTAAACTATTTAATTTAGTACCAATCCAACTTAATTGTTTCCTTTATGAAATTTCTACTTAAAAAATAACAAAATTATATAGTATACACATATACTTGTACACATCTAATTAGCTCAAAGATTATAAATATAGAAAAGTAATATATGTGAAATATTTGTGAAATATTTTAAAGTATTTTTGTGTGATATTAATAAATAAATATATATATATATATATTTGGAAAGGTAATAAAAATTTCATTGTATTTTAACTCCATATTTTTACAGTAAATTAGTCACTTTCATTTTTTCTATTCTTTGTCAAATTATAATATTATCACATCTTACTATCATAAATAAAAAATACTTTAAACATTTACCATACCCCACTCTATAACTTACATGGCTCTTAGGAAATTTTCTCCCTTATCAAAATGTCATCTATTAACTAAAATACTAATCAAAGAATACTTCCAAATAGTATTCTAGTAAATAGGAAATACATCAGATAAAAGAAACTAGTAAATAGTAAGAAAAAGATATTTACTAAAAATAGGAAATCCATTTCCTCAGATAAATAAAACAGATAAAACCAGACGTGGGGCCCGCTCCCCTAAAGCACCAGTAAACTACATAAGCAGTCTAAATTCTAAAATGAAATTGTTATACGCAGTAACCGTTTTACTATTCGCAGTAACATTCCCCTTTGAAAATACAAAAATGCCCCTGGCCTAAAATAAAAAAGAAAAATAATACAATCGGGTACTGTTCAACGGGCGTGAACAGTACCGTTCACGCACGTTGAACAGTACCCGGTTAGAAAAAAACTGAAGAAATACCGCCGGTGTCCCCGTAACCGTTTTACTAAACGCAGTAACATTCCCCTGTAAAAAGTCCGAATTACCCGACTACGATCCATATTACACTATAAGTAAACACTATATTTATTTTTTTACTTTAAATTAGTTTGCATAAATTCTCTATATACCCCTTCATTATAATTTTCGAGAAAAAAAACCCATTCGGGGGGGATTTTTTTCCCGAATCGGCGATTATCCGGACGTTTTTTTCTGTTTCGGCAACATTTCGGCCGGGGAGACTGTCTCCCCGGTTAAAAAAATTTGGAAAAATACCGCCGATCGCCGGCGAAATTTTCTGGCCAAAATATCGCCGGAAAACGGCGATATTTTGGCCGGAAAATATCGCCGGCGATATTTCCGGAGAAAATACCGGCGATCGGCGGCGGTATTTCCCCTAAAATATCGCCGTTTTCCAGCGGTATTTTGGCCGGAAAATATCGCCGGCGATCGGCGGTATTTTTCGAAAATTTTTTAACGGGGTACTGTTCACGCACGTGTGAACAGTACCTGGTTTTCTTATTTTTGGCTAGGGGCATTTTTGTCTTTTCACAGGAAAATGTTACTGCGAATAGTAAAACGGTTACTGCGTTTAGTATGCCTCATCCTAAAATAGGTAACTAGAGAGTTGAGACATCAAAAACCAAAAAAGGCAAATTATTAAATGATCCTAATATTTGTTTAAATTATTAAATAAATTCTATAATTTAATGAAATTATCATAACAATGCCACTTAATTAGCTGTTCTTCAAAACAAAAAACAATGTTTTAACAATCATAAAGAGAGTTGACTAGTTAATTTCATTATACAAAAAGATTCGTTTAGTAATTTAAACTTTAGGGAAATTTAGTAGTCTTTAATTCTATTTTTGTTTCTGTCTTCGTCAATTTATGTTGCCGTACGTTTAATTAACTAATTCATTCATTAATAAATTACAAGATTGATTTAATAATTTAAATAAACCGAGGAGAGACTAAAAAACAAAAAAATTGCAAATAACTCCTTTAAAGTTTGTCTACTTTGTAAATTACCCTTAAAAGACTAATTATAGAACTCGACTTTTCAATTTTCACAAAGTAATCTTAACTTAACTAATATTTACTAATCAAATTATCAATTGGAAGAAATATCCCCACCCTTTATGAATAGTTTTCAATCCCCATATATGCCTTTTAAAATTTTAATTTACTTAAAATTTTATTAGTTATTACAGTCATGTCATTAATATCATTAACT
Source organism: Leptodermis oblonga (assembly GCA_016801395.1). NCBI lineage: Eukaryota > Viridiplantae > Streptophyta > Magnoliopsida > Gentianales > Rubiaceae > Leptodermis > Leptodermis oblonga. Next base: position 27,943,947 of record CM028755.1, read on the forward strand.
ACTTACAAATCAATGCAAGATTAAGAGGGTGGAGCTAAAATTCTACTGAACAAGTTTTCTTATTATTTACTTAGAGTCAATTTTAAGTAGATAGATTATTTTATTTTTTAAGACTAATCAAATTGCCAAAAATGAAAACATGGGAGTGACCAGGTATAACAATTAGCTAGTTTTTAAGGGTATTTTGTTAAATAGGCAAATTTTAGGGGTTCTTTTGTAGTTAGTGTAGAAAAAAACAAAAGCAAAAAAAAGAAAACTGTGAATTACAATATAACTATGAGGTCTGTTGAAATTATTTAGTGAACCCTAAAGTGTTATAAATTATCAATCAAACCCTGTATGATGCAAATTTAGGATCTGAATTAGGGATGTAAATGAGCCGAGCTAAACCCGAGCTGGAGTCTAATTAGTCAGGTTCGAGTTCGGCTTGTCAAAGTTATAATAGTCTCGAGTTCGATCTTGGACTAGAACAAAGCTTATGAGTTTGAACTTTTTTAAAAAATAATTTATACTAAAAGATTATTATAAATATATCATAAAATTATATATATATAGATATATATAGGCTGGCTCTATTAACTTTACGAGGCATCAAGCCAGTAATATTTGAGCTCAGATCGGCTCGACTATTAAATGAGTTGCCTTGATCTAGATCGAGCTGAGACTATTATAAGAGCTACTCCCTCTGTCCTCAAAAGAGTGTCGCTGGAGGAAAAAGCTCACAAATTAAGAAAATAAAAAGTTTACCTTCTTACCCCTATTAATTGGTAATAAATACTTTTACAGGTCAAGGTTTGTTAATTTGTGCCGTTAATTGCTCCCTTAAATTTATTGCTTCTTCTACTACCGAAGACTTCTTTTAGCGCCAAATCTGAAATCATTTTATTGATTCCCAAATTCTTTCAAAATTGTTGTGGTTGTTCGGTTTCCAAAAAAATTGCAAGGAGTGTTGGCGGTAAAATAGCTTTTCATGAAAACTTCTGTCGATTGAAATCCCAAAAATTTGGATTTGAAAATTTAGGCGGTGAAGTTCATAATCACTCCTCTCATCATCTTTATAAAGTCCATCTCATTAAAATTCAGAAAACACATCTACAGAAAAATGATCTCAAATCAACAATATCGGGGTCGAAGACCTTTAAGCGAATTAGATTTAAATATAGCTATTGATGATGATGAAGTTGCTCCAGGATTTCGTGGATCATCATCGTCTTCCAATATGAGTTTGGATTTGAATGCCGATCCAATCCTTATTGACCTTAATTTACACCCTTCAAACAATGAGTTCGATGGCTATGATGATATACTGATCACTAATAACACCCACAGAGACAACAATGGCGATGGTGATCCGGAAGTTTCCCAAAATGAAGATCATGCCAACAATAGTATTAGTGGCGGTAATATTTTTCCTATTTTCTTTCTTTTTATTACAGATCTTGTTTCTTCTTTCTTTTTTTTAATGATTTTGTAAAATATATATTTACATGAGCTCTGTTTTTATATCACGATTCCCTGATATTTTAGCAGAAGGTATTACAAGGGAGACTCACAAAAATATTCCTGATAATATGCGTCGAAAAATTTATGATAGTGTTCTAGCCAGAAGTGTATGTGGGATAACGAAACGTATTGATACACAATTTGTTGCTGACTCATTTTCAGTTGACAAAAGAACTGTGCAACGAATTTGGAAGCAAGGAAAGGCGTCTTTACTGATTGGCGGTTTTGTTGATGTTGCAAGTAGAAAGCCAAAACATTGTGGACGTAAAAAAGTTGATTTTGATCCAAACATATTGCAAGATATCGACCTGTCAGATAGAACAACTTTGAGGGATTTAGCTACTGCAACAGGTGTGGGAAAAAGTAAACTGAATAAGGAGTTGAAATCGGGCAATATAAAACGACACTCCAACTCCATCAAGCCATTTTTGAACGAGCAAAACATGAGAGTCAGATTACAGTGGTGCTTGTCAATGCTTGATGAAAGAAGCATACCACATGATCCTATGTTTAAAGGTATGTTTGACACTATTTTTATAGATGAGAAGTGGTTCTATTTGACCAAAAAGACGGCAAAATACTATTTAGCTCCACTCGAGGAAGAACCACTGCGGAATTGTAAGAGCAAAAATTTCATTCCTAAGGTAATGTTTTTTACTGCTATTGCACGTCCAAGAGTAAATGAAGATGGTAATTGTATTTTTGATGGAAAGATAGGATGCTTTCCGTTGGTTAATTATGTAGCTGCAAGAAGGAGAAGTGTAAATCGAGCAGCCGGAACACTGGAAATGAAGCCAATCACAAACATAAGTAAAGATGTTATGAGATCATATATGATTGAAAAGCTCCTTCCTGCTATTCGATCGAAATGGCCAAGAGAAGACAGACAGAGAACAATATTTATCCAGCAAGATAATGCTCCTACGCACATTGACACAAATGATTCTCAATTTTGTGAGGTGGCTAAGCAAGATGGCTTCGATATTAAATTGACGTGTCAACCCCCAAACTCTCCTGACTTGAACATTTTGGATCTTGGCTTTTTTAATGGCATACAATCACTTCAGTACAAGAAGTCTACAAAAAATATTGTTGAACTTGTTGATGCGGTTAAGGAGGCATTTGAAGAATTCTCACCAATGAAGTCGAATCGGATATTTCTATCATTGCAGTTGTGTATGATAGAGACAATGAAAGCAAATGGGTCGAATAAGTACAAAATTCCTCATATTCAGAAACAGAGTCTGGAAAGGGAAGATTGCCTTCCTGAAAGCATTAGTTGTGATAGTGTTTTGGTCGATGAGGTGAGGAATGTAATTAGGACTCAGTAGCAATGTCCTCTGTTATCATGTTCTTTTGATTCATAAGTTTTGATTTCGTAGAGTTTTGCTATATTTTTATTCTGCTGTTATCATGTGGAGATTAGGTATAAGAAGTCAGATTAATGGATTTGATAGTAATGCCTGAGAAAGCGTGTGGAAATAATTCCTAGATGATGATAGATATGAATAACCGAATTTTGCTAGAGTAGAGGTTAATCTGATGGCAGTAGTAATATTTTGAGGTAGTAGAGTTAGAATTGACTAATTATAATATCTGATGGAAGGAGTATTTTAGAGGTTATTATTTTTAATGCGTGGTAAAGGATTTAAAAGGGGTCTCAGATGCTTTGGGCAATTTTGATTCTTCCCCATTCGTCTCACCCGTTTTCCCGTGCCAGAAGATCTCAGATCAGAAATGGTGGTGTTGCTGTCTGGAATACAAAAGGACCGACCTCCATGAATGCTACCGAGTGCGGTGGAAAACCATGCACTCTGTGCTGCCGGACTAGTTGATTTAAAGAAATCAAGATTCGTTGTGGCCTTAATTGCGGCAGTTTAAAAGATTGGTTTGGTTTCAATTGATGAAGAAAAATAGTTGATTTAAAGTTCATGGATTAATAAGGTTGAAAATGTTGTTTTTCTAAAGGTTTTTAAGAGTTTCGATAGAGACTCTTCTTATTTGATGGTTTGATGTGTTTTTTCTCATTTGATCGTTTGCTGTGCTTCTCCTCCTTTGATGATTAGCCTAATATTATTGAAAATTTTTTTACGAAAAATGCAGATTGCAAAATCCAAAACATGAAGTTGTAGTAATTATAGATTCTTTTTTCACACCCCATCTTTTACTACGTTTCATTCTCCATGGCAAATAAAATTTATAAAAAAAAAAAAAAAAAAGCTACACGAAAAGGCAAAGATAAACTCCAATAATTTTAAGAAAAATAAAGTTATAGGAAAAAGCAAAGATAAACACTAATAATTTTAAGCTTAGATTGAAATGTCAGATAAACATCAATTAAATTAAACATATTATCCTTTACTTAAATCAAATGGAAGATAAACATATAAAATTAAATAAAAGTTTAGGAATGTGAATCGTCTAATGAAAAACAAACTCATCAGGATACATCAAAGCATAGGAAGCCAAATCTTCAAACATTCACGGATAAAAAAATCCATTCTCTCTTCCGGGATGAGCTCTCCTTCATCATCGGGAACAACATTCAAATCAAACTCAAATTGTGCAGGTAAATTCAAATCGTCCACTACGTAATGAGTTTTCTTAGACTGTTGTTTTTCATCCATTGCGTTTTTGTTGCTTGTTCCCATTCCATGAGTACTACTGCCTTCGTCCATTGGTTGCTTCTCCATCACGTAAGTCATGCCTTCGTCCACTAGTTGCTTCTCCATTGCATAAGTAATGACTCCGTCCTCAGGCTGCTTCTCCTGTGTAAGTAAAGGCTAAAAAGTTTCTCAAGCAAAAAGGGTTTCTTCTCCTTCACTGCAACCAGGGGTGATAACGAGCCGAGCTTTGACGTGTTCATTTATTGTTCATTTATTTATCGAGCTTAAAATCTTGTTCATGTTCTTTTATTTATTAATCGAGCCGAGCCGAGCCGAGCTTTGACGTGTTCATTTATTGTTCATTTATTTATCGAGCTTAAAATCTTGTTCGTGTTCGTTTATTTATTAATCGAGCCGAGCCGAGCTTGTTCATGTTCGTTCTCAGCCCTAAGTGTCATGCTCATCTATTTATAAGGAATTTTCCTCCCAAATCTTCTCTCATTTCCAATGTGGGATTGGGTGAAATTCACCTCAAAATTGTGAAATAAAATAAATTTGGCCTTGTAAATATTCGAACCCTAGTTCCCTTGCTTCTCCTTTTGATGTCTTACCACTGCACTAAATTTATTTTCATGTTATATATATGAATGATAAATTATATATGTATTTTATCCTTCTTAAAAATTATTTTTTCTTATCGACCTGTTCATGAACGTAATCGAGCCGAGCTCCCTTTTGTTCATTTATTGTTCGTTTATTAATCGAGCTTAAAATTTTGTTTCTGTTCGTTTATTAATAAATAAACGATATCGAACCGAGCTTTTAACGAGTCGATCCCGAGCTTGTTCGTGTTCGTTCGTTCTCAGCCCTAACTGCAACAAATTTAAATAAGTGCTATCACTTACTAATATTTATTGATGTTCATTAATGGCCGCATAATCAATGAAAGATGAAGAGACTTTTTGAAAAATGAAATTTTGTCATTACTCCTTTTAGTTTTGAGAAAATTTAGATAAGGGTAAAAATGTAACTTTATTTACCTTTTGTATGGGAAATTGTTAGATGACACTCTTTTGAGGAAAATTTTTAAGAGCTCCAACGACACTCTTTTGAGGACAGAGGGAGTACTCAGCTCATTTATATCCTTAGTCCGAATCATGTAATTGGTGATATTTATTAAATTCTTTGGGTTCTTTTGATAATTATTTTAAACTTCAAGGTTCATTTAATAATTTTTAAAATTTTAAAATTTTCCCGCAAATAATTGGAACAAACTTGAGGAGAGTTATTGTAATTTTCCCACTAAGAAATTAAAGTCATCTACTCGAATTAGAAGAGTAAGCAATCCATGCAAGACTAGCATGGAAAACAGCAATATTGCCGTTTGTATATAAACGCCACTTGTTCAACACCCAAAGAAGAAACCCATTCACGCCTCACCATCTTCTCTCTTCTCTCCCTTCCTGGCCAGTTTTTAGTTTACTTCCTCAATCTTCAGTCAAAATCAACATCTAACTGCCCTTCTCTGCTCCTGTTTCTCACTTTTCAGTAAAAGGTAAGAAAAAAAAAAAAAAAATTTAACCTTTCATGCATGCACAGATTAATCCATCCACCAACCCGTTTTTTGTTTTTTGATTTTTTTCTTTTTCTTGTACATTATTATTTTTTTTTTTTCCTTTTTCTCGTTTGTTGATGGATTGTTTGATGAATGAGAACAGGGTAAGGAGGAAGAAAAAAAAAAAAAAAAAAAAGAGTTTTGATGGGTCGAGGAAAGATTGAGATAAAGAAGATAGAGAATGCCAACAGCAGGCAAGTTACATTCTCGAAGAGGCGGACTGGGTTGTTGAAGAAAGCGTTTGAACTTGGAGTGCTCTGTGACGCTCAAGTCGCTGTCATAATTTTTTCCAATACTGGGAAGTTATTTGAGTATGCAAGCGACAGGTATAAATAATTCTTTGTTTTTCTCTGCTGCTGAATTTTGATAATTTTTTTTTGTTTATTTTCTGTAGTTGAATGGCTCATGAATTCAATCCAAAATTCAAATTTATGTTGTTTGCGAATTGGTTCTGTATCTTGATAGTATCGACCTTGATTGTCTGAACACATTTCCTTTTTCTTTGAATTTTCCTCTGATTTTCTGTTTTTATTCTATTTTTAAAATTTTAAAAATCATGATTTTGTAATGAGATTCTCATAATCTGGATTCTCGGAGTTAATTTTTTTTGCCCCTTTGTTTGCGGTGCTAAAATTGGAATTGCACTTTTTTTTTTTTTTTTTTTTTTTTCTCTTTTTGGGTGTTGGAATTCTGTCTTTAAATTGTGAGTCTATTCAGCCATAACTATATCGATTGGGAATTTGGTGGGAATTTGGAACAAAGGGAGAATTGCAAATTATTACATAAAAAATTTTTGGTTCTTTCTGGTTTAGTGTGTTTGACTGATTCTTTGTCACAATTTACCCAGAAATGATGAATGAATGGGAATGTACAGATAAGCATCCAGAAGTCAAATGGTTCTTTGCTTGTTAACTTAAAGTTACACGTTACTAATACCATCATACAATCAATTTGTTGGAAAATTTTCCATTTTTCTCTGTTTTTCTTTTTTGGCTGCCAAAATATTATTTTTCTTTGCAGAAAGTTTTTTTACTTTTCCTTCAGGCTTGGTCTGCTCTCCATTGATTAAATGTCGAAAATCGAATTGATGCATCGTGAGAGGATTGTCTTGCCTACTTTGAAATTGACACATTGGCTAAAATGTGGTCCTTAATTAGTAGTATTTCGTTTTTGTCTGGTAATTTGTTACATCTTGCATATGAATCTGATTCAGTTGTGGAAGTGAAAGGATATAGATGCTGACATTTCTGGGAAGTTTGACTGTGTTGGCCTCATTAAGTTGAAAGCTGTTTTACTTTCCTCACATTTCCTTTCTTTTTGTTTTGCATATGTTAAAGGAAATATCTCTATTTTAGGTGAAAAGTGTTACCTACTTTGCTAACCTGACTTGCTATCTGTCATATATCAAGAGTTTAAAGGGCAGTCATTTACTTTTTATATATCCATTTGATATTTTCTCTATTTTGAGATGTTGTCTTCGCGATGGAATTGAATGATACAATTACTTTTTGAATTTGAGTTTTCTTTGTCTACATTACACGTGTTGTTCACCTTTGACTAACAATGAATGATGAAATTAATTAACTTTGAGATGCATCAACGGTCCACCTCATTTTCTGCTATGCGTTAATATTGATGAAATAATCCTCCTCACTTTCTTGTACTTCAGTAATGGTGTCTTTTTCCTTTCATTTGAGGAGGAATGCGGTTAATTATTCACCACACAATCTGGCTTCTATAGGTGTCATCTCATTTAACAGAAGTATTTTTGAAAACCAGCTTATGTGGCTTACTGATTTTTTTTGGTATGCTTATATACTTAAGATGAACTAAGCCATTGCCAGCTGTATTAGTTAAAGTTTCGTCAGCAAGCATCAGCGACCGACACGTATAGTTTTCCCCTTGAATAATTTGCAATTATGTATTTTACCTATATCTAAATTGATAGAAACGTGATGTGTTTTATAGCTCGGGCATGATCAACTGTCACAGTTGGTTAGTGCACCTTGTCCCCTGTTTGAAGTTGCATTTGATATCTTCATGTCTATCTCTCTGCATCAAATTATTATGAATAGTACTTTTGCTTAGGCTTTGGTTAGTTTTCTGTAAACAAAGTCTTAGATTTCTCATCTCTATGCTGGTGTTAATATGCTCTTAAGGACTTGATCCATTAACATTGGAGTAAATACCCTTGTATAGAACATGCATCAAAACATTGGATTACATTGTTAAGTTTTATATATAAGATTTTACTTTCTTACATATACGTGGGTAATATTTCTAGTAGATGTTTGTCTATCTAATTGCATATACATGAAAGCATCTAAGAAAAAGGTTCATTGATTAATAGTTGGCTTGAGTTTATTAATAATGCTTCCATTAAGGTTCTTATCTCAATGTTGGAATTGCATGCCAGGCATAAATTTTGGTCGAGTTAGTATCATGGTGGATTTGTTCTTTTGCTCCTGTCATGTTAAAGATAAATAAGGAATGAATCATTCATTTTAGGGTGGTGGTCATGTTCCCATGTTTCACTTCACAAATGAGCTGAATTGTGTTAATTTAAGTTTTCAATGCCTTCTAGACTCTGAAAGCTGGCAGGATGAGGGAAATTTTCCTATTGTTTAATCTAACATGAAAGAGGAGACACATTGAACATGTTTACATTCTTCTGTTGCACACATTAGACGGCACTTCCCTTTATTTGATGTAGAGATAAGGACATAGGTATCAAACTGGCACAAGCTAGTGAGTGACTGCACTTTAATGCATCTCTTATAGTTAAATCAAAATAATTTTCTAGTATGGTCAGATGTGAGATTTAATTTGTAGTAGCATATTATTTGCTGAACTGTTGAATTGTCTGTTTTTTATGCAGCATGCCTCAAATACTTCAAAGATACAGTAAATGCTTGGAGCCTTCTAAGAGTGCTACTGATGAGAATAAGCCTGAGGTACTTCACCTATGCAGTCTTTTCTTTTATTATTTCTACTTGATCTGCCATACAATCCTAAATTTTCATACTTTCCTTCCTTCCAACCTGTAGTACTCTCTCATTGTGAGTATGGAAAAGTTGAAATAGGCGTCTCATTGTGAGTATCTTCATTTGAGACTCTGGTACTTTCTCTCTAGGCTTCCGGATTTCCACTTAATTTGAACCCACTTATAGGCTGTCCTGAATGTTTGCCATAATCTCACACAGTGACAGCAAGCCATTTCTATGTTCTCAACTCGGAATGTAAAATTTGAGCCATTTTATGTTTGATAATCTGACCATAATAACAAATGTTCTAGAAGAACTACAATGTATTTAGTCAAAAATGATATTAAGAACTTATAAGATTGCTCTCTATAATCTTGGTTAGTAACCATGAAAATCCTTGCTATTAACCTCTGGTGATAACATCTCTCTTTCTCTGTGACGCGCATGCACATGGACAGGCATTTGGGTGCCTGATAATTTATGAAATTATCGCAAACATGTAGCAACTTCTAACTGATAGTTTAGATGAGGTGGTAAAACTGAGTTTACTGAGCTGTAGTTATGAACCTTCTGAAGTTCTGATGCGTATCAAATGAGAAGCAGTGCATCACTTGTTCCCATTTAGCTGAACCTCTGCCACATTGTGATGACTGAAGATGCAGAGGTTTCCAGGACATTCTTTCACTTCATCAATTCAAATTCATTCTGTGCATGGCTGTAGGGTATGGTGCCAATGGTTTTTTTTATAGTTTTGAATTCAGGTTAAATGATTGCTACTGTCTGCATGGAAACCATATTGGATGAGGTTTGGGAGCTTGTGGTGTGTGATAGTCATCCATTGCTTTTTTACAGTTTTGAACATTATCAGGCAAAGGAATAAATAAGTTTGAGAATGACAGTATGCGATGGAAAGATCTTATTATCATCACTTTTTAGAGTTCGTGAGTTAGTCTAGGGAATCGGGTTGTTTTTGGTCCTGCTAGGAAATTGATATAAGGAATTACACTAGCATTAGAAAAATATAAGGCGGACTGAACTGGGATATTTGACCTAAAACGAGTAAGACAGTAGAATCTGGCATTAAGAATGATCAATGAAATACAAGAGTAAGAAACCTGCGGAGAAAATTGTGTAGGTATATTAGGTAACAATGTATTATATACAGATTGATGGATTTCATTTTTTCTCTTCTATTGCTTAATATTTCAGAATGGTGTATGGCAAGTCTTGCATCTTATAGGTTTGGGATAGTTTTTTGTTTTTCTTTCCCCGTTTTGTTTTTGAATTTGGTTGCATCATTATATGGTTTAAAGCGTTAAAAAGTTTCCATTCCCTTGACCCTGCTAACCTCCCTGGAAGCATTGTATTTAGGGAAGGGGCTATATGATATGATCCTGAATTTGGAGTCTGTTAAAGTGTGTATCCTATATCTAGCTTCAGTTGCCTATTGCGTAACATACCTTCTACAGTTGGCAGTGGAAACTTGGCCATGTAAATCGTTTATACTTGCTTGTGGGACTTTCTGCATTTATCATATTTGTTTTTATCTCTTGAAATTCGACTCTTTTCTGTAGCATGGTAGACAGTAGAAGAAACTGAAAAGGCCGGGCATGTCTGTGCTCCAATACCTGCTAATCTATTTAATTGTTGCACCATTGAAATCATTGTTGAGTTGTAGTTTTCTCTAGATTGTGCAGGAAACCAAGGAAGACATCCTTAAGAAGGAAATTGAGAGGCTGGAAATCAAGCAGTCGTACGTCTTTAATCATGTTAATAATCACTTCACAAATTGAATCACAAATTTATTATAATTTCTTTTTCCTTTATGTATCAAAATTTCAGACAACTATTGGGCAATAACCTTACTAGTTTGGGTCTGAAAGAATTGAAGGATCTTGAACAGCAACTGAATGAAAGCCTCCTTTCAGTAAAGGAGAGAAAGGTGGATTTTCTTCCTGTATGTGCTCTATTTATGGATCTAACTGGGTGCAATTTTCAGCTTCAGTAACATTCTTTTTTTTCTTTTCTTTTTTGGACTAATACTCTATTCTACACCCAGGAGCAAATACTACTTGAACAACTGGAGCTTTCAAGAATGCAGGTACTCAAGCATACTGTTATGGGGAAAAAATGGCAAGCATAAAGTATGATAAAAGTTTCATTTTTGTAACAAGAAACATGAGTATAGGAATGGCTGATCTTTTTTAGTACTATGGGAACTTGGTCTCTATTTCTCAATTAGTTTAGACTCGATGTCAGATCTAATCTTCATCGAGAAAAGGATGATATGAAATGCTATAGTCAAATTCTTTTGTTACTTCGTAATTATGTTCTGTTGCTTTTTGGTTTAGGAACAACGTGCATTGGAGGAGAACCAGACTCTGCGCATACAGGCAAAAATAATTTTCATTTTTGTTCAGTAGATTAACACTATTTCATGAATTTTGAGTTTTATAGAACCTGTTTTTAATACTATGCAAATGCAGATCGCCGAGCTCAAACCTTTGCTTCCATCAACTCATTGTCCAACTCCAGCTCATGTTGACTACCATCCAGGAGAGAACAAAGACATGTCTGCTAATGGAAATCCAGATAGAAGAGTTGATTATGGAGCTGAGCACGAAGATATCAACTTACGCTTAGGGTATGGTTATTTCCTCCTCTTCCATCTTTTGATCATTTCCACATGTTCCTCATGATAGTAAACCTGTGTTCATTACAGATACATAGACTTCTAAGCAAAACAAAAAACAAGGCTGCCACTGTACCATAGAACTTATTAAATGTTTTTATCATTTGTTTGAAGGATATAGTCAGACAAGATTCACTTGATTGATGAATAATGATCTGGTTAAATTTGTTTTTGAATCGTATCTCGTATTCAATGCTCAGGTTATCATCTCCTACTTGCGAGAAGAGGAAGGCAGCCGAGCACACCATTTCCGGGGCTCAAAAGAGGAAAAGGAGAACTCGTTGAGCAACTATGCGTATCGGATTATTCTGATGTTCTGCTTTCTTTGTGATGGAAAGAAATGCAACCAGATGATTACAGAGGAACATTTCAACTTGCTTCTATAGCTTCTGATGTTGGAGTTTCAACTTAGCCAGACAGACAACTGCATGAATATCCTCAACTGTAACATATGTACCGAGACAAATTTTTGAGACAGTTACTTTTTCAGCAGTCAATCCTTCCTTGTCCCTTTCACCTTTCTTGATGTGTCTTTCTTATGGAAGAAGAACTATTTCCAGTTTCATTTCTAGATTGTAAGATGATTTGAGGAGACAAAATTCTCCATTTTTTTTAATGGAACTATAGAATTGAACAATTCATTGTTACAACTTACAACAAGATTACTACAAATGACATTAAACTTAGACCTAGCTAGTGCAAAACACAATCTGTACATGTAAACTTGACTAATTTCATAGTCTATCTATCTAAGATATATATCCATTGTTATTTGTGCCTAATAGTGTCAAGAAATTTACTCCTTGCAGCCAGAACTTCAGAGAACACACGATCTGTTTGCTTCCCAATCCCTTGCAATACATCTTCAAGAATTTCCAATCTCCGACCCAGTCTTTCAGCAGAAACATCTCCTTTTTTGTGGGCTATTTCCGCAACGAGCTCGGCTGCTGCATCATTAACCTCCTTCACTTCCTTCAAAACATTCTGCTTCTTCTGCTTGATCTCTTCATCAAGTAGGGCTTCCAGGCTCTGCAAAGAAGGATCATGCAATTTTCCAGCTGATTTTCTCACCTCAAAGTATGGCTTCACATCACTGCACAACCCTGATATCATAATCCCAAACAGCTTCAATCCGGCGCCGATCATAATCGCCAAAGCTTGGTGAATCATCGCTTCTTTGGGAGAGGGAAACTTAATTTCAGCCTCTTTGAGGTCCTCAACTCTGAACCCATTTCCAAGATCTTTCGGTTTGATCTTGTGAAGATGGATCACAGCCGAAGAAGGCGAATTCCCGATGAGGCTCAATCCGTGAGACAAACAAAGCCTGGCCTGACTCAAATGTGAAACAGAGGAGCTTATTTTGTTGAGCAAATCCAGCACATTCAAGCTGTACTTGAGATAGGCTTCGGAAGCCGATGCTCCCCATTTGGTGATGGGATAATCTAAATCAACGGCGAGCTTAACGAAAGCCTTTTCGATCATCGGAAGCTTCTCCAGACACAGTTGGACCCAAGCAAGGGACAGGAAACCCGACCCGGACTTGGCCTCAAGCAAGATTTGGCCTAAAGTCGCCGAAACTTCGGATCGGAAAGCCTGAAAAGAAGCCATGGACACCTCTTGGGAGTCATGGTTGGGATTGTTATGGTTATGGTTATGGTTATCCAGCCTGCAAGGAAACTTGAGCGATCGGCCAAGTTTTTCTACCAATAGTACCATTTGGGACTTGGAAGAAGAAATGCTAAGCGTGAGAAAGAGAAAGTCTTGTAAGTTGTATAGAGCAACATTTGAGGAAGACGTGCGTTTACATAGTTGCTTTGAGCAAGTGGACCCAAAGTTGCTGTTTTTTATTTTTATAATATAATAATGTGGTCAAATTTGGCTATGTGTTGCACTTTCATTCTAAAAATTAAAATTGTTTATCTCTAGTTCTCAAATTTGATTTTTTATTTCATGTAATCCATCGTTCTAATTTAGTCCAAAATCAACCCAACTTTGGCAAACACATGAACCGAGCCTTCAAAATATTAAAATCATAGAAAATAATGAAAATAGTGACAAAGTTGCAAAGAAAAAAAATTTAACAAAACAAAAATTCAAAGTTTGTCTGGATTGGACTAGTTTTAGTTTGAATGATGAACTATATGCGGATAGAAAATTCAAATTTAGAAAACTGAAAAACACATTTTAAAATTAGGGAATAAAAATACAATATGAGATTAAATTTAAATATCAGCGGAATTATTATTATTTTATTTTGTGTTATTATATTTTATGCTGATATTGTATTGTGGTATGTGCTTAGCTAAAAAGATTGGAAAACCAGGTGCAAAGATTTGTAGGAGAATTCAAAAGTGCGACCGGGAGAGTTGATGGTCAAATGTGCTTATCCGTGTGGCTTCGCACTTGCACAACTTGAGTGTTGAATTGCATTTTCCTTTAATTTGCTTTTCGTGTGCATTTGTTCTTATCAGGTTGGCATCGACACGGCTTTGTTGGCCATTGGGTCCCATTGATTTGCCGCTGTTTCGAGGGTCCTATCCTATCACACGCTAGTTTGGAAGAAAGCGACAGGAAATGGGAAATTTTTGGACCCCAGTAACGGATCGGATCCTCCGTCTTATTAAACTTAAGGGGCTTCAAAAAACAAAAAAAAATTTATGTTGCACTTGACGTGCGAAAATAAAAGTAAGAATGTGAATAAAGGCATCTCATATTTAAAAATAAATAAAATTCTCATAAAAGTAATTTTAAATTACCTTTTAGATGATATAATAATTTAAATTATTAAATTCTTGTATGTACTAAATATAGAAATTTTAATTCTAGTAATCATTTTCGAGCACCAAACACACCTTAGATTATTTTTTATGTTTATTTTTTGAATTCAACACTCTTTTGTAGTCCTATCATCTTTTACATTGAAGACATAGGCTGTAGGGAGGGGGAGGGGGAAGGAAAAAACGAAGTTGGGAGCCTCCTGTAGAAGTCCTGTCAACTTGCATTCTAAATAGGCATAACTAACAGAGGTAAGAATCGAACTACCGACCTCTGGGTGACTCATAAAATTTACAATTTAACTTCAGAAAATTTACATCACTCTTAGCTTATATCAATAGTGTATCACAATATAAAAATAAATACTTCATTCGTCCATTTAAAAGAATGTTAGACTATTGAAACTTTTACTGCATGAGTTACAAAACACAAGACCTTAATTTTCATTTCTATTGCTTAGATTGTTGTTGATTTAATTTTGTTTTATTAGTAAGGATAAACATCTCAAATTCATCATAACTTTTGCATAGTAACTCATGTAGCATACATTCATTGGTTACATTTTTATGAAATAATTATTAATATCACATAATCGACCAATGAATACATGCCACATGAGTTGCTATGCAAAAGTTATGATCAACTCATGTATGGTGTGGATGAGTTGGCTATCGTTGAGCGTACATGTACACGCTAGCGATCGCCCCCCCTTATTCTCGATATGAAGTGGCTAGTTCGTTTATTGTTCATATAGAGTATATGAACAATACCCCCTCCCTAGTCATTCCTCTTCACCCACACCATGCCAAACTCTGCCAAAATCAAACCAAACTAGAAAAAATTAAGAGAAAGTAGAAGAGGAAGAATGAAAAAGTACTAGTGTTACTTACTTGGTATTTTTCAGAATAGCACTTATACTATTTTGAAGTAGCACTCCTAAAGTGGATGGTAGCACTTATACTCTTCTAAAGTAACACTTATACTCTTCTAAAATAACACTCTTAAGCAGTAGTAGTACTACTCACTTATACTCTTTTAGAGTGTCACTTATACTCTTCTAAAGTAGCACTCTTAAAAAGTAGTAGTGCTACTCTAAAAGAGTAACAGTGATACTCATGTGTACTATTTAGAGTAGCACTTATACTTTTATGAAGTAGCATTTATACTCCTTTGAAGTAGTACTCTTAAATAGTAGTACTCTAAAAGAGTAGTATTGCTACTCCCAAAGAATAGTAATGCTACTCTTCAAGGGGCACTTGACTCTTATAGAATGCCACTTAAACTCTTCTGAAATAACACTCTTAAATAGTAGTAGCGTTATTCAAAAGAATAGTAGTGCTATCAAAAGAGTAGTAGTGCTACTTTTCAAAAGTAACACATATATTCTCATAGAGTATTCTTATAAAGTAGCACTTAATTTCTTCCAAAGTAGAATTTTAAGTTTGTTTTTTTGTTTTTTACTTTTTTATTTAAATTTAAATTTCCTAATTGTTATTAAGTATCAATTTTATTTTTATTAAATATCAATTTAAAAAAAGCTCGAGTATTGTTTACGTAAACCCGTTAATTGGGAGACTTAACTCTTTTTTTTTTTTTTGCTTAAAAATAAATTTTTTGTTTTTAATAAAAGTAAAATTTTCATTGAAGTATTTAAGTCCCGAAATGCCAATATAGCAATTACATGACACGTAGGGCCTGTTTTTTTTGTTCTGTTTTGAAAACGGTTTTGGTTTCAACAGTAAATTTAATATATTTTAATCATATTTCATCATTTTCAATACAACTTTTTACTATTTAGCATTTACTTTTTACATTTTCAATACACTTTTTACATTATAAAACTATTTTCTAAAACTTGTTTTCAAAATCGTTTTCAAAACGATGAAAAAGAACAGGCCGTAATCTTTCCCCAATTTAATTGGTCTTCATTGTGTTGGTTATTCGGGTAATTTTTCCTATTAAAAAAAAAAAAAAAAATCTTTTGGGCCTTGGCTTTTGCGTTCATTGAACGAACTAACGGCCATGGGGTTAGCAGCTTTGGTTCCGAATGATTATCAGATTCGGACATAGCCCGTTTCCTTTTCAAGGCTGCAAATTCGAAGAATCTCTGCAACTGCTTCATCATCATCAGTATCAGTATCAAGAACAACAGCGACTAGAAGAGCTTTATCTTTCTTTGTACTCACCACTTCTTTCTCTGGCCTCACACAATTCTCAATTGACCCCCTTACTAGTTGGTCCCAACCCAGAGGAATACAAGACTTTGTAGAGCTCCCATATTCCGGTGGGGTCAAGTCCTTGGACCTTCGAATCGGTGATGGAGATATCCCTGTGGATGGCGATAAGGTAAGCCCAACTGGGCTTATGGTCTTTTTATTTTCCAGCTAGTGTAGAATTATTATGGAGAAATCCCTGTTGTTGCTTGCTTCATTTGCTCAAAAGTGTTGAATTTGTTAGTTAAGTTTGAGCAACAAATCTTAATGACATTAGGGAAAAGCTCAATTTAACGCTGAACAATTCATTGGATAAAAAATTGACATTGGATAAAAAAATTGAAGTAGTTAAATTCTTCTAATTTCTGTGTTGAGAAAAGGCCCAATTTTTTAGTTTTTAAAAAAAAAAAAAATTTCCATAAAAGCTTCAGAAATGGGGTATAAATTCAAATATACATACCCAAATTTATTTTCTTACCATCTTGTCTTCCTGATGAATGTGTTTTACTATCTAGTATTACTAATTAAATTTGGAGGGCCTTTTGTACATTATACTTCTAGCAACGTAGTGAATAATTCTTCACTGAGAAAGAAAGTGCATTTGTATCAGAATCCTATTTGATTTGATGAATCTTGCTCTCCCTTTTTGAAAGAATGATGACCAAACTTTGTTTTTGCCTACAAGAACTCACTAAAAAATTTAGAGACAATGTCAACTCTTCAATGTTTGCTGCTCAATTGGAGCATTTTCTTAGAACTATTTTTGGTTTATCATTTTCCCTTTAAGAGTTTCAGAATGTGATGTTTTGTGTATACGGTGAATTATAACAGTATGTTTTACCTAGAGATAACTATAATTATTTTCCTTGGCTTGAATAATTACAATATATAGTTCATATTGCAGTGGGTCTCCATTGAACTATTCATGGTTATTTGGATCCTAGAAAAATATGTCTGTCCTTTTCTTTTTCATTTGATGATTCTTACTTTGATCTTCGGTGATAAAAATTGTCTAGTATAGATGGTTTCTGGAGATCATGCTATTCGGAGTTTCTGTGTTTGTAAGCATTTTTAAAATCATCTAAGTTTAGTCTCAATTAGTTAGGAGTAAAACAATAAGATAATTGTTTTTGAAGTATTCTTGATCCATATTCTGTGGTTTGATCCATAAGTTTGAGGTGTCCATTTATGGAATACTGTGCATTCATGCAGTTCTCACTCTTCAGTTGGTATTCATGCTGTCTTTCACCTTAACTACATATATGACCTCCAAGGACCAAAGTAAATAAAATATGCTGCTTTCCGCTTTTTATTGTAAAAGGTTGCAATTCATTACTATGGAAGGTTGGCCGCAAAACAAGGATGGCGTTTTGATTCTACATATGATCACAAAGATGCAACTGGAGAACCCATTCCTTTTGAATTCATTCTTGGTTCAGGAAAAGTAAGTTTTTTTAACCATTCCTGTTTCCTGCCATTACATAATGATTAGGAGAGATGCACTGAGACTGAAATTTTTGTTGAGTTTTAAATATCTCCACTTTTTGGTTAGGCATTCAAAAGTGCAGTTGTATTTTCTATTTCTGTAATTCTTTCTTACATGACCGAACTTGATCTTTGTAGTGTCCGTGTATGCCTGGTAAGTTGATGTCCAAGGTCTCAGGTTGTGTAACTGTAATGTTGGTTCACACGAGATTTGATAGATTGTGGCTTGATAATTTCTTTGAATTCCGAACTATTTTGGAACCATATTCTTCATAAATCACATGTTAACTTGGCACAGAGTTTCTTTGAAGAAGCTTGTTTTTATGCTAATTTTAATTACTAAATTTCTTAATAGTGCTGTTTTTATTCATATTATTCAGTACTCTGTTTCTTGTCAGAGAGAAAAAGTGAAAGAGGGAAATAACATCAGATCTTTTTAGATTATAAAGAAACTGACAAGTAGTTCTTTTTGAAATTTTTAGGTCATAACTGGAATTGAATCAGCCGTCAAATCCATGAGAATTGGTGGTATTCGTCGTATCATTGTTCCTCCGTCTGAAGGCTATAAGAGTACATCTCAAGAACCGATTCCACCTAATGTATGTATTCTTTTGGAGAGTCTTGATTGCTTTTTTACTTCCAAAAACTCTCAGTTTGACTAATCTAACTTGTAAACAATATAATTTGGGATTTTGGTTTTATTTCTGCAGCATGCTAATCCACTGAAATGCCTTGCTTTATTGTAATTTGTACCAAACTTATACCTTATATCTGGATCTCTATTTGTACACAGTTTTTTGACTGGCAGAGACTGTTTACCACCATTTTCAATCCAACCCGTCTCGCCAATGGGGAAGGATCAACACTGGGAACATTAATATTTGATATCGAGTTGGTCAGCTTGAGACGCTGGTAATCTTATGATTCAGCATTTATTTGGTCTTCTCTCCTAAATAATAATTATATCCTGGTACAGTGAAGTATATGTTGCATACTGAAGGTAGCCTCTTCTATTAATAAGCTTTTGCTATTTCATACATTTTAAGTTGCAACAGAGTTTCAGGAAGCACATGGATAAGCCTGTTACTTGAAAAAAAAGGGAAGGTCTGGATATTGTTTCTGCTTCCTAGGCACATGTTGTTCTGCGCTTCTGCTTGTTTGAATTACTAAAGAAGATGGTTATTTGCTCCTAAAATTTATGTTAATGAATTAAGCATAATAGTACATTTCCTAAAATAAAAGATGTTATGAACTAACACTACTGGTATTTCCTGTAAGCACCATGATTGACACTGTAGTCAATACCAGTTGTTACAAACAAAAGATTTGAGAGCATAACCAAATCAGTGACATGGAAAATAAAGCATAAAGCTTGTAGTTTTGGGGCCGACGATTTAATTGGATGGTTAGAGAGGTCTAAACAATGGCAGTAACCACTAAGTATGTGACATTTTGAACTAAATCATGGCAGATATCTATCTAACCAGTTCATGTTCTTAGTAAAAGCTTGTGATGCGGCTAACAAAACTCAGATGTAACTATTGCATTTATGTAGATTCTACCGGTTATTGGTTATTTAAGATAAATGTTCATATTCCTGACGTACTTTTGATCGTATGCCGCCGACTGCAGAGCGAGCTTAACTATCAGCAGCACCACAGCATCAGTATGCATGCAGTAATCTAATCTCATTGCTAGCCTGAAGTCATGAGGCATGAAGCCACTGGGACAAGTAACAAGTATCCTCTGGAAAGGTATAATTTTGCAGGGACCTTGCACAAGAAATACAAGATTTTAGTTACAGGATTCAGCATTTTGCTGGTTGCAATTTGCATATGATGGTTTCTCATGTCTTCTTTCAAGGTTGAGTGGATAATCTGGTGCAAAGTACTTGCTGCTGATTGTTCGTACACTAATTTATTGTTGTGGAATTGAATGAAGATACGTCCTTAAGAAAATTGTAACATAGTTTATAGCAGGTTCTGTTTTGTGTTATTGATACATTATCGAAAAAACTTTTGGGGTAATGTTATGCTCAGATTAGTAATTCACCTGTTATAGTACAAATTTTGCCTGGTTATAATTTACTTGGCAAATTGTTGTATCTCACCTATTTAATAATGTTTGTGAAGTAGTTTTTCTAATTTCTTGTTGATTTCTGTTATGGTATTTTGTGGTGTTTCAAAAATAAACAAAATTGGGCTTGTGAATGCAATAAAGCATAAAAAAAAGCATGTTGGTAAAAGACCCAGGAGGATAATATATCAGATTTTGAAAGTCCGGTGAGTAAAGTTTGATGTCTAAAATCAGATGTACAAATTAACTCTTATATAGTAGTCCGAACATAGGGAAAGATAACTATAGGTGGACATTTAGTGATAGAATAAATTCAAAGTCATAGGCATAGCAAAAATACAGGCTGGAAGATAATTTGGATTAAATACTTTAATTTTAATTTGGGCAATTAAATGGCATTCTTCTTTCAAGGTTGAGTGGATAATCTGGTGCAAAGTACTTGCTGCTGATTGTTCGTACACTAATTTATTGTTGTGGAATTGAATGGAAGATACGTCCTTAAGAAAATTGTACATAGTTTATAGCAGGTTCTGTTTTTGTTATTGATACATTATCGAAAAACTTTTGGGTAATGTTATGCTCAGATTAGTAATTCACCTGTTATAGTACAAATTTTGCCTGGTTATAATTTACTTGGCAAATTGTTGTATCTCACCTATTTAATAATGTTTGTGAAGTAGTTTTTCTAATTTCTTGGTTGATTTCTGTTTATGGGATATCTTTGTGGTGTTTCCAAAAATAAAACGAAACATTGGGCTTGGTCCGAATGCAATAGAAGCCCGTAATAAAAAAAGCATGTTGGTAAGAAGACCCAGGAGGATAATATAGTCCAGATTTTGAAAGTCCGGTGAGAGGGTGAAGAGTTTCGATATGTCTTAAAATCCAGAGTGTACAAATTAACTCTTGATATAGTAGTCCGAAAACAATAGGGAAAAGATAATCTGGATAGGTGGACATTTAGTGATAGATAAATTCAAAGTCATAAAGGCGTTATAGCAAAAATCACGGAGGCTGAGGCAAAGATAATGGTTGGATTAAATCACTTTAATTTGGGCAATTAAATGGCATTAAGACATTGAGGCAAGAGTATATCTTGGGGACGTTACAAAGAGGGCGAAAGTTAGGGGGACATTTAATGACGGGAATCGGAAATCAACGCACTGCTTAACGGACACATTCAGGTAGAAGGCTTTATGAACTCAAAGACAATTGTAAAGGAGGTACGTAATTTCTACTTAACACAGTTCTTAATAGTTACCAGCACTTGTCAATTGCAATTTCTCTCTATCTTGTTTACTGACTTGATCGTCGGAGTGTAATAGGGGAGATAGCTTCGTGATGAGTCGCAAAATGCCCAAAGAGACAAGTACCGGGAATAGGTACTATGAATTCTTCCTGACTTGGGGATTTCCTTAAGTAACCGAACTACAGCGGGATAACTGGGCGGGTTTCCGGACTATGAAGCACTGGATCTAGAATAAGAAATAAAAGCGGGGCTATTCCCCATGTTCCACTCTGACGGTCAAGTCAGTAACAAGATTGAAAGAAATTGTAATTCACAATTACGTAAAGTCTTAAGTAAAAATTGCGTACCTCCTTTGCCATTGTCTTTGAGTTTATATAGCCTCCTCCAAAATATGTCCGTTGAGCTTATATTTTAATGCTTGATTCTCGTCATTAATTGCTTCCCCGATTTCTGCTCTTATCCGTAACTCTTGCCTGACACACTCCCCGATTTCTGCTTTCAATTACTCACGTTATCCTTGCCCAAATTAAGGTAATTTAATCCAGCTAATACCATAGCCTCAACTTCCATGATTCTCGCTATAATAATTTTATGATTTTAAACTTATCTACCATTTAATGTCCCTACTATCCAGGCAATGTTTCCCAAACTATCTCTTTATGTACTCCGGATTTAAGAATATCCTGACCTTTCAACCTTTTCCCCTATTATGCAAATCCAAACTATCGTAAACTGGGGTTCCTAGTTAATTTGGCCTCTCTATTATATCTAACCCCAGCCCATTGTTTTATGTTATATTTTTATGCACATCAACAAGCCCCCCAAGCATTGTGTTTAAGTTGTCTAAACATAATGCTTTACTACCATTTTCCTGTTCTTATCCGTTCATTACGACACTCTGACTGTATATACCTTAAGCTCACATTCCCCTATGCTCATGATCTGGAATTTTTTAGAAGTCTTAACTAAATGAAGACACTGAAGTGATGTATACGTTGTTTTAAACACAATGCTTACAGGACTACGTCACATGCAAAATTATCTAACCGGACTATGACGCATGGCATATCCTACCAAATTATGGGCATATCTTCTATTTGTAAATAAGATACTAATTAAGGTCTCGACAATCATGAAATCGGACTATCCAAAGTCTGAACAGATGTGAACCAATAATTTGAAAATAAAAAACTTTTTAAAGTGATAAGAATTACGATACCTAGAGCCGCATGATAAGAATTTCCTCTCTACTTTATCCCCACGATTTTCAAGGTAACTTTTGAATTTTGCAAATGATGACTTCACGACTCTTCCTGTACCCAAACATCAAATCAACAGCCCATCCCTCAAAACTAGCTCCAACGTCATCGCCTTTCTCCCTTCCTTATTTGCTGAACTGAAAGTCCCTTAATATTCCATATCTTTCCCAATATCTAATACTTACCTAAAAGAAGATAGCCAAGGGTCAATACTATCCTACATAACCGTGAAGAGGAGCCCTGTTCGACACAATCTTCATCCCTTAGGTCAAGAATATCAATCGAAAGAGTGCCTATCTCCTTCGTTTTCGTGACAACCTTCTTCTTCATGTAATCTTGGTAATAGCTTAGGTAGTGAAAGTACCCCAACGCAACCACTAGTGTGTATTAGAACTCCTCCTCCGAAATTTACCCAAACCACCTTACCTTCCGTCCAGTAGATGCTCCGACATTGGAAAGTGGTTCTCTGATTGCCGCGAACATTGTTTTTGAAAAAACTTCCACCCCTCAAAATCGGAAAACAACTGAGGACCCTCCCTAGAAAAAACTGTTAACCTTCCCGGCGAGACCTTTGGTGCCAAACCACCTCACTATTCAATCAAACCAACAAGTAAACCTTCCCAAAAGTACTATGTGGAAGATATACCTAGTATTTTGTCTAGAGATGCTTTAGCAAATTTGAAAAGAGACTTCTTTTTCCTTTCGGACTTGGAAATTCTCTTGCCAAACAAAGAGGAAAGGCCTAATTGTACTACGAATAGCTAGATTGCCATGTACGAACACCATATCGGAGCCGGATTACGCCTTCATGCCTATAACTTTTTCTCAGTTTTTTGTAACCATTATGATATTGGTTTATCTCAACCAACCCCCAATGGAGTTCGGTTCTTAGTTGCCTTCTGCTGCGTCTGCACTGGAGTAGACATAACTTCATCTATAGAACTTTTTAGAGAATACTTTGCTCTAAAGTTATACAATCATGGTCTAGGCTGGATAATGTTGTCAAAGCGGCAAGAATACCATTCCATAGCTGAAGATTTTCTTGATTCCATTGAAGGTAGGAAAACAAGATACTTCATGGTAAAAGCCACATACGCGAATCTTCCATGCCGATGAAACTTTGGATTGGACCTAAAGAAAAACGGAAAGAAAGAAATCCGAAACTCCAATCCCAATGTGATAATCTAGAAAGTGCTCAATTTCAGTTTATTATAGTTTTCCCTCTAGAGTCATTTTTAGTCAGAGCCAAACTAAGCTCAGCCCTAGGGGTGACCGAAGAAAGTATTACCCCTTGTAACTTCTTCATCTTTATAGCCAGTATACCAATCTGATATCCTTCTAATATTTTGTGAAAATGATGCTCCTTTCAGGTGGATTTGGAGCATTTCAACCGAAGAAAAGGAAATCTAACTGACAAGAAGCATTGAATATTACAGAACCTTCTGAACAAGTTCAACATGTTGATTTGACCGAAGAAGAAAATCTCACCCTCCAGCAAGAAATACCCCAAAAATCATAAAGCTTAAATCCGAATCCCCTTCAAATCCGGCCTCCGCCTCAAGAAAGTAACGTCCACTCTACTCCAGCTAATCTAGACATTTGGCTAACCCAGCAGATGCCAAAAGAGCAAAGACCAAAATTGCTGACCTAAGTGAAGAAATGCAGATCCTAAAAGTAAATCCCCCATTTGGCCCAATACCTCACTATTCTGAACTCTTCAGTGAAATGGATCCCCTCTTAAGTGAGAAATTTTTGATTCTCTGCAAAAGTGATCTCCGACCTGCTTCTATGGCTCGTCCAGTCCTTCAACCTCACCGGCCTATCTCTGCCCTGGAGACCCAATTCCTTACGTATCGTTGGTTGTGGAGTCTCAAAATTATTTCAAGAAAATGAAGAATACTGCCACATAATGGGCTGGTAATCTGGCTCAGATGAACATTCTCCAAAATACCAACTTAACAAAAAGCTGAACTAGATGAATTCCTAGGTCGAGTAAAGTTTTTATCTCATATTGTGTCGTAACTTCCATCCGTATAAATGATTTGGCTGACTCTTTATTGCTAATGTAGTATGAGAAGAGAAATTTGGCCCTAGCCCGGAGAACCACCGCATTGGACGGAGCTTGCCTTTTAGAACAATTTTATGTTTTGCTGATGTTTTGACCAAGTTTCCTAGACTTGATTTTATGCCTTCTCTTTTTGCATCTCAAACCTACCTATCAACATGGATACCGACAAGACTAATAATATATGTCATTTAAATAAATAGTTAAACTTAGAACTTACGCAAAAAATGAATGGCATTCCATGACCGAGGGACAATTGTACCATCCATTTCTTCCAATTTATAACTCCCAGTGTCTCGGCCTTCAATAATCCGATAAGGTCCCTCCCAGTTCGGAGAAAGCTTTCCTTGTTCCCGTGGCTTGCTCACTTCCCTTTTTCATAAAACTAAATCTCTCGGAATAAATGACCTCTTCTTACCTCCGAATTATAGTATTGGTGAATAACTTGTTCGTAATTTGCCTAATGGTACATATGCTGCATCCCAGAGCTCATCTATCTTATCCAAAGTTAACCGCAAACTTTCCTAATTTTTGTCTCTATCAAAATACAATACCTGGGCTGCCTGTATTTGAACTTCCGGCGGGATGAGAGCATTAACCCCAAAAGTTAAGCTATATGGAGTCTCTCTAGTTGCCAAATTAGGTATAGTATGGTGAGACCATAAAACATGCTACAACTGTTTAACCCAATTAACCCAAATTTTCAACTGATGTAGCAAGGTTCTTTTTGTTAACTCTACTTGCCTATTGGCCGCCGGATGAGCAACAGAAGCATATCTATGAGTAATCTGGTAATCTTCACACAACTTTTGGAAATCTCTAGATTTAAATTGAGTACCATGATTTGATATAACCGACTTAGGCAATTCGTACTTGCAGATAACTTATTTCCAAAGAAATCGGACTACAGTCGTAGCTGTTATACTGGTCAAGGCCTCTGCCTTAATCGATTTTGTAAAGTAATCTATTGCTACTAGTAAATGTTGACAAGATTTCACCTTGGGAAATGGACCCATAAGATTGATTCCCCACTCTATATATGGCCACGGAGCCAATATCAGGGTTAATTCTGTAGCGGGAACCTGACTGATTGGATATGCAATTGACAGCTAACACATTTTTTTTACTACCTCCTTAGCGTCATGAAAAATTCCAAGCCAATAAAACTTTGGTAGAAAGAACCTTCTTAGTAAGATTACGAATTCTAACGTGTGCCCCACAATCCCCCTGATGTATTTCTCTTAACACACTTTCTGATTCGTTTCTTCCTAAACATCTTAACAAAGGCATTAAATAAGATTTCTTAAACAAAATATCATTCCTTACCACATACCGTTCTTCCTTCTGTCGTATGCGTTGGGCATCCTTCCTTGATTCAGGCAACGTATCATCCTTGATGAACGGAATAATTTGTGTACGCTAATCAATAGAGTCATAAATAGGTAAAGGATCTCTATTTATTAATTATATATGTATTTTATTGTAAATTTTGTTTATTTTTTTAGACTACAATAATGGATTCATATTTTATTTCTAGTTTTAAAAAAGGGTGAAATGCACCAAATACCACACAGCTATTGAGTTTTGCAAAAAACACTACTTTCCTTTAAAAAGCCCATTTACAGACACTTTACTTTCAAAACAGGCAAAAACTACCACTCTGTTAGTCAATTTCGTTAAGGGGTTAACAGTTAAAAAAAGACAGGGGCAAAATAGTCATTTCACACGTTGCGACACTGTTCATCGTCTTCTCAAAAAAATTTTAAAAACGGGCATTGAACATCTTCTTCGGAAACAGTGCCGGGAAGCCGCCCACTGGGAAAAGGAAAAGGAGAAATGGTAAGCAGACGATGGAAGGCGACGCCAGTGACAAAGCTGATGATGAGGCTGCTGCGGGAGGAGGCGGATGAGGAGGAAAAGGTGGCAAATTGAATCATGAACTACACATATATATAGAAAGAGAATGGAGGAAGAAGATGAGAAATATGTTCTCTAATCTTCATGCTTTGCTTCCTCAACTTCCTTCCTAGGCTATTTAATTTAACAAAAAAACAATTATGTTCAGCTTTTCATATCTTTAATGGTTAATTGGCACTTTTTGATTTTATTTTCTTCGATATTTATATACTCCCTTCGTCCCATTCAAAGAGTCCACTTTAAAATGTGTACAACTTATTATGGGTGATGAGGTAAAACACCTAAAATAAGTAATTTACCACCATATTTTCCATTTATATCCTTACTTTAAAAATAAGGGTTAATTATGAACCACACATTGTTATATTAGTAAGGGTATGTAATGTAAATAAATTCAAAGTAGACTCTTTAAATGGGACAAGATTTTTTTTTTTTTAAAAGTGGATTCTTTGAGTGGGACAGAGGGAGTATAACTTTTATCATTTTCTTTTTTAAACTATATATTTGCAGGCAGATAAATCCACCATTGTTGATGAAGCAGTGAACTACATCAAAACCCTACAACAGACACTCCATAGATTACAGAAGCGAAAGCTTGAGATTCTCCAAGATGAACAGAGCCTGTTTTTAAATTTTTTGGGGAAGACGATGAACAGTGCCGCAACGTGTGAAATGACGATTTTGCCCCTGATAAGACCGTCGTTAGTCCTATCAAATACAATAAAAGTACTGTATAAACCTGCAACAAATAGCTAAAAGTATCATAATGATAACATGATCGATCCCACATGGAATGGAATGCTTAAAATCACAAAACCTATTAAATCCAAACTATTTTGGTTAGCAACCACTTTTTCTTTGCTCCGATAGACTTTAAAAGTGATTGAGTATAGAAACTACTAAAACTTAAAGAAGAATATGTAAATCACAATAATCACGTGCATGTTAATCATCAACGCAATAATATGTTAAATAGCATGTCATCAACCAGTTATAGATTATCGTGAATCCGCACTGATATAACCCAATCTCCCCTTATTTTATCTAATTACCGTGAATTCGCACAGACATAATTGCTACTCTAATTAACAAGGAACAGGCCGTAAGGCATCGACACCTATTAACCAGTTAACAACCTTAAGATTTAGGGAAACCCGATTTTAGTTATTCTGATTGAATTAACATCTAAGAATTACTAACCCCTTATTCTCTATTACCTGAAGGTAACTTTACCACTAATTAATCTTGCCCAATAGATATTACATTGTTTAACTGGGAGTTAATTGGCTCTACCTAATTTAACTAAGGTGATCAATCTCAATTAAATATCAGTAATCAAAGTTATGAGCAGAGAATAAGAACACATGCAATTTAATTTAAGAACAATTTGGTTTCATAACATGCCCGGATTAATTGCTTTTACATTATGCTGGAATATATAATTTAGCTACTCATATTTAAACTAACTATGCACATAATTATTTTACGATTCATACTGAAAATAATCGAAAAGAATAAAATAAATAAGGAATAAATACTTGAATTACGATATGAAAATAATCCCCTGAGCGGGCGGTAGGGCTAACGGAACCTCTCCTGGATAGAAATCCTCAAATCGCAGAAATAGAAAACTACTGCTACTTGCTCTGAACTAGCTACGAAAATATAATATAAAACTCTACTGTAAAAACGTCTCTTTCTCCCCTCAATTCCATCCCTATAAATAGGTGTAGAATGGAGAGTAGAAAATAAACTATCAATCCAAATAGGAAACTACTAAAACTAAATTCCATCTAGGAAACTACTAAAAACAATATCCACAACCAAGATGGAATTATTGTATAAGGAAACAACTCCTCTTGCACGCCATTTGTTGGCAATTAAAGAATCCAAATTCCATTCGGGTCACAAGTCTTATGATCACTTGATTAAGGCAATTGCCTATTTTCTTCATTGGGTCTTGTCTTCTCTTCCTTGGGCTGGGCTGCTCAGATTTAATCTCTTTCATCTTTGGCCCACTCGTTCCTCTTGCATGCATGAACATGATTAATGCCTCCATTCAGTGCTTCTTTGGGCATATGAGTCCTTTTCATCCTCTTTTGCATCTTCCTTTCTCTAATTGTTCTTCTTCCAAAACCTGCATTTATCTTACAAAAACTAGCACATACCCGTGAAATTCGCCACAAATAAATTCTAAAATTTAGCAGCTAAAGGACACATATCAGCCCCTGTCTTTTTTTAACTGTCACCCATTTAACGGAATTGATCAACAGAGTGGTAGTTTTTGCTCGTTTTGAAAGTGAAGTGTCTATAAATGAGCTTTTTAAAGGAAATTGGTGTTTTCTGCAAAACCCAATAATTGTGTGGTATTTGGTGCATTTCACCCTTTAAAAAATTATAATATTTTTTTATTTTGTATTTTAATCATTCAATTTAACATGTTTTATCTTATTTTGTTTCCTTTTGTTTTTCATTAATAATTGATGTTTTATTATAAAATTTGAGATTGCATATATAAATATAAAAAAATTCGACGAAAGGGTAAAATAGTACATCTTCAAGATTTCAGCATTAAGATCATCATATTCATTAAACAAGATCGAGTGATTAAGCATTATGATTCAGAGGTTCAGAAAATATATTTTAGCATTAAGATATTAAGTGCTTAATCAATTCAGCATTATGGTTTTAGCATTAATTTTATAAGCATTAATTTTTATCAAACGGGCCCTTAATACATAGGAAATTGTGAATTTTTTATATTAATTAATAGCAATACATACAATAGTAGCGGTTATGAATACTAAACGCTGTTGTGTTTTCGGACTAATGACAGTGCTTATTATGAAATAACTGGTTCCAAAAGTATACGACTTTTGACTCATTTTGGATAATTAGAAGCGGTTGTTACTAATAATTGCTCCATTTCGGACAAATGTCCATGCTTATTATCAATAACCGCCTCCAAAACTCCCCACCTTTTCGCTCATTTCAGACAATTGGAAGCATGCTTATTACTAATAACGCCTACATTTCAAACAAATGGTCACAGTTATTATCAGTAACAGCCTGTCCGCGACTTTTGGTAACAGTTATCTATAATAACCGCGGCCTTTTGTCAGCTTTGGCCACATTTTTTTCAACTACTGCTAATTTTTTTTTACTTTTCACTGCGCTTGCATTCACTGCAGTTCAAATTTATGTATAACCGCGCTCAAAGGCAAAAAATAAGCGCGTCTAAATGCCCGTTTTGTAGTAGTGCAAGTTTTTTCGGATAAGAAAAAAGAAAAAAAAAAAATTTAAGCCTTTTGAGACTAGACCATTTAAAAACTAAAAATAAAATTGGGCTGCAACCTACCAAATTTGTAGATGTAATGCTTTATGGAATTAATTCCCAAAAATTAATATAATCCAAACTATATTAGGCAAATTGCAGAATAGCAATTGCAGAAGAAGATGAGAAAGAATTCAACAGAGAGTATGAGATGAGAAAGAGAAAAGATGAGATGTAGAAGATCTATTGATGAGAAAAGCAATCACCACTACTACAAAATGGACTTTCTACGGCGGTGCTTTAACGGCGGAAAGACCAAAACCGCCATTAAAAAGAAAGTACGGACTTTCTACGGCGGTTCTATATAGAACCGCCGTAGAAAGACATTATCTACAGCGGTTTTTTTAAAACCGCCGTAGAAAGTCCCTTTCTACGGCGGTTATTCAAAAATCGCCGTAGAAAGGGACTTTCTACGATGGTGATAAGAAAACCGCCATAGAAAGTTCCCCACTTTCTACGGCGGTTGTAAGAAAACCGCCATAGAAAGTTCCCTACTTTCTAAGGCGGTTTTGGAAAACAGCCGTAGAAAGTCCCCTTTCTACGGCGGTTTTATTTCTAACAGCCGTATATTTAATAAATATGATAAATTTTACTATAAAATTGATAAATAGTAAATTACATAATTATTATTAAATTTAAAAAATTTGGGGGGCGGGAATTCACAATACGGGCTTTCTACGGCGGATGTAATTAAAACCGCCGCAGAAAGTTACTTTCTATGGCGGTTTCTTAATAACCGCCATAGAAAATTACTTTCTATGGCGGTTTTAATTACAACCGCCGTAGAAAGTCCATTTCTAATAAAAACCGCCATAGAAACTTGATTTTGTTTGAATTTTAAGGGTTTCCCTTTGTTTCCATCCCTAGCCAACTG
Organism: Leptodermis oblonga; assembly: GCA_016801395.1. NCBI lineage: Eukaryota > Viridiplantae > Streptophyta > Magnoliopsida > Gentianales > Rubiaceae > Leptodermis > Leptodermis oblonga. The sequence continues at coordinate 27,974,591 of CM028755.1, forward strand.
CGGCTTCCCCCTATTTTCATCTCCAGCAAACTGAAGCCATTCTCTTGTTGCCGGTGCCCATCCACTCGCTGGCGGTTTTTTCTCTTGTCTTCCCCCGAAGCCGTTCTTCCGGCGTAGCAAGATCCGCCATCGCCCAACTCCTGGTTTCTTAATCGGCCATCACCCACCACCTGGAGTTAATCCCCATCATAATTTCACCACAATCGGTCCTTGTTGTGGGTTTCAAATCATAAAAAAGGTTATATCAAATAGTTTCAACTTTATTTAAGTTTTACAAATTTTATTGTTACTTGATTATTGCGATTGGCCTAGGGTTTATTATTAGTGTTAAATTCAGGTTTGGTGAGATGATGAATGATTAAATTCAGGTTTGCTTAGTGTTAAATAGGTGGTTTATTGTATGTTCCATTTTATAATTTTCCTACTGATTTTGGTTTGATTTATTCTCAAAATTGATTAGGTTGAGATTGGATTTTTGTATATATATATTGGTTGTTTACTTCAGGATTATGTTGTTATTGTATTGTTCTTGCTGTTAATGATTAAATTAATTAGAATTTGATGGATGCACGCAAAATTTTTTTAAAGTTTGGTGGTCGTTCGGTTTATTAGCATGGAAGTTTTTGATATATATATTTTTTTGAATAAAGTTGAAATATATATATATATATATCAAAAACTTTCTACGGCTGTTTTTGCGGTTTTTGATATATATATTTTGAATGCAGAGATAAAAAAATGAAATATTAAATTTTTTTTTTTACAAATTTGGTACTTTCTACGGCGGTTTTTTTCAAAACCGCCGTAGAAAAAAACCGTCGTAGAAAGCCTAACTTTCTACGGCGGTTCGCTTAGGAACCGCCGTAGAAAGTCCGAACTTTCTATGGCAGTTCACAACCGCCGTAGAAAGTCCGTAAACTTTCTACGGATGCCGGATAGATGGCGGTTCAAAATGGACAAAAACCGCAGTTAAAAGCCCTTAAAAACCGCCATTAAAGCCCCTTTTTGTAGTAGTGCACAATCCAAAAACATAACTCTACCTCCTTGAGCACAAGGAATATATCTCTACACTCAATGGCATAACCAAAAATGTACAGGTGGCAGAAAGGAAATAAACTAAGTGTAAAACAAAGAAGAAAATTGTTCCTTCGGTGAGATAAAAAACGGTGCCATTCCAATTACTGAAAAAAACGCCTTTCTTCCCGAGAGCCAGAACGACGTCGTCCTACTGACTCCGAAATCCCCAAATCAATTTATTCCCAATTAGCCCTAATTCCTCTTTAGCATAACAGTAGATTGCCAAATTAATTTTGGGCCTACAATTTGCCTCTTTTCACATACTTGTGGTTTTAGTTTTATAGGACTCTTGTCTAACTATTTTCTTTATCATCAATGTAGGACAAAGACATTTCACTTTCTAATTCCAACTCTTAAACATTACCTTTTTTTTTTTTGTTATATTTAAAAATAAAAATAAAATTTTGTTTTAACTTTTTTTTTTCTTCAATCTAGAACCAACGATGGAGCCACATAGTGGTTACCCCACCACATTTTTTTCAAAACACCCCAATTATTATATAAAAATTACAAAAAAAAAAAGATAAAATAGTTGATTTTGTCCCACAAAAAATTAAGAAAATAGGGAAAAACTATAAATATAAAATAATATAAAATAATTTAGTATTTAATTAATTAAAAGTGTGTTTGTTGTTAGGATGTATGCACGTATTCTTAATGAACTTAAGTATGGTAAAAATAACATGAGTTTAAAAATTCACCTAACAATATTCAAATGTAGTTATTTTTGTATTTTCTTCACACAAAAACGTTAATGTAGTATAACATTTTTTTCTTAAAAATTTTGCCCCACCTGACCTTGTGGACCTAGCTTCGCCACTATCTAGAACCAAGGCTAACAGTGGGAGGAACAAAGTGCACTTTACAGTGTGGGGAGGGTGAAAGAGTGACAAATGGAAGGGAAGAGGAAAAGGAAAGACTCTAACATTTGTTTTTGTTGGAAGTTTTACCATTATTTGTTGTGTTGTATATTGTCCGTCTCCCAGTCTGAATCATCCACCATTGAAAGGGTCATTCTATTCCGGTTTTCCAGTCTTTTTAAATTCCAACGTTAGTGGATAACTGTTCGCAGGATTTTCTGATTAAACCAATAATCTCCATCTATAAATACCTCGCATATTTTCTACTATCGATATAACTGAGTTTTCCAGAAAACCAATTTTCTCTGAAAACTTTTTTCTCTCGTTCCTTCAATCTTTTGGTTTTGCTGTTCCTGATCCCTCTGTTAAGAGGAAGAATTCGTTTAATTCTGGAAAAATATTTCTACCCAGAAATAATTTCTTGAGTTATATATCGATTTATTGTTTAGGCCTACTTTCCCAATAGTTTGGTTGATTCTCTCCACTTCAGACAGCAAAAGATTTAACATTTTCTTGCTATTTTTAGGGCCTGAAAACTAGGTAAAAACGGAACTGGCAAAAGATGTCGAAATCGGCAATTTCGATTTGGGTTTGTTTAACTTTGGATCATCTAGATTTCTGCTTTCTTGGAGAACCTATCCACAGTAAAAAAAAACGGCCACATTTACCATTGTCAATATGTGAGTCAACTTATGTCCGAAAATTTGCATGGATTCGAGTATAATTATGTGCAGAAAACAAATTTGCATGGATTCGTGTATAATTTTGTGCAGAAAATTAACAAAGACCCTGTTCTAGAACATCCTGTCCGTTTACTTCACTCGTCCACTTAAAATGTTTGTTTTAACTTTTCATTTATTCAAACTTTTTTTTTTCTACATTAAATTTACAGTTCCTTTTTTTTAAATCGAAAATACAGTACTAAAATTAAGAAAAGAAATATGATTTCAATAAAATTAAAAAAAAAAAAACCCTATTTTTAGATGATTTATGAGATCATTGAGTTGACCCCAATCCTTGATCTCCCCAAAGCCAGATTTAAAACGCTGTTATTAAGTGGACACGATTTTCTGCTTCATATTTTATCCAAAACATAAAAGATTTCCAGATTTAAGGTGGGTTGGATTTTAGTCATTGGTACCACAAAAAAGTGTCTAGGTTCATTTTTCGTTTGGCATGCAAGCTCACCGGACACACATTATATATTCATAATTTGACACAAAAGAATTATTTCGCATAGAAGGGCACAGATTATTCGGATTCCACATAATCTTCACGCGCAGAAACTCATTAGTAAAATATCACAGTTAGAAAGAAAGAAGATTAATAAACATTAATCCCTCTCATCCTATCTCATCTTAGTTATGTAAGTTCTTTCTCATCAGACAGATTTCCTTGCTTCCAAATTTGCATGCAAGAATCCCAAAAACAAAATATGGAGATGATCAAAATAGCCAATCTCTTTTTCTTAGCTCTCTTGTTTTCGTCTTTGGTTGATCGGAGCTTTGGAAAAAGACACCGGGAAGCTCACCATTATTTTCTGAAGGCTAAGCTGAACCCGGATTCCGGCATAGATACATCGCTTTTCACGGTTTCCGATCAGCCACCAAATGATTATCATGAGCCTGCTGTTGCGAGTTTCGACAGAGAAGGGAGGCGGAGAGAGGAAGACAGGATCTCTAAATTGCCCGGCCAGCCGCCGGTACGGTTCCAACAGTACGGCGGATACATCACCATTGATTCCTCTGCCGGTCGTGCCTTTTATTACTACTTTACTGAAGTAGAAAACCCTGAGAAAGCTGGAGATTTGCCTCTTCTCCTTTGGCTCAATGGAGGTATGTATGCATATATATATATTTTTCTTTCCATTAATCTTTTCAAATTAGGCATAGGAATGCGTGTTTGGGTGACACAGGATAGATAAGGTACATATTATCCACTAGACGTACAATTAGAGCCACAAGAAATCAAGGAACGAAAATTATGTAATTTATATGTATATATACAGTATACTTTCCATCCTAATTTATATTCCTTCCGTTCCATTAGAAGGGTTCAGTTTGAGAAATATTTTTTATTCCATTAGAAGGATCCAGTTTGAGTTTTTTTTTTACATATCTTGTCCTTACTAATATAATTATGTATGGTCTATAATTAATCTTTAATTTTAAGTAAATATATAAATGGAACAAATAGTGACAAATTAAGTATTTTAGGTATTGTACCTTAACAACCATAATAAGTTGTACCTAAGTAAAGATGGACCCTTCTAATGGAACGGAAGAAGTACCATGTTTTAGTTTTTAAATATATATTAAGAAAATTGATAAAAATTACTACTATAACTTTAATTATGTTGATTTGAATAAATAATAAATACACATAGTTCCAAGTTACCGTTATTACATAGTTATTGCATTGAAATAAAAAAACAAAAAAACATTTGATTTGGAATTAATAAATAAGGATAAATTTTGAACAAAATGTTTTAAAATATTAAAATGTCATGTCAATAAATTGGGATGGATGGAGTATATATGTGCTTATGAATTTAAAATTTTGGTTCTAAATTTGATGTGATTTTGTGAAAAGTTAATTTGTTTCATATATAGTTTGCAACGCATGAATGTACGCGCATGATTTTAAACAAATATAGTATTGTTCCATGTTGCTAATTGGAAAAATAGAAAAAGACTTATTTGAAGTGTACTAATTAATTGTGAAATTATTAAAATTGTATTAAAAATATAAAAAAGTGTAATGTAAAAAGAAAATTAATTAAAAATATAATTTTAACGTTTCCCTCTAATTTTTTTAGTATCATTTTCATGTTTGCATTGTCATTATCCACTGTGAAATTAACATTTCATCCCTATTTTAGATGACACCTACAGTATCTTTTAGGGACAAAAGTGTAATTTTAGAGTTAATAGGGAACAATGCAAGAACTAAAAATATATTTTAAAAATAAAAAGGGTAAAGTGAAAAATAACCAACAACAAATAGGACAAAAAGCAATTAAGTTTAAATTGTATTATCCTATACGTCTATAATATATAATCATGTTATATATACGTAACATGCATACAGTTTGATCTATATAATATAAAATTGAGTTTTGAGTCACAATCATGCATGCAAAACAATCAATAGGAGTATAATTCATTAAAGATGTATCTAGCTATAGTATACAAAAACATGCTGCATGTGGAATGAACAAATTGACAGTTGTCCAATGATTGTACTGCCCCCCAAATCCCATGTGCATATATATAATCTAACCATTAAATTTCAGTTTAGCAATATATAATGCTTCATCTGTCTCATATAAAAATTTCAGTTTCAAAAGATATTGTCTCATTAAAAAAGTTTATTTTGAATTTGCTTTTGTAACATATTTTTATTAATATAATAATATATGATTTATAATTAACTTTTATTTGGAGGATAATGATATAAATGGAAAATATAGTGTCAGATTATTTATTTTGTGTATTGTACCATACCATTTATAATAAATTGTATATTTTTTCAAACAATACTCTTTTAACAAGACAGAGGGAGTAATTAACTGGGAAAATTCCCTTAAAAGGCATAGTAAGATTGAAAATTCCTTAAAAGGGCATAAAAGTTTTGTAATTCTTATAAAAGGGTCAATATCTATTTTTGATAATTTAATGAATTTGTAAATAACTATTTTGCCCTCTTTCTTTCTCTTTTTATTCTCCCTGTTCAAGCACGTCTTCTCTCTTTTTTTTTTTTTTTTTTTTTCCTTTCCCGAAAAATTCTCCCCCTGTTCAATTTGTAAGCTAACTTCCTCTATTCCACGAGTTTAATGTAGAAAGTAAAACCGATGGTTTCTCCACCTCAGCCTTCGCGTCCTGGTGTGTTTGACCCTCCTCAAAACCGGCAGTAGTAGAAGAATTTGAATTATAATGATGTCTTAGCTAGTTTGGTGCTGAAGTGCAGTGGAGATTCCATTGCTATGAGTACCTCAAAACTTAAAATCATAAGCCATCACCAAACCATTATCTCGCCAATAGATATCTCCTGCCATATTGCGGTGTCTCTGTAAATTATTCATTGATAGCAAAGCAAGTGACAAAAGAGCAAAAAAATACCATGCCCGACCAACATTAATCCAATCTCAAAAACAAAATCCATGGCCAAAGGAAGCATTATTTCACCACCCATAAACTGTTAAACATCTCCGACCATCCCACTTCACATGATCTCTTATCTTAATATTTCACCCCCAGTGTCAAATTCTGATGAACTTTCAAATCGAACCGGAAAACTCCATATCTTGACGACGACGACTCCGATTCATCAGAAACTTTTATGGCCGCTGTTGATACAAATTTTAGCTTATTTTCTGATCAAGTCCCTCATTAGGTTCCAATCGTCTTTCAATCAATTGTGGAATGCTAAGTTGTTTCTTTTCTTTCTGTATCATGTACGAACTAAGAAGGAATACAAACATGATACAAAGGCAACATGCCAATTCCGAAAATTTTCCATAAAATTTCAGTGCCTCCATATGGACAATCTGACCAATGAATACAAGTTTTCCTTTTATCTTCCAATCGATTAGAAATTGAAAATTCTGCTAGAACATGGATTCGTGGGTTAAAACCCAAATAATTTGGTTTCAATGGAAGAATTTCCTATTTTCTAGACTAAACTTATAGAACATAGGGTGGGGAAGATGTCTACTTGAACAGGAAGATGATAAAGAGAAAGAAGAAAGGTAAAATAGTTATTTACAAATTCAATAAATTATTAAAAGTAGTTATGTACCCTTAATAAGAATTACAAAACTTTTACGCCCTTTTCAGGAATTTTGAATATTATTACGACGGAATTTATAAAGGGAATTTTCCCTAATTAATTTTCTTCTATGCACACATTATTAAGGTTCCTTTAGCTGCGTTGCTGGGATTAGACAATATCATATGAACAATAATTGCATGGTTTATATATATATATATATATATATATATATATATACGAACTAACCCATGTCCAAACTTTGAGGCTTTATGTAATGATATATATCCTTGATTGAACTGGTTTTGTCTTTACAGTTGATGAACCTATTACAGGTCATAGACACTAATGACATGCTTAATTAAATGCATTAACAATTATCAATTCAATAATGATTTATTTTTTCTTTTATTATTTTTTTATGGGAAAAGGCCCTGGTTGTTCTTCTCTTGGGTACGGTGCGATGCAAGAACTTGGACCATTCAGAGTCGGCAGTGATGGCAAAACGTTATTCAATAATAAATTTGCTTGGAATCATGGTTGGTTTCTAATCCTAATAATTAATTAGCCTTTTTTTTTTTTTTTCTCTTTTCTTTCTACAATTAAATAGACCAAATTTCTTCAAAGTAATTAATTAATGAAATGATGACGTGAAATTAATATTAATTAATTTAGTTGAACTTTATTCTAACTGCAGCTGCCAATGTTCTATTCCTGGAGTCCCCTGCTGGAGTGGGATTTTCTTACTCCAACAAAACATCAGATTTTGTTAAAGGTGGAGACAGAAAAACAGCTGAGGATAACTATATTTTCTTGTTGAATTGGCTTGAAAGGTTTCCAGAATACAAAGGCAGAGACTTTTACATTGCTGGGGAGAGTTATGCAGGTCATTATGTGCCTCAGCTAGCACATAACATTTTTTATCACAACAACAAGGCCAACAGAACCATCATTAATCTCAAAGGCATCCTGGTTTGTCTCCCTTTCTTGTTATCAAACCCGATACTTCTTATGAATATTTCCCCCGACCCACTCAAAAAGTTTCATCCACTTTTTAAAAAATTCTTGTCTCATTTATAGAGTTTTTGAATTTGTTTACATTATAAATGCTTACTAATATAAAAATGTGTAGTTCAGAATTAACCCTTACTTATAAAGTAAAGATATAAGTGGAAAATATAATGTCAAATTATTCATTTTAGGCGTTATACAACCTCACAATTCTAATAAGCTGTCACACTCAAAGAGTCCACTTTAAAAAATATACAATTTATCATGGGTTATGATGTGCATCACTTAAAATGAGTAATTTGACACCATATTTTCAACTTATATCCTTATTTTATAAGTAAGGGTTAATTGTGAACTACATATTATTATATTAGTAGGGGTATATATTATGTAATGAAACAAATTCAAAGTGGACTCTTTAGATGGATAATAATTTTTTTTGAAAATGAACTTTTTGAGTGGGACAGAAGGAGTATATTTTTCAAAATGGAGTCTTTGAGTGAAACGGAGTGAGTAGTACAATAATTTCATCATAGCGTTTCGTTAGATAGGAACAGATTTGATAAATACTGATAACTCTCAGATAGGGTATTAGAACGGAAAGATCCATTAGATAATGAACTATTCATTCTAAGCCGTCTCTGACGATTAATCAACAATTCAAAGTGCTTGCGTATTCTTGATAAACCAACGTTTATTTTGAGCGCGACACACAAATTAATTAACGACTCATATATACTTTAATGTTTATTTTGTAGATTGGAAATGGAGTGATAAACGATGAGACAGATGCTATAGGGATGTATGAGTATTGGGCATCTCACGCTCTGATCTCACCTCAAACTTTCAGAGGAATACAGAAATACTGCGATTTCTCACCTAATGCAAATTTGAGCGATCAGTGTTTGAGCTTCGCTGACAAAGCTGATCTATTGTTTGATCAGATCGACATCTATAATATATACTATCCTCAGTGCTTGGATGGTAATCTCACCAGCATTCCCAAGCCAATTTCGGTATGTTCATTTTAATTAATTGAAGTACTAATAGAGCTTATAGAAATGTTAATTAATCAATTTTGGGGCTTTTGTTGTTTATTTATTTATAAATAAGTTACCGAAAAGTTATAGTCGGGCTAAGAATCATTGAGTCACTGGATGTAACTTTCAGTGCATTACGACACGCAATTGTATAGATCACATCCAGTGACCAGCGGCGCAGCCAGAAAACTATACTTCAGGGAGCAATGTATATATATTAATTTTTTTAGAAAAATCGCACTATGATTAAAGGATTTTTATTTTTGGGGGAAAAAGTTTTCTAGAGTAATTTTTTTTCTAGAAAATTGTGTATAAAGAAAAATAAAAGTATAATGACTGTGTTATTTTTTAAAATTAGAGTGTAACTTTAGAAAGAATTTTAAAAAGTAAAACTATTTGGATATATAATTTTCTAAAAGAAAATGTGAATTTTTTCTCTTAAGAAGAAACTAAAACAAACGGAGGTCTAAACTTACAGCTATAAAGGCGATCAAAATTTTAAATCCCATATTTTTCTAATTTAAGTTTTAACTAAGAATAAGACGTTGGGACTATAGTCACCCTAATATTTATATTTATATATGCTTAATTTAGTGCTATTATTATTAGCTCAATACCTCCTATTTTTGTTTTAAGAAATAAACATATTTGTTTATTTAACACTTTCCGTGCGCAGATAATGGATATCGATCCCTGCAGTGACTATTATGTTTATGCATACTTAAACCGGCCGGATGTCCAAGAGGCCTTGCATGCCAATATTACTAAACTTAATTACGATTGGGAACCATGCAGGTTAGTTTTAACTTTTTATATTACTTTTCATTGTTTGCAATTGCAATTACCTCCCTCTTAGGACTTGTTTGATAACTCAACTTAATACTTAAAATTATTTGATTAAGAGATAATGACGTTTAGTGTGTTTGATAATGAAAACTTAAACATTTTAATCGTTTAAGCACTGCTTATTTCCTTTATAAAAAATTAAGCGGAAAAAGTCAGCTTATTGCTTATCGCTTAATGTTCCATGTAATAATTCTTTAAATAATTTATATTTGATTTCCGAAACTAACCCTTTTATTTTTTATTGATTTAGCTATAATAATAATTTTAATTTTTTTCTTCCCATACGTAATTAAACTTTTTCATTATAATATTGTCAAATAAAATTTATTTTATTTTTATAATTATATTTTGGTATTAAAAATTTATTTAATAAATTAAATCATTTACATATTTTTATAAATTTCATTCATACGATATGTTTTATATTACTTATATAGTTTATTAATCATATACGAATTTTATTGTAAAAATTTTAATTTCTTTTAGACTATAATAATGGATTCATTTTTCAATTTTAGGGGTTTTAATAAATTGTAATAATTATTTTTTGTGTTTTTTAACCATTCAATTTAACGTGTTTTATCATTTTTAAAATTTTTTTTAGGTTTTTCATTAATCATAATTGATCTTTTATAATAAAATTTGATATTTCACATATATAAATATAAAAAATTTAACATAAGGGTAAAATGGTATATTTTAAGAATTTCACCAATAAGATCAGCATATTTATCAAACAAGATTGAGTGATTAAGCATTATGATTCAGAGCTTCGAAAACTATATTTCAGCATTAAGATGTTAAGTGCTTAATCAATTCAGTATTATGGTTTCAGTATTAAGCATTAATTTTTATCAAACAGTCCTTAATTTTTTATTTTATTATATATATTTTTTGAGGTCACCTCCCTTTTAAGTCTTAATTTGTCAAATTTTAATTTTGTGGATTATCTTTCCTTAATGTCCACAACATATTTTCTAAACCTCTACCTATTAATTAGTTGTTAATAGATGTTTCTACACCGTCTCATATAAAGAGTTAAATTTTTAAAATTTTTTTTTTGTCCCACTTAAAGAGTCTAATTTGATTTTGTTTATATAAAATACCCTTACTAAAATAATAATTAATGAATAGTCCACAATTAACCTTTATTTAAAATGTAAGGATATAAATAGAAAATATTTGTCAAATTATTTATTTAAAAGCTATACATTCACATCCATAATAAGTTGTACATTTTTTAAATTGAAAGATTTTAATGAACAAATGAAGTATATAATTTGGTTGTAACAAATGCCAATGAAAATTTAGCTTATAAATAAATGTTACATTAGTTATGTCTCCATATGTACGATGTAAGAGTGCTTGTTCAACATCTCTACAACTTTTTTACGAGTTTAAAGTTAAAACACATAAATGTAATGTCTTTACTATAATTTTTAAGTATTGCTTAACTATAAACAGAACATAATTATATCTGTAAAAAAAATTATATAAAGTAAAAAGGTAAAAACTCAACCTTTTGGAACTGAGTTTTTTTTTTTTTTTTTCTTTCCACAGTGACGTTCTCAAACATTGGACAGATAGCCCATCCACTGTGCTTCCTCTTCTTAGAGAACTAATGGAAAATGGAATTCGAGTGTTGAAATTTAGGTAAACCTTCCACTCTTACTCTCGTATATATTTCATTCAACTTAATTTATTTTAATTTGGCTAGAGAAACTTGAAAAATACTTATATTAAGTTATGGTTTCCCATCTATCCTCTTGTTGGCACTCGCCTCCAATAATTGTATTGGAGGCGAGTTTCGAAGGCGAGTTTCGAAGGAGCCGCCTCCAATAATCTTATTGGAGGCGGGCGCCAACAATGGCGGTGCTCGTATTGGAGGCAGGGGTGAGCGCAAAACCCACCTCCAATAGCTTGTTTTGTAGTAGTGATAGGTAAAGCGTCTTACCGAAATGTTTATGTTAAAATGTACTTAATCTAGTGCCTCATCTTAAGTAACTAGCTTGCTGATTCAGAAAACGGAAAAAGACAAAAAAAAGACATTTTTTTTTCTCAAAATGTTTATGAACAAAAAATAAAAATTAAGGAGAAAAAATTAGGTACAACAATAATTAATTAATATTGGATGTTTAGAAATATTAATTCGAATATAATGTGTTTGTAACGCGTTTAAATTTTGTTATCAGTGGCGATGTAAATGGAAGGGTTCCCGTGACAGGTACCCAATATTCATTGGAAGCAATGAAAATTCCAATTCAAACTCCTTGGAGTGCCTGGTATTTGGCTGGGGAGGTCAGTACGCTTACTTATAATTAATTTATTCAATTTTCAAATTCCATCAAATAATTTCAATTCCGTCAATTATTTACTCCCTCCGTTCCATTAGAAGGGTCAATTTTGAAAAATATTTTTTTTTCCAATAGAATAGTCAACTTTCCAATTTCTTACTTTTCTTACCCATACTAGGGCAAAGGTCAGTTTTCGCCCCTAATGTTTTATCATAGGGCCAATAAGCTCCTAACGTTATTTTGGGTCCAAATAAGCCCCCGATGTTACATATTATGTCTCAATAACGCTAAGGGCTTATTTGACCCTTGGGTAAAACATTCGGGGTTAAAATGAATATTTTGCCCACCTTTACTAATATAATCATGGGTGGTTCACATAATTAGTTCACACTTAATAAGTAAGGATATAAATAAAATAAAGTCTGTCAAATTAGCTAGTTTAAGTGTTGTACTTTAATATTCAGAATAAGTTGTACATTGGTCAAAGTGAACCTTTCTAATGGAATGGAGGAGGGAGTAATTTGTAATGGTTGATATGTTTCGATATCCACTTCTGCTAATTAGCCTCTAAATAAGGAAGGAATGTGCTATTTATTTTTCTTTAATTTAGATTTTGGTTAAGAGCAAATAGATGTGGTCGTGGGTTTATTTGGACATGAATTTTAAGAAATGTGATTGATAAGCACAAAAATTTATATCCGACTTGTCCCTCGTTTGTCTATCACTGTGTATCTGCCTGTAGTCAGATTTTATTTTCTTAAGGAAATAGGTCGGTGTCAAATTTAACTTCAAAAGTGTATCATTGGTATGTTACGAAAAAAAAATATTAATTTTAAGGGTAGAATGTAATGCCTGTTTAAAAAAAGTAGCGTCTATAAAATAAAAAAATAGTGTTTATTTCTTAAAGAAAAAAATATCGATTGAGGGTAAACGTAACTAGCGCCTATAATATAAAAAACAGTGTATGTCTATAAAAATAAAATATTGATTTTAAAAGTAGAAATAGTGCTTGTAAAATAAAAAGTATTGTTCTTTTAGAAAAACAAAAAAAAAGGAAGTAAGTGTTGTGTGTGTACATATAGTGGAGTCAAACTTCTGTCGGACGCTGCATCCGTGTGACATGAGACTCCCTCCATAAGCCAAGAAAACTTTAAGTATGTGCTTTTAGACAAGAATTTCATTAGAAATAATTGTGGAATTATTTTGAATTCTCCAAATATATTGTTTAATTAAAAAATATTTGAGAGATGTGTTTCGTAGAACTGAAAATGTATAGGTATGGAAACACAATAATTGTGAATTATTATTAGGTTTATCTACTTTAAACCCCCGTGTTTTGCTATTAGTTTTTACTTTGCCCCCGTATTATTAAAATACATGCTTTGCCCCCTTTGACTCTTGATCAAATGATATAATGACTATCATGCCTTTTTTTTTTTATAATGTAATTCCACAATTAACCTTATAAAGTCGAATAATAATTTAATATATCAAATACCCACCACTAAGTAAAGCAAAAAGTAAAAATAAAAAATCTAAAAAAATAAAAAGAAACTAGAATTGTGAAAACTAGTTACTACCGAGCACCCTCTGAGATTAGTGAAAACTATCAAATACCCATTGAATGTGACAAAAATACAAAACTACACCCATCGAAATGAGATTGAAAAGAAAAAAATATTCACAATTGCTGAAATAGCAAATTGTTAGACCAGTATACCCTTAATACGAAAAATAAAAATTTGTAAACAAAAATATTCTTGAGAACCAGATCTCATTTGCAATAAAGTGTGATTTGCAATCTCCACATTCATAAAGTGTGATTTGTTAAATGAAGTTCAATTATAAATATGGGGTTCCTATAAACGAAGTTCAGTTATCCATCCACTATTTATTGTAAATGGGGAGCCGGTTAGTAAGGGTATTTTTGTCTACATATTTTTATGTTTCTTAATTAGCGATATATTAATTGGTTTAACCAATTGCTATTAATTTCTATCAACGTTTTTTTTGTTTCAGTCCCATTTTTAAAGAGTGTAATTTTATATTTTTATCACAATCAGGGCATTTAGTAGTTTTCACAAATCGTAGTGAGTGTTTGATAGTTTGGGCAAACATTGAGAGAGGTAAATATAATTTACTTCTTAAAATATTCAATTTTCTCATAATTAAAATCTCAAAAATCACAATCATATTCAACTTTACCTTTTTTCCAACCAAACAGTCCCTTCAACCCCGGTCCTTAAACTTCATAGGCCTTGGGGCAAAATTATGAAAATAGGTCTCAATTTTTTTTAATAAGGTAAAATATTATCTATAAATTATGAATTTTTTAAATAAACTTATTCATAATAAAAATTGATGCGGATTCTCAATTGAATCGCGTTGCGGAATCCCAAAAATCTCCTAAGTCGGAGATTAATTTGATGTCTTTGATTTAAATCACCTTCTTGAATTCACTTTTGAACTACGAAACTAATGAGTTATCGAAAATACCTCACAAACTAAGTTGAACACTTAACTTAATTATGTATTTTGAAAAACCCCCTTTGAAATCAAGCTAATCAAGCTACTCTTAGCTAAATCTAAAAAGAAGAATAATTCACTAATGAATCTATCACAAGTTTACTAATGAATAATTATAAGTTCCCAGGGAACATTACCCAAACCCAAAGGTTGAAAACTCAAAGCTTAAAATTGTATAACCCACAATTTAACTCAATAATAATCTTAATCTTTTTCTTGTTTATTGAATTTCGCCCAGCACCCCTTTAAATAGAAGGAAGTTGTGCGCCTTTTACAAATAAGAAAAGGAAACAACTAGTTTGAATCCCATAAGGAAAAGGTAATTAATTTTCCTGATTCTAGTCCTAGGTAAACTACGAAATTAAACTAGAATAAGAAAAGGAAACAAAATCCTACCTAACTTCTAATTTGTAATTTCGGTTATCTCACCAAGTTGGGAGAAACCAAAACTTCCTAAATCCTACCTAACCTCTAATTAACTTAAAGAATTTCGGTTGATCACCTTTGAAGGGTTTGACCGAATTCTTTATCTAATAACAAAGAAAGGAATATGGAAATCCTATTTAAGAATTAAAAGTAATTCTATTTATTTCCTAAAAGAAAACTTGCAAGAATTTTTTTTAGGAAAATCTCTATTTAAGAAACAATTTAATAAAACAAGGAAGGAAAATAAGAACACACTTATCCTTTAAGGCGAGTATTCCTACTTGTGTGACTTCCTTCATTCTTCGTGAATCTTCTAGATTCTTCTCGAGTCTTCTAGAATCTTCCGGAATAAAATTAACTAAAGAATAATTTAATTAAAATCAAGAGATTTAATTATCTTCAAGGCTTTTATTAAATATTCAAGAATCTTCTTATCAGCTGGTAACTTAGAGAAATGGCGTGTCGTGACATTTCTTCTTGACTCCGTTTTTAATGACCCATTTCTCCTTCTTTGGATCAAAGTTCTTTCCAGTGGATTTGTCAGAACACATCTGTCGACTCTGAACCTTCTCAACCACTTGTTGATTTTTACTCTTCTAGGAAGTCGAGTATTGACTTTGGATGACCTCATAAAAAACAGTCTATTATATATTAGTTTCAATATTTGCATAACTTTTTGGGTTTGAAAAATTTTTGAGAAAAAGGAGAACAAAACATATAAATTAAAAAAAAAATTAGCATTAATATTAAGTAGAAAAGAGAAAATTAAGGAGAAATAATTACTGAAACAAAAGAAAAATGAAAGTCTACACGAATTTCTTTTTTTAAAAAAAAGGATGAAAATGAGAAAAGAATTAATGGAAAAATAGTGAAAGTAGACTAGAAAATAAAGAGAAAAAAAATTAAAAAGTGAAAAAAAGAAAAATTAATATTACTGAGTCGGAAGCCATTGTAGGAGGAGGAGGGTATAAGTACTCCAATGGAGTATGAAAGGAAGGAGAGGAAAATAGAAACTCGTTTGTACAAAAACAAAATAAAAACTTGATTTGAGGATGGGAAAAAAAAAAAAAAAAAAACAAAAAGAGCTTTGGGCCCCTACAAATTTGGATGAGTTATCATGCCTATGATATTCTTCAAAAAAGAGGTGAGGAATTTAAAAAAAAAAAAAAACCAAATTTAATTTCAAAAGAAAAAAATAAAGAAAAAAAATGTACAAAATAATTCGATGGACTATTATGAAATTGGACCCTCCAATTTCTTCTTGTTTACCTCTAAAAATAGGCCCACAAAATTTTATTTTAACCCACAAAATTAAAACTCATATGTATATTATAATAATAAAGTATCTATTGGGCCTCTGAAGGAGGTGGGCCCTGGTCCGTCGCCTTGGCTGCCCTCTTTCAGGACCGGCCTTGTCCCTTACACTATGGTTACAAAGTACAACATGTATAGAATTAACTACGACTTTTTTTTTTTGGCAGGGAATAACTTAAACCTCGTATGGTATCCCATTTTGAGTATTAATGTATAAAAGTATGTATAACATAAATAAATAAATACGAAAAGATGTTAAATAACCATACTCGATAGCAAAAGTTAAGCCCTTTGTATGTATGCATTATCATTCATAATTTTCCATTTATTTAATAATACAATTTTATACATTTTCTTACACGATTTTAATTTTAATTTTTTTGTTTTTAATTGCAAAAACGTTGTTCAATAAACTAACACCTTTTGCTCTGCTGCTATTGATTTATTTAGGTTGGTGGATATATCCAACACTACAAAAACAACTTAGCACTTACAACGGTAAGAGGGGCTGGTCACCAAGTCCCGAGTTATCGGCCTGATCGGGGTTTCGCCCTTGTGTCACACTTCCTTTCAAATACTCCTCTTCCCTATCACTAAGTCATGTATATTCAATGGAAAATACCTATATAAATTGTTCATTTCTTCTAGGAATTGAATTTCTCATGTTTTTTTTCATCGATTTTTAGTTTTGGTGGTACAATATTTTCACGGATGATGATTTTAGTGCAATAAAATAGATTATACTTTTGCCCCCTTATTTTTAAGGTTCTTTCACTTTTTCCCATTTAGCTTATAAAATATATATTTTTATATCCATTACCATATATTGTGAACCCCAACTTATCAATTAAAAATGCAAGAAAGAGAAATCTGCCCAAAATATTAATGGTGTTATTCTTGGGGTTGGGGTTCTGTTAGACTTTTGGTTTCTATCTAATTTGTTTGATAATTAAAACAACAAATAAAAATTATAATGATTGAAAATGAAAAGTTGAAGAGGAGTTAAAATGCAAAAGTTTCGACAGACTTTTGATATCGGAACAACCTTCGAAAGTTCAAGGTAGAAGCAATTTCCATTTTTTTAATTTTTTATACATATTTGACACCCTTTTGCTAGGACACTGAAACTTCTAGAGGTGGAAAAAAAGAAAAACTTTTATCGAAATGGGCTTGAAAGCCAAAGTTCAAAACTAAGAATATGATAACTTTCGACACTGAAATCCCAATTATCAATAGCAACCTAAGATGAACTACGAGGGGGAGGGGTGAATTATGTTCTTGAGCCTTTAAAAATATTTCTTCAACAAAGAAAAAATTTGAAAAATATTTTTCAAAGACAAGTGTAAAAACCGATTTTGCTCTAGTGTGGTGTGTGAACTGTAATTTGCAAAATGAAAGCAATTAATCGAAGAAGCAAGACACAAGGTCTACAATTTGAGATTTCTAATTCACTTGAAAAAACACTTAAACGAGTGTTTCAATTCTCAAGAGATTAAAGCTTTTTCTCTTGCCTAATCTAACTCTAGCCTAGAACTTCCTTGCCTAACCCTAGCAAAGGATCTTTAGCCTAAACCTTCTCAAGACTTTAGGACTTACTCAAGACTTCCCTTGCCTAGCAATTAGGACTTTTGCTTAATCTAACTCTAGATTAAGACTTTGAAAAATGTCTAATTTAACTCTAAGCTAGGACCTTTACCCTTTGCCTAATCCAAACTCTTGGAAAGGACTTTAACTAAAATTGCCCAACTTACTTCAAGTTAGGACTTGTACAATTGCCAAAACTCAACCTCTTGAGTTGGGTCTTTCCTTCTCTTCTTGCTCTCCCTTTCTTCTTGCCTAGCTCTTAAACAAGAGTTTAGAACTTTGTCTCACTTACAAGATGTCTACAACACTTACTAAAGTGTTTATGACTTCCCTCAATGTGTTTACAAAGAAGAAATCTCCACAATGGAGTTTACAATTGGCACTCTAAAAAAAAATAGGCATGAAAGCCTCTTGCTAATCCTAACTCAACAAGTTAATTTGACAAGTAAAAGTGTGAAATAGTGCTCTTGAATGATTCTTGAGTGTAAGAGACTTGGAGGGGATGATTACCCATCTTTTTGTGGCTTTGGGGCGCTTATAGAAGTGTCCAAATGACTTGCAACAGCTCTCAACGGTTAGTTGAAAAGCTACCAGGATCCTTGAGCGAGTAGTATGGATTCTCGCCGTAGATACAGGTTTCACAAGTCTGTGTCTAACGACTAGTGCCGTAAGAGAATCTGTGCAAGTAGTAGAGATTCTTTGACAGCCGTAAGAGAATCCGTACGAGTGGTATGGATCCTCTGATAGGCCTTCTTTCTATTTCCTTCTCTTTTCTCTTAGACTTTGGCTTCGGGTTGTCGTGCGAGTTGTTGTGCGACTCGGATACATTCTCTTATGCCTTGACCCACATTTTGACATTTTCAAATGTTCCAACGGCTCTCGATTTGACCGGTCTTTGACCCGCACTTTTGTTGAATTTTGTCTTCTAGTTCATGCGAGCTTGCATACGACTCGTACACTTTCTCGTGCATGGACCTTCTTCGCAGCAGCTACTTTCCAATGGCTACTTTCTCTTTCTTTCTTTCATTTTTATTTTCTTTGGTTTCTCAACTGTCGTTTGTGCGAGTTCTCGTGCGACTCGTACGCTTCTTCGCACGTTGCTCTTCTGAACTTTCTTCTACATTTTTCTACAAACTCTTCAAGTGCAAAGCATTAAACAAAATCATATATTTGTTAACTTATCATCAAAACTAAGATTAAGATAATAGGTCTAACAATCTCTCCATTTTTTATGATGACAAAACAAATATGTGATTTTATAGAGAAATATAAAGTAAAACATTTTAAGTACATATTTATCTAACTTAAAAATCTCCAAAACTCAAGATGACAAAGTAAGGCATAAATCACATCTTCTCTCCCCTTTTTGTCATCATTTTATCATTTATGCATACAATGGAGTGTTCTTACCATAAGCCAAGCAAGTTTTATCAATTAAGAGCACTTAAGCCAAGCCACTTTTAGCATTTTCTCCTCCTTAGTAAATGCGCTCTAAAAGTTCATTCTAAGCTTAATCCTATGGGGCTCTATGCTAATCTTACCACCTAATGTCTATGCTAGTTCTAATTTTTCTCTCCCTAAATTCTAGCATATACATTTCAAAGAGGTTAATCAATCAAGTAAGAAGCATACAAGCGTCATTCAATCAAAGAGCAAGTTAAGCTTATGAAAATCAAAGGAGAGTTCATTCTTTCTAAAGAATGACTCTTCTTAAACACATGAGTTTTCAAGATTTGTGAAATATAACATCAACTCATGTTTAAGACAAGTCAAAAGTATGCAAGTAACTTCAAATTACCCTAATGATCAATATGTATGCATCAAAAATCAAAGAAGATACATCATGTCAAAGTCAAGTCATTCGTCAAACTTGCAAACTTTTCAACTTTTCATGAAATTTGCTTTTCTTAAGTTTAATCATTTCTTCATGCACGCAAATTCCATTAGGCATATAAAGCATTTCAAGAATGTAAAGATTCACTTTTCATGCATATTCTTGAAAATCAAATAATAGTCAACCTTTTTCTAAAGCAATGCCTATTTTCTTAAAATTTGTCAATTTCATAATGTAAATCTCAACTAAGCACATGAGCAAGTTTTAATCAACATATGCAACATATCAAATGAATCAAACATTTCAAATCATGCATATGTGCAAAGTCAACCTATCGGTCAACACTTTTGAAGTTTAAACAAGTTAAACTATGAATTTTGAAAGTTGCTATTTTCAAGTTTTTGTCATGCAATTTTATCATCCAAGCAACTTCAAATGCTCAAGTAGTTTATGCATAAAGATTTAAACAATCCAAAAAAACTTTTTAAATTTTAAGCATACAATCTTTGAAATTTGCCATTTTCAAGCATATAACCTTAATTTTCTCATATGAGCAACTTCAAATCATCAATAAGTTCATGCCTAAAATCTCAAATAAGTTAAAGCACGTGTAAATCGAAAGGCAACCACTTAATCAACCATTTTTCAAACAATGCAAGCATTCTTTATTCTTGCTATTTTCAAATGAAAAGTTTTTAACTCTTTTAAAATGCAAGAATTTCAAGATACCAAAGATGACATAGATCCTAACTAATGCATCATTTTAACTCTAAAATATGGCATTCTAGGATTCTATCACTCAAAGACTCATCAATCAAAGGCAAATTTTAAATTTTTTCTATTTTGCCTAACTTATCTCTTCTTGAGTCTATTAACTTCAAACTTGGTCTTAGCATATTTCGAATATCATTCTAAGAACAATAGACCAATTTTCACCTTCAAAGCATGTAAAAGTCTAAAAGTCAACCTAAAGTCAAACTTTTAGCTATTTTCCAATAAAGCTCAAAAAGTCCTGTAGACTTTCATCAAAATAGGCTTTTAATCAAAATGATTCAAGGATATGAAGTTAACATACTAGTAAACTTTCAACTTTCTCATTTAAGCACAACATGCATTCTATATCACATATCCATCATTTTGAACTTAAATCATACATGTTCATCATATTCAACTCAATTTGCCTATAATCATCAAAACAATTATAAAACAACCAAAGTGAGTTAAGAGATGATACATGTTACCTCAAATGAGCAGTCATGGGCTCATTATCATTCTTGAAGCCAAGTTTGCAATTTTTGCATTTTTCACCATTTGGCTCCAATCAACCATCCTTGCTACTTTCAAGCATCTCTTCATAAATATTTAGTCCACAAGTAGCATTAAGGACCTACCAGGAAATGAAGCACAAGATTTTGGTACCCAAAACTTATTGGGTCCTAAGGTGTTAGTTTGTTCCTTTACTTTCCATAGCTTTTTACCATTTTTCACATTTTTCCTATCAAAGCATTTGGGTGAAAGATGGCCTTGTCTGCGAGAATAATCATAAACAATAGGTGCATCAATTAAAGAAAATGTCTTAGCATTTCTTCTATATGCATATGGCACTCTATTATAATCAATTACATTACGCCTTTTCAAAGGCATATGAGAAACATGATTCTTTCTAGCATATAATGCATTATAGTTCTTAGAATCATTTTTCTTATGAGCATTTAACAAACAAATATCCTATTTTGGGGGCATATAAAGCAAACTCATGAAGATGACAACAAAGTTCACTATGCTTATGGGGAACATGCATTTTTCTAGGCATGTAAAATGAAAAATTCAATCAAATTCACATAATTTTTAATCTTAGAAGACTTCTTTTTCTTTTCATACAACCATGCATGATTAGTCTTCTTTTTAGCTTCAATAGATGGATAAACAAATTTTACATCATCATTCAAAGTATTAACAAATGTGGTAGACGTAGAAGGCATATCATAATTTTGGTTACTTTCATAACCTAAGCCATGTTTACCATTTCCTACCTTTTGTTTGCCTAACAATTTTTCTAGGTTATCTCTTCCCAAGGTCAATCTTTAAGGACTTGTACTCAAGTCTTCAATTTTCTTTTTCATGCATTCATACTCATTTTTCAATAAATTATATGATTTGGCCTTTTCATGCAATTTCTCCTTTTCATAATACATTTTCAAATCACTATACTTAGCATCTTCATTATCAAGCAAAGTACTCTCATTTCATCTACTTTGTTTCTCAATTCATCATTTTTACATTTCAAAGTAGAATTCTCTTCTTTCAAGGATGCAACATGAATATTTAAAAAATTAATTTTCTTTTCAATCACACTATTCTTTTTCATGGCATTCTTACATTTATTATGCCATAAAGTGACATACTTGTACACATTAGCATTATTGTCATTGTTATTATCACTATCACTATCATGCATTTCACTACCACATGAAGAATATTGGGAAGAATTTGTTACCTCTTGTAGATCACTCCCAACAAGGCATCTTCTAGTGGGGGTTTTTTTTCTTTCTCTTCCTCACTTGAGGAATCATCCAAAGTCTTAGCTACTTTGGTCACCTTTTTGGTGGCTTTCTTACCTTTAGCCATTTTGTTTTAATTAGGAAAAATAAAGCACAAATAGTCAAGCAAGCAAATAAGACTCTAAAAATCACAAAGGTTGCAAAAATGATCTTTAACTCAAACTTGGTTAAACCTACAAATTTGAGCACTCTATCTGATACAAAATGAAATCCCAATTATCAATAGTAATCTAAGATAAACCTAAGAAGTTGAGGGGTGAATTAGGTTCTTGACCCTTTCAAAATATTTCTTCCACAAAGAAGAATTTTGAAAAACCTTTTCAAAGACAAGTGTAATAATCGATTTTGTGAAGTGTAATTTGCAAGATGAAAGCAATTAAACAAAGAAGCAAGACATACAAAATTTATAGTGGTTCATGTTTTTCTTGAATCATAGTCCACTCCTAAGTTCTACAACTTGAGATTTCTAATCCACTTGGAAACACTTAAAGGAGTGTTTCAATCCCTTACACTTGCTTAACTTTTTTTCAAGAGATTAAGGCTTTTTCCCTTGCCTAATCCAACTCTAGACTAGGACTTTCTTGCCTAAGCCTAGGAAAGGAGCCTATTCCTTCTCAAGGCTTTAGGACATACTCAAGACTCCCTTTGCCTAGTAATTAGGACTTTTGCTTAATATAACTCTAGATTAAAAATTTGACAAATGCCTAACTTAACTCTAAACTAAAACCTTTACCCTTTGCCTAATCCAAACTCTTGGATAAGACTTTAACTCAAATTGCCCAACTTACCTCAAGTTAGGATTTGTACAATTGTCCAAACTCAACATCTTGAGTTGGGTCTCTCCTTCTCTTGCTCCCTCTTAACTCTTAAACAAGGGCTTAGGACTTTGTATCACTTACAAGATGCCTACAACACTTACTAAAGTGTTTAGGACTTCTCTCAATGTGTTTACAAAGAAGAAATCTCCACAATAGAGTTTAAAATTGACACTCTAAAAAAAAAATTGGCGAGAAAGTCTCTTGTTAATCCTAAATCAACGAGTTAATTTGACAAGTAAAAGTGTGAAATAATGCTATTGAATGATTCTTGAGTGTAGGAGACTTGGAGGGGATGATTACCCATCTTTTTGTGGCTTTGGGGGTACTTATAGAAGTGTCCAAATGGCTTGCAACGGCTCTTAACGGCTAGTTAAAAAGCTGCCAGGAGCCTTGTGTGAGTAGTATGGATTCTAGCTAGGAAACTTGCAGCTGACACAAATTTTACGAGTCTGTGTCTAACGGCTATTGCCGTAAGAGAATTCGTACATGTGGTATGGATTCTCTGATAGGCCTTCTTTTTATTTCTTTCTCTTCTCTCTTGGATTTGGCTTCGGGTTGCCGTGCGAGTTGTTGTGTTACTCAGACACATTCTCTTATGCCTTGACTCACATTTTGACATTACGGCTCTCAATTTGATCGGCCTGTGACCTGCACTTTTGTTGACTTTTGTCTTCTAGTTCATGCGAGCTTCCATACAACTCGTATGCTTTCTCGTGCATGAACTTTCTTCGTAGCAGCCACTTTCCAACGACTACTTTCTCTTTCTTTCTTTCATTTTTCTTTTCTTTAATTTCGCGACTACCGTTTGTGCGAGTTCTCGTGCGACTCATACCCTTCTTCACACGTTTCTCTTCTACATTCTCTTCTACATTTTTCTACAAACTTTTCAAGTGCAAAGTATTAAACAATATCATATAGTTGTTAACTTATCATCAAAACTAAGATTAAGACCATAGGTCTAATAGACACCAAAAGTGATCGGTTTTTGACATCGGATGTAACTAGCCGTTAGACGCATACACTTCAAATTATTTAGTTTTGTCACTATTTTCAGTATCAAAACTGCCGACTTTATAGCTAACCCTTAATAACCATTGGAGCTGCTTTTTGGGATTAAATACTCCAAAGGTTTATTTTGAATACGAAAAATCCCACATTGGAGAGAACTTATTTCTATAATGTCTTAGTCTTCTCTTAACATCAAAATTAGAGTTTTGATCACGAAATTCAGAACGAAGCCATAGAGTGCACATTTATGCTTTGTATTTGATTGTAGATCATTTATTTTGAGCGATAAATTTTGCATCCAAATTTTATTAGTCCTAAACTCTTGTAAAAGTTAGGCAAGTTGTAAGGGGAAACTTGAAGAAATGGGGAAATTGGCAAGTCATAAATCCAATGGATTAGTTAAGTTTTTGAAAACTCCTAGGTTTAAGCATTTGGGGAAAAATTATAATTTAGAGTTAAGTTAGGTAATTGAGTGACAAAGTCTTTAGTTCAAGATGATATGTGACACACTCGACCCGACCCCCCCCCCCCCACCTTCCTCGGAAAAAGTTCCCAACGAGGAGGAGCGGGCTGGCCAGGGGACGGTCATACAGGGTTCTCGCCCAACAATCGATACAGAATACAATAAAGATAACCATACATCCTTATTATTATTCTAGCAAGTCAAGATAATCATTGCTGTGGAAATTAAATAAAATCGTCTGAGGACGGCCATAAGCCTAATTATCCTCCCAAAGTATTGTATTCAGACTAGCTATTACAAACGTTCCATCTTTATTGATTCTCTGCGCCCCATTGGTCTTACCTCTTTTGGCACTCGAGTCAAGCCCCTGTAATAAATAAATAAAAGGGAAAGGGGTGAGCTTAACCAAGCTTAGCTAGAGACCTCGGGGTTTGTCAAAATCCCACCATAAAATATTTATAAAAAGGCCGGACAAACAAGTACAGAGTTCATGCATATATCCATAGATAAATAAATAAATAAATAAGTAAATAAATATATATATATAAATATGCGAAAGTATAGGCATTCATGTCAGGCAATTCAAGCAAGTTACACAAGTATAGTAGTCAAGCAAATCAGGCAAGTACTTAGCAAATACTGAAATAAGCACGACAACATATATACAATGATCACATGCAACGTATTTGAGTCACTAGACTCCTAGTGGGCAGATTGCTCAGAACCTTCTCATATTAAAGCTAATTTGGAATCTATTCACATTTTTGGGTTGTTCACATTTTGATGGTTTGCAAAGCACATCACTCCCTCGGTAGCAGTATCCATAGAATCGGGTATGTTTGATCGCAGGGGTTTTGGATCTTGGCATTTTAAAATTTGGGCCATTGGGTTTTCCTTTCATTAGAAGGAGTGTCGACTAACTGGGACACGAACTTTTGCGGCAAGCCTTACACAATGGGCCAGCAGCTACTATCTAGTCATGCTGGAAGACTCGGAGCCCAAGTCTTATCTAGTAGGTCCTCTGACCTATTTCACGCTAAGGTGATAATGGCAACCCTAGCATGCTTCATACATATCTAGATGCATTATGCAATCCTAGATGTCATGCAACTTACCCTAAGAAGTACATCGTCCTTCCTGGCAGGTAGGTCACGCTATCAAATCATAATAGGTATACATAGTTGAACGTAAGCAAGTTAACAAGTCAAGCCAATCATGATACATAATAATCATGTCATAGCATTATCATGTCAAATAAGCACGTAGCATATAAGTTTACATACTCAATATCAAATTATATTAGGAAACAAGCATGTTATGAGGCGTGGAAAACCTCGTTAGGAAAATAGACAAATAATAGTACATATAAATACACTTAAGTACTACGTAGATAGTTCATTTAAGTCTTCATGAAACTAGCAAGTGATCCCTCATCTTGAGTTTGGTGTGAAATTGAGCATGTTTGACGTCGGTCAACCTCAGATAAATGTTCAAAGATCAGCTAATGCGGATAACGTGAATTAGATTATTAACTAGGCAGAAGCTTAATAACTTTCTAAGCAAGTTTGACTTTTGGGTCAACTTGGGTTGACTTTCACTTTCGAGGTTATGTTTGACTTTTTCGATTAACTTTTGGCCAAGTCGGGTCAATTAGGGTGAACTTTTGACTTTTGGATCAACTCTAGGTCAAAGTTGACTTTTTGAGTCAATTACGGTTGACTTTAGACTTTTGGATCAACTCTAGGTCAAATTTGAATCTTCGGGTCAATTAGGGTTGACTTAGACTTTTGGGTCAACTCTGGTGCAAGGGTCAGGTCAAGTGGTTCGAGTCAAGTCAAGTGGTTCGAATCAAGTCAAGTGAGTCAAGCGGCTCTGGTTAAGTGGTTCGAGTCAAGTGGTTCAGATCAAGTGGTTCATGTCAAGTGGTTCAGGTCAAGTGGTTCGGGTCACGTGGTTTAGGTCAAGTATCAAACTTTAGGTCAAGGGTCAAGCTACAGGTCAAGGGTCAAGCTACAGGTCAAGAGTCAAGCTTCAGGTCAAGGTGGCTTGGCTCAGGTAGTTGTGCGAGGGCTCGTGCAAGTCGCACAGTTGCTTGCACACCTGGGCCATGTACGAGTTCTCATGCGAGTAGCATGGGAACTCGCATGTCTGGACAAGTTCTTGCCCAAAACTTCTGGTTCATACTAGCTTCTTCTAGGGCATCATTTTCACATTTCTAGCTCGCTTTTTACCATTCCAAAAACACCAAATCTAAGACTAACAAGAACAACCAAAACATGTCAAATCTATCCATTCTAACTATGTTTAATTTCACCATGAATATACCTTCGAGTACTGTTTTCCAAACATGCATTTTTCTAGATTTTCAGATTTCTTAATAACTCAAATCCGTGGATCCTCCTTATTTAGACTAGATGCATCAATCCTACATGACATACCACATATCTAAAATGAACTAACATACTTTAACATGCTTTCCTATGGATCGAAACATACAACCCATTTAATTTCCTTAAAATTCCTAAACTAACAATTTCATGCTTTCCAATTAAACTATACCACTAGATCCTTATACTTACAACATTCCTATGATTACCACGACCACTTAGGTAGCTTCAAACGAAAAAGACCACAACGGTGGCTACGGCTGTTTTGATTCCTCAAGGGATCGCCTTTAATTTTTTTGTGCCGAACTACTTGTTTGGCATTAAAGGTGATCAGGAGGAGTTAAGGATGTTTATATAGATGCCCATTAGGTTTCTAATTAGGGTTTTAGTTGTTGGGATTGGGTTTTAGTTCAAATTCCAATAAGATTTGCGTTTGAATTTGAACTTGCCAAAATCCCGCATCTGGGCGCCGTGTGAGTTATCGCACGTCCCTCTTGTGCGAGTTTTCACGCTACTTGAACGTTTGCTTACACAGGCGACCTTTCGTACGCGCTGTGTTGCACGGCCAGGCTTTGGGTTGGCCTCGCGTCGTTCCGTCTGGCTTTTGCTCCATTATGCTTTTCTCTTTAATATCTTCCGGTGCACCTTTATTCCCACGTTTATTTCCCTTTATCCTACGTTATGCTAGACACATACTCCTTCCTAGATTACTCAAGGAGAATAACACATAACCTAGGCACATAGCAATTTAACACACAATCAAGCAAGCATGTCACGTTTCAAGTCAAGCACGAATATTAAATCAAATTTTTTGATTTTTAGCACCTTATTCCTAAGTGTTTTGCCCTGAAAATCTAGAGCCTCACATGATATCACATATAAATTAAGGGATTCAATTGAAAAAAATGTCTTAATTTTTACTACAACAAAAAACAAAAGAGGCAAGTAGTGACATGTTTTTAGACATATTGTGACGTTTACAAATGTAACTAAAAAAAATTGTGACATTTGGTGAGGGTGTAGATAATATGTGTGCCACAAAAATTTTTGTGATATATAGAAGTGTCATATTATTATAACAGCTAAAGGTATCATTAAATTTATAACATGTAAAGATGCCATTAAATTTATTACATCTAAAAGTGTCATTAAATTTATGACATGTAAATATGTCATTAAATTTATTACATCTAAAGGTGTCATTATTTTCATGGCATCTAAATGTGTAACTAATATTGTGGCATCTAAATGCGTCACTATTTTTGTACATTAGTTTGCTACATGTTAAAACGTAACTAATATTCTTGTGTAATCACATTTTTTTTTCCACTAATATAATAGTATAGCCACTTTTTTTTTTTACACTAATATATTGTTCCTAATGCAATATCATCTATTCAAAAAAATTTTATAAAAATTATAATATGAAATGTTCATAATATTAAAAAATTATGAAGTGTTAAATATAAGTAATTCCTAAAAATAATAACACAATATTTACTCATAGGAGTTTACAAAATGTTATGAGTAAATATTGTGTTATTATTTTTAGGAAGTATGATGACTTCACAAACGTGAATGTGATTTGCCAGTATTCTTTGACGGCCTCTTCTCATGAAGACACCCTGAGCGTAGCAGAGAAGGTGCTTCAAGTTTCACATCCCGCCCCAGTGTTGATCAGAGATACAGGTCCTTATCAAAGGAATCCTTTAGTTAACGTCATTGGACCAATGACCAGACGGCATCAGAAGATAGTCAGCAAGGCCTTACAGGCCCTCGGCACCATCGGCCCTGGTTAAGCCCAGGAAAGCCAGGCCCTTAAGCCGACACACCTGAAGGAAAAGATGGTTACGTCACCTGCAAAGGAGAAGGTGCAACCCCTAGTCCTGCCATAGGAACGGCATGTTTCGTAGAGTCTGTTAACTCTGCGAAACCTCTCATCCACAACTCATGCACCATCTTACTTTGGGCTAATCCATACAGCATCCAAGCTATCCTAGTTGGCCCAGCAAAAATCAGAAGCAAGCTGCGAAGCCTGAACCGTGGCCTAAGCCCACGCGGTCGCAAGCTTGAGTCGTGGCCCATCGTAGCCCTCTTCTCCATCGGATCGTGGGCCAAGCCCACTTGCAATTCATGCAAGTTCCAAGGAGAATCCGGGAAGGATTTGGAAAGTGCATGTTTTCCTATTCCTTTTCTACTTTTAATTACAGTTAAGTCAAGTTACCTAAATTGTTTACAACTTGACTTAATTATTAGTTTCCTATTATGTTTTAGTTACTTAATTTCTTTTACAACTTGAATTTGGATTTTCTCTTCAAGATACCAAATTCAAGCTTTCCTTTTTTATTTTATTTCCTTGTGTTTTCGGATTTCCTTTAAAAGGAGATAACCGAAAATACAAATTGCCTTATTCGTGCTCCTTTCAAATTGGGTTTGTAAAAGGTTTCCAATTCTTGTTTGGTTTCCTCTTTTAATTCTTTTCTAGTTTCTTTCCTTGTAAATTTTGACAACCCTTATCTCCTATAAATAGGGTGCAGCCAAAATCATTCATCTTCAGAATTCATAGTACAATTGTAAGATTTATCCTTTACTTTGGATTCTTATCATTATTGATGTTTGAGCTTGTGTATTATTCATGTATTGAGAATTCTACAAGTTCCTGAACTTAGAAGGGTCTAGGTTACTTGCTACGCCTAGATTTCTGTTCGTCCACCTCTTAATCTCTTAGTTAAGTTTAAGAACAAAAGCGGCTAGTCCCACTTAAATTAGCTAGGAGTTTAGAGTTTATAAAGAGAGTGAGTCTCTGACCATCAAGTTCGATCCTTCCTTGGCAAAGTCTTTTACAACGTGAGGCCTTTCATGACAACTCACATCATCTTCATTCAGTCTTCTTAAAGCCTGCCCAACAAAAAAGAAAGGAGCTCCTCCCAAAATTGAAAACTCACAGTAGCAGATAGAAAGATCCACATTGACAGAGTAACATAATTCATGCAGAAAAACAAATAAAGGAATCGGAACCTGCCTAAGCCAAAAGCTGTTATCTTAGCCTCAAACTCTTGATCAACAGTGTACTCAGTACTACAACTGCACGGTACTCTGTCGAAAATGGGTAATTGTAATGGAATTTAATTATTTGTCATACCAACACCATAAGACTCTTCGAAGTCATCAACTTTCAATGACTTAGAAGCAGTGGCACTTAGGAATTCAAATGCAACTTCTAACCGTGCAGAGGCTTTAATCTATAACACACAAGAAACCACAGTAAGGAGATCATCTTATGGTTCTCTAATTATGCATTACGACCACAATTAAAGATCATTAATAATCAAGAACTGAGAAGCTAAAATTTCCAAAGTCTTCAGAATTTTAAATTTCCATCTCATGTTTCTCACAAATATGTAGCTAAAGACTTTTAACAAAAGATTAACTAAAGCAACCAATAGTGCATAACAACAACATTCACAATTAAGTTCATTTACAACAACTAAGTCTTATGTGCCCCCAAGTATTACCTAAGCTGAAAATTCTTTCAATTGCACAAGGAAATTTCTTATATGGTTCTTGAATGTTGAGAGGTCGGTCAGTCCTAAACTAAAAAAAGCCCATTCATAAAATGGGCAACCTGAAACAGTCTAACAAGTTAAAATAGGAAGAAAAAGAATGTGCACAACATGAACAACTTGTAGGAGTACATTGCTTTCTTACCTCTGATGTTGTCATGTTAGGGAATGATGTACTTCATAGTTTTCTACTATATACACAAATAAGTATTCAATTATTTGGATATGGTTAAGAAGCTGTGAAGACATTTACCACAAAGGCTCTGTCAATAAACCAGACTCTACATGAAATTATCACAAACCAGACTATGGCTAAGTTAGAAATGAAATGGGTTCTTACTCATACTTTGGCTTTGAATAAACCATAAGTCTGTACGGGGTAGACATTGTTTGCAGTCGAAACACACACCTCAGCTCTAACAATGAAAGGGTCAATGTCTTTCATGTTAAATCACCCCGAGGTAATGCAAAAGGCAAAAATTGAATTGGACAACAATATTAAACCAGGGCATTTGATAGAGGATACAGATTTCACGAAGTTGAATTTATCCTCCTGTACCAAATCTTGTGCCACATTATTCAAATGACGATTGCACCATTGGAGGTTTTAGAATTCCTAAAGGTACAACTTTGCTCGTAAAAGCTTGGGCCATCCACAGGGAACCTTATATTTAGGAAGAACCAGACAAATTTATTCTAGAAAGATTTGAAAAAATTGATGAAGGAGGATTGAATGAAGGTTCCAAATTCCATTTGCTAGTGGTTGAGGTTGATGGACCTCTATTCCAAAAGAAGAAAAATGAAGAAAGGGGGTGTGGGAGGGGTTTGGTGCTATGACTGTTAGATTTCTGGAGCTTGATAATTGTGGTACTAGAATCTGGTTCAAAGAAATGAATGCTGCAGAAACAAGGAAAGGGAGCCGATAAACAACTAGTTATAACATTTAGAGTGAAGTGCATAACTTATCATGTAACTTTTAAAAATCAATTTTTAGTCACGCAACTTTCAAAAATGTGCAAAAAAGGTTATTCCGTCAGGAGCAGCCATTAACTTCCTAACAGGAACTAATTTTTGAAGGCAAAATCATCCAATTTCCTTTTTTCTTTGTCTTATCTTTCAATTATTTTACTTTATTAGCAAATAAACCCCTAATCTTTCATGTTTTTACATATTCGACAAAATAAATTTTACTGCATTTCTGTTAGGGAGTTAATGGTTGGATTCACGGAATGACCAGTTCTGCACGTTTTTGAAAGTTACGTGATTAAAAATTGGCTTTTCAAAGTTGCATGATTATTTATGCAATTTCTGCAAAGTTACCTGAAGTTATGCATTTCATTCTAACATTTATTATCAAATATTGAACCAACTGGACAGTGATTTAACAAGTATAACATCACAGATGCAGGTGTGCTAAATAAGGTATGAATAAGTAAGGATTATTACTGGAGTTAGCCAAAATAATGTCATTGAAAATCCTTCAAACAAAAAATCAAGACACTACACAGAAAATGAAAGGAGACAAAGGGATCAAAGAACTAACAAATCATAACTCAAAATCTTAGTCCAGAACAAGAATGTTATACCTCTGCCACTCAATACCTAAACAAAATTAAATGTTTTCAACTAATACTAGACAGAAAACAAAAGCAGATGAACTTCTAATGGAAAATGCTGGCACATGTATCTCATTAGTCGAAGATACTGAAGCCCATATCATCATCATATTTCCATACAATAGTAATTGGATATATAGCTTCCCTCGATTATGCTTCTTTTCAAGTCTTCAAAAAAATAAAATAAAACAAATAACATAGAATGAAAATAACTAATATCATTATTTTGTGGAATAACTGGAGAATTTTACTGTTGACTTAGGGCTTCAGGGAGCTAGGAGAGAGCGTACAAAGCATGAGCTATCGGCGATTTAGGAATTGATATGAGATTTGGCAGACCAAGCAGATTTTGCCACACTCGGAGGTGGCAAGGAGTCGGAGACGGAGACGGCGACGAAGGCGAAGGCAGAGGCGGAGGCTGGAGGTGGGGAAGGGAAGAAAGGAGGGGACAAGAGGAGAAGTCAGAAGTGTGTCGTGTTTTTTATTTTTCTTTCTCGATTATTTATTTTTGGTATTTTGTTTTTTTGGTTTTTGTAATGGTTTTAGAATCCCATTCAAGTATTCAACCCTCAACAAAAGTCTTCCATAAAAATTTTAGAGACCCCTACTTCTAATCACTCTAAAACATAAAAATGTGTTTTCATAGCGATTTTAGTTAGTGACACTTCGCAGTGTAATAAAAAAAATTACTATTAAACGTAGCAAATTTTATTATATTTGTAAGTGTTATAAATTTTAATGACATCTCATCATGTAGTAATTTTAAGTAATGATATTTCATCATGTAATAAAATTTAGTGACACCATAAAATATAACAAATTTTGTTACATTTGTAAGTGTAATAAGTTTTAATGACATCTCATCATGTAGTAATTTTAGATAGTGACATCTCATCATGTAACAAAATTTAGTGACACTATGAAATGTAACAAATTTAGTTAAATTTGTAAGTGTAATAAATTTTAATGACATTTCTTTATGTAATAATTTAAGACAATGACACCTATAAGTGTAATAAAACCTCTAACTGTAGCAAAATTTATGACACATGCAAAGGTGTCACAAAAAATAGTGTCACTAGTGGCAACCTTTCTTGTAGTGTTTGAATGGTCCAAATTGCAGTTTGTAAGAAGTTTCAGGGACGTAATGGCATTTTGTTTGACTCTCTAACTTAACTACAATGTATTTAACTTAGAAATAATGCATCAGTATTGCAGTTGTTCGCAAATGTACGCAAAAGATGACATCACAAAGAAATTTAGGGATTTAGTTGAAAGAAAATCTTAACTGAAGGGTCTAAATTGCACCTTATAAGACACTCTAGGGACTGAATTGTATTTATTTATTTATTTATTTTTTCACTCTCTAACATAACTAAAATGTATTTAACTTTGAAACAATGTGTTTGTACTACAGTTGTTTGCAAATGTACATCAAAGATGACCGCACAAAAATTGAGGAATTCAATTGAAAGAAAGTCTTAATTGAAGGGTTCAAATTGCAGTTTATAAGCCCCTTGTTCGTTACCATATTTTTTAAAATATATTTTTGAAGTTTTGAACATTATACTAATTCTCATTATTTCTAATACATCTTTTTAACTTTTAATTACTTCCAATACAGTTTTCACATTTAAAAATTATTTCCAAAACCAAAATTAGAAAACATGTTTTCAAAACTCACCAAAAACAACATGAATGGTATTTTGTTTGACTGTCTAATTTAGGACAAAGGCTCAAATAAACCTCTAATGTCCCACCTAAGGGTCAAGTAAGCCCCTAATGTTACTTTTGAAACAAAAAAAGCCAGCGACGTTATAAAAAGCGCCAAATTAGCCCCTCCTTTGTTAACTCTCTGCCAGCTCACTTAGTTTTCTGAGTTGGATCCTTACCCTGCACCCTATCATTGTCCGCTTATGAAAAGGAAATACTAGAAATGGTTAAGTCCGTCCGGAAACTGAGGCCATACTTACTGGGATGACCATTCACCATCCAAACCGACCAACGCAGCTTGAAGTACCTTCTGGAACAACAGATCACCATGCGCGGCCAGACCTATTGGTTGCACAAATTGTTGGGCTACGACAACACTATCAAATACAAGCGAGGCTCTGAAAATCTGGCGGCTGACTCACTCTCATGGTTATGGAATTTCAGTGCATGTCAATTTCCACACCTTGCATGGACTGACGGGACCAGCTTCAAGAACTGGCATGGGACTCTTCTTACAAAAATATGGCGGGACCCAAATTTCAGCAACTGGAAGGTGTGTGGTTTCTCAAAGATCGGATATACTTGAGCCTACTTCACATCTCATTTTGCACATTTTGGCAGAATATCACTGCACGACTGTTGGAGACCACTTTGCTACCTCAAAACCATAGCTTCAATTAGCCAAACCTTTTGTTGGCCCTCCATGCACAAAATCGTGAAGGACTACTTGCGGTAATGTGATGTTTGCCAACGTTTTAAGAATGACACACTTCAGCCCGCCGGCTTGCTCCAACCCCTTCAAGTACCTACACGAATCTGGTCGGAGATATCCACATATTTACTTGAGGGCCTTCCAACCTCTAACAGGTTCTCCACAATCTTCATTGTGGTCGAAAAGCTTTCTAACTATGCCCACTTCATTCCTTTGAAACACCCGTTCGGCGTTTTCGGTAGTAATGGATTTTGTTGCAAACGTCGTCTGTCTCCACAGCTTTCCCAGGAAGATCGTGAGCGATCGGGATAAAAATTTTACATGCAATTTCTAGCGTCAGTTATCCTCCTTGCAGTTGCAGGGTACCCAAATCTCCATGAGCTCCAGTTATCATCCGCAAAGCGGTGGTCAGTCCGAAGTCGGCAATCGAACCTTCGAGCAATACTTGAGGTGTTTCGTCGGTGACTAACCTCGCCAATGAGCAGATTGGCTTCCCTCGGCGGAATATAGCTACAACACGGCGGTTCACATGGCCACTAAGCTCACGCCCCTTGAAGCAGTGTATGGAATTCCTCCTCCTTGGCTCTAGGACTACATTCCTGGTACCTCAAACATGCCGGCTGACTACTAGCGGGATCGGGAATCAACGTTCCGCGAATTACGCTGGAACCTGGAGCTTTCGCGCCAGATGAAAATGCAGGCCGACCAGAATAGGCGGGAGATCACATTCACGGTTGGCACCTCACTGAAGTTATCTCCAAGGTTTTACGGGCATTTTTGTATCACGGAGAAGGTTGGGCTAGTTACCTACCGTTTGGCCCTACCAGCCGATGCCAAAATCCACAATGTTTTCCGTGTAAGTCTCCTTCATAAGTACCTGGGTACCGGACATGCTTTCCTTTCCGGACCACTGCCACAGACGTCCGACGATCACCTCATCCTGCAGCAACTAGAAACGGTGCTTGACCGCCACACAAGCTAGCTGGGGAAATACCGACCCCATTCCGAATCGCTAGTCAAATAGAGATGTGCTATCGTGGAACACGCAACTTGGAAGGAGGAGCGTCGTTTCTGAAAGGCCTACCCGGACTTCATCCTTGCAGACAAGGATGATGCAAGGCGGGAGGAATGATACAAACCATTCCTGGACCAAGTCAATCGCAGAGAAGGTTACTGCAGTTAAGCTAGTATTACTAGTTGACTCCTTCCCATTATTTTGTTAGTTTCTGTTAACTTCTGCCAAAACTATTGGCCACATTATCTCTTTGCAATTTCCTGGCCAGATTTGTAGGAATCTTGTTAGGACTTCCTATAGATGGTCCTGCACCCCACGGCCAAAAGACATCAATTAATAAACATATTTCCCTCTTCTTCCCCATCATTGCTTCTCTAAACTCCTCGTGGTCTTAACACCCAATTCTGAAACAGCATCCAAACCTAGCAAAACTACCAAAAACCAGAAGCTTAAGCATGTTTCAGAAACCATTCTTATTCAGTTCATAAAGCAACAGATGAATGGACTTCTGAAGCCATAATCTGTCGCCGATAATAGATTGAAAATTCGGCATGGAACATTCATCCAAAAATTTCCAGAACAATTTTGAAACAAAATCCGAACCAAACATAAACTTTCAGGCATCCAAACTTGATTGAAAGCAATTTCAAAACCAATTCTAGATTTAATTCGAAAAGCAAGCAAAATTTTCAAGTAACTTCTTATTCCAGAAACCTGAGACAGCCCCCAAGAATTTAAAATAGATTTTGACAGGCTGTCGGCCATAACTCAATATTTGACATAGATGAGGCTCAAAAAGGAGGTTTTTCCGAAATAGAGTATTACAACATATTGTCCAAAATATATTTCAAACAACATAGAAACGATGGCTTTATATGTACTATTATATAGCATTAACATTTAAACAAAACAGCACCAAAGTACATGAACCATTAACGTAAATTCTCAAAACATCAATTAAATCTTTATAGAAATAATTCTTACGTACTAAACATGAAAGCTTTAGTATATGCATATCAATTTAGGCTTTGATATCACTGTAAATATCTAGTTTACCTTTATATGATACCTCTGATTGCGAGTCCAATAAATCGATGTAGTGTCTGTTGATTAAAGATATCTATACTGATTAATGACCCTGTTACTTTATTTATAGCAAATAAAATTACCTGATAAATATTTACCAGTTGTTATCTAGTAATTATTTAAATGTAATAGTTATCCTAAAAAAGGACAACTACCTCATATTCAATTAACGTAATAATTATTAATTCAATTAATCCATGTAATTATGATATAACTACATTTAGTCCTATTTAACCTAGATATTAATTCTTTGTGTGTGACCTTTTAGATTTCTTAATTCATGACCACAAAAATAAATTCAATCTTTTTATTTGACTTTAGTACCAAAACCAACTACGGGCATACGCTAGCATGAACAGAGGGCTTTACAGAATGTGATCTATTAACAGACTCGAGAGCTCTGCCTTCAGTTTGAGAAACCAAACATTGGGTTGAGATCATTCCGGTGAAGTTTGTAATGTTTCTTCAAGACACAACAGAGCTTTATCAGTGTCGTCCTAGAGTTGGAGGAGATAACAAATGAGTCACACCAAATATCAAAGTCACGGTGTAAGTGGCAATAAGAATCTTGCCTCTTCTATATCTAGTACTTTTTATTGCTTAGCCTCTGATGTATCACGGATATAAATTTAGTTATTAAAATATTGCGTACGAGTTTAGCCTATTATGTATCGTATATAGAGTTTATTCTCTCTCGTGTATCAATTTTAATCTCTAATGTAATGAAATATCTCTTATTGAGTTAACCTCTGATGTGATTAAGTATCATGTATCGAGTTTAATTTTTTTATGTATTTTGCTAATGTACAGTGGCGAAGCCATAAAATAATAGCTCGGGGGGGGGGGGGGGGGGGGGGGGGGGGGCGCCATTGTATATATATATATTTCTTTTTAATCGTACTTCAATTAGAGAATTTTCGCTTCGGGAGAAAAGAATTTTAGAGGAAATTTTTTTATAAAAAATTGTGAAGAAAAGAAAATAATAATTGTAATGAATGTGTTATTTTCTGAAATGATGCGAGTATAATTTTAGAAGGAATTTTAAATTTTTAAAGTTTGAATTGTAAAAAGTGCAATATAAATATTTTTTAGTGAAAAAGTTAATTTTGTAAAAAATAAAACTAAAACAAACGGACTCTAATACTGTAAGCTCACAATTATAAAAGCGATTACAATTTTAATTATAATTAGTAACAAAATCTAAATTTGTGGTTGAACTAAACACTTAAAAAGAATTTATAATCTTCAACTTTTAAAAATAAATTTTTTTAAGGGGGTCCAATACAACTTATGCCACTAAATATACACATATATATATATAGGGGGGGAGGGGGAGGTTTGGGGTGGGCCTTGCCTCTCCCTCCGCTCATGTTGATGTATTGCGGTTACAAGTTTAACGAGTCTATAATATATCACATCGCGTCAAATGGTTAGATTGTTTGACATGAAACTCCCATTCTTATTAAATGCAGGTTGTCATCTAACCTAACCGAGCTAGGAGTGGGAGCAGGCAGGCAAAAGCCCAAATATTAGTAGAATATTAGAGGGTATAATTTATCATAACTTTAACTGAGGTTTGTTTTAATTATTAAATAAATTTCAAAATTCGTAACTTTAACTGAGGTTTGTTTTAATTATTAAATAAATTTTAAAATTCGTCCGAATTTTGAAATAGGTTATGTATAATTAAAATTTTATGAAAATTCAGGCGCTAGAATGTGTAAAGAAATTTCAAGGGATATTTTATAGTTTTGACAAATTTCAAGGTAATTATGGTAATTTACCCAATATTATATTATATCCAACTTTCCAACTGTATAAGTTATCTAAAACATAGGAATTAACTTAGGCAGCGGATGGATCGCAGTTAAAGAGTTGAAGTAATTTTAATTTATTAATTACATGATGACGAATGAGGGCAAGGTTACTTTTACTAAAGGAATTTGATAAATGAAGAAATATATGGAAATAAAGTAGTACTCCGTAACTTGCAAAGGTCATGTTATACCATTCCGATCCATACCTCAAATATCAAAATAATATATTTTTTTAGAAAAATGTGAGATTATTCGTTACATCGGTTGCAACACGTAGGATTATGCAGCCAGCTGCATTAGAGAGAAATAAAACTAATTTGGTAAAAAACAGATATACATATAAGGGGTCATATATGAATAAAAATCAGAAATATCAATTCATAATTGGTTATTTTTAAGGTTACATTCGATACACAAAATAATTTCCTTAGAAAAACTAGTCAAAATACGTCAATCCTTTTGACAAAATTGTGATCATAAATCCATACAACTTCATTAAGACTTACCCGAAATTGCCTAAGAAAACCAAATTTATTAATGCAAGAAACCCAAATAACTAACCAACTTGGAAAGTCAAATTACTGCACCCTCCGTCTTCTCATGCTTTACGTCAACAATCTCAACAGCAATTTTAACCAAATTAACGGAGGCCCGTCAAAGTTGGCGTCAAAAAGTAGGAGACTTTACACTTTTATTGAGGAATAATTACATGCATTTGGCACCTGCTGCACAAAATTGACCCTACAATATCACTAAAATTTATTGGTAAAAAGGTGTGTGTATATGTGTATATATATATATATATAAATATATATATATGAGGCAAAATATCATTTACGATAAGTTATTAACATGCGTAACAAGAATGTGTAATAGAAAATTCAAATTTATATGGCCCAATTCAGCCATCATGTTTATGATCGACTTGACACAGTTTATAGGATCTGATCAACCGGATAAAACTAAGTCAAACTACAGCCCACATTACCCCAAATTGGGGGACATGATTTCCACCATTCCCTGATTCTCTAAACGTCCAAAACCTATGTTTTGCGTATAAATTTTGAACTAAGGCGCTCAAGTCCGATATGTTTTAACTCACGAACTGAATACACTCTAAACATGCTTGATACCAACAAAGGTTTTAGAGTATAATATGGAGGCCATCCCGCAAGTGTGGTACCCCCTAACCGACTTTGACTAGGGGAGCCCGATGGACAACCACGCTTCATCAATCTTGATTCTTGTAGTATTTTAATTTTCCGATTTTAACACCTTGATTTTTAGTAGAATAGAAAGAGTATATGATAAGATAAGAAAATTATATATATATATATATATGTGTGTGTGTGTGCGCGTGTGTGTGTTTATATTTGTTTTCTTCGTACAACAAATGAATTACACTGAAAAAAGAAAAGATTTATTTTTGTCTATATCATAACTCAAAAATAAAATTTTGAATATTAGAGATAAAATTGATAATAAAGCTCTCTTAATAAGAAATGAGTAATCATGTTTCTAATATATATTTATTCATTAATACTGCAAATGATATTTAATTTATTTATTTTTAGAACGGAGGTAATATAACTGTTGCATATCAAATATTTTCTTTATTCAGTAAAGGTATACATGTAGAAAATTTATAGTAATTTTGTTGCATATCAAAATTTTTCTTTATTCAGTAATAGTATACAAGTTAAAAGTTTATAGTTAACTTTCATATGTTTTATATGATAAGTTCATTATAACTTATATATGGATAAAGTTGTATGGCCCATGCATGAATTAGGTTTGGCATACGGATTTGATAGCTAGAGGCATAGAGTCTAAATTCAAGTTTTGTTTATTACAAATTCTATTTGGCATCTAGGTTTTGTTCCAATTTTTGATTTTGTTTGTGATTTTGAAATATTAAAATTATATTAGAGATGTAAAAAAAAAAATATGTTGAAAATGTAAAAAAATTATTAAAAATGTAAATTTTTTTTTATTGAAATTAATAAAAATTTATTATAAAATACAAAATAATGTTGAAATCTCAGTTTTAGCCAATTTACAAAATAGAAAAGTATCTCCAAATCAGCTAGAACCTAGGCTACAGTCTACAAGTTACCTTGTTTTAAACTTTCAATTTTTATTTTATTTTTCTAAAATAATATTCTTTATAAAATTATTTGTTAAATAACACAAATTTAAATTATATTTCTCCAATACTATTTTTTTTGTCATAGTTGTCCAAGTTAAATGTCATTAAGGCACCTGACTGTAATATTAAATTCATTCATTTATGTATTATTTATTTTCAGTTAGCATTTTGGTGAGCCTTCATGAGCGGACATTGTATTGTATTGTATTGGATATTACAATATGTGTTCTAATCCAAATTAAACGAAATTATTAAATTTAGATCCCCCAACACCCCCCCCCCCCCCCCCCCCCCCCCCCGTTCTCCCCAAAAAAAAAAAAAAAAAAAAAAATGGAAAGGCTACGTATACATAAAGTAACAAATTTTATGAATATTCTTGGATAATTTAATGCCACCACTTATGCAATTGCAATAATAGAGAATATTCATAAAATTTCTTAGTTTCTGTATACATAGCCTTTTTTTTTTTTTTTTTTTGTTAACAGCCGATTAAATGGCTGGGGGGCTTGGGGACCCTTTATTAAAATAAAGGCAAAATGTCGCAAAATTCTAAGGGGGGCATAATGAGCCTTACCTTAGAGATACAAAGATGCAGGTATGCAAATGGAGCCTATACAAACCTACAGATCACATAAAACTAAAAAGGGCTAGCTCCATAAATAGGGAAAACCCCTAGCTAGCATCTAGAGCCACAAAACCCTTAATTCTTTGAGGGAGCATGGAGTGGACATAAAATTCTTTGAGTCCGATCAAACTCGTATTTTGTGCCAGTGCATCTGCTACCGCATTCCCTTCACGATAAATATGGGATACGTTATCATAGCAATGCTGTAAATCCGATATCCTAGCCAACGTTATCATGGAGCAAATTCCCCCTTGAACTACCATTAACAACACCATGGAGTCGGTTTCGACTTTCAGATGGCGCAGTCCAAGCCGATCACAGATACGAAAGCCAATCAAAAGAGCGCGGACTTCTGCCAGGAAGCTTGTGAGTACGTCAAGGAAAGCCCCAATTGTAAAAACCACCCTACCATATGAATCTCGCAGGACCACCCCTGCCCCGGAAGGGCCTGGGTTACCGTGGGAAGAGCCTTCCACATTTAATTTAAAATGGCCAGGTGTAGGCATTCCTCATAACACTATCCGCTCCTCCTTCCTTTTTCGATACACCCACCTCGGTAATATTTCAGCCTCTAAAAAAGCTGCAGAATTCCGATACACGGGTGGTTTGAGAGCGAACACCTCAGAGATTGACTTAAACACCACACTTAAAAGTCAAGAAGATTCCACTGTCACCCCTTCATGAACCACCTTGCAGTGTGCCCCGTCATATCTCCCAGCACACTAGCACAGGACAATCGCAGTCACCTCTTTGGGGAGGCGTGCTACTTCAAATATGCCCTGTGCCAGAAGAAATCCAATAAATCCCATAAATATGTAATGGCCAATGGAGCAGTGTGTAGGCATGCCCCAACATGCGCCCAAATCTCACGAGCTAGATGGCACTCATAGAATACATGCTTTAGTGAACTCTCGGAGCAACAAAAACAGCACTTTGACGCAAGTTGAAAGCCTAACCGTCGCAATGCATTATCTATGGGCAAAAACCCATT
This sequence comes from Leptodermis oblonga, assembly GCA_016801395.1. Taxonomy (NCBI): domain Eukaryota; kingdom Viridiplantae; phylum Streptophyta; class Magnoliopsida; order Gentianales; family Rubiaceae; genus Leptodermis; species Leptodermis oblonga. The sequence goes on from CM028755.1 coordinate 28,016,697, forward strand.
CAAGAGTCGCCGCATAAAAATCGAATGCTTCAAAGGTGAAGGTCGGTGCCATAAGTCAGACACAACGCTCGTCCCCCTTCACCAGATCACCTCATAAGCTGACTTGACTGTAAAGCAGCCGTTAACCTCCGGCTTCCATATCTTCCTATCTGGGCGGCTGTCAAACTGGAGTTCAATACAATCCCATACCTCCTCTGAAAACAGTGGCTGCAGATCACTACTTAACAAGTCCCGAGTATTCCAGTACTACTGTTAAGTCAAAAGGGGTCCGCTATCTCTTCCGAATCAACAAACTCCGATGGAAAACCCCTCCCTGTCCAATTGGAAAGCCAGAATAAAGAGGAACCATCCCCTATCAGAATGCCTGTATGGTCCGCCATAATATGCTCCACCTCTCCCAACCCCTTCCAAACCCAAGAATTCCTGGCCTATTTGAGCAAAGCCTGCATATAAGATGCCTATAAAACCTCTGCGTTATGGAATTTCCACCAAAGCCTGCATGAAAAAGCTATAATAATGTCCGCCATACTCCAGACTCCTAAACCATTCTCATCTGTAGGATAGGTGACCCGATTCCAGGATCTCCAATGCTTTTTCTTCTTCCCATCTCAAGCCCCCCAGAATAACGAGGAAAAAATTGCTTCTATCTTCGCCACCACTCCCTTTGGCTGCTTGAGTGCAGCCTAGTAATAAAGAGGCATTGTGGACAGCACATGCCGGATCAATAAAAGCCTCCCTCCCTGAGAAAATACTTCCCTTGCCACCCCGCCAAACAAGCATGTGTCTTATCTAGCATAGGCTTAAAAAAGAGCATGGTGCATCGCCCTTGGTTGATAGGACAACCCAAGTACGTAAAGGGAAAGGCCCCTGCTCTTATTCCAGTTAGTCGACGGAATAAACCCTCATTGTCCCTCATCCTCCTAGGCAAGTAGAAAGAGCTTTTAGGCACACTGACTTTCTGTCCAATAGGCCCTTAATAGATGCGTCCATTAATTCCCTGATAGAATCATTGTTCGCATTCAAAAATATCAGCAAACCATCTGCAAAGCTCAAATGGGAAATCCGTGGAGTCCTCCTAGGTGTGGAATAGGGTCGCAAAGTTCCCTCTCTATGCGAGTATTAATACACCGTGTAAATGCTTCTCCCACCAAAATGAAAAGGAACGGAGATAGAGGATCACCATGTTTGATGCCCCTCAAGGCCCGAAAAAATCGTGAGTTCCCGTTAATTACCAAAAACCATGCTACTCGTAGATTCCCAAGGATCAAATGCACAAAATGACAAGGAAATTCCATTTTCAGCAACAACTGCTCCAAGAAAACCCAAGAGACCTTATCCATATCCAATTTAAAAATAATGTTTCCTCCATGACACTTTCGATTAAGGGAATGGACCAACTCCTGAGCTAGTATTATTCGCAACTTCCCTACCAGGCAAAAACGCAGATTGCTCCGGAGAGATAATGTTCGAAAGGAATGGCTTTAGTTTAGCACACAATACCTTTGTAAAAATCTTGTTTAGGAAGTTACAAAGGCTAATGGGCCTGTAGTCTGCAAAATTAACTGGGTTCTTCTTCTTAGGCAACAGAGTAATGAGAGTGCTTGCTATCGCCCTAGGAATAGGAACTCCTACCATAAATTCTTGAACTGCGAGAAGCAAATCAGAACTAATCATATCCCAGGCAAATCAGTAAAAGGAGCCCGAAAACCCATCACTCCCTGCCGCGCTATCAGGATCCAACTCCCAAACCAGGGTTTTTAGCTCATCGATTGTCACCATATGCAGCAAAGTAGTAGAATCCTCAACTGAAATGGGAATTGTGTCGAGCAGGTCGAGTCCATATCACCGTCCCTTGCTGTATACAATCCCTGAAAAAACCTTCTCGCCTCCTTCCCAATCTCGGCTTGCCCCGAAACAGTATCACCACTGGCAGTTTTGATAGAAAAAAAATCCCTACATGGCTTAGTCGAGTTTGTAAAGTAGCATGGAAGTATTTGGCATTTTGATCCCCCTCCTTCAACTATCTGACTCGCGACTTTTGACGCCAGAAAATCTCATGCTCTAGCAATCGCTGAGCCAATAATGCTTAGCCCTTCTGCAAAGCGCAGAGCTCAGAATCCCCTCCATCCTCATCAAAAATACCCTGCAATCTGCTCAACTCACACTCAGCGGCCTCTACATTTGTGGTAACATTACCAAAAATATTTTTGTTCCAGTCTCTCAGATCTTGTTTCAAACGACGTAATTTCAGAGAAAAACGCATCATACCGTAAGCCTCAATTAGCTTGTCCCAACTAAACCAAATTATCTCTAAAAAATCCTCTCTTTTTTCCCACATCTGCTAATATTTAAATGACTTACGGACCCCAGGCATCGATGTAATAGTTTGCAAAAGTAGAGGAGTATGATCAGAAGTGGCCCTGCTAAGCACTTTCATTTCACATCCTAGAAAATGATTCAACCACTCTGGGTTCACTAGAGCCCTATCCAGATGTTTTTGGACTTTAGTTCGCCTACCTCCAACTGCTCTATAACCCACCCAGGTGAATTCCACCCCTAAAGTGGACAGATCCGACAATCCTCAGAGCTAATAAAATTTGCAAACTCCTGAATTACAGGCATGTTTACTCATTAACGGACGCAATAACATTAAAGTTCCCAACACAGATACCCGGCCTACCATCCTGCATTCTCAATAAATTCTCCCACAGCACCCGACGCTGAACGTTAGTATGCAGACCATAGACAAAAGTAACAGCCAAATGCGGATGTAATAAGTCAAAGGACAAGCATTGCTCAGAATTATGCAATACATTCATGGTATAATCAATATTATACAGAACCCAGATTTTCCCATTCAAAGATGAAAGAGCCACATAACCTTTCCATTCTTTTTTTTTCTTTTTCTTTTGGGGATTGGGGGCTCTAAATTTAATACTTTATGAATTCATAGACTTCCTGTTGTTGATTTGAACCAAACAGCAATAATGAAATACGATTTTCATTGTGATTGATCCCTCAATCAAACCTATTGTCATGTCCATTGAGAAATTCAAACCAAACGGCCCCATAGTGTTCATAAATTTTGATTTTTAAAATTAATATACATATATATATATATATTATAACCTATATATGGGCAATAATACAGTTTCGTTTAGGAATTATTTTATTATTTAATAATTGTTCATGCAATGATATTAATAATACACTCAAAGTTAAATCAAATGGTAGAATGATATCCTAAAAGAACTGTAATTTATTTTACCCGTAAAATTTCAAAACTATTAAAGTAATTTTGAAAAGTTCCCAAAGTATAATAACCGATGATGGAAACATCGATTTTCAAAGAACGATAATCGCGATATATCGTCACTTTGCAAATCGATTTTAATTGCCTCCCCATTTCAAAGTTTGTTTTTAATGTTTTTTCCGGTTTTGTTTATCAGCTTGACCTAGAATTTTATATCAAAATAATTACCAAATGCAAATGTATCCAACGTGTCTAGCCCTCTGATGGCGCACGTGTTAAACGACTTGCATACGTATCATAGCATAGAATTAAAATTAGAATTTTTTAGTCCAATTAAAGAATTGATTTTGTAGAATTGGAGTTAATTCCAATTCTTATAATTATTACACAAACAAACACTAGAATTAGAATTGAAGGTCCAATTCCATCAATTCTAATTCTACACCCCAATTCCATATGAAACAAACAAAGCCTGAGGGAAAATCTTGTTTGTTACTTACTACCTTACCAAACAAGTATTTGAAAAAATCGATTCCCAAAAATCTTTTACTAAACATAGTTTTTGAAACAAGTTTTAAAAACTTGTTTGGATGCTTGTCTTGAAGACATGTTTTTTAAAATCTGTATTCCAAAACCTCTCTCAAAACCTTTTAACGAACATGCCCTTAGTGTGTTTATAAAACGGGCTATTATAAAATAAATAAATAAAAACATTAGTTGGTCGCATTTGCCATCAATAGAGTTAACCTGTATAATTGGAGTTTTTATCCATAGAAATTAACTTTTAGCCCCCAAATTACCAAAAGAGTAGTATTTTTTTACTTCCCATGGTATGAAAACCGATAGTGCCATTATCGGTTTTAAACTCTACCTTATCACTAGCAGATTTGTTCAAAAACTCTGCTTTCTTCTCTTCTCTAAATTTCTCAATTTTCCCTTTCCTTTTAGTGAAACTTTACAATTTCCATCCATTATTGATCATTCATTGATTCATCAAGAGTGAAGAAAAGAATGCGACTTGCTGCTACTACATTAATCTGGCAAGATTTGTTGTGCTTCAAGCCTTTTGAAAGTTATGATGATCATCAATCTGCAGCCAATGCCATGCAAAAAGAATCACTCCTTTTAGATACTAGTGTTGGATTTCCAAAGTTTATCTCTTTCCTTTTCCACATTCCCTTTTCAGTTCAATGGGTTTCCAGTTATGCCATAGAATTCCACATCTATTAACTTTTTTACTGTCTCCTGATCACCTGAAACTATGTTAAACTCATTGTAGAAGGTATATATCACTACTGGAAATAGGGGCCTTTTACGACGACTTTTCTGGACGTAAAAAGTCATATTTTCGTCGTAAAAAATGTTTTACGTCGAGTATCCCGCCTCCACGTATGTCGTTGTCAGAGGCTCCGACGTAAAAAATCTTACGTCGAGATTGACCGGGACGGTGTAAATGGAAATTATACAATGAGTCATTTTTCTGGACGTAAAAGTTCATTTTTTGGTCATAATTACTTATCCATTTAAGTTGTATAAAACTTATTTACAACTTCAAAACTCGTCGTAAAAAAAGTATAATAAAAAAAAAATTCTGTAAATTGAATTTATATAAAAGAATATTTAAATGTTATTTTTAGAAATATCTGAACCAAAATTGAACAATTTACATTAAAATATAATATTAATCCTAAAATAGATTCCTTTTTGCTGTTTTCTTCTTTGCCCAACTGGCCATCCATGCGATACAGCTTTTGCACGATTGAGCAGAACCACCTGAAATGTCGGTTCCACGCCTCCATCGAGCAGAACAGGAAATTTCCCTTGACAGCATATGACCACCTGAAACAATGCAATGTGCGATGTGCAATGTGCAATGGGTGATAATGTGCTTCAGTTTCTCTAAGCATATTGCTGCCGTTTGTCTGATGTTAACTGATGAAAGATTAGGCTACCATGCCTAAGTGGAAACATACAAAATGAAGAAACAGTTAATACTCCTCTGGTCCCACTAAAAGAGTTTTCAAATTAGTTATGTGAGCTGAAAACCTTAGTAGGATAGATTGTTCGACCGGTTTCACATCTATGAGCTACATTCCTATTTCGGTCTTTCCCAGGATGCTCTCAATCTGAAAGAGAAATTACCAATCATACATTACTTGGCAATGTTCAAATCTAGGGGAAAACATGCAAGCGCTATTCCACATAACGTCGCAGAGAAAATTAAAAGAAGGAAAACTTAAGAACATAGCAAACGTGCACGGCAGGAAGATTGCCAACATAACAATGAGGTTGACAAGCACATGTAATGATGTGTGCGCATAGTCACATAAAACCAAATGCCACCCCCGTTGAACAAAACAAACAAATTCCATCAAAGAACTTACTTTAGCTTTTGAGACAGCGCGACCTCTTGAATCATCTCTTATATCAACAGTGGATGTGGTGATCTCTGCAATGTGATCATTGTGTTAATTCATCATCACAACAACAACAATTAAGCCTTTGTTCCAGTACGTGAGGTCGGTTATAATTATCATATTCCATATCTAATCAACTACTGGAAAAATCAGGGAACCATATTCCTTATCAATCATAAGTGCGGTCATATCAGTGGCTTACTCTTTTCCACAGCAAATCCGTGGCTCACTCTTGTGCAACTGTGGGTAAACAAACAACACATATAGAATATATAGCTACAAAAGTTGGACAGGAAACCTCAAAAGTTGCAGGATGAAGAAGATGATAGAGTGAACAGAGTCAATTAAAGCTCATTCATCGCAGGTGCAAGAAAAAGTACTGGGATGCCTTAAAATTTATAAAAAAAAAAAACAATGAATATCAGTTATATCCTCTTCTCTGTTTCCTCTGAATTTCATTTGAAAACAAGAAAATTCATCACAAACTCATAAATCTAAAAAAAATTATAAAAGGGTGTTTACCTACATCCAAATCACTTGAAAGCAAAGGGGAACTTTGAAATCTAAAATCCATGGGAGTGCATAAATCAGCATATTGTTTGATTTTTTTTGTTCTTCAAATAAAAACTAATGGCAGCCTTAGCTGCAGCAATAACCACTTCATCATGCAGAGCTGGCAATGATTCTGGAATCCTAAAACACAAAATGTAATCCAATCCAAATCAATAGGCATCCATGCAACACCAGCACAACTCTAATAGGATTACTGAATGCTAGTTGTCAAGTACCTGCAAGATTTTCACTGAATGTTAGTTGTCTAGTGCATGTAATTCGGAATCCAAAAGTACAAAACAGGTTGTGCAGAGAGAGCCAAACAAAATTTGAAACCAGAGCCTAAAAGAACAGGGAAAAAAATAAAGCTGTAACACAAACAATCCACCTAATTAGAGGGAAAATAATCTGCAACAATGAGGCAAAACTGAAGTTTAAAAGCACAACGAAGTATAGAAGCCCCCCATAGGGCTGAAAAAAAGTTCCATCAATCGAGTCATAAAATCTGGAGTGTAGACCCAAAAAAAATCAAAAGAGGCAAGAGAGAACCAGTTTTTTAAAAAAGAAAGGCTTTCTTTAATAAATTCTAAGGCTTCGCATCTCCGGCAAAGATGCATCGACAAGTTGACAACAGCATTAGTCTAAAAATTTCACACCCGTAAGAAATAGAGAATAAAAATCCAGCCAAAGGTAAGGATCTAAAAATAGCTCTAAATAGAGAGGTTTCTAACAAAAATTTCACACCTATAAGAACGAGAAGGATGAGATTTCGATGTGTATACTGTATAGTATCTTCAAGTCTTTCCATACGTTTCCCATGTCACCAAACACGACCACGCGTTGAAGGGAGTTTTGACCAGGATAAGGCGATGGCCGGAATTGGTACATCTGACTCCAAATGAATGTGACATTGAACAATCTATGCCCCAGCTTGTAGGTGTACCTGCACATTGAATATGCAAGATACAAAAAAGTTTTATCTTTCACAAGTAAATCTCCAGTGACAACTGAAACTAAGATCAATAAAGAGGAGGAATTCTAAGAATCCATGCTGACATACTCTAAGTTAGGCCACAAATCCTTTAGGAAGGCAGTATGAATGAAACCTGGATCGCGCCATCCAACAGTTCTTACCGGGGCACCTGCAGAGTTTGTCATGGCAAATTAATCTACACCAAAGAATCTGCTAGCCAGTGGTTATCTCTAGTGTCCAAGAGGGTAGATATCGCACCACACATAGTTTTTCGGTCAATAGTTGAGGTCACGGCGAAAGAATCTCTCTGTTCTCCTCCTTTCCTGCCCCATTGGATGAAAGGCACTGCTTCACTAATTCCATAACCACTTGTCCATGTAACAGTCATCTGAGATTCATGTTGATTCATCGACGCGTTACATGTTTGATGCCTTATTCCACTATAGAATACTATGAACATTAACAGGCAAAGCTTATGTAGATAAACATCTTCTTAATCCTCACAATCCATTCAATATTTCATAGTTCCCAATCATAAGAAAGTTTGCTTTTCTTTTTTCTTTTTCTTTCCCTTGTTTCGAATTTTTCTTGGCAGACAACAAAATGTCAACCTGAGGCATTCACACAAGTAGAGAAAAAGTGGACTTACTTCATTCCACTCCTTCCCTTGTGCTAAGCGTGGAGAGACTGGCGCGTTTGGATTTGCAAAGGCAATCGCATTTGACACGGCCACCAGCTTCCACTGTAATCATTTGTAATAAATTGCAAGGCATTAGAAGAAGCTAGGTACAGAATAGAGTAAAAATTGTATTTATCTTCAGCCTAATGAAAGCATACTGCTAATAATCCACCAGAAAATAGAGCAAAAGAGAAGTCTGATCTCTGGTTGATCAAAAGAAGCTTCAAAGATCCTTTCCTGTGTTTATGTAGTCCGGGCTCGAGTAGTTTGCATACTGTAACTGCATCACAACCAAACTCAAACATAGGCATTTCAGAACACAGGAAACTATTCCAGTTCAACGCAAATAATACCGAAGAACATACCTTTATTGGAGCTGTACATAGAAAAGGTGAATAAGATCTAGGACTGTCAGGAAGGCAGGTTGCTGCACTGGAAATTATATTACTTTGAGTCAATTTTCTTATACAACATTTTATAGAGAAAAGGTAATTTTCCCTCGGATTTCCAAAAAGGGTTCTTAATTTCTACCTGAAATTTGCTGGAGAAAAGACTCCAATCCAATCCTCAATTGCTGGCTTCTGAATTCCAAACTCTAAAGTAATCCATTCTTTGTTTTGTCCCTGTAAAACACAGTTCAATTTCATTTCTCAAAGAAGATAGCTGTGAACTTTCTGTCATTATTTAGCCCTTCACTGAGAACAAACGAATTCAAGGAATGAACACCTACTTTTACTCCAAGAACCAAAGGGGTGGCTCTAACATAAGCTTGATCATCAATGGCAAATACAGCACCACAAACTTCGATTACCGAAATAACTCCTAGCAAACTATCTGAAATGCAAAGCACAGGTTTCTAACAAAACCTGATCAAAGGCTATCCAATTTTTCTTGCCATCAGGTTTCTGAGCAACAGCTAACAATACCCTTCTTGCATCTTTCTTGAATTCCAGTAGCAAACCTTGCTCTAGTGTTTGTTTTCCTAATTTATCTTGGACAAGCTCCCCACTACTCGCTACTCCACATAGATGTATCAAGCATGTATATCAGTATAAGATTTTATGTTATATGATTCTGGAAGAGTAGGGTAGTGAAGCGCAGGTTGCATATCTGAGAAGTTCTAGCTTCATGTCAATTGTCAAGATTACCAAAGGATTTCATTACATAACCATCTATGCTAAAACATGGCAATCTGGCCCTCCATAAAATGCAGCTCCAAGACTCTGAAATCTCTCTTGACATGCAGTATCTCAAATCTACCAAATACAAAATGCAAACATAATAACCAAAAGTGAAACTATTTCTAATAAGCTTATTGATTCAGTTATGTAGTTTTTATCAATAAGCTTGACTTGGACATGGTTAGCAATGAATCAGAATTTCATGATCTTTCAAGATGAAATTTAACTTCCACGCAGGATCAGAAAGCTAGTGTTCTACTGCGAAGAACCAGAGATATCCAGTTGGATATTGACAAGGATAGATTAAGTAGAAAAGTGGAAAAAAGTATTGCTTTAAGCATAAGGAAAATTGTTACGTAAAATTAAACTTTTCCTAAGGTCCAGAAAACTAATGGAACAGTTACTAAGAGAGCAGCTGCAAACTCTTTTAAGAAAACAAGGAAACTTTTGAAGAAAAGAACTAAACAAATCACAAGGCCTATTTCAAATTTCCTTAATTACTTTTTGTAGCCTCTTACTCTTAAGTTAATTTCACCTTCAAGTGAGAGCTTAGAATAATCCTTCAACATTTTCTATGCAAGAGTATAAAAGTGAACAAACAAAAATCAGCAAATTTAGTCTACTTTAGAGGCACTGGGCTCGGGACAAGAGTGAAACAGTGATGATATCTGGCATTGATTTCCATCGAACTTATGAGAGAATATTGTCCCTAGAAAACACTTTTACCAGAGGTTGGTGGGTGAGGTAGAACGGAATCCCGTTGGATAAATAACGATGCAACTTTGTTGAAAGAATTAGCCATTTGTCCTGTTCGTCGAGCACGTTCACCTCCAGAGGCATTACCCTGACAAATCAGTGTGAATGAAACATTTGAATAAAATTCAGATCCCAAATATCAATCTTGAATCTCTAAGAGTGTGTCTGTGTGGTGGGGGGGAGGGGGGTGGGGGTAAAAGGTTGTCGGTTCAAACCTATAGATACACACATGCAGATCTTTAAGACTAGTGAATAGAATTTTAGCTTTAAAAAGATTTCAAGCATGCGACAGCTAGATTACCATAATCCATTTAGAATGTACTCCAGCATAGATTGATGCCCCACGAAACAACGAAAATGCTATATAAAATTTCCATTGAGCAGCAGGCCATTGTCTTCCCTGTACAACAAAAGTTTAAACGAAAATGAGGCCATTAAGCTAAGGATATGACAAAGCAACAAACAATCACCCTCACTCTGTTCATAATGATGATTACATATATCTTATCATCAAAACAACAGAGATATTACCCTCAATAGGCTCATAACAATGACCATGCACAACTAATCATTCAACGGTGAGATTCAAAAAATTATAATATCTTTTCAGCAACACAAAAAAAACAAAAAAACACATACACGCAGTATAACCAACTCTTATATACATCCAGTGGAGGCCGAGTTCAAAAGAACAAGTAATAAAGAATAGCACTTACAGTTGCAGACCAGTAGTAGGACAAATATTCTGGCAGTGAAGGAACTCCTTCTAGAAAGTTAGTAAGTTCGAAACCTTCATTCTCCTCTACCTCATTCCCCGATGCAATATTAGCAATGTAATGCTATTCGGTGAAAAATGTGAGTAATATACATTGTCAGTGTATATAACTACATCAATTATTACAACAAACCAAAAATTGATAAAATATTTATCAACTTCAGTACCTCAATTGGATGAAATACAAGATTATCAAGCCGGAAGTCACCATGGACTAAACCAGTAGCTCCGGACCAGAAGAATCTTCAGCCGGAATGTGTTGCCGCAACCAGTCAGCTAGCTCTAACATTTTTGGATTCCTCTCTAACTTACCCTTACCAGTGGAAATAATATACTGTTTGGTCCACCTCTCAACCTAAAGTGCAAATTGCACTGCATTAACTTTTGTGGCTTTAGGAATTGATATAAAAAAAACCTTGCAAAGACAATACAAATAATATACATCACTCAAGTACTTATTGTGTATCCCCATGAAAAAAGAAGAAGAAGAAGAACTCCAAACATGTCTTCATTGTATAAATTCCAATATTAACACATAGAAAGAAAGTAAAATATGGAGAAGGAAAGAAGAATATGCTGCACCTGCCACTTACAGTAGAGGTGAAAGGAAAGAAGAATATGCTGCATCAGCTGTTAACTTAAATATTAGGCATTCATAATCTAGAGGTGAAAGGAACTTTATCCATTGAAACTATTATAACACACAACAACCCTTCCCCTTCCCCCCCCCCCCCCCCCACCCAACCTACCTCCCACACACACCATCACGACCTACAAAACTAAATAAAATATTAAAATATAATTTAAAACATAAATGATCCGCATCGTTCTCCTTCCCTCTACGACCCTAAATCAGAGATACAATTCGATCCTATGCAAAATCCACTCTGTAATTCTTAATTCGGTGTATATCGAAGGAAAAATTGGAACCAAAAATACTGGAATTAAAACAAAAAATGCACTGTATCATGCAATACACAGATCAACAACTCAATCCGTTCATCAACAGAGAACAATCCACCAAATTAATCTATAGATATATAGAGAGAGTAATTACCACAGTAGGAGAGAATTCTGGGAGGGATGAACAAAGAATTGCGACGCAACAAAATCCAGGAGGACGAAGAAAGATTGATGATGGCCTTCCAAATTGAAATCAGTTATGGAGATTACGATTGAAGATGATAATTGGATTTAGGGGATTCAGAACCAATTCTCAGCATAGGATCCAAATTCCTTGGCGCTTTTTCTAAGAATTTTAGTAAAGGGAAGAAAGAGAGAATACGACTGAAGGAGTGCGAGGTGCAGGGGAGGAGAGAGAGAGAGAGAGAGAAAGAGGGGGGGGGGGGGGGATGGCCCGTACGTGTATTAAAAACATTCACAGTAATTTTTTTAATGGAAAAATTATTAATATTATATTAATAAGGATTTTATTTCCGAATTAATTTTTACGTCCAAATTAGAGCCTTTACGACGTGATTAGGGTTTTTTTGTAATTAAAAATAGAATTTTACGTTCATATTAAAGCCTTTACGAAGTGATTAGAGTTAAGCCGTAATTAAAAAGGGAATTTTACGTCCAGATTAGTGGACACGTCGTCATTCATTATTGTTTACGACAATTTTCGCGTGTCATCGTAAAGGGTTGGACGTAAAAGACCCCTATTTCTAGTAGTGTATATATATATGCTAAATGGTTTATCCTAAATTCCTAATCTTCCAATCCCAGATTTTCTCAAAGTTTCTGCGTTTTCTTTATCGGCAGAGCAGTTCCCAAGTTGAAGAATGAGGGCATTGAAGTGGAACCCAATCAGAATCAGGTGAGCTTCTTGAAAAAGATTGGTGTTTTAGTTTTACTTTTCAATCTTGAAATTCATCTGTGCTTTCTAGATAGACGGGAGTAGTAATGGGGAGATTAGATTGGGTCAAGGCCACCAAGGATTAGGAGGTTTAACATCTTTTTCCTTCCTTTTTTTTAAAAATATTTTTCCCCTGAAATGAATTCCGATAACCTAAAAGCCATAATGACATTATCGCTTATCAAAGAATGGGAAATCAAAAAAAAAAAATAATAATTTTTTGGTAATTTTGAGGCTAAAAGTTGATTTCTATGAAAAAAATCCGTATAATTGATAGTCAAAAATTGTATTGTCATAATTTAAGTTTTTTTAATATCATTAAACAGGGTAGAAAACAATTTAGATTCTGTTAATGAAAAGTTATTTTAGTCCTTATATTTCAAGTTTTAGGGCATGCTAATGAAAACTTTTTTGCAGGTTGGTTTTGCAAGATTATGGGTTTCAAAAACCTCGTTTGGCACAGGTTCAAAACTTTATTTTGCAAAACATTATTTCAAAAATAAATTTTTTATTTGAACGCCAAAAACCTTTTTTTTTTTTCTAAACTCAAACCTTGAGGAAGAAATATTGTTTGCTACCTACTACCTTACTAAACAATATTTTGAAAAAACTAATTTTCAAAAGTCTTTTACTGAACATAGTTTTTGAAAACAGACCCTTAGAATACTTACAGTTGACATGCATTATTAGTATTTGAAAATTTTCAGTAAAAATTAATAAAAATAATATTGTATGAAAGGGTAAATAATTCTCAAACTTATAATTTCATTTGTTTATCTTATGAAATAATTGAACAATGAATAAGGGTAGGGTTGGAAAAAAATTTATCACATATTTAGTAGGGGTGGTCGAAAACCCGACCCGCGGGGTTGACCCGGAACCGACCCGGAAAAACCCGACCCGCGGGTCCGGTTTTTTTCGGTTCAGCTCCGGGTCGAACCAGCGGGTCGGGTCAGGTCACTTCCCTCTCAAATTTTTTTTTCTTTCCATTACTGCGGGTCAGGTTTTTTTCCGAGTCGGTTCCGGGTCAAACCCGCGGGTCCGGTTCGGTTCTCCATCCAATTTTGGGTTTTCTAAAGTTAAAACATGTAAAATTATAATGCTCATTAGCATAAGTCAGGATTCAAACACACAACCTAAGGTTGGCAAACCAATCTCAAGGAAAGCTAATTAACCACTCCAGCAACCCTTTGTTTTGTTATTTTTTTTTCTTATTATTATATTATACAACATGAAACTATAAATTATTTAATATCTTTTTCAATTATATTAATGATTTAAATTACATCACACATGTATTTCACAATCTAAACAAAATTAATTTTTATATAAAAAAATAAATAATATTTTATTTCGTAAATTTATATATTATTTCAAATTTAAATACTATGTTTATCAATTGAAAATTGATATCTTAAATAAGTAAAATTATACTCTATTATTTTTTTATTACAATATTTTTTTAAATAGTAATATAAATGTACAAACAGTAAAGAGAAAAATAACACAAAATGTAAATTTTACCATTAGTTTATATAGTATTATAATGTATATTGTTTTAAAAAAAATTTATTATAATATGTGTAGTATAAAGAATTGATATGTGAAATTAATATATAAATAAACATATAATATAATAAAGATAATAAGATAATATAACAAAACAAAAAGTAGAAGAAGTGGCTAATTAGCTTACCTTAAAGGCAATTGTTAAACTTATGTCATGTGTTAAAATCTCATCTTAAGCAAAAATAATATAATTTTAAAACTTTTTCATTAGGGACAAAAAAAAAAAAAAAAAAAAAAACTCGGCCCAGAACCCGACCCGGCCGGGTTAGGTCGGTTCTGGGTCTGGTCGGGCCGGTTCCGGGTCTGGTCGGGCCGGGTATCACATTTGCTCACCCCTAGCATTTAGTATCCTTGTATTGATTGTGAAATGCATGAAAAGGGGTAGATAAAGTATATAACTGAGCGTAAAGTGTGGGTTATTATTGATTTTCTTTTATTTGATGTTTTAGGGAAAAAATAGTATTAAAGGAATATAATTTTAATTTGTATTATTTTGAAAAATACTTTTGTAAATAAAGTTATTTTGGGAAAAACTCAAAAATTTTCTTTTTAAATGGACTTACCAGCCTAGTGAAACGTGGTAACTACATAAAAAAATATTAAATAATTAAAATTCAATAGTCAAGGGATTACTGTATATCAAGTTTTATTCACTAGTCACTGAATATTTTTACCTTTTTAATCATTTTTCTATTATATTTTGTGGTAGAAAAATTATGCCCACACAAGGGTTGTTCTTTATGATGTTTTAAAACTCAAATTTGAAAACATGTTTTTGAAAAATAAATTTTTTTGTGTAAAAATTGTATTTGAAATGTAAACATTTATAGTTGAATAGTAAAAAGTTGTATTAAAAATGATAAAAAATGTTTATAATATATTAAATTTATTGTAGAAACAAAAAATAAACAAAAATCAAAACGAAAAGTTATTATTAAGCTCTGTTTGTTTTCATTGTTTTTCATTAAAAATCTCCCTTTTTCTTCATAAAACCTCTATAACCAAATATTTTCATTTTTTACTAAATTCAAATTTAAAATTTTCTCTAAATTTATACTCACAATATTTCAAATAATAACATCATCACTACATTTTTCTTCTTCTTCTTTTTCCTACACAATTTTTGAAGAAACAATTCCCTAAAAAAAAAAAAATTCTCCCAAATATAAAAACCCTCTGTTTAATTTACAATCCAAATATTGCTTGAGCTTTTTTTTTTTTTTTTTTCATTTTGAAGCAAAAAGGGGTGGTTTTATTGATAGGAATTAGGAGGGTGAGCCGGGGGGATACAAGGGGGAAGGTGCTCCCAAAAGATGAAATCGGGCTTAGAGGCCTTGCCATAGGCAGTAAGGTTGTGAGCGGGGTGATTTTAGCTCTGCGGATCCAATTAACCAAGTTGAATGACAGGGTCCGTAAGAGACTGTGGGTCTCCGCACAAATAGCGCCTGTGTCGGATCGGTCCCCTTGCTCGTTATTGAGCCTGTGGATAACAGTCTCGGCATCACCTACATGCCAACTGAATGGCATCCTGAGCGACCATGGCCTCGGCCGTCTCAACCAATGTTATGCCAGGAAGCTTCCTAATGAAGCCAAAAAGTCAGTCATTTGTGCCTGTGAGGCTGCAGCCTGCTGCGTAGCTTGTCTTGGCAGCTCCGTACATAGCGGCGTCGAAGTAGAGTACCGTGCCAGAGGGCATGAGTGGATTGTCTCTGGCCAGCCGAAGTTGTCCGGTGCGTAGCTGGGCGGACTGAAAGGAATGAAGCCACTGTAGGGAATAGTGGGCAAGGCTGTGGGGGTCTTGAGGCATCCTCTCTTCAAAGAGGTGTAGATTCCTAGTCCTCTAGAAGTGGTAGAGGACAGCTGCCAGAGTTGCTGAATCCGAATCCGAATCCGAATCTAGGAGGGTGACGATGAGATCCTGGATCCACAGGTAAGCATGGGGTTGCGCAAAGGCCTGGATAGCAGGGCTGAGCGGGGTCAAAGTCCAGATTGCCTGGGTGTAAGGGCACAAGAAGAGCAGGCGGGATAGATTTATGGTCCCTTAGTTGTTGAAAGAGCACGTGGAGCCAAGAAGTGGTGGACTTTAGGGGGGATATCGAGTTTCCATAGTCGCTTCCACACTGGCGAAGGGCCACTGCAACTCAATGCGGCATTGCCTGAAAAAGGGGAGAACACACCAGTTAGTGACATATGGTAACCAGATTTCACAGAGTACAAACCATTAGGGGTCAAGGTCCTGAAAAAGGGGAGAACACACCAATTAGTGACATATGGTAACCAGATTTCACAGAGTACAAACCATTAGGGGTCAAGGTCCATGTCCATATGATAACCTGTGTTGTCTCCATGAGTCGTATAGATCGGGCCGCTTTAGCCTAGGGGCCCGACATGAGCTGTTGCATCCTTGGGAGGAGCCACTGCCTCGAGTTGTCATGAATGAAGTAGGATACTGAGAGCTCGGCCACCCCAGGAGGGGGAGTCAAGGCAACCTTATGAGGAGGGTCAGTGAGCCAAGGGTCCTGGAAAATTCTAGTCTCGTGCCCACTACCAACCCGTCGTTTAAGGCATGTCCAGATTGAGTCCCGCCCCTCTAGGATGGAGCGCCAGGCATAAGATGGGCGGTTGCCTACCCTTGCTTGCAGGAAGGTGTCATTGGGGAAATAGCGGGCTTTGAGGAGCCGGGCTAGTAGAGAGTCTGGGGAGGTGAGGATCAGCCAGGAACCCTTCCCTAACATTGCATTGTTGAACACTTCCAAGTTCTTGAACCCCAGGCCGCCCTTCGCTTTAGGAAGGCAGAGATGATTTTTCGGTTTCCAATGAATTTTGTGTCAGTCCTTAGTACTGCCCCACCAGTACCTAGTAGCGGTCGCATGGAGATCAGTGATCAGGGACTTCGGTAGTTTGAAACACAACATGGTGTAACTGGGAATGGCCTGGATGACGGCCTTGATAAGAATCTCATTTCCACCACTGGATAACTGCTTCATTCCCCAATTCTCCAACTTCTATCCTATGTGGTCGCGGATGTTTTTGAAGAGGTCCTTCTTGGAGCATCCAAAAATAGTGGGGAGCCCCAGGTATTTGTCGTGGGTAAATTTTTAGGGAATCCAGAACTTCCCGACTGGTGGTCGGGTGGGTATTGGGCATGAAGAAAATGGAGCTCTTCTTGTAGTTGATCAGCTGGCCCGAGTCCTGCTCATTATCTGGGCCTCCACTCTGGAGGTTGACCCGAGCAAGAGCGTATCTTTCGCGAAAAAGAGGTGGGTGATTGATAGGGCACCCCCGATAGATCTGGAGCCCCCTGGAGAGGTGTCGGGCGGCACTGTCCTGGATGATTAGGGATAGGGCTTAGCTGCAGATAATAAAGAGGTACGGTGACAGTGGATCCTCCTGTCTGAAACCCCTTGTAGGGTTAAGCTTGCTGAAACTATTCCTATTGAGGGTGAAGGCGAAGGACACTTTGGTGATACATCTTTCGATAAGGGTCACGAAGCATGGGTGAAACCTTAGGTAGCGCAAGGCCCAGAGCAAGAACGGTCATTCCACTCTGTTGAAAGCCTTGATTATGTCAAGCTTGACAAACATGGCCCCTGTTTGCCTTTGGACCTTGTGCATATGTAATGGTGAAGCTCGTGGGCAATGAGGACGTTGTCCGTGATGAGTTGCCTAGATAAGAACAAACTTTGTGAGTCAGCGATGATGGTTGGTAGGGAGGGTTTCATCCTGTTGGCGATGCATTTGGAAACCAGCTTGTAGGTTACGTTGCATAGGCTAATGGGCCGAAACTAGGTAATTTCCTTCGGGGACCTCACCTTGGGATGAGGACTAGGTTGGTCTTTTTGATGTGGGCAATCGGAGAATGCTCAGGATGAAAGCAGTCACGTCCGGCCTAATGATGGCCTTGACATGCTGATAGAATAGTGAGGGCTTCCCATCAGGGCCAGGTGATTTGTTAGGGTGCATTTGCTTCAGGGCCTTCCTGACTTCCGCCTCTGTGTACGAACAGATGAGGTCCTCATTCATCCAAGGGTGACCTTAGGTTGGATGTGGTCCAGGAGCTCATGTTGAAGGCTCACGGATGGGGTGGTTCTGAAGAAGAGCTTCCCGAAATGATCGGTGATAAGGTGCTCAATGTTCATGGACTTAGTGCACCACTGACCCGCCTGGTTCATAAGCTCTTTGATTTGATTCGTTTCACGGCGCTTATTGGCGAACCCATGAAAAAATGTCGTGTTGCGATTACCTTGCATGTACTAGTGCTGCTTGGCCCTTTGGTGCCACATATCATCCTCCATATCGTGGAAGCTTTTGAGCTAGAGCTGTGTCCGAGAAAAATCCTCCTTGGCCTCGACCGTGAGCTGTCCCTGCTGCTGGGATTGGATGCGGGCCGAGAGGGCTGTCACGTTTCCCGACAATTGCCAAATTCCTAGCTGGCCCAGGTTTGGAGCTTCTGGCAATAGCGACGGATGATTCGTGGGAGGTTGGGGGCCCCCACTTCCCAGCTGTCCCTGAAAAGTTGGAGGCAGTTCAAGGATTTGAGCCAACTCCGCTCAAAATTAAATTGGCGATGGTAGTGCCTGTGAGGAGGTGTTGTCCCCTCTTTGTGAATGCTAAGCACGATGCTTAGGTGATCTGTTCGCCAACTGCGTAGGTGGCTGACGGTAGAGAAGGGGAAAGAATGAAGCCAGTCGGCAGTGGCCACTACTCAGTCCAACCTGGCTCGGACTGTGTGGGACGCTGTCAAAAAGTGATACAAAGTAAAAGAAAAATGGTCAAACCTCAAGTCATTTAATCTACAAAAGAACAAAAAGTCATAGAAGCTATCAAGCTGCCATTGGAGCCTATGGCTAAGGCTCTCTCATACTCAGAATGGAAAAAGACTTTATTAAAGTCCCCGATGCATAGCCAGAGGAGGGATGTGCTAGCATGGAAGGATTTAAGGTCCGACCAGAATTGTTTCCTACCGGTCGTGCTAAGTTCACCATAGATGCCAGTGAGCTGCCACTGAGGCTCATTATTATCAAACATAACAACACAAATCAATATAATGGAAAGACTGAGACAAAATAAAAATTGTGATAGCTTTATTCCACAGCATGGCAAGGCCTTCAGAACATCCCCTAGAATCTATAGAGGTTCCGTTGAAGTTAAGGCTATACATTATATTATTCATGCGAACATAAGAGCATTTTGATTCCATAAGAAAAATGAATTGAGGCGAGATTTGCGAGACAAGCTCATACAAACCTCTCTCTGCACTAGGCCTGGAGAGCCCCCGGCAGTTCCAACTTAGGCAACTCATGGATCTCGGCTAGACTGGGCATCTGGGCCAGTTTGTGCTGTTGTATCTACTGGGCCCAGCAAGCCTAAGCTACTGCTAGGAGGTGCGACCGGGGGGGGGGGGGGGGGGGGGGGGGGGGGGAGGGCTCAATGGCCAGGAGACTGGACCGGGCCTGCTTGGGAGGGATATCGAGTGGGGCCTGCGGGGTGGGCATCAGAGTGGGCCCTATTCGTCGAGCAGGAGGACCCGCTTGGCAACCTTTTTGCTCCGGGATAGGCTGGTGTTACCTGCTCCTGCCCCCTTCTCCTTGAAATTGCACTGCTTGCTCCCTATGGGAAGGGGTGTCAAACACAAAGGGAACCTGCATGATATGTGTTTATTTTATTATGGCATCATTAAAATTAGGTCCAATTAAGTTTGAATCCAATTTATGTCCAGATGAGCCCTTAGGGCTTTAGCCCAAATTTGCAGGGGTAATGGGCTGGCCTTGTTCAGCTGGGCTGGCTTGATAGGGCCCGATAATCTGACGGTCTAGGCTGGGATGCAAAGGCCTTCCCCTTGTCAGTTGGGCCTGGCCGCCCAAAGGGTGGTGTTGGGCCAGCTCTAAACTCGAGTAGGGAAGCCTAGTGTGCTGGTGGGTTGTTGTTGAGGAGCAGCATCAGGTCCGCCGTGGTGAAGTTGCATCCGAAGGCATCTGCGGTGGTCAGGTGGGCGGGGCAACGGCATGGGGAGTAAAACGCCGGTAGTGTCCCTTCCAGGTGTGCCGAAATCCAAAACTGTAGCCCGATTGGGAGTTAACTTGTTCCGGCGAGGTAAGGGTGGCCTCATAATGGAGCCAGTTGCCAAACTCCAATTCCTTGGACTTGTCTTCATCTATGGCTAGAGCTCTTGCTTCACACTCTGGGAGGGAGTGCGTTAGGCAGCCACAGTAAAGGCAAAAAGCAGACAGTTGCTCAAATTGGAAATAAACCATCTCCGACCATGCTCCGTGTCACTGTTGGCGAATCGGGGGAGCAGTTTAGACCACCGGAGATTAATTTGCACCAGGAGAGCAGTTCCGATGTGGATCTCGTCGGCAGGAAGACTAAGTTGAAGGAAAGTACCAATGGAGTCACCAATGTTCCAGTCCATCTCGAGAGTCATAAGTTCCAATGGGAGACCGTACACGTTTGTTCAAATTGGGCAATTAGTAAAAACCACCCGATGGGTCGGGGTGCTCAGGTCCATGATCTAGAGGAGGACTAGACTTCTGCTGAAATTCCATGGTTGCCCGTCGAGAACCCGGCCTCTGTCAGCGGTGGACACAAACCAAAACACAATGAGATTCAAGTCGACCAACATGCCGTTGCCGGGCAGATCCAGATGTTTTTCATGACTTGGACCATGGCTCCCACGTTTTTTCGGCGGGAGGAGACAATTCTTGCAGCGAGGAAGAAGGGGCCTGGACGGCTACAAGAGTTTTTCTGGTGGGGACCGGAGCAGCAATAACTGGGGCAGCTTTGCCACCAATGTTGAGCATGGAGTAGAGGAGTTACAGATCGGGCGCCATGTCGAGAGGGGGGATCGGAGTAGACGCCAGGGGAATCGGGGAAGAAGAGGAGGGGTCCAAGGGTTGACTCGCGACAAGGTCCGACGAGTTTGACTAGGGTAGTGTGCTTGTCGATATCGAGAGCTGTTCTATATAAAGGCAGCTGACAGCAAGGAGACAGCCTAGGAACCCTAGGGCTGGCTTCTACGACGCCATGGATGAGGAGAAAGTGATGCCTAAAAGGGGTGAAACCCTAACTGGGTGGGTTAGAGAGAGACGGTCTCGCCGCTCTCTAGAAACATGAGGTGAATGATTCCGTGCTGATGACATATCAAAACATTGCTTGAGCCAGTCTCTAAAATAGTGAAAGGGTAGTCCATAGTGGCGTAGTGCATATATACTTGTGGGAAAAATTACATTTCTATTTTATATTTTTTAACTAAGTGGCAAATATAGTCTATATATTTCTTTAAAAACTATCAAATTTAGTCCACAATATTTTCATTTTTTTATTCAATCTTAATCCAAAAGACGAAAAATTTACCTGTGAAAAATGAGTTTAATCAAGACAAAAGCTAAAAGATTACATTAAAAAGTGAAAATAAAATGTAAAATGTAAATTCAAATATTGTCCCTGCACTTGACTCCAATCAATATCGATCTTTAATTACGGGTCCATACCTTCAATTAACTGCATCTTAGAAAAGAGATAAATTTTGTTCTTTTTCAGTCTAGCCAGCTATAGACTCTAGACAAAATGTACTAATCAGTTAATTATCACGTTAATTGTCAATAATTAAAGTTAGAGAATACCCATTAATATTTCTGGTCCTTGAGTTCCTTTTTCAAAATAAAATAATATGTATTCAATTTCTACATCAACTTATAAAAATATTAACTTATAGACAATAATTTTGGGTGATGCTGAATCTCCTAATTAAGTTGACAATAATAATAACAATATTAAAATAAAATCATTGACCCAAACTCTAAGGTGGATCGGTCAATCTGTCTGACCCAAAACAACCTGCGGAGTACCACCCATTACCAATTAGCATTAGCAGGATATAAAATTAAAAGGCAATAGAACAAAGTTAAACTGATCTTGCATATAAATTTTTTTTTTTCCCCGTTGTGGGAGTAGCTAGTAACTAGGTGCTTAAAATTATTTAAAAAGTTCAAAAGGGAAAAGAAACTCATATCATTTTCCGTTCTACTAAAAGGTTTATTTTCAATTTTTTTTTCCCAACAAAAAAGTTAATTTTCAAATTTTTTACTCTTTTAACCCTTATTAATTTAATAATGCTCCATAATTAATCTCCATTTAAAAAATAAGGACATGAGTTGAGTAAATTGTGACAAATTAACAATTTTAAGTATTGTATCTTAAAATTCATAATAAATTGTACAATTAAAACTGAACTTCTCAGATGAAATTTACGATGATACATAGAACGGATGTTGTAGCACTTAATTAATTAAGCAAATGTTTCAAATGGTCATACAGCGTCAACTGTGCGTATGTGTGTGTTTTGGTAAGCAACCATAATATAGATAGTCTATAGTAATTTATTACTTGACCATTTGATTTTCCTTAGTTGAGAGATACCTGAAGCAAGAGTCAACTGCTGCCGTTTAAGCCTCCTTTTACCATCCAATTCCCCCTCGTGTTAAAAAAACATACCCCACCCTTTCTATGTTTTTTTTTTTTTTTTTTTTTCCTTTTCTCTACTATAAATATGTGTTACTTTCATTCCCATTCTGAAATATTGTCTTGTGTATCAGTAATTAAACTTATAACTACGGCTCTCTCGTTTTGAACAAATACCCATTCTTATTATTGTTATATATCTCCTCTTCCTACATTACATTTGTCCAAACAAAAACCTCAAAAATGGAAATGTTTGTACGAGGAAGCTTTCTTATAGCCTGCTTCTTCACCCTTTTTGTGTACTCCGGTTCATGTCTTAGCGCCTTCCATTTACAGGCGGATCAGCATTATGGCTCTCCGCGCAGAAATCCCGACTTCTCCAAGCCGGAGTCTGGATGTACGATGAGACCCGGCGGGCGACATTTATTGAGAGTACTGAAAAATGATCAGTTGGAGAATTCAGCAAGGAGGTCCAGGGGAAGATTGCCACCCCGGTCGTCATCGTCAACCGGCCGATATGTGGTGAATGTGGACAAGTTCCGAGCCACAGCTGACGGGAATGATGATACTCAGGTACTTTAATTCAAACTAAGTGTAACACGCAGTCCTAATATCAGGATCCAGAACGGTAAATGACACATGAAAAGTGTAACATAACATCGTGACGAGTGTTTAAAGTTTAAAATTGCATGTAGTAGCCAATGAGAGTGATCGATCTCTCTTCTTGCGAATTTAACCTGCCTCACATTGGTTGTTCAAAAGCTTTTGAAATAGTTAAGTACAATATTGTGGATTATGGGTTGGGAAGGTGTTGAAAAAAAGAAGCAATATTTGAATCCAGTTCCATACCTACATTGCTGCTGAACGTGCCCATTTTCGTCGTCATGGGTTAGTTGCATGCTAAGTTGTTTTACCATCGAATACGTGTTGCTTGGTAGCAGTAAAATGCGTTACACACGAAACGTTTTTAATTAATTAACCCTCATAATTTTATTTATAAAAAAGGGAAACTTTTAAAAAAGTGTATGTGATTTGAGAAATTACAAATACACCCCTAAGGTTTAGCAAAGCTATCTTTCAGTTCCCTACTATTGATAAAAGGACAGTAAAGGTATTTAATTTGTCATTTCATACAAATTCAGGAGGTATTGACAGTTTTATCGAATTTCATGGGGAGTTTGTAATTAATTTAAGTAACTTTTAATATTATTCATTAAAAAAAAGTTATTTGCATTCGGTTGTTCAATAATTTTGAGGTTCCAATATCTAAATCAATGATCATTATGATTCATGACAGGAGATTAATTAATTAAGAGTAATTCATTAAATAGATTATGGGTTTAATTTCTTTTCAGGCATTCATGGCAGCTTGGAAGAAGGCATGCTCTATTAAACAAAGTATTTTCTTGGTTCCAGCAAGAAAAGTGTACCATCTTAAGCAAATAAATTTTGAAGGTCCTTGCCAACCCGGTATTACAATGAGGGTACGTTAATATATGTTGGTTAATTCCTACGTATGAAAAAAGTCTTGTTTTCCATCCTAATTTAGGAATTAATAGTAGCTTCATGTGTAATATAGATTCAAGGAAGTATCAGAGCTTCAACAAAGAGGTCAGACTTTGAAAAGGATTCAAGAATTTGGATTAAGTTTGAAAACCTGAATGACTTCACTGTTGATGGTGGTGGAGTCGTCAGTGGAAATGGCCAAGTTTGGTGGCCTAAGTCTTGCAAAATTGACAAATCACAGGTTAGCTTGCACCTCCTTATAATTAGCCTGAAAATTTTAAATTAATTCTTTTTATACCACATTAATTAAGTACATAATTTAATCACATGCACTCCCGATCTTTTTTGTTTCTACAAAAGTGTATAGTATTATTTTTATCGTTTATAATCAACTTTCTAATTTTTGAAATACACTTTAAGTTACTATTTGAAACTCTATTTTTGAAAGAGTAATAATATAGAGAGTAAGACATATAAGAGTATTTTAGGGTGATAATTTCTTTTCTTTTTTTTTGAAAAATTGATATATATATAGCTTATAGGAAGTATTTTCAAGGGACTAACATGAGTTTATTTCCTTCTTCTTGTGCAGCCATGTGTTGGTGCTCCAACGGTACGTTTATTTATAACCCACCAAATTATGATAGAAAAAAAAAATTCAATTAACACTATGATTAATATACTTTTAATTGTACATTGGACTATGTAATGCTTAGTGACGTCTTTATTTATTTCCATTTTTTATTTTTTTATTTTTTTTTTTGGGCTACAGGCTATGACTTTTTCAAAGTGCAATAACCTTAAAGTGACGCATCTGAAGATTAAAAATGCACAGCAAATGCATTTAACCTTCCATGATTGTGTGAACGTTGAAGTATCAAATTTGAAGGTAAAATCCAAAGGAACAAGCCCAAACACAGATGGAATTCATGTCACAGGATCTAACAATGTTCAGATCATCAATTCCGACATTGGAACAGGTAAATATCAAAAAGATTTTACGAAATTAATTGCAGATATAATATATCTATTTTCTTAAATAAATAAAAAAAACCGTTTACTTTTTTTACGTTTATAATTTAATTTAAAATATGGAATTCAGGTGATGACTGTATCTCCATAGTAAGTGGATCTCATAACGTCCGAGCCATAGGGATAAAGTGTGGACCCGGCCATGGAATTAGGTATTTATTTATATAATATATCATCTCTTTTTTCTCCTCAATTTATAAAAATAAATATTTTCTTTTTTTTTTCTCTGCATTCTCTATCACATTTTCTGAAATTTGGAATATATATATATATATATATATATATTTTTGACTTGGTTTTTTTCACAACTTTTAGCATTGGAAGTCTTGGAAAAGATGGTGCTGAGGACCATGTCTCCAATATTCTTGTGAGTGGAGCAACCTTTACAGGAACCACCAATGGAGTCAGAATTAAAACTTGGCAGGTAATTAGTCATGATGATTAATTAATTAAGGAAATTACCAATTTGCACATTCTATTTTGATTTCTTGCAAGTTTAGTGATATATATGATCAAATCACTAGGAAATAATAATACTATCACTAAAATTATCTAACGAAGTGCTAGCAACATTAATATATTTCTTTTTTTTTTTTTCACAAAGGGCGGACGAGGATACGCAAAAAATATCGTCTTCCAAAATATTATGATGCAAAACGTGACAAATCCCATAATCATCGATCAGTACTATTGCGACAAAAAAGAACACAACTGTCAAATGCAGGTACTCCCCCTCTCTTCCTAGTTAACACTACAAAACGAGCCACGTTGCTCCAAGTAATTATAATTAAAATGAACCTTAAATTTAACAAATTCTTCATATATTTTTGTTGCAGAAAAACGCTGTGCATGTGGAGAATGTGTTATACAAGAACATAATGGGAACGAGTGCATCCGATGAAGGCATAGTGTTTCAATGCAGCGAATCATTTCCATGTGAAGGTGTTACCATGCAAAATGTTAAATTAAAGCACATAAATGGACGCAGCAGCATGGCTTCTTGTGCAAATGTCAACGTTGAAGATTTGGGGGCAAACACACCTCGATGTCGTAATTAATAATTGGAACCAGATTTATATTTTAATAGACAATTAAACTAGTAAAAATTGCAGAAGTCGTGTATAATTTAGTACGAAAAATGAGATTTCGTGTTAAATCTCATATGTCCCTTCGTCAAAGGAACATAAACCTTGAAGAAAGTGGACGTACATATGTATTCTCGTTACAATTTACAAATGGAAATTTGATTTTCAGTCTTGTGTGTTTCTCTTCTCTCTTAATTTGTATTTTATTAGTCAATATGATGACATAATTGGAGAATGTGAAGAAATCTATTGGTTTATATTCATTTGGTGGTTGTTTTTCACATCTAACGGTTGTGTTTGCTTCCTACTGTGGCTGGCCCTGCAAAACCAACACAAAGGGGACATTTTTCCTGTGTAGAATGAAATGAAGGGAGACATCTTTTCGTTTATGTGATGATATAATTGGGTAATGTGAAAAATCTAAGAGTTCATATTCATTTGGTGTTTGTATTTTTTTTCATCCGACAACTATGACATAAGTAGAAAATGCGAGGAAATTGAAGGGTTGAGATTAGGTGGTCGTGTTCTCTTATATTAATGGTTGTGCTTCTTCTCCACTAGAAACCAACAGATTTTGTTTTTTTTAAATGTTTTATATATGGATACAGTTTATAGACCTCTAAATAAATATGGTAGAGCATGCCATTTACACCCATGCTTCTTTCCAATACAGGAGATCAACTATGTTATTGTCGGTACTTATCTGCTTAGAACAATTTATTATCTTTTTTTACCTCAAAATTTTGGTGTGGTTGTTGGTAGCATTTTCGTTATGTTTTGTGTATATCGTAAATATGTAGGCAATGAAATATTGTAATGCTACGATGGAAGTTTTATTCTTTAGTTTCTAATGGCAAATCTACATTTACATCAATACCAATGTGTGCCAACTTCCGCACAGTCATTCCCTATTAAAATTACTGCTCTCGTAATTATTTCAATTTTCCGCAATAGTATATTTCTCATATTACAGGGTGTCGTGCATAGTGCAGTTTAATCCACTAGTATAATTAATTAAGAGTTCCTGCCGTTTACAAAATTTCAAAATAACCACCTTAGAATGTGAAAAGTTACTTACTGTTCCCTCTTTACAATTTGGATTAAAGTAAAAAAATGGACAAAAACTATAGTAATATACATAAATTTGTTACATAAAAAATTCATCAATTCAAATATAAAAAATTCAAAAATTCAATTAAAATGAAAAGAAAACATTGTGAAAATATGAAGATATGATAATTCTTATTATAAGAATAGAGAAAAGAAATTAGAAAGAAAAAATGCTAGAATTTCTAGAAAAAAAGATTAAAAAGACATCAAATGTTTTAAATGTGGGAAATTAGGGAACTATGCAAATAAGTGTAAATTAAAAAAGAAAATAAGTTCTTTAGAAATAGATGAAGAGTTAAAAGACAAGATTTCTAAAATATTATTAGAAACAAGTTCTAGTTCTGAGTCATCTGAATCAGATGAAGAGAATGAAATAAATTTTTCAGAAAATGATTTATCAAATGAATCAGATTGTGCTTGTAGCATAAAAAATTCTTGTTTAAAACAATTAAATGATATTTCTGAAAATGAAGAATTTTATAAAATTATGTCTCAATTCAAAGACCTAAATGTTTTAACAGATAATAGTTTGTTAGAATTTTTAAAACAAATTAAAAATTCGGAATTAAGATAAAAAATAATTGATGATATTCAAAATCTTCCTTCAACTAGCAAAAATAATAATGAAAATGATTTTGAAAATAAGATATATAATGAACCATACTCTATGATAGAGGTTCAGAAATTAATGAAAGAAAGAAGTAATACTCTAACTTCTAATACTTCAATAAATGATTTAAATAATGAGGTAAGAATTCTTCAAAAAGAGATTCAGTTTCTTAAAATGGAAAATATTGGTTTTGAACAAAGAATTTCTAAATTAGAATCAAAAGGAAAAGAAATAATTACTTTTCAAGAAGAAAAACCTCCAGATAGTGAAGAACAATTTTTAAGTTCTTTAGATATTATTACTACTCAAAAGTGGTATACAAAAATTATGCTCTTAATAGATAATAGTTTTCAAATTGAATTAACTGCATTAATTGATAGTGGTGCAGATATAAGTGTAATACAAGAAGGTATAATACCTACCAAATATTTTCAAAAAACTACTCATAGTTTAAGGCATGCTGGAGGAGAAAAATTAGATATTCAGTTTAAACTCCCGAAAGCATATATTTGCAAAAATAAAGTTTGCATTCCAGAAAGTTTTTTATTAGTTAAAAACATTACAAATCAAGTTATACTTGGAACTCCTTTTTTGAAAAAATTATATCCTATTTATTACATTGATTCTAAAGGGTTAAAAGGAACCTATGAAAATAATGAAATAAATTTCCAATTTATAATGGAACCATTTTCAAAAGTATTAAATACTATAAAAGAAAATATTTTTAGAAAAAAGAACCAATTAAAGTTTTTAAAGCAAGAAATTAATATTTTAACAATTGAAGAAAAACTTCAAAATCCTAAATTACAGGATAAGATAAAATTAATAGTAAATAATTTCTCATTAGAAATTTGTAATGATCATCCAAATGCTTTTTGGAATAGGAAAAAGCATATTGTTAGTCTTCCATATGAAGATGATTTTGATGAAAAGAAAATCCCGACAAAGGCTAGACCTTGTCAAATGAATTCTGAATATTTAGAATTATGTAAAAAAGAAATACAGTCTCTTTTACAAAAAGAATTAATACAACCTTCGAATTCTCCGTGGTCATGTACTGCATTTTATGTTAATAAACATAGTGAAATTGAAAGAGGAATACCCAGGATGGTAATAAATTATAAACCTCTTAATAAAGTCTTAAAATGGATTAGACATCCAATCCCTAATAAAAAGGATTTATTAGATAGATTATATGATTCGATAATATTCTCTAAGTTTGATTTAAAATCAGGATATTGGCAAATTCAAATTAATAGTAAAGATCAATATAAAATAGCTTTTACTGTCCCAATAGGGCATTATGAATGGAAGGTTATGCCTTTTGGTCTGAAGAATGCTCCTTCAGAATTTCAACAAATAATGAATGACATTTTTATTCCTTATAGTGAATTTATCATTGTTTATATTGATGATATCTTAGTATTTTCTAAAGATATTGAAACTCATTTTAAACATTTAGAAATTTTTAAGAAATTAATTATTCAAAATGGTTTAGTTATATCTAAGTCAAAAATGAGTTTATTTCAAACAAAAATTAGATTTTTGGGTCATAACATTGAAAAAGGAAATATTATTCCCATTAATAAAAGTATTGATTTTGCTTCAAAATTTTCTGATGTAATTACAGATAAAACTCAATTACAAAGATTTTTAGGAAGTTTAAATTATATTTCTTCCAATTATAAAAATTTTAATGAAGATACTGCAATTCTTTATGATAGATTAAAGAAAAACCCTAAACCCTGGTCAGAAAGTCATACAGCGGCAGTTAGACGAATTAAGTCTAAAGTAAAATCATTACCATGCTTAATGATTGCAAATCCAAATTTGGATAAGATCATAGAAACTGATGCCTCGGAAATAGGTTATGGTGGAATTCTAAAACAAAAATCAAAAGAAAATAAACAAGAATTCCTTGTTAGATTCTTTTCAGGAAAATGGTCTGATAGCCAGAAAAATTATGCTACTGTAGCTAAAGAAATCTTAGCTATTGTGAAATGTGTTTTAAAATTTCAAGATGATTTATATAATCAAAAGTTCATTATTAGAACAGATTGTAAATCTGCAAAATTCATGTTTAATAAGGATTTTAAGCATGATGTCTCTAAACAAATGTTTGCAAGATGGCAGGTTCATCTAGCCCCATTTGATTTTGAAATTCAATATAAAAAGGATGAAGAAAATAGCCTTTCAGATTTTTTGACTAGAGAATTTTGAATGATGGCTGATCATAATAATTGCAGGTTGATGCTCCCGAGGGGAAGGGCTTCGGGCCCTTACCGTGGACGAGGAGGACGAGGAAATATTCTCGCCCAGCATGGTGGAAGAAGATTGGTAGTAGATAATATTTCTGCTAGAAGGAGTATGTCTCCTGAGAATCCTTTATATGAGGAATTCATGGAGTTTGTAACTCAAAGAGAAAGGGACAGTAATACAGCTTCGTCATCATCATTTTCAAAGATTGTTGGGGACGAAGAAAATGAAGATCATATGGCTTCATACCATCAGAATAATCATAAAGAGGTTATAATCCTCTTAGAAGGCAAAGATTTGCAATGGCTCAATGATCCATGGATGCTAATGCAAAGGTATTTGGACAGCTCATCATATGTTGAATTGGCTTATAAGCCAAGATCTTATTTCGAAAATATTTTGAAATTTTCAGGAAATTGTGAAATAACACATTTTACGGGTGCTGATAGTTCCCAAAATATTTATAATTTCAGCAAAATTATTATTAAGCATATTATATCTGCTGATGAATGGGGTTTATCAACCTTAAAGGATAGAGAATATCTCCATCCAGAACAAAAAGTTTTGATTAAATTCAAATATTGGGATTATATTGAATCCCTTACTAAAGTATTTCTTTATGAAAATCCGAGAAGGAAACATTCTTGGTTTATAAAAATTTGTGCTGATGTTTATAACAAACAAATACCAAATTGGTTTGTAAATTGGTGGTTAAATTTTGGTCCATCAATCAAGGTTTTACCTGAACCTTTTAAATCATTATATGCTGATTGGGTGAAGATTTCACCTAAAACATGAGTTTGGATAATAATCATCCCTGGAATGATAATATCGCTCCAATGTATTTTTTCATTGAATTTTCTATTCCTTGAATCTGGAAATGGGTTCTAGAAGTGAGTTATACTCCAGAAAAGATCCCATGTCTAAAAAGAGTCGGTTATACCAAATTTTGGGACAAATTGGTCAAGAAAGATGCTGCTACTGGCGAAATTCAGGGCCAGGAATTAATTGATCAAATCAAGCAGAAGCTGCAGGAATATCAGCAGAAGAAGGAGTCAGCTCCAAGGGATGATATCAGCCCTTTCCAGTAAATTCATAGGATGCTGCAGATGCAAAAAGGAATTGTTTCCAGAGAAGAAATAATTGCTTCATATATGGATCTTTTGAAAAAAGGATCTATCCCAGAATATGGAGGATACAAAATCTGATGTTTCTATGACCAGTCAAGGACATTGCCTTGCAGGAGAATCTCAAGAAGATGAAGAGGTCGACATCGACATCGATGAGATGTTGCTGGCAATAAAAGTTCAGTGACCGGTTCTACCTGTAAAAACCCCAAGAATAATTAACATAGGCGGTTGCGGACTTCACCGACAGAAATACTGTGACGGACTTCAAAATTAATAATTTGGAATCCGTAGGATACTGTAGCGGATTTAAAATTAAAAATTTCAAATCCGTAATAGTTCAAGGCAGAATCTGCCTATAAATATGTATTAGTTTAGTCTGAGGAGGCATCACTCAACTCCACTCGGAATCCCGAGAACCTCCCTTCTCTCCCTCTTGTACATCATCCATCTCTCTCCTTGTAATCCTTTAAATTTTCTTTTTTAATACATATCCCCTTCCTCTTCAAGGACAAGATCTTGAAGACACATTTTCAAGTAAGTTTTATTTAAATTCCTATTTTTAATATTTTTATTTTCATGGTTTAAAACTAAGTATTTAGCCTAATGGCAGGCTAAATACTTAGTGTTAAACCATGAAATCTGATTATCTGATTTTCCTGTAATGATAATGATTCTATATGTTTGAATCATTCTATTGTTCTGGTATTAATTGAGAAGTATGGGTTGTTGAAGACAATCAGGCATCTGTATATTATTTAAAGGATGGTTAGGGTCGAGCCCGTTGTTAGCCGTGGATAGGCGTTTTAGGGCGTTTTACCCATTTGATCTCCTTTAGATAATTTATCAGGTTGACAGATTGAATTCAGTGTAATGAATTCCTTGTATTTAAAATAAATGATTTTACTACATTATATTTACTTAGACCTTTACTTTCTAAGTGTGAGTTATAATTATAAGTCATATATTATTATTTTAGTAAGGATATATAAAGTAAAAAATAAAATTATTCTGTTAGAACAAAAATTAATTTAAAAATATGACTTTTTGTATGATATAAAAAGACTACATCTTTTTCCTTCTTATTATTGTACTTATTTTAATGATAATATCGTATAATCCAATTAACAATAAAAGACAAATGAATAAAGTGTTCTATGAGGTAAGGAAAATTTAGAAATGAAGTTATATTTTTAGAATAGAAAGCCTATGTTTGTTTTGTAACTTATATAGAGAATTTTTTTTAATTTTTATTTTTTGTGGAAATGTTTTTTTTAGGTAAGAAATTGTTTTCTGAAAATTATATAAGAAAAAGTTAATAACGATGTTATTTTAAAATAATGCGAGTCTAATTTAAAAAAAAAGAAATTAAAAATTTTAAAATTTAAACTTGAAAAAGGGAGAATCTTTGGCTATAAATTTTTTTTTATTTTAAAAAGAACAATTTTTCTTAAAATATAAAAGCAAATAGAGCCTAAGGTCTTAAAATAGCAGATATGAAAAGGATGGAGTCGCTGGGGAATGCCTGCCAATGCTAATAAGTGATATTTTCACATAAAATAGCAGCAGGAGCTGGCAATCACTGTGATGAGGTGGGTTGCAGATTGTGTGTGTTGGGCTGTGGGCCAGACAAAAATCTCATTTACAATTTACAGAAGACGGAAGCAGCGCCCCGTGGGTTGCCCATTATTAAATTCAGCTTGGCATTTACGTACCACCAATAGTCAGGGTGACAATTTGTGTCGTATCCAGATAATAGCGTTTAGATTGGTGGGTGAAGTGGTGGAATTAGAAAATGCATTTTAAAATTTTTTAAGGAGTTCATATATATGAATAAATTTTTTTGATAGTTAAATACATTAAAAAAATTAAATAGTTAAATATGCCTGGCTAATAAGAGTGAAGAAGGGGTTGGAGGGGTCCGGAGACCCTCCTTACCTTGGATTCGCCTTTGTGTTCACATGTCGACATTTCACAACCTTAACCTTACTTATTTAGTTATTCGTATTATTCATATCGACCTATATAATTTATGAACATTTTGAGTCAGTGTCAAATTATTGTATTGTAGTATAACTTATTTACATTGTCAGGTTGGCCGATTCACGTGGCGGTATTCTCAACTATAACTTTACCCATTTAATTATTCAAATTATCTCTATTAACCCATCAACTCATTTAACCCACATACCCGGTAACACTCAATCTTAATTCGCTTATTTCGTGTAGTATTAAAATATTTTTTGCCCTACACAACATCCATTAACGTGGATTTGGCCAATGTGCACTTGGACTTGGACCTCTTCATAAAAGATGACAATGCTAGAGAGCTTTTGCATGTGTACGTTTTCGTGTACCTTCGTATGCATGAGGTCATCCTTTTTAAACAACATTGTAGAGATTCAATGGTATCACATAAACCCGATCCGTGTATAAGATCACCTCTCTAGTATCAAGTGCATATTTCTTTTCTTCAAATTGATACCCGAAAAAGAAATAATTCAAAATCTTAAGAATTTGTATCAAACAAGTTTATACATGTGACCAGATTTGGAAGGTCATCGACCCACTGGGTTTTTTTTTTTTTTTTTCCTTCCTTTTTTTAATGTTGATAAAATTGCTTGATAAAACACAATATATCTTTAGGAACACTGAATATCTTCTCAAGTAATTTCTGATACCCGATGAATCGACCAAAGTCGGATGAACAACTACCAAACTCATATATTAATAATAAAAAGGCGTGCCTATGTCATTCTAACGCTCAAGTCACTAAACAAATATTGATAAAGAAGAAAGCGAGAGAACAGTATGAAAAAAAAACTTGCGTACCTTTTTCAGTTTGAGACTGTAGCTTTTATAGGAATATTTTTTTGAGTCCGTTTAGCCTTCAAACCATAACCAACGCATGTCATTTATGACTGCCTTGCCTTATGCCTTTCCGTAACCCACCAACGGATTTCTTGTCTTAAAATCTTGTAACTGACCAACATTAGCAGTTAATGTTATTTGCCTGGATCTTTGCCACTATGCCCAGGATTCGATAATTAATGCTTCTTATTGCTCTTAGTCAAATAACGCCCCCTTACCTTACGCGTAGCCTTTATTATAGTCTTATCTACGTTCTTCCCTATTTTGTCCTTCATTCTATAACTCCCAAATTCAGAGAACTCCCAATTCTGGCTTAACGTTTTAACCTAACCAAATCCGGATAACTCCCAATTCCCCCTCAATCTCTTTAGCCTTTATTTGTACATGGGCCTTTTAACTTTATCTAAACTAAGCCCAATGACTTACTCACTTTTAGATACACCAACAAGGCCTTCAAGCATTATGTTTAACTCCTATGAACATAACGGTTAACTAAATTTATTCTTGTTTTTCGAAAAAGAAACCCTTGGTCTTTTCCTATCCCGACTTTAGTACCCCTTGATACACAAAAAGAAACCATTTGTCTTTTGTACCCCAACTTTAGTACAACTTGATACACCATTGAATCCAGCATAAACTTAAAACACGACCAAATTCGTACCTTTACATTTCCAATCTATAGCCCCCATTAACCACCGCTAAAGTAACAAAATTACTTAAGGCATTACTTTAACCTAAGAAGATCCTGCCGCCTTCACTGTTGCAAGAGATAATTAAACATTAAAGGAGTTAACTAAAGCCAGAATTTCAAATTTTCAAAATTTTATGAGATAAGACAGAACAAATACCTATCACTTCATGTTACTTGGTAAGCGGGACACGGTAACATTGATGGAGAAGACGTGTAATCATTACTTTTCGTCTTTCATATTCCTAGACGCCTATTCAATTTTCACAAAGCAATCTAAGCTAGTGACATCAACCACAATGCCATGTCTGTCTAGTTTCCCGTTTTTTTTTTCGAGAACACGATTTTGGTAAGGTAAAGATTCTTCTCAAAGCCTTACCAATAATTTGTGCCAATCCATTTTGTTTTGTTAATAATTAAGATCCACTATTTCGGCTAATCCGTATAAAATCTCATCACCACGCTAAAATTTTACACCTATCCCAATTGTTGTCTACCAATTTTCTAGTAATTTGTCATCAACTTCACCCTTCACCTTACCGAAAATTTGTCAAGCTTCAAAGATCCATAGCTATGGCGGACCAAGGAAGTTCAACAACTAGAGGCTCTAAGCTAGGCCAGTCTTCTTCCTCCTACCTCCACTAACATTATAGGAAACCCTAGTTCTGATAGTACACCAACCTGATACAATTCCATACCCAGTCAACAAAGGCCAAGTCTTCAACCAATTCAGGTCAAGTCGAGCAATGTAGGAGCTAGAATCAACTGCCCATATCTCTTCTAGTTTGTTGCAGATATTTTTCCATTATGTTTTGCATTATGTACGCTGAAGTAGGGCAGATTTTTCTGGGATAGGTTAAGAAGCTATCCCTATAAATTCAGTTCTCAAGTTATGAATAAAGGCATAAAAAATCCAGAATTATTCTCTACCCTTAGCTTCTGCCCATCTAATTCTAAGTCCTTAACTAGACACAATATCTGGTATCAGATACGGTCAATTCTGATCGATTCCGATGGACACCTGCAACAAGTCGAATGTGGAGTTCAAGCATGAGGTCAGTGAGACTCTTGATCTTCATGAAGCCCAGTTCGAGCAAATCAACCTTGCCCTCCAAACTATCCTCGCGTGACTTGACGGCCAAGCTCTCTCCACCGACCGAAATCCCTTTGGATCCACCTCCACCAACTATAATCCTGCTCACCCCAACCCCTGCCAGTTCCAAAACATTGATCCCCGCCTTCAGTTTCCCCGCTTCTTCGGCAACGACCCCGTTGGCTAGATTTGCAAAAGCGAACAGCAATTTGCTTATTGTAGCATCACCGATGACAAAAAAGTTCCCCTTGTCACTCTACACCTCTATGGAGTGGGTTTTCAGTGGCACCTATGCATCACCAAAAGGA
Organism: Leptodermis oblonga; assembly: GCA_016801395.1. NCBI lineage: Eukaryota > Viridiplantae > Streptophyta > Magnoliopsida > Gentianales > Rubiaceae > Leptodermis > Leptodermis oblonga. The sequence goes on from CM028755.1 coordinate 28,052,856, forward strand.
AAGGGCCACTGTCTTGGCCGGAATTTACCACTGCACTGCTTGAACGATTCGAGCCAACCGAGTTCGAAGAGCCCGCTGAGGGACTCCCCCATCTCAAGCTAACCTCAATGGTCAAGGCGTACCAAGAGAGTTCTGAACAACTCTCCAACCGTGTAGATGACTTTTCAGACACTTTACTTGGTCGGTTGTTCTAGTGCTGGCCTCCGGGATGATATCCGATACGACGTGAAGGTGAAATAACCCAAACCGCTGGTCACGACAATTAGCGTGACACAACTGATCGAAGAAAAACTCACTCTCCAAAAAAAGACCCCTACCTCTTTTTCCCATCCTTTTTACTGCAACACCACCACCACTTTAACCACCACCCACTCCATCTCCACCGCCTTTCCCCCAAGCATCCTGGGTCTGGCGCTACCCACCCCTCCTCCTATCACCAACACCCTTTCCAGCGACTCTCCCTATAGGAATCCCAGGCTGGCTGTCTACAGCGCCTCTGTTACTATTGCAATGAGAAGTGGATCATCGGCCACTAATGTACCAAACCACAGTTATTCATGCTCATCGACGACCCCTGAAGAAGCCAGTGATGACTAACCTGACATGAACCTCGACCCCACTATCGAGTCCCAGCCGGAGGTCTCTTTCCAAGCCATTGTTGGCTCTGACCATCCACGCTTTGGTTGCATGGCCACATCAGTACCTACCAGGTCACGGTTCTCGTCGATAGGGGTAGTACTCACAACTTCATCGACAAAGCCCTTGTCCAGAAGTTGGGCCTCCTAATCCAGAAGGAAACCCACCTTGCAAGTCATGATCGCCAACGGCGACCAGATTGAATGCTTGGGTAGCTGTTCCAGTTTGGCGATTCGGATATAAGGACTCCTTCTGACGGCCAATTTTTATGTCGTGCCCGTTGCCGCTTGCCACCTTGTATTAAGAATTCAATGGCTTCAGACACTGGGCTCAATCAAAACGGACTACCAAGCCCTCACCATGGCCTTCCAGCAGAATGGGCGCCGCCAGGTTCTTCAAGGGGCCTGGCCCAAGTCACTGCCGACAAAGAACTCCAGATTGCGCACAACTTGAGCTTGTTACTCACCATCAGCTCATTAGAAAAAAAAAAAAAAAACCCCCCAACCCCTCAGCTGACCCAACCACCAGATTTACAAACGGTCCTCGCCGAATTCACCCACACTTTTCGGACTACTGCCCAACCCCCCTCCCCCCCTCCCCCCCCAAAGCTAACATGACCACAAAATTACTCTCCAACCCCACGCTACCCAGTCAACGCCGTACCCTACCATTACCCGTACTTCCAAAAGATGGAGATTGAAAAAATGGTCCGAGAATTACTTGACACCCACCTCATTCGCCCCAGCACCAGTCCATTTTCCTCCCCTGTCCTCTTAGTGAAAAAGCCTGACGGCTCTTGGCGCTTTTGCATTGACTACCTTGCATTAAATACTATTACCATCAAAGATAAATTCTCAATCCCAGTCATTGATGAACTTTTGGATGAGCTTTTTGGGGCTCGGTATTTTACAAAATTCGATCACACTGCAGGCTACCACAAAATCCTGGTATGTAAGAGGATGATATCCCAAAGACGGCTTTCCGTACCCAATACGGTTACTATGAATTTGTAGTGATGTTGTCGGTTTCACGAATGCCTTTGCAACATTCCAAAGCCTGGTGAATGATCTTTTTCGGCCGCACCTTTGCATCTTTGTCCTGGTTTTTTTCGATGGCATCCCCCTCTATTCTAAGACTTGGGATGATCTCCTTCGCTACCTCCGAACAGTATTTTCCATTGTAGCAGCTAACCAATTGTTTGTCAAACCACAAAAATGCAAGTTTGGAGTCCAAGAAGTCAACTACCTCGGCCATGTGATCTCCCAACATGGCATCACTGTCGAGCCCTCCAAAATCGAGTCGGTTCTTAACTAGCCAACCTCGATAATTGTCCGCCCCGTCCCAGGGTTTTTGGGCCTCGCCGGCTACTACCGCAAATTCATCCTGCACTTGTGCATCCTGGCAAACCCCTAACCCACCTCTTGTCCAAGGTAGGGTTTCTTTGGGACTCCACGGTAAAACAAGCTTTTCAACACCTCAAGACGGCCCTGACAATTCCACCCGTCCTCTAGCTTCTCGACTTCACCAAACCTTATGTGGTGGAGTGCGATGCAAGTGGCGTAGGCATCAATGTGGTACTATTAACTGGCATTGGCATGGTACTGTCACAAAATCAGCAACCAGTCGCATACTACAGTGAAGCTTTAAAGGGGGCAGCCTTAACTTGGTGCACCTATGAAAAGGAAATGTTGGCCATTGTCAAGGCCATCCGAAAGTGGCGGCTATACTTGCTCGAGAAACCTTTTGTGTTACGCACTGACCATCACAACTTCAAGTACCTCCTCGAGCAACGGATCACTACCCCAGCTCAGACCAGTTGGCTCCCCAAAATCCTAGGCTACGACTACACAATCGAGTACAAAAAGGGGTTCAAAAACCAGTCCACCGATGCCCTATCATGTTGGCAGAATGCCACGTCATAGCTTTGTCTGGCACCTGCGCTGAGTGGTGGGCCCAGCTTCAGCTGGAAGTAGGCACACATTCTTTCTACCGGCAACTAGCCCAGCACTTCAGGGCCACTGATCTCAAATTCTGGGATGGCATCTGGTTTTACCAGGATTAAATCTACCTCAGCCCGACTTCTACTCTCATTCCCGTAGCCTTAATAGAATGTCATCCCACAACAACGGAGGGGCATTTTGGGTACCACAAAACTTTGAGCAGACTCTAGACCAGCTTCCGTTGGCGCGGCATGCAATGTCGGGTCCGAGACTTGATCAGGGCCTGTGAAATGTGTCAGTGGTACAAGGCAGACACCACCAAGGGGGCCTCCTTCAGCCTCTTTCGACGCCGAACTGGATTTGGACATATATGGACATGGACTTCATAGATGGCCTACCTAACTAGGCCGAATATACAGTGGTAATGTTAGTCGTAGATCGGCTATCAAAATATGCCCACTTTACCCCCCCTCAAGAACCCTTAGATGGCCCTCTCCATGGCTCTGGCCTTCGGTACAAACATTGTGCGCCTTTACGGCATTCCGGTAACCATTGTCAACGATCACGACAAAGTGTTCCTCAGCACTTTCTGGCAATAACTTTTCAAATTCCAAGGCACTAAACTTTGTATGAGCTCATCCTACCACCCACAAACGGATGGGCAATCCGAAGTCACCAATCGGACACTGGAGTAGTACCTCCGCTGCTTTGCAGAGATAACTCGAAGCGTTGGCTTGAATGGATTCCATAGACCGAATATAGTTACAACACCTCCCTTCACTCTGCCATCCGCATGACTCCGTTGGAGGCCATTTATGGGATTGTACCTCCCCACCTTCTCACTTATGTTCCCGGCACTACCTAAGTTCAGGCAGTTAACGCCGTTCTCTGCAATCGAGACACCCTTTTGAAATATCTGCATCACAAGCTCACTATAGCCACATAGCGTATGAAATCACAAGTAGACTCCAAACACCAGGAAGTCATCTTCGCAGTCGAAGATTTTGTCTACCTCAAACTCAAGCCGTATCGTTAAAGCTTGGTGGTTTTTCCGGCAAACCTTAAGCTCTCGCCCAGATTCTTTGGACCCTGCGAGATCCTTGAACCCATTGGGCCAGTGGCTAATCGACTCTGCCTCCTACCTGGGTCCCTCTTTCACGACGTTTTTCATGTCAGTAAGCTCCACAGACATCTGGGGCCCTCTCACATCACCCTTCCAGGCCTTCTGCCCCCAGTCCTTTCCCAACCGGAGAAAATTCTTGCCTTTCGCACATTGCAGTCTGGTAGATACCTACCAAAGACGGAGTTGTTGGTCCAATGGCGTGTTGTTCCAACGACGGCCTCCACATGGGAAATAACACACCACTTCAAATGAGCTTACCCATCGTTCGCCCTTGCCGTTCCAAGGGGAAGGGATTGATACGGTTCCATACCTAGTCAAAAGAGACCAAGTCTTCAACCAATTCAGATCAAGTCCAACAATGTACGAGCTAGAATTGATTGACCATATCTCTTCTAGTTTGTTGCCCATATTTTTCCATTCTGTTTTGCCTTATGTATGCTGAAGTAGTGTAGATTTTTTTGTGATAGGTTGAGAAGCTATCCCTAAAAATTCAGGTCTCAAGTCAAGAATAAAGGCATAAATTAATCCATAATTCTTCTCTTCCTTTAGCTTCTGCCCATCTAATTCTAAGTCCTTATTTGGACACAATACAACCCAAACTCTAATCCGAGACCCCCCTCCCCCCCCCCCTGCCCCGGCCCCCGCCGAAAATGACTCAAACTTTACTGCCCTTTGTACAGTAAGTACACCGAAAATCTTTCAATTTTTGCCATCGGGTCCATTGTTACTTTTGAAGCAGAAGAGCAGCCAGGAAAAAAAAGGATCAACCGCCGTTCCAAAAAATCCAACAAAGTCCCAAAACGCCCCCGCCTCTACTTCAACCGCAGAAGTTCCTTGCCCAAAAACTTCCTGTGACATCTCTTCAACTTCCTCTTTACTTTTGAAATATTAATTTACCTTTTTATTTCAATTAATTCATTTTGTTTCATTTAATAAATTATCAATTTCCCTTTTTTCTAATTGTGTCATTTTTACTTTTCCTACATTAAAATTGTCATCGCCATCCCGTCGACAGGCCCCCCCCAGCACCATTGCTGCATTCCCATTCACTACTAGAAATAGGGGCATTTTACGTCCAAACCTTTAAGACTCTACGCTAAAATCGTCGTAAATAATAATTAATGACGACGTGTTCACTAATATGGACGTAAAATTCCCTTTTTAAGTACGTCTAAAACCTAATCATGTCGTTAAGGCTCTAATCTAGACGTGAAAATGAATTGGGAAATAAACTTACTAATATTTTTTCTATTAAAAAAAAAAAAATTCTTGTGAATTTTTTTTTAAGTCAAACTGATTGGCGATTCCCCCCCCCTCCCCCCCGCCCCCCCAATCGTCTCTCTCTCTCTCTCCCCTTTCCCTGCACTCACACTTTTTTAGAGACGTATTCTCTCTTCCCTTTCCCTTTACTGAATGAAAGTCCGCATTCCTACTCTCAGAACTGCGTCTCACCAGAGCCGGTAAGCTGCCTCTCGTTGGTTTTGAGTGGTGTCCATTCCAACGGTGGCTAATAATTGTTGAATTTTTGTTTACAAAGCTGAAATTGTGTAGGGTATTCTGCTCCGGAGCTGATATTCTTAGAAAAATCGCATTCCTTCTCGTCAAATTTGCATCTCACCGGAGCCGGTAAGTTTCCATGCTAGAAACTATTGACTTTATGTCAACGGTGGCTTTATAATTGTTGAATTTTGTTTACCGAGTTGAAATTCTAGGGCATTACTTCTTATTTATACATGTGACTTTATAGGGTGGCTTTTACTTTTGTTTTAATTTGAAGTTATGGTTATTTAGAGTTTCTATTGAATCCTCACAACTTCTGCTATTGTTCTGGGTAAGTGCACTTGATATTTGGTTTTATCAATGTGCTAATTGATGCTTTTGAAGGTGGAATTCTGTTGCATTTTAAGTGTTTGATTGTATGCCTAAATGCTAAAAAGTGGTGTATCATGTTTGTAGAATGATATGCTATCACAAAGTTGATGTCTAGTATTGCATTCTAAGTGTTTGATTGTATGTCTAAGTAATTATCTAATAGTAGCAAGCGAGACATCATCTCTATCTAATAGTAGCAAGCTGTTTATAGATTTCTCAGTTTTAGAAGAGATCTCCCCGAATCTTACTAACTCTTTTTTTTACATGTTATCATAATACTTGTGACTTAGAAAACCATAGTTTTAATCAAAAGCTCTTCCCAAAGTCTTCACCACAACTCCAAACATGTCTCACCATTGTCTCCCCCCCCCCCCCCCCCCCCCCTTCATTTTTTTTTTTAATAGTCAAAATTTTTACATTTAATTAATCAAGATTAATGGGCTAATTATACATCATTTGCTTTACTTTTGGGCAAAGCTTTTGTTCTTTTTCGACCGTTGGATTGATTAATTAAACATGATGATGATTACTTGAGGTGTTTAAAATTAATTGTATAATAGCGAATTAGTGGAGATGGAGTCAATCCTCATTTAAGCTTCAAGACAAGGTGATCACAACCATTTCTGTTTTATGTAAATTATAATTAATTGATATTTTATAAATATAAGTCCATGAATATTTTATATTCCATCTTTAATTAAAAGTATTTTCATGGGCATAACTATGTATACTAGTGGAGATTAACTCATGACTTAGCCAGTTGACAAATTATGTTTTTCTACTCCAATTAATGCATCCACCTTAATTTATATAATCACTGCACTTACTAATTAAGTTGTTTATATTTTTCTTTTTTTTATTGATGCACTTAAATTTCTTAAGAGAAACCAAACAAGGAGAGAGATGAAGGGTTATGGCTCCACTGACAAAATTTGTAAAATTGCCCCTTCAAGAAGACTACTGGATATTGGATATGACCATTAAATGATTCCTTTTCTGTATCATTATTTAGACAGAAATGAATCAGTGCTAAATTATTGCGTGCTTGGAGAAAATGATGTCAATGGAAGAAATGTTGGTAGGGAAAATGTGGTAAAATATATTACATTTAGTTGCATGCTGCTGTTATAAAAAATGTGGAAGCATTGATTACAGTGTACTGACATATTTCATATGTTCTCTGTCTCAGAGAATAGAAAACAAGCAAATGCTTGTATCGTATGTTCTTTGATTCTTACCTCTCTGACTCTTAGTGCCCTATCTACATTCATTCATAATCATTACTTCTACTGCAATTGCATCTATCATTGCATCATCATATGTATGGATTCCAGGAGGAGATCGATTATAGGAGAGAACCTCATTAGTTCAGTTGTTTCAACTTTTACTTGTACACTTTTTCTTGAATATATAGCAACTTGTCTTTTTTGATTTTAAGTGTTCCCATTAATCCATATATACTTGTCCCATTTTTATCAATTGAGAGACTTAAGAGAAGATCTTGTTGATTACTGTACAGAAAAAGCTAATTACTACTAATAAGTAAGTGATTTAGAACAAGAGGGTTTGTTGGTTGCTTTCACCTAGAGGTAGAAAACATGGAGAGCTTCAAAGGTGGGAGGGAGTGTCCCACTAATTAGGGGATTTGCTATTGGAAAGGAAAATGAAGAAAGGGAGCCTTGCTTAACTCAAGCTGACATTTTCAATAGTCTCTTCTGTGTAGTGAAAGTAAAACTGACAAGAAGGAGTGTGTTCTGACTATAAACTTGCTGGTTTTTCATACTTAATGTTGATTTGTAGAAAAGGGTGCTTCTTATGTCGAAGAGGGTCCTGTGGGGTATGTGTAACGAAATTTTGATGACTGGATTACTTAGCTTTGTGTTTCCTCGTGGTGATTGACTTTATCCCAATTAGGTGGCTCTGGTTGGTATTATATCTAGTTAGAATCATCTACGGGTTTTAGGTGATGTGCCAAAAGAAACTTTCACTCCACTTAAAAAGTGCAAGTTATTGTGCTTATCTTTTTGTAAAATTCTGTCTTTATCACTCACATTATAGTCTTAATGCTTTGTTATTGGAGTAATTTGGAAAATGCTCAAAGTAATCACTGGACTCTGGATGTTTGGGTTCTCAAATTAGTTTTTTGGATATTTTCTAATGTTATTTGGTTATCTACTTATTGTTGTTCATTTGTAAGACTTCAGATAATAAAGAATTTATGTCAAAATGTCTAGAAACTGGAATGGTTTACAAGTGAACTTATACTGTGTCTTTGTAGGATTCCTCTATTAAGAAACCAATTGTACTCTATCAAAAAATGCATGTGCCTACCAATCAGTCACTAACAATTATCTACTTAAATATATTCAGCTACTTTTTCTGAAACAATTATCTACAGATTCTTAGTATGTAGGTTGGGTGACTATAATTATGACCGAGAAGCCTATGAAGTTTTGTATTTATTCTTGAGTTTGAGGTTTAGGCAGCAATACTGAAACTTGTAAGTTTGTTGGCATAATGATTGACTTGTATTGTAGTATAACTAGGGAAGTCTGTAGGAAAATTCATGGCCCTCTCTCTGTAAACTGGAAACTGGACACTACTCATTTACTACTTATTAAAGTAGTATTAATTGTGTGTGTGTGTGTATGATGATGCATGATGTTGACTTTACTAAATGTATCTCTCACACTCACTCTAGAGTGTGAGAGAAAGAAGAAGAAGTATGTATAGCTTTCAATGTAAACCTCCCTGGCATGAAATTTTTATGATTTTTTAATTCACCTGTCTTGTTTCAATCCTCTTTATTACTGTTCTTGATAGTTTGATGGTATGGTTCATGAATTTACCTCAATAATTTCTACAATTTTGTAAATTTCCTTTGTTCCTTTATTCTTGTGTAAAGGTAACATTTACTTTTCTTCTTTATATGGAATTTTCTTAGTTCTTATTATTAAGTTAAACAGTTACATAGCAATCTAATACCATTTTTTTCAGAAACACTTTTAGGCCTTAACAACTGTTTCTCCAGTTTTATTTGTTATCGTGCTTTTTTTTTTTTTTTTTTTTTTTTACCATAAAAGTTTGAATTCTGTAACCTATCTAATGTAATGTCATTTCTTTTGACTTCATTGTATAGGTTGTAAAAGTATGTATTCTATCATTCTTTTGTTGGTTTGTCTATGCTTATGTATTGTATGATTATGTACTGCTTTATTACTCGTTGCTCCCACTGGTCAAAGTCCTTAACTCCCACTCTTGTGCACTCCCACTCTTGTGCAACATAATGCTTTTGAAGGCTTCTCTGTCCATCCGCACTAGAGAAGGACAGAAGCTTTTAACTGTGTTTAATTTCATTTCATTGTACAAAAGCTTTTAAATGCGTTGCTCCCACTGATCTTGTCTTCGCATGATTGTAAAGTAACCTAACCTCTCTCATCTGTGTATATTCTTTAAATTTTCAAATTAGAACAGTTATTACTTGTGGTAACTTGGTAGATTTTGATTTTTTTCCCCTGTTTTATTTTGGAACTATCTTAGTTTAGTGCAGTGAACCGTTTCAAGATCATAGATGCTGTGGATGTTCTTAATAGGGTTACTGAGTTAATAATTCTAAAATTTCTAGGCTTACATGATTTCCAAATCAATAGGTAATGTATAGAGTAGAAGAGTGAGTCATAGATACTATATTTATTTCTCTATACTATTTGCTTCCATTATGACTTGTAGATCTTGATATTAGTTCCTCAAAATCACTTTACATATGTTTTCCTCAAATCTCATTAAAATCTTATTCAATCTTTACTCATCCAGGTCTTGCAATAGTATGGCATTCTAATTCATGAGCTTTTAGCATTCCAACTTGCTGATAATCATCCAACAATAGGGGTAAGTAAACTATATATACTGTCTATTTGCTTGTTGACTTTGGATGAAGTTGTGATTTTTGGATTCATTGATAAAGTTTTATGAGTGCCATGGGGTTTAGGTGCCTAAGAGGTTAACTTTTGTTCCCTTCCATTATATGTGTATTGTGTGGCTAAAGAATGCAAGTGCTGAATAATTTGAGTTTCCTTATTAAGGTTGCTTTAATGTATTTGTTATTGTGTATTGTTTTGTGACATAAGGCTGCTTATGCAAGTATATTCTCATATGGTGCAGTAAGAGAGTGAGAGATGAGTATTTTTTTTTTTGAATGATCATTATTTTTATTTAAATTGGTAAGAGTTTGTATCAGAGATACTACTATAGAAATACTTAGCTGTTATACTCAATCTAAGAACATCTACAAAATATGCTAGTCTAGAGGATTTAGTAGAACTGAGAGATCACTAGTCTAGGGGAACCAGATCATTTTCATAAATTTACCATGCATGCATTTCAAGTCATATGTTTGTTATGTGACTATTAGAAAAATGAAGTCTAATTATTACTTGAAAAAAAATCTATGACTTTTGACTTGTCTAAAACATAAATTAACAAGATAAATATTGATTAAAATTCAGCACTTGAGTCCTTTTAGTTGTCTTGAATTGGATCAAAGAATTGACCTCCTTTGGGACTTGTTTTGAACGAAAACCTTGCAGCATTTAAGGTGATAGATCTGCTGAAATTTGAATTGCTTCTTAGACTCCTTCGTTAAGCACATAATCAAATAAGTTGGCCTTTAGCTAACCATCTACTTTAGCTAACGTTTTACTTTCTTCCACTGAATATAACACCTTGAAAGGGAGATGTCCGTCACTGATTTTTGTAATGCATAAAAACTCTTCATATTTCAGCACATGAAAGATTGCATTGGCTCAATAAATGTGATAAACTCTTGCTTGAACTGAACTTGAGAACTACATTCTAGTAAAAGAAAGAAACAAATAGATAAGCACAGCTAGGAAATCTAAACCTTGACTGAATGTATCTTATGTGACTAGGTTCCTGTTTCTTTTTTTGATGCTTCTATAATCAAAACAACAGATTAATTCTTAAGAAGATTATGGCACCTGATAAAAGTTGGATGGGATTGGCTCGAGATGATCATTTAAATGCTGAATATGAAATGGGTGTTGACCAATTTGTACAATTTGCCATTGAAAATACTGGACTAGAGGAGATAAGATGTCCATGCATTAGGTGCAAAAACTCATGCATGATGTCTCATTTGGTAGTTAAGGATCACTTAAAAGCTTGGGGAATAATTTCGGGGTATACTTTTTGGTATCATCATGGAGAAAGGGTAAGTGAGGCTCAATAAGAAGATGGGTATGAAAGTAGTACAGAGAGGGAAGATGATGATGAATTAGGACAGTTTGATAACGAAGAGGAAATTGAAACTATGATTAGAGATGTATTTCCTGATCAGTTTATTTTTGATGACAATCGTGATTGCATGCCTAGTGTTGGGTTAAATGAAGAACCTAATGATGATGCAAAGAAGTTTATGGATTGTTAGATGACTTCCATAAACCGTTGTACGAAGGTTCAAAGTCATCTAATTGTCAACTATTGTAAATTTGCTTCATATAAAAACCCTTGGTAGGTGGATTAATGAATCATTTACGATGCTTTTGCACTATTTGAAAAATGATTTGCTTCCAAGTAGCTCATCCTTGCCTAATTCTTATTATGAGACCAAAAAGTTCATTAAAGATCTCGGAATGACATATGATAAGATTGATGCATGTGTAAATGATTGTATGTTGTTTTGGAAGGAAGATGAGAATCTAGATTTTTGTAAAATATGTGATGAGTCAAGATGGCAGACTGATAAGAATAGTGGGGAAACTAGAAGAAATGATGGTGGGAAGAGAATCCCTCATAAAACACTTAGATATTTTCCTTTGAAACCAAGATTGCAACGCTTATTCATGTGTTCTAAAACTGCTTCTGATATGACATGGCATCATGAGAAACGCGTGAAAGATGGGGTAATGAGGCATCCTACCGACTCTAAATCATGGCAACTGATGTGACGTAAAAAGTCCGCTTCAGGAATGATGCTTCTTCACAGCCCAATGAGTTCTTGTAAATAGCAATTGTCCAATCCGAATGAAGCCTCGCAGGAAAATGAGGAACAATAAAGGGCCCAATCTTTGGATGAAACTTTTTACTGTGTAATAGAATTAATCACTCTAATAATTGATCTGGGTAACTTGGTTCAGCAACGGTGATGAACTTTAATGATTCTGGATAACTTGATTCGGTAATGGTGATGAAGCATGAGGATTTGGCACTGTTCCGGTGACAACGATGGAAATTAATCAAGGAAAGGGGCGGGGCTTTCCCCCCTGTATAGGCTCCGACGATCAAGTCAGTAATATGAAAGAGATAAACAGTATTGAATGATAGCTTTGAGAAAAACAACAAAAATCAGAGAGAGTAACTAGAAATTGCTCATGAAGTACTTTGTTCAGAAATCACCTCCCATCCACTTACTTGAAATGAGGCTGGTGCCTGAGTATTTATAAGCCCACTTTGATAGTTCCGTTGGATTGTGATGTCATACGCTCCCACTTATTCTTTTCTTTAATGATACTTTAGCCGTTCCGGGAAAACTGGCTTTAACTTTGGCTCCTTTGTCATCATTGCTCTGCATATATTAAGATAATGGTCCTACCATGATGTCTAACTGTTTCGAATATATTATCTTGATCTCGGATTGGTTTACTCTTTACCGATCTAAGCTTTTATGTGTTTTAGTTACTTACCGACCTGAGCTTTAACACTGTTGACCGATCTAACTTCTCTTAAGCTTTTACCGACCTGGGCTTCTTGAGTATAGTTACATTTTGACTAACCCATTCTTACTGAGCTGAATTATAAGTTTTACCGATCTAAGATTCACCAATTGTTTTATAACGTTTTCCGACCTAAGCTTTCATGAGTCATTACTGATCTAAGTCTTCATAACCGACCTAAGCCTTTATAACCGATCTGAAGTTGTAACACAGATTTGTACGATATTTCCGATCTGAGCATGGCTCTGGGCCTCTTCATCTTTTACTGTTTCTTTGTTTTAATTCATTGGGCTAGGCCCAATGGAGATTTCAATTTTATGCACATCAACAAGCCCCCCCAGTATTAGGTTTTACCGATTTAAAACTTAATACTCTTTGGGTTTTCCGAACTAAGACCTAGCGTAAAGGACATCATGAATTTCTAGATATTAATACGAGCCAATTTTCCGAGCCAAGCGTGATTCTATGTTTTAATGAGGCTAAAGATAAAGAGTCATTTATTTGGTGTTCATCCGACCTATAACTTACCGAACAAGACAAATGTGAGTCATGACTGAGAAATCCAGCTTTGAAGAGAATATGGTGTCAGCCAGTGTATAGGTTATAAATGTAATACCGATCTAAAGAATTTGAACAGTTTTCGGACAAATAAATGTAACCATAAAGGTGTACCTTTGCGTTACCCTAGATCGGGATTTCGAAGAGGCGGACTTGTCAGAACACGCCTTCTCAAACGATACGACTTTTTATGTTCTCGAAGCATCATTAATGACTACAGCTTTTGTCTGCCCACGTCTCTTCAATTTCTTCGAGGCTCCTCTATAAAACCGTGAGAACCACAAGCATTTGGCACCATTTGATATTTGCTTTCCTGAAAGAACGAGAGAGACAGAAAGAAAAAGATTTTTTACTTCCCTGCCTACCGCCGGAATCTTCGTACTTCGCCGGAATCTGAAGGTGTCATCTCCCCAATCCGTTGATCTCGTCTGTGTTGTGGCTCCATTGTCACCGTCATTCCGTCACCGCATCTTTTTACCCGTTCGTCTATTCGCAATGGCCTCCGAAAAGAGTTCCGGTACCGGAATGTCTCGTCAAAATCCTAGCTCAGGTTAGTGCATTTTTTCCCTTCTTAATTTTTCCAATTTTTGCAAATCTCACAAAAAAAATTTTATCTATATTTGTGCATGATTTTGATACTGCTTTATGTAGATTCGGCTGCCTCCCATGAGTTTAAGCCTCACGAAATAGTTTCTGAGATGACTAGTGATGATTTAGAAAAAATTAGGTCGGACAATTATATAAACCCTAATGTCCAGATCCGCTTACCGACACCCGTGGAAAGGATAAATAGCATTTCTGAGAATTGGGTCGGTGTGTATGAATATCACTTAAAATTTGGGCTTAGGTTCCCTGTCTCAAATTTTTTAAATGAGATGATTGATTTTCTATACATCGGGCTAAGCCAATTAGTACCTAATGCCTTTAGGTTTTTGATAGGATTTGTGTGTGTCTGTGTTGGGGCTGAAGTCCGACCCACTATAGATTTGTTTTTTCAATTTTACACCGTCCGATCCTATCCTTATGGGCAGGGGTGGGTAACTTTTCAAAAACCTAGGAACAGCCCTATCCTTATGACTGACTCCCCGGACACTAATAAAAATTGGAGGGCTAGATATGTTATGGTAAAGGCCCACGAAGCAAACCTACCCTGTCGTTGGTCTCAAGCGATACTCCCGGCCGATCAAACCCGAGATACATCTAACCCTATAGTGCAGTCGGATTATAAAATTCTAAGAAATTATACCTGTACGGTTAAATACTCGGCTAGGTCCCCTTCAGAGGGTCTTCTGGTTTGGGCCGGTATGAGCCAAGCCCCTGGTGTGAAAGGAGAATGTAAATACCTGTCCCTTAAACTTTTTATTTATGGTATCCTTATCCTTCATAGCTCGGTAATTTTGATTTTTGCATGTTGCTCGTTCTCAGGTAGTCTCGGTGGGTTCGGAAGGAAGAAAAAGGCCAACAAACCTGCTGCAGCCTCGGGATCCTCCAAAAGATCAGCTGAGATCGATCTCACGGGAGAGGTTGAGGTGGCCGATCCTCCTAGCTCGGAATTGGTGACCCGGGTCGCGAAAAAGAGCAAGCCGACCCCGGAAGAAATCTAGGCAGCTAAGGCTGCTAAAGCTCCACAATTATTGACGGGCCCCACACGTGATCCCGAGCTGCCAAAGCCTGATGATCTTTGGGGACCCGTGGACCCGTCAACAAAAGAAAGGGTTCTTCTGCTGAAGGATAAGAAAGATAGGCCGATCTCCCTAGCTCGGCCCATACTTCAAGTGTATTTACCAGAACCCCTGCCTGAAGACGTAAGGCCTTACCAAGAGTTGGAGGCTAAAACTGAAAGATCCTTTGAGGAGATGGTACAGGTGGGCAACCAGCTCCGGCAAAATATGGAGCTGATGATGAAGCAGGAGGCTTTTCTCGCTTCGCATATAAAGAGGGTGAGCATCGAAACTTAGTTAATGTCTGAAAAATAATGATTACCTCGTCTGACACTCCTGGCTCGGATTTTTTGCAGGTAGCCTATAATTATGCTGCTACGTCAAAAAGGGCAACGGCTTTGGACATCTTGGCCCAAAGTTACGAGCTGGAAAGGTCGAAGAAACCGTCCAAGGCCGTTGAGGATCTGGAGTTTCAGTTGGGGCTCGAGAAGAGCAAGATTTCAGAGCTCGAAGTTGAAAAAACCGGGCTAATAAAGCAAAACCAGGATCTGTGCAAGAAGTCTAGCCAACTGGTGACCAAGGTCCAGGGCCTGGAAGCCGATGTGAAGACCCTGAAGGAAGAAAAAGCTTCCTGGGTGAAGGAAAAAGCTGACTTGGAGAAAGTTGCAGAAGAAGCTAAGAAAGCTGCAGAAGAGGCTACAAAAGCTGCAGAAGAGGCTACAAAGAAAGCTGCTGGGATGGTTAGCTCGGATGATGTTGAAGCAGCTCGTCAGGCCGAGCTAAAAACTTTCAAAGAAGGGACCCTGCTGGAGTTAATGAACCGGCGTTTTTTCGAGCTAATCCAGTGCGGATATACTCTGTGCTGGGACGAGCTGAAAAGCTCCAGGTCGGCAGAAGATGCTCCAGAAGACTCCATAGCCCTGAATTCTTTGCTTCCGGAGGGACGCGATCCTTTTGACTTAGTAGAGGAGATCAAGCAAGAATGCCGAGACATCGGTGTTCCAATTCCAGAAAAGGTCGAAGAGGATCTTGTGGTCGACCCCCAGGAAATAGCAGATGAAGCCTCTTCTCAAGCTCCTCCTTCCTGAGATCGGCTTTACCTTAGATCGGACTTGTCCTTCCTTAAATTAGCTATATTTTGTAGAATTTTTTTTTCTGATTCTGGTCCCTTCCAAAGAATTTTTGTGTTATTCAACCCTTTTTTGTAACCGAGCTTGATTAAAGAATACTTTGTTGCTTCATATTCTGCTTTCTCCATCTTTAACTCTGACTGCTTTACTGATAATATTTTCTTAAGTGTGCTGCATTCCAAGCCCGGGGAACCATACGTCTTTGCAAATCCTCCAAAATATAACTTCCTGTAGGTCGGGCTTCAATTACCCGATAAGGCCCTTCCCATTTAAAAATATCTTGCCTTGTTCTTGGGGTTTGCTGATAGATCGATTTCGTAAAACTAAGTCTCCAGGTACAAAGGCTCGATGTTTGACCCGAGCATCATAGTGTTGCCGAACTAAATTTTTGTAATTTAGTTGATGTACGTAGGCTGAGTCCCGAACTTCTATCAAATCCAAGCTGAGCTCCAAGTTTTTCTGGTTTTGATCCCTTTCGAAGTGCCTAACTCGCGGGGCTCCACTTTGTATTTCTGGAGGATGAACTACCGATGCGAAACGTTGGGTGATGCCAAGTCTTGAACACAAGGCTGTGAACTCCTTAGATTCGAACTGAGTTCCATTGTCCGAAATAACCGAGGCCAATAAAACCCAGCCCCAATTATTTTTTTGGCCAAATCCCGAGCCCCAATGTGAGATCCGCAATCCTCTTGATGTACTTCAACATGGCCTCTGCTTCTCCCGATCCCAAGCATTCTAGTAAGGGCATCAAGAAACCCCTAATTCGATGGCCCATTTGGTAAGTCGACCTGGGACTCCTACCTTTTGTAAGATGGTTTTAAGGGATGTATCGGTATAAACGGTAACTTCATGAGAATTGAAATAAGGTCGGAGACGCCGGGTAGTTTGAACTAAAGCCAAGACCAGCTTTTCTCAGCTAGAATAGTTTTTTTCAGCTGCCTGCAAAACTTTGCTAACAAAATAGATGGGTCTTTGAACCCGGTTATCTTCTCTAAGTAAAATCGAGCTAATTACAGTTGTAGTAGTGGTTATGTATATGTACGATTGTTTTCCATAAATAGGCATGGTCAAAGATGGCAAAGAATCGTTCAAGAGTAGTTTGTTCAGCCGACCGAGCTAAAAACCGATCTAAAACTGTTGTTCTTCCCGTTAACTGTGGTACTTACCGAATTGACTTAGGCGGATGTATTTGTAATTAACCGAGATACCCCATTAAAAACCATGTAACCTAAGAATTTTCCCGAAGTATCCCCAAAAACACATTTTTTCGGATTTATCCTTAATTGATATTGAACAAGATCTTCTAGTGTTTTCGCGTAAGTCGAGCAAACAGGCAGTGTCATTTTTACTTTTAACAAGCAACTAATCAATATATGCTTCCATGTTCCGTTCTAACTGATTTTCGAAGATCTTACCAAATGCTGAAATGTAATTCTGGTTTAAAGAAAAGCATAGTAATAAAGCAATAAGTACATTTTATTCGTGATGAAATATGTTTTCTCCTCATCCTTTTTAGCCATGAAGATCTGATGACAGCCCTTGCAAGCATCTTAATAAGTTTTTGTATGACCTTGACTCTGGTGAGTTACCCGGCCAAATGCTATCCCTTCCGGTGTCTCAGCCAACTGCTTAGCCTTTCTTATGATTTGTCTCGGCCATATGCTTAGTCCTGCCTATGTTTGTCTCAGCTAACATATTGCCCTTGCCCCTGGTTTGCCCTGATCAACGTATTGATCCTATACATGGTTTGTCCCATCCAATGTATTGGCCTTGCCTATGTAACATTGCCTTACCTGTTTAACAAATGGGAGCCATCCCATACATGATAGACAAAACATATGCAAAATTGAAGCCATGGTTTAAGAACGGTTTAAGCCTTCCAAGGTATACATGGTAAGGTGATCACATGATTCCTGTAAGTAGTAGCTGGCCAGCTATCATGGTTACTGGTATAATACTCAACTGTCTTGTGAGTATAACATGGTGATTGCCGAGGCCAATCAATGGTGTCCGAACTGGACCTAACTGCGCCTTGTGTAATTGTCACAGTAATTTGAAAGCGGTTCCAAACCGTGTCTTTCAGTAATGAAAATCATAATGTGAAAGCGGTTCCCAACCGTGTCTTTCAATAATAAAAATCATAATGTGAAAGCGGTTCCCAACCGTGTCTTCCGCAATACATACTGAATAGCGCAATACATACTGAATAATGAACATAGTGACTTAATCATCTAAGATATTTTATCGTCCCATAGACCGTACCTGATGGTTTCCAAATCCTACCAACAGTGTCTAACCTGACTTCATGATTTGAACGCGTGTCTCGGGGTCATCTCTTAGATCGTCAATTGATGAGGGGTTTGCCCTCCAGGTTGTCAACTGATGGGGTCGTCCACCGCTCCAGGCCGTCCATTAGTGGGTTCTACCTTTTGGGGTCATCCACTGATGGGGTCTGTCCTCTAGGTCGTCTTCCGCTGAGTCGGCCTCCAAGGTCATCCTCTACGGGATCGGACTCCAAGGTCATCCTCTGCTGGACCGGTCTCCGAGGTCATCCTCTAGAATGTCTTTCTGATTGCCATTCTTCCATTTCTCGATATTCAGGCGCAGCAAAGAACAAAAAATGCAACAAGAGTTATAGTATACAACCAAGAAAACACGAAACGTATAGTATACAATTTCAGGACATATTTTTAATTGTTTCAGGAGATGCACACGGTATGCTGGTTGGAAGCGGTTCATGAACCTGGCCTTCCCAGATGTACATGGTATGCTGCTTGGAAGCGGTTCAAAACCAGGCCTTCCCAGATGTATATGATATGATGTTGATTCATTGATGCCAACCAAACTTGTATTTCTACGTGTCAGTTAAGAAATTAATTGTCCCAAAAACTATACCTAATTGGAGAATTATTTCCTTATTGCAAACTGCTATTCTGAAAGGAGAAGCATCCGTTCCCGAGCTTCTTGCGGCATGTCTTCAACAAATTTCTTTGATTGTGAAGAAAATTTGATGAAGAAGATCGATCAAATCGTTCCCCACAGACGGCGCCAGTTGATGTGACGTAAAAAGTCCACTTCAGGAATGATGCTTCTTCACAGCCCAATGAGTTCTTGTAAACAGCAATTGTCCAATCCGAATGAAGCCTCGCAGGAAAATGAGGAACAATAAAGGGCCCAATCTTTGGATGAAACTTTTTACTGTGTAATAGAATTAATCACTCTAATAATTGATCTGGGTAACTTGGTTCAGCAACGGTGATGAACTTTAATGATTCTGGATAACTTGATTCGGTAATGGTGATGAAGCATGAGGATTTGGCACTGTTCCGGTGACAACGATGGAAATTAATCAAGGAAAGGGGCGGGGCTTTCCCCCCTGTATAGGCTCCGACGATCAAGTCAGTAATATGAAAGAGATAAACAGTATTGAATGATAGCTTTGAGAAAAACAACAAAAATCAGAGAGAGTAACTAGAAATTGCTCATGAAGTACTTTGTTCAGAAATCACCTCCCATCCACTTACTTGAAATGAGGCTGGTGCCTGAGTATTTATAAGCCCACTTTGATAGTTCCGTTGGATTGTGATGTCATACGCTCCCACTTATTTTTTTCTTTAATGATACTTTAGCCGTTCCGGGAAAACTGGCTTTAACTTTGGCTCCTTTGTCATCATTGCTCTGCATATATTAAGATAATGGTCCTACCATGATGTCTAACTATTTCGAATATATTATCTTTATCTCGGATCGGTTTACTCTTTACCGATCTAAGCTTTTATGTGTTTTAGTTACTTACCGACCTGAGCTTTAACACTGTTGACCGATCTAACTTCTCTTAAGCTTTTACCGACCTGGGCTTCTTGAGTATAGTTACATTTTGACTAACCCATTCTTACCGAGCTGAATTATAAGTTTTACCGATCTAAGATTCACCAATTGTTTTATAACGTTTTCCGACATAAGCTTTCATGAGTCATTACTGATCTAAGTCTTCATAACCGACCTAAGCCTTTATAACCGATCTGAAGTTGTAACACAGATTTGTACGATATTTCCGATCTGAGCATGGCTCTGGGCCTCTTCATCTTTTACTGTTTCTTTGTTTTAATTCATTGGGCTAGGCCCAATGGGGATTTCAATTTTATGCACATTAGCAACATTTTGATGATCTCCACGAGTCCTTTTCTTTATAGCCACGTAACATTAGACTTGGTCTTGTTAGTGATGGTTTTCAGCCCTTTTCAAATTCTTCAAATTCCTATTGTATTTGGCCTGTGATGTTGCTTCCTTATAATTTGCCTCCATGGGTTTGTATGAAGCAGTCTAATTTGTTGTTATCATTGCTTATTCCTGGCCCAAATGGACCCGGTGATGCAATTGATGTGTATTTAAAACCCTTAATACAAGAGCTGAACGAACTTTGGGAAAAGGTGTAGAAACTTTTGATGCATCTAGACGACAAAACTTTAGGTTATGTGCAGCTTTATTGTCAACAACTAATGATTTTCCAGCTTATGGGATGTTATCTGGATGGAGTACAAAGGGGAAATTAGCTTGTCCTTGTTGCCATAAGGAAACTCATTCAATCAGATTGCACAATTATTTTAAACAAGCTTATATGGGTCATCGACACTTTGTTCCTAATGGTCATCCTTTGAGAAAGAAGAAAGACATATTTGGAAAAAGAGAGAAAGGGTTGCCACCAAAACCATTGTCTGGGGATGAAATTCTTGAACAAGTGAAAGATCTTGATGAGATTTGTTTGAGTAAAGATCCTACTAAGCGGGTAAAAGTCTGCCACAAGGTGAGAGGGGATAATTGGACCAAGAAGAGTGTATTTTTTGATTTGCCTTATTGGAGAACACTTAAGTTAAGGCACAATTTAGATGTGATGCATATTGAAAAGAATATATGCGATTTTAGATTGATAGGTTTGGGTTCACTAGTGTGGATAATCAGCGATTATTATAAACAAACGAGTCATTTGTGCTACCTAGCCAAGCGTCACAAGTTTTTTATGTTCCTGATATTGTTAACAAGGGTAGTTGGCGTGTTGCCATCAAAACACACCCACGGGATGTGTATGAGCTGTCTACAAGACATGATGGTGAAGATGCATACCAGGAGACTGATTCCTTCAAAGTACAAGATACATCCACTTCAATGAATGTGGAAACTGAAGTCAGTTGGGATAGGAATGATTTAGAACCTGAGATCATTGATGTATCTTCATTGAGGAAGAAAAGAAAGAGAAAATCTAGCAATTGATTAAATGAATACATATTGGATTTTTCTTTAAATCTTTCATTTCTCTGTTTTCATTGCTTTCATTTCTATTTTGTAGAATTTATATCACTCAGTTCCCTTTCTTTTGGAAACATGATGTGCATTTCAACTTTTTTTATAGATATTTGTTATCTCGTTGTTGATGTTAATTTAATTCTTTGCTTCTCATCTGTGTAGGTAAATGGCTCAAAAGGGAAAATCAGCAAAACATACATTTTTTATACTAGGTAAACCACCTTTTGATTGTTTGAGATTGTAGTAATTTCCTATATGATGAAAAAAAATTTCATGTCTTGGTATTTAAAATGAAATTCTCTGGTTTAAGATAATTCCTATATCCACCTCTCTTTATTTGGGTCATTTATCAATAGTTTGTACTTTTCCTTTTTTGGTAGTACTCGATGCTAGTGAAGTTAGAATTCAGAATAGAAGATACAGATTAAGCTAAACTTGAGAGAATTCTAATGAGTATCACCAAGAAAAATGTGAGAGAAAATTTCAAGGCATTTACACTTTTTCCTGAGTAGGCATTAAAGGATTATGTGTACCTGAAACATAGGTTGTATAACTTATGGAATTGCTCAATCATCTTTCACTTTTTAGATGTTTAAGACTTCATTTGAACATATTGAGTTCAAGTTGCATACTTGTGTTTTCCACTCCACTCAGCAAATGTAGTATGTGGCATTTCTGTCATGATACTTAATTGTATTACTATTTCAAGCAGTAGCTAAAGCTGTTAGAAAGAAGGGGATTTAGTGGATTGATATACACATGTAATTGAAAATGCTGAAGTATCTTGATGTTATTGGCTTTATTTCATTATGGTTTCATTGCATGTTTGTTTGAATGTAGTGCACATTTAAGAATCATCTCTGTTCTGCATTTCAAGGCATTTACACTTTTTCCTTGCATATGAAAAAGTTGGGAAAGCTAAGGTGGGAAACCAATTGTCTAATTACCTGTCTATCATCACAACAATCCTCTATTTTTGTGCCCCACTCAACAGCTGTGCCAGGATTCTCTTCATATGGAATTGGAATTAGTGAAAGTTCATCTTGGAGAGAACGAGATACAAGCTTCACACCATCCAATAGTGCAGATGGCAGCACTAATATGGCGTTCTGCAATAAAGAGGTGACATTTGATGTTGGGCAAGAGGCGGTGGTACTTCACGTGAAACAAATGACACAGGTTTTGCCATTAATTCTCAATCTCTTCTTATTTATTTTTTCAATTATTAAAAAACTACCTATTTGCCTATTATTAACATTTTTTGTTTTAATTCATGACGTGTTGTAGCTTCACAGCCAGTAACTAAAAGGAAGAAGAGTGCTTCCAATGCAAAAAGTCGAAGCGTGAACAAATGTAGAAGAGTGGCAAATTTAGAGGGTGGTCAAAAGTTGCAAGTTGAATTTTTCAACAATGGTCCTATCGGCCATAATCAAGCTGAAATGTCAAGGCATATGGGGAAACTTCTTCGTGATCGAACGATTGTTCCAGTACGAGTACACTCGTGGGATGAAATTGATGCGGGCGTGAAGGAACATCTATGGCAATCCATACTAGTAAGAGTGTATAAATCATATTTATTTGACTAATTAGGTTATTTGGTTTATTTATATCTTATATTTTGTAACAGAACAAATGTAGTGGCAATGACATGGATTTACGACGAGAGAGAACCCTAGATCATATGAGGAAGCTGTGGAAAAATTGGCGGGGGTTAATGAAACGAGATCACATCAGCAAAAAGGAAAACATGGAAGATATACTCAACAACCTACCAAATCATTTGCTAAAGGAGGATTGGGAATGGCTTGTAAAAGAGCATTACACAATTGATTGTGTTAAGGTAATATACTTAAACAACACAAATCATAGGTTATATTATTAGCTCCATACTCACTTACAACTAATCACATGTCCTTGTAGAAATTAAGTGCCAAGAATTTTGAGAATAGATCTCACCTAACGATGTTGCATCACACTGGGAGTAAGCCATTTCGAGAAATTATTTGGAGTGAAATGGTAAGATTAATACATTAATATTACATATTATTTTTTTTGTTTTATATTCAATAATGAAATTTTAAATGTTTGGGTGTATTCTGTTTAAAATGAAGGGAGGAAAGGATGGAAATGAACCAAAAGTATCCGATATTTTTAAAAGGACCAGAATGCGAAAAAGTGAAACTTTGGAAGAGGAAGCAGCAGAAAAATATGTATGTGGTTGCATCTATTTTCTTTTAACTATTTTATAAATCTTGGTTGCATCTATTTTAGTTTAACTCTTATGTGGTATTCAGGATGAGATCATGGAAGTAGAACAAGATCCCTCTCTCTCAAATTTTGAGGTGGTAGAGAAATGCTTTGGAGAGCAAGCTTCTGATCACGTGACTGATTATGGGTTCGGTTTGAGACCTAAAGATATGAGGGGACCACTACTTAGTCGCATAGAACTTACCACTCAGCTTCGTGAGAAGGACAAGGAAAACATTGACCTAAAAAAATATTTAGATGAGATGGAAGAAAAGATGAGAAAGCAACAAGAAGCAAAGGAAGCAAATGACCAAAAGGTGAATGCCTTGGAAGAAAGAGTAGGTATGCTTATTAAACTGGCGTTGGGACAAAAGTGATGCTACCTATCGTAGAGTATGAGGATCAATTCAAGACATGGTATGTTTCCTTCTCTAGATTTTACCAGTAAATATACTGTCCCTGTTTCAATAAATATATGACTCAATAATGCTAGTCTTTTTCTTTTCTTTTTTTTTTTTTGTAATTTTGGATTGAAAGGTAGGTAGAGATCAAGCTGGGATCATGTACAAATTGATGGATGAATTTTTGTGGGTTCTTTCTATGCGTTATGTTCCATGGCTAATTTTTTGATATAGCTCTGTACAAAGTATACTTAACATGGTTTACTATGGTTATTGAGATAGAGTTGTGTAGAGATGTTTATTTCTTTCAGTGCATGAACAAATCTATATCCGTTGAGTATGAGAAAGTCATTGCTTTACCTGTATAACCTTGGTTAGGCACAAATTTTATGGTTTATGGTGATCCTCCATATGCTAGTTTTTTTTTTTTTTTTTTGTAATTTTGGATTGAAAGGTAGGTAGAGATCTAGCTGGGATCATGTACAAATTGATGGATGAATTTTTGTGCGTTCTCTCTATGCATTATATTCCATGGCTGATTTTTGGATACAACTCTGTACATAGTATACTTAACATGGTTTACTATGGTTAGTGAGATAGAGTTATGTAGAGATGTTTATTTCTTTCAGTGCATGAATAAATCTATATCTGTTGAGTATGATAAAGTCATTGCTGTACCTGTATAACCTTGGTTAGGCACAAATTTTATGGTTTATCGTGATCCTCCATGTGCAAATTTCTGGAAGAAAATGGTTTGAAACTGAACATATGCAGGTAGTTTTGTTTTGTTGATGCTGATAACATAAACAAAGAAAAAACATGCACATTGATTTGATGCATTTTGCCTTCATATTGCATTAACTACTATTACCTTATTGAGCTTATTTGTCACATCCCTATCAAAGACGCATTGCTAAGGTTGTCTATCTATAGTGATTGGTAGAAGAATAAGGAATATGTGAGGGAGATTAGAGAAGTCAGAAATTTCCAGATTTGATTTTGCAATAAAAACATGAAGAAGAAAGGGGGGGAACATAGAGGTGTGGGAGTGATGGAAGTGCATCAAAATTGATTTGTTTGTTGAATGGTTTTAACCTTTTTAGGGTGTATACCTCTCTGGACTGAGGTATATAAAATATAAAATTAGCATGGAAATGATGTTTTGTTATTAATGGTAAAATATGTAGGTATATATGATTCTTAAAATTGGTATGGTTAATCTCAGTTGGTGCAATTTTCACCTTGCATTAGTTACTTTTATATTTTTCTTGAGTTTGTATATCGGCCTTTAGCTTTAATAAGGCAATGAAATTTGAGAAACTAATTAGAATATATATATATATATATATGAACTTCATCCCATTATCATTCAAACTAAGATATACTTATAATGGAGAAGTGGTCCAAAAAAATAACGAAATTCCCTGCTATTTGTGTGTGTGTGGGTAGTTTGTTCAAGTTCCATCTCAATTAATTTGCACATGATATTCTGAAAGCTCAGCTTTTGCATCCATCAATTCCAGTCTTTCATTTGTGAAGATTGAATGCTTTACTTTTTATCTAATGTGCACCATTAATTTTTTGTTATGCTTCCTATTGCTGAAAATATAGAGAAACTAAGAGAACTTTATAAAAAATGAGAAGAATTCCAGAATGACTTTGCAGTAGTACTTTAGTTTGGTTTGAGATGTAGATTTTATAATAATTAGTCTTGCAGCCTTCAATTAACTGTTTGCTACTTCTTTGCTTTTCTGATTATGTTATCTATAGTACTACTTCAGTAAAGTGATGGAAACTAGTAATCATGCATCAATGGAGTAGATTTTTGAACATTTTACTTTTATATATTTTGAAGAGCAATCTGGGGAGTTCCCATAATTTCCAGTAGCCATTGATGATGGTGATGCAAGAAAAAAGAATGAAGAATATACATATCTTTGTTTATCTTCTCCTTCTACAATTTTGGATTCGATTATGTAATTTACAATGCCAATATGCCATGCATTACTTAGTTTTGTAATTTTGCTTTCTCTCTTTGGTCTTTTTCTATCCATGCTTTCTCTGAATTCTCAAAACAAAGCAAAGTGATTGGACGAAATTTGTGGTTCTGAGTAGCTTAAATGGTTCTGAGTAGCTTAAATTTGTTGGGGCATGAAGTTTTTTACTTCCACTTTGGCCAATGAAAAGGTTCCTTATGTGAAACTGAACCTAACAAGTACTTTTTGGACAATTAATATTTGATCCAAAGTGGATATTGATTTAGATATATCATATGAGTCTTCTTTTTCATGTGAAAATATAATTAGGAACTAAATGTGTGATCTGTTTCTCTATTTGCAGGCTCTTTGATGGCTTTTTGTGGGTGCAAGCAATTTTGCGAGAGTAGAAAGAGATGCAAGGTTGCAAACTATTTTGCGGGAGTAGAAATAGATGGAAAAGATGCAAAGCTAATTGTTGATTACTTTTGAAAGAAAATACCTTCTAATTGTTAGGGTGATTAGTTTTGAAAGAAAACACATTGTAAGTGTTAGGCTGATTACTTTTGATGACTATTTAAAATATATTAATAGAGTATTTTAATGTGGATTAGTGCAAAACATTTTTATTTAGGAATTGTTCATTTCTATATTGATACTTTATCTAAATGGTTTAGGTTGTCTTATTAAGCAATTATTTGTTTGAAAAATATATTTAAAAAATCATTAAATAAATTTAATTTATAGAATTACTACTTTTTTATGACGAGTTTTCACAGTTTTACGACGAGTTTTGAAGTTGTAAATAAGTTTTATACAACTCAGATGGATGAGTAATTACGACGAAAAAATGAACTTTTACGTCCAGAAAAGGGACTCGTTGTATAATTTTCATTTACGCTGTCCCGGTCAATCTCGACGTAAGATTTCTTACGTCGGAGCCTCTGACAACGACATACGTGGAGGCGGGATACTCGACGTAAAACATTTTTTACGACAAAAATATGACTTTTTACGTCCAAAAAAGTCGTCGTAAAAGGCCCTATTTCTAGTAGTGATTGTTCCACAAACATAGTCTACAAATACAATCACCGACGCTCCCTCCACCATTGTCTCACCGATTGAAAATGGCCACTTTCTTCACTCTAATATTAGCCCAGCACCACCCCAGGCCTACCATCACAACCATCTTCCTCAAACCCAGAAAAATCTTCCTTGTTGTCACTGTGTAGTGAGAAATCCTTCAACCCATCAGTCTCCCTTCGACCCTAAATCGAAATGTCACTCGCCATAATAATCGAGACCCCCTAAATCGAAACGTCACTCGCCATAATAATCGAGACCGTGGCCGCCAAACTACACCCAAATCCATCTAACTCAAATCTACTAAAAATTTGCAAGTATTTATTTGATGCTTTGTTAAAGCCAAGGTGCTACGGTTAACAAAGAGAAGTATGAGAAAAAGTGAAGGGTAAGTGACACTATTGGTCCCTTAATTTGGGACCATAGTTCTATTTATTTTAGAATGTAACATTTATACTTTTAAATTTAAAAGTAAATAATTTATTTTTAGAAAGTTACACTTATATATTTTGAAAGAGAGAGAAAAAAAAAAGGATCTTTTAAAATTAAGAGTAACACTTTTCAAATGAAATGTTTAATTTTGAAAGTAACACTTATACTTTTGTCAAAATTGAATATGAACTTTTGAAGAATATACTTTCAGACAAAAAAGTGATACACATTGATACTTTTGGGCACAATCAGTTACAATGGAGGGACACACTATTGTTTTCTTTTTATTTCTTTTTTAAAAAACTTTTTCATTTCATTATATATATATATATATTGACTTCTATATTTTAATTTTTATTTTCTGATAATTAATCTTATACCTTTTGAACAAAAAAGTTATTTTTCCATATGATACTTTTTGATTATTAAACTTATATATTCGAATATAAAAATGAAACCCAAAAATGTTTATTAAACAATGCAACACTTGTGAAACTTATAAAATCCAAGAGTTATTTTTAAAGCAAAAAGTGAACTAAAATATGAAAAACATTTATACAAAGTAGCACTTGTGATACTTGTCAAGTTTAATTTGAGAATGACAGTTCTGTAATAAAATTTGAATTCCAAAAATTAGGATTTTATTATTCAAAACAACAGTTGTGATACTTGTTAAATGTGAGAGTGTTACTTTTGAACTAAAAACTGATACGTAAAAATTTTTTAAAAAATTATAAAGTTTTGTCATATATTTATCAAGTTTGTGTGTCATAAAAGTAATATACTTTCAAGCATAAAGTAATACTTTTGGACATGAAAGTGATTTTCTCAAAAATTGAACTTATACATTTGAGTATAAAAGTTTATTCTAAAGTAACATTAGTTTATATTTTCTTCCATGCAAATGATGTTTCCAAACATATATATAAAAGGAATAATTATTGAGAGTTGAGCTCATATTCTTGAAAGATAGTCTTAATTTTAGAAAGTAGCAATTGTACTTTTAGTCAAAAAAATGGCACTTTCAAACGTGACTTTTGCAATAAAAATTTATGTCAAAAAAAAATAATAATAATAATGAAAATAAAAAATACAAGGTGAAATCCTGATTAGCAATCTAAGAGGGGGAGGGCGTGAATTATGTTGTTAGTAAATTAAAATTCTCTTTTGAACAATTTTAAAAAATCTCTTTTTAAAATTCTTTGAACCAAAGTGTAGTGTGTGAGAAGTGTTTTGAAATGTTTAGGGCAAAGTAAAGAGAAGACAAAACACACACGATTTATAGTGGATTAATAGTGGTTCGGATTCCCTTTGAATCCTAATCCACTACCCAAGTTCTACAACTTGATATTTTTCCCTCTCAAATGAATTACTTAAAGGTGTAATTCAAACCTTTACAAATGCCAAAATTCTAACTCTAGAATTTAGAACTTTTCACAATTGCCCAACTTATCTCCAAGTTAGGTCTTCATACCAAATGCCTAATCTAACTCTAGACTTAAGACTTTTACAACTATTCTCCTTCTCTTCTTGCCCCCCCTTTCTCCTTGGCTATCTCTTCAACAAGAGATTAGGACTTTTACAATGTGCCTCAACCAATCAATTGGTTAGGACTTAAACAAAGTTTACAACAAAGCTTTTGCACTAAACAAGTGCGTGCTGAAAAGATGAATATTGAAATTACAAGTAGACTATGACAAGTCTTTTTTAGAAGAATACAATGCTTTGATTTTTCACTTCAAATGAGTTGAGATGTTGTAAATGAAAGCTGAACTCAATTTGGCATTCTTGATCTTCATATGAAACGCTTGAAGTATTTATAAAAGAGCCAAACCTTCCTTTCAACGGCTCTTTTAATTTCAGGTTTCTCGAGGCTGGCCGAGAGGACGTTCAAGTCAGACGGTTCCTCATACGTGACACATTAATTTGAATTCTGCTTTTCCAACGGCTACTGACTTTGCTGACTTCTTTAACGTTGGTTTGTCTGTAGTCTGTGGGAGTATCTGTCCGACTCGGATGGTTACTCGTACATGACACTTTTTCTCTTCAACGGTCGACTGTCATGCATAGCTCTTTTCTGACTTGCATTTAATGTGCTGACCGAGGGCTGTGCGAGTTGTTGTCCGACTCGAGTGGTTACTCGCATACCCTGTTCTTGAACTTTGAAGACTTTCTTTATTATCTGGGCTTGTTCTTGCTCATCCGAGTTTCTGTGCGAGCCGAGTGATTGCTCGGACACCCTGTTCTTGAGCTTTTCTGAAACTTCTTTTTCATTAGTTCAATTATTTGTTTGTCATTTAAATCTTCAAAACACAGTGGAATTGAGACCATAGATCTAACACAAATAATTTTAACTCTAAAATTACTATTTTTGAGAAGAAAGTTCATGTTAAAAAGTTAAAACAAAAACAATGTATCAGTTCCACTTTTGAACATAAAAGTGTGATGCATGTAAATTATATTTGTGCACAGTAAATAGTCTATTTTAATAAGTAACACTTGTATTTTTTTAATCTAAAAGTGTTAATTATCAAGATATATGTCAAAAAGTATATAAAAAATAAATAAAAGAAAATAGAACATATATTTTAAATATAAATAAATAAATAAAAGAAAATAAAAAATATATTTTAGACTTAAAAATATTACTTTTGGAATGAAAATTCATGTAAAAAAGTATTAAAATAAGGGGGGAATATATGAGAAAATAAATGCATAAGTTTCATATAGGTTCAAACAAATGCCCGGAAATTTACTTTATGAAATAAAATTTATAAATTCATTAGAAATGTTATTTTTGAAATGAAACATTACCTCAAAAAGTATACAAAGAAAAATCGAACAAAGAAAAAGAAAAAGTATACCACATATAGTAGACCCAAAACAAGAAAATCAATGAAGATAAGCCCCCTACAAGACCCAACCAGTCTCCTCCGCTTCACCCGCAGATGGCTGGCCTCTTTCCAGCAAACCCAGCGAAACTCGCCCGAACAAGACAACCGAAAACCCCACCAACCCCACCTAGGGGCAATGTGCTTCACTTTGACGCAACAGTTAGGGAAGCAACCCAAACGAGCTATGTGGCAGGCTAGCAATCTATCAACACTACTACAAAAATGACTTTTAATGGCGGTTTTTTAGGGCTTTTAATGGCGGTTTTCGACATTTTTGAACCGCCATCTATCTGGCAGCCGTAGAAAGTTTACGGACTTTCTACGGCGGTTGTGAACCGCCATAGAAAGTTCGGACTTTCTACGGCGGTTTTTTTCAAAACCGCCGTAGAAAGTCCAAACGCTTAGGAACCGCCGTAGAAAGTTGGCTTTCTATGGCGGTTTTGAAAAAAACCGCCGTAGAAAACCGCCGTAGAATGTCTACTTTCTACGGCGGTTATCTTCAAAACCGCCGTAGAAAGTTAACTTTCTACGGCGGTTCCTAAGCAAACCGCCGTAGAAAGTACCAAATTTGTAAAAAAAAAAAATTAATATTTTATTTTTTTCTCTATATTCAAAAAATATATATAAAAAACAACAAGAACAGCCTTAGAAAGGTTTTGATATATATATATATATATTTCAACTTTATTCAAAAAATATATATCAAAAACTTTCATTCTAATAAACCGAACAACCGCCAAACTTCACAAAATTTTTGCGTGCATCCATCAAATTCTAATTAATTTAATCATTCACAGCAAGAACAATACAATAATCACCGATATAACACTAATCAAATCCAAATTTAATCATTCATCATCTCACCAAATCCTAATTTAACACTAATAATAAATCCTAGGCCTATGACAATAATCAAGTAACAATAAAATTTGTAAAGCTTAAATAAAGTTGAAACTATTCGATATTACCTTTTTTATGATTTGAAGCCCACAACAAGGACCGATTGTGGTGAAATATGATGGGAGATTAACTCCAAGTGGTGGGTGATGGCCGATTAAGAAACCATCTCCGGAGTTGGGTGACGGCGGATCTTGTTATCAACGCCGCCGGAAGAACGGCTTCGGGGGAAGACGAGAAAAAAACCGATGGAGAGAGGATGGGTGTCGGCAACGAGAGAACTCTTCGGTTTGTTGAAGATGGAAACAGGGGGAAGCCGCGGCTAGCTGGAGATGGAAACAAAAGGAAACCCTTAAAATTCAAACAAAATCAAGTTTCTATGGCGGTTTTAATAAAAACCGCAGTGAAATGGACTTTCTACGGCGGTTTTAATTAAAACCGCCATAGAAAGTAACTTTCTATGGCGGTTATGAAGAAACCGCCATAGAAAGTAACTTTCTATGGCAGTTTTAATTACAACCGCCGTAGAAAGTCCATTTCTACGGCGGTTTTAATAAATCCACCGTAGAAAGCCCGTAATTGTGAATTCCCGCCCATTCCTCTATTCCTATTAATTTCTAGTTTTTCTTTTTTTGTAAATTAACCCCCAAATTTTTTTAATTTAATAATAAATATGTACTTTACTATTTATCAATTTTATAGTAAAATTCATCATATTTATTAATGATACGGCGGTTAGAAATACAACCGTTTGGAAAGGGACATTCTACGGCGGTTATAAATAAAACCACGTAGAAAGTCACCTTTCTACGGCGGTTTTGTTTTTGAAAACCGCCGTAGAAAGGAGACTTTCTACGGCGGTTAGAAATAAAACCGCAGTAGAAAGTCCCCTTTCTACGGCGGTTTTTGAAAAGCGCAGTAGAAAGTCCCCTTTCTACGGCAGTTTTTGAAAACATCAGTAGAAAGGTGACTTTCTACGGCGGTTTTTGATAACCGCCGTAGAAAGGGGACTTTCTACGGCGGTTTTATATAGAACCAGTAGATCTGATGTGATCTGATGCGGTTTTATATAGAACCAGTAGATCTGATGCGGTTTTATATAGAACCAGCGGTTTATTTCTGACCGCTGTAGAAAGTCCCTTTCTACGGCGGTTTTATATAGAACCGCCGTAGAAAGTCCGTACTTTGTTTTTAATGGCGGTTTTGGTCTTTCCGCCGTTAAAGCACCACCGTAGAAAGTCCATTTTGTAGTAGTGCAAGCTCTTCAGACTTGCTCTTTGGCTTTGTTAAATAGCTAACAGGCATCTGCTCGCCCTAGGTGGCAGAGACACTTGCGAAAAGGAAACCCTAAGCCTAGCCTCCTGCTACATCGCCCCCTTAGGAATGGTGGGGGATGCTCATTAAGTCATCCACAACATCAACAGTGGAGAACATGCCCGCTCTGACCTTGGAGCCATCTATAAGGACTCTCGCCATCTCATGTTCGCCCTGTCTCTAACCTCGCTCAACATGGGTCCACCGACCCCAAAATCAGATTGCCCAATACCTAGCGGTTTATGGCAAATCACAACAATGTGAGGCTCTGTTTTCTTGTGACAATTTCTCAAGAATCATCACTTTTTTTAAAAAAATTTACAAAAAGAAACAACTTCACTTTTTCAATAATTCAAAATTAAAATTTTAAAATTCCCTCTAAATACCTACTCGCATAAATTTAAAAGATAACACAATCATTACACTTTTTTATCTCTCACCTACACAATTTCCCAAAAAAAAGTTTCCCCCAAAAATTTCCAATAAAAAACTTCCCTCTAACAAAATTTTTCCTACACAAGCCACAAGAGAACAGAGCCTTAAATCTTATGGGACCAAGCTCCTGATTGTGTCTCCTACTGTCACCAGTATTCATCTACTTAATATTAATTCTCCCCTTTTTGCCTCAAAACAAACAGAAATTTTTTTTTTGTTTCTAGCCCACGCATGCCTAATGCAAGGACCGACTATACATAAGTGCAGCCAATTTATTTTTACAAGATGGCTAATTTATTTATTTATTTTTTGTCTATTATATCTAAAATATTTACCTTAAACAGATTTTCACAGATAATTAACAAAGTGTTCTTACACCTCGAGTTTTTTTGTTTATTTTATATAGAGTAAATTATACTTTTTAGTTACTCACTAAATTGCAAATACTCATAACATTTATATAGTTATAACAATTAAAGGAAAATTGATATTTATTTTGTGGAGTTCACACTTGAAACTATTCATAAATTGCTTTTTATTTGTCGTAAATTGAAACCTATTAGGGGAATAATTTGTCAAACTCCTAATGTCTGGGCCAAAAAATGTCATACGTAGAAGATTGAAGGTGGTTGGCCTTCAAAATTTAATGCTTTATTCATCCCAAAAACTCATCAGTTGTAGGGTTTGGTAGCCCAAAATTGACTTGGCTTTGCCAAAAGGCTGCTCACGATGAGTGTTAATGTGAATTGGATTGGGAAGTTCAGTGGCAAAAGGGGGGCATTTTGTTAGCTCATTATTTAGTACGAATTGGCAAAATGGCAGAAGCCAAAAAATTATACTACAAGCTCTGGAAGAGGACTACCCGTTTGGATAACTTACAAAACCTACATTACCAACTCTTTACTAACCCTTTGTGTGTTTTCACTCCAACATAATATCGAGGAAACCCTACGGTAAAGTCATCAATCAGTCTTTGCTGGACTAGCTTGCTTTCAATTGACTTCGACTAACCGCCCAAACTAGAAAGAGTTCAGTCTTGAAAATATATATGGTTATGAGTTTAAGATACAACATATAAAATAAGCTATTTATTGCACCTTGTCATGTATATCATTATTTTTAAATTGTGAGCCAGTTTGTAAGGGTATTAAAAGGAAAAGAACGAAAAATAGTAATAGCATTATTTCCATGGGATCAAATCCTCTGTACCTCTGTATCCTGTTAAATGGGGTAAAAAAGTTCGTTCTGATTTTTTACCCCATGTAAGAAGATAAATAGTATACATGAATCCAGTAGATCTGATGTGATTTCCACACACACACACACACACACACACACACATATATATATGTTAGACCTATGGTCTTAATCTTAGTTTTGATGATAAGCTAACAAATATATGATTTTAGTTAATACTTTGCACTTAAAGTTATTTGTAGAAAAGAAGAAACCCAAAAACCTTCGAGCTCTAACATCGACAGGCAGTCGAGCTCGAAGCTAAACCCAAAAATTGTCGAGCTCCAACGTAGACAGAGTCTCGAGCTCGAAGCTAAAGAAAGCAAAGAATGCGCCAAACACATTAATTGCACTCCGAGCCAAAACTCCTAGCCGTTGGAGAAAATATTTCAAAAATTACAAAGTGTCAAAGTTGGGTCTCGATGTCGAATCCTGGACTCGAATCGAGAAGAGAAAACTTGTGAAATTTCTAACCTGAGCCTAGATAGGCTCTAGATAGCCTTTTAGGCTACTGGCCAAAAAGAAGAGAAGCTTGTGAAGCTTCTAACCCGAGCCTAGACTTGGCTCTAGATAGCTTTTTAGGCTACTGGCTGAAAAGAAGAGCCAAATTAGGAAGCTTCTAACCCGATCTTCGACTTTGAAGCTCGACCTCGAAGCTTTCAACGGGCAGAAATATATAGCCATTATTTGACCATTTGAAGTGATTCATTTACTTCTATAAAAGCCACATCATCCCCCAATATCTCCTCCACTCAAGAAACATTCAAGAGCCATATTTCATACATTTACATATCAA
Source organism: Leptodermis oblonga (assembly GCA_016801395.1). NCBI lineage: Eukaryota > Viridiplantae > Streptophyta > Magnoliopsida > Gentianales > Rubiaceae > Leptodermis > Leptodermis oblonga. The sequence goes on from CM028755.1 coordinate 28,087,519, forward strand.
ATTAGCTAGTTGAGTTAGGATTAGAAAGAGGCTTTCATGCCCATTTGTCATAGTTTGTTGAAAACTACATTTGTGAAGATTCTCATCTTTGTAAACACTTTGAGAAAAGTCCAAAATACTTATGAAGTGTTGTAGGCATATTGAATGTGAGGCAAAGTCCTAAACTCTTGAACAAGAGCTGGGTAAGAAGAAAGTGAGAGCAAGAAGAGAAGGAGAGACCCGACTCAAGAGGTTGAGTTTGGGCAATTGTACAAGTCCTAGCTTGAAGTAAGTTCGGAAATTTGGGTTAAATTCCCATCAAAGAGTTTGGATTAGGCAAAGGTAAAAGTCATAGCTTAGAGATAAGTTAGGCATTTGTCAAAAGTCCTAAGATAGGCAATGGGAGTCTTGAGAAAGTCCTAAGGCCTTGAGAAGGTTTAGGCTAAAGATCCTTTGCTAGTCTTAGGCAAGGAAGTCCTAGTCTAGAGTTAGATTAGGCAAGAGAAAAAAGTCTTAATCTCTTTAGAAAGAGTTAAGCAAGTGATGTGAGCACTTCGTTAAAGAGATCGCGGTTTCTGAAGAATTACGCCAAGGAAAGTCGAACAATGAAGATTACAAATTGCTCTCTCAAACTCGAAAACTCTAGATTAACTTAAATGAGAACGTTTACTTTAAGCATAAACTAACCAGATTTTAAGAGATTAATTAATAGGAACTTAGGTCGAGCAATTACCTAAGCACTTCTAAATTTGGAACTTGAGCTAAATTAACATGCAAAAATTACACAAGTTCAATAATCAAAATAAAGGAGAATTCTAAAGCAATGATAAACCTAACAATAAAATTTATAATTCATGAACTCTCCATGAGCTTAGTTTCGGGTGGCCCTATTTATAGGAGTAGAGGGCAGCAGAAAATACAAGCAGAAAAATAGAAAGAAAAACAATTAAAAGTGGAAACCAACGAGAGTTGGAATTCCTTACAAATCCAAAATAAAAAAGGCGGTTATAACAATGTGTCGTTACCCGAAAACACTTAAGAAAATAAAAGGAATACTTGAATTTGGTAGCTAGTAGTAAATCCAAATTCAAGTTGTAAAAGAAACAAGAAATAGAAACAAAATAGGAAACTAAGAAATTAAGTCATGTTGTACACAGTTTAAGTAACTTGACTTAATCCAAATTACAAGTGGAAAAGAAAAAGGTAACATGCAGAATCCTCTTCCTTCTCGGATTCAAAAGGCAACTTGTGAAATCTATCAGGCCTTTGCGATGGACTTGATTATGTGCGGCCTCCTTGCAATTAGGGTTACCTGCGGTTCAGGGCTTCCCTTGCGACTTGGGCTGCAGTTAATTTATGGGCCAATTGATGAAGCTTGCGTGCTGAGTGGATTGGCCAAATGCAATGGAGCATGAGTTGGTGAAATCGTAGAATCCCTTACAGTCCATGTACTTTAAGAGATATTTTGCCTTTGATTTGGGCCCGGCTTTGGATCACTTTTATCTTCAAGTTCAGTGATCACAACAGAGCTGACCCTTCGAATAGGTGCTCTGCGAAATGTAGGTTCCTGCGGTATGGGTCCCTCCTTTGGATGAGGGAAGTGAATGATGATGTCATCAGCAAGTGTAAGGGATTGAGACACTCTTTTAAGTGTTTCTTAGTGGATTAGAAGTCTCAAGTTGTAGAACTTAGGGAGTGGACCAGGATTCAAGGGGTCCGAACCACTATAAATTTGGTGTGTTCTTACTTTGTTTATTTGTTTTCGGTTTTGCAAATCACTTCACACACAACACTTGGCAAAAACTATTTTTACACTTGTGTTTGAAAATGGTTTTTCAAAGTTCTTCTTTGTAGAAGAAATATTTTTAAAAGGTCAAGAACATAATTCTCCCCCTTGTCCTCTTAGGTTCATCTTAGGTTGATAGTGATAGTTGAGATTTCAATATATAAATATATATATATATATATTGATTTTTTTTTCCTTTTGGGTGGAGAGGAAGCAATTTAAAAAGGTGGGGAAAATTGTTAACCATGTGTTGCATTAAACTAAATATAGCATCACTTATTATAAGGTGTTGCATTTTTCTTTACGATTTTGCTCTCTATACTACAACATTTTTAGAAGTGTAACATACTTAGCGATGATATATGTTTAATTTACAGTAGTGTGACAAAGTAATTTCTTTGAATATATTTATTTTCTTCTAACTTTATAAAGAGCACATATGACTGATTAAGCACCGAAGTATACGTTCTACAAAAACTCTGAGTTAATCTTTGATTCGGGGATGATGTAAATTATTCTATGTTGCTTGCCGCAAATGGATGTAAATTATTCTATTTTTGCACCACAATATCTTATATAAATATTACCCTTATTTACATTACTAATATTACATTAATATTAATTTTATCAAAAGAGACGGCATTTGATAAATAATTCTATTTCAGACTTTTTGTAGTCCCTTCAAGGGACATTTAGTCATTGAATTTGGCCTATGCAATTGAATATGCAATTGCATCGTTAATTTATACAAGGCCAAATTGAAGGGGTGAATGATTCCTTTGAAGGGATTATAGTCTCACCCATGTGTGTGTGTGTGTGTGTGTATATATATATATATATATGGCATGCATATTAAATTTGATCTGAAAAAACTGAAAACTCTCTGAAAACTCGGACTCCTTTTTGAACATGGCTTCTACACAAATAAAAGGAGCCTGAGAAGCCATCACTCTCTGGCGCACTGGCAGAATCCATTCCAAACACAACCGACTTCAGCTTCTCCAAGGAAACTAGGCGAAGCAAATGGGTGTTGTCCTCATCCTGCAAAATCGGGTCAATTCTCTGGAGAAACCAACCAGTGGCATCACCCCCCAGATCTTCACTTTCTGCTGCTAAGAGCTTGGAGTAGAAGAGTTTAGCTTCCATCCCAGTCTTCTCTGGATACTCAACCCATTCCGCTTTTTAAATTTTGAAATCCCTTGCTTGGCCTACTTAGAGAGGACAGTCTTATGGAAAAATGCAGTGTTGCAGTCTCCCTCTTGTAGCCAGCGGGTCCTGGATTTCTTCCTCCAGTAGGTCTCATCCTCTTGATGCCTACTAATCAGGTCCCGTCTAGCCTCTTGCAATTCCCGCTTAATCTCCGGATCAGGGGAAGCTTGAAACACGCCCTCCCAATGGGCTACCCAATTTCGGCCGCCCTTGCATTTAGGTGCACATCACAAAAAATAGCATTGTTCCATTCTTTCAAGGTGGCCTTCAGCCTCCTCAATTTGAGGGAAAATCTGAGCATGCCATATGCCTCAATTGGGTCTACCCATGTGGCACCCCAGATCCACCACCCCGCATACAAAGGGTTGGTTTCACCGAATACCTGCCTGGTTCGCGCTATGACTCAAAACTGGTAGAACATGATAATAAATTTTTTTTCCATTTATTATAATAAACTAAAACTTACACAGCCCTATAGTACATGAGTTATCATACTATGAGCCCATCTAAACAATCCTGCTTTCTAGCCGTATCCAAAATTTCCAAACTCTGGGTGATCCTAGTGAGCATAATCATCTTTGTACCAAAGAATTATAATACAATTTTGAAAACAGAAAATAGGAAAACAGGAAAATAGAATGAGCCCTTGCCCAATGAGAGTCCATCATTTTTGCAAACATTTACCGAGTTGCAAATATTACCCATGCATACAATTCAAGCATATCCTAACATATAGCATTCATGACTCATGCGGGATTCATAAAACACATAAGGAGAATGAAGGGCAGTCGTCTAAAGCTCTCTATAAACAATAAACGAACTAGCCAATTCATCTCAGCATACATAAAGAGGATGAGGGGCATTCGCCAACGTGTACATGTACGATGAACGAAAGGCCCGCTCACCTCGGCATAATCATAATCATGAACATATAGTTACCATATTCTCCATACCGCTATCCTTGAGTTAGAAATGATAATCTCAAGATTATGAACTCAAATGATCAAACGACCAAGCTCTATACTGGCTCGCGGGATCAATTCGTATCAATATAATGGATCCGACACAACTTATGCTCATATGACAGATTCAGTGTACAAAGAAAGTACAACTAAAACATAACAAGTACATATGCGTTCCAGCCAGAAAGTAAACACAACTGATAGTTTAAAATATAAAAGCATTTCAAGCATTTTTAGCAACCATTTCAAAACATGCCGCAAACAAGATCTAGTGCAGTTCCATTACTAATTGCATTAAAACGGAATCTATTTTCAGTGATAAACTCACCTCTGTCCGAAGATCTAAGCTCACGTACTAGCTATCTATCAGGTCTGCATATATTTCTGATTCCGGCAATTTAGTACTATTTATAATTAATAGAATTCTAATTTCTAACTTATTCCGAAATTTTTATAAATAAGGGCATAACAGTAATTTACCCATTTAAAACATATATATATATATGGACAATAAGTATTCCAAAAATGATCTAATTTGAAAATAACTATAAATACATAATAACTATAACTTTAAAGAAAATATAAATATTATGCCGTAAAACTGAAATTTAAAGAATCTTTAAACATTATTTCTACGTTATTTCGTAAATAGTCCAAAATTGGACAAAACTTATGAAATTAATTTTTAAGAAAATAAAGCTATAAAATCCTTAAAATACTCGTTAAAATAGTTTTAACAAGAATTTATTAAAAGGATTTATAAAGAAATAATGAAAATAGCTAAAATTATATAAAAATCAATTTTCCAGCGTTCAATCGGTTTTACCCAATTCGCCTGAGTATGAATCGGTTTTACCCAATTCTGAATCGGTTAAAACCGGTTCGTGCCCAGAAAACTTGATTTCCAAGATTTCTTTCGGGTTCTTGCTAAAAATCCACTCCATATCCATTTTTCTTACTTTCTTTTGTGCAAATTCAACCCAAGAACATCTAGGCATCATTTCTAACATTTCCTAACCAAAATTTTCCATAACAACTACAAGATCTCAACCTCAAATTTCATAAAAATTCTAAAACCTTCAAAATCTTGAAATATGCATTATTTTCTAAAAACATACCAAAAGAATACGTTGAATTCCTTACTGATGCATTCCGAATCCCTCCTGACACCGAATCCACGGCTCCGAGATCCACCTCTTGCTTCAAAACTTTGTTCTTCAAGCTTTTCCTCTTTTTTTCTCCTTCTCCTTCTCCTTCCTTTATTCTAATTTCTCTCTAGTTTGGTTTGGTTTTGGCAGAGTTTGGGCATGGTTTGGGTGAAGAGGAATGGCTAGGGAAGGGTATTTATAGGCACAAAGGCCTAATGGGATAAACAGCCCGTTCTTATCTCAAAATATTTTTTTCAAGTCCAGTCCCGATCAGTTTTACCCGATTGGGGGACAGGTTATAACTTATTCAAATCGGTTTTCCTTGATCATAAATCGGTTATAACCGATTCGTAAGGCGGTACGAGGTTAAAAAGGTCAAAACCAATTGGCTAAATTCTATCCACATTGAATCGGTTTTAACCGATTTGAATCGGTTAAAACCGATTCATTAGGCGGTGAAAAATATCTTAATATTTTATCAATTGGTATTACTGATTGGTTAATTGGTAAAATCAATTTGTCCCAAATTTTATCCATTCGAATCTGTTTTACCCGATTGTAAATTGTTAAAACCGATTGGTCTAAAATTCTATCTTCTTCAATCGGTTTTACCCAATTGCGAAATGGGTAAAACCGATTCACCCATTTCTATATTATTTTTTTATTTATTTTATAATTTTCTTATTTTCTAATTCCCAATTCCAAAAATTCCATAAATTCCTAAATCATAATATTTCTAAACATATCATATATCATGAAATTATGAATCAAAGTTATTATTTCACATAAATAAAGATTTGAAATTGAAATAAGGAAATAAAATATTTTATAAAAGTTATTAAAAATAGTTTTAGACTAAAATTCTTTTAAAATAAATTCATATATTCTAATACATGTTCAGAAAAAATATTTTTAAATACCTCGATATATTTTCGAGGCGAATTGAGGTACTAAAATTTTATGGGGTCTCACATCCTTTCCCCCTTAGGAAATTTCATCCTTGAAATTCTTCATTAGTTGCATTTTAGACTACGTATAAATCAAGGGGACTTTTAGGTTGATCTTAATCCTTAACCTCATCTACTTTTTCCAGGGTGTTTAGTATGATAGTTATCCTCTCTCTTAAAACTTAACTCATTGTCTTGGTCGTAGACTTTAGGCTTTCTCGAGTAATAGATATGTGAGATCCCTAAAATCAATAGAATCTCAAAGGTTACTTTATACGGGTAATATCTCTATTTCTTAAAAGCGAAACTCACAATTGCCAATTCAGGATATTTATACTTATTGGATTTCTACTACCTTGCTATATAAGCAACAATCTTCTTATTTGGTATTACTACTTATTTTTCTTAGGAAGTCTCAAGATAAATCACCGAGCTATCCTTTATCCTTGATAGGATTATGATTGAAGTAATGATTACTCGTTTCCCTAGCATCAGAGAACATTTCCCGTTTAACTATATTTGAAAAGTTTCTAATGATATATCAATACCATCTAACTAATATCAAAAATGCTAAATTTTAGTTATATTTCTGGATTAATCATCATTTTAGGGTTACTCCTACTTTGGATGATTCCATAGCAGTTTAACTTTTAAAGGTAGTATGTTCTACGAAAATGATTTTATCTAATTTAAATTCATATTCACAAAAAATAGCATATACTTGGGTTTCATCAAGGTCCGAAATACTATTCCACAGTATTTCTAATGTCTTCAATCGATCTTAAATAACACAAAAGTCATCTTTAAATTTTTTATCTGAGTGATCTTGGAAGGGTTGAAAACAAGGTGTACTAAATCCATAAATATAACCAGGGTAATTTAGTGAAAGACTAAAATATAGGGATTATCCCGAATACTAAGTCCATAGTAAATTCAACCTTTCCGTTGGGCAATCAATTTCTTAGGAAAACTTTTAAGAAAAGTCCTAGTTGCTAGAACGGTTTTAATTTGCTCCATCCAGTGATCAATTAAACAAACTTAATATATTCTTTTTCTAAGAAAGCTTTCTAACTTTAAGCCTAACATAAGGTTAATACTTCTCCCTTAAGGTAGTATTTACTTCAAACTCGAGTTCTCTTAGGTAACGTAGTTTGAAGTTAACTAAGCCTTATGTTTGAATAATGGATCTGTATTATGAGCAACTTCTTACTTTTCTTAAAGATGTTAGAATCAAACCTAATGGTAAGTATTTTCATTCAGTCTTACATTTGTTTTCCTTATAATTTTGCCAGTAATAAGGGTATAGGGTAAACTTTCAATCCTATGGCCCAAACTATGAATAACATTAAAACTTAATAATTTAAACGCAAGATAAAGGTAACTAGAACTTTTATTAATTTGACTAAGCATAATCAAGTATTCTAGTTACATTAGTAACAGAAATTGAAAGTTAATTTTCATTACTGTCTATATTTCTTTAAGGTGGTTAAGATTGGGATACGATGGTCCAGTATTTCCACTGGCTAATATCTTCGGGCAATGCCGTACTCGATGGTTAGAGCTACCACACTTAAAACACTTGTTGGCCTTAATGCGACATTCTCTTTCCTCATGTCCAGTCCGATTACAAAAGTTGCATATAGCGGATGGCTTAATCGGGTAAGCATGTCCCGCTTCCCTAGGGCTTTGTCCTAGTATAAATCTATAAACTTGATCATTCAGGAACACAGGGTTTGTATCTCTTAGTAGTCCAGGCCTCCCATTCAGACGAGCCTCGTGATGCATCTGCCCTTCTTGGGTTGCTTTTTTACTTCCTCGACTCTTTGAGCATTTCCTATTGCCTCAACAAAGGATCCCTATGGAGAGCAAGCCAAAGCCTCTTGCAGTTCCATCCTAAGTCCTTGGATAAACCTCTTTTTTCTTTGGTCATCCGTGGCAACTAGGGCAGGTACATATTTGGATAGTCGGGTAAATTTAGCTTCATATTCAGACACAGTCATTCTTCCTTGTTGTATACCTATAAAGGCATTCTCGCTCTACTCTTGGACTATCGTAGGAATATATTTTGCCCAAAATTTTATTGCAAAATTTTTCCAAGCCTTAGGAGTCCTATGGCATTCCATTTTGTCTGAACTAAGGTCCACCAATCCCTAGCATCCTCGTCTAGTTGGAAGAAGGCAAAATTCATTTTCCATTCCTTGGAATAGTCCAAAGCATGAGAGATAGTTTTCATAGATTCCAACCAATTCTCAGCTGCCTCATCTCCCATCCTTCCATTAAATTTAAGGGGATGAAACTTCTAAAACCTTTCTAACATCATATAATTATTCTCAATCATGCGGTAGGATTCCTGTCGATGCCCCTGTTGTTGGTTTATCGTATTTGTCACTTGTTGCAGCATTGCAGTTATTTGACCCGCAAAATGCTGCAATCTGAGGTCTCCCTAGTTTCGTTTAGTCTGCTCTTGCTCTACTCGTTCTTGTTTATATTTTTAGGTTCAGCATGTCCTTGGCTGATGTTAGGGTTCTCTCCTAGGTTATCCATTGCCTGTTCCTGTAACAAGACAATAGAAAGTTAACTAACTAGGTCTTTATTAGTTTCCTATCCACACTTGCAGTTATCCCAGATGGTTTCTTAGAATACAGAGTAAACTCTGTCGAAATTTCTTTCTCCGAAGTAAAGGTTCTTAGAAGGAGATTTTTAATTCTTTGTTTCTTTTAAAATAAAATGGCTTCATGGTTTTGCGTTTGTCTTTTGAAAGGGCTAATGAAGAAGGCTACACTTTTCAAAGAAAATATTCTTTTTTCAAATTTCTATGAATCTTAATGTAAAGTACGAAATGGTTTAGAATACTAGGATTAGTGTTTCTAAAATTTTTGGGCTTGCGGCTAAGTTTAGAATTTCTTGTTCCTAAGAAATGGAAAGTCTTTTTGTTCCGATATTTAGTTCTATGACTAAAGTTTTAAGAAATTCAAAACTATTTAATCTAAGTAGCTATCTAAAATAAGGTAAGAAAATTAACGTAAATAGAGGGAATTTTAAATAATCGTAAGTAAAGAAACTAAAGTGAGAAAGATAAATCTAAACTTAAAAGGGAATTTTAAAATATAAACATTTGTTTCTACACAAAAATAAAATATTTTTTGAAAATAATTTAAAGCAAATAAATACATAAATCAAGTAGGGGGTACAAAAAAGCTTCATAACATTCTTAAAACATTCCTGTGACATATCCTGGGACTATTACAAACTATATACACAAACTCTTTACATTTTATTGCTAATTTAAATATATTTCAATATCCCATTACTCTTATAGCTCATTTTTCGCACTTTCTCTTATTCTCCGAATATCCTAAGGATTCCAAAAACTGAATTCATTACTTACCTCAGGCATTGTTGACTACCGCATTTACAACACTTATGGTTCTTTTTCCAACAATACTTTTCCGTGTGCCCAGTTCGATTACGAAAGTCAAATCTGATTGGTGGGGTGTTCAGATAATGGTTGCAGACCCCGTTCCCCTATCCAAGAGCTTTGTCCTGACATAAGGTTTGTATTTCTTATCGGTTCGGGTCTCCATTTGAGGTTATTCTGTTGATGTAGCTGACTTTCCCGAGCCGCATCTTTTTCCTTCTTTCTCATTTTTCTATTGACTTTAAGAGGACCGGGCTGCTGGAATCTCTTAGCGGTAACGTTGTCAGCTTCATTCCTAGGAGAAGGTTCTCATATCTTCTCCTCTAATTGGGTTAACACATTGGTCACTTGTTGCGGTATTGCAGTCACTTGTTCAACAAAGTGCTGCAACTCGAATTCCTCTTGATTCTGTTCAGACTGCCTTTGCTCTAATGGCTCCTGTTCCCTTCTTTCAGGTTCGGCTTGTTCTTTTCTAATATTAGAACTCTCTCCTTGGTCTTGCATTGCTTGAAATTTTTAATTTAGTAATCTTTTATCTGGATCAATAAATCTACAAACTCTTTATATATTTGGACTTACCCTATCTTTAAGGTCGCAAGATAACCTATGTTATTATTTATAACCCAGCATTAAAGGATCACATATAACACGTATATTCTAGCATTTCAGTACAAGAAACTTTTAAAACTTTTACCTAACCCTTTCTTATAACCCAAATCCTAAGACTCATTAACTCTTCCCATGTGTTTCAAGTCTTAACGATCCTTATCCTAGGTTTATGCTCTGATACCACTCCTGTGGCACCCCAGATCCACCATCCCGCATACAAAGGGTTGGTTTCACCGAATGCCTGCCTGGTTCGCACCAAGACTCAGAACTAGCAGAACATGATAAGAATTTTTTTCCATTTATTATAAAAAATAAAACTTACACAACCCTATAGTACATGAGTTATCAGAGTATGAGCCATCTAAACAATCCCACCTTCTAGCTGTATTCTAAATTTCCAAAATCCGGGTGATCCTAGTGAGCATAATCATATTCATACCAAAGATCTGTAATGCAATTTTGAAAACAGAAAACATGAAAACAGGAAAATGGAATGAGCCCTTGGCCAATGAGAGTCCACCGTTTTCGCAAACATTTACCAAGTTGCAAATATTACCCATGCATACAATTCAAACATATCCTAACATATAGCATTCATGACTCAAGTGGGATTCATAGAACATATAAGGAGAATGAAGGGCAGTCATCTAAAGCCCTATATGAACAATAAACGAACTAGCCAGTTCATCTCAGTATACATAAAGAGGATGAAGGGCGGTCGCCAACGTGTACATGTATGATGAACGAAAGGCCAGCTCACCTCGGCATAATCATAATCATGAACATATAGGTACCATATTATCCATACCACCATACTTGAGTTAGAAATGATAATCTTGAGATTGTGAACGGAAATGATCAAACGACCAAGCCCTATGCTAGCTCGTGGGATCAAATCGTATCAACATAACGGATCCGACACAACTTATGCTCATATAGCAGATTCAGTGCACAATAAAGTACAACTGAAACATAACAAGTACATATGTGTTCCAGCCAGTAAGTAAACACAACTGGTAGTTTTAAATCAAAAAGCATTTCAAGCATTTTTAACAACCATTTCAAAACATGCCGCAAACAAGATCCAGTGAAGTTCAATTATTAATTGCATTAAAATGGAATCTATTTTCAGTGATAAACTCACCTTAGTTCGAAGATCTAAGCTCACATACTAGCTATCTATCAGATCTGTATATATTTCAGGTTCCGACAATTTCTAATTTATTCCGAAATTTTTCTAAATAAGGACGTAACAGTAATTTACCTATTTTTCCATTTAAAACATATATATATATATAGAAAATAAGTATTCCAAAAATTATCTAATTTGAAAATAACTATAAAAACATAATAACTATAACTTTAAAGAAAATACAAACATTATGCCGTAAAACTAAAATTTGAAGAATCTTTAAACATTATTTCTACGTTATTTCGTAAATAGTCCAAAATTGGACAAAACTTATAAAATTAATACTTAAGAAAATAAATGTGTAAAATCCTTAAAATACTTGTTAAAATAGTTTTAACAATAATTTATTAAAAGGATTTATAAAGAAATAACGAAAATAAATAAAATTATATAAAAATCAATTTTCCAGCGTCTAATCGATTTTACCCGATTGGCAGTAGGTTTTACCCTATTCGTCTGAGCATGAATTGGTTTTACCTGATTCCCAATCGGTTAAAACAAGTTCGTACCCAGAAAACTTGATTTCCAAGATTTCTTTCGGGTTCTTGTTAAAATCCACTCCAAATCCATTTTTCTTACTTTCTTTTGTGCGAAATCAACCCAACAACATCTTGGCATCATTTCTAACATTTCCTAACCAAAATTTTTCATAAAAACTACAAGATCTCAACCTCAAATTTCATAAAAATTCTAAAACCTTCAAAATCTTGAAATATGCATTATTTTCTAAAAACTAACCGAAAGAATACATTGAATTGCTTATCGATGCATTCTGAATCCCTTCTAACACCGAATCCACAGCTCCAAGATCCACCTCTAGCTTTAAAACTTTGTTCTTCTAGCTTTTCCTCCTCTTTTCTCCTTTTCCTTCTCCTTCTTCTCTCTTCTAATTTCTCTCTCATTTGGTTCGGTTTTGGCAGAGTTTGGGCATAGTTTGGGTGAAGAGGAATGGCTAGGGAGGGGGTATTTATAGGCACAAAGGCCTAATGGGACAAACAACCCGTTCTTATCTCGATTTGTTTTTTCAAGTCCAGTCCTGAATCGATTTTACCTGATTGGGGCCAGGTTATAACTGATTCAAATCAGTTTTCCTGGATCATAAATCGGTTATAACCGATTCGTAATGCAGTATGAATTTTTTTATTAATTTACCAATCGGTAAAGGTCAAAACAGATTAGCTAAATTCTATCCACATTGAATCGGTTTTACCCAATTGTGAATATGTTAAAACGGATTCATTAGGCGGTGAAAAATATCTTAATATTTTATCAATTGGTATTACCGATTGGTCAATCGGTAAAATTGATTTGTCCCAAATTTTATCCATACCAATCGATTTTACCAGATTGTAAATCGGTTAAAACCAATTGGTCTAAAATTCTATCTTCTTCAATCGGTTTTACCCAATTGAGAAATAGGTAAAACCGATTCACCCATTTCTTTATAATTTTTCATTTATTTTCTAATTTTCTTATTTTCTAATTCCCAATTCCAAAAATTCCATAAATTCCTAAATCATAATATTTCTAAACATATCATATATCATGAAATTATGAATCAAAGTTATTAATTCACATAGATAAAGATTTGAAATTGAAATAAGGAAATAAAATATTTTATAAAATTTATTAAAAATTGTTTTAGGCTAAAATTCTCTTAAAATAAATTCCTATATTCTAATACATGTTCGTAAAAATATTTCTAAATACCTCGATATATTATCGAGGTGAATTGAGGTACTAAAATTTTTTGGGGTCTCACAGATTCCTTCAGTGGTGGAGCTTTCTTGAGTAATATTGTCACCGCTGCTTGCAAGAAGATAGAAGATACCGTTGACTCTCGTGGGGAATTTGAAGAGCCTAACATCCATTTGGCCAAATGAATCACCAAAATTCAGAAAGTCGATGATCTGGGAGAGGAAAGAATCGATAAAATAGAACAGATGTTTGGAAAGCTAATGGAGCGACTGGATACCGGGGTTAATAGCATTTGAACAGAAGAGGTCTGCGAATATGTGGGAATGAAGGGCATCCAACCCACAAGTACAAACTAGCACTTAATGATCCACTGGCCCAAGCGCACGCAGCAAGAAATTGGAATGGGCCAAGAAGGGATCCTTACTCAAACACCTACAATCATGGGTGGAAGGATAACCCAAGTTTCAGATGTACTGAGCCCGGCAATCAAGACCACATGCCTAGCAAAATCAGTTTTATCAACCTCAGCAGGGCCAACATTATAGGCCACCTCAGCAGAGAGGGTCCAGCAAAACCAAAACAAGAACACTTATCAACCATAGAGGAATAACAAGGACTTAGGTGATGTGATTAGTACCATAATGGATCAACAAAAAGAGCAAAAGGCCAGTATCGATAGCTTGGCAAATATAATGTCTCAATTGGCTGCTTCACTCAAGGAATTAAAAAGCGACCAAGGAAGACTGCCCGCACAGGTCCAGATACAGTTGAAGGTGAATGTCAGTGCGATAACTCTAAGAACTGGGAAGGTTCTGGAGCCAGCAGTGGAAAAAAGTTCTACTCCAGGGGTCCATTTTCCCAAATGGACTATCGCCCCTGAACTTAAAAACACAGAAATAGAGCAAGAGGGTGCTGTGAAAACTGGGAAAACAGAGAGACGTGAACCCTTTTTAAGTCTAAAAGGTGGGAACCCTTACGAAGAACCTCTTTTTCCAAATAGATTGATTAGCAGGAACAATGTGGAGGAGAAATCCAAGCAAGGTGAAGAAAATTCCACAAGAGATTTCTAGTCACTGCAGCCAGAAGAGCAAAAGAGTTCTATTCTGAGGTCCCGTTTGCTCAAACGGATCATAGACCCTGAACCTGAAACTGCAAAAATAGAGCTGGAGGGTAATGTAAAAATAGGTAAAATAGAGAGACCTGAACCCTTTTTAAGTTTAAAAGGCGGAAACCCTTATGAAGATCCACCTTTTCCAAATCGACTGATCGGGAAGTTGAAAAAACCAAAAGAGGATCCTGTGGATTATTTGGCATCTTTTGAGAAGATGGAAATAAATATTCATTTCCTTAAGGCGATAAATATCCCTCAAATTGGGAAGTTATTGAAAGAATTTATGGCTGGTAAGCAAAGAGGAGCACGCTAGGTAATCATGGACGAGAACGTGTCTACCACAATTGAAAAGAAATTGCCACCCAAGTGCAAGGACCCAGGTATGTTTTCTTTACCTTGTGTAGTTGGAGAAAAAAAGATTGAGCATGCTATGTGTGATTTAGGTGCTTCAATTAACGTAATGCCTCTTTCTGTGTATCAAACTCTTACTGGTGTTGAATTAGTAGACACTTGTGTTATAATTCAATTGGGTGATATATCATGTGTATATCCTGAGGGTCTTTTGGAAAATGTGTTGGTAAGAGTTCATTCTTTTGAATACCTTGCTGATTTTTATGTGGTTAAAAAGAGTAGTGATCCGTCAAAAGAATCAGTGAGAGTCTTGTTAGGCCATCCCTTCTTGAAAACATCTAGAGCCCTAATTGATGTGTACAATGGATCTATTTGCTTGGACTACTATGGTGAAAATATCACCTTTAGTATGGATGATGCCATGAAAAGTTTAAAGGTTGTTGAGAATGTTTATAGTGTTGATATGATTGCCCCTTGTGTCCAAGAGCATCTTGAGACCGATTTTTTTTTTGCAGGAAATGAGTCAAGGTACAGGGACTACCGTTTGTTTGCCCAAATGGACCCCGTAGATAAACTGCTTCTATCATTAGTTCCTACTCCAGAGCCTGAATTAAAACCACTACCATGTTATGGTACAAAGAATGACTTGAAATCAGCCAAAGAGGATGGCAAAGCCATTGTGAAAAAAAAGAAACAATGAACAAACATGGCTTCAAAGTCCCACACTGATATTGGCCAGCAGATCAGTCAAGGTAAAATAGATGGGTATGCAAATTTGAGATCAAGGGTCTACTTGGTGAGAAGAAGAAGATAAGACTACTAGATGCAGTGTTCGTCTGTCCAAGTGGAGCTGTGCAAGTTCAAAGTTCCGAAATTAGAAAGAAATTCATAGTTGACAGGAAACATCTTAAAATTTTCTATGGTGCTACCCAGGTCCAAACAGTGGAAGAAATTCCATTGTTATGTTGTCTGATGGAGACATACTGCGTCTGGCCAAAGACGTAAAAGATAGGCGCTAGTGGGAGGCAACCCATAGTTTTTCCCTTTATGTTATTTCTATTTTCTGCATTTATTTAAAATAAAAATAGAAGGAAAAAAAAAAGAAAAAGGAGAGTATTTAATTTTTGTTGACGTTGACTGTTCAATTAATTGAAATGCCTCACCACTTCCAGGTGAAGTTCAAAGGACAACAAGGAGCAGGGGCCCAGGTTGCCAACTCAGAAATTGCAGGCAGCAATTGCCACAATCAGACAAAGGAAGGACCGGCATGCAAAATTCAGATAGGTTATTTTTACTAATTCACATAACAAGAGGGACAATTCCAAAAAAAGTCCCACTCTATTGCCCTACTATTTTTCCCAAATTTTTTTCCACTCCTTCCTCTCCACCTACCCGATGCCACCATCTACCTCACTTCACCTTCACCACCGAATCGCCACCCTCCCTCCACCTTGCTGGCCACTGAGACAAAACCACCATCCCCGCCTTTCCTTCAAACCGTCAGCACCACTATTCTAAATTTAACCACCGACCCATCATTACCACCGAATCGAATCACCTCCACTACCGAACCAAAATCACCATCACCATGGCTGGCAAACGAAACATTAAGGGCCAAGACACGGAAGAGATCGACCACCCACCATTCACGAGTGTCCCTCCCAAAGTAGGCCCTTCGACCGGTGGCCACCATTCGGAATCCGTCACTGCCGCCGCGTATCAAGCTCGACCTCCGCCAACCGCCGCCGGGTCACGGCCACCAATTAAGAACCCAACCCCACCTCCGCGGCTCTCCGATCCACTAGGCAGCACGATGTTCCCTCGGTAAGTCTCTCTCGAGTTTTACCTTTTTTTTGTTTTTTTAACAGTTTTAGTTCATGTTTTAGTGTGCTGTTTTTGCATCCATAGTTTTGTTTTTCTGTGTATTTTTTAGCATGGTTCCTATGGTCTCACTTTAATTTTAATGTATGCTTGAGGGGAAGCATTGTTTTAAGTGTGAGGATGTTTTGAGAGTTTTCTCTCTTATCTGGTTTTATGTCTTTAGAGCCATGTTGTGGCAAGTCAAGTATATGCAAGTGAGCCATGCTCGTGCGAGTGTACCTTTCCCCTCCAAAAAAAAAAAAAAAAAAAAACAGGTATATGCAAGTGAGTTAATATCTGCCAGTTCTGGATTCTGGTTTGAAATAAACATTATAGAGGCACAGTAAATCATTTGATATGCTCACTTTTGTGGTTGTGGATTTATTGCGACCTGTTAGTTTAGCATAGTTGGGCATATGTTTCCTTTTCTCATCCCACTACAAAAATTTTCTAAGCCTTCAATGCATGATCTGCTATATGAGAATCTCAATTGTTTGCCAGCCAGACTGTTAAAATGGTATTTGAGTAGTGCATAGCTTGAGGATGGAGAACCTTTTATAGGAGGAACCAATTTTGGCTTAAATTTTGAACCTTCTCGTAAATTGATCCTTAGTAGCCAAGTTGAAGCCTTGACAATATTTTTTTTTCTTTAGTCAGTAAAATGCAACCCAAATGCCTGTTTCTGACCTCTTTTCTACCCCTAGTATGCTGCTGAATTGTAATAATATTTCTTGAACTGCTGATTATGAGAAGGTGCTCTGTGGATTATTAGCTGTGATACATGTATAAATGCCCAAGGAGAAGCTCTGCAGTGGTGAATAAAGACCACATCTGGAAGGAAAAAAAGAAAAAAGAAAGGAAAAAAGAGAAAAAAAAAGATATTTATTGTCAAAAATAAAGCTGAATTATAAGTTGTATTAAGTGGGGTGAGTCAAAATACATGTATGCTGAGCGGAATTGTGATATGTATGCAAGTGCGGAAATAGAGGTTGTTGTTGCTGCACTTGTGTATTTTTGCTGACAGGGTGATTCTCACCCTAAGATTGAAGAATTTACAGGCATTAGGTTGCTCATATTGAGCAGGCCATGGAGTCAAATGGTAAGGCAGTAAGTTTTGTCATGTGCATACTGGACTGCTTTTTTATTTTATTATTATTTTTTTTAACAGTTGAGCTTAGAATCCCTTAGAGACTGCCCAAATTGATGCACATCCCTTAGCCCCATTACGACCTTATGATAAAAAGGTTATTTCTTGACAATGGTGCATTTACTCAATTTCATGCTATGGCAATGGTCGGTTATCAAGCTTTTGAGATTCTGACTATATTAGGAACAAACACTTGTCCTTATTTTCTATATATTGTGAGTGTTGTGTGCATTACTACCCACAGAGAATCTACGTGGGAATTTTTGCATAACTGTGCTAAATTTATGAGAGGCTGGTTTGTTTGATGGAATGATAAGTTTGCATATCATTTGTTTGATAGTGTATTTTGTGATGTAAGTAGAATTGGTTGAAGGAATTTGGGCAGATTGAATCTTTGTTTAAGTCGAGTCTTGTGAGTAATTTTGTGTCTTTTCTATTCTTCTGTTTGTGTGTTGTGTGTCTGTTGAGACGAGGAAAAAAAAAAAAAAAAAAAAAAGGACTGAGTTTAATTCTTCACTTCACACTTGGAAATAAACGTTATTCAGGTGTGGGGATATTTGATATGTGTTCTTTAGCTCCTAGATTTTAGTCTAATTGTGGCAAATCTCACATGTGCTAGTTTTGTGAAATAAAGTGCAGGTTTTGGAGAAAGAACAAATAGAGAAGAGAAAGTGCAAAAATGGTGAAAAAGTATGGGCCATGTGCTTAATTGAGCAAGGATGAAGCGAACTGATGAAGGGAGGCATTAAACGTAATCATGATAAGCTGATAAGCAAGTGGGCTAATAATTAAAGGTGTTGGACAGCCCAGCCCTTGTTTGGACTGATTCCATCAAACTTGAGAGCAATTTGGACAGAATGGGTTCAGAGGCACGTTTTAGAAAGATGAATGGCCAAATGTGCACACAAAAATGACAAGTGATCAAAACTGAAACATTGCGAATACTTAGACAAACACTGGTAGGGCTGAGAACGAACAGAAACGTTCACGAACAAGCTCGAGCTCGGCTCGATAAAAAAGTTCATGAACATGATTTTAGTTTCTATCAATTTCACATGCAAACCCGATTACTTCTTAACGTAGTTTCTTAAACATGCATGCTTTCTTTCTGATTTTCAATTCTAGACTACGTATTAATACTCACTTTGAAGTCCTACGATTACACAAACTATAGAGACCTCAACGGCAGTGGCGGTACGATGGCGGCTGTGGTTCTACGACGGCGGTGGCTGCTACGGTTTCTCTGTTGTCTTCTTTAAATTTTTATGATTTTTGATTGAGTGATTAAAGACCTAACTTCAGATTTAAGGATGTATTTATAGACATGTATTACATTAGGGTTTGAATCAGAGTCCTTCATGAATTGGGTTACATTTTAACATCGAAAGCTATCACTGAAGAGATTTAGCTTGATTCCAATTCCGCTAAAAAAGATTGCGTCGGATTGCCTTAGTACGGCGAGGCGTACGACTCATACGTGCCCTCGTATGATGCAGTCTTTTTGCTTCTTTCCTTTTCAGTGGTGCATGGCGGTGCGACCAGTTGTGCGACTCGCACGCTGCAGTTTGCATACTTATACCTAGTTTCTTGTTTTGTCTTAGGCCGGTTCCTTTGCCCACATTATCAAGTATTCATTCAAGCAAGTAATCGATTAATCGGTTCATGAATTTATCTTTCATGTTATACAAGTAAGAGTAAGCAAAATGTCTATTTTACCCTTAATACGTTTTGAGTCCTAGTTTGAAATTTTGGGTCCTTACACCAAAAGTGTGAGCTTCCATAGAAGTGGGACTAAAAGTATAACGATGGTAAAGAAGAGAAACCAAAAGTGTAATTTTTCCTAGTGAGAATTGAACTTATATTCTTGAAACAAAGACTTACTTTTAGATAGTAACACTTATACTTTCAGTCATAAAAATTATACTTTCAAGCGTGATTTTTGAAATAAATTTATGTCAAAAAGTTTTTAAAAAAAAAAAATACTTATACCTTTGAGCCTAAATTGCTATTTTTGAGTAGAAAGTTCATGTCAAAAAATGAAAAAAAAATTTCATAAAAACAAAGTACCAGTTCTACTTTTGAACACGAAAGTGTTACATTTGTAAATTACGCTTGTACTTCTGAAATGAATAGTTTACTTTAAAAAGTAACACTTTTATGTTTTAATCTGAAAGTGTTAATTTTGTTAAGATATACGTTAAAAAGTATATAAAATATTAAGTAAACCTTTTCTTTAAACTTTAAAATGTTCCTTTTGAAATGGATATTTATGTAAAAAAAGAATATATAAAATGGGGTAATATATGAGAAAATAAATGCATAGTTTCACAAATGTTTGAACAAATGCACCCAAAATTTTATTTTAGGAAATAAAATTTATACATTAATTTAGAAATGTTATTTTTTAAATGAAACATTACCTCAAAAAGTATAGAAAGAAAGACCGAACAAAGAAAAAGAAAAAGTATACCACACATATCAAGGGCTCAGGATCCTCTGTTACACTTTCCTGTTACACTCCCTGTTACACATCTTAATAACTTATCGTAAATATTATTTTTTAAATTAATTTTTTTACCAATGCTATTCATTGGCATTCTACGTAATTTTAATATAATTTTTTTATTTTCTACATTAATCTTGTATTTTAATATATTTTTATAGTATTTTTTTATTTTTTAATCTCAATAAATTAAAATAAATATACCCTAAACCAAAATGGATGAACCCCTAGTCTAAAAATTTATTATAATGCTAATTAATATCATTGGTAAAAAAAATTAATTTAAAAAATAATATTTACGATAAGTTATTAAGATGTGTAACAGAGAGTGTAACAGAAAAGTGTAACAGAGGATCCTGAGCCCATATGAAGCCCAAAACCAGAAAATTCATGCCACTTCTCGGTTGGGAGATTCAGCTCCCCTACTTCTCCCTTTCCATTAATGTTATTTTATTTTCTTTATTCTAGTTTTTTGTTTTATTTTCTTTACTTTAGTTTTATTATTTTCTTTTCTTTTCTAGTTCAATATTGATCAAGTTTGGTTCTTACAACTGTGAGATTTGCTCTTAATGTAGTGAATGAATGAGTTCCTTTTTTCCCTGTGTGAATAGCGTTCATCACTTGAATTTATTGGAGCCTGCGTAACTTGTTTAAATTCGTGTATAATCAATTAATCCCTACTATTTAATATAATATCTAATGGACCAGGTTAATTAGTGGTGAAGTTAGCGTCATATAATGGAGGGTAAGGGGTTAGTAATTCTTAGTCTGGTTATTTAGGTACAAAGAACTAAAATCGAGTTTCCCTAAGTCATAAAGCCATTAGTGCATTTAATTAGATGGCGGCTTACTCCGGCCTAGTTATGTTTTAGTTAGAGAAGCAGTTATGTCTGAGCTTATTTTCGGTAATTTTCGATAAGGTAAGGGAGAATTGGGTTATGTATGAACTTATTCTCGGTAATCTATAGCTAGTTGATTTATGTTTGCATGAATATATTTGCATCGGTGATTAATTGCATGAACTTAACCGAGATTTATTCTTCAACTAGGTATTTTTATATGTTTTTTTTTAGAGAGAAATATAATTACCAATGTGGAGATGACTTTACTTATTACTATATTACTTTTGGGTAAATTATTACCATATTTTTTTAAAACAGCACTATCAACCCCTTTTGTTCCTTGACTGGGGAAGAGGAATTGTTAGACCTATGGTCTTAATCTTAGTTTTGATGATAAGATGACAAATATATGATTTTAGTTAATGCTTTGCACTTGAAAGTTATTTGTAGAAAAGAAGTAGAAAAAGTGAAGCAAAGCAAAGTTCAAAGCTAGTCTCAAAGTCCAAGAAAAAGGAATAAAAGTTCAAAAGAAGACCAACACAAAAAACGGCGAAGAATATGGAGTTCAAATGAAGAAATGGCAAGCAAAACAAGAAAGCTTCTAACCGGAGTGTAGACAGGGTGTCGACTTCGAAGCTAAGCCCAGAAAGTGTCGAACCAACCTTCGAACTCGAACCTTGACCTCGAACCTTGCCAAGAAAGTGTATAACTCAAGCCTAGATGGGGTTTCGACACTCTTTAAGGCTACTGGCCGAAAAGAGGAGAAAAATTGTGAAGTTTCAAACCCAACCTCGACACCTTCTTGAGCTCGAAGCTAGTTGCCCAGAAATGTTCGACACCGAGCCTAGACACCCTCACGACAGCCTTTTAGGCTACTGCCCAAAGAAAAAGAAATTCGCATGGCCATTCAGAACCTTCGACACTGAGGGACGACACCCCTTCGAAGTCGAACCTAACTAGCTGTTAGACACATTCAAATCAAGCAAGTTGCCGTTGAAAAAAAAGATGAAGAAGGTTCGACACTTATTTGACTTCGAACCTCGACTTCGTATATCTGCATGGCCATTCGGAACCCTGGTTCGACACCGAGTGTCGACTTCGAAGCACTGTAAAGGGCAGAAAAATAGAGCCGTTATTTTACCGTTTTAAGTGATTCCTTCACTTCTATAAAAGCCACAAAAGAGCGAATTGAAGACTAATAATCACTTTCAAGTCTCCTACATTTTAGAAACATTCTCAAGCTTCATTTCAATGATTTATATGTCAAATTAGCTTGTTAAGGTAGGATTGGAAAGAGGCCTTTGTGCCCATTTGTTGTTTTTCATTATAAACTCCATTGTGGAGATTTTATCTTTCTAAACACATTTAGAAAAGTCCTAACTCAAGAGTTTGAGTGTAGGCAATTTGTATTAGGAAATGTCCTAAGCTCTTGAGTAAACAGTTAGGCAAGAAGAAAGGGGGATCAAGAAGAGAAGGAGAGACCCAACTCAAGAGGTTGAGTTTGGGCAATTGTACAAGTCCCAATTTAAGGTAAGTTGGGCATTGGGGTTAAAGACCTATCCAAGAGTTTGGATTAGGCAAAGGGTAAGAAGTCCTAGCTTAGAGTTAAGATAGGTATTTGTCAAAGTCTTGATCAAGAGGTTGATTGAGCAAAAGTCCTAATTGCTAGGCAATGGAGTCTTGAGTAAGACCTAAAGTTCTTGAGGAAGGATAGAGCAAAAGATTCATTGCTAGCCTTAGGCAAGAGAAAAGTCTTAATCTGTTGAGAAAGAGTTAAGCAATTGTAAGGGATTGAAACGCAATTGTAAGGGATTGAAACACTCCTTTAAGTGTTTCCTAGTTGATTAGAAATCTCAAGTTGTAGAACTTGGGGAGTGGAGTAGGATTCAAGGGGAATCTGAACCACTATAAATTTGGTGTGTTCTTGCTTTGTTTGTTTATTTACTTTCATGTATTGCAAATCACCAATCACACAATTAACTTAGAAGTTTAGTTCACTACTACAAAAAAGACTTTTAATGGCGATTTTTAAGGGCTTTTAACGGCGGTTATTGGCCTTTTTGAACCGCCATCTATCTGGCAGCCGTAGTAAGTTAGCGGACTTTCTACGGCGGTTTAAGGTTGAACCGCCGTAGAAAGTCTACACTTTCTACGGCGGTCCAGGGTTGAACCACCATAGAAAGTGTGTCACTTTCTACGGCTGTTCAAGGTTGAACCGCCGTAGAAAGTGTGTCACTTTCTACGGCTGTTTAGTTCTAAACCGCCGTAGAAAGTGACCACTTTTTCAGACCCGAACCGCGTTAAAAAGAGAAAATTAATCTGGTTTAAAGCAAAACCTGCTGCTAAAAGTTGAAATTTAATACAAATATCACCAATATACAAATTGAAATCGCTATTATATTACAGGGGCATATCCAAAAATATTTGTACAACTATAATATGAACAAGTTTAATTAGTATCCTTCAACTACGGCTAATGCTCCAAAATATAACTAGCGCATATTTTTCTCACTGCATCTATATCCACATTGCTTAATGGAGTGCGGTCGAGCTTGAAGTGCTGCAACAGAATTTTTGAAATTAAAAAGTAACTGAGTAGCAAAATGAAATACAGTCAATTAAGTAAGTTATGAGAAATCAAATACCTTTTCGAGTGCCAATGTGTCGGATTTCATTGCTATTTGGTACATGTAGTGCATTACATAGTACCCACACTCCCAGTTAGACGTTTGCTTTTTATGCTAATGAATATTAATATACGAGTTAGAAGATCATACAATTAATTGTATACAACACAACGTTGAGTAAAAAATTTAATAAGAACCAATTTTACCTTAACTACTATCCACTCAGGTTGCATATGCACATTTCTGGGCAATTCTAAGAAAGCTTGATAATTAAACATCACCCTATAAAAATGAAAGCGGAACGAAAATAATTAGCAACATATGTATATATATATATGATTGGCATTAGAAATTATATAGGCATTCTAACAGTAGTTAATATATATAACTCACTCGTCTATAAGCACCACTGCCTCCTCTTTCTGTGGGTTTTGTAAAGAATCAAGCCAGTAGACAACCTTTTCAATCGGTCTAACAGCTATAAGCATCCAATGTTCACTGCAAACAAAAAATTTAATGACGTCAGATATTTAAATCAGTGTTTCTTAAATATTAGAGAAGCGCTTACAGTGTCACTTACCCCTGAAGATACGGCACCAGATAAATTTCTTTATTCTGATCCTTCAAGTTTCGTGCAATGTAGTGTACCCTATCTTCATATGTATTTCCTAGGGCTGTGACATGATCAGCTGAGAGGAAACCTACCCCTTTCTCCCATTCCTTTCAACTAAATCATGTAAAGCTCTAAAAAATTTACATTATCATGCATCATTGGTTAGTCTAGGCACATGGAATGCATACTATATATAACAATAATCAGAAATAGGTTATAAAATTAAGTGGAAACTCACTTGGTGAACAATTGCATCAAATAGTTTGTGACCATGCTTTCTCTCTTTAATAATTCTCCGACATCCTCTCGATCCATCGCAATAGGAAGCTCCACACCTATGACATCTCTTGTCATTTGAAACAAGAAGCCATTGAAGTCCGAATCTTTCTCCATTCGGAGCTGTAACTCTTGCAATGGATCAGATGTCGATGAGGATGACATCTCAATCGGAACCGTCGCCAAAGGAGATTTTATATCATCCATAGAATTCATCCGGCCTTTTTTTTTTCATACTTTTATCCACCTAACAACATTTGAAATAACATTAAATATACAAAACGGTATTAAGTAATTCACAAATAAATGTAAGAATATATCTGTGTTACCGGATCCGACCGAATAATTTCAATCAACTGTATAGGCCATTCCACGAAAAAGGATCGGGCCATTCCCACAGTTGCAGCCTCTTCCTCAGGAAATGGTAGCGGGGCAAAGTCATCATATGAAATTTTAATTGTAACCCTCGTGCAACCTTTCCTAACCTCGCGGCCGTGATGCTTTCTTTGCTTATAAACATTTCCCTTGGCCACAAGCTTACGCCGCTTTTGCGTATCCTCAGAGATGAACAGGTGACATTCACACCCGTCCTGATATAATAGGCAAGCGAATGAACATTAATCAACTATTAAGTCTAACTTAACAAAGCAAGTGTAATCATGAAACCAAAGTCAAGCATCTTTAATTAGAAGTGACAATATGAAAGAAATTATACATGAGACATTAAAAAATTAAATAAAAACCAAAATATAAAGGTAAGATTTCATTATTGTAAAATAAAAATAAAAGAAAGATGTTTAATATATTAAAACAATTGATAGTTTTTTTAATTGCAGTATTATATTTTTAAAAGGAACATATAAACTTCATTTTAAAAAAAATATAAAGTGTTTGAATACTTGAATACATATGCAAAAAAATAAATAATAAAAAGAATCTAAAAGAAAAATAGAAAAATAAAAGTCTACCCAAGAAGAATAGCAATGATACTCTATAGAAAAATGAAAGACATAAATGTATTTTAAGTACCTTGTATTCACCTAAAGAACCCCCATCTTCCAAGTTTATTGCACTAGGGCTAGTCTGAACCTCAGAGGCTTTGACCGGGTCCGTAGATGAAACAGGTATCATCTCTAACTCAGGCAAACTCGTAGGGATAAGAGGAGAAAAATCTTGCCTACGAGTTTCTTTAGGGTGTAGCGTCGGACCCACAGGGGAAATAGGGCTACCATGAACCTCAAACATCTCTGCGCCCATTCCGGAGCTCTCTGGGTGCAAGCTCTGACCTTTGGCACTATTGATGACAGTGTCTCTTAATGTATCATAGTCAGTCCTCATCTTACCACATATAAACCCAACCATCATCTTCAGATGTGTTTGACATTCATCGAGCTGGGCAGTGGTTTTCTGAAGCTGTCGCTTAGTTAAATCTAGTTCATCTTTAAGCGATGGCCTTGTTTTCGGGAAAACCACTGTGATACGTGCCCTGGTAGAATGGCCGCGATAACGACCGGGGTGATCGGTCTTTCCCGTTGTAATGACAAGAATGTCATTCCTACCCTCTGTAACTTTCTCCCCTTGGGACTCGCGGGAACATAGATTTTCCTAAACATTTTGCCAAAAATATGAAATGTAAATAGATTAATTATATATATTTTTAAATATATGCGTAGCTTAAAGAACTGAAACATAAGAAAATGTACGGTGCAAAACTTACAATTTCCATCCCAACACCACCAGCCTCTGGCGTGAAGTATTCCCCTTTTTTGTTTGTGTGGGCCTGTCTCCAAACTAGATGACGGCCTGGCCCTACATAAGAATCTTCCCCTTCTTCTTCGGGCTGACCGTCCTCTGAAGGCTTCTTCCCAGATGCAATCACCGCCTCTTCATGCAATTGCTTCTTCAGCAGTCGGTAGCCACCGCGAGATAAATTATGGTAGAAAGCATTTAAAGTGGCATTCTTTTGCGCTTTTCCACGAATTGCCTAGAGAAAAATATAATGAAAAATTATTATCCATAAATTGAGCAATTTCAAATATCCAAAAAGAAGAAGGAAATTAATTTCAAAAATATACCTGCCATGCTTCTGTCTCGCGGCTAGCCTTGAACTTAATCCATGTCTCCCTAGGGAGATATTTATATTCCAAGCATGGGTCCTCACCCTTCAAGTCACCATGTACATATCTCCCTAAAAAGGATTTCCAATCTTTCCACCGTTTACCGGCATAAGAAATCCACTTTGTTTCGAGTTCTTCAGTTGACTCAAAAACAAATAATGCCTACAGTAAAAATTAGAAGTAAAAATTTAGGTAAATTTGGGTTCATTTGTATGAAAGAAGAAAAAAACAATGCATTATAATTAAAGAAAATACCCGTATTTCCATCCACACTCTCTTCTTGATCTCGTCGGGAACTTTGGGCCATGAAGCATATTCCATAATGTCCACTTTGCTCCGAGCCGTGAATGCTACGAATGTAATCCACTTTGTATGATACTTTTTAGGCTCGAGCTCGGAATCAAAAGAAATGTTAAGAGTTTTCCCCTTCATACGCATTTCCAATAGATCGTTGCAATTAGTAGGCCTTCTGCCTCTTCTAGATCTAGTAGAAGAACCATCTCCATTGCCATTTCCCTCATCACTATGCTCCTCATTGCGTTTTCTTTTTCGGGCCATTGAAAGTACCTTAAACTTCATGTACATAGAAAGAGAATTCAATATAACATATATGCAATTAAAGAAAAGCTTTAATGTCAAATACAAGAATGCTTGTAATGTGAAAAAAAAAATGCAATGTACATTCGCAAAATTCACTCCTAAAAATACACAATTACCATTATCCAAATTAAACCAAAGGAGGCCCAAAAAAGTGGACTTATAAAGGGTACCATTGATAAAGTACTTCACATTTCACAACCAACAACTAATGAGAACAATCATTAATTTCTAATAAAGGAAAAAGCCAAAATTTAGTGAGGAATGTAAAAGATTCAAGGAGGAGTACTTCACTCCTAAAAAATACTCTCCTTCCCTAAAGCAATAGAAATACTTTGTGATTTCGCAATAAAGAAGCTTTACATTGATGCAAAGATAGCCTCACTTTCAACATATTAGTTGCATTCATGACATTAAACCAAGGGAGGAACACACCTTCAACTCAACCACAAAGCATTACCCTCCTTTCCACTAAAGAAGAAACACTACATCGCAAAATGTAAAACATTTAAGGAGAAGTGATATTTCAAACTCTACATTCATGAAAAAAAATCCCCTTCATCAAGGAGAACCCTCACAAAGCATATTTCACGCTTTTGAAACAAAGATAAGGGAAAGCGAAGAGGAGATTGTGATATTTGCAATACACAAGTCCCATTATCCAAATTAAACCTAATGAAGCCCAAAAAAGTGGACTTCTAAAGGGTACCATTGATAAAGTACTTCACATTTCACAACCAACAACTAATGAGAACAATCATTAATTTCTACTAAAGGAAAAAAACCAAAATTTAGTGAGGAAGGTAAAAGCTTCAAGGAGGAGTACTTCACTCCTAAAAAATACTCTTCTTCCCTAAAGGTACTTAGTGCTTGTGCAATAAAAAATGCTTCACATTCATACAAAGATATCTTTACTTTCAACATATAAGGGGCTTTGAAGACATTGAAACAAGGGATCCCCAAAGAAATAACCCTATAAAGATTAAATTTCACATAGTGGAATCAACAACAAAGCATTTTCCTCATTATCACTAAAGGAGGAACACTAAATCGAATAAGAACCGAAATCAAACACCAATGTTCTAAAATTACTCAAGCAAAACCGAAATCAACATTTGAGTTTCTCATATTCATACACTAAACCCGAATTGAAATGGTACCTAATTGAAATCCCAATCAAAACCCTAGGTTCTCAACTTATTTAGGACAAAACACGAAATTCAACAACCAAACCAATACAACCAACAATCAATAAATCGAAAAGCATTCCAATCATTCATCACAAGGATTAAAACCGAAATCAACATTATATCAACCAAAAAAACCCTAGTGCAATGGGAAGCATTTACAAAATGTAAGGTAGCATTGCAAAAGTTTTAAAATGGAAGCATAGAAGGTGGATAACCTTTTGTGTGCACTCCTACAACCAAGCCCGAACTATTGGAGGGGGGAAATTTCAAATGTTGGCCGGTTGGAAGGCAACCCACACACAACCGCGAGCTGCGATGGTCCAGCCGCGATGATCGGGCCGTGCTGCAGCCGACGGGTCGAGCCGGAAAATGGCGCGAAGAGACCCGGTTGCGCCGGCGACGGGAGAGGAGGAGAATAGGCCGAACAGCAGCGAGAGAAGGGAGAGGGAAACAGGGGAGATGCAGGGGAAAAAATGGGAGAAGAAGGGGAAGAGAATGAGGGAAAATGAAAGAAAATATTCTAAGTTCAAATTTGATTTGAACTTAGACCGACTCATTGGTTCAACGGCGGTTCACGGTTGAACCGCAGTTGAATTGTCTCGGTTTTCTCGGTTTAGAATAGGGGAAAAAATTGGAGCCAATTCCCGCGCGGGCATATTCTAATATTAAATTTTTTTTCCATTTTCAAAAAACTAACCCCACAATTTTGTAAATATAATATTACATACCCAGATTGTGTATATTTATTAATTATGTACACAATCTCGACTTTTATGAACCATTTCATAATTAAATTTCAAATTTTCCATTGAACCATATATTTGCATTTAAATTTCCCGTGCTATTACACAATAATTATAGGTCAAATATAAAAATTAATAAATTTCGTAAATTTACATGTAAGAGTCGATAAAGTAATAAGCTTCATTATCTTCCCTAAAATTTTACTTTTTCGACTTGGGCGAACGGGATAAAATAATCAAATCCACAAATGCATTAGGTACGTATAGTAATATAAAAATTAATATTGGTTAAGTGGCCGGAAAAAAAATTAAATACTTACTGGATTTCATTACCTTACATACATATATATATATATATAAACATCTTCCTATTTTCTCCTTTCCCCTCTTGTACCATTTGCATTTAAATTTCTCGTGCTATTACACAATAATTATAGGTCAAAGAAAAAAATTAATAAATTTCGTAAATTTACATGTAAGAGTCGATAAAGTAATAAGCTTCATTATCTTCCCTAAAATTTCTACTTTTTCGACTTGGGCGAACGGGATAAAATAATCAAATCCAAAAATGCATTAGGTACGTATAGTAATATAAAAATTAATATTGGTTAAGTGGCCAAAAAAAAATTAAATACTTACTGGATTTCATTACCTTACATATATATATATATATATTATATATATATACATATAAACAGCATCCTCTTTTCTCCTTTCCCCTCTTGCACATCATCCAACTCTCTCCTCTCTGCTCTCGATCTCTTGTAAATTTCCGCTACATATATAAAATGTTTTCATTCGAAGAATTGAAGACTTGAAGACAACTTTTATAATTAAGTCTTATATATATATATATATATATTATATATTTTTGCAATTACGATAATAATAATCATATATGTATAGTGAAAAACATTAAAGTTAGTATATATGCTGCAAAATATAATGTATTTCATTTACTTGCACCGGTTGATCATGATTAAATTGCATATACAATATTACAGGAGAATGTTGGGAAAAGCAGGGGAATTGTGGGGAAATTAGATAGTATACCAAAACCGTAAACCCTAAAACCTAAACCCTAAACCCTAAACCCTAGGCCAACAAATTTGAATTTAGACTGTAGCTTTATTATACGGCGGTTCAAAAATTAACCGCCGTATAAACTACTTTTCTACGGCGGTACCGAGAACCGCCGTAGAAAAGTAGTTTTTGGAGCCAATTCCCGCGCTAAGCATGAATTTTCTATTTTTATATCATTTTCTAAACCCTAAACCCTGAACCCTAAACCCTACTCCCTATTAAGTTTTTTTTTCCTATTTTCATAAATTAACCCCAAAACTTTGTGAATATAATATTACATACCCAATTTACATTGTATTTATTAATTACAGAAGCTCGCCTATTATGAAACATTTAATAAGTACATTTCAAATTTTAGGTATAAGTTAAAATTAGTAAATTTCGTAAAATTACATGTAAGCTATGATAAAGTAATAAGGTTCATTATCATACCTAAATTTTCCGCATTCTCGACTTGGGTGAACGGAAGAAAATAGTTTCAAATCGATAAATGCATTACGTACGTAGTATAAGAAAAATTAATGCTTAAGGGCCCAATTAATAAAAAAAGAAATACTTACTTGATTTCATGACCTTATATATATATATATACATATATATATATAAATATATTTGGACTTACGGCCGATAACATTAATCAATTATGTATAGTAGTGAAATACATTAAATTGAGTGTGAACCAAAATATAATGTATTTTATTTACTTGCACCGGTTGATCGTTATGAAATTGCATATCCAATATTACAGGGGAATGCAGGGGAGAAGCAGGGGAAATGTTTAGGGACTATGCTTCATAAAATGAAATAAAAATAGAAATTTATGCGCGTGCGGGAATTGGATGCAATTTCCACTTTTCTACGGCGGTTCAATGAAGAACCGCCGTAGAAAGTTTTTTCTACGGCGGTGGTTTCAGAACCGCCGTAGAAAAGTGGGAACAAATTCAGCCAATTAATTTCCGCGCGCCCATAAATTTCTATTTTTATTTCATGTTATGAAGCATAGACCCTACATTTCTAGTTTTTTCATGTTCATATAAAATATATTTTGAATAATCTTTATAAAATAATAAAGCATTATTAATCGATAAACGAATAATTAATTCATTTAGCGGTCAATACCCAACCTCGCTAAATGAATATCTTTTTTCCGAGGCACAGACAAGTAATTTATGAAGAGTTAAATATAAAATCAAAACAAAAATCATTGTATAGCTTCCCCTGTAAATTTTACCAAAAGTACTACTCCTTGAAAAAAAAAAAATAATACATGAGACATTTATTCATAAATGAAAAACAAGGAAATCAATTTGCCAGAAATTCGACAAAGTCTCCCCTATAAATGTAACATACTCCCTGTCAAGGATATGCACATACTTAAATACTTCATTAAGATACCCAATTTCAAATAATACGGAATTCAGTTTCAAATCAATTCAGACAAAATCTCCCCCGCTTGTTTTTGACCAAAAACACAAGTGCATTAAGTCATCAACACAGAAGCTTCACACAATTTCCAACAATAACATATTCATTTATAAATATATCGCTATATGAAGTCCCTGGAAATTTTGTCCCTTGATTGCGCGGCTTCATCCAAGTTGTGACCTGTTTCAATCAGACAGTACGAAGGATAAAAATAAATGTTGTTATAAAATTATATCCACCTCGTGTCATTAAAATCAAAGAAACATATACAAATACACACACACACATACACACCCATTGAAAAAAAAATTAATAAAAACAAACAACATACCTGAAAATGATTCTTAACTTATTCTCTTTCTCTTATGGGACACTTGATCCTCGAACCATAATCCTTCGCTGTGGTCATCATGAAGTATGTATTTATCAAGTTCCCTATCTTCCTCATCTGCTCTCGATTCAGGTAACCCACTAGAGAAAGGGCCAGCCTCATAAAGCCCTTCTTCTGTATCAATCCCTTCCACTCCGTGATGTTGTTTACCATGAAGAACAACAGACCAATGTTCGTCGCAAGGATCGGTGATATAAAAAACTTGTTTCGCCTGCGATGCAAGTATAAATGGTTCCTCCTTGAAACCCTCCCGATTAAGGTTCACCAAGGTAAAACCCAATGGATCATCAGTTCGAACCCCACTATTGTTATCGACCCATTTGCAGCGAAATACAGCTATTTTGAAACAAACATAGTCAAGCTCCCAAATATCTTCGATCACCCTGTAATAAGCCATGTTTGAATACAATGGATTTTTATCCTTCCTGCTAGAAACATGTAAAGCCTCTGAGATTAATGTAACACCACTGTTTTGTGCCGTACTCTTCTCATCTTGTCTCTTAGTAGCAAATGAATATCCATTTATGTCATAGCATGAAAATGCTCGTACCGCAGGGCTGGCCCTAAACGCTAACCATTTCAATATCTCCGAAACGTCTTTGCCCATGACAGCATTACCAAACCAATAGACAAATGTTCGAATATGTTCATTGAGCACACGTTGATCCGTCCAAGCAGGATAAGACGTTCTTATTGAACGGATATGGTCTGTCACATAGGGCGCAACTTCTTCAGAATTGTGCAGTATGTAGAGATGCGCCTTCATCAATTCAACATTAGACGGCAAAAACATTTTTCCTCCCCTTGTGCCCATACCTGTAATCCTCCCATCGTGCCGATTCTTAGATATTCCAATGGATGCGGTATCGGCCAAGTACTCAGTGCAAAACTCAATTACCTCCTCAGCTATATAACCTTCAACAATACTAGCATCAGGACGATAACGATTCTTAACATACCCCTTAAATACTTTCATATATCGCTCGAATGGGTACATCCATTGCAAATGAACAGGCCCGCAGATTTTTATCTCTCTAACCAAATGAATCACCAAATGCACCATAATATCAAAGAAGACGGGTGGAAAATACATTTCTAATTGACAAAGGACAACAGTTATTTCATCTTGTAACTGATCAAGTCTTTCGCGCGCGATAACCTTGCTACATATAGCATTGAAGAAGAAACAAAGTCTTGTTATACTGGACTTAACATGCTTGGGCAATATCGAGCGAATAGCTACAGGCAACAATTGTTGCATTAAGGCATGGCAATCATGAGACTTCAAACCAACCAGTTTTAAATCTTTCAAGGAAACAAGTCTGCTTACATTTGAAGAATATCCAGATGGAACTTTGATGCTACGCAAACTTGAACACAGTTGTTTTTTCTCTTTTCTGGACAAAGTGTGACAGGCAGGGGGTAGATATGTGCGTTGTCCTCGAGCTACCGGTGCTAAATTTGCTCTTATGTTCATATCAACCATATCAAGTCTCGCATTATAACCATTCAAGAGCGTACCTAACAGGCTTTCACAAATATTTTTCTCAATATGCATAACGTCGAGACAATGTCTGACATCCAAGTTCTCCCAGTATGCAAGTTCAAAAAATATGGATTTTTCTTCCAACAACCTGTATCATTATTGCTGGACTCCGAAGGTTTACCAAACTCCACATTAATGTCCGTCACACGAGCTTTCACCTCTGGCCCGCTCAAGGGTTCTGGAGCTTTTCTAAACTCTTGAAATCCATTGAATGCTCTTTTCTACAGCGATACGGATGAGTCTCGGGAAGAAATCTGCGATGCCCAAGGTATACTGTCTTCCTCCCATGTGCAAGCTGACAAAAATCTGTACTCTACTCACATATTGGACATGCTTTATGCCCTTTAACAGAGTACCCAGACAAGTTTCCATAAGCAGGAAAATCATTAATGGTACAGAACAACATGGCACGTAATGTGAATATTTCTTCACGGTATGCATCAAACACAGGTGCGCCTTCATCCCATAACTTTTTCAAGTCTTCAATAAGAGGAGCAAGATACACATCGATGTCATTTCCTGGTTGCCGTGGGCCTGAAATCATTAGAGACATAAGTATGTACTTGCGCTTCATACACAAGTAAGGCGGCAAATTGTAAATAACCAACATCACCGGCCATGAGCTATGTGTGCTACTCAGACTGCCAAACGGGTTCATTCCATCAGTACACAAACCAAGCCTCAAATTTCTGGCTTCTCCCCCAAAAGAAGGATACATTGAATCAATTTTTTTCCACTGATTTGAGTCTGATGTATGCATTATCACCTTGTCATCATCACTGGGAATACACCGATCTGAATGCCATGTCATTAGTTTTGCATCTTTTGCATTAGCGAACAACCGTTTAAATCTCGGTATTATAGGAAGATACCACAGAACCTTAGCCGGCGACCCCTTCTTTTGCGCATCAGAACTGTCTTCAACCTCATCACACAGCTGCTTGTTTTTGTATCGTGAAGTTTTACACTTAGGACAAAGCAATAAATCCTTATACTCATTCCTGTAGAGGACGCAATCGTTTGGCAAGCGTGGATCTTCTTATACTCCATACCCATTGGACACAATATTTTTTTCGCCTCGTAAATTCGATCTGGAAGTTCATTATCTTCTGGGAGCATATCTTTCAATACCCTCAATAAGGCTGTAAAACTAGTATCTGACCACCCATTTGCCGCTTTCAAATTAAACAACTTCAAAATACTAGACAAGCGTGTATATTTAGTGCAACCCTTGTATAGAGGCTTCTCATTGTCACCCAAAATGGAAGCAAGAACTTCCGGTTTATCAGCAAAATCCTCGGCCACATCCTCAATTATGTCATCTAATCGATCTCTTGTAATCGCATCATCTCCTTTTGCATGAGATTTTCTTTGCTCAGGTAAACCATCAATACTTTCACCATGCCAAATCCACAGTTTATAAGAAGGATCAAATCCATTCCGATATAAATGGAATCTTATTGTATCTTAGTTATCAAACCGCGCACCATTTTTACAAGCTTTACACGAACAATGGACGTACTTTGTATTCTTATAAGCGAATTCAATGAAATTCTCAACTTCTTTCGCATAAGAATCGGAGGTCCGATCACCATACAGCAAGATATTTCAATCCATGCGTAACTAACACCTTGAAATAATTAAAAATACCAAATAATAATTTAACAAACAATGTACAAAGTATCAAGTTGCATGCTTGTCTTAGCACATGTCATACTAATGTTACTCATATAATCAAAACTACTATAATACCTCAATGAAAAAAATAATGCATAAACAACACATGCGCAATAGACATAATCAAATGAAGAAGAACCCATAAGTTTTTCATTTATGCATTTCGTCAAACACATGAAATGCATAAAAAAATAATACACACTCTAAGTAGTGCTAATTATATGAACATCCTCCATTAAAAATCAAACACTATAAATCAAATCACATCACCAAAAAACTACATAGTATAACTAAATAGGGTTCCATAATACTAAGGTTCACCATATACATGGAATATATGCAACTTTAATTTTCAGCCCTCTACCATAAATAAAAATAAATTCTATAGGATGACATATCTAAAGTACAAGCATAAGCAATTACTGAGAAATTTTAGAAGTTTCTAACCTTAAGGTGGTAAATTTTAGCTCCAAATGACGATTCTTTACATCAAACGTGCAAAACCGTAGTAGAAATTTGGAGAAGAACACTTTCGGCTGCGATATGGAGATACACGTTGTTATTTAGGGTTAAATACGTCAATACAACGGCGGTTATAATTAAACCGCCGTAGAAAGGACCTTCTACAGCGGTTAATTGTTAAACCGCCGTAGAAAGGGACTTTCTACGGCGGTTGGGACGAACCGCCGTAGAAAGGGGCTTTGTATGGCGGTTGGAAGGTAACCGCCGTAGAAAGTGAGCTTAACCGCCGTAGAAAGTGTGGACTTTCTACGGCGGTTACCTTCCAACCGCCGTAGAAAGCCCATTTTCTACGGCGGTTCATCCCAACCGCACCGCCGTAGAAAGTCCCTTTCTACGGCAGTTTATTTTAAAACCGCCGTAGAAAGTCTCGTTCTACGGCGGTTCATTTTTAGACCGCCTTAGAAAGTCCACATTTCTTTTATAACTGCGGTTTTCTATTTTCCGCCGTTAATCCGCAGCCGTTAAAGCTCTATTTTGTAGTAGTGGTTTTAAAGTGTTTTAAAACTTATCTTTTAAAAAGGTTTTTCAAAGTTCTTCTTTGTAGAAGAAATATTTTTAAAGGGTCAAGAACCTAATTCACCCCTCCCCCTCTTAGGTTCACCTTAGGTTGCTATTTGATAATTGGGATTTCAGGACTCTCCGTAGTGCCTTTTCCGTTGAGTGGTAGGATTTCCTCATATAGGACCTCTGGTAATCATGTTAACGACCCCCATTACTTGAGGTATCTTTTGGCTGTACCCTTTCTTCTAGCCTTGCAATTCTTCACCCATCGTGGCATACACCTCTATCGTGGTAGCCTTTAGAGATGTTAGCTTGATTATCTCCTTATCTTGAGGTTTGGATCATTAGCTCTCGCATTCCAACTCATCGCGGCCTCTCTATTTGTGGTCTGGGTCCTTTAGCCTATCATGCCTCCATCTTTGGGACTCGTGGTCCTTGTGTCGTTCCTCTCAGGGGTGTTCCCCTTTTCTCTTAGTGGGGGAGGCTTCTGTGGCAAAAAGTGAGCCTTTTGCCTGATCTGAGACTTTGCCTCGGATAAAATGTCCAGCCATGGTAATGGCATCTTGTCAGGTTTTTTGGTAGTTTGAACGCTAACTTTTGTTTGAAGGGGTCTACACAAACCACACTGATGAAGTATGTTAGCAGGATTTCTTCACTTTTCTGCACCATCGTGCCTGCTTTTGTGGTATATCTCTTTATGTATTTTTGTAAGACTCGCCCTTTCTCTGCCTAATCGAGGACAAATAGGTGGCCGGCTTGTCGAAGTTCCGGTTTCCTAGGAAATTTCTTACGAACATTCTAGTGAATTCTCCGTAGGAGGTCACCAAATCTTAGGGAAGTGAGGCATAGGTACGTGCTGGTCCTTAGAAGGTGGTGGGGAGAGCCATGCGCTTATTGTCATCGGACATTTAGAACATGTTCATGAGCTCATTGGTGTGTTGCACGCGATCCAACAGATCTTTGGTTCCATCATACACTTTGAGCATATGTAGAGATCTTCTTGACAAAAGGACATGTGGTTTCCTCGGACTCAGTTCGTTTGCCCATTTCCTTCATCAGATCTTTCTTCAATTCCACATAACAGGCCAAACAGATTTCATTTAGGGATGAGACATCGTCCTCATTTCCCGATGGAACACTCTTGTGATGTTGAGGATTAGTGTCTGATGAGTAATCCTTGTTATCATCAATCACTTTTTTCCATGAAAAACTGAAATAACTTCGAGAAGGCCTCCTAATTGTACTCAGCAAAGATGTTCATACGGATCTCCTCAGTGTGCTTGGGTGTGTTGTCTTTGTCAGCCATGTGAATGAATTTGATGTGGGTGTACAAAACTTTATGAAACAAAGAGCTTATTCACAGACTACTTCCCATAGATGACACCAATTGATGAGTACCGATTTTTAGGCCCACTAGATGGTTGATGTCTCCGGTAGTCGTCGGTTCTCGATCGTGATACCTACAAAATGGCGGGGACTAGTTCCCCTAAAAAGCTCCAATGCTTAAGTCGAAAAGCATTTTATAGGAGTATGATTAGAGTTGTAGAATATTATGTAGTGGTATACTAGAGTATCATTAAGTATTTATAGCTATACTGCCATTACTGATAAGACAAGTAAATCCCAAAGATATCGTTCCTTATCAGATGGCAAGGAGAGTAGAGTCCGAAGAGAACTCGAGTGCTCATTTCCTTGTAGGACTCCGTTTACCTTGTACGGACATGTGCTTAGACCGAGGACTCAAATTTGAGAGGCGTTGGGGTTTCCTCCCATTATATCCTTAGTTTGCTCTAACTTCCCATTCCCCAATTTGGCCAAAGGTTTTTCGATCATACTTTCGTATTTTCCTGAACTAGAGAGTTCTTGTGCTTCTATAGGATGACTGAAGAATGATAGAGAATATGGAGGAGGGCAAATGCCAAGAGGGTCAATGGTTTTTTGACAACAACCTAGGGCCTCTAGAGAGGATGAGCGTACCTCCCAAAGAAGTAAAAGAGGGAGAATCTTGGAGTAATAAGGAAGCGTGGGAAGAAAACGAAGATGATGGAAGTAAAAGAGGAAGAGGAAGATGAAACTCTATATACACGAAGATGAAGCTCTAGACGAAGAGGAAGAGTTGAAGGGAAAACAAAAGACGAAGATGAATATATTATATCTTTAGTTGTAATACGAAATATTTATTACAAAGGTTGAAGAAATATTTATTTCAAAAAATAGGTAAAATGTTTAATAAATATACATGATTGGATTTTATAAATTATTTTTAAATTTTTGACTGGTTTTTTAACTATTTTTTGCACAGTTTATTCTTATTTATGTAATATATTATTGTTATTCTAATTAGTTTATGTTTTGCTGTAAAATTTTTCCTTTGACACTGGTTTTAAAAACAACAGGTGTTGAAGATTCGCGACTTTAACACTTGGTACAATATAATCGGTTTTGAAAAGCTGCGATCATTAGCACTGTCTATCACTCGCACCGAAACAAGAAAATGAAAACTTAGAGCTAAAGGGGGGCAAATAACTGGGTTTGAAGACTGTTTTGTGATAGTATATATATATATATATATATATATATATAGATGAAGTGTTTAAT
This sequence comes from Leptodermis oblonga, assembly GCA_016801395.1. Classification (NCBI taxonomy): domain Eukaryota; kingdom Viridiplantae; phylum Streptophyta; class Magnoliopsida; order Gentianales; family Rubiaceae; genus Leptodermis; species Leptodermis oblonga. The sequence continues at coordinate 28,126,187 of CM028755.1, forward strand.
TTTGGGGAGGAAAAATCTCCGAATAAGAATGTTTGTTCCCAGGTTTTGTAGGATCTGGGGTGGTTAATGATGTTATGTGTCACATGTGGAGTGATAAGTATAATTGAGTTTTTTTTCCAAAGTAACACAATTCTAAAAAACTATTTTCCTGAATAACACTTTCAATTTTAATTCCCTTTATACTTCTTTTATTGCCACCTGTACTACAATTTTGCTATCTGGACCGGAGAAAAGGAAGGAAAAAAAAAAGCCCCCACTTTTTCCAACTTTCTTTCCCCGCTCATCGATCTGCTCCAAATTTGCTCAAATTTCATCATAAATTAGAATTTTCGTTTAAAAAACAATAGCTGGCTTATGATTGAATGGGCAATAGCATCATCAACGTGAGATCCCAAGAAAATAATCCTCCAGCGGTCGGCGTTATTTGTTCTTTTCCGGAAGTATCTCTCGATCTCTCCGTCCCTTTCCGCCGCTGGCGAAAATTGTTAACGTTCGGAAGACAAAAAAAGACTTACTGTAATTACGCTTTCCTACCAGAACCATTATTCGGACTAAAATCACGCTTTCCTGTGCTTGAACTCGTCGAAGAAGAATTAGTGAATGCAAATTTTTTGGTGAATAAAAGTAGTGGGACTCGCTTATGGTGAGGCTGTTTTGAAATTGAGGCAACTCCTCTCCATCTTGATGTTCAGAAGACTTCTTTTTTCAGGCTTTCAGATGCATGCAGCTTCTTCTCTTTCCAATTAGGAATTTTGTGCTCGTTAGGCAAAGGTTTGTATTCAAATTCTTTTGTCAAAATCCAACACTTACCTCATTCCATCCCAGAATATCCACATACATTTGCAGATGAACCAAAATGATGAGAAATCATTTATGCCACCCTCAAAACACAAATCAAACTACACCCCTGACCGGAAATCCCGAAGCAAACAAGAACAGGGGCAAATTCCCAATGAAATAGAAAACAAATTGTTTCAATAAAATTGAAAACAAATATAAGTAATTGAATATAAAAATACTTCTCAGAATACAACCAATAGGATTACACAGAAGAATATTTGAACAACACACAGGAGAAAAGAAAAGAAGACAGATTCATTACAAAACTGTGGGAGGAAAAAAAAAAAAAAAAAAAAACAGCAAAATGTGCTGTTTGAAAATCCTGCAACAGAAATGTACGTAGACCAGCAACTGATTCAATAATGTGCTCCCGAGAAACGATGCGCTGCCCGTGACTCATACCAGCAATAGCTGCGCGGCATCAGCGGTATTTCGTTTGTTGGTGGAGGGCTCGACTCCACGTCCTAGATAGAGGCAGGTATTATTATCATCCGGTTCTTCCTTCCGATTGTGGGCATCAGCAAGCGCCGGAACTCTTGGAAGCTCTCGTCAATTCTCACAATTCCCACGTCTTTTTGCTAAAATTATTAAAAGGAAATTAAAATTGAAAGAGTGTTATTTAGGCAAATAGTTTTTAGAACCATGTTATTTCGGGAAAAAAGCTAAAGTATAATTGATTCTTTGCCACAAGAAACCTCAGCCAATGAGCACTTGCCACCAACCAAAAGTTGTGTTCTAGATGAATTCTAGTGTTCATCAAGGATTCAAGTTCAAATTATGTGAAACAGCTCATGGTTGATGGGAGAAACTAGGGTTTCAGTGTAGGGATAGTGTCACGGAGCCCGGCCATGCTGCGTTTAAGGAAGAGTAAGAATTTTAAAAATGGATTTTTCTATTGAGACAATTCTTCTTTTATTGAAAGAAGACTTTTTTATTAAAATAATTATTATTATTTTTTTAAAAATAAACTCTTTTAATAAAATGAAATAAGTATATTAATAAACGTTAATTTTGTATCATACCCTACCCTATTCGATCTTTTGGATCGCTCCTGTAACCAAAGTTAATATGATCCAAACTGATGGGACTGAAGGAAATTGAATAGGGCTATTTGGTCAACCTATATATTGATTTTCTTTTTTTCCACTAATGTTTTTCATTTGTGCAACTCTTTTTTAACTCTACTAATTCGTTTGACTGAATTTTACTTTTTCTGAGTTAGAAGATTTTTGCTTTGGTTATGGAACTGTGGAAGGCTTCTGTCCCATCTATAAAAGCCATTTCATGCACGCACAAGGCATGCACTAGCTAATTAACAAGTTAAAAAAATCAAAATTTCTTTTGTCAATACTAAAACATAAAATAAAATATACGACCAAATTAAGAAATCATTAATATAAAATATGAGAGTTAGCCACAATCCATTTTGACAACATCTTGCCCATTCTCTATTTCATCCAAGTAAATGAAGCATATTTCTTTTTCTATTTCAACACAGGATATGCGCCTATTTAGACCCTCCAATCGTGCTAATTCCTTACTTGGCACAGCCTGCAACCTTTTAGTATCGGTTTGCGGAAACGAACAAGCACATCAAGATCGTTCCTCTGGGTAAAATTGCAGAAAATGGCGACCAGGAAAGGAACACCTTTTTCTTTCAAAATTCAAAGTACCAAAAAACAACTAGGAATAACTATATTTTAACTTGTTTATCATTCATCCCTTGTTCTTTCTTTTTTTTTAAAGTAAAAATTGATCCAAATGACTTATTTAAAAAAAAAAACACTTTCAATTTATAAAAAAAGAAAAAAAGAAGAAAATAGTGTGAAGTGTGAAGTGCCAAAAATATGCAAATATGTACTAAATCAAATATCTTATTTAGGGGAATTTGTAGGGTCAAGTTAAGTATTTTTATCAAAAGATTCTAAAGCAAATGTTCATCAAATTTAATTTACACAAACTTCTCACTCTATATGCACGCACAAGAACATGAATCCGCACACAAGTTAATTCGATCAATAAATATTCAAAATCAATATTTTATATTATCCAAAGCAACTTCTACTTATGACAAAAAATGCTTTTCCAAAAATAAATCACATTTGCTTGTTTTCCTCTTAATAAGAAGAAACTGCTGTCCTCCTTCAAGCCGAGCAAAAATTCTCTTCCTCTATCCACTGTTCGATGAAGCTAAAATGATAGCGATGGCGAGAATCCAATTTGACAACATATTGCCCATTCTCCATTTCATCCAAGCAAATGCAACATATTTCTTTTTCTATTTCAACATAGGATCTGCGTCTATTTAGACCCTCCTATCTTGCTTTCTTACTTGGCACAGCCTGCAACCTTCTAAAGATTCAGGCTGAGTATTTATTAGGGGTGATCAAACCCAATACCCGACCCGACCCGGTTGTCTGGGTCGGGTCGGGTCGGGTTTCCGGGTCGGGTCCTTTTTTTTTCTTTCCCCTTCATGCTTTCCTCCTCCTCTCTTTCCCTAATTGTATTTTTTAAATTTATAAACGTAACACAATTATTTATATTTTATTAAATTTGTTTTACTTTTAAAACAAAATCACATTAAACAACAACTTTTTATTATCTTATATATTTGTAAAAATTAACTAATATAAACCACTCATGATCCATAAAATGGGAAATTAATTTTCACGTTAACATTAGTAAGTCGACTTCATTTGTCCTGTATTCAACTTGTATTAATTATGTCCAACTTATAATGTTAAATTGACAAGTAAATTAAAATTTTACACTTCTTAATCCACTTAATTTGCAACCTGCCTTGAACTTGTACTTCTCTCCAACCCTATAATGCAAAATTTTTAAAATCAAGAAATATAAATTCACAAGAAATGGAATAAAAAAATATACTATTATAACTGGTACCTGGGACAAGACACGGAGTAAAGAAAAGCATTCTCACATCATCTCCACATCAATGACTTCACATTCCTTATCTATTTCAAGTGTATCTGAATATTTAAAATGAGTAAATAAATAGGAGAAATAATATAATGTAAATAAAATAGAACAAACTTATTTATTCACATATTTCATACCTGATTCAATATGTTCAAGTTCTTCTAAACTCTCCTCCAAATTGATAGTTGTACGATCTTTCTGTATCCAATCTCGAGCACAAATAATAGCTTCCACTGTTGGCGGATTTAAAGAACTTCAGAAAGAATCAAGAATCCTACCTCCTAAGCTAAATGCTGATTCTGAAGCTACAGTAGTCACAGGGGTAGCTAACAAGTCTCGAGCCATTAAAGCAAGGGTAGGAAATCTGGAGCAATTCAATCTCCACCAATCTAGGATGTCAAAATCACTATCCTTCTTGTCACACCTTATTTCATTCAGATAAATATCTAATTCACTCTTGCTAACAACCGTATCATCATCATCAAAAAAAGCATCTACCAATGATGTAGCATCTACATAATCATCACTCATCTCATCCACATCTTCATCTCTCATCACTGTTTCCTCACAAAACATTGTTGGACTATAAGCTTTAAACATGATATTCAAAATCTTAAGCACTTTCTTTTTCAACTTAGTAGCATCACACCCAAAAGTCTTATCAATAATCACATTAACATCCCTCAACTTGAATCTAGGATCTAAAACCAAAGCTATGAAAATAAAGAAGTTCAATTGCTTAGTGTTGGACCAATACTTGTCATACTTTTCTTTCATCCTAATAGCCATAGCTTTGATACCTTCATTATCACTATCCTTCATCTTCGTAATGAAAGCATTCATTCCAGCAATATGTCGAAAAGATTCATTCCCAGTAACATAAAAAGACCCAGATAATGCAACAGATCATAAAAAATCTTCAAGAAAGGTAATAAACTAGAAGCAAATATCCAATCCTCATCAATAGGCAACTTGGATGGAGTCGGTGGGTTCGTAACCGGATTCATATCAAGCACATAGATGGAGTCCATATTCTTCATTAACTCAAAAGCCTCTTGAAATTTAACAGCTGCCAATAACATTAGATATGTTGAGTTCCACCTAGTTTCAACATCTAAGCAAAGCAGACTCTTGCTTTCTATGTTTGTTAATCCAACATATGTTAAACTTTTCAAATCTGGATGGTGAGGACCTCACATATCTGACAGCAGCCCTAATTCTAACAATGTGTGCACTATAATCTTTCAACCCCTCTTTCACAATTAAGTTCACAATGTGCGCAACACATCTCATATGTAGATACTTACCATCCAAAACAGCTCCATTTCGACTATTAAGTAGTTTAACAAAAACTGACATACCAGTATCATTAGAGCTAGCATTATCCACAGTTACAGTAAGAACCTTACGAATGCCCCAATTAATGAAGCACTGCTCCAGTGTTAATCCAATGACACTACCTTTATGACTGACTATTGGAGAAAAATTAATGATCTTTTTATGGAGTCTCCAGTCATCAGAAATAAAATGAGCCGTCACACACAAATAATTCAAATTTTGAATTGACGTTCAAGTGTCAGTAGTAAGGCAAACAGATGAAGATAACGCTCAAAATTTTGTTTCAATTTACTTTTTTCTTCCACAAAAACCTTATAACAATCTCTAGCTACTGTAGAGCGTGAGGGCATCTTAAATTTAGGTTGAAGCTCATAAGAAAACTCAATGAACCCTTCTTTCTCAACAAATCTAAAAGCCAATTCGTCTTTCAAAATCATCTCAGCAAGTGCTTTTCTACATCTATCTTGATCAAAATCTAAATTAGGGATTGGTGGCATTTTGGTCAATTTTCCTCCTTTAGAACCATTCTCTTTCATCTTTTGCCTTTTTTCAATATTGTGAGGATGTTCCTTACAGCTCACAATATGTTTTTTCAATGCACTAGTACCATTCTTAGAAGGACACTTTATGATTTTATCACAGTAAATGCAAGTAGCCCGTCTATCCTCTTTAGGGTACTGATCTAGAACCTTGTAATGATCCCACACCCATGATGTCCCCGCACTAGTATTTACCTCAGCTCTTCGATGCTTGCCCTTTTGTGTACTAGCCGTGGATTGTGGATTGTTTGAGGAAGGAGGATCCATTGTAAAAGCATGTGGCTCCACTTCAATCTCATCATACAATGCGGTGTAATTATCTCCAATGTCAGACATCTAAAACAAAATTTAAAAATTGATAAGTCAAAACTATAACAGAAAATGGATAGATTGGTGGTTGATGAGCTAATAAAATAGTTGAAAACCCAATTATCAATAGCAACCTAAGATGAACCTAAGAGGGGGAGGGGGTGAATTAGGTTCTTTGCCCTTTTAAAATTATTTTCTACAATGAAGAACAAATTTGAAAAACCATTTTCAAAGCAAGTGTAAAAACAAAGTTTACAAATTAAGTGAGGTGTGTGATTAGTGTTTTGCAAATCATAAAAGCAATTAAACAAACAAAGCAAGAACACACCAAATTTATAGTGGTTCGGATTCCCCTTGAATCCTAATCCACTCGACAAGTTCTACAACTTGTTTCCCTATCTATGAAACACTTAAGGGAGTGTTCCAATCCCTACCAAAACACTTAAAGGAGTGTTCCAATCCTTACACGTGCCTAATGGCTAACAATGAATCTTTTGCCCCCGCTCCTTCCTCAAGGACTTAGGGTCTTACTCAAGACTTCATTGCCTAGCTACAAGGACTTTTGCTCAATCAACCTCTTGATCAAGACTTTCTCCCCTTTGCCTAATTTAACTCTAAACTAGGACTTTACAATTGCCCTCACTCAACCCCTTGAGTTGGGTCTCTCCTTTCTACTTGCTCCCCCTTTCTTCTTGCCTAACTCTTTACTCAAGCGTTGGACTTTTCTTAAACACAAATTGCCTACACTCAAACTCTTGAGTTAGGACTTTTCTAGATGTGTTTACAAGGATGAAATACTCCACAATGGAGTTCACAACATGACACAAATGGGCACAAAGGCCTCTTGACAATCCTACCTTGACAAGCTAATTTGACAAATAAAATGATTGAAATGAAGCTTGAAAGTGTTGTTAAAGTGTAGGAGATGTTGGGGAGAATTGTTGCTTAAGTGCTCTTGAAGTTTTTCTTAAGTCCTCTTGAAGAGCTCTTGAATTGGATGAAAATCGGACTAGGAAGAGCAAACCCGAGAGCTCCGCGATGGTCTCCGCGACAACGCAGGAAATATGGGCTGCTGGTCGCGGGAATCCTGGCCTTGGTCTCAGGGCTGGTCGCAGGGCCCCATGTGCGGCGCGCGGCTCCGTGATTCCCGCGGCTGGTCGTGAGCTTTTTGGCCACTTTTTGTTTTGCTTCCCATTTGTTCATTTTAGCTCCGATTTCTTCGCCGTTTTTTGCGTTAGTTCACCCGTGAACTCTTCTCTTCATTTTAAGACCTGAAAACACCGTGGGTCCCACCTTGGGACGTGCTCGGTCGTATTTTTCTTCTTTCTTCATTTGCTTGCCGTTTCTTCGTTTTAGCTCATTTTTCATTGCCGTCTTTTGCGTCGGTTCTTCCGTAAACATTTCCCTACATTTTCTCACTTAGAAGAACCATTAAATTAATTCTCATATTTGTTAACTCATCAATCAAAATAAGGATTAAGACCAACCGGGTCTAACAATAGTACTTTTCATGATTGAAATCAAATTAAAGATATATATGAATCTGAAAGGAAGAAGAAAATGGAAATGAAAATTTGATCTTAATTATACCAAAATGACAAGAAAAGAAAGAAAGAAAGCTTACCTAAATGAAAGCTGATGCAAAAGGGAGAAAAGAAGGTAGCTTGGCGATGAACTTCTCTAGAAGAGTGCTAATTGAGAAGACTCACTGAAACAGCAGAGTCCAACAAATTCCAGTTGTTAACGTCCACAGAGTTTCTGAAAAGTGTTTAACATTCAGGCATTAGAGCAGAACCCACAAAGTAGATTTCTGAGAGAAGAAAATCCCAGTAACAAAAAGAAGAGCTGAACCAAAAAGCTTGAGCTAAAAGTGAAGGAGAAGCTCATTTTTTTCTTGTAGAAAGGCTAAAGAGAGAGAGCAAGAAGAGCCATGGTTAAGTGATTCAAAAATTCAAATTGCTAAGAAATACTTTTAGCAAGTAAAAACATTCACATTCCACATATCATTTTCTTAGTTCCATAACCATCAAACATAAAGGCAAGATGACACCAAAATGAATTCATAAACTCTAAATCACAAAATTTATAGAAATTTCCAGAAGTTGTAGGTTTATTAGGCAGGTAAAACTATAACAATGAAGAAAATGAAGCAAAATGGTAAAAACATATTCTTTCACACATATACTCCCTCCGTCACTGAGGTAAAGAGAAGAGAGTAAATCATTTTGTAATCGATTGCTCTATGATTGAAGTAAAGAGAGAGAGAAAGAAAGTGTGTTTTAAAAATGGGAAAATGTCTCAGTCTCTTTCTTAACTCAGTCACAGAAGAAAGAAGAAAGAAAGAAGAAATAAAGGCTTTTTTTTCCTTTCCTTTACCTTTTTCTTCTTTTTTTCTTTTTTCTGAATTCTTTCTGGGTAGTACTACACAACAGCCAAGATAGAGGGGAGTTGAGTTCTTTCTTTCTATCACAAGGTCATGATGGCACTATGATGAGCTGAGGATTGATGAGAGAATAGAATTGTGGTTTCTCTTACGCGACAATAATTATTAGACAGTTTTGGGGGTGTTTTCTAATGATGTTTTAAAAACCGTTTTGTTTGGGACATAGTAAGTGATAAATATAACTGAAGCTATATGAACCGTGCAAAAATCCTATGTTAATAGCTATCTGAATACTAACACCTAAACATGTCATTCTACTGCTAATGCATTTCCCTGGTCTCATTTAATCTTCACTGATACATTACAACCCAGTATAACTAATTACAGTGTCAAATAGGTGGTATTGATTCGGAGCATCCACAATGCCAATATGAAAATACTTCTACAGGGAATCCCCAAACCATTTTATCAAGCTATAAGCAACTTAAACTGAACTTAAAGGCACACCAGACACTAGAAATGTCCTAAAACTCTCTGTAGGCACCATTCCATTGTTTAGTACATAGAAAAGAACCAAAGGCGACATTCCATTAAGTGGGATAACTAATAACTTCAAACCCCTCTTGTTGTTCTTAGAAAAGACAAATTTGGGAGAATCACTCACCTACTTGAACTAGCAATGAACCATAGGAATATCAGGAGATTAAACTAGCACATAATCCCCTATGCATTTATTGTATTATCCTTCAACTAACTCTATATGACAAAAAAACTTATGAAACCAAATAAAACCAAAAAAGGAAAATATCTAACCACAGAATAACCAATATTTTAAGAAAACACAGCCAAATTATGACGATGAAAATAATTCCTCATTGATCAAAAAGCATTCTAGCAACATCACTCAACCTTCAATATCCACGAATCGAATTTCGGAAGCCCGAGCTGCCCAACGGTGAGTGACCCAAAAAAGTTCCCTAACAATGCAGCATCAGGGACAGATAAGCCTTGAACTGTTGGAAAATGAGCAATCTGTGCTCCCTATCCTTCCAATATACCTACAGATGATAAACACTGAAAATTAGACTAAACATCATTCCAACAGATAATAAACTTCTCCCAAATTCCCATTTAGACAGAAAACAAAGATTTGAATCCAACGCAATAAACGCCTCAGAAATTCCCAATAAAATAGAAAGAAAAGATTTGAAAGAAGAAAAAAAAACACAACAACAATAATAGTAATGGGTTCTCTGAGATTACTAACATATAGAGCTAAGATACGGCAATAGGTGAAGCTGCTCAAGCCATCTTCGTGTTACTTTTCCTTCTTACAACTAACGTGGATCAGAAAGAGAGGTAATGGCTACCGTATGACCAATACTGCTGGTGGCATTAGAGACGTCAGAGAGAAGATTGCCGGCTGCACTTGGGTTGACGGTGACGAGGAGGACTACCGGCGATTGATAAGGGCGGCCCCGGCGGGAGTCTGGGACAGTGGGAACTAGGAAGGACCCGAAGGCGACGAAGAATAGGATAGATTTAGGACTGACGGCGACGAAGAATAGGCTAGGTTTTGGACCCGCGGGTCCAGGCGGGTAATTTTGTTTTAATCCTTCCCATCCCGTCCTGTAATTTTAGAGTGCGGAACCGACCCGACCCGAAAAGTAGGATAAATTTTGGTTCAGGTCCGGTTCGGACCCGCGGGTATTTGCTCACCCCTAGTATTTATCTTCTGGTCCAGGCTGAATATTTATCAACAGATTCAAAAGCATATATATGTTCATCAAATTTTATTTACACGAAATTGTCACGCTATATGCACGGACAAGAACATGAATCCGCACACAAGTTAATATACTTATTAAAGTACATACAAAAAAGAAAAAGGCCTTTCAATTGAAAATTTAAAATAAAATGTAAGACTAAAAAATGACAAACCACTGACCTAAGTTTTCTATTTCACCAACTTATCACAATGTAAGACTAGAAGTTATTGTATTAATAACCCTAGAATCGTCTAATAGCGATTGAGATATAAACAAACCCAGGGCAGTGGCCCCAACTACACTCAACAGCGGGGCATGTTGCCCAAAACTTCACTAGCCTGGGTGGGATTACATTCTTAGCTCTTTCTACACAAAAAATACCTGCGCAGTTAGCCTTCCTGAGGCCTCGTGCATGCCACCTACCCGACCAGCTCTATTGAACCTGATGCACAACATCCTCCCCTCGCACCTCCAGAATAACCAACGCTACATCCTCAATGAGCAAACAAGACGTCCATGCCATCTGGGTGATCAGCTCCACCACCAGCACTGCTGCCATGCCCTCTGCCTCCTCCGGTGAGAAAACATTTATTGATTTCCAGGCCCCTCCCCAAAGGCACCTTCCCTCCTCATTGGAAAAGAAAATTCAACTCGCTACCCGCCGGGTTACAAGGTGGTATGTCGCATCGAAACACCATGATACAAGGTTGTGCAGGCTATAAAAGTGCATAAGCTTGCAGCGAGCTACAAGACCGCTGAGCATATGTTTTCCTTCCGAAAATTCCTAAGTGCGGCCAAAGGCCACCATCACCACCCCCACCAGATTAGGGCTGGGTTCCCTATGAAGCTTCTTATTTCTTTGAAACCAGATCAACCCTAATACATCCTCTCTTCCATGCAAAAAGAATTCCAACAACCATGAATGCCCGGGATTACGAGTCTGAAGGAAAACCTCCTCAGTGTAGTACAGGCCATGGCATAACAGACCTAGTGAAAGGACACTCAAAAAAGAGATAGCGCAATGTGTCCACATATGCGTAGCAAAGGTGACCTATAGTGGGGCCAGTCAGTATGTGGCGATGCCACAGGGTATCTCCGTCGAGAGTGTTTCCATACAGAATCTCCATTGAAAGTGCTTGACCTACGGCGGGACCTTCAGGCTCCACAATTTCCCCCATATAGGGTCAAATCTAGCCCACAGACCCCCAGTCGTGAGACCCAACATGGCATGCGTATCAATGATCCAACGATACACACTTCGCACTGTTGGCCTACCTTTCTTATCCGGGACTCAAACCCAGACATTCGCACCCCTTGTCCCCGCAATGGGACAATCAAGATACTATATGGAACCAGCAGAGAGAACAATGACCATACTAAAGGATCGTTCCAAACCTGGGTATCTTCCACAATCAAATTTGCCACACAACGCTGCCGGACAGACCAAGGTGGCCATGCCGGCAACTCTAGAGGACCATCAATCAGGACCCTGTCTTCCGAGATTATAGTGCTTCTTCCCTACCCGATCTGGTGCAAAATACCAAGCTTGAGAGCCCGCGCCCCCTGTAATATACTCCACCAAGTGAAAGAGGGCCTATACCTACATCAAGGAGTGACCCATCTGGATAGCTCCACTTGAGCGGGCGGGCACCGAATCCGCTAAAACCATCACCGTCGCCGCCATACCCATATCTGTACTCAGCAATCTTGCTGTTGATGAACTGGGAGCTAGCCATCTGGTTCATGAAACTCACTCGCTTGATCCTAAAGAACCGACGTTGCTTCGGAGCCGTAGATTTCATGCCACCCCCTTCAAGCCCAATTGGACGGTGGGCATTCACTTGTTACTCCTCCACCCATTCAATCTCTGGTATCCGAAGCATCAGGAAAGAGGGAAAGGGAAGGGAGGAGAAGAGGAGAGGCAGCGGCAGAGAAGTGGGAAAGGAGAGGAAGGTTTGGCAAGTGTGACTTCTGATTTAATGGGGATAAATTTTGTCCTTTCAATGATTATTATGCTTGACTTAGTCAAATTGGATGCAAACTATCAGTTTTTAAAAAAATAGTAAAAAGTAATTAAAATTTTTTTTTGGTTGACTTAAATTAAATTTGTAAAATTGGGAACAAATAAAGTAAGGAATACTCTAGAAATAAATATTAATAATGATATAAAAGTAACAGTTGCTTTAATAGATGAAAATATGAAAGATGATTTGGTAAAGAAAATTATAAAAATGGATTCAACGGGAAATTATTTCAAAAGAAAATACAAGCTACATTTAAAATTAAAACAAAAATTATATATGCATCTAAACTGTCACATTCAATGTATACATTAATTGTTACCATACACATTCACTTAATTAGTGCTAGTAATTAGCTTTGTTGTCGTTTTGTTTCTGCTTTGAAGGACTTCGGTAGCTTTGGATTAATAATGGTTTACCAAGTTGGGAATGGCTACCACCACCTCATAAGGGTAAAGTGTGTTTGTTGTTAGAATGTATAAAAGTATTCTTCGTGAATTTTAATTTCGGTAAAGCAAAAAAATGAGTTTAAAAATTCACCCAACAATATTTAAATGTAGTTATTTTCGCATTTTTCAAGCAAAAAAAAAAAAAGTTAATGTAGTATAACCTTTTTCCCTAAAATTTTTGCCCCACCTGATCTTTGGAGCCTAACTCCGCCACTTTCAAAAGCATATATATGTTCATCAAATTTAATTCACAATTTTTTCACACTATATGCACGAACAAGAACATGAACCCGCACACAAGTTAATATACTTATTAAAGTATATAGTAAAAAAACATTTCTAGTGAAACTTTAAAATAAAATGTACGACTAAAAAATGACAAACCACTGGTCTAAGTTTTCTACCAAATTACCGTAATGATTGTATTCAAGGAACAAACTAAATATTTTTAAATATGAAATACTAAAATAAAAATATAAGACCAATTTTAAAAACATTGATGCAATTTAAATTTCACCAACTCATCACAACTTGATTAAATTGTTTACTAATAACCTTAGAAATCGTCCAATAACGATTGAGACATAAACAAACTTAGGGGCAGTAGCCCCAACTACACTCAACAGCGGGGCATGTTGCCCCAAACTTCACTAGCGTGGGGGCGATTACATTCTTAGCTCATTCTACACAAAAAAATACCTGCCTAGTTAGCCTTCCTGAGGCCTCGTTCCACCTACTCGACCAGCTCTATTGCACCCTGAATCACAACATCCTCCTCTCGCACCGCAAGATTAACCAACGCTACATCCTCAATGAGCAAAACAGACATCAATCCCATTTGGATGATCAACTCCACCGTCACCACTACTGCCATGGCCTCTGCCTCCTCCGGAGAGGAGAGAAAACATTTTCCAATTTCCAAGCCCCTCCCCAAAGGCACCTTCCCTCCTCATTGCAATAGAAAATTCAACTTGCTGCCCGTCGGGTTATAGGGTGGTATGCCGCATTGAAAAACACCCTGATACCACGAGCTGCAGGCTATAAAAGTGCATAAGCTTGCAGCGAGCTACAAGGTCGCTCCAAACATGTGTTTGCCGCTCGAAAGTTCCTAAGTGCAGCCAAGACAGCCATCACCACTCCCACCAGATTTGGGCTAGGTTCCCCATGAAACTTCTTATTTCTTTGAAACCAGATCAAGTCCATGGCAACGTCAACCACAAATGCCCGAGATCACGAGCTTGAAAGAAAACCTCCTCAGTGCATTGTAGGCCAAAGCATAACAGACCTGGTGAAAGGACACTAAAAAAGACAAGGCCCAATGTGTCGACATCTGCTTAGCAAGCTGATATATAGTAGAGCCAGTCAGTATGTGGCGATGCCACAGGGCATCCTCATCAGGAGTGTAGCCATACAGAATCTCCACTGAAAGTGCTTGACCCGCGACAGGACCTTCAGGCTCCACAATTTCCCCCGTAGAGGGTCCAATCCAGCCCCCGGAGCCCCAGTCATGAGACCCAACATGGCAGGCGTATCAATGATCTGGCGATACACAGTTCGCACCATGGGCCTACCTTTCTTATCCGGGACCCAAACCCAGACATCCGCACCCCCTGGCCCCGTAATAGGACAGTCAAGATACTATCTGCAATTGGCGGAGAGAACAATGACCGTACTAAAGGCTCATTCCAAACCCGGGTATCCTTCACAATCAAATTCGCCACCCAGTGCTACTTGACAAATCCAGGCAGCTATGTCGACAACTCCAGAATACCATTGACCCAGGGGTCCTAGATTAGAATGCTTTTTCCTGACCAGATCTAGCGCAAAATACCTAGCTTGAGAGCTAGCACCCCTTGTAGTATGCTCCGCTAACTGAAAGAGGCCTAGGGCCTAGAGCTACATCAGGGAGTGACTCATCTAGATAGTACCGAGCTTTGGACACACGGCTGCACAACAATTGCGGTATGGTGAGAAGCAGCCACGCCTGCCTTCTAAGCATAACCAGATTAAAAGCTTTCATATGTCTGAACCCCAAGCCTCTATCCCGCTTGCTACAAGAGAATTTCTCCCATGAGACCATGCCTCGTTGTGCCCCTTTCCTCCCCCACCAAAAACTCGCTGTTAAAGCCTGGATATCAGAAAGAATACCATCGAGGAGCAGGAAACATGACATAGCATATGACGGAATTGCTTGTACCATCAACTTGATGAACAACTCCTTTCCTGCTTTGGTCAACGCCTTCTCCTTCCATCCTTCTAGTAGATGCGCCACCATTTCCTTGATTGAGTGGAAAACCTCATTCTTATTGTGCCCCACCACACAGGGGAGACTTTAAAAAGATAATTGTAGTAAAAATATAAATTATAAATGTTAAACTAGGGCAAAAAAAATTACAATGTCTCACATCCTTTCCCCCTTAGGAAATTTCGTCATGGAAATTCTTTGCTAGATGCACTTAGGCTAGAAATATGCAAAATTTGACTTTTAGATTGGTTTTGACCATTAGCCTAATGTATGAAAATGGAAGTATTCAAAAATGCTTACCAATACTAAGAACATGTTGCAGAATAAAGTTTTGCCCTGACAGAGTCACATAAACCAATATGCATATTTGAAAGTAAAATTAGTTTTAGTAAGAAAATTTTGAAAAGTTAATTATATGATCTCATGTATTGATTTCATGTGTTTTAATCATGATTTATATTAGATTAGAACCTAAATATTAGGTAGAATCAAATAGAAATCAATTACGAACTGAAATGAATTAAATTCGTATTTTGAAAGTAGATTGAAATTTTGAAAAATCACTCTTGTTGGACCTCAGGTCTCAATCCGTAGTGTTTTGATGATTCAATCTAACAAATAAATCAGTATGTTAATGATTTTATAAAGAGTGCAAAAGTAGTCAAAGAAAGAAGAAGTTCATAACAGGTCTGAGCTAGGGTATCTCGACAGGCAGCGGACGAGGTCATGAAGCCCAAAAACGTTCGAGCTCCAGCATCGACAGACAGTTGAGGTCGAAGCTTGCTCAGAAATGTTTGAACTCGTTCACCTCGATAGGCAGTCGGCAGCAGTCAAGCTCTTGGGTTAGAAATTAATTTGAGTTTCAAAATTTAAATTGAAATATCGATCTGGACCATCAACAGGGTATCGAGCTCGAAGCTGAAGAAAACAAAGAATGTACCAAAATCCATTAACTACACTACGCGCCAAATAAAGTGTCCGTTAGAAAGAAGAATTCAAAATTCAAGTATCGAACTTGAAGTTTCGAGCTCGAAGTTCGACTTCGAAGCTTCAGTTTCCAGCATCAACTTTATAGCCGTTGCAAAGAAAGAGATGTGGTCCTATAAATACTTCAAACCTTTTATTTGAAGAGTAAAAATGTCAAATTGAGCTCAGCTATTATCTACTTCAACTCAACTCATTTCAAGTGAAAAAACCAAGTATTGGATTCTTCTAAAAGATACTTGTTATAGTTCAATTGTATTTTCAATATTCATCTTTTTAGCTCTAATTTGTTTTGAGCAAAACTTTATTGTAAACCTTGTATAAGTCTTGACCAATTGAGTGGTTGAGGCACATTGTAAAAGTTTTAATCTCTTGTTGAAGAGATAGGCAAGGTGAAAAGGGGTTTGAAGAAAGGGGGAGGGGGGGGGGGGGGGGTTTAAAAGATAGGGGGAAGTCTTGAGTAAGTCCTACATCCTTGAGAAGGATTAGGCTAAAGATTCTTGAGCAAGGATATGGGCAAAAGATCCATTCCTAGTCTTAGGAAGTTAGAGTTAAGTTATGAAATTCTTGTAAAAAGTCTTAAGACTAACAAGATTAGTCTTAGCAAGGGTAGTGGTTTGAAACACACTTTTAAGTGTTTCCACTAGTGGATTAAAAATTCTTAAGTTGTAGAACTTGGAGAGTGGACTAGAATTCAAGGAGAATCCGAACCATTATAATTCGTTGTGTTTTGTCTTTCTAAATTTGCTTTCATAATTGCTTAGACAAATCACTTCACACGCTGCACTTGATTTGAAATGGTCTTTTGAAGAACAAGTTTTCAATCATCTTAAAAAGAATTTTAATTGGTCTAAAACCTAATTCACCCTCCCCTCTTAGGTTGCTAATTGGGATTTCAAATCTTTTGGTAAAATTCGTAATAACCGCTTCTCTTGGACTTAGTACTGATTTTCTTGATAAAGAAAATCAACAATAGCTGATGTTTATCATTTCCTAAAGTATATTATGATAATTCTCCTTTTAAAGCTTTGTCTTTTCTCTTTTCCAAAAGAAAGACATCTTTCAATTGAGTTTGTTTAATTCTAACCACGTGTACTTAATATTACAATCGTAGTCCTCTTAAAACTCGACCCATCACCTCTGTCGGGGTCATAGTGTTTTGTTTTGGCTATTTTACGTGTTATTCTTTTCTGAAAAGGTGTGGAAGTGGCTTACTTCTTTGCTTACATCTACTTCCAACGCACCTCAGATTCATTCAGCAACTTTGTTAATATTCAAAAGAAGAAAACTAAAGAAGTTGACAAGAGTTGAGGTGAAAGCACTACTACAAAAATGACTTTTAATGGCGGTTTTTTAGGACTTTTAACGGCGGTTTTTGGCATTTTTGAACCGCCATCTATCCAGCAGCCGTAGAAAGTTTACGAACTTTCTACGGCGGTTCGCTTAGGAACCGCCGTAGAAAGTTAACTTTCTACGGCGGTTTTGAAGATAACCGCCGTAGAAAGTGACTTTCTACGGCGGTTATCTTCAAAACCGCCGTAGAAAGCCAACTTTCTACTGCGGTTCCTAAGCGAACCGCCGTAGAAAGTTAACTTTCTACGGCGGTTTTGAAAATAACCGCCGTAGAAAGTACCAAATTTGTAAAAAAAAAATTTAATATTTTATTTTTTCTCTAAATTCAAAAAATATATATCAAAAACAGTAGGAACGGCCTTAGAAAGGTTTTGATATATATATATATATATATATTTCAATTTTATTCAAAATATATATATCAAAAACTTCCATGCTAATAAACTGAACAACCACCAAACTTCACAAAATTTTTTCGTGCATCCATCAAATTCTAATTAATTTAATCATTAACAGTAAGAACAATACAATAATCACCGATAGAACACTAATCAAACCCGAATTTAATCATTCACCATCTCACCAAACCCGAATTTATCACTAATAATAAACCCTAGGCCAATCACAATAATCAAGTAACAATAAAATTTGTAAAGCTTAAATAAAGTTGAAACTATTCTATATTACCTTTTTTATGATTTGAAGCCCACAACAATGACCGATTGTGGTGAAATTATGATGGGAGATTAACTCCAAGTGGTGGGTGATGGCCGATTAAGAAACCATATCCGGAGTTGGGTGACAGCGGATCTTGTTATCAACGCTACCGGAAGAACGACTTCGGGGAAAGACAAGAGAAAAAACCAACGGAAAGAGGATGGGCGTCGGCAACGAGAGAATGCTTCGGTTTGCTGGAGATGGAAACAGGGGGAAGCCGCGGCCGGTTGGAGATGGAAACAAAGGGAAACCCTTAAAATTCAAACAAAATCAAGTTTCTATGGCGGTTTTTAGGTTTTAATAAAAACCGCCGTAGAAGTAACTTTCTATGGCGGTTGTAATTAAAACCGCCATAGAAAGTAACTTTCTATGGCAGTTTCAATTACAACCGCCATAGAAAGTTACTTTCTATGGCGGTTTCAATTACAACCGCCGTAGAAAGTCCATTTCTACGGCGGTTTTAATAAATCCGCCGTAGAAAGACCGTAATTGTGAATTCCCGCCCGTTCCTCTATTCCTATTAATTTCCAAATTTTTTTAAATTTAATAATAAATATGTATTTTACTATTTATCAATTTTTATAGAAAAATTCATCATATTTATTAATTATATGGCGGTTAGAAATACAACCGTCTAGAAAGGGACTTTCTACGGCCGTAGAAAGTACCGCCGTAGAAAGTACCCCTTTTTACGGCGGTTTTTGTTTTCAAAAACCGCCGTAAAAAGGGGTACTTTCTACAGCGGTTTTCAAAAACCGCCGTAAAAAGGGGTACTTTCTACAGCGGTTTTCAAAAACCGTCGTAAAAAGAGGACTTTCTACGGCCCGTAAAAAGGTGACTTTCTACGGCGGTTAGAGGCGGTTTATTTCTAACCGCCGTAGAAAGTCCCTTTCTACGGCGGTTTTATATAGAACCGCCATAGAAAGTCCGTACTTTCTTCTTAATGGCATGTCAATTCAATATTTGACAAAAAGTATCAAATATTTGTGTTATATTAAATACATATTTCTAGTTTTTAACTATATATTTATAATAAATTGATTATTATTTATAATTCTAATTTTGATATAAAATTTTATATTATCACATCATAATATTATTGTGCATTCATCGTACAAACGCACAGTGTTCACATCTAGTATACTAATACGGATTAATCATCAAAAATGCTAAAACTGAGTAAAAAAAACAATTATTATTGCAGCAAAATTAATTATACTCCAATATACTAAAAAGGTCGATGAATAATCTAAGAAATTACATTCCTAAAAGAAACAAACAATTTAATTATCTACGTACTCCTATGAATATTATATTATCATCTAGTGACAGGGAAGAAGAGTGTTTGAAAGGAAGTGTGACACGAGTGCAAAACCCCGATCAGGTCGATAACTCGGAACTTGATGACCGGCCCCTCTAACTGTCACAAATGTTAGATTATCTTTGTAGTATTGGACATATCCGCCAACCTAAATAAAAAGTAACATTACTTTAGTGGACAAACGTTTATTTTTATTTTCTATATACTTAGAAATGTAAAATTTGAATGTATATACAAGTATAATTGCTGACCTGCCCAGCCAGATACCAGGCACCCCAAGGAGTTTGAATTGGAACCTTCATTGCATCCAGTGAATATTGGGTACCTGTCACAGGAACCCTTCCATCTACATCGCCACTGTTAACAAAAACTAATTGTTAACCAAGCCTGTTATATCTGTAATATTTATGGAATATTTATAAACTTCCAACATGGAAACCAAAGGAAGCCTTATTTCTAAATGGATGTTCATTTTGACATTTTTAAAAATTTTGTTTTGGAAATAACTTTTAAATGTGAAAAGTGTATTGAAAATGTAAAAATATATAGTTGAAAGGTGAAAATGTGTATTGAAAATGATGAGAAATTAATATAATATTTAAAAATTCAAAAAAAAAAATTTTAATTTCATAAGCCAAGAAATAAGGCCATATCTATTGTAACAGAAAGTTGTCACAAAACATAATTTTTGAAACACATTTTTTATTTTATAATAATTTTTCATTTTCAATACTCCAACTTGCATAATTTCTAATACCTTTTTGGGTACAAGAATTTATTTTCAAAACTCCTTTTGAAAACATATAAACTAAAGTTGAATGAAGCTATGTATGAGATTAATTAAGAGGGGATCAGAAAAGTTAAATTTACCTAAACTTCCACACTCGAATTCCGTTTTCCATTAGTTCTCTAACATGAGTAAGCACGGTGGATGCACTATCTGTCCACTTTTTAAGAACATCACTGTGGAAAGAAACAAAACGAAACCAAACATAAGCTAAACATATATATATATATATATATATAAGTCGTCATAGCTACAGTTTTGTGGCTACAAATATTATTGTCAAAATTAAAGTAAATATATAGTTCGGAATAAAGAAAAAAAAGTTAGAAAATTAATAATTAAAGAGAAAGAGAGAAAATTTGAAACCTGCAGGGTTGCCAATCGTATTTCATTTTGGTGATATTGGCATGCATGGCGTTCTGAACATCCGGCCGGTTCAAGTATGCATAAACATAATAGTCAATGCAGGGATCGATATCCATTATCTGCGCCCATGCAAGCATCTAAAGTGTTAGCTGAAGCAGGCACCATTCCTTAGCAAATTATACCTCTTCGTTTTGACATGGTTTTCAAAAAGTGTTTTGAAAAAAAAAATTTAATGAAAAAAGTGTATTAAATGTGTAGAAATGCATAGTTAAATAATAAAAAGTTATATTAGAAAATATTAGTAAATATTATAATATACCCAAACCCCTTCAACTAGAAGAGACGGGGTATTGTAAGGGGCAGAGTGGCCTTGCTGCCACGATCCTCTGAGATTCAGCCCTTTGTCGCTCAGATTCGTCCCCCCCCCCCCCCCCCCCCCCCCCCCCCCCCGAACCCATTTTCCTTTGTCCCTCCTACTTAGTTGAGGTTTTCCTACCGGACTGGTGAAAATTTCCAAGTTTTGGGGGGAGGGGTGACATTGACCCCAAGCAGACTCCAAACTTTACAATGATGGGTGGTTTTTAAGAAGCCTAGTGATCTTCAAGAAGATGGGTCGTCTTTAAGAAGATGAGCGATCTTGTTATAGATCGGT
Organism: Leptodermis oblonga; assembly: GCA_016801395.1. NCBI lineage: Eukaryota > Viridiplantae > Streptophyta > Magnoliopsida > Gentianales > Rubiaceae > Leptodermis > Leptodermis oblonga. Next base: position 28,147,200 of record CM028755.1, read on the forward strand.
TGGCCTTAAGCCTCATCTTGATGGATGAGTTATCAAATATGAGAATCAATTTAAAGGGTTTTTCTCCACCAACCAAGGGCTGCCCTCTTCTTGTAACAGTTAGCTATTTTTGTAGCAATAATTTCCTACTTTGTAAAAGGGATTGGGGGGAAGTCCTAGAGGGTTTGAAAACGTTCTAAGCAAGAGAAAATTATCATAAGGACTACCTGTAGTTGGAGTTTTGGGATGATTTGTAATGCAGTTGGGATAATTTGTAAGGTTTAAGGTTCACCTTTAAGAATGTTATTGGGAGATTAGGAACCAGCTTTAGGCTTGGAAGTTCCTTCAGGAAGGAAAGTTGAACAACTACAAAAATTGCTTTGGTCCTTCAAGTATTTTCTTCCATGCTTTACACTTGAACTTACACACACAAAGCCCAAAATGATTTTCATGTTTTAAATTGTTGTTTGAAAAGGTTTTCAAAGATCAAAAATATTTTTTATTCTAATATTTTAATATAATAATGTATGATCATAAATATTATCAAATTAATTATTTATATATTGTACCTTGACATCAATAAAAGATTGTATATTTAAACATTAAATTTATTATAAAAATAATAAAAAACAAAACAAAACCAATAAAACGAACCGGGCCTTAGTAAATTTGAACACGATATATGAACAATATATATTATGCTTCCTCCGTCGGAAACAGTAACTAGTTAATACTAATATTATTGAACTTGCTTACCGAAATTGGCTTGGGGATGCGGGTGAGATTACCACCGTGGCACAAAGAAGTGTATATATTATAAATGTCGATCTCATCAAACGTGACATCGGCTTTTTTAGTGAAGGTTTTGCACTGATGGCTCCATTCATCGTCTTTTTTGGAGAAATCGCAGTATTTTTTTATTCCTATGAAAGTTTGGGGCGAGATGAGAGCGTGAGATGCCCAATACTCATACATCCCTATAGTATCTGTCACGTCGTTTATCACTCCATTTCCAACCTACAAATTTCATTAAAGCAACACGTTTTTAAAGTATGTGTCACTACCAAAAACGACACGAGTTCAATAGAAATTAAGAGGACGAACCAGGATTCCCTTGAGATTAATGATGGTCTTATTTGCCTTCTTGTTGTGATAAAGAATCTTATAGGCTAACTGCGGCACATAATGACCTCCATAACTCTCCCCAGTAATATAAAAGTCTCTTCCTTTGTATTCTGGAATCTTTCAAGCCAATTCAACACGAAAATATAGTTATCTTTTGCTGTTTTTCTGTCTCCGCCCTTAACAAAATCTGACGTTTTGTTAGAGTAAGAAAATCCCACTCCTGCAGGGGACTCCAGAAACAGAACATTGGCGACTGCGGATGACAAGCAGATATATATAATTGTCAGAAATTAAGATCGACGAACTAAATACATATAAATTGCACATCGTTTCATTAACTAATAATTTGGTCTAAAAAATATTATTATAAAGGGAAAGAAAAAGTAATTAAATATATAGGATTAGAAACCGACCATGATTCCAAGCAAATTTATTTTTGAATAACGTTTTGCCATCACTGCCAACTCTGAATGGTCCGAGTTCTTCCATTGCTCCATACCCAAGAGAAGAACAACCCGGGCCTATTTCCAACGAAAATGAAAAAATCAGAATCAAAGTTTGATGCATATATAATTATTGACGTACTAATTAAGAATGGCGTTATCATAGTATTTTCCCCCTCTAGGATTAGCACATTCATATATACATCAACTATTGGTAGGTATTTTTTTTTATTAGTATTTTTTAATATTGATTCTCATTTTAATGTAAAATTTTCTTTTGACTAAGAGTTCATATCTATTTTAAAATTTTAGAATAAAGAATGGGAAAAATACTACAAAATTATATGGAAGAATCGAATGAATGAAAATAATAAACTTTTTATAGTAAAATTAACTATAATGAAAATAAAAACTAAAACTGTTTGTATTACAAAATACTTGAAAACCCATCAAGACTCTCCCAATAAGAAGACCAAGAGAATAATATTTATACGAATTTATAAATGGAAACAGCAAAGGTATAACTAATGCTTAATCCCACAATAATTCATATAAGAAAAAAATATAATATATCAAAATAAAAGTTCACCAACTACTATTATTATTAATTTAAAGTAAAATTCATAAAGAGGCGAAAAATATTTACATTAATATAATTTCTTACTAAAAATAAAACTTTAAAATTTTTTTTTTTTGCAGGGGCCTCGCCTCCCAAAGGAAGTTTCACAAGCGTACAGTTATATATCCATGAATTGAAATGTTATGAAATCAACAAGTTAACTTTTCAGAAAATCAAATATAATATAAAACTAAATGATTAAATTAAGAAATTCTTCTAAATATTGGAATAAGATATGTATGTATATTTATACTTACCTCCATTAAGCCAAAGAACAAGAGGCAAATGTTGAGACTTTGCCGGATCTTGCCCTTCGGTAAAGTAATAATAAAATGCCCGACCCGCAGATTCGTCGACGGTGACGTATCCACCATACTGCTTGAACGCAACTGGAGGTTGTCCGGGCAACTTATGAATCCTATCTTTCTCCTTCAGCCCATATTGGCTTTGAATATGCTTGATCGGCAGTTCATCCAAATCCGCTCTCAAAAGTGATTTATCGACACCTGAACTAGAACTAAACTTAGACTTCAAATATCGGTTGAAAGCCTCTTTCTGTGTGATTGCGGAAACGTTTAGGGCAAAATATGAAAGCAACAGTGCCGAGAGGAGAAGAACGTGGGTTTTTGTGACCTCCATTGAAATGAATGGAGTGGTAGTGGTTGATTACAGCAAAATCATAGATGCCCTAATATATAAAGCTCCACTACTGTTTCATAGAGAAATCAGGAGGGAGATTGCTACTAACAAACCAGATCCAATCAAATCTTAACCGCCTCCAAGTTTTTGGGAATTAGGCTTTTCACTAACTTATTAAATCTGAATTTGTCATCCCTGAAATTCTTGCGCCTAAAAGTAATAAATAAATATATATATATATACTAATTATTGTATACTTATCATGTAAAATCACTTTTTACTTTTACTTGAATTATAAAACTTACCATAGAATATTTAGTTATAGATATATAATAATCATTTGGATAGTTTAATAAAGTTTACCATTAATATTTACTTTTAACAAAATAAATATTGTGATTTATGGTTCATTTATTTGTATATAGGGTATAGTTGTTTTAAAATTTCAAAATAAATTTTTTTTTATTGATATTAATGAAAGTTAGGAGCTTTTATTTAAGCGAATTAACAAAGATATTAACAAAGAATGATAAATATCGATTTTTGATACTAATCGTAGCTCTAACAATAATAATTTCATTTGAATAGGGATTTTACATGCGTAAGAACTCTGTTCAAAATTGAAAAAATTGAGATCCTTTTTTTTTTTTTTTTTTGCTTATGTGTAAAATAGTAAAACAAAAATCAAATAGAAATTCCATGCATGAGGAGTTGTAAAGTTACTCTTATATAGCATAATATTATGGTGTGAGGTGGGGCAGGGCATGACTATGCCACATATCACATGAAGAATAAGAGATAAAAAATATCTATTCTTTAAGATATATATTCTGTACTTTTATCCAATGATAAATTTGACTTTTTGTTAGTGAGACATTGGGAGTAACATGTAATATAATATATATATATATATATATATATGTATGTATTCCTATCTTTTACTTTAGATTTCTTGATATCCATACCAATCCCCTTTGATTAAGGATGCAAATTTTGAGATATTTTCTAACAAATGGGGTGAATTATCATTAATTAGTAGACATCCAACTTGTATTATTATGATAAGATCTTTAAAGGCCTTATTATTAGGGATTGGTATTATATATATATATATATATATATTGACTGTAAATGTAATGGAATATGCAAAGTATTTGTAGAGACTCAGGAACATTTGTTACACTTTTCTATTACACTCCCTGTTACACATCTTAATAACTCTTCACCAACAATTTTTGAGTATGAGGATGATGAAGCAGTAGTATCACCTTGCTTTTTGTTTATGAACTCCATAAATTCCTCGTATAGAGGATCTTCAGGAGACATACTCCTTCTAGCAGAAATATTATCTGCTACTAACTTCCTGCCACCCTGCTGGGCGAGGATATTTCCCCGTCCCCCACGACCTCGGTAAGGGCCAGAGGCCCTTCCTCTGGGGTGCATCAACCTGCAATCATAAAAATTATTATCATACATTATTTAAAAATTCTCTTGTCAAGAAATCTGGAAGACTATTGTCTTCTCCTTTCTTGTAATGAATATCAAAATCAAATGGGGCTAAATGAGCCTGTCATCTAGCAAACATTTGCTTAGATACATCATGTTTAAAATCTTTATTAAACATAAACTTTACAGATTTGCAATCAGTTCGTATAACAAACTTCTGATTATATAAATCATCTTGAAATTTTAACACACATTTAACAATGGCTAAGATTTCTTTTGCCACCGTAGCATAATTTTTCTGACTATCAGACCATTTGCCTGAATGATATCTAACAAGAAATTCTTGTTTATCAATTTTAGATAATTGCTTTAATATTCCACCATAACCTATATCTGAAGCATATGTTTCTATTATTTTCTCCAGATTAGGATTTGCTATCATTAAACAAGGGAGTGATTTCACTTTAGACTTAATCCGTCTAACTGCCTCAGTATGCTTATCTGTCCAAGATATAGTAATTTTTTTACCATGCAATGATATTCATTAGCATTATGATAATTTTTTTGACTAAGGGTTCACCAATTTTAGGGTAGGGTATATTTATTTTAATTTATTGAGATTAAAAAAATTAAAAAATACTATAAAGTTATATCAAAATACAAGACTAATGTAAAAAATAAAAAAAATTATATTAAAATTAGGTAGAATGTTAATGAATATCATTGGTAAAAAAATTAATATAAAAAATAATATCTACGATGAGTTATTAAGATGTGTAACATGGAATGTAACATGAAAGTGTACCAGAGGATCCTGAGCCATTTGTAGATCGGAAAAGCTTGTGTCGAAGTGCCGGGAGGTCCGACACATTTGTTTTCAGAAAAAAACAGGTATACTTTTTTGGAGTATCAAGTTGTCTTCAAATGTAAATATAGTAATATCAAAAAAAAAAAAATGTAAATATAGTGCGTATTTGATTGTTTATAAAGGGGGAAAAAAAAAGAAAAAAAGTAGGGTATGTTTAAAGAAATTAACATTGAATTAAAAAATTTGGGTTGGACGGTCTAAGACTCTCTATGTATATTGGGACGGTAACAATCTAAAATTAGGTCCTTGCTACAATTAATTAATTTATCCAAATACATACTTTTTCCGTCCTATTAGAAGTGTCTATTGTCAAAACATTTTTGGTTCTAGAAGAGTATACTTTCAATACTTTTACTTCTCCTATCTTTACTAATATATACACAATTAACACACACTTAAAAGTAAAGGCATAAATGTAACAAATGATGTCAAATTAACTATTTTAGGTGATATAATGATATCCATGTAGGGGTGGCAAAAAAACACATTAACCCAAAAATCGTCCAAACCCTTTGGGTTTTAACCCAATAAAACCCACTTAAAAAAATAATGGGCTGGGTAGGCTTGGGTTAAATATATAATGGGCGGGTTTAGGATAACCCATTGGGTACCCTAAAACCCGCCCATCATGGGTACAAAAAATACCTATCCAAAACTACCCTTTAAATATAAACAAAAACCCAACAACTCACCTATTTTAGTGGGCCCATTTTATTTTTTTTTCTTCAAACTTTTTTTTTCTTTATTTTTCGTGTCCTACAATTACTTTGCATTTTTTCCTATTTATTCTTTTAAAATATTTTTAAATTGTCCACTTATAAATACTAATTCAAAATTCGTTCAAGTTCCAAGTCAAGTTCAGGCTCGGGTTTGGGTTTGGGTTCGGGCCGGGCCGGGCATGTTCAGTTCATGCCCAATTCAGGCCCATGGTTTTGGCCCAATTCTGGGCCAATTTTTGGCCGGGTCCAGTTTCGGGCCTCGGGCCCAGTTTTTGGCTGGGTCCAGTTTTGAGCCTCGGGCTAGTTTCGGGCGGGGCCCAGTTTCAAGCCTCAGGTCGGGGTCGGGGGCATGCACGGGTTTATATAAATATAAAAAAATAAAAAATTGTGTGTGGACAACAAAAATTACATACGATTAAATATAAAAGTATACAATATACAATATTTCAAATTTTAAAATAGATTCAAAAAATAAAAATCAGCTTAAAAAAAAGGAATTAAAATGAAATTAAAAAACTTTGAAAAAATTTTATTAATAAACCATTAAATAAGCCTTATATTTTTGTATTATGGGTACCCATGGGTACCCATAGCTACTTATTACCCATTTGAACTAAGACCATTATTGAATGGGTAATGGATACACATTACCCATTAACTTCATACCCATTTAATACTCGCCAACCCGCTCGTTTGACACCCCTATATCCATGATAAGTTGTATACGTATGAAAATTGATTATTCTAATTGAACAGAGAGTTCGGTAGTGTTAGTTTTGGCGAGGATGGACATCTGGTCCTCATTCATATAAAACTTCCCCTAGAAAAAAAAAGACATTAATCCGCCTGAAGATTTGTACATATCCTTTGAATTTCCCAGTATCGATCGAGCTTGACATTATTTCTATTCCTTTCATCAGTCTAATAATCATGGAAATCTAATATCAATTATATATAGAAAAAATATTCTCTTTGTCTAGTTCAAAAATAAATAATTTATCATAATCTTTTTCATTTATGTCCTCATTTTTTAAAGTTTGAATTAATCGTTAAACTCACATAATTAATAGCCAATGCATGAAAAGTAAAATAATAATATTAATAATAAGACTATACCATTGGTACAAAAGAAAATTTCAAAAATATGACTTTTTTATTGGGATCAACAATGTATGATTACCTTTGGTAATTAATGGACATTAAAAATGTAAGGGTGTAGCTAAAAAAAATTTGTGATAAATTACTAATTTTAATTATTATATTTTAAAACTAATAAATAGTTATACCTTTTTAAATTATGAGTTTTTTTAGAGTTTACTTTCTGAAATAATTTCATTTTACAAAATATTTATACACTCTTATTTTTTATTCTAATTATAATGTTTTTCTTGCCATGTATATTTAAATTAGCCATTTTCGTTAATAATAATAATAATAATAATAATAATAATACATGCTCGCAGCATACAATACTGACACGATGGGAGATTAAATTCTGGCTTCTGGAAGAATCAAATCTTCTGATCCTTTTGACATTGGTCAGCAGTGGATCCTGAGCTAGTTTATGACATGATTTTAGCCCTTGATTGTAGCTCTATCTCCAACGACAATGATATATTCCCTATTTTGGTTTAAAAATCCAACAAGACAGTTTATCAAAACTTCTCCTTTTTTTTTTTGTTTTTCCCATATGGCTCCACCTGAGACCCGCCCTTATAACTTAGAATTTTTCCATCCCATAAGTTTTGATCTCGCATACATACGTTAGTTCACATGCGTACTAACCACCGAACTAAGTGATCAAACCTCAATTACCAACACTTTATTCATCTAAAACTGGAACAAAGTAATACGGGACACGCATACACAAGCTAGTAAGTGACCATTGATACTTTGCTTGGGTTTGCGATTCCTAGTCAATTAAACAAAGATTAAAATCTAATTTTAGTCCCTTTCCTATGCCATTTTAATTCATTTGATGTTTACCATTTGAAATCAACTCTTTTGATTTTTCAAATTGAACGTATTGAACCCTGTCATTTGAATGGATTAGAATCAGAGGCGGAACTAGCTGGGGCTGGTGTGGGCTCCATCCCCCACCAAGCTCACTAGTCAGGCTAGAAGAGGAGTACTTCTCATAGCCATTCCGTCCCCACCAGTATCAGACCCCACCATTTCTTTTTCCAATTCCCCTGGTCATTAGTAAATGCACTAGAGCTTTTCAACATTTTGTCTAGGCCCTAGAGTTTTACTTAGCCCACTAAAATAGTAAAAGGGAACAGATAAAAATTAAATGTTAAAACATAGCTGGCCTCGTTTACTTTAGTGTGTTTACTTTCAACCCTTTCTTTTCTTCTTAATTCCCAAATAAGAGTTTTCCTTTCTTCTTGATTCGTTTTGCTCCATTTTGTCCGGCCATTTATTTCAAGTTAGTTCTTTTTATTTAGATTGTTTTCTTAGTTATACTTTGTAACTGTATATTTAAATTTGTAAATGATTAAAAGAATTGGGGGTTGGAGTAGTCGAAAATTTGTGATTAATAAAAATTACAGTTACTTTTTATTTCTTTATTTGAAGTTAAATTACATATTTGTAATTAACAGTTATTACTTCTTTCATTCAATTATAAAATATCAGTTTTTTGAAAAAAATTTGTTCCAATACAAGAGTCTTTTTTTTCTTTTTTTTTTTTTAAACTTTTCATACCTTACTAATTTAGCTATGTGTGATTCATAATTATCCAACTTTATAAAGTAAGAATATTAGTGAAAAATGATGATGAATTACTTATTTATGTATTATACATTAAAACCAATAAAAAAATTATACATTTTCAAAACTGGACATACAAAAACATATGAAATAGTTCATTTTCTTTTCGATCTCTTTACATTTTGTAATTATGTCTTCTATTTTCTTTGCATTTTATATAAACCTTAAAAATTATTTTTAAAAATTTTATTTAAGCACGGAAAAAAAATTTACACTAGCCCCCACTAAAATTATTTTCTGGTTTGCCACTGATTATAATCTATTAAATATCCATATTGGACTCGTATAACCAGTACAATCAAAGATAATTTTTTTCAAATATTTATTTGCCATTTCAGCACCTGACAAATATTTAGAAAAAATTGTCCTTTATTTGAATGATAATGTAAGTGTTATTACACATATTTAATAGATTCTGATTGGACCAGAATGTCCCATTTGTAAGAGTTATGAACCATAAAAGTTGGTTTCAAATGTTAGAGACCAAAATAATTAAAATGACATGTGTACACTAAACAGGCCATTAATACCGGTTGCTAAAACTAGTTACACAAAAATACGGTGTAAGTTAAATAAAATAGATATTAATACTAGCACTATAAGAAATTTGGCCTTTAGTGAACATACCTCTGATGACCAAAATAAATTTTGGTGACCAGAAGAAAGTTTGGTCAACAAACATTGGTCACAGCTGAAAAAATAGTGACCAAAGAAAAAAGTGGACATCGGCTGGTCACTAAAGGCATAGCGAGAAATATTTCCGCGAAATTCACCCTTATTAGTGACAAAAACCACTAACGAAGAAAAAAGTGGTCACCAATAGTTGGCCCTAATGCCTTCATTGACCGAAATGTTTGGTCACCATTATGCAAATTTTTGGTGACCAATTTTGTGGCCACCTAAAAAAGTGGCGGGAAATTTCCCTCAACTTTTACACTATATAATGACCACTTTTAGTAATGAGAAAGTATGTGGTCATGAATATTTTATTTAGAAGACCTTTGGTGACCGCTGTGCAAAATATTTGGTGCAGGAAAGTTCCCTCCACTTTAATTTCCATATACAAACATGGGTCTAAAGCTTATCAACTGATTAATTTTTTTTAAGTTGAGCAAAAGTTATGTTTATTGGTAAAGTAATTATTATATAATAATAATATGTGTATTGCTTTTTGAATTTCTTTTAATATATGAAACAATTTGTGGTGGACAAACTCTAGTTGACCCAACTTAATTGGACAGTAATATTGAGAAAAACTTAGTATCTTTAATTCACTTATACTCTATCAATAAATGAGTTAGACTAATTATTCAGTAGTGCAAAAAAGAGATATTGCCACATATTATAACAATGGCTACATTAGTACCCTAATAATTGCAATAATAGGATGATTATTGGTTTTTAACTTTTTAACTCAACATTGTCATAGACATAGTAGATAACCTATGAAAATTTATGGGCACTGCTAAAAGTAGGGAAGGAAAGTGCTAAACGCAGGGAATGAGAGATAGTATTTTGCAATTGTCCCAAAATACCCCCGCCCCTAAAAATGCCCCGAGCCCCACATTTGTTTACTTCTTTCGTCTAAAGGTCAGCCCACCACCCCCAGAATTGTCGCCGACCAACGGAATTGCTGAAGCACCGGCTGACATAATAAATTTTAATTTTAATTTATTAATTTTTTTAAAAAAAATTAGAAGTCTTTATACTGGCCGAATTTGGGTGGCGGAAATCTGACCAGAAGCAACCAGCCAAATCTGGCTGCCAAAAATGCACAGATGGTGCATTTTGAAACCCAGCAATGGGTTTCATATTAGTATGAAATATGAAACCCACCAATTGGGTTTCATGATATGAAACCCAGTATGAAGCTCATTGCTGGGCTTCTTACCTTCGGGAGGCCACCGTTCATGAAACTCAGCAAGTGGGTTTCATATTGCTGGGTTTCATTTCATTGCTGAGTTTCTTTCCTTCGGGAGGCTACCGTTGCACCATTTTTTTGCTGGAAAAAGGGAGTGAACCATTTGCTAAAATTTGGGAGTTAGGCGGCCTAACATTCTCTTTCGGGAGTTAGGTTCCCTAAGCCCCAAAGATGAAACCCCTCTTAGACAGGGTTAAGCCGCATAGCTCATGAATTATTGTCGGAAGATTGTGGGAACCAGGGCCACAAGAATTTTTTTTTTTTTAGTAAGTATTTATATTTTAGGGCAAAAATTTTTTTATCTAAATATTTGGTCCCTACAAAAAAATTTTACTAGTTTAATTAGGAAGTTTCTCCAATTGACCCATCCAATTTAGTGAGTCAAGTTCCTCCACTGCCATGAATTGATCCCCTTTTCAGACAGGCTTAGGCCGCCTAACCCTGTGTACGGGGAGTTAAGATGGCAATCTCTGACACGACATGAAAACACGACACAAAACCGACATGATATAAGCGGGTTAGGGTTGAGCCTTAGCAAGTTCGCGGTTTATATGGGTCGACCCAAATAACACGAATAAATAAACGGGTAAGGTTAGGGTTGAGAAAGTCGACACGTTAACCCACCAACCCGAATTCGACACGAGAAATTTATACTACAACACGAAAACACGACATGAACCCGACACGACATGAAATGTTCGTGGGTTAAATGGGTCGACACGAATAACATGAATAATTAAACAGGTAAGGTTAGGGTTGAGGGGTATCAACACGGGAACCCGCCAACCCGAACCCGATAACCCGGACACGACACGAATTGCCACCCCTACAGGGAGTTAGGTAGCCTAAGTTTTGACATCGAGACTAGGCTACCTAACCAATGAAATTGAACCCCTCTTAGACAAGGTTAGGCCGCCTAACCCTGTCTATGGAGAGTTAGGTAGTCTAAGCTTTGAACTTGAGCCTAGGCCGGCTAACCCATGAAATTGGGCTCCCTATTAGATAAGCTTAGGCGGCCTAACCCTGCATTCTGTGAGTTAGATAGTCTAAGCTTGGAGTCAAGGCTAGGCCGCCTAAATCTTTAGGTGTGGGTTGGGCTCCTAACCCCATATTTTGACATTTTTGCTATGTTTTAATTGTTTCTTTTATAATTAATTTTCTCATAATTAAATGTAAATGATATATAATTAGGCGTGTATAATTTAGATAAGATATAATAATAATTTTTCAAAGTAATATTTTTGTTTAATTTCAACATAAATGCAATGTAATCTAATTTTTATAATTCAGTATTTTAATAGGTGTACATTATTCTTTTAGACTCATTATTTAGTATTATACGTGTTTCATATAGACTTAAATGCATTGTAAGTTAATTTTAGTTTAATTAATGTTAATATTATATTTATTATTATGCGTGTATAATTTAGTACATTTATTTGTAATATTAATTCATATACTCACATTTCCTTGCCGGAATAGGATTCCTAACCCCATTTTCTGGGTTAGGTTACATTGCATTTATGTATAAATTATACATAAATATTATTTTTTTAAAAAGTTAAAATTATACATTATCTAAATTATACATGCCTAATTATATATGATTTACATTTAACTATGGGAACCATTAATTATAAAAGAATTTTTTTAAAAAAAATAACAAAAAGTTCAAAATATGAGGTACATTCTGGAGTTAGGTTATGTGGTTCGGGAGCCTAACCCCAGAAAATGGGCTTAGGAATTTCTAGGTTAGATTTTATAATTAAAAAAAAAGTTTATTAAGGGTGCCGGAAAAACGGGCTGCCGGAATCCCATTTTTCCGGCCGAAATGGAATACCAATAACCTCATCGTAAATTTTGAATTTACCGTAGCTTTCCTGGGTTTCGACATCCAACCTCTTCATGTCTTCCGAAATTCACTTCATTGTGTTGAAGGACCCTCCTACTCCGAGCTTGCGAATAATTTCTTCGAACACAGGCAAGGAGGGTGTGAAACCAGGCTGCTCCAAAGTCCAGATGTCTCATCGTTTTGACGGCTGAGGACGTCGAGAAGTTGCTCGGAGCAGAAATCCGGAGATAATGTGAAAAAGAAATGTGGATGAACTGGATAAGCTTGAGGCAGAGAGATGGGAGTCTTGAAAAATGTGAAAAGAAATGGATCTGGGTGCTTTTGGCGATGGAATATGGGGGAATTGTTGGTTTAGCTAAGGAGTGCAACTCCATGGTTAGCATTTAAGGTACGTGCATGCCGGCCTGAGAGATAATGAAGTTTAGAGCTTTACCTTAGCTCCGGCTGAGTCGGCGGCTGCGATTTTTCTGGCGAGATTTCCAGGTGGATAGATAATGAAATGCAGGGAAATGGTGGGGCTGGTGGGATATGGTAGGGGCTATTTTGGTGTAAATACAAAATATTATCTCTCATTCCCTGCGTATTTTCCTTCCCTTCGTTTAGATATACCAAAATTTATTTATAACATTGTTTTAGCTCAATAATTAATTAATAGTGACAAGGTTATTATTATAATTATTTAAAGAAAACAAAAAGTCATCAAACCATGCACATGAAAGGATTTGAGCTTCTTCCCTCCATGACATATAGACTGGTACTTTACCACTACAACTAGCCAAATTTTATTGATAAAAAGGGATGTGAAAATTAAGGGGCATGATATTTGCAGCGACGGAATCGATATTTGCAGCGACATTTTTGCGTGAAAAGACCGAAATGCCCTTGGGGTAAAAAAAAAAATTTTAAAAATTAAATTTTCCAATGTGCTGGAAAAATTTAAGAAAAAAAAAAAATGGTCGTTGCAAAACCATCGCCGGGCGGTGGTTTTCTACAAAACCATCGCCGGCGACCGGCGATGGTTTATCTTTGTATAAAACCATCGCCGGCGACCGGCGATGGTCCCCCCCTCCCCTTAAAGATGAGATTTTTGATATTTGCAGCGACCACCGGACGGATCTTCCCCATTCCGGTAAAAAATTTCACAATTTTGACAAAACTACTAATAAATTCGGACATAATACAAGTAAAATAATTAATAAAACTACATAAAAGAAGGGGAAAAAAAAAAAAAACCAAAGAAAAAAACCACGCCGGCGACACTTTTGCAAAAGTGTTGCCGGCGACCGGCGACACTTTGGTTTTTTTCTTTGGTTTTTTTTTTTTCCTTCTTTTATGTAGTTTTATTAATTATTTTACTTGTATTATGTCCGAATTTATTAGTAGTTTTGTCAAAATTGTGAAATTTTTTACCGGAATGGGGAAGATCCGCCCGATGGTCACTGCAAATATCAAAAATCTCATCTTTAAGGGGAGGGGGGGACCATCGCCGGTCGCCGGCGATGGTTTTGTGTAAAACCATCGCCGGGCGACGGCGATGGTTTTGTAGAAAACCATCTCCGGGCAATGGTTTTATACAAAGATAAACCGTCGCCGGCGATGGTTTTCTGGTTTTGTAGAAAACCATCGCCCGGCGATGGTTTTCTACAAAACCATCGCCGTCGCGCGGCGATGGTTTTACACAAAACCATCGCCGGCGACCGGCGCTGGTTTTGCAGCGACCATTTTTTTTTTTTTAATTTTTCCAGCACATTGGAAAATTTAATTTTTTTAAAATTTTTTTTTACCCCAAGGGCATTTCGGTCTTTTCACGCAAAAATGTCGCTGCAAATATCGATTCCGTCGCTGCAAATATCAATTCTGAAAATTAATAAAGCCTTAATAAATAGCCATCAAGTTTTGCTCATGAAAAGTTTCGAACTTTGGACCTTCAATTGAAGACACATGATTCAAACCAATTAAGCTCATGAAAAGTTTCGAACTTTGGACCTTCTGTTGAAGACACATGATTCAAAACAATTAAACTATAACAACTTCTGCGCTACAACTTATTTTTATTGTTTAATTATGAAAGGTACAATACTTGTAGTAAAGCTCTTTACTTTTTATTAATGCCACTAAGACACCCTACTATTTTTTTTTAGTCTATAATTTGTAATAATGTTACTAAGACACCCTAATATTTTTTTTGGTTTATAACTTCTAATAATATTAATATGATAGCATGTTGGGCTTAGTGAGTCACTCAAATTTTATTAAAATTATCGCTTGAGATTTAAATTAATCTTACTAAGGCTCTCTAATATAGTACTTCATCTGTCACGACTTATATAGAAAAACAAAACACTTGAACAGTTATTAGTAATTACATTTCTTCTAATTTCTTCTAATTTTATGTTAAATGGAAAATAAAGAATGGATAATTTATACAAACTAAATTAATCACTCTACATTTCATTACCTCTAACATTACTCTATAATAAGTTATAACAATTAGTACATATAGAAACTTCATTAGTTAAAAGATACCTTCTTTGTTCTTTTGACAAAGTTTAGTGATACAACTATTAATAAGTCACGAGATGTATCTTCAAACTAGACTCTTACAAGGAACCAAAAAAATAGTAAATATAGCTAGTAAATATATAAACATGCATAATATAATGAATTAGCATAAGTAATTATCACTTAAGTATATAGTATAAGCTTGTATATTCTTTTATTATGTTAGGTAGTCAAGATGCACTATTTAGAAAATTGCATACAACTATGCTTAATATTTATTAATTTTGATTATATTTATCATGAATTATTAATAAAGATTAATTTTTACTCAAGTTAACATAAGTACATTTTATAATGTTAATATAGACACACTAAACCATCCATATTTTCTTACACTAATATGTAATCTAAACAATTCGTAGTTTAGAGGAGTTGACCACTCAAAGGGAACTTAAGTCCTCTCTGGGGTACAGGTCCTGTGTTCGAAACACAGAGCTGCATTTCTGGGGTTAACTTGTCAGTCACAAAAAATGTGCAATGCACATTTCAGTTTAAAAATCCCGAATAATTGATTATTGTATTGTCGAGAGTCTCACTTCACATTATGTGAGGCATAATACATATAGTGATTGATTAAAAAGAAAAAAAAACTATGGGTAGTTTAGTTATTTGAGTGTATATATGTTATTAATTAAATATTGATGAAGATTCACAAAATAAATAAGAATAATAATTATTTTTGGTTATGATTGTAAAAAATTAAATATATACGTCCTTCATTCCATTAGAATAGTACATTTTCAAAAATATTTTTTGTTCTAATAGAAAAGTCAATTTTCAAAATATTTGTTTTCTAATAGAAGGGAATAAGAAATATTTCTCAAAGTGGACTCTTCTAATGTAACGGGGGGAGTATAAATTTTAAAAATTAAGGAAATAAAAGCAACTTTCACTTTTTAGGAAGGAGGGAAAATTCCCGCTCAATAAATTATTAAGTATTCGATGTCATTTTGTGTTCTAATACTTGAAATTTTGGAATATTTCCCCCCTTCAGCAACTCCAACCCTAGCCTCTTTCTCATTTCTCTTCTGTGGTTCATCTCCCTTCTCTCGCTCCTCTCCTCACTCTTCCCATCTACTACGAGCCATCTTTTTCAAAAATTATCCGATGGAATCCATAAAAAGCAATTTATTAAGTGCTGAAAGATTTACCAGGCAAAGGAGAACCACCGATTTTAAAGCCCCCAAAAAAATTTACGGCAAAATCAACTGAGAAAGAAAAGCAAGGAAAATCTGTTAAAGTTGAAAAGGAGGAAAAGTTAGATCCTTTAGCCAAGAAACTCTGCCAGCAAGGTAAAAAGTTAACAATCTATTATTCTATTGTTGTCAAAACATGTATTTGAAGTAAACAAAAATTGGGTTGGTGCTGTAAAAGCTTAATTACAGTTCAAACATGTAGGTTAGTTCAGTTTCGTCTTAGATTAATTTTGATTTAGGGCTCGTATTATGGAGAGAGGTTGTTTTTAGTGTTATTATATAATTGTGCTTATGGATTCATGTATGAACTCATAAGACCATCAACTTTGCCTTTTTCTAGATCTCTCTTGACCTTGGCCTTCTCTTAGAACTTAAATTCGAGATAGGGGTAGACAAAGAGTGCTGTTAGAATTTATTTGCTGCACATGGGCAAATTTGAAAGTATTTGACATTTGTCAACAATTTACACTTATCTTGTGAGACATGTCACCATTGCGCTGTTTGCTAGACTAAAGTTGGATATTAGTAGGGTAGAACGCCTGTAAAGTTAAAAACAGAACCATTGTTTACATTTATTCTGCATTGTTGTCAAATAATGCAAAGTATTGTTTTCTATTTGTTTATTTCTTAAAAGTTTAATTTCTTGGATAGTAATTATGTTTCTTGCCAATTGAACCTATTTTTTAGACAGAACTCTTGGCTTAGATTCAAGTAGTTCAATTCATTCTTCTATTGTTGAGATTGAAGATAGTCTTTACTACTTCAATGATGTCTCTATTGGGATTCCTGATGTTGGAAAAGTTAATTATGATATAATTTTGAAGCTTTTGGTACTTTGATGGATCCTTCCTTCACTGAGAATGGTAATGGAGGAGGCTGACTCCAACCCATTTTGGTAATGAACCCATTATGATTTGTTTTGTTGACAATGGTAATAGAGAAGGATGACTCCAAACAATTTTCCATTTACTTTTTTTTTTTTTTCTTCTTACACAAACAAGGGGAGTTCATATAACATTGCTCTGTGAATGCAGAGTGGAAGAAGAATCGGTTCCTTTCACCAGAGGCTGCTGCTACTGCGAATTATCAAGAGGTGGAGAAAGACTACTGATTGAGTACTAAAAGACTAATTTCTATGTAATCTGAATATATAAGAACCTATTTTCACAGGAACTGACCTAATATTCCAATATGTTTGCAGAAGGATTCAAGTTATTATTGAGTCACCAATAAAACCTGAACCGTTAGCACTAGCACTAAAGACATCATTTGTCAATAAGAATGTTTCTTATTCTGAATGCTTTGCCATTTCCTTGTTTTCTCATTGCTAACTTCTTGAAGTCTCAAATGTGAAAGGCTCTACTCAAGATGATCACTTTAGTATTTGATGCATTCCAAAAGCATCAATCGTCTATCAATATCATTGCTATCGCATTTTAACCATGAGTCTAGCAATGACATAGCAACTAATGGTCCGAGCACGGGTGGAAGTTGAACTGGTCTGCTAAAAGCAACAACAGGATCTAGATTGGCTTTAGCCTGTGATATGCTTGCTTCTGTAGAATCATCATTAACTTGTTTCGTTGGTACCGTAATGCCCACAAATCTCCCTTCTGATGAATGCCCTAGTCTAAATTTACTTATAACCTACCTTAGAGCCCTGATTCTCAGTATATGGAAATATGCTCTCTTTTTTCAGTTATGCGTTTTCTTGAAGCTGAACAGAGAAGTTGAGTCAAGTGTCATTGATTTTTTGTCACATGTTGATAACATAACTACATAAGCTCAGCCCTATTGCCTTCCATTTCTATATAGTCTTATCTATCTTTTTGTCTTGTGGTCTTTAGCTACACTACTGCAAACTAAAGGTTGTATCTCTAACCCTTTCAGAATTAATCATTATTGCTCATATATTTGTCCTTATCCATTTTTAAAACTACAAAGTTTGATAAATCAATGCTAGATGCTCTTGGTATTCCTTCACAAAGAAAACAACATAAGAAACTCTTGCTGCTACTGGTTATTTTTATTTTATATTTGTGTCCTACTTAGTCTCATCTTGAAGCTTCATTTTAAAGTACACTTTACCTCTCTCTCCTTGTGTCTGAAATTTGTTGGTGTGTTTTGTTGTTGGGAAGGGAGTGGGGGCTTTAAATGACCCACTTAGTCGCAATAATCTCATTTGGGTAATGAACCCAATGTTTCATTTCGGTATCACTGCTTCCAATTGTCGATTGGTTGTTGTTTCTTACCTTTTGGTTTTATTTATTGGTTGAACCTTAAATGCTTACATCTCTCATAGTGATGTTTTAATGGCTATGGGGGACCAAATCTATACTGCAGACAAATCCTATGCAATGGCATTGGATTTACATCTCTCTTTGTTGTTTGAAGTCTTGCAAGGTATAAATAAAGTCTTATATTCCTTGATAGATAAATTTCTCTAATCAGCTCAGTTTCTTTGGGGAGTACACTTATGGTCATGTTGCCACAATATTCTATTTGAGAACTTTTCAGTTGGTTTAGCAATCTGCTGTAGTAGTTTAGTATTTTAATAATTAAATATTATAGGAAAGCTATCTGGTGATGGTTTTTTTCTTCTAGGCTTGAATTGTAGCACTTAAGGGGAAACTGACTCCTGTAGATAAATTTCTAGAATATGCTATTTTCTTCTTGGTTGCTTTCTACTGATTATGAGTCATGTATGTAGAAGAATGTCGTTTTAACTTGTGAGTTTTTCAGTTACATCTTTTATCAATTTGCAGTTGGATGCTCAATATCATGCAATTTCAAGGATGTTGAAAGCAACTTTCCAATGACTGAAGAGATGTTGTATCATGAAGAATGTAAGAATGTTTTCATTTTCAAACACTAAACAGATAATTCTTAGTCTCCATGCCTTTTAGGAAGTTGCTTAACTATTGTACATTTACACATTTGTTAGATCTATGGCCTCAATCTTAGTTTTGATGATAAGAATACAAATATATAATTTTATTTAATGCTTTGCACTTGAAATCATTTGTAGAAAAGATGTAGAAAAAGTGCAACAAAGCAAAGTTCAAAGCCAGTCTCAAAGGCAAAGAAATGGGAAGAAAAGTTCAAAAGAAGAACAATGCAAAAAACAACAAAGAAAAAGGAGTTCAAAAGAATAAATGGCAAGCAAAACAAGAAAGCTTCTAACCCGAGTGTAGACAGGGTGTCGACTTCGAAGCTAAGCCCAAAAACTGTCAAACCCGACCTTCAAACTTGAACCTCGACCTCAAACCTTGCCAAGAAAGTGTCTAACTCAAGCCTAGATAGGGTCTTGACACCCTTTGAGGCTACTTGACGAAAAGAGGAGAAAAATTGTGAAGTTTTGAGCCCGACCTCAACACCATCTCGACCTCGAAGCATGCTGCCCATAAATGTTCGACTCTGAGCCTTAACACCCTCTCGACTTCAAAGCTCTTGAAAAACAATGGAAAGAAAAGAGAAAGAAAAAAGATGAAAGGAGGAGGATCGGTTTTAACCGATCTTGAGAGCGATTATAACCGATCTTAGCGGTTATAATCGATGCAAACATTGGCAATGACAGATCCAAGCTGCTGAGCGAGAAACTGAAGAATTCAAAACAGCGGTTTTAACCGATCATACATCGGTTATAACCGATCTTGTGTCAGAAAAGCCATTCTCTAAAACTAGCGATTAAAGAGCCATTGGGAGCCATTTGGTCACTCCTATAAATACCCCGAAGCTACAAAATGATGGGTAATCATCCCTTTCAAGTCTCCTACACTTTAGAAACATTCTCAAGCTTCATTTCAATGATTTGTATGTCAAATTAGCTTGTTAAGGTAGGATTGGAAAGAGGCCTTTGTGCCCATTTGTTGTTTGTCATTGTAAACTCCATTGTGGAGATTTTATCTTTCCAAACACATTTAGAAAAGTCCTAACTCAAGAGTTTGAGTGTAGGAAATATGTATTAGGCAAAGTTCTAACCTCTTGAGTAAAGGGTTAGGCAAGAAGAAAGGGGGAGCAAGAAGAGAAAGAGAGACCCAACTTAAGAGGTTGAGTTTGGGCAATTGTACAAGTCCCAATTTGAGGTAGGTTGGGCATTGGGATTAAAGTCCTATCAAGAGTTTGGATGAGGCAAAGAGTAGAGGTCCTAGCTTAAAGCTAAGTTAGGCATTTGTAAAAAGTTCTAACCAAGAGGTTGGTTGAGACAATTGTAAAAGTCCTAAGTCTAGAGCTAGATTAGGCAAAGGGAAAAAAGTCTTGATCAAGAGGTTGATTGAGCAAAAGTCTTTTGGTGTAGGCAAGAGGAGTCTTGAGTAAGACCTCAAAACCTTGAGGAAGGATAGGGCAAAAGATCCAACTGCTAACCTTAGGCAAATGAGTCTTAATTTAGAGATAGATTAAGCAAGGGAGTCCTAGTCTAGAGTTAGATTAGGTGAGGGAAAAGACTTGGGATTAAGAGTTAATCTTGAGCAAGTGTAAGGGATTGAAACGCTCCTTTAAGTGTTTCATAGTAGATTAGGAATATCAAGTTGTAGAACTTGGGGAGTAACCTAGGATTCAAGGGGAATCCGAACCACTATAAATTTGGTTTGTTCTTGCCTTGTTTGTTTATTTGCTTTCTTGATTTGCAAATCACTAATCACACACCTCATTTGGTATAAACTATTTTTGCACTTGTTTTTGAAAATGGTTTTTCAAAGTTCTTCTTTGTAGAAGAAATATTTTTAAAGGGTCAAGAACCTAATTCACCCCCTTTCCCTCTTAGGTTAATCTTAGGTTGCTATTGATTAATTGGGATTTCAATTGATATCAGAGCTAGTGCTCAAATTTATAGGTTTACCAACCTTGAGTTTAAAGATCAATTTTTGCAACCTTTTTGACTTTTAGAGTCTTACTTGCCTACTTGAGTATTTGTGCTCTGTTTTTCTTATTTTGCTCAAAATGGCTAATGGTAAGAAAGCCACCAAGAAGGTGACCAAGCTTGCAAAGACGTGGGATGATTCCTCAAGTGAGGAAGAGAAGGAAACCACACAAAGTAAGCAACAAATTCTTCATGTTGGGAGTAAGCAACAAGAGGTAACAAATTCTTTCAAATATTCTTCATGTGGTAGTGAAATGCATGATAGTGATAGTGATAATGATATTCTAGTAATGCTAAAGTATACAAGTATGTCACTTTAATGCATGAAAAATGCATGAATGCCATGAAAAAGAATGTTGTACTTGAAAAGAAAATTAATTCTTTAGATATTCATGTTGCATCTTTAAAAGAAGAGAACTCTACTTTGAAATATGAAAATAATGAATTAAGAATCAAAGTAGATAAAATGAGCACTTTGCTAGATAATGAAGAAGCAAAGTACATAGACTTGTAAAACGCCCGATCCGCAGATTCGTCGATGGTGACGTATCCACCATACTGCTTCAACGCAACTGGCGGTTGTCCGGGAAACTTATGAATCCTATCTTTCTCCTTTAGCCCGTTATGGCTTTGAAAAGGGATTTGTCGACACCCAAACCAGAACTAAACTTAGACTTCAAATATCGGTTGAATACTGCATCTTTCCGTGTTCTTGCCGAAACGTTTAATTAGGTTAAAAGATGAAAGCAACAGGGCCGAGAGGAGAAGAACGTGGTTTTTTGTGTGATTGCGGAGTGGTTGATTATAGGAAAATAATTCAACAATTACAGTATAATAGATGCACTAATATAAAAACCTCCACTACTGTTTCAGAGAGAAATCAGGAGGAAGATTTCGACGCGAACTCTACTCGCAAAGGAAATCAAATCTTAACCGCGCGGAGTTTTCGGGAATTAGGCTTTTCAAGAACCTATTAAATCTAAATTTGTCATTCCTGAAATTGTTGCGCCTATATATATATATATATCCACTACTGTTTCAGAGAGAAATCAGGAGGAAGATTTCAACGCGAACTCTACTCTCAAAGGAAGTCAAATCTTAAACGCACGGAGTTTTCGGGCATTAGGCTTTTCAAGAACCTATTAAATCTAAATTTGTCATTCCTGAAATTGTTGCGCCTATATATATATATATGTATATATATTTGCATATATATTTGCTTTAAGCATGACTTTCCTTCTTGACAAGGATTACAACAATTTCGTTCTTCTTTCGATGATTCAGAAGTTGACTCATCAGAAATATCTGAATCTGAATTTATTAATAATTTCGATAATTTATCTTTTAGTTCTTCACTTATTTCTAGGTTATTAATCTTTTTCCTCATTCTACATCTATTTGCAAAATAACCTATTTTTCCACATTTATAACATTTGATATCTTTTTTAGCTTTATTAGCTAATCTATCATTTTTTTTTCCCATTCTTTTCTCTAGTTTTTTCTGAGAATATTTTCTCTTTTTTCTAAACAACTTATCATCCTTTTTATTTTTTGTCATTTTTCTTTGGGTTAGAATTTCCATCCCAAATTGACTACAAAATTGACCTAATTGATGTCTTTCAGTCAAATTTTGTCTTTTAATTTGTTGATTTAATTTTATTTCATTATATAATATTGATAAACCTTCTTGGACACATGTTCCAATTAGTCTACCATAAGCATATTCTTCATAAGGAATAGTTATTTTATCATTTCTTAGAATTTTTCTAACTCTTTCAGCAAATAAGCTGGGAAGAACATCTATGAATTTTGACTTCCAATGATTACTATTACTTTCAGGAAGCTCCATTACTCTATTGAGAAAAGCATCCTTATACCATTTAAAATCAGACAGTGTTTTACACCTTAAATTTTTTAATAAAGTACGAATATTTTCGCTATTATCAGAAATTCTGCCTGTAAAATGTTCTAAAATTGTAACTATCAGTGTATAAACTGCATTTTCAGTTATTTGACTCCCTTCCTGTTTTACAGTTCTATAAATTTCTTCTTTATTTTGTTGGGACAAATAATTATCCCACCAGCCTTTTAATTGGCCAGTAAAACCTGCAACTATCATTTTTGCTATGTTACTATTGGTATTACGGTTGCCTTTACAGATAGTACTGTACATTAGCTTTCTATGTACCAAATTATAAATTTGTTTTTCTGTATAACCATCAAGATTCTATTCATAAATAATTTTACTACTGTAACTATTATTTATGATGAACTCTTGTTCTTCATGTAGAATATCTACAGGTGAAGGCCTATTAGAATAATTTATTCTTTGAGTTGGCCTATTAGCAAACTTATTAAGTTTATTTATCTCATCATTTATAATTGATTTATAATCAGTATTCTGATCTATTTGTTTAGAAAATTCTTCTTCTAAGGTATTTAATTTTAAACCTTTAAATTTATTATCTAGTAATATTTCTAGATCTGATATTGATGTCATAGGTTTAAATTTAAAATCTTTTATCTCAGGTGGAGGTTGAAGACTAGGACAAGCTATTGCTCCCGAACTTCCACCAGAAGTACTTGCCATATAAGCATCTTTATTAAGGATTCTATCTATCCTCTCATGTAAAGATATTATCTGTTCTCCTAGAACAATCAAATATACATTTGAATAATTTTGTTGTTCTATTATCCTATTAAACTGTTTGATAGTAATAGGTAAAGTATCTTCCTCAAATAATTTGGAGAAAGCACTAAAATTTAATATCTTCTTGTCTTTTTCAATTTGAAAAGATTGTTGAGGAGGATATACTCCTTTTAAAATATTGCCATTTCACAACTTATAATCTCTTTCTATAACAGAAATATATGGCTCAATATATTGAGAAACAAACCATGGTACAAAAGGGAATAAAATGTTTTTTTCTCCCAAAAATTTCTTAAATTCTTCCTGAATATATTCTTTTTCACTATCAGAAAAAAGAGGGGAGAAACCATTTAGATGGTAAGCTAAATTCAGCTCTAATTTTCTGTCTGGCTGGAGAGCCTTTTTGAAAATCAATTCTATTATGTGTACTATTCATATTGAAAAATTCATTTCAGATTTGGTTATATCCGCATCTTTAGTGTTATAAACACCTTTGACAATATTTGCTTTATTTTTATATAATAAATTAACATGATCATCTTTCTCATCACTTGGAATTTTATGATGATTTTCCTCATCACTAAAATTCCTTGGCGGAATATAATCCTTAATATAAGAACTTAAAGCTCCATGATGGGTTATTCCATCACGTAAATTACTGGAGTTTAATGTCGTATTAAAGAAATCAGTATGGCAATTTTTCTCTCCACTCAAATTACTGAAATAATCTACAGTATGAAAAAAAGCATCATGGCGATTTTTCTCACCACATAAATTAGAAGTAGAACTTCTTGGTGGAATATTTTCCACTTCCTCTATGAAAGGAGAAATAAAAGATCTAACAGAGGCTGATCTTGATAATCCAGAGCTATGGGAATATCCCAAAGTTCTTTCTGGAAAAGATGAGTATTACTCATCTGTATGTAAACATCTCCCTCAGGAGTTTGTATAATGTTCTGAATATTATGTTCAGTCCTAGGTTGGCTATTAGCCACCTTAGTCATCTTTCAATGCTCAGGAACTGGAATTTAGTCCCATTTAATGGTCCTTCGAGTAGTTATTTTCAATTTATCATAATTAGATTCAATTATGATTGTCTCATTTAATTTTTTCTCATGTTCTTTTAATTTATAACATGAATTTAAAGTATGCAAAGGCTTATAGTAAATTCTATAACATATGCATATTAATTCAGACCCAGGTTCATAATCATATCCATGTGTCTTAATATTTAATGTCAAAGCATTGAGTATATTTACATCAGTTAATGACAATTGAAAATTTGGATGAACATTAAAATAAACTGGACCATGAGCCAAGCTGGATTGTATAACTCCAATTATTGATTGTGTAAAATTTTTATTTCTTCTTTATAAAACTTTCTAGTAGATTATCTAAAGTCAAAGGTTTAAAGGCAATTTGCACCAAACCAATGTGTAAAAACTTATGTGTAAAACAATATGTGTTTACATCATCCTCATTGAGTATTTTTAAAACGGTTTCATCATTTTGTAAAGGAATTGATTCTTCCATAGTGTTACAAATTTGTTTTAAACCAATTTTATTAAAAAAATCCATGCTGGTATATTACCTTGGGTTCCATATATGGAATCGTCCATTTATTAAGAAGATCAAGATTTGATGGCAAATCTGTTTCTGTTTTAGCACTGTTTTTAAAAATGTCTTTTTTATGAAGTATATTCATTTTAAAAGAAGTGTTTTCTAGCATCAAATGTTGCATATTCCATGGCTCTGATACCAAAACTATCACTTCAGTATACAAACTAATATGAAACTATAGTATAAAAGGAAATAATTACTAAACTAATAATTCGTCAAATAAATATTATTAAACATAAGTCAAATTGGACTAAAACGCCCTAAATGCCTATCCTCGGCTCAACGGGCTCAATCCTGGCATACGTTTAATAAAATACTGCCAGATTACCAATTCAAACCCTGTATATAGAATCACATCAGTCTATATACCAAGCCAATCCCAATACTTGAAATCCATAACATATTCAAACATATGAGTTAGGCATAGTTCAACACTTAATGAATTAGCCTTCCATTAGGCTAATTTTCAAACAGAATTAAAAATAAAATAAGAGAAAATAAAAGACAAAATACTTACAAAATGAAGTCTTCAAGACTCCTTATTTAGCATAACCCGGCTGTGCGCCTTTTACAAAAGAAGGGGGGATGGGAGATATAAGGAAAGAAAGAAGAGATAGCCCAAAAAGGAGCGTGCTCCCTCTTCTAAAACTAAACTTATTCATAGGTGATATTCGCCGGTACTTCAAACCTATTACAAACGGATTCTAAATTATTAATTTCAAATCCGTAATGGTAACCTATAATATTTCAAATCCGCATATGACATTCTTTTTTATCTGCTTTACTATTTGTCTTTAACTTTTGCTTTTGTCTGCCACTTGTCTAATTGAGTCAGTTATTGAGTTTTGAACTCTTTCAAGAATTTCTTCGAGGTCAAAATCATCATCATATGGATCTTGGGATTCTCCAGCTAAACATTGGCAGTCTTTTAAGCTTGAGGCCATTGAAACATTTGACTTTGCATCTTCCAAATTTTTGGTGAGGTCTTTCTTGAGCTCCTCCATGTATGATTTTATGATA
Source organism: Leptodermis oblonga (assembly GCA_016801395.1). Taxonomy (NCBI): domain Eukaryota; kingdom Viridiplantae; phylum Streptophyta; class Magnoliopsida; order Gentianales; family Rubiaceae; genus Leptodermis; species Leptodermis oblonga. The sequence goes on from CM028755.1 coordinate 28,173,492, forward strand.
TCTTCTTGGGCAATGATTCCTTTATGCATTTGCAGTCTTCTTGAAATCTATTGAAAATGGCTAATTTCCTCCATTTAGCTGGACTCTTTTCTTTGCTGATAATTTTCAAGATTTTCCTTTATCTGATTCAGAAGTTCCTATCCATGTATTTGTCCAGTTATTGTATCCATTTTGGTGAGTTTATCCCAAAATTTAGTATAACTAATTCTTCTGAGACAAGGAATTTTGTGCTGGGTATGACCCACTTCTGGACTCCATTTCCAGATCCATGGAATAGAGAATAACACAAATAAATACATTAGACCCATATTATCGATCCATTGTTGAGTTCTATCAAACTCTAAAACTTTAGGCAAATTTTCACTCGCTCAGTATATAATACTTTAAATGCTTCTAGCAAAATCTTTATTGACGGACCAAAATTAATCCACCAATTTAAAAACCAATTTGGTATGGGTTTGTTATAAATATTCCCACATATCTTGATAAACCAAGAATGCTTTTTCTTTTGGTTTTCATATAAGAAAACTTTTGTAAGGGCATTAATATAATCCCAAAATTTGTATTTAACAGAAATTTTCTGTTCGGGATGAAGATATTCCTTCTCCTTAAAGTGGATAAACCCCATTCTTCAGCAGATATGACCCGCTTACAATAATTTTACTAAAACTGTAAATATTTGGGGTTGTTTGAGAAAAATGTGAAACTTCACATGTTTCTGAGCATTTCAGAATATTTTCATAGAATGATCTTTGTTTATAAGATTCTTCAGCATATGATGCTGTTTCTAGATACCTTTGCATTAGCATCCAAGGATCATTGACTCATTGCAAATCTTTATTTTCCAAAAGAAGTATTACTTCTTTATGAGGATTTTCTTGATAAGAAGTAATATTATCTTCATTGCTAATTATTTTAGCAAATGAGGGAGGTAAATTACCTTCTTGTTGTTTTTTAAACTATAAAAACTCCTTAAATAAAGGATCTTCTGTGGACAAATTGCTTGTAGCATTTGAAGCAATGCTTTCAGCTATTAGCTTTTGTTTTCCATGCTGAGCAAGGATATTACCCCTGCCTCCTCGTCCGCGATAGGGGCCAGAACCCCTTCCTCGTGAGATCATGTTCCTGCATAAATTTACAAAATGAATTTAGTAATTTAAATATTCACGGGTTAAGAAATCAGGAAGACTATTATTTTCACCCTTTTTATATTGAATATCAAAATCGAATGGGGCTAAATGAGCCTGCCATCTCACAAACATCTGTTTAGAAACATCATGTTTAAAATCTTTATTGAATATGAATTTTGCAGATTTGCAATAAGTTTTTATAATGAACTTTTGATTATATAAATCATCTTGGAATTTCAAAACACATTTTACTATTGCAAGGATTTCTTTAGCAATAGTAGCATATTTCTTTTGACTATTAGTCCATTTCCCTGAAAAAAAATCTAAGAAGAGATATTCTTGTTTAGTTGAACGACAGACTTGTTTTAATATTCCTCAATTTCCTACATCTGAGGCATCTGTTTCTATGATTTTATCCCAATTTGGATTTGCTATCATCAAGCAAAGAAGAGAGTTTACTCTTTCTTTTATTCTTTTTACAGATTCTATATGTTTATCAGACCAAGGTTTAGGATTACTCTTAAGTCTATCGTATAAGATAGCTGTATCTTGGGCTAGATTTTTATAATATGATGAAATATAATTCAAGCTTCCTAAAAACCTTTGTAATTGGGTTTTATCTAATATTATATCTGGAAATTTAGAAGCAAAATCAATACTCCTATTAATAGGAATAATTTTTCCTTTTTCAATATTATGGCCACGAAATCTAATATTAGTTTGAAATAAAACCATTTTTGGTTTAGATATTACAAAGCCATTTTGTATTGCTAATTTTTTGAAAATATCCAAATGCTTGAATGGGTTTCAATATTTTTAGAAAATACTAAAATATCGTCTATATAGACAATTATAAACTCACTATATGGAGTAAAAATATCATTCATAATTTGTTAAAATTCTAAAGAAGCATTCTTCAGACTGAAAGGCATAACTTTCCATTCATAATGTCCTATTGGAACATTGAAAGCTATTTTATATTGATCCGATTCATTAATCTGGATCTTCCAATATCCTGACTTTAAATCAAAATTTGAAAATATTACAGCATCATATAATCTGTCTAATAAATCCTTTTTGTTTGGAATAGGATGCCTAATCTATTTTAAAACTTTATTCAGAGGTTTATAATTTATTACCAATCTTGGTACACCTCTTTCAATTTCACTATATTTATTAACATAAAAAGCAGTACATGACTATGAAGACTGAGAAGGTTGTATTAACCCCTTTTGTAATAAAGAACTTATTTCTTTTTTACATAATTCTAAATATTCAGAATTCATTTGACAAGGTCTAGCCTTTGTCGAAATATTTTTTTCATCAAAATCATCTTCATATGGAAGATTGACAATGTCTTTTTCTTTTCCAAAAAGCATTAGGATGGTCATCACAAATTTCTATGGAAAAGTTATTTAATAACATTTTAATTTTATCATGTAATCTAGGATTTTGAAGTTTTTCTTCAATAGTCATAATATTAATTTCATATTTAAAAAAATTTATTTGAGAAATTTTCCAAAGAATATTTTCTTTTATCTCATTTAAAACCTTTGTGAAAGGTTCAGTTATGAACTGAAATGTAACAGGATTGTTTTCAAATCTTCCTGTCAACCTATTAGTATCTATATGAGTAATGGGATAAATCTTTTTTAAGAAAGGAGTTCCAAGTATTACTTGGTTAGTTATATTTTTAACTAATAAAAAACTTTCAGGAATGCAAACTTTATTTTTTCAAATATATGCTCGTGGTAATTTAAAACGAATATCTAATTTTTTTCCACCAGCATGTCTTAAACTATGAGTAGTTTTTTGAAAATATTTTGTTGGAATAATTCTTTCTTGAATGACACTAACATCATTCTAAAATTATTATCTATAAGAAGAATAATATTAGTATGCCATTTTTGAGAAGTAATAATATCTAAAGTACTTAAAAATTCATCATTTGGAATAATTTTTTAAGTATCCTAAAATCATTTATTTTTGGAATTTCTAATTTAGAAACTCTATCATCACCTATTTTCTATTTTTAAAATCTGAATTTCTTTTTTGAGATTATTAATCTCATTTTGCAAATCATTTGCAATCGTATCAGACTGAGGGTTTGAATTTTTTCCCTTTAGAAGTTTATATACTTCTGCCATTGAATATGGATTATTATCTATTGTAAAATCTGTTTCACTATTAGTGATTTTACTAGTAGAATGAATATCTTCTATTTGATCAATTATATTTGATCGTAATTCTGAATTCTTAATCATTTTAAGAAATTCTAAGATATGATTATCTGTTAAAACATTTATGTCTATTTCCTTAAATTGTGAAAGAATTTTATAAAATTCCTCATCATCAGAATTATCCTGATCTATTTGCTTTAAGGATGACTTTCCTTCTTGACAAGGCTTACAACAATTTCGTTCTAATATATAAATATTATATATTTATATCTTACTATATTACTATATTAGAAAACAATATCACATTTAAGAGTCACAGTTCTACTTTTGCCATGTGGCACATGACATCTCATATGGCACCTAAATTAATTATAACACTTCATTCAAATTAGATTTCATACAAATCTCATCAACCTGACACCCTTTTAATATTTACATATTAGCATCTCTAATATTTATATCGTCCGTATATATCTTTCCGTTTGTTTTCTTTCTTTCTTTCTTTCATTTAAAGCTTCATCTTCATCTTCATTCATGTCCATCACCTAGATTCCATTCTAATATTTCTCCAACCATGACTCCTTTCTAATATTTATCATCCGTATTTTTTTATTTTATTTTAAACTTCATCTTCATCCATGTCCATCATATATGTTTAGTTTTAATATAGTTTAATTTTTTTACGTGTCCATATTTACTACACTCTTAATTTTATTTATATACTTTTTAATCAATCCCTCACATTCCTTGAATAAAAAATAAAAAAATCTCTCACATTCAAATTTTGAATTCAATCCAACCTCAACACCTAACAATTATCCCATTTGTTTAAAAAGTATTTCAAAATTCATGGCATGACGTTCTATTTGTTGAATAATTCATGGCATGGATATTTTCTACAATTTTTGATCAAACAATTCAAATTCTTATCAGATAATATCTACATTTTTCAATTCAAATTCAATATATATATATATATATCATGTCATATAAATATTCAATAAATAACTATAATTGGTTTTATATTTTTTCTGCATTTACATACATTTCTTTTTTTGTTCATATCGACAGTACGCTACTTATCTCTTTAATCTCATGTTTTCCAAAATGTTGTTCTTCTTCTTTAATGACCAAGTGATTTTCTAACGGTTGCAAAAGTGACTTTAGTTAAGTTTTTTTTTTTATTTTCCTTCTTTTCTTCTAATGTTAGAATAATTGATATTACTAATGTTTTAATTTTTAATGCAGGTTTTTCATATTATAATGGAGTTTCCCTAACTTGGTAGTAATTCTTGAAAGGTATGTCATTTCCTCTTCTTTTTTTTTTTTTTTTATAAGTTAGATAGTATTATAAGGTTTGGGAACACAATATTCTACAATTTAATTAATGTCGGATTTTATGATTTTTTATTGATATCCAGCAATAAGTTTCCATTGATTTGTATCCTTCTCTTTGGAGTTTGGAACAATTTATATTAATGATAATGTTTCGATTCTTATTACTTGCCAGGTTTTCTATTGGTTTCAACGTCTCTCAGCCAGCAAGTGCATCATGATATTATTGTTTGAGTTTTTTTTTTTTTTTTTTTTTTCTATTCCCTGAGTTAGAGAGTTAGGAACACAATATTTGTCAATTGGTCATAACTCTTCCATTACTTGAATAGTCTTCAATTGTTCATAACTCTTCCAATGGACTAGTTAATTTATGTTCTGTGAAAGCACAATAATTTATATTATTTTCAATTTTTTTCGTTTTAATATTACTGTCAAATGTCATCCCCACTCTCCAATTTTTTGTTGAAAAAATATTCCTACCCCTGTCTAATCACTTATATTTTGTACTCATCACATTTTTATTTATTTTATTTATTAATTTTTCCTAATTTCTTTACTATAGTATTTGTTCTTTTTCTTATACACTTCTTTTGTAATAAAAATAATACAGTACATTTCTTTTTTCTAAAATACAAACATTCACCGGCTTGTTTAAGATAGTATTTATATTTGTTTTTGGTTGAGAAGAATTAGACCTTCGTGCTTGGATTGGATTTGTTTCAAATTTGCATACTTCATGACTGTTGTTCAATCCTACAGCATTACTAACATCAAGAGCTACAAAGGTCTAAGACTGAACCCCCAGTTGGGAGTTTGGGAGAGGAAAACTGAGAAGTGGAGAAGAGCTGACAGTTCTTATAGAGAAAGGGATAACGAGCTATAGTGACCGTAAGTTAGCTTGGAATCTTCGGCAAAAATGGTCATGAGGCCGGCACAAGTGGCAATAAGGGCAATGAAGGAGGAGAAGAAACCGATGGCAGCAATGATGGGGAAACTGAGACCGATGAGATAGAAGAGAAGGATGAGGAAGGTGGGAGCACCGAGCAAGCTGAAACTAAAGAAAATTATTCTTGATCTGTCTTGCCTTACTTATGATTGAAACTCTAGTCATTTTGAGCCTTGCATGGCTTTGCTTTCTACTGTTAAACTCTGGAATTGCTAGAATATTTAGACTTTTTGTGTGCTTGGATGATTTGATTACTCTTTGGTTATATTTTGATGATACATTGCTAGGCTTTAATGATTAGCAATTTACCAAGATTAATTTGCCATGTTTGATTGGAATGTGCTTTGAATCTTAGTTTGAAATGCTTTTATCACTTTAGAGGTTCTCTAAAAGTGCTGAACTTTCATATCAATTTATGATGTCTTTTCAAAGTGTTTGATTATGTGTGAAATGTGATTTGTGAAACTATTTTTTTTTTATCACTTTAGCGATAGGCTACAAGTGCTGGACTATTTTATCTTGCTCTGTGTGTGCAAGCTACACTTAATGTGCTGTCCTCAAGCCAAAATGATGACAGATTTTGATAGTTTGATGCTTGAATTGCTTGTTTGTAGTAAATGGTTGTAGTGAATGGCTATTTGAATTGTGATACTGGAATTCCTGTGCTGGATTGCTTAATATGTTGGGTTAAGTTGTTTCTAAACTGAAATGATGCAAATCTTCGGGTGTTTTATTGCAAAAACATAGGAAACTCTGCCCAAAATTTTGCAAAATTAAGGTCTTAAAACCTTCTTTCTGTTGATGACAAAAAGGGGGAGAAAAAGCAACATTTCAAAGTGTTTAAAATGTCAAAGGGTAATTTTTCTAAAATTCAAGAATTAGGATTTTAATGTTGTAATGTAAAAAGTGTGTTTGATTTATTTGTTTTGTCATAATAAAAAAGGGAGATATTGTTAGACCTATGGTCTCAATTTCACAATGTTTTGATGATTTAAATGACAAGCAAATAATTGAATTAATGTAGACGAATTTTAAGAAAAATTGACTGGCAGGTGTCCGAGGTGTCCGAGAAGTCACACGACTCGTATAGGTTGTCGGATGACCAAGAAAAAGCCGAGAAAATTAAGGCAATCTTCAAAGTTCAAGAACAGGCCATACGAGTTACTGCACGACTCGTGTGACAACTCGCATAGCCTTCAGAGCATTCAATGCCAGTCAGAAAGGACTGTCAGCCTTTGACCAAGAAGTATGTCAGAAAAGAGTTGTGCGTGTCCGTTGACCATTGAACAAATCTGAAAAGTCACAAGTTGATGTGTCATGTACGAGTAGCCGTCTAAGTCGGAGAAGTTCTCGAACGAAGGAAAGGACAAATGCATTAAATGAAGTCAGGAGCCGTTGAAAAAGCAAAGTTCAAAAAACTGACTCACAGTGATGTGACTCCCCATATTCACCACCCCTCATACAAGGTGTTGGCTTTACCGGATGCCTGGCTGGTTCGTATCAGGACTCAGAACATGCAGAACATAATAAATTTATTCTTTAATAAAGTATAATAAAACTTACACAGCCTTAAAGTACATGTTTATCATAGTATGAGCCCATCTTTATCCATCCCGCCTTCTAGCCGTATCCAAAAATTTCATTACTTCGGGTGATCCTAGTGAGCATATTCATCTTCATACCAAAGATCTGTAATACAATTTTGAAAAAAAGAAAACAAAACAGGAAAGTGGAATGAGCCATTGCCCAGTGACAATTCACCGTTTTCGCAAATATTTATCGAGTTGCAAAAATTACCTATGCATACAATTCAAGCATATCCTAACAAATAGCATTATGACTCATGTAGGATTCATAGAACATATAACGAGGATGAGGGGCGTTCGCCAACGTTCTATGTGAACAATGAACAAAGGCTAGCTCAACTCGGAGAATGAGGGGCGTTCGCAGCATGTACAGGAACGCTAAACGACGGGCCAGCTCATCTCAACTGAAATATGAATAAAGAGGATGAGGGGCATTCGCCAACGTTCTATGTGATTGATGAACGACAGAGCTCACCTCGCTGAATAATAATAATAATAAGAATCATGCATATTGGTACCATATTCTCCATACCGCCATTCTTGAGTTAGAAATAATAATCTCGAGATTATGAACGCAGATGATCCGAACGACCAAGCCGTATGCTGGCTCCGTGATCAAATAGCAAACACATAATGAATCCAACACAACTTATGATCATAGAATAGATTCAGTGCACAAAAAAAGTATAACTAAAGCGTAACAAGTACATATGCATTCCAGCCGGTAAGTAAATACAATTGGTAGTTTAAAACCAAAAAGCATTTCCAACATTTTTCGAAAGCGTTTTAAAACATGCCATACAAGATAGTTCAATGCATATTCAATTATTAATTATATTAAAACAGTATCCATTTTCAGTGATAAACTCACCTTAGTTCGAAGATACTAGCTCACGTACTATCTATCAAATGCATATATTTCAGGATCTAGAAATTCATAATCTATTTTTGGCTAATTGAATTCTAAAATTCTTAAACTTCTGAAATATTTTAGGAATTAACTAAATAAGGGTGTAAAAGTAATTTTAGTTAAATTCTACGGAAAAGTTCATAAACTAATAATAGACTTTAAAAGTTATTTATTTTTTATTTTGGAAATAAGTAAATCAATTAAGAAATTCAAATCTTAAAGAAAATATCATTTTCAAATCGTAAAACTAATATACTTATTTAAAAGGAGTTTATATCAATTAAACTTTATTTTGGAATTAAATAAATAAACAAAAATTATAATAATTTCTAACTTTAAGTAAAATCATTTAAATAGTTATTAAAATAAATTTAACCAAGATTTATAAAAGAAGTTATAAAGAAACAAACAAAAATTAAAATTGCGAAAAAATAAATTTTAGTAATTATTGGATCGGTTTTACCTGATGGAGAATCGTTTAAAACCGCCCCTATTTTTCCAAAAATATCCCTAATCGATTTTACTCGTTTTGAAATCGTCAAAACCACTTGGAATCGGTTTTATCCACTTTTCTTGAGCAAAAAAATCAGTTTTACCCGTTTCTAAATTGGTTAAAATCGATTCGTGCCCAGTAAGTTGGTTTTTTAACCTTTGCTAAGTGTTTTGCTAAAAATGTGTATACAACTCGTTCTTCTTTGATTCTTTTTGCTAAAAACCATTTTTACAATACTCCTATAACACTCCTAACATTTCAAAACATTTTTACAAAGTTCAAAATTCAAGAATTAATCAAAACTATAAAACTTCAAAATTTCAAAACTTTTGCATTTTAATTCTAACTCCTAACGTAAAATTACTTATCCTTTGACTCTTGAAGCTTCCTAGGCCATGTACTTTGGATTACAACATCAATTTTACGCCCAAATCTCCTCCTTTCCTAGCTTCCTAGATTTTCCTTCTTCTTTCTCCTTCTCTTCCTATTTCTCTTTTTCTCTCTTTTTGTTTTGAGTTTGCATGGAATAAAAAGAGTTTTTTGAGGGCTGGCGGAGCCCTATTTATAGGCAAGATTGCCTAATATGCCAAAAGGGTTCGTGATTATCTTGAAAAATTATTATTTTTTCATTTCTGACATGCAATCGATTTTACCCGATTAAGCAATCGGTAAAACTAGTTCACCTGCTTGAAGGCTAGGTAAAACTGCTCTATAGGTGGTGAGATATTTTTCTTATTTTCACCAATCAGTTTTACCTGCTTGGAGACCGGGAAAAACTTATTCAAGTTCATCCTTATCCCTTCCAATTGGTTTTACCCAATTGGAGGATGGGTAAAACCGATTTTCCAAGGTGGTTAGAAACTTCTATTTTTACTATTCATAGCAGTGCAATCAGTTTTACCTGATTCATGCCTGGGTAAAAACCGATTTACCCATTTTTTAACCATTTTTTCATTTATTTTCCAATTTTCTTATTTTCTATTTCTTATTTCCAAAAATTGCATAAATTCTTAAATCGTAACGTTCCTAAACAAATAATATATCATGAAATCAAGAATCAAATTTATCAATTTAATTCACATAGATAAAAATTTGAAATCAAAATAAGGGAATTCTTTTTAAAATAAAATATTTTATAATTTTGTAAAATTTTCTAAAGAAAATAGTTTTAGACTAAAATTATTTTAAAAGAAATTCCTATAGTTTATTAAATGATTGTAAAATATTTTTAAATACTTTAAAATATTTCTAGAGGTGAATTTTAAATACTAAAAATTTACAGGGTCTCACATCTTTTCCCCCTTAGGAAATTTCGTCCTCAAAATTAGTTAACTTAAAAAGTAACTAAGGGATAAAATTTCACTAACTATAAATAGTCATAGATATGTAAATAAGGAAATAATGTAAAACACATAAATGCCAATTTTTATATAACGTATAAAGAAAATGCTTAACGAATAAATTTTCTTAATAATTTCTGAAGGTTTAAATTCTCATTTTTCCTAAGATGAATAACATAAAAAAGTCTTTAGAAAAAGTTTTGGGGTCAAATTTGGAATTACCCAAAAATTCTGGACCAGAAAGTAAATTTGCTGGAGTTCCAATCGGTTAAAACCGATCGGGCTCCAGTGATAAATTTGAGAACCCGAAACCTAGCTGGTTTTTCTGCTTTTCTTCCCCCTTTTTAGAACCCGAAACCTAGCTCTAAAATTCCCCAAATTTCTAGCTTAAATTTTTAATTCCTTGAAGCTTAATCCCTCTAATACTTCAAAGAACAATCCTAGAGAATTATCCTACTCCAAAATCCATCAAATTTCTTCATTTATTTTTCATTTTTTCTTTACCGAAAAAATCAAAATTCTAGGGTTCAAGGCCTTGTGATGAATTAATCCTTGAGTTCTCTACATCTTAAGCATCTCTAAGATGTGGGTTTTCATTTTTCCTTAACTTAGTTTCTATTTTATTTCCATTTTTATTTCATGTTTGAATTTTAGCCTTTGGGTAAAACCGAGTTCAATCAGTTTTACCCAATTTGAGCTTTATTTTTGCATTTCTTTTTATGGTTCTTGCTTATTTATGCTCTATTTGGCTTTAGGTAGCTTAGGTTTAATTGAAATTCATTTCTTAATTTTTCTTTATTTTTATGAATTAAGGTTTATGGTTCAAGTTAGGAATAAGATATGTTTTGCTCAACCTTTGAGATTGTTATGGTTGTTTAAATTTCTTGCCTTGTGGTTATTTTGAATTGCTAAAATGTGAGTTTAAGATTATGATTCTAAGTTTCTATTGTTCTTGTTTTGTGTTTTTAGGAAAAAGGCTCCTAAGAAGTCTACATCCATTCCGAAAACTCGTTTTAAACGGAGTAGAGCTGAGGATTCTACCTCGGAATCCTTGCCTAGATTTCTTGACTATGAAGCCTAACGGGCTTTCAATCGGATGCTATCTCGTAAGCTTTCCGATTGCTACATTATGGATTTTGATGGAGAAGTAAAGATGAATTTAGATGATATTCTTGCTTATTTTGAGTTTCAAGACTTCATGCCTTTGTTGAGAATGAATAAGCCTATTTATGAGAAAGAGGTGAGGGAGTTTTATGCTAATTTTAGAATGGATACGGGGGCAGATTATTGTTCTAGAGTAAACGGGGTTCAGTTTACTGTTGATTAAGAAATGGTGAATGAAGCTTTAGGATTGCCGCAAAATTTTTCTAGGACTGATTATCCGAATTCTATGATTAGGCATACTATTTAGTATACAATTAAGGTATTGGCCTCAGAATTGTCCTTTGCCTATGCTTGATTTGAGTAAAAATTATTTTAAAAGGCCTATTACTACTGCTGCTTCTAGTTCTCCTACTCATGATTACAAGCCGAAAGATTTAGAGCCTAAGATGAGATTGCTATATGATATGACTTGTGATTTATTTGTTCTGACTGCCGGGCATTCTTCTGAGCCCAACATTGGTGAGGTTACTTTATTCTATTTCAGGTTGAGCGTTATTAGATTGATTTCGGGAGCATGTTTATGGGGTTCTTAGCTGATGTTACTGAGAATAGATCCTTAGCTTTCGGGCATCTATCAACTAGGATCTTTAAATTCAACAATCACTACAAGAAAATGAGGCTTTAGTGACAAGTTCAAAATGTTGTCACTAAAAGTAGTATTTAATGACAACTTTTGAACTTGTCACAAGTAAATGACCCCATGAACAATTTTAATGACAACATTCAAAATGCGTCAGTAAGTTGTCACTAAAAGATAAAATTGTGAAAACATACATTTTGTCACTACATTTAGCGGTGACAAATAGTGACAACAGAGCTTCTCGTCATTATTAATCAAAGCTTATGACAACATCACCTTGTCACTAGAGTTAGGGACAACAGTATCTTGTTACTGGCTTCAATTACAAAAATTTGTTGTCACAACGTCTTATGTTAGTGAGGACAAGTTGTTGTCACAGTAGTTTTTGACGAGAAATGCTCATCACTAAAACCACTAACAAGTTTTTCTCGTCACTAACTCCAGTGACGAACTTTTCTCGTCACTGAATTCATTGACAACAATTTCTCGTCACTAACTGATAAGCGACTTTTGTCATGTTGTACCAAATACAGCAACAATCACCGTTTTTATACCTGCAATTTACTAACTATAAATAGTATAGGAAAGCACAGGATCGATCCACAGAGACGGAGAAATCACTTCTAATTTTAGATTAACGCAATAAAACACTTTTGACGAGTCGTCACCTTTGGTGCATCTCAAGAGACCTTAGAGTTGGTTCAATTTATAACTACTAGAGAAAAATAACAATCAACAAATAAACAATTGATAAAAACATTCCAGTATTATGTAATTAATTCTCCTCGCATGCATGCAATCATAAATACCTTGTGGTCTAATTTAATCTACACCGGTTAGTTCTGGGTACCGTGGGGTCCCTCGGACGTACCCAATCCCTTATGTAATTCGGTGATCCTCCGTGGGGTCCCTCACAAAGATCATTGCCCGAAAGAGTTTTTAAGAATTAAGGAACCTAACACTGTTTATTCTTTATTAGCCGTAACTGTTAAAGGTAAACACTATTCTATCCAGAACTACCTAGCCAGTAGCCTTGTTACTTGATAACAATTACCAGTGCAGTACTAAGGTGATCAAACTTAATACATAATCAGCAATGAAATAGATTCACAAGATAGAATATAATATAGCCAATTAGACGCAATGTTAATTCGGTTTCATACATGCATGGATTCGAATTTCTTACATAATATTGGAATTAAGAATTTAGCTACTCATGCTTTCGATAGTAAAACACATAATCATAGAATATGACATAGCAAGAATGAAAGAGAGATAAAAGAAATTACTGAATTAATGCTGAAATAATACGGAAGTCACCCGTCCGTTTCACTAAATGGTCGACGGCTTGGCTTACAGATGCAGAAAAATCCAAACAGACTAAGTACTAAAAATGTATCGTGACTAGTAAAACTTTGTTAAAGACTGAATAATCAAATCCCCCCTTCCTCCTACGAAAATATCCCTATTTATAGAAATGGTTATTTCTCAGCAAAAGAAAAATAAATCAAATCTCTATCCTTTAAGGAAAATAAATCAAAATCTCGAAAAAGTAGCAGATCACTCCAGAAAAGGAAGTAATCAATTCTTATCGCTTCTTGAGATTCCCTCTTATCTCTAATTACTCCAAGTAAACAGCAACCAAACTTCGTCCTTATCTCATTCAAATTCGTATTTCACACTTTGAGATGAGTTCTACTTCTCTTGTGATTGTTGGACAGAATATTCCTTCTGGATCCTCCTTCTAGACAGTTCTGGATTAAACCGCAACTCTGTGGTTGCTTTCTATTGGATCCCAACTTATCACCGAGCTCGCGTGACGTCGGCCTCCACCTTCTGCTCCCTGCTTTTGGGATCCCCTGCATGCTGTGAAGGGATGCTTTATATCCACGCCCTTTGTCGCACACTTAGATCACTGTAGCCCAGGTCGTTTGAAGATGGGGTCGACTTATCTTCACCCCGTCCATGGAGGATGAGGTCAACCTTAGTTCACGTCGTCCATGATCTAATATCCACTTCAGGTCAGCCCAGATGAGGTCGGCCCAAGTCGTCATGGATGAGGTCAGTCCAGGTCGTCATGGATGAGGTCGGCCCATGTCATCACGGATGAGGTCGGCCCATGTCTTTTAGCTCTATATTGCCTTCTTTCCTCTTTTCATTAACAGCTTCTTAACCTACACATAACCATGCAATACCTAGGCAAAAGCTCGTCAAATCTACGGGATAAGACTCTAAAATTAGGCAACTAAAAGGTGCCGATCACATCCCCACACTTGAATAATGCTTGCCCTCAAGCATGAAGTGAAGGATTAGATCAATGCCTTTATTTAACAGTTTGTTCACAGCTCAATAGGCAAAAGATCCAGCCATAAGTAATTCACATTAACCACACATATCATGACTCTAGACTCGAGAAAAATAAGAAAACTCAAAAAATAACTAGAAAAAATGACTCAAGACTGACTCGAACATAACACAACTAACCTGCCTTAATTCCTCATTCTGATTTTACTCACATCACAGATTCATAACCAATCATTCATATGCAAGTTCTCTCACATTCAAAAAATAGTCTTTATCTAGTTTGGCACAAATTATGCAGCAATTTCCAAACATGCACTCTATGGATAGTAATTCATACATCTCACCATTCAAAGATTCTGGACAAATGTAAATTCTCAGTCTAGCCAGAATTACAAAATCTTGATAGTTGACCATCGCCACAGTATAAAACAGGATAGTACACAGCAGTTAAGAACAACCTTCTAATCATGTACACAACATAATGCTTGGGTTCGAACCTTTGGACATACCCTAAGGGTTCTAGTCCACCTGCAAAAAAGATCAAACCTAGTGTGCTTCAACAAGTATCACAGTTGTTGTACCTTCATTCAGCTTTCCACACACCCCTTTTTGTTGGGTAAATCGATGCCTGTCTTTCTCAGTATTACACTTTGTATGAATTATGGCTCACACATTCAATACTTAATATCTTTACCCAGCTCATCACATCTCATACTTCAAAACAATGCAGAATTCAAACATCTTTTTCTTTCTTTCTTATTCTGTTTTCCATGATCTTTTTAAATTTGTGTATACAAATACATTGGCCAAATAATCCACTTATTTCTTTAAACAGTCCACCTCTTAATTAAATTCATAATTCAGCATCACAGCATACACACTGGGGGGGAGGGGGTAGAATGGATTTATCACAAAAATTGGTCTTGGCCTTATTTACTGACTAGAAAAACGTTTGTATACAAAGCTTCAACTTGGCTTCTAGGGATAAAAATAGGTAGGTTCAGAAAAAGTAGCCAAATTGGTTAATCCTAAGGAAGGTCCCCCATCATCCCGTTATGCATTATCTATACCATCTTGACAGTCTAACAGGCAAGCAATTGGTTCTCAATTCAAAAATTCATCGTTCAAGGCTCAGTACAATATAGTAGGCTTCAGAAAAGGAAACACGTGCATAATTCAGCCAACCAAAATAAGACTTCACAACTTTCATTAAAAATTCAACATGCATACCCAGAATAATTCCTAATCTATAGGGCTTATTTCAAACTAGAACTCAGAATTTGGGCAGAGACTCAACATTCATGAAACAAAACAGAAAAAAGTGAAAAACAAGTAAGACAAAAAACAGCAAAAAAAAAAAAAAAAAAAAAAAAACCCCTAAACATCCCTACAATTAAAGAATGCTTGCCCTCATGCATGAAGTGAAGAGTAAAAATAGGGGGCAATTCGTACACAAAAACATAAGGCAAACACATAAACAAAACAAAAAAATTGAAACGGACTAAAAAAATGAACAGAAAACTAACCGGCGTGCGACTCACAAATGATTTCTAGAAAGGGTCATGAACTGCTCGAACTGGGTAGCCATTTGGCCAAGCTGTTACCCGACTGCAGCCAATTCACCCACGACTTGGGTTCTTAACTCAACCTGATCTGTCTACAATCCTGTTATGGCGTGCTGGATTTGCTCAATCCCTACACCAGTGGCATAAGTAGGAGGTGGGAACTCTGTACTATGAAAGTGTAGGATCCCATCTTGGGCCCTAAAAATGAGCTCCGAGGCGGTTAAGTACGCCTTATCCAGTGTGATCGGGCTGAACATGAGGTCATGCAGGTGCGAGAAGCATCGAAGAGCTCCATGCAATGAGCAAGGAGAGCAATAAAATGCCCCAAAGAATTATGCCTCTTCGGGTGGGAGGCAATGTCCTCAAGATTGTACCCAATCCAGAACGAGGTTTACCTTGACCTTCTCAACCATGCAGTTTAAAAGATATAACTCTTGCCCAGTGATGACATGGTGCATAGAAGTTCTACCAGTTAAATTCTGAGCAATCAAGTAGTGGCAAAACTGGAGGGCAGGGTCCGTAAGCATATATGCCTCGGATTTAGACGGAATGAAGAAATCTCCGAAGAGGTGAGTTTTGTCCAGACTTCCTGTTTCTTAATGTTAGAAGTCATCTTTAATGGCCTAGCTACGTAGTCCAACAGTTCTAAATCTTCTTGGGGCACAATGCCCAGCACAGTATTAATCTCATTCACAGATAAAGCTGTACTCCGACCAAAAAGCCTAAAGTGAAAAAACCTCTCATCATGCTTCAAATGCTTGGTTTTTCTTTGGTGGCAGTAGCAATAAACTCAAGCAGCATCTTAGAATACACAGTCAAAACAGGCATATCTAAAAACTATTCACGTCCAATGCCCGTAAAATAAGCACGCACAGTATCTAGAATATTCAATGATTGGAGCAACTCAGTATTCCAAGAAAATAATGGTAAGAAATCGTGGGAGCAGGCCTCCTGGTACCTGATACGTTGCTCCTTGATGTTGAAGTGGAGATTCCGAGTAACCTGAGCAGGAGTGGCGGTGGCGGTGGCAGCTCACTCCGTGGAGGTCCTGGTGACATCGGCAGAGTGTTCATCCTCTGAGACAGGATCAGCCACATCGTCGTTTTGCTGCGGGGTTGTAGAAGTACTACCCCGGCCGCCAGTGGAGTTCTTGGAATACGTGGACACCCGCGTTCGTGGTACGGATCGCATGGCCTCCGAAGTGGTCGCCGCCGAGGCTTCAAGCCCGGACGTGATGGTGAGTTGCTCTATTCCTACTACAGCGGTGGGTGTGGCCGCTGTAGGGGTCCACCTTGGCTTTTTGGTGGCTCGGACTGTCCTGGTGGTGGTAATGGCCTCGTCAAGATCGAAGGGAATGGTGACGGGGGTCGAGCTAGGTGGCCGATACCCTTTTTTTCAGCTTCAAGGCAGCAATGTGAGCGACGCGACGACGACCGGAAGGATGGCAGTGGCGCAGTGGTTGACTGGTTTCTCCACCATTCTTTGTTGTTGCAGGTTGTACCGCCACACGCTTTGTACGTGGCGATGCTTTTTGGATTACCCAGCAGTGGTGGATATGGGCAGCTCGTCGGGGAAGACAGTGGCAAGTGGTTTGGTGTCGATCACCACCGTGGGCGATGGGTCTAGTGGAACTTGGGTTGGGTTGGACATGGTCTCGGCGTTGTTTGGCTACTGTGGGGGTTCCATCGGTGAGTGGAGGTCAACGATTTCGGTAATTCGTAGGTGGACGGCACAGCTAAGGAGGGGAAAGAATTTGAAGAAAATTTTGGAATGGTAGGGACGGATGAGGGTAATTTTTGGGTAGGGTAAGAAGATTGTGAGTTGGGTGTGGTTAATTGGGTCACGACTTTACCCCTAAAATGCGCTTTGGGCCCCCGTACATTCAGCTGGCTTCGAAAGTTCCCCAATGCTTCTAAGGCCCGCTTTCACCATGCATAAATTTCTCTGCTACCCCCCTGAAAATAATAGAATTGCTTGGGAAAACACGAAAACTCAAATCAGTAAAAAAAAGAATTTTTTAAAATTTTTTATAAATGCGTTGCCCACTGGAGCCCGTTCGTGACATCGTCCACCAGAGCACGTTTGCAACGTCGTCCATTAGAGCCCGTTCATAAAGTCGTCCACTGGAGCCCGTCTGAGAAACAGAAAAGAACATGAGGATGCATTAAAATAGGACCCAAGCCAGACAAAATACAGAAATAAAAGAAATAATAAAAACTAGGTTGCCTCCTAGTAGCGCCTTGATTTAACGTCTGGGCTAGACGACACCTGATTAATCTGATTCGGGCAAGAGAACAGGGACATTTTATCGACTGATTTAACCTGGCTAGAGTTGTAGAACTGTTTCAACCTCTGGCCATTCACTTTATATTGCTCTCCTGAACTGGGGTCCTTTACCTCCACTGCCCCACTCGGCTAAACAACTATGACTTCCAAGGGTCCATGCCACATACTTGATAATTTTCCTTCTCCGAACAACCTAAGTCGAGATTTAAATAGCAACACGAGCTGTCCAACTCTGAATTCTTTCTGCCTCATGAGTTTGTCATGTCTCATCTTAGTTTGATCCTTGTACCAAGTGGCTTAGTCTTAGGCTTCCAACCTAATCTTCTCAAGTTCTTGGAGTTGGTACTGCCTTTCTTCCCCAGCTGTCGTGGCATCCAAATTCATCTTCTGGACCGCCTAGTATGATTTATGCTCTAATTCCACCGGAAGATGGCACATCTTGCCAAACACTAATCGGTATGGTGACATCCCGATAGGTGTTTTATAAGCAGTCCGGTAAGCCCATAATGCATCATACAGTTTCTGACTCCAATCCTTCCTTGAGGTATTTACAACCTTCTCCAAAATCCTCTTGATCTCCCTATTTGACACTTCAGCTTGCCCATTAGATTGTGGGTGGTTGGGTGTTGCAAGGCGGTGTTTCACTCCAGTCATCCTAAAAAATTTAGCGATGTTGCGATTATGAAAATGAGTGCCTTGATCGCTAATTATTGCCTTCGGTATGCCAAATCAGGGAAACATATCCACCTTGAGGAAAGTCTTTACTGCTGCCACATCATTCTTAATAGTAGCCGTGGCTTCCACCCACTTTGAAACATAGTCCACTGCACGCAGGATATATTGTCTTCCATTAGAACTTGGAAACGGACCCATGAAGTCCATTCCCCAAACATCAAATATCTCACATACTTATTGGAATCTGTGGCATCTCGTCTCGAGCAATGAGGGTGTTGCCCATTCGTTGGTGTCATTCACAATTCTTGCAGAAGAAATAGCAATCTCTGTTTAAGCTAGGCCAATAGAACCCACTACCCATAATCTTCCTTGCTGTACGCTTATGCCCAAAATGTCCCCCACTAACCGCATAATGGCAATGTTGCAATATGCTCTCTTGTTCCCAATCTGGAACACACCTCCTTATGATCCGATCTAGTCCGCACTTCCATAAAATGAGGCCATCCCAAATATATTGCTTGTTGTCTCTGATCAACTTCTGCCGTTGCCCATGTGAATATTCTTGAGGTATAATTGAAGTAGTTAGATAATTCATAATATTTGCATACCATGAATCAGTGTGTTGGGCTTGAATTGCTGTAATGAACATTTGTTCCCCCTTAAACAGAGACTCCATTGAATATAAGTACTCTTTTGGAAACTCCTTTTTAATCCGGGCCTCTTTTGTGGGTAGCGACAACCTGCTCAAATGGTCAGCTAACTTGTTCACAGCTCCTTTCTTATCCTTTAGCTCCCAATCAAACTCTTGCAATAATAATATCCAGTGGATCAATCTTGATTTAGACTCCTTCTTGTTCAGCAAATGTCTAAATGCTGCATGGTCTGTGTAAACAATCACCTTGGAACCCAGCAAATACTACCTGAACTTGTCAAAATCAAACACCACAGCTAACAACTTCTTCTCAGTGGTAGTGTAGTGGACTTGTGCAGGATTTAATATGTTTGATGCATAGTATATTGCATGAGTTTCCTTACCGATCTTTTGGCCCAGAACCGCTCCTACTGCATGGTTGCTTCCATCACACATCATCTCAAAAGGTTGCTCCAAATCTGGAGGTTGAATAATTGGTGTAGATACCAAACTATTTTTCAGTTTATCAAAAGCCTCCTTGGACCCTACCGTTAGGTCAAACGGTATGTCGTTCTTTAACAGATTCGTGAGAGGTTGAGCTATCTTGGCAAAATCTTTGTTGAACCGCCTGTAAATCCAGTATGACCTAGGAACCCTCGGACCTCCCTCACATTTGTGGGATATGGTAACTTTGCAATGAGCTCCACCTTGGCTTGATCTACTTCGATTCCTTTCTTGCTAACCCTATGCCCAAGCACGATACCTTCTCGAACCATAAAATGGCACTTCTTGTAATTCAGCACCAAGTTCTTTGCTACACATCTCACCAAAACAACATCCAGGTTGTTCAAACAATCATCAAATGAGTCCCCATGCACTGTAAAATAATCCATAAAAATCTCTATGCATTTTTCGATCATGTCGGAGAAGATACTCATTATGCATCTTTGAAATGTACCTGGTGTGAGGACCGAAAATTTTGACCCGAATATAGAATTTAAAATCATGTAAAATAACTCAAAAATAAAAATAAATAAATAAATAACATGTACAATTCTATTCTTAAAACTGATGCAGGATTACAGATACTACTACTGGTACATAGCGGTATGACATGCCTCTGCTTCAGATAGCTGCTCTTATTCTGACAGATCAATACATTAATGTTGCTTTTGTTTTCATGAGGGATGACACCTATGAAACTTATTTCTGGGCTATGACTAGATTGAGGCAACTTTTTTATCCCCAGAAATATCCACATGTTGTTATGACTGATAGAGAGTCGGCTATACTGAAAGCTGTGCACAATGTTTTTCCCCATTCTAAACAACTATTGTTCAAAAGGCATATTTCCATGGATGTAAGGAAGAAAGCACTGAGTGTGTGTACAAACACAGAGATATTAGATGAGTTTGAAGGTCGGTGGAGAAGAGTGATGAGTGCTTTAACGTATGAAAAGTTCTCGAAAGCTGTGAAAATCATTAAGACTAACTATAGGGGCCGATGGAGATTAGTGGTTAATTATATGCACTAGACATGGTTGGATCCCCACAAGACCAAGTTTGTCTCATTCTTTACTAAAGACATAAAACATTATGGAGGAAGCACAAACAACATGTGAGAATCTATTAACTCTCATCACATAGATTTTACAGATATGACTCCATGATAAATTATTTTCCGATTTAAATCCTTAATTTTCTATGTTTTTTATCGTTTCAGGGCTGAGAGTTCACATGCACTGTTGAAGAATGCCATTAAGACCGACAGAGGATCATTTTCGACTATTTTCTTGGGCATAAATAAAATAATAAAGGAGTATTTGGATGAGATCCGTAGTAAATGGAGGTAGCTTGGAGCAAAACATTGCGTGAAGCCCAATATCTGTCGTATAGTAGGGTCAACGGCAGAGTTTCGCACGATGCCATACAGTTGTTATTACATGAATATAAAAAGAGAGGTGCACCACACAGTTCACTATTTGCCCCATACAATTGTTATTACATGAATATAAAAAGAGAGGTGCACTGTATAGGGCAAATAGTGAACTGTGTGATTGTGAAATGCGAACCAGCTTTGGTTTGTCGTGTGCACATGAGATAGTTTAAATGCTCAGGAATTACAAACCTATTGATCCTAGGGATGTAGACGCCCTATCTTTGGACAAGGGAAACATTCCCAGTGATGAGGAGCGGTAAACAGCAGAAGGGCGGTTGCATGACATGTATGTTGAGGCCTTGCAACGGCCAACTGCGACGGACATATACAGAGTAGCGGGTATCATGCATAGCACTTTGCATCCAGAGATTGTTGACCTCGCTGATCCGATACACAGGCCACATAGGGGAAGGCCGAGAAACAACTCTACGCAACGAGATCTATCGGGATATGAGCATGCCAAGATGGATGCAGGCAGAGGCAGAGGTACATATAGTTTGACAAGTTACCCAATTTTTATTTTGATGTATCTATATCATGATGCATACGAATTACATGTGCAGGGCGCAGCGGGACAACTGGGTCATCAACCAGGAGGAATCAAATGAATTCTGATGAATCCAACTAGCCTTTCAACCTGCCGTCTTTAGTAAAACAGTTTGTGTTCGATTATGTTGTGGATTATACCAATGTACAGGGGGATGGACACTGTGGTTTTATGGTAATAGCTAGATTCGTACATGGTGAACAGTCACTTTGGTCGCAAGTCCGGCGGGAGCTGTTACATGAACTTGACGCGTATGCCTCACTTTGGTTTGGAGTTCTTGGAGAAGATAACTACAATCAAGCTCGTCGAGTTCTAGAGTGCCATATAAGTCCTGCAACAAACGAGTTTTGGTTTGATACTTATCTATTTGGCCTACTTGTCACCACGAGGTACCAGAGGGTATTTGCATTCTATGGAGCGGAATGTTGTACATTCCTTCCACTGCGGTTGAGGGAGTCCGGCATATCTAATGATCCGAACACGTATATCACTACAGGTCATATTCGAGGCAACCATTTCATCTGTTTGGAAATGAGCGGTGAAATCTTGGCTGTAATGCATCTAGCGCCCGCATGTATGCATCCAAATCAGTTTGTGCGACACGCTTCTTGCCGGTACCAATGTTCCATTTCATTGCCGAAGGCATTCTAGTATTCCACGACCTCTTCTTTGGTGAGTTGAATGTTGGGAAGTATTCATATATCCAGCTCTAATAATAAGAAACATAAAAATAATTCAAACAATTGACCACAAAATATAGAAATATCTCATTAGGAAAGGTACATGCTTTAGACAAATCGGTAGTAAAGTCAAACAACCACAAAATTGAGCACTATGTGCCCTAGATGCCTTCCCAAGTTGACGATACAAGTACGCCAAGCAAGCTGCACCCCATGAGCACTCACTTACTTTCTCAATATCACGAAGGAAAGTTAAAAAATGCGCAGAGACGTGGGTTTTCGTCTTGTCCTCGAATTACATATATTTATGCACGAAATTACTTATGTTATGTGTATGGTCTATTTATATTTATATAACAATTTATAAACTAGTGACTAGTGTTATAATATAATATTTATTAACTATATGTTGTACCGATTTACTTTTGTATACATATTAAGTATAATAAACATATACATATCACTTGTGTTATTCTCTCAATCTCAATAGAATGTAATTTCGTTCCATTAGAAGGGTTTATTTTGACCAACGTACAATTTATTATTAATGTTAAGGTACAACATCTAAATTAGCTAATTTGACCAATTTTATTATATTTATATATTACTTATTAAGTATGGACTAATTGTGAACCACATATGATTATATTAATAAGGATATACGAAGTAATAAATTTGAAAGTGTTTGAAACAAAAAATATTTTTTCAAATGGATCCCTAATGGAACGGAGGGAGTATAACATTTTATTAATTACAAGGCACAATAATTAAGAAAATTAATTTGACATAAATTTTTTATTTATATCATTATTTTTTAAATATAAAATAATTGTGGACCATACGCTAATACATTATAGCTAATATTAGTAGGTGTATAGCATATTATAAAATAAAATAATAATAATTATTTCATCTGAAAAACAAAAAAAAAAAATTTATAAATGCTATTCTTTATATGGGATTGATGGAGTATTAACTACCTAAGTAAACATATTAACTAAGTATTAGATAAATACTTATCACTTATGTTATCCTTCATATGTCTTCTGAATGAAAGAATCGTATTTTATTTATTTTAACTTTCCATATGATTGTTAATACAATTATGTGTGTTCATATTTAAACGAGATTGAAATTATTGATATAAGAGAAACAATGACGTCAAGTAATTTATTTTAATTTTATTTTATTACTTTTTTAATGTATTGTACATCAAAATTCATAAATAAATAAAACATGTACATTTTATAAATTAATTCGTTCACTTATTTTACTTATTTCTTAACACTTTTATTTTTTATTTAGTCAATGTATATTACAAACATTTAATAAGTTGCATACTTTATGTGTCTAAATGAAAGAATTTCAATGAACAATTATTCATGAGTTTTAAAATACGACTTCATATTTATTTATTGGAACAAAGAGAGTATAGATACAAATGCAAAACTGTATCTCGTGACTCTTTCAGTTGATCAAATAGAGCATATACTAACAACTTTTTTGATGTGCTAGTATGAAAAAAATAGGAGGATTCTTACTTCAAATGAGTATCACGTAAATATTAAGTATCTTACTAATAATAATAAAAATTATGAGGCCAAATAAATGTTCAAACATTCCAATAGTCTTAAACACTAATATATTTCACTATAATACATTACATGTGAGAATATATGTCTCTAATTCGAAATATTATGGGGTCAAAATACAAATACTAGGGTGTCTTACTAATATTTTAAGAAGTTGAGAGGCATAAGTATAATTATTATTCATTAGTGTAGGCTTAATTTGGCCCATCGAATAATTTTTGAATACTATTGAGCCCAAATACTAATTAAGGTCTTACACATCTTAGTTGGGCCAGTTCTTTTAAACTTCCCAATTGGGTTGGACCATTGCAGAACTTGGGCTATGATGAATTTTGGTGCTAAATTATTACAAAAAACTACTGTATTTAATAAAACTAACTAATTTTTCTACGGAAAACTGCAAAAGTGGTCCACAATCTTTATCCCTGTTTCAAATGTAGTCCACAATCTTTAGTAAGTGGCAAATGTAGTCCACAATGTATCCATTTTGTTGCAATTTTAGTCCAAAAACGGAAAATGGACCTTGACTAACGGTCAACGGGTTTGACCGTCAGTCAAACCCGGTTTGACCCTCCTAAAACCACACCACCCCTTCCTTCCAAAACCATTTCTCCACATCACTTCTTCCTCCACGTCAGCACCAGAAAATGAAAGGAGATCATAAAAACTCCAAAATTTGCTCCATTGGGGTTTCGAACCTGTGACCTTCTGGATGCGCGCGCGAGAGACAACCACTAAGCTGCAGTCGTTTGTTTGTCTTTGGTTGCTGTTCCATTCACTCATATAGAATCACACTTTTCTTTCGTACTTTATACACAAGGCCGTATTAAGACTTTCAAATTCCTTTCCATGCCATCAAATTAATTAACTTATTTAATTAAATACTATTCTAACCTTATTAAATAATGTCAAACATATAATTACCTCTAATATATATTTTTAACTCTTTCAAAAATCTCATACGAATTAATTCAACATCAACTATAATATATTTTTAAATAATCTCATACGAAGGGGAAGTTAAAAATATATTATAGTTGATGTTGAATTAATTCGTATGAGATTTTTGAAAGAGTTAAAAATATATATTAGAGGTAATTATATGTTTGACATTATTTAATAAGGTTAGAATAGTAATTTTAATTAAATAAATTAATTAATTTGACGGCATGGAAATGGAACAGCAACCAAAGACAAACAAACGACTGCAGCTTAGTGGTTGTCTTTTCGCGCGCGCATCCGGAAGGTCACAGGTTCGAAACCCCAATGGAGCAAATTTTGGAGTTTTTATGATCTCCTTTCATTTTCTGGTGCTGACGTGGAGGAAGAAGTGATGTGGAGAAATGGTTTTGGAAGGAAGGGGTGGGGTGGTTTTAGGAGGGTCAAACCCGGGTTTGACTGACGGTCAAACCCGTTGACCGTTAGTCAAGGTCCATTTTCCGTTTTTGGACTAAAATTGCAACAAAATGTATACATTGTGGACTATATTTGCCACTTACTAAAAATTGTGGACTACATTTGAAACAGGGGTAAAGATTGTGGACCACTTTTGCAGTTTTCCCAATTTTTCTATCCGTTTATCATAAAGATATATATATATATATATATATATAACAAATTAACTATACACATATTCTTATCATAAATTTTATATTAATAGTTATTCAAAATTTTCCTAATTCTTAAACGCTCCAAATAAGAATTCGAATACTTATACTTCTTATTTACTCTTGTATATTAATGTATATTACTCCCTCCATTCCGTCTACTTTCACTAATGTACATCTATTATGGTTGTCAATATATAATATACAAAATAAATAATTTGACATTATTTATTTTATTTATACATTTACTTATTAATTATGAGTTAATTGTGCATAATACATAATTATATTAGTAAAGGTAAAAGGAGTAAAAAATTTGAAAGTTGAATCTTCTATTAAAATTTTTTTTTCTTCTCAAAATGAACTCTTCTAATAAAACAGAACGAAGGGAGTAATAAGTTACATAAATAAATAAATAAATAAATATATGTATGTATATATATACTAATAGTTTGTTGTTGAAAAACATGAGAATTATGTTGGATCACTTTGTTCAACCTTTAGTTTTGATTGTTGTCTTACTTCACTGACGACTACTTTTCGTCACTGTTAGGAAAACAAAATACTTTTACTGACATCAAAATGTCGTCACAATAAGTAAATGTTTTAGTGACGACAACATTTGGTCGGAAGATTGGTAATTGTAGGCTTTTAGTGACGAAAATAGATATCGTCACTAACTTTCGTCACTAAAGATCGTCAAACTACTGACGAAACCAAAGTTTCGTCACTATAGCTCATGAAATAGGCAGGAATGGTTGGCACCACTCATTTAGTGATGACTTTTATATCTCGTCACTAAATCTATTCAAGTTGACAATTCTAGTGGCAAGTTCGATTCTCGTCACTAAGCAGGGTCTTTACTGACAACTTCTTCTGATGCCAAAATATTCTTCTTCACTAATGCCTATTTTTCTTGTAGTGGTTTCTAACAGTTACAAATTCAACATATTGGTCCAATCATTTGAATAGATTAGAATTTATTAAATATGCATATTTGGATTTGTCTAACTATTAATCAAGAGTAATTTTGTTCAAATATTTGTTTGTCATTGCAACACTTGACAAATATTTTTAGGGCATACTATTTGTAGGAACGGGTTTGCCATTTGCAGGAACATTTATAAAAATTTAATATTGAAAAGACAAAAAAACCCCTTCCTATATGTTGAGAAAAATTATCAACATAAATTTTCACCTAACAAAAAATATACGAGAACGATCCATATTTCACCGTAAGTAAACAAATTCACATTTTTTTACTTAAAGTTTTTTCAAATTTATTACCTGATATCCAATCTCGCCGGCAGCGGGCGAGATTTTCTAGAAAGTGTCGCCCGCTCCAAAGTGTCTCCCGGAGCGGGCAACATTTTCTAGAGGGCGACATTTTATAGAAAGTGTCGCCCAGAGAGAGCGACATTCAGAACGTGTCGCTCAAAGCGGGCGACATTTTCGTAAAATGGTACCGTCTTGTGGCGGCATTTTACAAAAATCTGGTGACATTTTTGTAAAATGGTACCTGCCTGTGGCGGTATTTTTACAAAAATGTCGCCAGCAAAAATGGCAGCATTTTACCGCTTTTAAAAATGTCGCCAAAATGCTGCTGTATTTTTTATTTTTTAAAAATTTTTATAATGTAAAGGGCATTTCAGTATTTTCACTGCAAAAGTTTTCCTGTAAATAGTAAATACGTTCCTGTAAATAACAATTCCAATATTTTTTTAGAAAAGATTGTCCTTCATTGGAATGATAATGTAAGTGTAAGTATACATATTTAACAAATTCCGTTGGAATTACACTTCAGAGGACCAAACTGCTCTATTTGTAAAAGTTATGAACCTTAAAAGTTGGTTTCAAATGTTAAGGACCAAAATAATTAAAATGACATAAGTGCACTACCACAAAACGACACCGGTTACATTAAAACACGATGTAAACTAAAAAAAACACTTATTATTGACACCGATTTTGAAGATAACAAGTTACACCGAGTTTCTGCATATCCGGCGTAAATTGTACTCTTTAACACCAAATTTTCATTACACCGGTATTCAAGAGTATTGAGAAACGCACGCGAGAATTCAAGTTATTAGCACTTGGGTTATAACTTTAGTGCTACAGCTCATTTTCCAAATACGAATTCCTAATTTTTCACTGTAATAGATGTTATCTCGTTTTGGGTCACACCAAATATATATATAATTTCAAACGTTCAATTTTTCAAATTAGAATGCTTAGCCTAGTGGTAGTTTAAGTTGGGCGAATTTCTTCGAGTGCACTAGGGTTTGAATCCCTATATAGTTTTTTTAAGTCTCAATGTCCCACTTTTTTCCCCCCTCTATAGAATCTCCAAGTCTCATTGCGGTTTGAGAGAACGTTGGGGTGAGAAAGCTGATTTATGAATGGAGAGGGTATTCGGTTCATAAATAATTTTATAGGCTGAAAGGCATAAATTGGGCTAATAACTTTTTTGCCCCAGCCTCTCCAAATTGCAGCTCATAATGATTTTTTGGACTCGGCCCCGACTCGTAGACTCGCACAAGTCTAGCGACTCCATCCAATTCTAATGATCTTAGCCGAATCCAATTTGAAAGATGATCTCAACAAGTTGGGATTGATTTTGTGTACCCGAATCGTAGATTCGGACGGGTTTACGAGTCTGGTTACGAGTTTAATAGTAATGATTCACGCAATCTAAAATGCTAAGATGAGAGGTCTGGCGAATGGGAGAAGGAAGAGAAGCAGTGTTTAACAAACCGGATCGGACCTACCGATTTGACCGGGTAAACCGGGAACCGGTTTGGTTCTACGTAAAATATGGTAAATGAAAATAACCCAGCTACTTGGGTCAAACCCGAGAATTAATAGGGAACCGGGAAAACTGGTTTTTCATTTTTTTGGTACTTTCTTCTTTTTTAAAGTCTTTTGCAGCCCTTCTCATTTTATATGAGAACTTATTTCTCTACACAACTAATGTAGGATGTGAAAAACCTGAAACAAACGTAAAAACTAATTGTACCAGTCAGGATTTGAACTTGCGACTCCAAAAAGAGTGAAACTCTTATTGTAAAATGGTTAGCCAATAGGCTAAATATGCTCATATGATTAATTAGACATTAGATAGTTTATAATACTATTGTGCCTTTTAAAAATTATCTTTTTAATAGTATAAAAGTTAATTATCTATTAATTATGAAAAATATTTAAATATATTTATGACATCATAATGACGTCGTCGGTTCGACCCCTGAACCCCGGTTAAACCACGACCCCTTAGCTCGACCGGTTCAGCGTCCAATCCGGTTTGTTAAACATTGAAGAGAAGTGAAGCATATAGGGTTTTATTTATTTTTTTTAAATAAATAAATTTTTTTTATAAAAATAAATAAACTTTTTTCTTCGAAACAGAAATAAATAAACTTATATAGGCATGCAAAAAATATGCAAATAGAGATAAAGAAATTAAAACAATAAATTAAATATTTGAAACCAAAATTAACAACATAGTCAATCAAAAAAGTACTCCTCCATTGATTAAAATATGTGAGAAAGAAATTGAAACAGTAAAATAAATAATAAAAAAAAATCAACCATGAAGTGAACGAATTGAATGAATAAAAGAGCAATCATCCATTGCTTAAATACGGTATGAATGATGGAATTACGGACAACGTAATCAAAAAAAATAAATTAAATAATTGAAATTAAAAAAAATCAATGAAAAAATCATCCCTCCATCAATCTTTGTATTACCATGTATATTTATGCAAACCATATAAACATACACACTTTATGACAGCTAAAATGTAATTAAATAATTACATCATTATAGTCAAAGGTAATAAGATAAAACATAATGTAAAGATTCTATTGTGCACATTTGCACATAATATGTGCAACCAACATTATCCATAAATTAATAATATCTCAATTTTATCCTTATTTAACTGATCTAATTTAATAGTATTAATTATAATATCCTTCTAACTACGCAAAAATTACACTATATAGTTAAACTACGAAACATGAATAGAGATGCAAGAAAAAATTTACTCACCCACCATTTTAAAGCGGTCGCTCATCTAGGAATGAAGGGAGTACTTCATTAGTGGAATTCTGACCAATGAATTAAGCTGTGATGCTGAAATTAATTTATAAACCATAAAGAAATCAATGGAGAGGAGACAATTAATATAACACTGGATGGAGAGGAAAAAAAAAAAAAAAAAAGGCGCTCGATCTACTTTCTCTTCTTCCTCCATTAATCAGTACCACTCAAATTAAGAATGGATCTCATAACTTTCAGGTCTTCCTAGCAAACAAAGAGTCAATGCAAAAGCATAAGCACCTATAAATAGGTCTAAATTGCATGTCCAAATACCATTGCTTCATAATTAGTAAATAGAAAACCAAATACTCCCAAAAAAGAAAAAAAGAAAAAAAAAATCCAGAAAAATTAGTGGGTATGAGATTTATAGTCTTAATTGTAGCTCTTCTGCTGGTGGCGTCGTTGCGTAACTTAGCAGCGGTGACATCCATTGAAGACTTGTGCAAGGAATCCTACGACGTTAATTATTGTGTAACGTTGCTTAAACCAGGCGTCTCAAACTCCATCGACTTCAAGTCCAAGGCGTTTTTGTCCGTGGTTCGCAAGAAGGCCATAGATAAAGCCACCACCGCTCACAGTTCCGTGATTGAGCACGCCGGTGGCCTATCTGAGTCCGACGCCAAAATAGCCGAACTCTGCTCTAACAAGCTTCGCAACAGCATTGAGATGCTCATGCATGGTGACTTTGATTCTGCAGCACAAAACCAGGAAGCTTGCGCGGATTCCTTGGAGGATGCCTCTGGAGCCCTGAAGGATGCCAGGGAAAAAGCTGATGACGCTGCTAAGGCAAGTAGAGTTGTCAATGATATTTATTTCAATCACCGCAATGCTCAATCCACGAAGTAAAATGGAGAGTTATAGCATATGGAATAGATATGAAGGGGGATGAATCTAACCTGTACTGTATATATGGCTTCACCGACTTAATCGGCTGTTAATTACCCGAAAAAAGGGAAAACAAAAAAGAGATTAATCTTTTTTTCTTTTCTTTTTTCGTTGTAAATTACAATTTTTTGTTTTACGCATCAAATTTGATTTGATGATTAAGTTAGAAGAAGATAGAACTAATTGTTGGGAATTAATTTCCTAGCTTACGTACCCTCTGTGTGTCTATGTATATATAGGTATACATGCAGGAGAGGTACATAATCTTTATTTGTGTGACCAAAATATTGTATGTATACTGCCAGTTTGACGAACTAGAATTTATTCAAGTTTGTTGTTGATTATAAATTTAATTCGTTTACTTAATATCGGCTGTTTCATTGTTTTCTCTTTTGCATTGGTCAGTTTGTTTCCACTTCTCATGACTCCATTAGAGATAAATTGAGGATGTGACTGGTTTGAAGTTTTGTGGAAGAGAATGAGGATGAAATACGGTGGTTTGGTTTGAGGTCTTGTGGTAGAGAATGATAATAAAATACGGTGGTTTAGGGTGGAGCCAGGTCTCCGAAGGTAGGAGGGGCAAATA
Source organism: Leptodermis oblonga (assembly GCA_016801395.1). Taxonomy (NCBI): domain Eukaryota; kingdom Viridiplantae; phylum Streptophyta; class Magnoliopsida; order Gentianales; family Rubiaceae; genus Leptodermis; species Leptodermis oblonga. The sequence goes on from CM028755.1 coordinate 28,204,560, forward strand.
TTTAATACAGTAAAAAATATATATAAATATATTTTAAAAAAAGTTATATATTAAATTTTACAAAAAAATAGTTATTGTTATTGTCCAATTTTTTTAAAAAAATTAAGATATATTACCATCTATCTATAAAAATATTATTTGTTATTTTTAATTTAGATATTTGCCCCCCTTATTATCTTAATTTTTGGTAGGAAAAAAATACAAATACCTTTAAAATTACATTATATCAAGCATATTTTTCAAAAATTCTGGTGGGGCAATTAGAAAGTGCCACTGTTTGAGAGTGTCATTCCTTGGGTCTCACTTCCCAAATTTAAAAAGTGGGGATAGAACTGTAACACCCCATATCTACCACCCCACATACAAGGGGTTAGCTTCACCAAATGCCTGTCTGGTTCACACCAGGACTTATAATAAAGTAAAACTTACACAACCTTATAATACATGAGTTATCAGAGTATGAGCCCATCTAAACAATCCCGCCTTCTAGCCGTATCCAAAATTTCCAAACTCCGGTAATCTTAGTGAGCACAATCATCTTCGTACCAAAGATCTGTAATAAAATTTTGAAAACAGGAAACAGGAAAACAGAAAAATGGAATGAGCCCTTGCCCAGTGAGAGTCCTCCGTTTTCGCAAACATTTACCAAGTTGCAATAATTACTCATGCATACAATTCAGCATATCCTAACAAATAACAATTACCATTCATGACTCATGCAAGATTCAGAGAATATATAAGGAGGATAAGAGGTGTTCGCCAACGTTTTATATGAACAATGAACGACATACCAGCTTGCCTCAGAGAATGAGAGGCGTTCGCCAGCGTGTACAGGAACGCTAAATGACAGACCAACACATCTCAACTGAAATATAATAAAGAGGATGAGAGGCGTTCGCCAACGTTCTATGTGAACGATGAATGACAAACCAGCTCTCCTCAGAGAATGAGAGGCATTCGCCAGCATATGCTAAATGACAGACCAACTCATCTCAATTGAAATATATCGTCAGCCAACTCCAACAACTTATATTGACATGGGCCCCAATGTTCTGGGCTGATTTCGATATCAAGAACGCAAATGATCCAGACGACCAAACCCGATGTTGGCTAGCGTGATCCAGTCGCAAAACAAATAATGGATTTGACATGACTTATGCTCAAATAACTGATTTAGTGCACAAACGAAAGTGCAACTGAAACATAACATGTATATATGTATTCCAGCCAGTAAGTAAACACAACTGGAAGTTCAAAAATCAAAAAGCATTTCAAGCATTTTTAACGAACCTTTCAAAACATGCCTCAAACAAGGTTCAGTGCAGTTCAATTATTAATTGCATTAAAACAGAATCCATTTTCAGTGATAAACTCACCTTGGTCCGAAGATCTATCTCACGTACTACCTAGCTAACTGATCTGCATATATTTCAAGTTCCGGCAATTCAGTACTATATCTAACTAATAGAATTCTAATTTCTAACTTATTCCAAAATTTTTAGCTAATAAGGGCCTAACGGTAATTTACATATTTTTCTATTTAAAATATATATCTAGAAAATAAGTATTCTAAAAATTATCTATCCGGAAAATAGCTATAAAAACGTAATAGTTATAACTTTAAAGAAAAGATAATCATTATGGCGTAAAACTAAAATTTGAAGAATTTCTAAACATTATTTCTACGTTACTTCATAAATAGTCCAAAATTGGACATAACCTATATAATTTATAACTTAAGACACAAGTGTAAAAATCTTTAAAATAATTTTACCAAGATTTTATAAAAGGATTTATAAGAAAATAATTAAAAGATAACGAATTTGCGGAAAAATCAATTTTCCTTCTGGGGATCGGTTTTACCCGATGGTAAATCGGTTAAAACAGATTAAAAATTCTCAGAAAACTCTGGATCGGTTTTTCCCGATTTTCGATTGGTTAAACTTGGTCCAGTATTTACAAAATAGTCCCTGACAATTTTTAAATTTCTAAAATTGGTAAAACTATTTTTCCAATCTGTTTTACCCATTCACAAACGGGTATAACCGATTGTTTCTGGGCTAGGATTGGTTTTACCCGATTCTGAATCGGTACAAACCGATGCATGCCTAGATTTCATGTTCTTCATCCAAACTTCGGGTTTTCCCAAAAAATGTAACTAAACTCATTTTTCTTTGATTCTTTTTGCCAAAAACCATTTCTACAACACTCCTAGAACATGTTTAACATTTCAAAACATTTTTCTAACGTTCAATATTCCAAGAATAAATTAAATTCTAAGAAAACCTTACAAGCACTAAAAATCTAAACTTTTGCATTATAATTGCACTTCCTAACGTAAAATTACCTCTTTCGATTCCTTAAGCTCCCTAGATGAATTCCCTTGGATTGGATTGAAGTTTCCTCGTTCAAACCTTGCTCCCTCTTCTCCTTCTAAGCTTTTCCTCCTATTTCTAAGTTTAGAGAAATTTCCTCAAGGTTTTGGTATGGAAATTACAGAAATGGAGTTTAGGAAGGGAGGGAGGGGGTATTTATAGAGTTAGAAGTCGTGTAAGACAAAAGCAGGAGGATAAAAGACCTCCATGCCCGTGGCTTGGGTGGCGAGTCTTAAATTTTATCTTCTGGCAACGAATCGGTTTTTCCCGATTGGGGAATCGGTAAAAACTGATTACAATCTGTTTTACCCGACTAAAAATTGGTTAAAACCGATCAAATAGGCGGTGAAACATTTTTTTTTATTGATTTACCAATCAGTTTTACTGATTGGTTAAAAGGTCAAAACCGTTTCAGTAAATTCTATTTGCAATGATCGGTTTTACCCGATTAGGAAGCGTGTAAAACCGATTCCATGAATTCTTATCCATTGGCCAATCGGTTTTACCCGATTGGAATTGGGTAAAGCCGATTGTCCAATCGGTTTTCCCTTTTTCCAAACAGTTAAAACCGTTTACAAGTGGTAAGAAACTTCAATTTTTACTGTTCAAAGATGTGCAATCGGTTTTACCCAATTTGAGAGTGGGAAAAACCAATTTTTCTATTATTTTTTCATTTATTTTCTAATTTTCTTATCTTCTAATTCCTATTTCCAAAAATTCCGTAAATACTTAAATCCTAGTTTTCTTAAACACATATCATAACATGAATTCTAGAATTAAAGTTATCAACTAATTCACATAATTAAAGATTTGAAATAAAGAAATTTCTTTTGAAATAAAAGATCCGAAAACTTTTATAAAATTTTCTTAAAGAAACAATTCTGAACGAAAATTCTTTTGAAAGGAATTCTTATAAATAATCAAAATATATTTATAACCACCTTAATATATTTTCGAGGTGAATTTTAAAATATTAAAATTCTACGGGGTCATGAACCAATTCTTACTAGAGGATATGACTGCCCAAAAAGTATTAAGATTCTACCACTAGGTGCAAAATTCATATTAATGAGAGTCTCACCTGGTGTTGTGTTAAAGGCATAATACATGTATACAATATAAGTGATTGATTAAATAAAAAACAAAAATGGGGATGGACTATTTCCACTGAAGATTGGGAGGAATATTAAGGGCATGTTCTTTTACCATGGTTTGAGCATTGTTTTGAAACCAAAACAAAACCAAAACATTGTTCTCCTAGGAGGTTTGAAACCCAAATCTTAAACCCAAAACATTGTTTGGCAGGCGGCGACGGTTCAGCGTGCTTTTTAAGAAATTATTTTTTAATATGCATCTTGGTTGAATCAGCCTAGCTCACATTAAAGGCCCCAGAAGAACAAGCCTCAAGCCCAAGACCTAGACTAAGGAAATGACCCAATGGACTATAACAATTGGGTCATTGGCGCGCCTCGTCCCAAGAACAGGAAGGGACGTTTTGCCTAGAGCCGTTCACATATGTGACGGGAACTGCTCCAGGCTGCTTAGAGCCGGGGGGTAAGGAGCAAACCTGGGTGTACATGCCCAGCGGTTAAGAAGAAGGCCTAGTCCTTCTCGACTCTATAAATAGTGGACTCTTCTCCACAAAAAAGGTAGACACTAATAATCCAAGCAAGAACTATACTAATTAAAGGCTCCGATACCCTGTTTCCGTTCTCTAACTTATGCTTTGGAGTGCTAACGGGGATTTAGCCCCTCCAGCTTTGTTTCTATTACAGGCTCATGGAAGAACCTTCTACTGGCCCAGGTCCGGCGAACATAGCATCATCACATCTCAAACACATTACCAAACAACATTTTAAAACACATTGTAAAAAAAAGAAAATTTGCAAAATATATTCCAAACAAATTTTAAAACATATTCTGAAAACTGTTTTGAAAACATTGTTTCCTTGAATCGGTTTGAAAACAAATTTATTTCAAACCTGTTTTCAAAACAATTATCAAACCCAAGAGAAGAACAGGCCCTAAAACTCATTCCTCTCAAAAAAAAATTTAAGAATGTGTATATATACATACATTATGTTTCAAAAAATTAATTAGTAAGGATTATTATTATAATATATTTAAACACAATTATTTTATCATATATGAAATAGTTTAATGAAAACAAAAGATTAAAATAATTTTTATTTTTAATTAAGCATTTTTAGAAACCAAACATCATAATTAGTAATGATAGTCATAGCCATTACAAACTGATCAACTACAAAGTTCATGATTATACTATTATCATTAATATTTTCAATTTCATTTCCCATAAACGTACCAATTCCCATATACGACCAAACGTACCCTAGTTTAAAATTCACAATATGATATGTAAAAATTTGTAAACCCAGGAGAAACGCTAAGAAAACATGAAATGTTTTTCAATAAGGTTACCGAAATTAATTACGTACGTACCGTGCCATTAATTGTGAGTTTTAGAATTTCCTCCAAAAAAGGTCTGTGAGTTTTTGAAGAATAAAGCTCTACTATATATGCGGGAAAAGTGCTTTTAAAATCACTACAATTCGTGTATATATAGATATACTAGTTTCTTTTTTGCCATGTCGCCGAGAGTATGACACGGTGATTTTTTCTTTTTCTTTTTCTTTTTTGATACATATACTAATTCAAATTGGCATATCAGTTCTAAGTGTTAGGAGCCCCGGGATAAAAAGATAAAAGAGGGTCTAAGAAAAAGTATATATAGTGTGTATATATATTTACTAATTTTTATTAAAAATTTATTTTATAATACTGCAAGAAAAATAATTTTTATTGAGCTGCAAGAAAAAAAAAATTAAAAAAATAAAACTCTCACTCTATCATCAACCGTCTTAAAAAAAAAAAAACTTTAAATGTGGGCCTGGAGGTTTTTTTCAATTTTTTCAATTTTTTAAAAGAGTTACTATTCAAAAAAAAAACTATTGGCCTTAATATTAAATTTTATTATAGAAAATACTACTACACTATACATATTAATACAAAATTCAGGCCCTTGAAACTAGGGATGGCCACGGTTCCGGTTCGAACCGGAACCACCGGAACCGTTTTGGAACAGGACCGGCGGTTTCGGAACCGGAATCGGATCCGGAACCGCCTTAGGAGGTTTCGGTTCCGGTTCCACCTTTCGGAGAACCGGGAAACGCAGGTTCTAGAACCAGCCGGAACTGGGATCGGCGGTTCGCTACTTATAATGCTAAAAATTATATAGCATTAAAAATAATGCATGGAAGGATTTGAATCCCTGCCTTCAATTAATTGAAGAGTCTTAAAGAAACCTAGATAACCACTCAAGCTACTTCACATTTTGTTCTTTTCTCCTTATTATTATCATTATATTATATGTTTATTTGCATATAAACTATATAATTATTTTATACTAGATATTTAATAGTATATAAGCTAATGGTCTAATTTACCTTATTGATATTATTAATATAAGTAATCATTAAAGTATATATAAATATAAACTAATTATTATATTAAAATTGTTTCGATTGGAACGGAACAAAAAAGCGGAATCAGAATCGGAACCGTGGCAAAACCAGGAACCGGTGATTCTGGAACCGTCTCGAAACTAGAACCGACGGTTTTGGAACCGTCCTAGAACCGTCCCTCCAAGGTTCTGGTTCCAGTTCCACTTTCCATGGAACCGGAACCAGCGATTCTAGAACCGTAACTGGAGGTTCCGGAACCGTGACCATCTCTACTTGAAACATTGGGCTCAGGCTCGTCACCCGGGTTTTCCTTGACTTTGGGCCAACCCTGATAAGCATATGAACACGTTACTCTCCTTATTAAAACAAATGCTCAACAAAAATTAATCAGATACCCTAAGCAACATAACCTACTTATGCAACAGCCCTCGCACCCCCAAACTCAGTCGAACAGTATGCCATCAATCCCCTTTTTGAGAAAGGGTAAATTACATTTATCTCCCTCAAAGTTTATGGAAAGAGCAAACCACCATTTTGGTCCCTAACAAATTGTTCAATGCTCTTTTTTGTCCTTTACATTTCAAATGGTAAAAAAAAGTCATTCATATTTTGTTAGTTTACCTTTTTGGTCCCTCACTAACTCTCCATCTATTTTTTCATCCATAAAGTCACATGCCACCCACATGTTAAATATTTAAATGATAAAATTAAAATAAATTAATAAAAATTGATATTAAATAGTAAGTAATTTATCATTATTTTTCCCAAACATAATCAACTTTTTATAAGTATATTACTGAAATATGAAAAAGATCAAAATAAATATATGAATTTTTTGGTTGCTACAAGATAAATTTTAAAACATTAATACTTACAAAAATGATTAAAAAAAAAACCAAAAATAAATTGAGATACGATTACCATCCTGCAAAATTTTAAATTATATTATTTTTGTTAGCAGATTTCATTTTCATTTTAAAAATTTTTAATAAAAAATAAATATAACTTAAAATGTTTATATCTGTTTATATTAGTCACTATATAAATTTACAGTACAATTTACTACATGTATCATTATTCAAATTAATAACATATGTACGGCCAATTAATGTGAGTAATTTCTCTCTTGTTTTATCTTTCTTTAAATTGATGTATGTAAGAATATTAATAAAAATATACATTTGAAATATGAATCTCTTTTCTCGCCTTTTTATTGAGAAAAAAGAGCAAACAATTATCACGAGCATAGTGCTCATGCATATTTTTATATCAATGTTAACATTACTAATTAAAAAATACAAATACAAATAAATAATAAGAAGTGTTCAGTATTGCACTGTCATCAACATATAATTTTTTTCAAAAAATAATTATGTATTCCAATTGTTAAGAATTTGTTTTGTCCCAAATAAAAAATTTACATATTTATTTTATTAATTTTCATATTTTTAATAATATAATTTGTTTAATATAATTATGAAAAATATGATCATAGTTGAAAAAAAAATTAATTATTATTTAATATCAATTTTAATTATTTTATTTTAATTTTACAATTGAAACATTCAACATGTGAGTGGCATGTGACCTTTTGGATGGAAAAATGGATGAAAAGTTAGCGAGGGACCAAAAAGGTAAACAAACAAAATGTGAAAGACTTATTCTCACCATTTAAAATGTGAGGGATAAAAAAGAGCAGTGACCCATTTGTGAAGGACTAAAATGGTGGTTTGCTCTTATGGAAATCACTGTTTGAGATTTCATAGTACTACTAACATTCTTATGAACGTTCAAATTATGGCAAAAACTTTTATTCGACCTGCGTATATGTTATAAAATATTGCATATCTAATATTCTAAGGGCAACAGTATCACTTGCCAAATTGTCATATGATCTGATACGAGACTCTTTCTAAAATAGTTCGCCAAATTACAAAAAAAAAAAAAAAAAAAAAAACCTGAGTTTCGAGTTCAATTTTTTGACTTACATAGGGACAAATGTTATTTAACCAAACCTAAGGGGGATAATTATTATATTATTAGCCAGTCCAGAGGATGATGGTAGTTTTATTAAACGTCAAGGGGTGTTGTTAGTTTCCATAAATCTCGAGAGAGGTACATGTAATTTACCCTTTCAGATAAGAACCCATTATGGCCTTCCAATAGTATTTTTACGGAATTTTTATTTGCAGGACACCGTTTACTAAACGGAGGACACTTTTTAAAAATTTTAGACGTGAATTTACATTTTTGCCCCTACATTCTCTTCTACCTTTATGCAGTAAAATTGAATTATTAGTATTTATGACGCGTTTTTGGGCTGTGTTTAGGGATGTATTAGTGTTTAGGACGCGTTTTCCGGCTGCGTAGTGATAATTTTAGGGTTAATTCAGTGGTCGTTCGCTGGAAAAATGATTTTTCGACGAATGACTGGGAAAACCTAAAAAAAAAGCTGTCCTATGGCAATTTTCTCTGGGAAAATCGCCTGGCCTGGGCGATTTCTCAAAGAAATCGCCCAGGCCAGGCGATTTTACATGAGAAAATCGCCCAGGCTAGGCGATTTTCCCTGAGTTAAAAGGTTGGGTAAATTTTCGCCAGAAAAACGATTTTCCGACGAATAACCGGGAAAACCTAAAAAAAACGCCGTCCTGTGGCGATTTTTTCTGGGAAAATCACCGCAGGACGCCCATTTTCTCTTGGAAAATCACCCAAACCAGGCAATGTTCCCAAGAAAAATCGCCTAGGCCTGGGCGATTTTTTCACCCAATGGTACTTTTCCCTATAAATCCTATTGTATCAAAATCCTTTCGTAATTTGATCATTGTCGACCAATGGCGGGTAAACTTGCCGATGAGAGTGTGTTGTAGCAGTTTTTGCAAGAACAACCAGTTCACTCTTGGTTAAAAAAAGGGCATGTTAATTGCAGGACTCATTTTACTAAACACAGAACACTTTTTAAAATTTTAAGTGGTGAAAAGACAAATATACCCTTGATAGATTCCACCATTCAATTCAAAAAATAGGAGGATACCATTGATGTTGGCTTCAGGCAATATGGAATTTCAGTTCATCTTGGCTTTGAATCTTCATATCGACTCTGGATTTCAACCCCTCCATTGACTCTCTGATTATCCTTCTTTGGGTTTCCCTACCCTGGATGCCTTTTAAGCTCTTTGGAGAGGCCGCTCTAATACGAATTGGAGACAATATCAGACAGGCTCTCAAAACAGATCTTGCAATAGAAAATCCCTCCAGACCCCATGATGAGGAAATCCCAATCGATGATATAAGTCCGCAACTGAGTCAACTAGTTGGATCAAGTTTAGTGCTACCCCGAGATCCTTCAAGCCCAAAGGTCCTTCACAAATCCCTAACAAGAGGGATTCACTAGTTGACATGGATGGGCCAAACATGAGGCATAGCTGCCAAAAGATAGATGAAGCGCTCAAAAGCCTTGTGATGAGGGCATCCCAAGTCTATCGACAAGTCCACAGACAAGTGAGTCCAGAGAAGCTGAGGAGGTTCGGGTTCTACACCAAGGCCCAACGATGCTTCAGGATCCAAGTCCATATCAAAGGGATCCACTTGTAGATATCATTGGGTTAATGACCAGAAGCAGAGCAAAGAAGGTTCAAGAGACTTTCAACAACCTTGCCGACAGGATGCTCAATTGATAGTAGAAGCCAACGCCTTGGAGAACAAAGCCGGAAAGGTTCAAATTGCAACTCTCCTTACAATTCTTGAAGAAGAGGCGCAATTCCCCATTCCACAATAAAGAGAAGGCTGTTTCTTGAAGTTCTTGAAGATGCCGGAAGGTTCTTGGACTTTAAAGAGACATTTCTTGAAGTTCTTGATTTTCTTGAAAATCTTGAATTTCATATTTTGCAGAATCTTGAAGAATCTTGAAAATCTTGAAAATCTTGATTCCGAAATGATTCCAGGAGGTTTCAGAAGATTCCGGAAGCTCCTTACACCATTCCATCATGCGCCATCAACAATTGGGCCGACCCAATCCATGGAGTCCATTCCATATCATCAAATCGGCCAGCCCACCAAGAAGCCCACACGCAAGGCCTAGTCCATTAGGGTTGCAAAATTAAGGGTTAGGGTTTGGGGGAAAATAAGTGTTTGTGCATGTTCCCTATTTTGCCCTTAGTTTATTAGTTTCCGAAAAGGATCCCTTCTTGATCTCCTTTTTGGAGTAGGATTTTCAATTCCTTTTCCTTCTTGTTTTTAACTTGTACTTTCGGCTGCCACTAAGATTAAAGGTGACCGAATTTTCCTTTTCTTTTACCATTACCTACTTCTTTCAGGTTTTGGTATTGTAAAGGAAATCAATCTCTTGATTGGTTTCCAATTCTAATTCTTTTCGTACTTCTTTTAGGGTAGAATTTTGGCTGCCCTTTGCCTTATAAATAGGCTGCCGAAACTCCATAATAAAAGAGGTATTCAGATCTTAAAACTATTAGTTTGAGTACTCTCTCCCTTTATTGCTTTATGTATTTTGCATGCTTGTAATTTACATATTGCATGAAACTTAGCTTAATTATGTTATTTGCTCTACCTAATTAAAATCGCATTCTTTGAGTAAATTAGCTTAGGTTAGTTTATTTTTGTTATCTGGATTTCGGGTAAGTCAAGAGTCTATACGAGCTACGCCACTTAATCAGACTTTCCTCGGCAATTCATCCGCATGTGTACCTTGGTCTACATCAATTGGTATTAGAGCTTGGGCTGGTTTCGTGGCTGGAGAAGGTTGAAGTAACCCAACCAAATCTTTATCAGGTGTTTTCTAATCCTTGTTAGTCTTGCTTGTCTTGAAATTCTTGGAATTAGAACGCATCTTCTTGGGGGAAATTTTTTTTTTCTTTCAAGCTCTGAATTTCGGTTTTTGGTACTGTTTTACCCTATCTTAAAATCGAAATTCCCTAGAAAAATTAAACCAAATTTTAAAGTACTGAAAAACGCAACTTAGGGTTTTAAAATTACCTTCTTTTTGCGAAAAGCTTGTACTGTTTTGGGGCTGTTTTTCTTAACTTAAAAATCGTATATCCCTTGCTGCAATTTCAAAATTAAATTCGGACTTTACAAATCAAATTTGGGTTCGGATTTTTGGCTTAGCTAGGGTTTCGGTTTGTTGGTTGAATCTTTTAGTCGCCTTTGCTTGCGACACTAGGGTTTTGAAAGACACTTTAGTGCTGCTGCTTTTGCGTCTAAATTGCTGGGTTTTGCGACTGTTTTTCTACCCCTCTTGTGCTGATTTTGCTTAAAGTTGGTGAGTTTTGCGGCTGATGTTAAGCAGCTCACCTTATCTGCACATTGTGATTTGCATGCACTAGTTTCGGATACCTTGTTTTGAATTCTTGAAAATATATTGAATTCTTGATTTTGTGTCCTTGTGCTGCTGAAATTATCTCTGGGAATTGGTTAGTGAGTCAAAAGTGAACTTTGCTAACCCTAGGGTTTTTTTTTCTTAAAATCGCAAATTGGTCTTTTTGTGGCACCTATTGAGTAAGGATTGTTTTCTCTACGGCTTGAGGTGTACTTGCAAAGTTGATAGTGTTCGATTACCGACACTACTCCCCACAGCACTACCCTTCGGCCAAAGAGGACTCTGTCCTTCAATGGGAATCTTTTTCTTTTTCAGTGTACTTGCAAAGTTTATAGTGTTCGATTACCGACGCTACTCCCCACAGCACTACACTGGAATTCTGAGAAATTTTTCCGCCACTTGGGGGTTTTTAAAATTCGTAATTGGGTTATTTGCATATTGAAAGAATTGATAATTTGCTGGGATTGGTTTCTTTGATTACCTATTAGGTTGGTGATCTCTTCTTTGGTTAGTTTTAGGACTTTCTTAAAGTTGTTCAACTCTCCTTATTTCTTGATTCTATTCAATTCTTGAATTGCCTTGCTTTCAACTGCTAGTTGTATCTTTTCAAGCTACCTGAACGTTTACTCTTGGATTATAGTTTGGATTTTGTCATCGTGTACACCCATCTTTTCTGAAATTTGAGGGCTTCACCCAGAAATTTCCTTGTTGTGTACCTCTTATCTGAACTATATTACAAATATCGTTGCGAAAAGATTTTTCAACATCAAAATAGAACCAAGTATCTATTTTTCAAAAATTTGTGCTTTTTCCTTAACTATCATTGCTGTGTGTGAATTACTATTTGCCTTATACATTTATCAATACCGGGAGGTAGAGTGGAAAAAGGCTTGAGTGAACATACTATAAGGGCGCCACCCAAAAGTGAAACACTGGTTTGTGTGTAGCTGTTATGTGGGATACACTTGGGGGACAAGGGGGTAAGGTTACTACTCATTTTTCCTTGTTCTTAGCAAACAGATTTTCGCCTATAACCGATGTCAGGAGGTGCTTCTGCCCCTTTGGGAAGTGAGCAAATACTGGCTGCGATAGCGCAACTCTCTGCGCGATTTGCTACCCTCACGGAGGAGGTTGCTGACTTGCGGGCCGAGCGGGAACAACGGCGTACGGAGTCAGAGGAGGACAACCCTGCCCATGACCACAATGCCGCTGCCAAGCCTTTCGAGGGTCTCAGTCAATGCAAAACGACTGTTCCACCCTTCACCGGCGGTACGAATCCGGAGGATTACCTAGACTGGGAGATGAAGATGGAGCGCATCTTCGAGCTTCATGCGATCCCAGAACACAAGAAGGTCCCACTCGCGGTGGTACATTTCACGGACTATGCCCTGGTCTGGTGGAATCAAGAGATGGACCAGCGAAGGAATACGCGTCCCATGCGGGCCCGTGCTCCGCCTCTAACTTGGTATGATTTGACGACGTCTATGCGTAGAATTTTGTTCCTGATTATTATTTTAGAGAATTGTATAGGAAATTACATACTCTTGTACAAGGATCTTTATCTGTAGACGCATATTATAGAAAGTTAGAGATGGCCAAAATTAGGGCAAATGTACAGGAAGATGAGGCTGCTTCGATGGCTCGTTTTCTTAATGGCCTAAACAGGGGTATAGCTTTAGCCGTTGAACTTCAGAATGCAACAACTTTGACGGACATGTTGCACAAAGCTCGGGTCAGGGAGGAATACCTGAAGACAGTTCCACCCGTCCGGACGCTTACCAGCGCCCCACCGGCTTGGAGAAAGAATCCGGTTTACTCACCACCTGCTAAGAAGTCGTTTACGTCAGAACGGAAGGCTATAGTCCCTGCCACCACCCCATCTTCATCCCAATCCAGAACGCCATCAACACCTCGGCAATCCATTAGCAATGTCACTTGCCACAAATGCTCAGGCCGTGGCCACTACATGCGCGATTGTCCTAACATCGGAAAGGTCTTATTAGGGCAAGATGGTGAGTACATTTCCGAAGAGGATGAAGAAGATCAAACTGGTAACCCCTTGTCGGAGTTACTTGACAGCACTACGTCTGCACCGGTGGAGCAATTTGAGTTCATCGAAGAAGATCCTAATCAGAACTTGGTTACTCGCACCTTAACTATAGCTGCTGTCCAGGATACGTCTCAACGGACAGACATCTTCCACGCCAGGACTAAGGTCAATGGGAAGTTGTGTGTTCTGATCATTGATGGAGAGAGTTGCACAAATGTAGCCAGCGAATATATGGTCGAAAAGCTGAAGCTCCCCATACTTAATCATCCACGTTCTTATCGGCTCCAATGGCTCGACAGCTCAGATGGCTATAGAGTCACTAAGCAGGTAAGCGTACCATATGCTATCGGGAAGTTCGAATCCACTGTTTTATGTGATGTTCTGCCAATGGAGGCTTGTCACATTCTGCTCGGACGCCTATGGCTCTTCGACTTGAAGGCAACACATGATGGAGTCGCCAACACTTACTCGGTCTGCCAGGAGGGCAAGATCCACACGTTCCTACCTATGCCACCTAATGAAGTGCGTTCAGAAGCAATCCGAATGAAGGATGCCCTCGCTAAATGAGAAGTTGGAAAGCGCCTAGATAAGGGGAAAGGGAAAGAACTTGTAATGGGTAGTAAGACGAACTCTGATAAGCCTAATCAGGAAGAAGTTAGAAGTAGTTTTTTCGCTACAATGGGGGAAATAGGACAGGTGTTAGGTAACAAAGGTTGTGTACTAGTTTTAGTATGTAAAGATTCTTGTGCTAACCCTGAAGATATCCCTCGGGATATTCCTATAGAAGTTGATTGTTTGTTGCAGGAATACAACGATGTCTTTCCAGGAGAGCTGCCGCAGGGATTGCCGCCGCTGCGTGGGATTGAAGATCAAATCGACTTCATACCTGGCGCATCTTTTCCAAATCGACCTGCCTACAAAGCAAATCCAGAGGAAACAAAGGAATTGCAGAAGCAGATCGACAAGCTTTTGGCTAACGATCAGGTAAGGGAATCACTTAGTCCTTGGGCTGTACCTGTAATTCTTGTCCCTAAGAAAGATAGTACATGGAGAATGTGTGTTGATTGTAGAGCTGTTAATAAGATAACAATCAAGTATAGGCATCCTATCCCTAGGCTTGATGACATGTTAGAGGACTTGTATGGCTCAACGATTTACACTAAAATAGATCTTACACAGGGCTATCATCAAATTCGCATGAGGGAGGGGGATGAATGGAAAACTGCTTTTAAAACTAAGTTTGGTTTGTATGAGTGGTTAGTAATGCCCTTCGGCCTAACAAATGCACCTAGTACTTTTATGCGATTAATGAATCATGCGCTTAGAAAGTTCATAGGGAAATTTGTTGTGGTTTATTTTGATGATATCTTGTCTATTCCAGAGACATGAAATCGCATGTAGAACATATTCGCTTGGTATTAATTGAATTACGTGCTAATAAATTGTATGCCAATGTGAAGAAATGTACTTTCTGTGTTGAGGAAGTTGTGTTTCTCGGTTTTGTGGTCTCTAAAGCTGGTGTCAAAGTTGACGACACCAAGGTGAAAGCCATTCGGGAGTGGCCTACACCAACCTCGGCCGCACAGGTAAGGTCTTTCCACGGTTTGGCTGGATTTTACCGACGGTTTGTGAAGGACTTTTCCACCAAAGCAGCACCTCTAAACGATTTGTGCAAGAAGAATGTTCCATTCGTGTGGGGGCAAGTTCAGGAAAATGCCTTTACGGTTCTTAAGCATGATCTCACTCATGCACCTGTTTTAGCATTACCTGATTTTGATAAAGTCTTTGAACTAATGTGTGATGCATCAGGTATAGGAATTGGCACAGTTTTAATGCAGGAAGGCAGGCCAATCGCCTATTTCAGTGAGAAGTTGAAGGGAGCTGCCTTAAATTATCCAACTTACGATAAGAAGCTCTATGCAGTGGTCCGTGCTTTCGAGACTTTGTCACATTATTTAATGGCCAAGGAATTTGTTGTTCACAGTGATCACGAGTCCCTTAAACACTTAAAGGGACAGAGTAAATTAAATAGACGTCACGCTAAATGGGTTAATTTTATTGAAACTTTTCCTTACATTATTAAATATAAGAAAGGGAAAGATAATTTGGTTGCTGACGCTCTATCTCGCAGGTATGAAATTTTGGCTTTTTTAGATCATTATTTGCTAGGATTTGCATATCTAAAAGATTTTTATGCTTCTGATAGTGATTTTGCTACTTTATATAAAGCATGTGAATCTGGTGCATTCCATAAGTACTATAGACATGATGGTTTCTTGTTTAGGGAACATAGGTTATGCATCCCTCGTAGTTCTACTAGGGAATTACTGGTTCGTGAAGCTCACAATGGGGGACTTATGGGTCATTTTGGTGTACATAAAACACTTGATGTGTTACAGGAACATTTTTATTGGCCTCATATGCGAAAAGATGTACAGCATGTTTGCACTCGTTGTATTAATTGTTTAAAAGCTAAATCTACATCTAAGCCTCATGGACTTTACACGCCTTTACCTATTCCTTCTTTACCTTGGACTGACATTTCAATGGATTTTATTCTAGGTCTTCCGAGGACGCAAAGAGGTAATGACTCCTTATTTGTCGTAGTCGATCGCTTTTCTAAGATGGCTCACTTTATTCCTTGCAGGAAATCAGATGATGCCAAACATGTTGCGGACTTGTTCTTTCAGGGGATAGTTCGGCTTCATGGTATTCCGCGCACTATTGTTTCTGATCGCGACGTCAAATTTCTGAGTTACTTTTGGAAGACTTTGTGGTCACGTCTCGGCACAAAACTACTGTTTTCGACTACAAGTCATCCCCAGACGGATGGTCAGACGGAAGTCACCAACCGCACCGTTGGTAATCTACTTCGGGCTTTAATACAGAAGAATCTCAAACGTTGGGAAGAAATCTTACCTGTTGCAGAGTTTGCCTACAACCGCACCAAGCACTTCTCAACAGGGTTCTGTCCATTCGAAGTTTCCTATGGCTTCACTCCTTTGACGGTTATGGATCGCATCCCTTTGCCGCTAAAGGAACAAGTTAATCTCGACGGCGCCCAGAAGGCTGAAACCGTGAAACGCCTGCATGCCAAGGTTCGGGCCAACCTTGAGAAAAATTAAGCCAGAGCCGCCGCCCATGCAAACCAACGGCGCAAGGCTGTGAACTTTGAACCAGGAGACTGGGTTTGGGTTCACATGAGGAAGGAACGATTCCCTGCTGCGAGGAGGACGAAACTCCATCCCCGGGGCGATGGGCCTTTTCAAATCGTGTCCAAGATGGGGCCTATTGCTTACAAGCTTAATTTACCAGGTGAGTATGGTGTTAGTACTTCATTTAATGTTACTGACTTGTCTCCATTTACTTATGAACAGGATGAAGATTTGAGGTCAAATCCTTTTCAACCGGGAGGGAATGATGAGGGCATCCCAAGTCCATCGACAAGTCCATAGACAAGTGAGTCAAGAGAAACTGAGGAGGTTCGGGTTCTACACCAAGGCCCAACGATGCTTCAGGATCCAAGTCCATATCAAAGGGATCCACTTGTAGATATCATTGGGCCAATGACCAGAAGCAGAGCAAAGAAGGTTCAAGAGACTCTCAACAACCTTGTACAAGCTTTCCGACAGGATGCTCAATTGATAGTAGAAGCCAACGCTTTGGAGAACAAAGCTGGAAAGGTTCAAATTGCAACTCTCCTTACAATTCTTGAAGAAGAGGCACAATTCCCCATTCCACAATGAAGAGAAGGCTGTTTCTTGAAGTTCTTGAAGACGCCGGAAGGTTCTTGGACTTTAAAAGAGACATTTCTTAAAGTTCTTGATTTTCTTGAAAATCTTGAATTTCATATTTTGCAGAATCTTGAAAATCTTGATTCCGGGAGGTTCCAGAAGATTCCGGAAGCTCCCTACACCATTCCATCATGCGCCATCAATAATTGGGCCGACCCAATCCATGGAGTCCATTCCACATCATCAAATCGGCCAGCCCACCAAGAAGCCCACACGCAAGGCCTAGTCCATTAGGGTTGCAAAATTAAGGGTTAGGGTTTGGGGGAAAATAAGGGTTTGTGCATGTTCCCTATTTTGCCCTTAGTTTATTAGTTTCCAAAAAGGATCCCTTCTTGATCTCCTTTTTGGAGTAGGATTTTCAATTCCTTTTCCTTCTTGTTTTTAACTTGTAATTTCGGCTGCCACTAAGATTAAAGGTGACCGAATTTTCCTTTTCTTTTACCATTACCTACTTCTTTCAGGTTTTGGTATTGTAAAGGAAATCAATCTCTTGATTGGTTTCCAATTCTAATTCTTTTCCTACTTCTTTTAGGGTAGAATTTTGGCTGCCCTTTGCCTTATAAATAGCTGCCGAAACTCCATAATAAAAGAGGTATTCAGATTTTAAAACTATTAGTTTGAGTACTCTCCCTTTATTGCTTATGTATTTTGCATGCTTGTAATTTACATATTGCATGAAACTTAGCTTAATTAGGTTATTTGCTCTACCTAATTAAAATCGCATGTTTCAACTCTTTTCTTACTTGGTTCGAATTCTTAAGAAAAGAAAATTCATCACAAATGAGTCCGACGCACATTTTCAAATCATGATCTAGCAATTCCCCATCGTCCTCAGTCCATGCTGGACCAGGCCATCATTTCCACAATTCCAAAATCCAGAAATGATTTCCAGCAATCATTCATTTCAAATGGCAAGATCATTGAGTATTCCATCTTTCAATCCAGCAGGCGAAATGCACAAATAGCAGCCGCAGCAAGAAACCATCAGCAAGCCAAAAATACATCCCCGAATCCAGCACACAAAGCTATTAATTTCCAGAACAAACTAATTATCCAGAAATTAATACCCAACTCAAAATTCCCAGCACATTCAGCAATTTTTTTGCAGCTGCAGAAGCAAGATCATTCTGCAAGCAAACCGAAAAAGCAGATGACAAAATCCATTTCCAGCACAGAAATTCCTGTGCCAAACTGTGGCATTTCCAGAATCCAACATCCCCAAAATCCAGCAACAGCATAATTTGAAGAACAGGGATATAATTCCAGTACACAACTCTAAAATCCATTCAGGACACAACCGAAACCTTCATTCACATTTCAGAGCATACAGCAGCAAAAACTATTAATTTCCAGAACAAAATCCAGAAAATTAACACCTAATTCAGCAGAGCTACAAAAATAAGAGTTACGAAATTAATACCTAATCCAGCACACATTATGTCCACAAGAGGCTTACCTTAACAGCAAAATGCGATCAAGCTGGAACAGCCAAGCAAAACGCAACAAAATCCAGATTCCGATCACAAAACAGAACACTCCCAAATCAGAGCATTCCCAATTCAGCACAAATCCAAATTAAGGTTCAAAATACTAACACCCAAAAGCAAGAAATTTGTAACGGAATTAAAGAAGCCTCAACTCATCCAACATCATCAAGGTTCAAAATACTAATAAGTCCCAAATATTTCCCAGAACAGCCAAGGAAACATTCAAACACACCCAAATTTTTCACATCCTTGTTCAGCCAAAGATAGCACAGAGCAAACTCTAACAGAACAAGCATTCATAATTCCCAAAAATCAGAAATTAAGTTCAAGCACATCAATCAAATTTCCAGCAACCTGAGCAAATCCACACCAAATCCTGGAGCAGACAAGGATAGTACATTCCAGTCCCCCTCAAACAGAATAGCTCCAGCAGTCAAACCCCAAACAAACTTAAATTTTTAGCTCTTAAATTCCAGAAGAAAGTTAAGCGCATAAAATTCAGCCTCTCCAATTCTCCAATTAATTCCATTCAGCACATCCATTCCGAATTTCACAAGAATTCAGCACACAAAATTTCAGCACATACATTTCCAAAGAAAATTCTGCGCCAAAAATTCAGTCTACCTATTCGATGCCAGTCGGCACTTAATTTCCAGAATTTCAAAAGTTTCTAGCACACGAACTAGAAAACTAATTCCGGAAATCCCAGTTTCAAATACATTTCCAGAAAACAGAAAAGCTAAATTCATCAGTCCATTTTCCAGCAATCAGCAAAACAGAGCAAGCCAAATTTTCCCGGAACAGCCAAGGAAAATTTCCAGCATACCCGAATCAATAATAATTCATAGCACAGCAGTAATCCAACAGTTAAGCAAAAAATTTCCAGAATCAGAAATTAATCAACTTTCGCCATTCAAATCCTAACAAAAGGCCAACGATAGAACTTACCATGGCCAAAATTCTAGCACCAATCTGTGAACCCAAACAGCAACCGAAAGCCATTCCAGCAGTAAGAAATGCCTTCAGACCTTCAAACTCATAGAGTTAGCTGGGTGAGTTAGCTCGCTGAGTTCACACGGTGGTGACCCAGCCAAATCTACTCTCCCGGAGCTCTTTCCCGGCTAGTGACCGGGTTACCCAAGTCCCAGAAACCTACCCGTAATTAGCCCGATGCAGACCAGATTGTCAGCCTCAGACCCGATGCAGACCCCGGAAAACCCACAGTCGTCTTTGCCAAATCTCAGCATCAATGCTTCGATTGCCATCAAGCCCACAGCTTCAATGTCTCTTCGCAGCGCTCCGACGATTCCTTCCCGTAGCTTCTTTCCACGGTCAACTGAAACCCACAACATTCCTCCCAAAACGGAAACGCAAGGGAGAACTCTTTGCAGAAATCAATCGGTGAAGATTATCCAAATAGCCCGATGCAAACCCGTTTTGAGACCCAAATCTTCAATGCTTGTAATCGGAAAACCCAATCAGAGCATATCAGAAGACCCGTTTCCAACCCGTTTCCCCATCTAGGCTTCTCGACGCCTTATAACGACCAAAAACCCACTACCCGCTTCAGACCCGAATATCCACATTGCAGACCCGCTACTGACCCGAGAATTGACCTACCCGGTAACAATGCGCCGTCTTCGCAAATTTGAGGGCATCACGGCTGAAGTTCCATCTTCAAGCAGTCAAACTTGCCGGTGCAAAAATCGGTGAAGGAAGCAAGTCTTCACCTTTTCTGGCCCCGATTTATAAACCCACTTGAAAGAGGTTAATTCACTCAAATATATGAGGATGAAACAACAATCGGTAGAACCGATAAGAGAGCAAACCGAAAATGAATACCATCCAAATCGGTAAATCCAATCAGATTTGGTTGAACGAAACTCTCAAAAATCAAAGAGTTCATAAACCCAAATTTTCCAAATATTCAGAATTGTCCGAACAGACAATCCACCTACACCCTATGAGAACAAGATTAAGATTCAATTAAGAACCTCAAACCTGAATCAATCGGATATAGAAGCAACAATCATCGAAGAAGAACTCGTGTGGGCGCTAGAAATTTTCTCCCCGAAGGGAGAAAACTCCTAGAGAGCATTCCGCTCAAAACCCAACACTACTGAGAGCTCTTTCGTCGGGCCATGCTTCATTTGACATACAATGGAGGCAGTCAATCAGATGGGTCGGTCGGCGACACCAGGCTTCGTCTTCCACGGTTTAGGCTTGGAGACGGCGGTGCTGAATGCGAGAATCGGTCGCCGGAGCTCTGCGGTTTTCGCGGTACTCCCTCTGCGGGGGTTTTTTTTTTTTCCAAATTTACGACGAAGACCCTTTAGATATATATATTCCCTTTTTTTTAAAACGTCTATCTACAAAATTGCATTTGACGAATGCAACTTTCATCTTCCTTCCGTGAAGTTCAAAATTTCCGTCAACTAAATGGAAAAAATTAACAGCAAAAAAAAATTTAAACGTTGCATTTGAAGAATGCAACTACTACATTTTAAATTAATATCTACCATTTACAAAATTGACTAGTGCAAATATAAAGTTGCATTTGGTAAATGCAACTTTATCTGTAGAGTTGCATTTCATGAATGCAACTACCCTATTTTTTTCCACTGCCCAAAAACCATCCCATTTTTTTCCACCTTTTCTATTTCCATCACACTTTGGGATTTTTCTCGCATTCGATGTGCATGCATGAACTTGTAGGTGCGTGTGCAATGTGCGATGAACTTGTAGGAATTAGCATGAATAGAACTTCTAAGCACCACACGATTCATCTTCCATTGAGGACATAACATTTGGAAAAATAAATAATATATGATCACATCACATTAAAAAGTAAAATTTGAATTCTAGTATGGGGAAAAAAGAAAAACATAAAGCAAACCAAACTTGCAATGGAATTAAAAATGTTGTAAAAGGAATACATGAAGAAGGAGGAAAATTAGAAACTAGTATCTAAAAATGTTAAATAATTTTTTTAAATGGCTGTTTTATTTAAATTTGGTCTTCAAAATGCTTGGAATGCTACTAAAAGATAATAGCTCTTTTTAAACAATCTCTCTCATCTTAGGAATGTTAAGGATGTGACAGAGAATGTATGATTTGGAGTAATTGGTGCATTTTCTCAATGGAAGAGATGGCCTGTGAGGTTCCAGATTTTTCAGTGAGTAAATTTTACCCTATGAAGAGTAGAACAATAATTTTGACCCTTTAACTTTCATGGCTGTGTGAATCGTATTTGTTTGAATGAAATTTTGTTGAATGATTGTGTAAAGATGTGCTACTTGTATGAATTAATTAGTTAGTTGGGTGTTAAAGTAATATCAAGTTAAAGATCGCGCAAAGATCGCCCAAAAGAACCACGTGAAAGAACCTGAAAAAATCACGTGAATGAATGTGTTCGTTTAGAAAAGATCACTACCTACAACAGTAGTGTCGACTCGCAACCTGGATCGCAATATAGCGAATCGCAGGAGCCGTTGCACGCTACTAAGCAATCTTCGAACATAATTTTGGGAAGTTCAGATTTCTCATTTTTTTGATTGATTCTCAAAAAAAACTTGCCTTTTTATATGATTATTTACTTACCTAAACTAAAAGACAAGAATTCTCAGCTATTCTAGCCTCATAAATACATAAGTTTGACTTTTAGATGATTTCTAGTCCTACGCAAGTATTGTAGACAAAACTTTCAACTGAAAGTTAGGGAGGAAAACGAGGAATATTTCGTGTATTTAGTAGCTTGCTATTGGTCCTTGAGCTTTGGAGTAATTCATTTTGATTAATTGAACTTGAATCATCCATGATTTCATGAAAGTTTCCGGCATGCATGTAGATTCTGAAAGAATGTATCGATTGATGATTTACCATGAGAATGATTACAAGTATTTATAATACAAGAACATAATGAAAATGTAATTATAACAGCTTTTGACAAGGTATATAGGGGAAGAACTAACAAACTAATATAATCTCCTAACTAAGAGCTGCAGAGAATTAGATATAACAAACTAAGATATATGATAAGATTAAATTTGATTTGTATCTTTACCATGCCCCTACAAGATGGATGACCGGTTAGAGAGACCAATCTTGGATGTTAAAGTTTCAAGACGAGAACGCACAAGTGGTTTTGTAAGAAAGTCCGCAAGTTGATCAACCGTTGGGACATGTTTTACCCGTAAAGTGTTATTTTGGACTTGCTCTCGAATGAAGTAGTAGGCGAGAGCAAGATGCTTCATTCTAAAGTGGAACACCGGATTGGCACTAAGATAAGTGGCACCTAAATTGTCACAATATATGATTGGAGTGTGAGGGATCTGAATACGAAGCTCACAAAGAAGATTTTGAACCCACATTAGTACGGCAATGGTGGAGGCAACAACTTTGCACTCAGCTTCTGTAGACAATTGCGCAAGGGACTTTTGTTTCTTAGAGCTCCAAGAAATTGAATTGCAACCAAGGAAAATGATATGACCCATAGTGAAGGTGTAGTCATCCTTATTCCTAGCCCCATCAGCATAAAAAAAGGCATGAAGCTCAATTGGCGAATCACGAAAGAGTGTAATTCCCTTATCTAGACAGCCACACAAGTAGCGAAGAAGCCTTTTTAGAGCAGCCCAATGTGCACATCTTGGCTTGTTCATGAACTGAGATAGCTTGTTAATTACATATGCAACATCAGGCCTAGTGAGAGTGAGATATTGTAGGCTATCAACACTGCTCTATAATCAATAGGGGTATCAAGCAACTCCCTAGAGATGAGAGTTAATGCATAATTGACCACCATAGGTGTCGAGACCGGGTTAGCATTAAGCATATTCATGCGCTTGAGGAGATCCACCATGTATTTCTTTTGGCTCAGAAAAGACCATTGGATTTAGGATGGACTTCTACTCCCAAGAAGTAAGATAGTGAGCCAAGATATTTCAAAGTGAACTTGTGAGCCAAGCTTGTTATGGAAACATCAATATTAGTAGCATTAGGTCCAGTAACAATGATATCATCCACATACACAATCAAATAGATAGGAGATTGGGAGTGATCAGAAATGAAGAGGGAAGCATCAGAGATGGTGCGCTTGAAGCCTGAACTCAAAAGAAAATTAGTGAGTTCAGTGTACCATTTGCGAGGTGCTTGTTTGAGCCCATAGTTGGCCTTACGAAGCTTGCAAATATGAGTCGGAAAAAATGAATTAAAAAACCCGGGAGGTTGCGACATATGCACTTCTTCATGAAGAGTGCCATGAAGAAATGCATTATTTATGTCAAGCTGGCGGATTTGCCAATTTTTAGTAACTGTAAGATTGAGAAGGATACGAATGGTGGCTGGTTTGACAACTGGACTAAAGGTCTCGGTGTAGTTAATACCGGGCCACTGTGGAAAGCATTTGGCAACAAGTTTATCACGATATCTATCAATATTCCCATCAGGTCTATATTTGATGCGAAACGCTCATTTGTATTTGACAAGATTTATGTTTTAAGCTGGTGGAACTAAATCCCATGTGCCAAGTTGGTGCAAGGCTGTGATCTCATCAAGCATAGGTTGACGCCACATCAGATCTTTGAGAGCTTCAGTAGCGGTAAGGGGTCGATTGGTTTAGATTGAAGGGTACTGTGGAGGTCCATTTTTTGGATTGGTTTAAAAATATTATGCCTTGTATGAGTGACAACACCAAGTCGGGGGATGGTTTGTGGCGTTTGTTGGGCCTGGGTTGGGGTGTTGGTTGGGGCCTTGGTTGTGTTATTTCCATGAGGCTGGGTTGTGGCATGTGTTGGGCGATGGTTGTGGCATTTCCTGGGGGCTAGGTTATGGCGTTTCTTAAGAGGAGGTTGGGGAATTGATTAGGTCGAGATGAGGATTGAGGGTGGTTGAAGGAGACAACGGGTTTTGGAGCTGGTTGGCCCTAAGCGTTGGATGGGAAAGAGAGGTATTTGATGCAGGCAGAATAGGCAGTTGAAGTGGGCACCATAAATCTGGGCTAGGCGGAGGAGATGGAATAATTTGGGCTGTGAGTTTGGCATAGGGAAACTCAGTTTCTACAAACCTTACATGCATGGAGGTGTAAACTTTATGAGTAGTAGGATCAATATAGTAATAGGCACTTTGGGTTGGCGAATATCCAAGGCACAGACTTGGGGTCCAATTTGTGAGAAGAATATGGACGTAACGATGGATAGCATAAGTATCCAAAGCTATGGAGTTTGAGATAATTTGGCAGTGAATTGAAATGAGATTGATAAGGGGAGAGGCTGGAAAGTGATGGCGTAATGAGCCTATTTATGAGATAGGCAGTAGTGCTAAAAGCATAGTGTGATACCCCAGATCCACCACCATGCATACAAGGGGTTGGCTTCACCAAATGCTTGCCTGGTTCGCATCAGGACTCAGAACGGGAAGATCATGATAATAAAATTTTTTCATTTATTATAATAAAGTAAAACTTACACATCCTTATAGTACATGAGTTATTAGAGTATGAGTGCATCTAAACAATCCCGTCTTCTAACCGTATCCAAAATTTCCAAACTTTGGGTGATCCTAGTGAGCATAATCATCTTCGTACCAAAGATCTACAATAAAATTTTGAAAACAGAAAACAAAAAAATAGGAAAATGGAATGAGCCCTTGCCCAGTGAGAGTTTACCATTTTTCCAAACATTTACCGAGTTGCAAATATTACCCATGCATACAATCAGGCATATCCCAACATATAGCATTCATGACTCATTCAGGATTTAGAGAACATATAAGGAGGATATGAGGCGTTCGCCAACGTTCTATGTGAACGATGAACGACAGACCAGCTTACCTCAGAGAATGAGAGGCGTTCGCCAGCGTATGCTAAACTACAGACCAACTCATCTCAACTGAAATATAATAAAGAGGAGGAGAGGCATTCGCCAACATTCTATGTGAATGATGAACGACAAAGCAGCTCTTCTCAGAGAATGAGAGGCGTTCGCTAGCATATGCTAAACGATAGACCAACTTATCTCAACTGAAATATATCGTCAGCCAACTCCCAATAACTTATACTGATATGGGCCCCAATGTTCTAGGCTGATTTTGAAATCAAGAACGCAAATGATCCAGACGACCAAGCCCGATGCTGGCTCACGTGACCAAATCGCAATACAAATAATGGATCCAACATGACTTATGCTCAAATAACTGATTCAGTGCACAAACGAACATACAACTAAAACATAACATGTATATATGTATTCCAGCTGGTAAGTAAACACAACTGGCAGTTGAAAAATCAAAAAACATTTCAAGCATTTTTAACGAACATTTAAAAATATGCCGCAAAACAAGGTTCAGTGCAGTTCAATTATTAATTGCATTAAAACGAAATCTATTTTCAGTGATAAACTCACCTTGGTCCGAAGATCTAGCTCACGTAATACCTATCTAACTGATCTGCATATATTTCAAGTTCCGGCAATTCAGTACTATTTCTAACTAATAGAATTCTAATTTCTAACTTATTCTGAAATTTAAAACTAATAAGGGCATAACGGTAATTTACCTATTTTTCTGTTTAAAAAATATATATATCTAGAAAATAAGTATTCTAAAAATTATCTATCCGGAAAATAACTATAAAAACGTAATAGTTATAACTTTAAAGAAAATATAATCATTATGCCGTAAAACTAAAATTTAAAGAATTTCGAAACATTATTTCTACGTTACTTCATAAATAGTCCAAAATTGGACATAACGTATATAATTTATAACTTAAGAAAATACAAGTGTAAAAATCCTTAAAATACTCGTTAAAATAATTTTAACAAGATTTTATAAAAGGATTTATAAGAAAATAATAAAAAGATAACGAATTTGAGGAAAAATCAATTTTCCTTCTTTGGATCAATTTTACCCGATGGTAAATCGGTTAAAACCGATGAAAAATTCTCAGAAAACACTGGATCGGTTTTTCCTGATTTTCGATTGGTTACAACCGGTCCAGTATTTACAAAATAGTTCCTGACAATTTTTAAATTTCTAAAATTGCGAAAACTATTTTTCCAATCAGTTTTACCAGTTCAAAAACGGGTATAACCGATTGTTTCTGGGCTAGGATCCATTTTAGCCAATTCTGAATTGGTAAAAACCGATACTTGCCCATATTTCATGTTCTTCATCCAAGCTTCGGGTTTTCCAAAAAAAGTGTACCTAAACTCATTTTTCTTCGATTCTTTCTGCCAAAAACTATTTCTACAACACTCCCAGAACATGTTAAACATTTCAAAATATTTTTCTAACGTTCAAAATTCCAAGAATAAATTAAATTCTAAGAAAACCTTATAAACTCTAAAAATCTAACTTTTGCATTATAATTGCACTTCCTAACGTAAAATTCTTACCTCTTTTGATTCCTTATGCTTCCTAGATAAATTCCCTTCGATTGGATTGAAGTTTCCTCGTTCAAACCTTGCTCCTTCTTCTCCTTCCATGCTTTTCCTCCTATTTCTAAGTTTAGAGAAATTTCTTCAAGGTTTTGGTATGGAAATTGCAGAAATGGAGTTTCGAAAGGAAGGAAGGGGGTTTTTATAGAGGTAGAAGTCCTCTAAGACTAAAGCAAGAGGTTAAAAGACTTCCATGCCCGTGGTTTGGGTGACAAGTCTTAAATTTTATCTTCTGGCAACAAATCGGTTTTCCCGATTGGGGAATCATTACAACCGATTACAATTAGTTTTACCTAACTGAAAATAGGTTAAAACCGATCAAATATGCGGTGAAACATTTTTTTATTACTTTACCAATTGGTTTTACCGATTAGTTAAAAGGCCAAAACCGTTTCAGTAAATTCTATCTGTAATGAATCGGTTTTACCCAATTAGGAATCGGTTAAAACCGATTCCATGAATTCTTATCCGATGGCCAATCGGTTTTCCCTTTTTCCAAATGGTTAAAACCGTTTATAGACGGTGAGAAACTTCCATTTTTACTGTTCAAAGTGGTGCAATCATTTTACCCAATTTGAGAGTGGGAAAAACCAAATTTTCTATTATTTTTCCTTTATTTTCTAATTTTTTTTATCTTCTAATTCCTATTTCCAAAAATTCTGTAAATCCTTAAATCCTAGTTTTCTTAAACACATATCATAACATGAATTCTAGAATTAAAGTTATCAACTAACTCACATAATTAAAGATTTGAAATAAAGAAATTTCTTTTGAAATAAAAGATCCGAGGACTTTTATAAAATTTTCTCAAAGAAATAATTCTGAATGAAAATTCTTCTAAATGGAATTCTTATAAATAATCATAAAATATTTATAACCACCTTAATATATTTTTGAGGTGAATTTTAAAATATTAAAATTCTACGGGATTCCACACATAGGACCAAAATAGAAGTGGTAATTTTGCATGAGCTAAGAGAGCGAGTCCCATTTCAACAATATGGTGATGTCTTTTTTTAAGTAAAGCCATTATGTTTAGAAGTGTGCCGAGGAGGTGTGAGATGAGAGACTCTAGTACTAGTGAGATAGGATGGTAAGGCTTGATATTGTCCCCCATTGTCAGAGTAAAGAACTTTGATGTTTTTCCCAAAATATTTTTTCATCAGAGCTTTGAACCTAGTGAACAACTGTTTGGTGTCCGATTTATTCTTTAGAGGATAGATCCAAATATATTTTGTAAAATGGTCTCCAAAAATGATATAATATTTGAAACCATCAATAGAATAAATAGGAAATATCCATAAATCAGTATAAAGAAGGTCAAGTGGATTTTGAGAATTCAAAGTTGATTTACTAAAAGGGAGCTTGTGGCTCTTATTACATTGACAAGCATTGAAGTTGAACGAAAAATCACTGGAGATATTTAGCTTACAGGTGGATGCTAATCTCTTAAAAATGGACAGTGATGGATGACCAAGGTGATGATGCCAATCAATAACAGAAGTTGTAAAGGTGGACAATGCTAAGATGGGTGCAAGAGAGGTAGGCCATTCATATATGCCATGCCTAGTTGGTCCTGTGAGAAGAGGTGCCGCTGTAAGCTGATTCTTCACAACAAATGAATCGGAAGAAAATTCAGTGAGAAGATTATTTTCCAAGCAAAGTTAGGAAATAGAGATGATATTACATTTCATAGAGGGTTTATATAAAACATTAGATGATGAAAGAGATTTAGACGGGAAGTAGGAAAGGAAGTTTAACCAGTGTGAGAAATAGGGACCCTTGTGCTATCGCCGATGAAAATTTCTTTTGTGCCTTCGTAAGGGGGGTAGTTCAAGGCTAAGTTGGAGAGCTCATAAGTGACATTATGGGTGGCGCCGGTGTCAAGTAGTCACGGAGAGGAAGAGGGTTCTATGGAGGCAGTAGGTACATAACCTTGTGGATTGGTATGGGAGGGGGTAGGACGCAGTGGGGGACGGATGGCAGGATGTTTTTCCTGGAAGATAGGACATTGATGAAGGGAATGGCCTTTGGTGTGGCACCATTGGCCTTTACCAAGGTAATGATGGGGACTGTTGTTGGTGGTTAGTTTAATGTTGGCGTTGATAGAGGTGGTGGTGTTGGACCTGAAGTTGGTGTTGGGGCGGATGTTTGTGCTGGGTTGTTGATTATAAGTGAATCGAGTGTTGGTTGGATGGGCAGAAGCGGGAAAGGAAGATAAGATAGGTGCAGATTTTATTAACAGATCACAATTTAACAATTTTTCATGAAGCTCATCAAAAGGAATTGGTGTATCACGAGCATGAGCAGTGTCAATAACTCCTTGGAATGTGGAGTCAAGACTGTAGAGGACTTTGTGAATGATGTCCTTTAGATTGATTAGGTTACCAAGCAAGGCCAACTGATCAGTATTAGCCTTAATAGCATGCATGTACTTAGTGATAGATTGAGGGCCTTTGGTGATGGTTTTGAGTGTGGCTTTGAGTTGCTTGATGTGTCCACGAGTTGGTTTGGCATAGATGTTTACAAGGATCTTCCAAACATCTTCTGAAGTTTGAGAGCGAGAGATGAGAGGAACAATCATGGGATCCAAGGTACCAACCATAGCACCAAAGAGAAGGTTGTCTTGGCGTACCCAAGTGAGATTGGGTTGGGTGTGGAACTGGATTCTGCTGAGATGGTAGGAGAAGGTAAGGGATATGTACCATCAAGAAATTTGAAGAGACCATAACCAATAAGTGTGTCTTTTATTTGAAGCTTCCATGAGAGATAGTTTGCTGAGGTAAGCTTAAGAATGTTGGGTAAGGAAACGACGATGAGCGGAGCTTGTGGATCAGCGTCGTTTTGAGTAGTGTAGGAAGATTGATTAGCTATAATTGTTTCAGGCTTAGAGAAGGAGATGTTTTTGGTTGGATCAACCTCTCTGATACCATGAAAGAATGTATCGATTGATGATTTACAATGAGAATGATTACAAGTATTTATAATACAAGAACAGAATGAAAATCTAATCCTAATAGTCTTTGACTAGGTATATACGGGAAGAACTAACAAACTGATAATCTTGTAACTAAGAGCTGCATAGAATTAGATTCAACAAACTAAGATATATGATAGGATTAAATCTTATATGTATCTTTAGCAGATTCAACTTCAATTATATTCCTTCAAAGTCAATGGTGAAAGACTGCTCATCAAATCCCTATTGATTGCGTTGAGTGGAAAGATGATGTGATCATTGTTGATTAATGAGTATTCATGGTTGAAAACTTCTGACATCGAGCAAACAACCTACTAGGATTGAATGTTTATTAGTTGACTCGGTTTAGCAGTAGGCTAAACCCGTGCCCCAAATACATAGGACCCACTATAATAAAAGGTCAAACACAGCTGATGGGTAAGATCATCGGGTAAGAACAAGTCAAACCCTACCCACTCACCCCCCTCATCCCACTACCCGCAGGTCTAGGGGGCATGATCACCACTATTCCTCGATTCTCTCCACTATCTTCCTGTTCCTTGACTATAAATATTGAACCCATGCACCATTGTCAGGTACATTTGACACACTCTTGCCAGCACACTATACAATTACTCCTATCTATACTAACTTGGGCTTCAAAGTCTAATAAAGGAGGTCCTCCCCCACCATTATAGGCACCCCTTATAGCCGCCTCTGGCGAACAACCTGGGGCTGGACGAACAAAGTGTTCCTTATCAATTGGCACCGTGTGTGCGGGATCCGTTCTCTAAAACTCACTTTTTTTATACTTGGGTTGTCATCCCTCAAGAAATTCATTATAACATTGTATGTACAAAAGGCTCCTCGGTTTTTTTCTTCTCAAGAGAGATCTGGCTTGTACCAAAAGCTCTCTCAATCCTGATCATAAAGCCATCATTGGCTGCGTCAATTAAGGAATTCCAAAATTTTGTTCCATTTTAGGTGCTTCTAGGGCTGTCGGCTTTACTGTAATCCAAACCCAAACAAATAAAATTGTGTTCGGTTTTGCTTCTTCCCTGCTCTCACGGGTTGGCTTTAACCCAAATCAGAATATTCATAAATTTGATGCTATCACAAAAATACCCCTCAACTGTAATAATGTATTCAGCCGTGCCTTCAGTTTCTACAGAAATAGAGGCTTAGCTTTTGATCTAGTTTTTTGGGAGTGAGGTGTGGTCTCGCTTCCTTGCTGCCCCAAGTTTGTTAATGTTTTAGCTGACAATGGTGCACTCCCAGCTTTGTCGTTGCCCAGTGACCTCCAGCAACGCACAACCGAGTCATTCATCTGCCCCTCTCAGTGGCATATAATAACCCCGTGGTTTCCTACCTCGGTATTACTCCGACACACCCGGCACTCGTCGGCGTCGCAATTGGAAGGAGAACCTGGGCTATTGTCCAAGACCCAATAGCTTAGGGGCTCAATATTTTATAAAACTTTTTATATATATAGTATAATTTTTATTATAATTCTTAATTCTAGGCCTCTATATATGTGTGTGTGTGCGCGCGCGCGCGTGTAATAGGGACTCATTGGATGGGTAATGAAAAAGGAAAAATGGACATTGAAGAGGCCCACTTTAGGGTCATCTTTCATGATTATAAAAAATTTAAGAAAATAAAAATAAAATAAAATCCAATTCAATTTCTTCAGTTTAAAGTATATTTAGGGCCTTTTTTTATTTATTTTGCCCAGGGGCCTCGTATGTTTGAGGATCGGCACTGTCGTAACCTTCACGGTTGCCTTCATGCTGTGCGACCTCCATCGCTGCCCAGCGCGGCTTCAACTATGCCACCATTAACCAATGACCTTGAAGGTCGCCCTGACACCACCCCTAGTGCCCGCCGATCGTAAGAGCCAGGTGCTCGGCCTAGAACGCTGAAAGCATTGCCCTGTCGCGGCCTCCAGGCTTGTTTAGCGTGACTCCTGAGCTAGCCACAAAGGTTTAAAAGGTGTGTCATGCAACCTCTTGCTCCCTCCATCTCCAGCTAGCAACCCTTAGCTCTACTTTGGCGACCTCTAATGGTCCCCCAACAATGACCCCCTGGTCTCCATCTGCAACTTCCGGCTGTTTCTCCGACGCTTACTAATCCCACATCGCCCCAGCAGCGACTCAGTTCTATGCTTTACTCCCAACAGCGAGCTACTTCTTTCAGATAAACCAGTAAGAGAAGCCCACCAAGGTTGCTTGGAATGTTAGTACGTCGAGCCCACCAGTTCCCTCACCATAAATTATTCATTAAGCTTTGGATGCAAGGTGTAGGGTTTGCAAGTTACAAAATTGAATCTGCCTCAAAAAAACAATATTGGCAACTATCCCTATAGTACAAATCCAAGCCTTGAGTAAATGCTAAGCAAAGGCTTGCCTTGTCCTCTAAACCAAGCTTTGTAGCCAAGCATTTTTTTGATTTCAGCTTACATTTTATCATAAATACTTTTTGGCCAGCAAGATGAGGGTCCCGCCTATTTTCATTCTGTATTTGCCCCATTGACAGTGAAAATTCACATAAGCAACCCGTGTAAATAAACCTGTCTACTTTCTCCGTCTCTTTCTTTCTTTTCTGTTTCTTCTTCAACGTCCTCTCCTTTCTACCTCTACATTTTTTTTTTCCTTCTCTCTCTACTCCTTCTGCTTCTCTTTCTTCTTCTCTTTGCTTTCCTCCAGTGCACTGGAGGAGCTTTTAGTACTCTTGACAGTTTTAGTCTCCGTTGCAGCCAGGTTGAGATACAGAGCTGACCCTAGCCCTGTGCAATATATAGGAGCAATTGCATAGGGCCCTCAAGTAGTTTTGAGGGCTCCTAATTTTTGAATTTTTTTTATAAGTAAAAGAACTTATTTTTTTGCTCCCATTTTTATATTTTCACATTAAAATTTTGAAATTATCAAAGTTTAGCTTCATCAAATATACATATTTTTATTTTAAAGGCCCAATTTTTACATTACAAAAACTTGTATAGCATGCCTTGCTGAATCAACGCGCATTTTTTTAAAATTTTTTACAAATATAGGGTACTTTTCTTTTTATGATGTGACTATTGAATTTAATCTTAAAAGTATCTCGTGTAGCCTCACATAGTGTATCACTTATAGCACGCATCTTATGTATCGAGTTTTGTTGCTAATTTATCATCTGTCTTTAAAAATAAAGATCGCTTGTAGTGGAAAAAAATGTATTAGTTGTTATTTTGTATCATTTGTTTATGAAAAAGGATCATATCTCTTGTAGTGAAATAAAAGTATCAATTTTAAGGGTTGAATTATAAAAGTCAAAAGACTCGCAAAAGTAATTAAAGGGGGCAAGACTACTTTACCACGGACTGTGCTGATGTCAGCAATGACGTAGGGCGGCGGACTTCAATTATCACGGACCTCAATGGCAGACTCAAGTTCAATTCAATTATTCACTCCTATAAACGACGAAGACCACTCCATTACAAGATCATAAAAAATTCAGCCTTGTAATCTTTATCTTAGAAGATCCTCTCCAAATCCATTGTAATCCATTCTCTCAAAAATTGTAATCTTTTCTTTTACTCAATTCATGGTACACTTTACTCAATTCTTATCCCGCCTTCCTTTACTCTCTCCTGGTTTTGTTTTGATATCAGAGCCATTACTCAAAGATTTTCATAAACAGTTTTAAAATTTTAGAATTTACAAACACTATGGTAGGTTCATACTGCACTAAGTCTGCATACATCCTAGCATTGGTAAGCTGTGAGACTGTTGGTAAGCCTTGAGTGGTGTTCCCGGCAGGTGTTCCCGAGTTCCCGGTAGCTGTCTGCATTCATACTGCATCATGCATCTGCATTAGTCAAGTAAATTTTAAAATGACAAACAGTATTAGAAGATTTTTGTTTGGTGACTCAAGTTCCAGTTCATCCAGGAACAGTTCCGTTTTACAAAGTCATGAAATTCAATTAGGTATTCCAATTAGTCAAATTTTACCTGCTCAATCATTTAGATCTATTTATCATATAGGTGTGCTTGAATTTTCGAAAGCTTATTCAATTAAACTACATGAAGAAGTTCTTCCATTACATGAACGAAAAACTACAGTTCCTTTACTTTCAAGAATGGCAATCTTCAATTATCTAGATCAAGGATTTAATTATATGCACTTTGGTTTGATTCAAGTAGCTATTCATCCATTATTAAGAAAAGGAATTAATTGTCCACTTTTTCTTGCAATATGTGATGATAGATTAATCAATTATAATGATTCACTGTTAGCTATGATTCAAACTAATGCCTGTAATGGCACAATAAGGGTAAATTGTACTCCAGATTACTCCGTATGCCTAATGGATCCAAAAATAATGAAGAGACTAATTTTAGATATTTATTTAGATCAGAGTAAAATTGAACAAGAATCAATTAATTTTGCACTTGTTTATCGCATTTACTTCAAACTAATGAAATCAATTATTCCATCTGCACTAAGACTTCCAAGATCTAACCAAAATCAGTCAGTCTTTGTGACTACAAACTCAGACAGAACATTGACAAGGAATCAAACTCCTTAGCTATTGACTTGGGATCAAATAACAATCCCACAGGAATTCATTATTGACAGACCAGAACCTAAACAAGAACCAATTGAACAAACAAGACCAGCGACAATTGAAGAATACTCAGATAATCAATTTTTAGTTCGTTTTCCTTCTAACTTTTCATCTTATGTTTCTTTAAGTTCTTACAGGTCAGCTTCTCTCAGATCTTTTCCTAGTGAAGTAGATCTTCCAAGTTCATCTAGAGCTCCTCCCAGGTACTCATTCTCAGGACGGTCAAGGTATTCCTTTTCTGATCCTTCTACTAGTACTCAGGATCCTACTCTTAGTCATCAAGATACTCAACTTAGATTTAAAGTTCCTATGCCAGATATAGTTCCACCTAGGCCTCCATCACCAGGGACTCCAACTCAATCTCAAATGAAGATGTCAGAAATTCTTGTTTTAAACAAAGAATTTAAAAAGTATAAAAGTTAAAAGACTCGCAAAAGTAATTAAAGAGGGCAAGACTACTTTAAACGAAACCAGGAGAGAGTAAAGGAAGGCGGAATAAGAATTGAGTAAAGTGTACCTTGAATTGAGTAAAAGAAAAGATTACAATTTTTGAGAGAATGGATAACAATGGATTTGGAGAGGATATTCTAAGATAAAGATTACAAGGCTGAATTTTCGATGATCTTGTAATGGAGTGGTCTTCGTCTTTTATAGGAGTGAATAATTGAATTGAACTTGAGTCCGCCGTTGAGGTCTGTGATAATTGAAGTCCGCCATTTGGAGTCCGCCGCGCTACGTCATTGCTGACATCAACACAGTCGGTGGTAAAGTAGTCTTGCCCCCTTTAATTACTTTTGCGGGTCTTTTGACTTTTATACTCTTTTTTTTTTTTTACAACATTTCAAATGGGTCTTGTGCAAGAGAGCCACCAAAAGGGTCCTCTTCAGTAGAACTTGAGATACTGGTAGTTGGTTGAGCCATAACTTGAGTTTTTTCTGCTTCTTTCATCTGTTTAAACATTTTGTAGAACTGGGCAAATTCTTCATCTTCTTTTGTCTGTTTTGAAGTTTCTTGAGTTAGTTGTGGAGATACTTGAGTGGTTGCTGCAACTTTCTTTTCTTCTTTCTTTTCTGGAGTCTTCGTAACTACATTTTTTTGATAATGGAGCTTGTTTTGAAACATCTTGAAATGCTTTTCTGTACTGGGCACCTGCCTGCAAAAATTGAATGACTATTTCTGGGGAACAATTAGTAACATTAAAATTTTGCCACCACTTGACTCTGTAGTCTCTAATAAGTGAACAAGGCTTTTATGAATGAGTATTTTGAAGTTGGAAACTCCAGGCAAAAATCCAGGGAACTCTGAATTCTGCATGGAACATTAATGGAGTCTGAAATGAATTCTTAGTGTGTCGTGCAAAGGTCTGAAATCCTTTTTCTACAACTGGAGGATAGATTGGAGGAACTGGGCCGAAGTAATCCCACCCGTCATAAAACCAGTCAGGAAATTCAGGGGTAAAATTTGAGTGGTAACCAATAAACCATGAGTGATCAAATGACCGAAAATATAAAGTCTAAAACCAGGCATTTATATAATCAATGTAATTAAAAGTATCTGGGATGTAATTGATTGAAAATGAATGTCTCTCATGAATTGAGTTGAATTCTCTAGGCTGCATAATTTTCTTAATTACGAATTTTGAGTAAGAAATCTTTTGAGGATTAGTTTTATCAGGGACATGAGTGATATCAACTGAATCTGTATCTACCAAAATTAATTCATAGTAATTTTGAGTTTTAGTGGTATCATCAGATAACCACAGGCTGCTTGGAAGGAAAAGTCTGGAAGTAAAGTTTCTTAGAACTGAAATTTCTGGAGGTTTTAGCTAGAATATGGGTTTGAATAATATATTCTACCTTAGCTTTAATGAAATATGGAGAAGTAGTTTTTTGAACTTGAGGAGATGGAGATCTGACTGGAGTAGATTCTAACTTGGCTGAGGGAGTTTGAGCTGCGCTAATGTAAGTGAGTGGAGGAAAATCTGGAATTTGAGTACTTGGAGTAAGTGGTTTCGGAATGATTTCTTTTTTCATTTCGTAGTCTTTGACTGATCTTGGAGCTTGAGTTTGAGTATTTTGGGATACTGGAGTAGAAGTGGAAGCCTCTTGGGGTTTACCTCGTTCTCTAAACATGATTGCTACCTGTAAGGAATTCACGCGTGAGAAAGTCAGGCAGTGAATTAGAAGAGCCTTTAATAAATTCAATATCGAAATCAAACACTGATAAGATAGCTTGTCATCTTGCAAAAATTTGTTTTGAAACCAAAATTTTTACATCTTTTTGTAAAATCTCTTTTGCTGATTTGCAGTTAACTCTCAATAAGATCCTTTTATTGTATAAATCATCTTCAAATTTTGAAATGCATAAAACAATTGATAAAATCTCTTTTTTGACTGTAGAGTAGTTCTTTTGTGGTCCTAACCAGACACCTGAATGATATCGAACTAGTTCTGGATTATCATTCAATCGCTGCTTAAGTATTCCCCCATACCCTAGATCTGATGCATCTGTTTCTACTATCATGAATGCATGAGGATGCGGAATGCCTAGACATGGCAAAGTCAAAACCTTTTCTTTAATTTCTCTAACTATCTTAGTATGAGACTCAGTCCACACGGGTGGATCTTTCTGCAAACGCTGGAATAAAGGTGCACAAATCATTCTTAACTTAGGAAAGAAATCAGAGATATAATTGAGACATCCTAAAAATCGTTGTAACTGATTTTTATCCTTTAATTCATCTGGAAATTTTTTCGAAAATTCTAATGATCTTTGGATTGGTTTGATTTTTCCCAAATAAATCTCATGACCTTAAATCTAACTTTTGTTTGAAATAACTTCATTTTTGTTTCTGAAAGAACTAAACCATTTTTCTTAATAATATGAAAAACTACATTGAGATGCTTAAAATGTTGATCAATTGAGTTTGAAAATACCAAAATGTCATCAATATAGACAATTGTAAAATTTGAGTAATCATTGAAAATATCATTCATTATTCTTTGAAATTCTGAAGGAGCATTTTTTAAACCAAATGGTAAAACATTCCATTCATAATGGCCAAAAGGAACTGTAAATGCGGTTTTATACCTCTCTTTTTCTGCAATTTGAATTTTGCCAATATCTTGATTTTAAATCAAACTTAGAAAATATCTTAGCATCAAATAGCCTGTTAAGAAGATCTCTTTTGTTTGGAATTGGAGATCTAATCCATTGAAGTACCTTATTAAGAGGCTTATAATTGATTACAAGTCTTGGAACTCCTCTTTCTTTCTCATTTTGATTATTAACATAAAACGCTGGACAACTCCAACAAGACTGTGATTTTCTAATTAAATTCTTTTGCAAAAGGACTTGAATTTCTTTTTACATAATTCTAATAACTCAGAATTCATTTGAATTGGCCTAGCCTTGGTAGAAATCTATTTTTCATCAAAATCATTTTCATAAGGAAGACTTACAATATGCCTCTTACGGTCCCAAAAAGCATTTGGATGATCTGAACAAATATGAGTTTTAAACTTTTCTAGTAATAATTTTATTTTTTTCTTGAATATCTAATTTCTGCAACTGTTCTTCAATTCGAGAATAACTTAATTCTTCTTTTAAAAACATTATTGACTTCTTTTTTGATTGCAAAAGATGAATTTGCTTATAAATTGAGTTTGACTGTAATAAATCCATCTCAATTTGTTTTATTGGCTGAATAAATGGAAACCAGACTTTATTTCCCAAAATTTTTGTATAAATCCCGTCAGTAGTCTTTTTAAAAGGAGTAATTTGAAATAAAAATGGATTTCCTAAAATAACATCATAAGAAATATTTTCTAAAATTAAAAATGAATGTTTCATACAGTAATTGCCTTGACAAACAAAACCGTTTGGAAGTTCTTTTTTAATTTTCATAGGAGTACCATTTGCTGCAAGTAATTTTCTCAAGACTTTGATAAATAAGTGTTTGATATTATACCTAATCGGATGCAAGATTGATCAGCTCCGCTGTCAATCAAAGCTACCACAGTAGTAGAAAAGTCTCCAACACCTATTGTGACAAATCAGTACCATCTTTCTTTTTTAAAATTTTTTTATTGTCTTGAAAATCATTGTTTTTATATTTTCTAGAATATCTAGGTTTTTTATAATTACTTTTATATTTTCTAAATTTCCTATTTTCTTTTGAAGGAGCTTTTATACCTGTGATGCCGAAAGCTTGACAGAAAGAGCCCATCTCTCTGCGTTCCGAACCATACTTATTTTGTATCTTGAGATCCTGACACAGCAGTAGTCTTCTTTTTTGACAAAAAAAAATAGTTGACCAAAAGTAATATTAGAAAAATCAATATGATCTGTTCCAATTTCTTTTTGAAGACTTGTCATAATTCTTTGAGAAAATAAATTTGGTAATCTAGTAACAAAGTTTTCTTTCTAGAAAGCATAACCACAATCTGGTCGTCTCATGACTTGAGTTAAAAACATATTTTTATACCATTTAAAATCTTTCAAAGTTGGACAACGTAAATTAGTAAGAAAAACTTTTGAACTAGTCAACTCATATTTTGGATTTCCAATAAAATGAACTGAAATAGCATAAATAAGAAATTCACTACCATCCAAAACTTGAATGTATTCATCATTTTCATCTAACTGTTCTGTTATTAAGGATTGTTAATTTATCATCATTATTTAAAGCGTTATCCCACCATCCTTTTAATTGACCTGTAAAACCTGAAACTAAACAGAAAGCAATATGATTTTCATCAGCATTAGTCTTTGCTTTATAAGCCATTCGTGCCATATCCATTTCTTGTAGTGTATTGAGTATTTCATATTCAGATTTTGATTCAATATTCCATTCGTATAATGAACTACCATCGTAATGTTTTGCAATAAACTGAGATCTTTCTTCGAAAAGAATATCTGGAGGACTGGGACGAGGATAGTAATTCCTAGTTGGACCTGATTGCCATTTCCTATCATTGTTATTATACTTGTTTGATTTCCTATAGATCTTGTTGAGTTCTAATGGAACCTGACTATCGAACTGATTTTTTACAAGATTTATTTGATTTTCTACTTCTTCGCCGGAAGAGGATAAAGAATCTGAAGAACTAGAATAATCCTCTAAGTTTGGAGTTCCTTGTTCAAGAACTGTGATCTGTTTAGAGGAACTTGGTTCAGATGACTTAGGAATCTTTGGAACTAAAGAAAGTTTTTTCTCAAATTCTCGTGATAAAGTAGAAACTTGAAAAAATGGTTTTGCAATCTCAACTGGAAACTTTTCTTTTGGCTTTATAGTTTCTAATTTTGTAGAAATCAAATCAACTTGGTTTGCAATTGTATTTAAAATCTGATTAGTAATTGTTTTGTTGATAGACTTTTTTAAAATCATCAGAATCAATTTTTTCACTTTTTTCTCTACCTTGTTTAAATGGATGAGTAGTAACATTACCATCCATAGTTGAAATATTAAAAGCTGATAATGGTGGATGTATTGAAGTAACTATTTGCCCTGAAAGTAAATTCAATTTTTTATATAAATTAGTTTGAACTTCAAGAGTTGGAATTTCATTAAATTTTTTCAGCTTTTCTTTTTGCAAAAAATAATCTAACCATTTAAAGAAAGGAAAAATGAATTTTATTCTATCTACTTCTTTTACCCATTCTGAAATTAATTTATCTTGACATCTTTGAGCTAAATTTTCAAACCATAGTCTTTCTTGTTTGTGATTGTCATCATAAAAATTTTCTTTGAGTAAATCAAAATTTATTTTAAATTCTTTGTTTAAAACAAGAATTTCTGACATCTTCATTTGAGATTGAGTTGGAGACCCTGGTGATGGAGGCCTAGGTGGAACTATATCTGGCATAGGAATTTTAAATCTAAGTTGAGTATCTTGATGACTAAGAGTAGGATCCTGAGTACTAGTAGAAGGATTAGAAAAGGAATACCTTGACTGTCCTGAGAATGAGTACCTGGGAGGAGCTCTAGATGAACTTGGAAGATCTGGAAGATCTACTTCACTAGGAAAATATCTTAGAGAAGCTGACCTGTAAGAACTTGAAGAAACAGAAGATGAAAAGTTAGAAGGAAAATGAACTAAAAATTGATTATCTGAGTATTCTTCAATTGTCGCTGGT
Organism: Leptodermis oblonga; assembly: GCA_016801395.1. NCBI lineage: Eukaryota > Viridiplantae > Streptophyta > Magnoliopsida > Gentianales > Rubiaceae > Leptodermis > Leptodermis oblonga. The sequence goes on from CM028755.1 coordinate 28,245,218, forward strand.
CCTGTTTGTTCAATTGGTTCTTGTTTAGGTTCTGGTCTGTCAATAAGGAATTCCTGTGGGATTGTTATTTGATCCCAAGTCAATAGCTAAGGAGTTTGAGTCGTTGTCAATGTTCTGTCTGAGTTTGTAGTCACAAAGACATGACTGATTTCGGTCAGATCTTGGAAGTCTTAGTGCAGATGGAATAATTGATTTCATTAGTTTGAAGTAAATGTGATAAACAAGTGCAAAATTAATTGATTCTTGTTCAATTTTACTTGATCTAAATGAACATCTAAAATTAGTGTCTTCATTATTTTTGGATCCATTAGGCATACGGAGTAATCTGGAGTACAATTTACCCTTATTGTGCCATTACAGGCATTAGTTTGAATCATAGCTAACAGTGAATCATTATAATTGATTAATTTATCATCACGTATTGCAAGAAAAAGTGGACAATTAATTCCTTTTCTTAGTAATGGATGAATAGCTACTTGAATCAAACCAAAGTGCATATAATTAAATCCTTGATCTAGATAATTGAAGATTGCCATTCTTGAAAGTAAAGGAACTGTAGTTTTTCGTTCATGTAATAGAAGAACTTCTTCATGTAGTTTAATTGAATAAGCTTTCGAAAATTCAAGCACACCTATATGATAAATATATCTAAATGATTGAGCAGGTAAAATTTGATTAATTGGAATACCTAATTGAATTTCATGACTTTGTAAAACTGAACTGTTCCTTGATGAACTGGAACTTGAGTCACCAAACAAAAATCTTCTAACACTGTTTGCCATTTTAAAACTTACTTGACTAATGCAGATGCATGATGCAGTATGAATGCAGACAGCTACCGGGAACACGGGAACACCTGCCGGGAATACCACTCAAGGCTTACCAACAGTCTCACGGCTTACCAACGCTAGGATGTATGCAGACTTAGTGCAGTATGAACCTACCGTAGTGTTTGTAAATTCTAAAATTTTAAAACTGTGTATGAAAATCTTTGAGTAATGGCTCTGATACCAAAATGAAAAATAAAATAATAAAAAAGTATCCCATGTTTATAAATAGTAACAATGCATGTTCTTTTGGTTTTGGTTTTAATAGTAAATTTAATATATTATAATCATTTTTTATCATTTCCAATATAACTTTTTATTATTCAACTATACATTTTTACATTTCCAATACAATTTTTACATTATATAACTATTTTCTAAAAACATGTTCTCAAAACCGTTTTCAAATCAATCAAAAAGAAAAAAAGAAAAGGCCCTAAAAAAAAGTCAAATATCCAAGAAGTTATACAGAAAACTGCCACCTTTATAGTTTGCACAGGGACCCTAAAATGCTTGGGACAGCCTTGTTGAGAGGCACCTTGATTTTTTGCTACAGCCCCCCCGAATTACGCCCATAGCCCGTTTCTCCCCTGCCGGTGTAAATAGAGATGCTAAGGCGCAATTTCATGGAACCGAAAATTGATTCTGTGGTGAGCTTCTCGATGTCAGACTATTACGGAGGATGTGGCTAGAGAAAAGTTTTAGGCAAGATCCACAGAGGAGGGTGTAGGGAAGATTTGAGCCTTAAATTTACTTGCTCCAATGAAACTATCGCCTAAGCTTTGAGCATGAACATTCTTATGTTTTGTAAAGGCAGAAGTAGTTACATATTCATGAATAATAAATTCAGAACAGAAACATGGATCTTTGTTCCTGTTTTGCTGTAGGTTGCTTGGCCTTTGAAACTAAAAAATATCCAAAAAAAAAAAAAATTAAAAAATGTTGGGCTTATATTGATTAGTGCTAAATTTTGGATTTACTAGCTGATGCATTAAAAAGTATATGCAAATATAAACACAACATAAAACAAGTCTTAAAACCCTTACCAACAACAATAATACCAGTATACACTGTCGAAGTAGTATTAAGGGGTCGAATTGTGACACCCAGTCTCTCCACCCCGCATACAAGGGTTTGGCTAATCGGATGTCTGCCTAGTTCACACCAGGACTCAGTTACAGAACAAAGCATACAAAAATCTAAAAATTCAAATTGTTATTACAAATCGAAAATCGTACTTATGCAATCTTACGTAAAATTCATTACAAGAAGAAACTATCCAATGTCAACTTCCTTGCCAACTATTTCAGAACTTCTTGACTCAAGTCAGGTAATGCACAGTCTCTTCCTCATACCAGGAATCTAAAAATTTTATTTAAACTTAAAGGAATGAGCCCATGCTCCGTGAGACCGCACCGTTTAACAAATAATTATCGAGTTTCATATTTTCTCATGCATGTATATTCAGATAATCCTATCAGGTAGCAGTCATGACTCAAATGTACAACACATATAGAAGGATACAGAATCAGTATAGCAGGTAGTCGTCATCAAAATTATTAATGAACAACTTTTTAATCAACTCTAGATTTAGAGTTCAGGTCAGATCAGATCAGATAACATCGTCAACTATGCCAGTACAGGATAATAACCCAGGTTCAGGAGTAGCTCAAAACTACTGACTAACGAGAATGACCCAACGACCAAGCCCAAGGCCGCTCACAAATCATTCCACACCAAGTTATGGATCCTGGACTCAGAACACACTCAGAATAAATACAGATAATCCAGTATGCAAAGAAACCCAGAATGATAACTTTCATATCTTAATACATATCATATCAGAATGAATTCACATCATATGTCATATGTATGATGCAGTCTGACATTCAATTCATTACAGGTTAAAACGGTCCTTCCTTTTTAGTGAAGTAACTCACCTTAGTGTGTAGAAGCTAGCTCACGAGTATCCAAAAACTATCTGTAGTACATAAGTGTCGAGGTTTAGATTTCTTTCCTTAACTCAATAAATTTTGGATTACTAGGATTTTAAGAGTTCTAGCGTTCAATCCGTAAATTCCCAAGTGTTTGATGAATCCTAATTATTTATTACATATAAGGGTTAAAAGGTGTAAAAGAAGTTGTAACGGTTTTAGTTTGATTCTTTATAAATTCATGTTATTAGGTTCAGATCGGTTTTACCAGCACAAATAGTGGCAAAAATTGATGAAACCCTTGTTTCAGCTTTCAGATCGGTCTTTCCCGCATTTTGATCAATAATAACTGATCAAAAAAGTTCCTCAAGTCCGAAGACCGGTTTTACCCGCTATTTGATCGGTAAAAACCTATCCTAGCATTTTCAGTATTTTATGAAATCGGTTTTTCCTATAATTTCATTGGTTAAAACCGATGATAAAATAATTGAGTGAATTGCTTAAACAAGCACGAACCTTTGCCTGAGTGCGATTTTTACCACAAACCTTTTGAAATAACTTTTTTTACCACAAACCTTTCGAAAACGTGACACTACGTAGCATTCCGTCAAAGTGCTCCGTTAGATGCTTAACGAAAGGATTTTTTTGAGGGAAAAATTGTCCAAATTCTTTTTCCTTGTCTTATCTTTATCTGATTTTACTTTTATTACCAACCGAACCCCTAATCTTTCACATTTTCAAAATTTACTATTACTTTTTATACTTTTTTAAAACTTTCTTTTACTATTCATTACTTCCACCAATTAATTAACCCTAAATCATCCGACACTACACTCACACCAGATCTTGAGCAAATATTCCATTTGGTGATAGCGGCGAGGACGGATCTACAACGACGAAGGTGGTGATGGCGACGGATCTGGGGTGTTTTCTTTTTATTTTGAAATTTCCACCTTTGTGGGTTAAGGTTATTATGGTTTTTTTTTTTTTTTTTAGTTGCAACGATGATTATGGCGACAGATCTGTGGCGATGATAGTGCTATGGGCGACGATCTGTGGGATTTTCTTATTTTGAAACTTCCATCTTTGTGGCTTAAGGTTTTTTGGCCTTTCCTTTTTGTTTTTTTTTCTTTCTGGAGTTGCAACAATGGTGGTTGACTGCAAATTTGGTTTTTTTGGTTTTAATGTAATCTTGGATCTGTTATAATTTTATTTCTTTGAGAGATTGTAATGAAATATTGTTTAAATTTGATTGCTCTTTTATCTTTTTTTTTTTTTTTTGGTGGGACATTCATTGTGTCAATGTAGCTCAATTTGTGATGGTCTCGTTAAGGGCAGTGGTGGAAAGTATGACAATGGTGTAATGGTGCTGGTGGAAGGCAATGGTGGTCATGGTGATTCTACATATTACTATTAAGAAAATGAATAAAATAGGGAAAAAAGGGAAAGCAATCATTAAGAGAAAAGGAATTAAAGGAAAGCAGTAATTAAGCGGTATAGTTAAGGAAATGAATAAAAGATGGAAAAGATTAAGAAAAGATTATGATTTCTAAAAGAAAAGGAAAACAATAATTAAGATATGGAAAATTTTAAGATTTGTAAAAGAGAAAGTAAGACAAAGTTTAAGGGAAGGAAAACATTAATTAAAATTTAATCAATTTGAAGAAAGAAAGAAAGAGAAAAATTAATTTACAAATATTTAAAAGAAATTAAAAGAATACAGAAATAATAATTAAAATATAAATAAATTTATTAGATTGGACAAATATGTGAAAATAATGAAAGATTGTGGTAAATAATAAAAATTATGAAAGATTTAGGGTTTGTTTTGTAAAAATAGTAAAGTAATGGAAATATAAGACAATGGAAAAAGAATTTGGACAATTTTGCCCTCAAAAAAATCCTTCCGTTAAGCATCTAACGGAGCACTTTGACGGAATGCTATGTAGTGTCACGCTTTCAAAAGGTTTGTGGTAAAAAAGCTATTTCAAAAGTTTTATGGTAAAAATCGCACTCAGGCAAAGGTTCGTGCTAGTTTAAGCAATTCACTCAAAATAATTTTGACAGGAAGATGGGTTCAAACCAAACTTCAATCGGTAATTACCAATTTTCTTGAAGCTCCATCAAGAAAATTGGGTATAACCGCTAAGCGTGTCGGTAATAACCGATGAAAAATTATTTTTGCTCCAAAGAGCGATTTTTTCGGCACAAATAGCGACAATAGCCAATTTTCTTGAGCAAAGAAAATCTGTTATTCCCTGTCCTTTATCGGTGATAACCAACCATTTCCAGATTCCGTTTTCCAAAACTTCATGATGAGGTCATCCCTACTGTTGGACACAAGTATCCACCATGTCCAAGATGTGGATTTGATCCAAGTGTTCAAAATGGTTATAGAAGGAATGTTCGAGCTACAAAGCCTAGAATGAGAGTTAAACCTAGTTCACAAGAATTATACAAGGGTTACCTTAGATGGGCTAAGTCAAGAGGCACTCCAAAGGTTATGAAAGCTGAGAACAAGCCAAAAGAAGAACAAGTGGCCGATAAGGGTAAAAGAGTAATTTCACCTCCAGCTCGGCCAAGGGTTATTTATTTTGGAGAGTTCCGGACTGAATTTTAAAGGTATTAATTGGAGTGAAGATTACAAGTCTTGAAGATCATCAGAGTTCTTGATTTGTTAATTTAATTAGACGCCATTACTTTTAAGTTCTATTACTTTTAAGGTGATTACCAACTTTGTAGTTTCTTGAATAGAATTCTTGCATGTTTTCTCTTAAGAAATAGGAATTACCTTATTTTTGTATTTTCCTTTTATTTTTCTTAAGGGAATTTCGGCCACCTCCTTTTTGGAAGGTAACTGAAATTCTACTCCCCCCATAACCTAGTTCCTTTAGGTTTTCTGTTTTGTAAGGTTTCCAATTCTCATTGATTTTCAATTTTACTTCCTATTCCCTTTCTACATCTAAAAGGTCATAACCACATATTTAAAGTGCTCCCTGCGCATCAACACAACCAGAGAATTTATACATGATATAATTTCGTGTAAGGTTAATACCCATCTTTTTATTTTTGAATTCTACTAATTGAACTGTAGTCAATCTTGCATGATTTTGACCTATTAGTTTCCAGAATTGCATGTTAATTAGGTTTATAGTCTTGCCTAAATACATTAGCTTTTCGCTTCAATTCGTTGCTTGGTTTATAGTTTAAAAACAACTTGATTGTTCTATCGAATGCAAGTAGTGATTGGGGTTTCAAGGGATTATATTGTGTTCTTTTAATTGGTGTTTTTGGTTACTTTCCGCACACTCAATTCTCAATAGAGAATCCGCATCAATTTGGTATCAGAGTTGTATAGCGTACGACCTTGGGAGGAGCTAAACAATCAAATGGGAGCGGTGAGACACACGGTGAAGTGTCAATCCGGAAAAGGTTGTAGGGCTCTGATACCAAATTGATGCAGATTCTCTATTGAGAATTGCAGTGTGCGGAAAGTAACTAAAAACTCCAATTAAAAGAACACAGTATAATCCCTTGAAACCCCAATCACTACTTGCATTTGATAGAACAATCAAGCTGTTTTAAACTATAAACCAAGCAACGAATTGAAGCGAAAAGCTAATTTAATTAGGCAAGACTATAAACCTAATTAACATGCAATTCTAGAAACTAATAGGTCAAAATCATGCAAGATTGACTACAATTCAATTAGTAGAATTCAAAAATAAAAAGTGGGTATTGACCTTACACCAAATTATATCATGTATGAATTCTCTGGTTGTGTTGATGCACAGGGAGCCCTTTAAATAGGGGGTTGTGCCCCTTTTAGAAGTAGAAAAGGAATAGGAAATAAAAGTGGAAACCAATGAGAATTGGAAACCTTACAAAACCCAAAACCTAAAGGAACTAGGTTAAGGGGGAAGTAGAATTTCAGTTACCTTCCAAAAGGAGGTGGCCGAAATTCCCTTAAGAAAAATAAAAGGAAAATACAAAAATAAGGTAATTCCTATTTCTTAAAAGAAAACATGCAAGAATTTTTTTCAAGAAACAACAAAGTTGGTAAATACCTTAAAAGTAATAGAACTTAAAAGTAATGGCGTGTAATTAAATTAACAAATCAAGAACTCCGATGATCTTCAAGACTTGCAATCTTCACTCCAATTAATACCTTTAAAATTCAGTCCAGAACTCTCCAAAATAAATAACCCCTGGCCGCTGGAGGTGAAATTACTTTTTACCCTTGTCGGCCAATTGTTCTTCTTTTGGCTTGTTCTCAGCTTTCATAACCTTTGGAATGCCTCTTGACTTAGCCCATCTAAGGTAACACTTGTATAATTCTTGTGAACTAGGATTAACTCTCATTCTTGGCTTTGTAGCTCGAACATTCCGTCTATAACCATTTGAACACTTGGATCAAATCCACATCTTGGACATGGTGGATACTTGTGTCCAACAGTATGGATGACTTCATCATTTCAACCTTCGGATTTGAATCAAAACATACTCAAAACTCGTTTTTCTTTGTTTCTTTTTTTTTGTTCAAAATCAATCCTATAATGTTCCTACAATATTTTTACCAATCCATAGAATATTTACAGCGTGCAGAATTTAAAATTTTATATTAAGACTTAAAAGAACTCAAAATTCTAGCATTCCAACTTCTATGCATCATGAATCCAAAATTTAACGTTATTCTAAGCAATCTAAGCTTACCACCATGTTACTGAAGTTGCTAAGGAAGGTTTCCACGGATTAAAATCAAAATCCAAGCTTCAAAATCCTCGATCCTTTCCTAAATTTTCTTCTATTTTCTCTCTTTTCTTCCTTTCCTTTTTCGCTTACCTTATTTTACTTGCTTATCTTTGATTCCGTGAAAATGAATGACTCCATGGAGTCTTGGGATGTTTTTACTTCCCTTGAGTCGGTTTCTAGGGTAAGCTATAGTCCCTAGGGTCGTAACCCACCTTTGGAACTTGGAGAAGATAATTTTTTTCGCCTCTAGGTGCCGATCGGTTTTACCTGATCAAAGGTAGGTAAAAACTGCTTTGACTTTGGTCAATCAGGAAATAGCGGAAATAACTGGTCCAAGTGCGGTTATAATCGCTCCTCAAGTGGTGAGATATATTTTTCTTCACAATTTTAAGGCGGTTTGAGCGGGTATAACCGCTCAAATACAGGTAATTGCCGCACATCAACTTTTTCCCTATTTTCCAATTTTCTTATTTCAATTCCACAAATTCTAAAATAACCTAATATATCTTTTTCAATACACCCTAATATACCATCTTGTACTTAGAAAAACATCAAAATTCTAAATTAACAATTAAACATCCTCATTCAAAAAATAAGATTTCCTGATCAAAATTTTCAAGGAAAATTATATTACTTTATAATCGTGCATAATTGAATTTAAAAACATAACTGTAGAAGAAAATATAAAAATATAAAGGTTAAACTAAAACAAAAAATTACAGAGTCTCACACGAATCCACAAAGATAATAGGTAAGGAACTATTGAAAAACTCCAATGACACCTACTCACAAAATGGGAGTAGAAAATTAAAAGGAAAGGAAATAATTAAAACATATAAACAAAATAGTAGTAGGAAGTCCAAATGAGATACTTGAGGTTCCCATGAAATTGAAACTCCAATTCCCACCATGAATTGTAAGTCTAAATGAGATACTTGAGGTTCCCATGAAATTGAAACTCCAATTCCCACCATGAATTGTTACTTGTGTGTGAGTAATGAATTAGTAATCAATATAAGTGAAAAACTAATTTACACCTAAGCACAATGAAGGTACTTAGATTATCCCAATTCCCTCGATTACCTATTTTCCCACGGTAATAGTTAGATTTTGGGTCATTAAGATTAGTTGCCCAAAATCTTTGAAGCCAACTTGGTATAATCAAGCCTAAGAGCACTCAAATTCTATCAATGGTGATCTAAGTTTAATAGTGTTCGCTCAAGACTCCTATCAAATATGTTATGTCCAACTAGGTTAGCTACTCCTAATTCCACAAATTCATAAGCAATTTATAGAAATATTAATAACTCATAAATAAATTTTTCAGTACACACAAATCAACACTAATATCTCAATATAAATCAAATTCATGGGGTTTATGATTACAAAATCAAAGGCTTAAGGCTTGGTTAAGGATTACAAGGGGGGGGGGGGGGGGGGGGGGGGGGGGAGGAGAGATTAAACCAAAGAAATGGATTGCTGAGCTTCAAGCCTTGGAAGAATGAGGAGCCTCCTTGGGTGTTACACATCCGTAGGCATCATCTCCTCTCCTAGTTTCTTCCCCCAAATAACCCAAAATTTAAATCTTTACCCTCAAATTACTAATCTAGTCTCCCTCTTTCTCTCATCTTTCTTCCTAAAAGCTTAGCTCACAAAGAAAGAAACTATGCCAAGTACAAATTGAAAATATGAATTAGAGTGGTAGTAATTAGGTTTTACAATGCTAAAAATGTACTATATAGAGGGGAGAAGGAAGAGGGACTAAATATCTCATTAAGGGTTTCTATGCAAAATCTATTTTTGACGTTAGAAAATCCCGTAGGTAGTATACAGCAGTAACTTCGGCATCATTTTGACCATCAAGAAGCTAGAAATGGGAAAAAGTACTTCATGAAAGTTGTAGTCCTTTGTTCAATATTTCCATAGCATCAAGAATCATCCAATTTGGAGCTGTTTAGCTCCAGATATGCCGTTCGAAAATTGACTCTGCAAAACTGGAAAGTTCCGTAGACGAAACCACCAAAATTGTGCATCTTTTCTCTTCTTCTCATTTTAGTACCTACTACATAAATAACCACAAATTAGTCATCTTGTAGCATAAAAATCTAATGAACAAGCACATTAACACAACGATTTGGGATGTAAGAATGTACACAATTTCAACAAATTACTAGCTAGCAAAAGTTTTGATTTTATCTTGTATTAAGATGTGTATTGTGTTATTTTAAGATGAATATTGTGTTGTTTTAAGATGTGAATTGTGTTGTTTTAAAAATGGATATTGTGCTTTTTTAAGATGTGTATTATGCTAAATTGTTAAAGTGGAGAGGAGAGGAAATACATTAAGGACATTTGAATAATCTGGGATGAATGATGTGGAATTCTAGTTAGAAGTGTATTTTGTTGTTTTAAGAGGTGCATTTTGCTATTTTAAAATAGTGATTGTGCAGTTTTAGGAAGTGTATTGTGCTAAAAATTTTAAGCAATAAAGGAGAGAGAGAAAGCTTAAGTGAAGTTAAGTAATTTGGAACGAAAAGCTGACGTGAAATTCCACTCAGGCGCATCGTTCCGGACCAATTCGGGCAATTTAGCAAATCCCCTGCATTTTATTTGTGATAGCCGAGCATCCAGGCCTCGCGGGGGGAAATGCCTAGCAAATGAAAACTATTAGAGAAGTTCCTTTGATGTGAACTCCTGAACTCCACACTGGGAAACCCAAGAACTCGATGTGGAAAATAGTGATTGTGCAGTTTTAGGAAGTGTATTGTGCTAAAAATTTTAAGCAATAAAGGAGAGAGAGAAAGCTTAAGTGAATTTAAGTAATTTGGAACGAAAAGCTGACGTGAAATTCCACTCATGCGCCATCGTTCCGGACCAATTCGGGCAATTTAGCAAATCCCCTGCATTTTATTTGTGATAGCCGAGCATCCAGGCCTCGCGGGAAACTGCCTAGCAAATGAAAACTATTAGAGAAGTTCCTTTGATGTGAACTCCTGAACTCCACACTGGGAAACCCAAGAACTCGATGTGGAAAATTGCCAAGGAAAGTTTGATTGCAAGACACAGCTCTTAATTCCTAGAATCCTTACCCTTGGATTCGGCAAACTACTAATTTAACAAGTAAATTAAACACGCAATTTGAACCAAGTGGAGAAAACTAGAATAAAAAAAAAAAAAGCTTGGTATTAGACAGAGCAATTATCTAATAGCCTATAGTTTCTGTAACCTATAGCAATTCACTAGCATGCAAATTACATAAGCCCAAAAGAAAGATGAGTGATTTAATATAGCATATAACTAATACTTTCATAAAATTAAATCCACTAAATAATTTCGTGGTTGGCACCTATTTATAGGTATGGGGGTGTCCAAATTACAGTAGAAAAAGAATAACTAAAAACAACAAAAGTAGAAACCAATCATAATTATATTTTTCTTACAAACCAAGTCCTAAATGAGCAAGGACAATGGTGGATGAATTTGTTCAACTTTATGGTAATAGGAGAACGAAATTCCACCCTAATTATACTAGGAAAAGAATTAAAATTAGAAACCAATCAAGAGATTGATTTCTTACAAACCCGAAACCTAAAGGAACTGAGTTTTGGTAGTTGCTGAATTCGTCTGCCACCTGGATTGGCTTATGAACGAAATTCACAACTAAATACCATTAAGAAATAAATATAAATCCTAGCCAAAAAGGGAGATTAAGAAGGGATCCCTTTTTGGAAACTACCAAGCTAATCTAGTTGTAACAAACTTGTAACAACCTAGCCAACTTGTAACAAACTAGGAGTAGGAATAGGGAATATGCACAAATCCTAATCCTTCTCAAACCCTTCAACCCTAATCCAAACCCTACCTATTTTCAAAAGTGGGCTTTCTCTTGGAGTTGTTGGGCTAGCTGAACTTGGAATGGTGTGGGCATCAATGGAAGTTCGGCCTAAATTGATGGCGCATGGTGTAGATGATGTAGGGAGGTTCTGGAATCTTCTGGAATCAATTCAGAACGTCAAAAATCAAGAATTCAAGATTTTCAAGATTCAGCTTTTTATGAAATTCAAGATTTCAAGAAAATTAAGAACTTCAAGATTGTGTCCCTTAAAGTTCAAGAACCTTCCGGTATCTTTAAGAACTTCAAGAAACGACCCTTTCTTCATTGTGGAGAGTTTGGAGATGCCTTTCCTTTAAGGAACTTTGAATAGCACGACTCTTCTACTTCTTCCGGCATTCTTCTCAAGGGCTTTGCCAACTATTTGGCTTTGTGGATTCTGACTTATAACTTGTGTTGTTTTAGCCTTGGATGTCCTCGTCATCCTCTCTATGCTATTTACTTTAATTAATTGCATACCTAAGGTGCATGCATATTCATTTATCTTGTTTAACGAGCCTGAAATTATGTTTGATATAGTCTTGCCTCGCAAGACTTATAATTATTTACGTATATGAGTACATGTAAACTATATGAAAATGACCATTTATTAAAATTGTTGTTAGACTTATGGTCTCAATCATAGTTTTGATGATTAATTAACAAATATATAGTTTTCTTTTAATGGCTTTGCACTTAAGGATTTTGTAGAAAATGAAGAAAAAAGTGCATCAAAGAATGATGTGACCCTAGTTTCACTTAACAACCGATTTCGCACCCAAAGGATTAAAGCTTGTAAAATATAAAAATAATATATATCCAAAATAATATTAAAGACATTAACGCACAGCGGAATAAAACTTCTTTGTAATAACGAACAATAAACAAACCGCACGCACACAATCTGTACGGCGCACCTAAGCCCAAGCTTGGTCGAGAAACAACCCGAAGGCTATTCAGTTTCTCCCTAACAATCTCTGTAAATCTCTGTGATCTCTTTGTTTTTCTTTGTTTTTCTCTGTAATTCTCTGTGATTACAATGGCAACCCAAGGCATGTATTTATAAGCTAAACCATCCATGAATCCTACCATTAATCTGATTCAGAACTATTTCCTAAAACAAATAGGATACCCAAAACAAACACTAAACCAAATAGGAAATAGACAAATAACAAATCCTACTACAATTATAATTACCTAATAAGTAAATACAAGTTTGGTTTAATTAATTCCAACATAGCCTCCCTTAAACCAAACTTGGATCAAAGCAGCTCCATCGCCATCACGCGCTTGAATCTCCATTGAAATCTCTTTCGCAGTGTAGACAACATGCAACACCGCTTTGTAGTAGTTCTTCACATTTGCTTTCAAACTCATCGTAGCGACATATTTGTATGTGCCATGGATCTTCTGTGGAAATTCATCCTTATCAAAGAACTTAGTCATGTCCACCCATTCTTCATCTAAACAAGTCTTCTCATCAACTTGTAATAATCCTTGCAAATTTCAATAACAACCTCGCAAATTCGAGGTGTTTCCCAATTTGATTTGAATATAAACTTGTATTTTGAGCACATCTTGTCAAATTCTCAGCTTGATCAAAAAATTCACTGATATCTACCCATTTATCTTCTAAACAGAGCTTCCCGTCGACATTGTTAATTTCATCAATGCCGTCAAACATAATAATGTCCTTGCAAACCCAAGGCTCCACTGTCACATTTTTAATATGGTCGGACACTCCGCCAAATAATAAGTCGACTTCACTACAGTTGATCTGCTCCAATTCAACAGAGCTTTCAACAATCCCATGATCAATTTCATCTATGTGATTGTCAACTTCAATATCTCCCTCTTGTTCTGATACACATACAATTTCTTCTTCTTTGACCAAATCAACACTTTTAATGTCTTCATCCTCCTCGACACATTCTTGCTCAAAGATAATTTGGCTCTTTGTATTGTCGCTGGAAGATCCATTCATTCTCAAGCTTTCACCATCACTTCAGCACTGCCTCATCAGATTTCATCTCTATCAACTCGAATTGTCTCCTTAACTCTTGCAGTATCATCTTCTTGAATGTTTTCATTTTCTCGATTGGCAACTTTTAACTTTTCCCAAACTCCTTAGCTGTCTTTACATCAAATAAATTTATGCATACTTCTAATTCAACATTCGTTCTTAGATAATACAGAGCTGATTGTTCCTGATATTGATTTATCTTGAATTCTTTGCTTTCTGCAAATTCTGTCTCAATCACGTGCCAGATTCCAATAACTCTAAAGAAATCTTTCATTTGTTTACTCCAGAGTTCATAATTATTTTTGCCATGAAAGACAAAAGCAGGACACTTATGAATGATAGGTAAAGAAGACATCTTTAACTACTCCAATAACTCAAAATTTTTAACACATGCCATCAAAGATGTAGGATCCAAATTCCTAACAATTTTTTTAGCGCCAGCCTCCTGATCAGCCCGAGACCAAACCAAGAAAAAACCTTCTGACTTTTCTTCCTAGCAAATTTTGAATATCTCCGAGTCCAAACCAATTGATGTGTAGCTGTTGCCGAAGCCAAAAAAGTCTCTTCAATTGAGTTAATGCACTTTCTAATTGCACACTAATTAAGACAAACAACAAAGGCTTTGTGCCTTGTAAAGTAACCTGATGTCAAACCGAAGCAAAAACAAAGAGTTTCGACGTCGGCGAAGACAGAACAGCAGCAAGGCTTTCTGTAAAGAGCCCAAAGGCTTATTTCTTAACTTGATCCAAATTGCATGTACACTGCAACGCCTGCGAATTTATTCTCAAAACAAAACCGCCAAGAATGCTTCTCTGTTCTTTCTCTTCGACGCCAAACGCAAGACACGACTGTCAACTAAACAGATTTTTTTCTCTAGCTCTGATACCACTTGTAGAATATAAAAATAATATATATCCAAAATAATATTAAAGACATTAACGCACAGCGGAATAAAACTTCTTTGTAATAACGAACAATAAACAAACCGCACGCATACAATCTGTACGGCCCACCTAAGCCGAAGCTTGGTCGAGAAACAACCTGAAGGCTATTCAGTTTCTCCCTAACAATCTCTGTAAATCTCTGTGATCTCTTTGTTTTTCTTTGTTTTTCTCTGTAATTCTCTGTGATTACAATGGCAACCCAAGGCATGTATTTATAGGCTAAACCATCCCTGAATCCTACCATTAATCTGATTCAGAACTATTTCCTAAAACAAATAGGATACCCAAAACAAACACTAAACCAAATAGGAAATAGACAAATAACAAATCCTACTACAATTATAATTACCTAATAAGTAAATACAAGTTTGGTTTAATTAATTCCAACAAAGCTGTAGAACAAGAAAAAGAAGTGGTGAGAAATTGTAGCCTTAGTCGCACATGAGCCAGTACCGAAATGCGGAGGAAAAAAAAAACGGCCGAAAGCTAAAATAGGCAAGTTGCAAAACGCAGCTAGGGACTTGCGATTCGCAATCTAATGTGGGGACTAGAAGTTGGAAACCGAGGAGTCAGGTGCGACTCGCATGGGGTGTCAGTTGCTCCTAACTCCTTCAAAAAGCAACTAGCCATTGGTGTAAGCCTTAGACTCCTCTATAAATACTTCCAACACTTCAAATGCTCATTTTGAACCCCAAGAAGTCAGCTAAACTCTCATACAAATGAGAAACATCAAATGGCCAAATCATTTCATATATGAGTGAAGTGCATAACTCATCATGCAACTTTGCCTAAATTGCAAAAGTCATCACAAAACTTTCAACAGTCAATTATTAAGCACACAACTTTCAAAATTTCAAAAAATGTCATTTCTGTTAGGGGACAAACGTTAACTCTCAACGGAAGCTAATTTTTCAGGACAAAATCGTTCGCTTTTTCAATTATTTTACTTTTATTAGCAAACAAACCCTCAATCTTTCTTCTTTTTTTTTTTTTTTTAATATTTGTCCATAATAAATTTTACTATACAATAATATAACTAAAACAGTAATATTCTTAATATTATGAGATATTTAAATTTTGATATGAATATTTGTGTTTTAAATTATAATATTTGTAATTTAAGATAGTTTCATATTCCATTTTTAATAATTACTTTTTTTTAAATAATATAAATTTATTAAGTCTTAATTAAAAAATAAATTGGTGCCCCCATTTAAGGAAAATAAAACAACATAGGCCAATTTGTAAATTCGATTAACCATGTCGATGACATTGTTCATTGTCTTCCACAATCTCTCTTTTTTTTTCTGGCGCGCGTTGGATCAAATCGGAGCTGTTGTGAATTGCTTGATAATAAGAAACATCTGGATTCAGATAGGGCTCACAAACTCAATATAAAAATTGATTCAAGGTCAATTATGGGTCATAAACAACTACATCCGACTAAGGGCACGCATTCAAAATCAAAATCAAGTTTGAATCAATTTTGAGATAAAGCAAAATCAATGTTGAATCAATTCTCGATTTATCGACCACCAATAAACCAATCACGATTAGAAAGATGCGCAAGCATCGTCTCGGTCGGTCCAAACTACTACCTTCATGGTCGCGACCGTTCGAGATTCGCAGCAAGACCTCGGCATGTCTTTGGCGCCTAGCCATTCCCTTTTTTTACAGCCATCCAGTTGTAGAACTTGAGTAGTGGATTAGGACTCGAGGAATTTGAACCACTGAAAATTTAGATTGTCTTGCTTTTTTATTTTATTTGCTTTCATATTTTAGCAAATCCCAACACACACATCACACTACTAATCTAGCATTACATTCAATTTTAATTTTGTAACAGCATGAATTATTAGGTATTATAATTCGACATGCTTATCAGGACTTATAATACCAACATTAACCTAAACAGTAGCAAAAAGGAAAAAATTTCATTTCCAGTAGACTTTGACCTGAATCGGGCGAAAGTTTAATATACTTTAGCCTGTCTCATGCGAAAGTCTAAGAAACTTTAGCCTGAATCAGGCGAAAGTTTAATATACTTTTGCCTGTCTTAGGCGAAAGTCAAAGAAACTTTCACCTGATTCATGCGAGACTTTCGCCTGGCTGGGGCGAAAGTCTTCAATATTTTGTGCGTCCTGTGGCGAAACTCTTGGAAACTTTCGCATAAGCCAGGCAAAAGTTTCCAAGAATTGGCGGAAGGCTTAAACTTCCGCCACAAGACGCACAAAGTATTGGAGACTTTCGCCCAACCCAGGCGAAAGTCTTCAATACTTTGTACGTCCTGGGGCGAAACTCTTGGAAAATTTTGCCCAAGCCAAGCGAAAGTATCCAATACTTTGTGCATCCTGTGGAGGAATTCTTGGAAACTTGCGCCCAATCCAGGCGAAAGTCTCCAAGAATTTCAACTGGAATTCGACAGTAAAATGTCTATTGAATTACTAAAGAGTATTTTAGTAATTTCACAACAAAAAATTTTGAAAATGTCCTACGAATAGTAAAATCGTCAATCAGAAGTTGAGTGGTCAAGGTGGAAATGGAGGGATTAGAGAGAAGTCCAGCAATCTCGAGCGAATGGGCAGATCTCACACCCGATCTCAATCCATTTGAAGTCCAGCAATCTTTATTGTACTCTGGATGGGATTTGTTGTTGTAATTTTGAATTGTTGGTAATGAAATTTGATGCTCAATGTTTAAAATGTTTTTTTATGCCTTTTCATCTGCGTTTTCTACATTTTTGGCCGGAGATTGGTTGTGGCTGTGATAGTTGTGTTGGTTTAGTGGTGGTGTAAGTGTGGCAATGTTGGTGGTGGAAGTCTAGCAATGGCGGTGGTGATAAAAGTCCAGCAATGGAGGTGGCTCTTACAATTAAGGAAATGCATAAAAGAAGGGGAAAACAAGGAAAGCCATAATTAAGGGAAAAAATAATAAGTTTAAGAATAAAATTAGGATATGTAAATAAAGATATAAATCATTTGTAAAAGGAAAAGGAAAAACAAAATTAAATTTTAATTATTTTAAAGAAAGAAGAAGAAAATTAAATTATAAATATTTGAAAAAAATTAAATATTTTAAATTAAAAAATACAAAATAATATTATTTATATTTTTATTAAGGGTAAATATGTCATTGCATGAATGATAAACATGACATTATATTGAAGGGTAATATGTTATTTTACAAAAAGTAGTTGACTTTTGTATTTACTGTTAAAAAAAACGGATGAAAACACTAACGGTTACAGATTTCAGAAAATAATAGGGGGGGTCTTCGTAGCTTTTTAAACGATAGGAGGGCGGATAATAAATTTTACTAACCACATGGGGGTTTTAGGTAATTTGCCCTTTTAAAAAATATCACATGTTGAAAAAGTATAATTTGTAGTAAAAATAAAATAAAATAGTGCATGTTTCTGAAAAAAAAAACACGCGTTGTGCACACGTGTGTATAGTGTCTCTTATCATTCGGTACATCCATCTGATAGGCACTCCATAACATATGAAATATATTTACTTACAATTGAATATATACTACTACAATACATATTTGTATATCTGTTATAATTATATGCACATACACACACATATATGTATATACTTCGGGCCATTAAATTAAGGCTTATATCTGAATGCTTGATGTTGAAACCATAATGCTGAATTGATTAAGCAGTTAACATCTTAATGCTGAACTATATTTTCTTAAATCTGAAACATATTGCTTAATCACTCTATCTTGTTTGATAATATACAAATCTTAATGCTTAAATCTTAAAAATATACCATTTTACCCTTACATTGAATTTTTAATATTAATCTATGCAAAATATCAATTATGATTAATGAAAAACATAAAGAAACAAAATAAGATAAAACACATTAAATTGATGGATTAAAATAAAGAAAATATAAAAAATTATTACAATTGTTTGGTGCACATTTCCGGCCATCAATGACCAGACAGACTTTGGTGCACATTTTACTCCAACCAAGACATCTTGAACAACGACACTTTCACCTTCATCCCCTTTATTTAACTCCTGTAAATGACTGCTTGCACTTTTTTCAAAGTTAGAACAATTTACAATAAGGTCATTAGAAGTAGGCTTAATTATCTTTTGTCCTCACGTGTTTTGCATGTTGTGTGACTTTTGTCCCCTCAGTTTATGAATTCAGTCTTTTGTCTCCTTTGACTGTTGGTCAAATAAGTTAAAGTATGTAATGACATTAATACCTTTCACTTATATTAGGAAAGCAAAATGTGAGAAGTGTGATATATTTTGGACAAAAATACCCTTACTGTTCATATCTAATAAAAAATAATTAAAAAGGTTTTAAACAGGTGCTGGGAAAAGTTTTTTTTTGTTTTTAAAGAAATTTTAATTGAATGGCGTTGCATCTCACTCAAGCTCCAAGGTCCCAGAACCCAAAATAGTGTAGATGCAGTCAATATTTTTCGCTTCTTTTCTGCAAAACACAAGCGTACACGGTTGGCTATCTTCAAATCTCATAAAATCAAGTAAACACAACCATCAAGGGGGGTGACGAGAGTGCAGCAGCAGGCTTAGCGCTGGTGGTGAAGCCACGGGTTGAACGACAATGGTTCCGTAACTTGAGCGACGACAATAATTCTCTCCTTTGTTTTACTCTTTTTACTGTGTTTAATTGTAAGGGCAGTTTGGGTATAAGAGTTTTCCCTGCCTTCCTTATGGGTATTTTCAAAATACAAATATGAAGTAAAGGACACTAACGTCATTAGAACTGTCAGAGGGGGCAAAAGACTAAATTTATAAACTGAAGGGGCAAAAGTCACACAACATGCAAAACACGTAGGGGCAAAGATAATTAAGCCTTAGAAGTATAAACACTACTAAGAACACATGCACACCGATCGTCCCTGCACACTTGACTTAGCAAAAGTTATCGATGAAAACAATTTTATAGAGAACTAGAAAAGCTTTCTAAAAGAATGTTGATAAAAAAAAAAATTGATAGTCAGCAAAATAGGCATAAAAAATCAATAAATCCACACAAGGATTGTCAAAAGTATTGAATGAATATCAAATCCAAAATATTATTCTCAAAACTCAAAAGCTATCTATTACAAAATATGGCACACCATTGTTTACAGGAAAAGGCGCCCAAACTAAAAAAATCGAAAAGTTTGCCAAAAAAGGTTTTAAAAAGAAAAGAAGATATTACGGAATCGAACTGCAAAAAGGGAATAAGAACAATGGAGAAACAACTCCTAAAAAGAATATCCCTACAAAAGGTATACCTAAATTAAAAATTACAAAAAGTGGCAAAATTGCCCATCTGGAGCTCTATACGAATGAATTTGGCTGAAAAGCAAGTTGGGTCATAGCACTATGAGTCTTGCCAATCGGCCCATTTTCCATTGTACTAGGCCCATGAAACTCCAAAAATCCATTGTTGCCCGCGCTTCTTCCTTCGCCAATCCTACCAACATCTATGCCATATCGTTGTGCGCCGCACAAATTTCTCTCATTGCCTTTATAGTATGAAACTTCTAATTCCTTATCAACTTTATTTTTGTCAAGAGGTTAATCTTCAAGTAATTCATAAAGTTTAATTCTTACCCTTTTAGTTGTGATTTGTTGTTGCTTCTAATGAATCTGGGGAGCCTATTGAATCCCGTCATCATACTCTCATTCACCCCTACACGACCCATCGCTGAAGTACTTTTGTCTAGGGTAAATTCAACGTTCAGGCGTACCTCTTGGATTATGGCATTTAGAAAAAGTCAACTACCCTCTCCGTTAAACTATCAACATGATCTATTAAACCTGCCATTGTGGCATCCACAATCTAACCAATGCCCTGATTTAACTGCATTGCATCATTGTGCTCATAGATCTCCTCCATAGTATGTTAATGTTGGTGTTTTCTTTCTTGTGCTGCCAACGAATAAACATGCCTCTGATACCAACGAACCACTACTACAAAAAAGGGCCGTAATGGCGGTTTTTTTCGCACATTTAACGGTGGTTTTCTTGCATTTGAACTGCCATCTATCCAGCAGCTGTAGAAAGGTTACGGACTTTCTACGGTGGTTGGGATCCGCCATAGAAAGTCCGGACTTTCTACAGTGGTTCCTAGTAAAACTTAGACAGTCCGGACTTTCTACGGCGGTTTCCAGTAAAATCGCTGTAGAAAGTTCAGGCCTTTCTACAGCGGTTCCCACCCAAACAGTGGTAGAAAGTCAAGACTTTCTACGCGGTTAAACGAAACCGCCATAGAAAGTCCTCATTTTCTATTGATGTATGTAAACCGCCATAGAAACTCCTCATTTTCTATTGTTGTATCTAAACCGCCATAGAAAGTCCTAAACTTTCTAAGGAGTTTTCCATACCCGCCATAGAAAGTTCTGAGCTTTCTCTGGTTTAGAGCAAAATGTGCTTATGAAAGTTTAAAATAAATATACAAAATATCCAAGATAGAAGTAGAAATCACTATTAGATTACAGTAGCATATCCATAACAATTCATACAAAATATCAACAAGTTTCTACACTAGCAAAACAACCATCAAGTATTACTTGGATAATGCTCCACAACATAACTAGCGCATAATTTTCTCATAGCATCTATATTCTCAGTAGTTAATGGAGTGCGGTCGATCTTGAAGTACTACCACAGAGCATAAAAATAAATTTTAATTAGTAGCAAAATGAAATACAATCAAATAAGTTATGCGAAATCAAAATGAAATACTTTTTTGAGTGCCAATGTCTCGAATTTCATTGCAATGTGGTACATGTAATGCATGACATAGTAGCCACACTCCCAGTTAGACTTTTGTTTTTTATGCTATTGAATAATATTATACGAGTCAGAAGATCATACAATTGTATACAACATAACGTTAAATAAAAAATTCAATAATTACTTGTTTTACCTTAACTACTATCCATTCAGGTTGCATATGCACATTTCTCGGCAATCCTAGGAAAGCTTGATAATTAAACATCACCCTATAAAATATGAATGATGAATAAAAATAATTAGCAACATAGGTATATATGATTGGCATTACAAATTATACAATCTAATATTAGTTAATATAACTCACTCGTCTATAAGTATTACTACCTCATCTTTTTGTGGGTTTTGTAATGAATCAAACCAGTACACAACTTTTTCAATCGGACTAATGGCTATAAGCATCCAATGTCCACTGCAAACAAAAAATTCAATGACCTCAGATCTTTAAATCATTGTTTCTTAAAATTAGAGAAACGCTTATAGTGTTTACCTTTGGAGATACGGAACCAGATAAATTTCTTTATTCCGATCCTTCAAGTTTCGTGCAATGTATTGTACCCTATCTTCATATGTATTTCCTAATGCCGTGACATGATCCGCTGAGAGAAACCCTATCCCCTTGCGGCCATTCCTTTCAACCAAATCATGTAAAACTCTAGGGAATTTACATTATCATCCTTGGTTAGTCCAGCCACATAGAAAGAATACTATAAATAACAATAATCTGAAAATACAAAGAAAATTAATTGGTCAAAACTCACTTGATGAACAATTGCATGCAACAGTTTGTGACCTCCTTTTCTCTTGACAATAATTCAGCGACATCCATTTGTTCCATACTAATAGGATGATCAACACCTATGATGTCTCTTATCAATTGAAACATGAAGCAAGTGAAGTTCGAATATTTCTCTAATCGGAGTTCTAACTCTTGCAATTGATTAGATGTTGAAGAGGATGCCATTTCATTTGTATTGGTCGAAGATGATCTTATCTCATTCATAGAATTCGAAGGACCTTTTTTCTTTTTTGAACATTTCTCCACCTAAGACCATTTGAAATCAAATTCATTATACAAAAAGGTATAAAGTAATTCACAAATAAATATAAGCATATACCTGTTTTAATGGATCGGGAATAAGCTCAATCAAATGTATAGGTTATTCCACGAAAAAGGATTTTGACATTCCCACAATTGAAGTCTCTTCCTCAGAAAATGGCAGCGGGGCAAAGTCATCATATGAAATTTTAATTGTAACTCTCGTGCAACCTTGCTTTACCTCGCGCCCGTGGTGTTTTTTTTGCTTATAAACATTTTCCTTGACCACAAGCTTACGTCTCTTACATGTATCCTCACTGATGAACAGATGACAGTCACACCCGTCCTGAGATAATAAGCAAGTCAATGAACACATTATTGAACTATTTTCATTAAATCCAAAAAATAAGTGTAATCATCAAAAGCAATATCAATCTTTTTCAGCATTGACAATATGAAAGAAATTATAGAAACAAAGATGAAATACATAAATGTACTTTAATTACCTTGTAATCCCCTAAAGAACTCAGATCTTCCAAGGTTGTTGGAATAGGGCTATTGTTAACCTCATGCAAACTTATTAGGATCATATATGAAACAGTGATCGTATGTAACTTAGGCACACCTGTAGGGATTATAGAGGAAACATTATGGCTACGATGTACTTTAGCCAAACTCTTAGGACTCACAGTGGAAACATGGCTACCATGTACCTCAAACATATCTGTGACATTCCGGCAGTTTCTGGGTTCAAGCTCTGAGATTTGGTACTATTGAGGACTGTGGCTCTTGTTTTATCATAGTCAGTTCCCATCTCAGTACATATATAATCCACCATCAGCTTAAGATCTGTTTGCCATTCATCTAGCTGTGAGGTTTTTGGAAGCTTTCTTTTAGTTAAAGCTAGTTCAGCTTTCAGCGACTGGTGTGTTTCTGGAAAAACATCTGTAATACGGGCCCTGGTAGAATGACCGCAAACACGACCGGGGTGATCGGGCTTTCCCGTTGCCTTAACAAGTATGTCATTCCTACCCTCTGAAACTTTCTCTCCTTAGGACTCGCGCATACATAAGTTTTCCTAAACATTTCGGTAAAAATATGAAATTTAAATCAATCATGATAGTTTTAATAATATGAGTTGCTAAAACAATTGAAGCATAAGAAAATATATGTCGTAAACTTACAATTTCACTTCCAACACGACCAGCCTCCAGGGTAAAGTATTCGCCATTTTTGTTTGTATGAGCCTTTCTCCAAAGTAAATGACGGGCTGGCCTACATAAGCTTCTTCTCTTTCTTCTTCGGACGTACAGTCCTCTAAAGCCTTTTCCCCATTTTCAATCATTGCATCTTCATATTCTTCCTAAGTAGTCGGTATCCACCACGAGACAAATTATGGTAAAAAGAATTCAAATTGGCATTCCTTTGAGCTTTACCACGAATTGCCTAGGAAAAAATAAAATGAAAAGAGAATATCCATAAACTGAGCAATTTCAAATAACCACATTCCATTCTTCTGTCTCACGGCTAGCTTTAAACTTAAGCCATGTCTCCCTTGGGAGATATTTATATTCAAGGCATGGGTCCTCACCCTTCAGATCGCCATTAACATATCTACCTAAAAAGGATTTCCAATCTTTCCAATGTTTACCGGTATAAGAAATTCATTTGGTTTCGAGCTCTTCGATTGATTGAAAAAACAAATAATGCTTACATTAAACAATAGCAATACAAAGTTAGTTAAATTTGGTTCATTTGTATGAATGGGTAAACAAACAATGCATTATATTTTTGTAGAATACTTGTATTTCCATCCACACTCTCTCTTGATCTCTTCAGGGACTTTGGGCCATGATGCATATTCCACAATGTCCACTTTGCTCCGGGCAGTGAATGTGACGCCCCAACCCGACCCCCCTATCTGGTACGGGGATCAAGTCGAACGCCTGCCTGGTTCGCACAAGGACTCAGGTACAATATCAGAAAAATATAAGATTTAAACATAAATTAAATATTTATATTACAATAATCACATCTTTTCTATTCCAGGACCGTAGCCTAAAACACTATCTTTGTGGTCTAATGGTGGGTTGCTAGCATTTCATCATTTTGTTTGAGATACACACCGCTAGTATGATCACTACTTTTCATTTCTTGCATCGACTCTTTCACTTTGTCTCCTCGCCTGCATCATATCACTACTAGGAAAAATATATATACACAAAATGAGCTTACGCCCAGTAATGTTCCCCGTTTAAACCAATTAAAGCAGTAAAACAATCAAGATATCACAACATATAGAACACGTAGCACACAAGTTGTATATATATATAACCCGTCACTACTGATCGAATGCCCACGCCCCAATTGGGATTTTCGATACCCTAGATCACGGTTTTGTGGAATCCCAACATTATAATGATACCGCAACAGCGTAACAATATACCAATCATTTAAATTTACCCGAGCTGAGTGTAAAGTAGTCACTCACTCTTTTTTATTTTCATTTCAATATTTCAAGCAATAACTTCACAATGATGCACAAGTGTACATATCTATAACTTTACACACAATTAAGCAATTCTCACGTAGCACGTATTTTTGTGAAAATAGTTTGATAGCGAAAGTAGTTTAGTGAAAACACTCACCTTACGAGTCCAATTGAATCAATGATGATTCTGCAATCAATATCCAAGAAATTTATATCAAATTCTTATATTTTAAAAAATTACAATTTAGTCCTTATAAATATTAAATTTGTCTTTTAAATTTATTATTTAAATTCATACATGATTTGAACAATAAAACTTAGAATTATGATATCATTTCATTTTGATTACCTTAATTTAGGAAATTATAATTAAGTCCCTTAACTTAATAATATTTGCATTTTAGTCCCTAGAGTACAATAGATCACTTTTTGAGGTGTTTCATTTCACGATTAACATTTATTTTATGAATTCAATTGATAAGGTGTATTTTAGGTTTCACTTATATACTTTATAAATTTTGCATTCAAGTCCCTAAACTTTTTAATATTTACATTTTGGTCCTTAAGGTCTATGAAATCTTCCTTTCATGTCTTTCATGTATTCAACATTAGAATTTCTGTTATTAACTATCTAGGTGTCATATTTATTTTATTTAAACTTAATTTGGAACTTTATAAAAATTGCATATAAGTCCCTCAAGTTCTAATTATTTATATTTTGGCTTTTAATTTTCCAAAGAATTACCAAAATGCTACAAAATTACAATTTCTATATAAATATTTATCCAGTATAATTTTGATGGCATTTCATTAAATTTTCATATATTTTTATTCTTGTTAAAATAATGAAAATTTATAAATTAGATATTTCTCTCTTTTGTTGTGTTTTATTTGTTCTTCACACCTAGGGATAGTTCTAGGGCTGTTCTTCCTATCAAAATCTCTTTAAAAATTAATCCACCACTTCAGTAATATTCATCATAGTTTGTAGCACATAATATAAATTTTTCATAATTTTCTATAAATCCTTAATACCTTTTTAAAATTAAAAACAGTGACTGCCCGGCAGTTTTCCAGATATAGCAGTTTTCATTTTCAACCTCAACCATCATTTTAAACTCATCCAAGAAATTATCCAAAGTTTATAACCTATTCTATACATCAATAACTATCTTAGGATTATGATTTTAAGATTCAAAAGCTTCCAAAAATACCTATTGAGCTCTTAAAGATGAAACTCCAGAAAATCCCGAATCTGCCACCTCTCGGTTTCTCAGCTATAATTTCCTACAGAAAGTTCCAAAAATTATGAAACCAATTGGAAATGAAACTAGACTCCTATAGGAGTTCATAGACATCTTAATAATGAACAGGTATGGTCGGAGTTGAGAGTTATGAGCAAATCTTTTGGACTGTTCTGTTTCTGGAAGATGAAGGTTTAAGGCACTGACATGCCTTCGGTTTTCTGGACATATCTCCCTACAGAAAAATCTAAAAATTATTAAACCAGTTGGATATTAATCTAGACTCAAATATGAATTCATAGACATCTTAAACTTGATCGGATATGATCGGAATAGGGATATATGATCAAATCTTCAGGACTGTCCTGTTTTTCACTGATGAAGATTCCAACTCAGAGAGGCCCTGGGTTTTGAGGCTATAACTCCCTATAGAAAATTCCACAATTTTTGAAACTTGTTGGAGATGAATCTACACTGAAAGAGTAGTTCATGGACACCTAAAACACGAAAAGAGGTAGTCGGAGTAGAGAAATCCATGCCAATGTTTGAGGCTGCTCTGTTTTTTTCCTCCTTTCCTTCTTCTTCCCCTGTTTTTCTCTTCTCTCACCCGAGAACCTTCTTTCCTTTCCCCTTATCTCTTCTTTCTTTTTCTTTTCTTTTCTTTCTCCTTATCTCTAACTATATATAGAGAGAGAGAGATGAGATTATATATATGTAGATATTTAACCCTTTTAGTAGATATAAAGGTTGACTCACTATTTGTGAGTCTCCTTTCTACTATTTGAGATATATATCATCCTTATCTCTATTTATCCCTTTTAGTAGATATAAATGTTGACTCACTATTTGTGAGTCTCCTTTCTACTATTTGAGATATATATCATCCTTATCTCTTATATATATATATATAGATATTTATCTTCTTCTTCTTTTATTTTTTTCATCCCAACAAGTGTCTCTTTCCCCTTCTTCCCCATATTCCTACACATGGTGAGTCATGTTAGTTTTAATCTTTTTATCTTGTTTATTTACTCATTTTATTTTCTTGTGTTTATCCTATCACGCCTTACCTCCAATTTAAATATGTGTGATAATATATAGATATATATGAAGTTTTGGAAGATAGGAGGTGAGGTGTAAAAGAAGAAAGCTCCATTTTTATTTTTGTTTTGTTGGCTTCATTTAAGATGTACACTTGTGGAATATTTCATCCTCATCTGTACATGTATAGTAATTGATAAAATGTGAGGTTTTATTTATAGCCTTATGATTTAACATATGTATATGTAATCATGCCTTTAGAGTTAACAAATTTATTATCAAGAATAGAATTGTACATGTTATTTATTTATTTATTTTTATTTTTGAGTTATTTTATATGATTTTAAATTCTATATTCGGGTCAAAATTTCGGGTCGTCACAGTGAATGCAACGAAAGTAATCCACTTCATATGCGCATTTTTAGGCTCATTTTTTGAATTGAATGCAATCTCAATTGTTTTCCCCTTCATACACATTTCCAAAAGATCATTGCAGTTTGTAGGCCCTCTACCTCTTCTAGCTCTAGTAGAAGAACCATCTTCATTGCCATTTCCCTCATCACTATGCTCCTCATTACGTTTTCTCTTTAGGGCCATTACCTTATCTTAAACATTAGGTAAAGACAGAGAGAAAACAAGATAACATCTTTTCATAAACACATGGGGCCCGGAAGAGATACAAAGAAAGTTTTAATTTCAAAAACCAAGCGCCATTACACACTTTAAACCAAAGGAGGCACAAAAAGTGGCCTAAAAAAGGTTAAAATTGAAAAAGCAAGTCACATTTCACCCCTTCAATTCATGAGAACAAGCATTTGAATCATTATCAATAAAGGAGGCACATAAAATAGAGTAAGAAAGGGAAAAAGTTTAAGGAGAAGTGACATTTCACACTCTCCAAGTATAAAACAAGGATCCTTTTCAAGAAAAGCGACACACAAAGGATACTAGCAATGTTTCTAAAAAAGATACCAGAAAGAGAGGCGAAGAAAGTTTTAATATCAAAAACCAAGTGCCATTACACACTTTAAACCAAAGGAGACACAAAAAGTGGCCTAAGAAAGGTTAAAATTGAAAAAGCAAGTCACATTTCACCCCTTCAATTCATGAGAACAAGCATTTGAATCATTATCAATAAAGGAGGCACACAAAATAGAGTAAGGAAGGGAAAAAGTTTAAGGAGAAGTGACATTTCACACTCTCCAAGTATAAAATAAGGCTCTTTTTCAAGAAAAGCGACATACAAAGGATACTAGCAACATTTCTAAAAAAGATACCGGAAAGAGAGGCAACGAAAGTTTTAATTTCAAAAACCAAGCGCCATTACACACTTTAAACCAAAGGAGACACAAAAAGTGGCCTAATAAAGGTTAAAATTGAAAAAGCAAGTGACATTTCACCCCTTCCATTCTTGAGAACAAGCATTGGAATCATTATCAATAAAGGAGGCACACAAAATAGAGTAAAGGGAAAAAGTTTAAGGAAAAGTGACATTTCACACTCTCCAAGTATAAAACAAGGATCCTTTTCAAGAAAAGCGACAGACAAAGGATACTAGCAACGTTTCTAAAAAAGATACAGGAAAGAGAGGCAAAGAAAGTTTTAATTTCAAAAACCAAGTGCCATTACACACTTAAACCAAAGGAGACACAAAAAGTGGCCTAAGAAAGGTTAAAATTAAAAAAGCAAGTGACATTTCACCCCTTCAATTCATGAGAACAAGCATTTGACCACAACCCTCCCCTCTCCCCCAACCAACAAAAGGGTAAAAGTAAAGGCATGTAAACCATGTGATTTAGAGGTGCATAACATAAGAAACAGAGGGACCCGATCTATCACAACCCGAAAATGAAAGTGCGAAGGAGAAAATCAAATTATAGCAAAACCGAACCCGAATTCAACCACCAAACCGAATTCAACCATCAAACCAAAATTCAACCACGAATTGATGAAAACCTAAACAATCCAAGCATTCATCATCTCAACAAACCCGAATTTAACAATAACAAAAAACCCTAGGCCAATCACAATAATCAAGTAACCTAAAAAATTCTAAAGCTAAACTAAACACGAAACTATTCGATATAACCTTTTTTAGTTAACGAATCCCTCAAGAATGACCAATTGAGCCCAAATTCTGGTTGGGGTAAAGGTATCTAAGGGGTGGATGATGGCTATTTAAGACACCATAGCCGGAGTTGGTGACGGCAGGGAAGAGAAGATGGAAAGTCGGCAGTGACAGGATGGCGCCGGCGACGGGAAGCCCTCGGAGAAGATGATGGAATGCGTCGGGAAAGTGGAGAGGGAAACAGGGGAAGGAAGGCGTTTTTTGGCAGCTAAACTCAAAAGGCTCGCTCCTTTGAATTGTATTAATTGACCCGACCCACCCGTATGTTTCTAAGGCGGTTCAACATAAACCGCCATAGAAAACACTTTCTACGGCGGTTTAATTGAAACGCCGTAGAAACCAACTTTCTACGGTGGTTTCCATTTAAACCGCCGTAGAAAACAAATTTCTACGGCGATTTATGTTGAACCACCTTAGAAAATGAGGCAAAAATGGAGAAAATTCCCGCGCACGCCTCTATTCCTATTAATTTCTGGTTCTTCTTTATTGTAAATTAACCCCAAAATTTTTCAAATTTAAATTTAATATCGATCAATTTTTATAGTAAAATGCATTATATTTATTAACTTAAACTACATTAATTTTTATTGATCACGACATTAAGTTTAACTAAAACTTTATAGCTTCCCCAGAGTCAAACAATTTTCACTAAAACAATATTGAAGAATTGTCTCTAAAATAATATTTATTCATTTAGCGGTAAATGAAAAACCTCGCTAAATGAATATTTTTTTTGTTCGTTCCCAAAGGGTATTAATTTATCGAGGTTTAACTGTACAAACAAAAATATTAATTGGAGTTTTAAACAACTCTAAACAAAAAGAAATCAACTTGTCATGAAATTTTGACAGAATCTCCACTATAAATGTAACAAACCTCCTTAGAAAGTGAGGCAAAAATGGAGCGAATTCCCGCGCGCGCCTCTATTTATATTAATTTCTAGTTTTTCTTTTCTGTAAATTAACCCCAAAATTTTTTTTAATGTAATATTAAATATGCATTTTAATATTGATAAATTTTTATAGTAAAATACATTTTATTTATCAATTTAATAAATTTATTGTATTTTACTATAAATTGCATATTTAATATTAAATTGCATATTAAATTAAAAAAAATTCGGGGTTAATTTGCAAAAAAAAAAAAAAACTAGAAATTAATATGAATACTGGCGCGCGAGGGAATTCGCTCCATTTTGGCCTCACTTTCTAAGGCGGTTTATCATAAACTGCCATAGATACCCACTTTCTACGGCGGTTTAAATTGAAACCACCTTAGAAAGTGGGTTTTCTACGGCGGTTTATGGAAAACCGCCATAGAAAGTGTCTTAATAAATTCAAAGAATTCCCGCGCGCACCTCTATTCCTATTAATTTCTAGTTTTTATTTTTTGTAAAATAACCCTAAAATTTTTATAAAGGTAATATTGATAAATTTTTATGTTAAAATACATTATATTTATTAATTACATACAAACTCCAGCCTTTAGGTTATGATAAATAATAAATAATTAAATTTCAAATTTTTAGTTAACCAATCCATTATTTTAGGCCCTAAAAAACTTTTCGAGTCTTGTTACATAATAATTATAGGAAAACCTCAAAAGTAATAATTTTCATTGAATTACTGGCTGGTAAGATTTTTACTATTGAATTTCTGTAATATACTTATCTCTATTTAAATAAAGTAAATCAAGAAATTCAATTATGTTAAGATAAACATTCATAGCGGCAATTAATTAAGACTATTCACAATTGGTTACAAGTATTACTCAATGTCGTATCCATGTAAAGTCTTAATTAATTGTCGATCAGTTCTGTATCTCTCATATACATGCTAGTTAGATCTTCCTTTGCATCTATACCTTCTTTTATTGAAATTAAGAGTCAGGAAAAAAATATAAAGAGGTGGACGTGCGTACGAACTTTTTGCCTTACGTACCCCTGTAGACAAATTTCAGATGATACAGATAATATAAACAGTAAAGTTTTAAACAACTCTAAATAACAAGAAATTCAATTTTACAGAAAATTCGACAGAGTCTACCCTATATATGTAACAAAACTCCCTGTCAAATGAACATAAATAGTGAAGATTCCAACAACTTCAAATAATAGCCAATTCAGTTTTACATCAATTCCGACAGAGCCTCCCCTGTAAATTTAATCAAAACTCCCTGTTATCCTAATAGCAAGACAAAAGCTTTACACAATTTTTAGCAATAACAAATTCACAACTTCATCATTTCGTTATCTTCTGTTCCCTGTCAATTTTATCTCATAATTTGCGACTTCATCCAAGTGAAAGACCTGTTTCAATCAAACAATAAAAAATATAAAAATACATGTTATAAAATTATGCCCACGTAGTTTCATTAAAATCAAATCTAAATATATATATATATATACACACACACACAAAAACAAATAATATACCTGAAAATGATATCAAGATTTTTTCTTTCTTTTATGGGACATTTGATCATCGAACCATAAGCCTTCATTGTGGTCAGGACAAAGTATGCATTTATCTAGTTTTCTATCTTCTTCAACTGCTGTCAATTCAGGTAACTCACTAGAGAATGGGTCCGCCTCATAAAGCCCTTCTTCTGTATCAATCCCTTCCACTCCGTGATGTTGTTTGCCATGAAGAACAACAGACCAATGTTCGTCACAAGGATTGGTGATATAAAAAACTTGTTTTGCCTGCAATGCAAGTATAAATGGTTCCCCCTTGAAACCCTCTCGATTAAGGTCAACCAAGGTAAATCCCAATGGATCGTCAATTCGTACCCCATTATTGTTATCAACCCATTTGCATTGAAATACAGCTACTTTGAAACAAACATAGTCAAGCTCCCAAATATCTTCAATTACCCCGTAATATGACATGTTTGCATACAATGGATTTTTATCCTTTCTTCTAGAAACATGCAAAGCCTCCGAGATTAATGTAACACTACTGTTTTGTGCCGTGCTCTTCTCATCTTGTCTCTTGGTAGCAAATGAATATCCATTTATGTCATAGCATGAAAATACTCGTACCACATAGCTGGGCTTAAACGCCAACCATTTTAATGTCTCTGAAACGTCTTTGCCCATGACAGCATTACCAAGCCAATTATTTTGTTTTCCTAAATGCTGGAAGTTTGCTTGTGGAGCTGTGGAGATTTTAGATTTTGATCCAATGTACATTTGTAATATGTATGTTATGTACTCCAAAAGACTGAAAACATATTAAGCTTTCCTTTTATTTTTCATCTTTCGGTGCAAAAGAATTGCTTTATGTTGATGGCATTTGTTTCTTTTGCATTCCGGTTGAAATGTAGTAGTTTCATCTTATGAGACCCAAGAAACATTCATGAGATGTTGTTATGTAACCTGTTGATTGTAGGATCTATAGCCTTTCTTTAATGCAGGCTAGGGCCTATCATTTTCTTTTGGTTATTTTGTAATGTTTGTTTCATCTGCAGTTGGAATTTGGTTTGGGGGGAGGGAGGGAATGCTATTTGCAGATAGTATTGTGTTTTCTGAAATAATGAATTAATTGAATAGCTACTAAAGTCAATGGATGCATAATGATGTTGGAGTCTATGTTAGATATTTTGCCCTAATTGAGTTCTAAAAATACAGATGATTTTGTTGCTCAGATTTGGTATTTCATTTCTTTCGTTTCATTTGATTTGTTTCTCTGCTGTGTTGCTCAGATTTGGTATTTCATTTCTGATATCATTTTGTCTCTTTTTACTAGTATTACTTTTTTTGCTTTTTGTTTTTTGGTGGTTACAGAAACTTACAAGTTGAAGAGGCCACATCCTCCAGCTTACCAGCTGAGATTTCCATCAAAGTGTTGGGTGGAGTTCCTGACCGTTTTAACCTGCCGAGCAGCTCCAACAAGGCAACAAAGCAACTTCTTGCTACAGAAAAACTTCGAATCCAATTTGATGCAGAGCAGCAGAAAAGAAAAGAAGCTGAGGCAAGAAATGCTCAAATGGAAGCTCAACAGGCTTTGCAGGCTGAACAGTTTCAGTTCATGCAGGAGCAGGTGTCCCACTTGATTACCGAAGTGAATCAGCTCTCTAAGAAGTAGTCTCAAAGTTGTTGTGGCATCCAGTGCTGATCGTATTAAGGTTGATGCAAATCTATCAGCTGCTGGTTTACCCCTGTCGCTGTAAGCTACCATTGCATCTGCAATAGTTTCTGCATGTTAAGAAAGTGGGTATTTGTACAAATTCTGCTGACATATGCTTTGCATCTGTGCGATAGGAAATGGTAGTTATTATGAAGCTTAATTCCGCAAAATATAGAGTTTTCTTTTTTAGAGACTTATATTCAGAATTTCACCCCTGGTTATGTATGGGATCTGCTGGAGTTTTTGGAGAAAATGAGTTATAGATGCTACACAAGTTCTGCTCTTAAGTATTTCAGTTTTAACCAAAAGGATGTAAAAGGTGAGAAATATAGTCACTGGACCTTTGGTCTGCAAAAATATATGAATGGATCAATGAATACTTGACTTTTTTCATATGCCATAATAGCTAAATTGAGAAAAACTTTCTGAAGAAGCCGAATTGAAATTGTTATTATTATATTGTCTAATGACGAGTCTATCCCAAGAAGAGCTCAGGTGAAACTGTTTTACTCTTACAATGTTACCATTATACTTCCTAATGACAGAACCGTGCCAAGAAATTCTATTTGATTGAGTTTATCCATGTACTTAAATGGATTTCTTAACTTTTGATTTTCTCCTTTTTCTAACAGGTTTGATGCTATTGTGTCCGCTGATGCTTTCGAGAATTTGAAACCTGCTCCTGATATATTTTTAGCTGCATCTAACATATTGAATGTGCCAACCAGTGAGGTATGCTTCTAAAAGTTAAAAGTTAACCAGTAAATATGGGTCAGAAGTGTAAATATTCTTGTGGGATGAACTTATATGAGAAACCAGACCCACTGATCAATAACAAATAAGGACACTCTAGCAGTCAGTTGCCTATGATATGAGCACCCTTGAGTCTTTGAATCACATTGCTCTTATTTCTGCTGGATAGACAAAAAATTGAACTTCTCCGTGATCCTCAAGTAGTTATAAGCTTGGAGATGAGTAAGATAGCTATACTGGTCATGATATTCTTATGTTTTAGTTCAATAAGTGGAAAATGTTGATTCTTCTGTTTCTTTCTTGCACTTGTATAATGTGAAAATCTAGTTAGTGTATTTTCCTTCTAATTTCAGTTGTGTAATGATGTTAAATTTCATTCAGAAAATAATTAGGTAAACTCCAATTGTTTGTTAAGTTACAGAAGTAATTTATGGACAGGTTGCAGGGTTCACAGCGAGATCTTCTAAGATATGGCAGTCTGAGTGTTGCTCTTGCTTGTCTTTTTTTTACCATTAACAACTGGAAGGTGTAGCTTTGTTCTTCTGGAAGATTAAGTTACATATCAGCCTCAGTATACATATTTCTCATATCTTTTTTATTGTATTTCTTCCTGGAAGCTTCTGAATTTTGCAGGCGATGCAGTACGCATCCCTTAAAGCCATCTGGAATTCATTGTTTGGAGTTAGTAGTCCTCCATTTCAATTGAACAAAGGTCTTACAGCTATGATAAATTGTTTTTATCATGTTTGTGTAGTGGATGAGTTGATCCACTGTTGTTTTCTTCTTTTTTTTTTTTTTTATTATCTTCTGTTGTGCTTGTTCAGCTATATAATCAGGCCCTACTTATTTGAAATAGATAAACCTCGTTCAGGGAGGATTCAACAATTTCTGGAGTACATATCAGATTTAGAGGCCAGGTAGGTGCATTTTCATCAAGGCTAGTCTGAAATATTTCTATTTGCTACTTCTGACACTTCGATTTTTAGCAATACACCACTGATAAAATCTTTTTTACTTTCATAGATATTGATTTTACTAATTTGCTTCATCTTTTTAGTTTACCAGTCTTTTAGCGAATTTGCTAAAGTGTTTCTCGCTTTATATCATACACATGTAAGAGGAACTGCAACAGATGTTCCAGAATTTCCTTCTAAGCTTGATTGGCTGAACTCAGCTGCACTTCAGTTTCGCAGGGTAAATAAATGACTACTTGGCTTGAGCTATTTCTTTTTGTGCATGCGAGCATGTTGTTGCTATTATGTTTATCTCTTGTCTTGTTCCTGTTATTTTTTCTGTACTTTTGATTTGTGCTTTTTGTGGTTATGCAAGATATTTTTCTTTTTCTTTTGGTTTCTTTTCAAGTTGAATTCTCTTGAACTAGAGTTCTTGAATTGGGCCTGTGGTCATAGCTATAATGTTCATTTACTACCAAGAACAAGGATGTTCTACTTTGAAAATTGGTGAAAAGGTCGTCTTTTATCCCCATTTTAATGTTAACTATGTTTGTGGGGCCAACTAATCTTTTTTACTCATATACTACTGTGGAGCTTCTTTCTTATAATGGAATCTCAGTTACACCTATGGGGAGCGATGTATCTCTTGCAGAGTTTCCTATTGTATGATAGTATTTACTAAATTTCTACTGATTAAGGGGCCAACTATTTGTAGGATCTAAAAGGCAAGGTGGTTCTTCTGGATTTTTGGACATATTGTTGCATAAACTGTATGCATGTGCTGCCTGATCTGGAATATTTGCAGAAGAAATACAAAGATATGCCGGTAAGCTTCTACCATTTCATCTGAAGATTCTTTTTATTTTGTTTTTTCCTTTTATTTTTCTTACGTATTTACTTATGGTAACTTACTAAAGCAAACATGTCCATATTGTACTTTCTTGTATCTGTGGTTTCTTATGTACTCTGTTTCAGGTTTTTTGCTTAAGTTTTCTTATTTTGCAGGATGCAAAAGCATTACAATCATATTTTGAATTATAAAGGGAATGTTGCCTCAGAAAATTGGAGGTAAACATCTTTTTATAATTTTGCCTCTGTTAATAGTTCTTTACCTTTGGACTGGAATTTTATTCTTAATTTTTATCTTTTTCTATGCTTCAGAACATAGGAAAATCGATTGCCTCACCAGATGGCTATCTAAAAGAACTGTGGATAAAAAGAATCTCAATAAAGTGATTGCTCACCACAGGATCAATACGATTTAAAGGTTATGTTGCAAAGTATTTTAGTTCTGGAAATTAGTTATAATTTCGCAATATGAGAACAAGCATGCTTTTATGTGATTGTCTTTCTCCTCTTTATATCTGAAGCTTGATTGACATGGAATGGCTTAGCTGTATAAAGCCTTTTAATTTTGATGAAACTAAATAATTGGGTATTAGCAATTTTATTACTAAGCACGAGTCTTACTTTCAGATTTTGCATTGGGTATTGCTTTATTATATAAAGAGGTGTACATTTATGTTCAGAGTTAAGCTCTGTCACGGCGCTGGTATCTATTTTTTGTGCTGCTGCTTTACTGTTAACTTCCTCCCCAAATGGCATTATATAGTTATAAAGCTTTCATACATTATGAAGTTTTGGTTACTGCTGATATTGAGATGACAATTTTACCTAACTCCATTATGTGAGACGCACAATTGATGGGTTTATCAGCTTCTAACGGTATACATGGACATAATGGGTGGAAGTAGTCTATTTTGTTAGTTCATTGGGTTAAATGGAACAAGAAAATAGATAAGTGGGTAAAAGTATATTATTAGAATAGTTAGGTGGCCTCTCAAGTCTTTTGCCCTTTATACGTAATTTGTTTTCTTACTTTGCTTTTGAATATACTTTAGAGTTTGGGTTCATCATTTGTTATCAATCTATCACTGTACTTTATCTTAAAATTGTTGTAGGTCATGTTAAACATGCATATTCTTTTATTGGTTTTCATTGTAATGGCCGAGTAAAAATTTGAAGTGCCCTTAGATGATGCAAAGAGAGGCAATGACTTATAATTACTCTAGTATGTTGGTTCTTAATTATAATCGTGTAGTTACAATTGTTTTCTTAAAAGTTTATCTGTGGGTTGCTTCAGGATTTAGTCACGAGCCAAGTGACTGGAATTGAAGTACTATATTACTTTGGCTAATTAGAAGAATAAGGATCCTTCATTGTATCAAGGTTTGCGTCCAAGGCTACACATGGAAATTGGGTTTGTTTGTGTTCTGTTTGAATTCAAGTAGTTTGCCATTGAGATGTGATCTTCTGGAACCAATTTCTAATTTGTATGATCTATTATTGATAGTTGATCTGCACGTATAGAGTGCGATGTGTGTGGGTTTGTAACGTAGTTGATTGTGTAAATTGTAAGACTTGAACTTGTATAAAGTACGATGTGTATGAGTTTGGATATATGAAGCTATTGTGTTACTTTGTTTAGCATATTTTCATTTCCAACATTAGTATTGACCACAAATTTGGTCATTCAATTTTTGTACTGGCTACTATTGTGCATTGCGTTGATTGCTAAAATAGGTGACCGCAACTTTGGTCACCAAAATGAGATGATTAACTTTAAATGGTGACCATTGTTTTGGCTAATAAATTCGTCACAAAATATTAGTTTTTGTGACGAGAAAATCTGGTCACTAATTTATTCACCATTTTTGTGACGAGAAAGTATGGTCACTAATTTATTATGGTGACCAATTTTTGTGGTCGCCAAATCTCACCAACGACGTTAACAACATAACAGAGTACTTTTGGTGACCATGATAGTGACCACATATTTGGTCACTAATAATATGGGTAACCAACGTTTTTGGTCAATAAATTGGTCACCAAACACACCAATTTGGTGACCAAATTTACCTTTTTGGTGACCATGTTGGTGACCACTATACTGGTCACTAAATTAGTGACCAGAAAGGTTTTGGTCACCAATCGATACTCTTTGGTGACCAAATTCAAATCGGCGTCACCAATACCTTTAGTGACGGGGCAACGATGACCACCCGGTGACCACGATTTCTGGTCACTGAAACTATTTGGCCTTTGGTGACCATATTGCTGTTGTCACCAAAAGCCATTTTTCTTATAGTGGATATCTACCAACGGATCCCTTTGATATGGATTTGAACCCGAAAGCACTGTTGGCTCGGCAGTGGTTTCTTGAGTCGGTGATTGACCCGATGAAGGTGTGCTGGCCATTCCTTCATCATTTTGAGATTATTATCGAGAAAACTACATGAATTGAAGGACAAATGAACTAATTAGTCCTTAAAAAAAAAAAATTGGTAAATATACTGCCATTAGACTTACTGGATCTTAACAACCATAATTCTAACGCAAATGGTAATTAGTCCATTTTGTTACTAGACAGTAAGTAGACAAATTATGCAAACGTTTTTCCATATATACACTAATCCAAATACTACAAAAACTTTTGTCCATATATACATAAGCAAGGAGTTCAATTCTATGGTTAACTCCTAATACCAAGGGGCTATTTAGTTTGTCAATTGAAATGAGAATAGGAATGGGTATAATAGGTTTTCTAATTTTTTTTAAAAATCGGATATAATAATTGAGTGGAGTAGAAATTGTAATGAAAATGTGAGCTTTTAGCCAAACTCAAGTGTGGAGTGTGTCTGTAATCCAAAAAAAAACGGAATTGTTATTCGCAGTGACGATTTTACTATTTGCAGTAACATTTTTAAGTGAATTGTCTGAAATGCCCTTATGACTTTAAAAAAAATCATATTAAAGAACTCTATAAAAATGTTGGATGAATACCTTCAGCATGTTTGATATTTTTTCCCTATTTTCACTATTCACCTTCAGTAATTCATTTTTTATTCACACGTGTATTCAAATATGACCGATAGACAAGAGGACGATCCATATTACACGGTAAGTAATAATTGTATACAATTTTTTACGTGAAATTTATTTTTAAAAAATATATGTCTGCTCTTTGATTTAGACCCAGATTTGCGATTATCAGGCTATTTTTGGCCGGAACAGGTAAAATCCAGCCGAGGAGACTGTCTCCTCTGCCAGATTTTAACCGGAATTTCTCCGGTCACTGGCGGTATTTCAGATGAAAGTACCGCTAGAGACCGGCAATAGTTTTAGGGAAAATACCGCCCGGCGAAGGGCGGTATTTTTCCCCAGGAGCACCGCCGGTAACCGGCAGTACTTTCGCCTGAAATACCGCCGGTTGCGAAATACCGTGCGGCGAACCGCGGTATTTTTAGGCCGACCACTGCCCACGGCCGGCACCAGAAGCCGACAGACTTTCACCGGAAAAAGCCGCCCAGGCGGTAGTTTGCTGCCGGCGGTATTTTTCCAGCAACTGCCGCCGGAATCCGGCGGTCTTTTTCCGGCTGGCGAAATATTGCCGGATTACGGTGGTATTTCCAGTGCGGTGATCTGCCTGAAAAAACCGGCGGTTGCTTGCTTTTTTTATCGGCGTCCGACGGTAATTATTTCGATTTCTCAGCTAAAAAGGGCCAGATATCCCGCAGGGGCCGAGATTTACGAAATATCTCCCCTATGTATGTAGAATTTTGTCACATTCTCACCTCTCGTAAGTGAGATTATTCCAAAATTTATAGTTCCCGCTAAAATTAGGATTTCAGTATGCTGACCCATCATTTTGTATTAACAGGATATCCATTTGGAGAGGGATGGCATATTCACTGACCACACGGATGTATTTCAAACGGACGAAGAGTTTAGAAGTAAGGAAGATTTGGTTGCATGGGTCAAAGCTACAATATCTGAAAACAATATGACTGCAAAAATTACGTCTTATTCGAAAACGTTGGGCCTTTTCCGTACAAGAGGGAGAAAAGGGTAAGTTGAGATAGGATGCTATAGATCAGGAACAGTTAGAGATAAGTCACCCCTACCTGAAGGGAAGAGCATGCGGAACAATACAAGCAGCAAATTGACAAAATGTCCATTTCTCCTTATGGGACGCGAAATTGCTGGGGGAAATTGGAAGTTAGAGATAAAAAATGGTAATCCCAATCATGAATTACAGCAAGTTCGAAATTGGCATTCATCGCACTCACGGCTAACAGAAGCGGAGAAGAAGAAGGTTGCAGAAATGTCAAGTATTAACATCAGGCCGAAGCATATATTGGCCCAGTTGCAAGCGGATGATCCGCAAAATGTCAGCCACATAAGACAGGTGTACAATGAAGCAGCAAAAGGTAGAAGGGAGGCGAGGGGAGATATGACTAACATGCAGTATTTCTTCAAACTTTTGCACGATCACGAATACTTCTATGCGCACACAGCTAACGATGATAGTAATGCAGTCGGGCACATCTTCTTCGCACACAAGAAGGCGCATTCTCTACTTGGTTTGTTTCCATACGTTTTGTTTATGGATACGACGTACAAGACAAACAGGTATGACATGCCTCTTCTGCAGATAGTGGCTCATGTACCCACATCTCAGTATGTTATTAAGCATAAATCTAAACAATAAATAATAAGTATTTCTCAATAAATAATAAAGAATAATAACATACATGTCGATGCCATATGTAGTAGGCAATATGACTCTTAAAGCTCTTTAACAACTCTGGATTTGAAGGTCCATCGTCAATCAGACCATCCAGAGGCCGATATTCCTTCCACCCGGCATCCCTCCCAGACCCGATCCCTGAAACTGACCTACGTGAGAAGAGCATTAAGCCTTTTCCACTCCGCCTTCGTTGGTTGGGGTCATTTGCCCATTCATTTTCATCATCCATTCGCCCCGAATTAAATTCTATGTACCCCTGCGACAGAGACATTTCCCTCTCATGTCGTTCAGCATTTTCCCTAGCTTCCTCCTCCTCCTCATCTCCAATGTATTGCGGTGCAAATTCCGCTTCACCGTAATCACTGTTACTTGCCGCCGTGGCTGCATTTGACAATCAAGAAGAACCATGCACTCTTCCTAGGACCCTTCTCTGGCGTTCGGATGCAGTGGGAGGTATTCGGCCAACTATTTCCTCAGAGGCGGAGTTTGTTGCCTCATTGGCTTCATTAATTTGCAAATTGTCATCCTTTTTGCTTCTGATTAATTTTAATTTCAATTTTTTAAATGCTTCTGCCACCTACAAAACACAATTGAAGATTAAAAAATTAAAAATATATAAGGAACATAAATAATTATAACTACAAAAATAATTGCTAATATATAAGGAACAATAACACAATTGATAATTAAAAAATTAAAAATATTGTCGGCGAAAATTCGGCGGAAAAAACAATTGATAATATACAGTAGAAGAAGCAATTATAAATACAAAAATAATTGATAATATATAAGGAACAATAATACAATTGAAGATTAAAAAATTAAAAATATTGGCGGCGAAAAATCGACGGAAAAAACCGCCGCCCGCCGGAAAATAACCGCCGGAGTGTGGCGGTGGGGGTTTTCTTTTTTGGGAGAAATACCGCCGGCGGTCGGCGGTAGTCCCAGAGAGACTGCCGCCGGCGGTCTTCTCCCAAAAAACTACCGCCGACCTCCGGCGGTAGTCCCACAAATACTACCGAAGGCCTCCGGCAGTAGTATTTCCCAAAAAAACCGCCGGCCTTCCCGGAACAAATACCGCGCCACTGACTACCGCTGGTTTCAGGCGGTAGTCAGCCGGAATACCGCCGGCAGCCGGCGGTTTTTTGCCGGAAAAAACCGCCTGTGACAGGCGGTATTCCGGGCGCTTTTTCCGGTCCAGTCCGGTGTCTCCTCGGACGACATTTCACAGATCTGGCCATAAAATGGCCGGGTAATCGCAGATCCGGGCAAAAACATAACAAATCCAGACAAATTATACACTAATTTATCAAAACAACGAACAAAGCATGAAAGAAACAATTATTAATTTTAGTAACTCACCTTTGCCGATCCGGTTCGTCTGGACTTTTATCCGATTTGGCTAATTTTGTGCTTCCACCGGTCTCCACACAGCATAGAAGAGAAATGGGAGAGAAAATATTATTCTGCAGCCCACTTCTTCGCAGTGCTATATATAAAATTAAAAAAAAAAAAATTTTTTTAAAGCCTAAAGGGCAATTTAGACTTTTTACCTAAAAATGGTACTATATATAGTAAAATCGTCACTGCAAATAGTATGCCAAAAAAAAAAGGTGTGGTGCGTGCGTTAAGTTTGGCGAAACTCATATTTTTGGGAATTAATTCCATCTTAAAATATCAAAACACCAACAAAGAGTAAAATACATGTCAAGAAACAGTTGACCAAAAGAAAATATGTTACTTTTTCCAATATCATAGAATTGAGAATCAGATAAACTTAAGATCCCTACTAGCTTAGATCCATTTATTCCATCATTACTAGTTTAAATCACTTCCTCCCAGTTCAGGTATATTAGCAATAGTTATCTTGGTTTTAGGGCACTTAGTACACCTCCATTGTTAAGAATAATGGACCAAATGTTCCTAGAATCAAATCCCAAAACTGTCAATGATTTTTTTTTTTTAAGAAAGAGCAAAGCAACAAAGCACTAGGAGTCCCTCCAATGAAGTTATCCCTCTCCCCCAGTGATTTCTCGTTGTAATAAAATACTTTGATTAAAAAAAAGAACTTTAATTAAGTACGATTCTAATGTGTGGGTCACCTTCCACAAGGAATAATTCTGATGAGTTTGTAATGTTGACAGAAGGTATGTTTTAAGAGCCTCTTGAAAAAATTCATCAAAGAACATAATAGCCCCTATGAAGAAACATTTTGACAACCTTCTGCATACTATTATGAGAATTTCCATACTCTAACACATTTGTCGTGATTCACTGTAACAACCTTCTGCATTCCAACAGCTAAGCATGCAATAGGTGGTCGAGAAGCAACTGGCATAAGATCAATGCGGTCATCTTCCGAGAGCCTTCTCACCGGCAGCATTTCAGGGACCTGATGACCTTTCTTGTTTAACTGACTGGACACAATGCTACTCTCATCCATAATGCAACTTGACAGAACTTCACCCGTATCCTGATCCAAGACTCTCAGAACACCATCTATTCCGCCAACAACCAGTGTTGATGCGTCATTCCTCAAGTGATTCATCGAGTAGAGAACATTGGGACTCACACGTGTTTCCCAGAGTCTTCGTGATGTCCTACAAGTGCCAAGAACAATGTGACGAAAAGTTCCAAATATAAGGAACAAGTAACCCACAGATGAAGCAAAAATAGTGTTCAGAATCAGAAGCACATTGCATATAATAAAGAGCACCAAATTATTCTGGCAAGTTACTCCAACAATCAAAGATTAACAAACATTGTCAAGAAGTACAACATCAAAATACTTTAAAGAGATGTTTTGGACTTGATGTAAACCTATCATTTATCCAAGTGGTTTGGAAGACCAAAAGTCCTCGTTCTGTCGTTACTCTTCTTAACCTGACATTATAGGATCATATCTGAGTGCAAATATTGCCTGCTTAACAACCAGTGTGTTTCAGACACCATTAAGTCCTGAACGGATGCTTTAACTTAGTGAACTGGATGCTAAACCTTAATTACCATCTAGAAAGATGAACAATATACACCTTGTAGTGCATTTCAAAATGATATGCTACTAGTTCTCAAAAAGTTCAGGGTAAAAAATATAACATTTCTCTCTTAAACAAAAATGTTCCATCTTTGCTTATACTTTAAGATAACATCTTTCGAGGCCATATTTGCATTATAAGCTGTAAAGTACATCTAGCTTTTGTGTACATACTCATACCCACCTAATATTATATAAAATTGTCTGACGGTTTGTTACATGAAAAAAAGTAGAATGGAAATTGCACATATAAGAATTTGAGTATCAAACAATGTTCATCAGGATATGCACACGCAAAAAAAAAAAAAAAAAAAAAAAAAAAACTAACCAACTTCTGCATCGCAAAAATGAAGTACTGGATATGTAAGTTTCCTTATTCTATTTCTTCATTTTAACAGAATAAAGAATGGCAGGAGTTTGATGGACAAACTTATAAGAGAAGACCAGAATCATCATTAACCATATTCAGTTCTTGCTTTCAGAGTTATCACTTACAAAATTTCACAGCAGTAGCCTCAATGCCGGAAGACTTAAGTGGTC
Organism: Leptodermis oblonga; assembly: GCA_016801395.1. Lineage (NCBI taxonomy): Eukaryota > Viridiplantae > Streptophyta > Magnoliopsida > Gentianales > Rubiaceae > Leptodermis > Leptodermis oblonga. The sequence continues at coordinate 28,289,296 of CM028755.1, forward strand.
ACATCAGAAAGCCAAAAAGAAAATTTTACTACACGGAAAGGCCTCAAAAAGGTACTTATACATGCAGAAAAGTCTTAAAGTACTATCTATCAGTTTAACTCATTCTCATACCTAAGATCCCAACAGGATGCATGCCCATCTGTTGATCCAGCAAACAGTAGGTGGGAGCGAGGGTTCAAACGCAGTGTCTTTATGCCTGTCATGCAGGAGTCAGAGTTCAGTAATATATGTAATGCAACTATCATGCAACATCCAAGAGAAGTGTTCAAATGGACAGTATTATGGTTGGTAGGAATCTAGTCTATAGGATGTCATTAGATCTAACTGAGGCAGACTGTCTTGGTAAATTCTTTTTCCTTCTCTTCAGACTAGACTAAATTCTGGAATCTGGCAACTAAGATAAAAAAGCAAGCAGGAAATGCAGAACCACAAAAATATCCCCAATCAATGTATTTTGGTAGAAAGTTATCATGCTACCTGCGTTACTAGTTGACTTCAATGTCATTACTCGCTGATCATATGAAAGATCTGATATTGAGATACCTCCAAGAGATGAACCACTAATGAGCAGTTGATCATCGCTGAAAGATAAGCATGTCACTGGCCCATTGTGCATCCTTTAATGGAAATAAAAAGGAACAAGAAAACAAAGAACTAGTGAGTCACATACAAGTAACTTTTGCAGGTAAGCACAAAAGAAGAATAAAAACTTAAGTGCTTGCTTCACAATTCGAAACAATGACCTTATCCCTCTCCTTGTTTCTTCATTCCTTACTTTCTCCTGGGCAGGAGAAGTTGAAGTTACCTTCTTACTACTAAATCGGTCAAATTTTAAAGAGTACTTGCTTCTTATTGTGTCCTTATTCTTCTCCCTTAAGCCTTATTTAATGTATTTATTTTAGTCAGTACAAATACAAGACACGTTAATTGGGACAAAACCTCAATTAGCATAAGGATCCATATACAATTCTATGAAACAAGAGATCAACATCCTCCCCTTAGAGAAAGAAGCAGCTTAGCCAAGAGCAAGCCAAAGACAAGATACAAATGCCTATTGGATGCATTTACAACAAGTGAACAACCTAGCTAATCCTTTACAAAAGCTTTTGATTATTGCCACTTTTAACAACATAAATTCTGTTTTGATAAGTTTAGATAAAACTGTTCTCCAAAAGATCTTTGGACTACTACTCTATAAGTGAAGAATATAGAATAGTCAAAAAGGTGTTTCTAGGCATACATGTTTTTGTTCCTTATAAAATGCCTCTCAACTATTTTTTTAAAAACTATACTAGAAGAATACCTTTTTGAAAGAAATATTCAAATATTTTTTATAAATTTCTTATCCAGACACATACTTCACTTATAAAACACAAAAAACATTTTACGAAGTTTCTGTTCAAACACAGCATAAGTCCTATAATACAATCTGTTAGTAATGCACAGGGCCCATTAAGGCCACCAAAGTAACCTGCGATCAGCTAAAACAGGCATTGAATCGGTTGAGCACTGAATCTCTTACAGGAAGAAGCCAATCAGCCAAATAAAATGAATACGGAACAGAAAAATCATCTGAGCACTCAAAAATCCTGCCTATCATCATACCCTCAACTAGAAAATACTATCAATCATCGCTTGAGCACATTGAAACAATCATAGGGCTATTGAGCTCATATTTAAGTACCAAAACTATGGACCACTCCATAATGAATGGATAAGCAACCCGTCATTACAGTTTTCAAAGTTTGAAAGCTTCAGACTGAAATTTGTTCACAGATTTACTCTGTACTTTTATTTCAAAGAAGTGACCAAAAGTTGGTCATTTCTCCTCTGTGCTGGAGTGGAAATGGAACTTTATTCAGCCTCCCTCATGGTAGACTATAAACAACTTAGAGAAATGAATGAGCATTCATCTCCTCCTTTTCTACACTTTCACTTCTTTACTCTCAATTTCCTATTTGGTTTGTTTGTCTTCACTTTTCAGGTTCCACCTCTCTAATTCATTACACTCTTCTCCATTAGCTATTTCCTTCTGAGTATTCTCCATTCATTCTCCTCCTGATTGTTCCTTCTTTCTTTCTTATTCTATGGAACACAAGAAAATGAAACTACAGGGAAACTGTAATGTTTAGAAGTGTTGGAATCTACATACTTGACAATTTGAGAACATCTTCTGCTGTACATGTCAAAAATGCGAGCTTTCCCATCCTCACACCCAACCACAGCCTCTGGATCCACATAGCTGCAGTCATATAAACAATCTTTAAAGCACTTACATGGAATGAAGAAAAGCCATTACACAGGTATCTACCAGCCCAAACAAAGACACAGAAAAGGAAAAACATAAAGAACCAATAGTCAAAGTCAAATGCCAATTATTAGCACATTCAACCTGCAAGCAAGTTCTTACCTTTTGTCCTTTTCTTCTCATGAGATGATCGCTATAACTACAAGTCAAAGTTTTGTTGTTCTGGAGTCACCCAATGACTGAATGTAATATGGGAGACACGACAGTAAACTTACATAAGAGAACAGAACTGGAAAAAAAAATTCAATGCTTTTTATATTTTGAATGTCAATAAGGAAAGTTTAGCTAGAAATTCTGGATACCAAGTTCCAGTTATCACTACTGCATGACAAGGGTCTCAACGGTAAAAAAGAATGACTGGGTTTATATGCTAGACATGTTCATATGAACATGCAGCAATTAACAAGACCAGATGGTCATTAAGAAAGAAATTGAAAGGATAACTCCTAAAAATCTTCAAGGAAGACTGACATGTTAATCTTAATTCATATTGTAAGAGAGGAATTGCAAATGATTTCTAGTCAAATGTTGGTATGCAGAAAAGGAGTTCAAAGAACTAGTTTGACTACTTAAGGCATGAAGCAACAATGTTATATTGTGGATATTCTTCATTGACTGAGAAAAGGGCTACAACAACTACAATTCGAGGCAAATGAGTGCAATATATAGGAAAAAGATTCATCAATAATGAAATTAAACAGAGCTCAAAAGACAATAGCCAAATAGGTCAAATACAATTACAGCCATTCAAATTACCGCTTAAGAAAGTGTTTTGACTACAAATAGGAAGTAAAGAAAACATGGCACATATCACAATTCATCTAACTGCATTAAAGCTGAAAAATCACACCCAAACCCTCTCACTTTAGCACAAATTGTTTACTGAATAATACCAGCCAGCTACCCTTCTAGAGAAGTCCTGTGAGCACAAGCCCTGAATCTCAATTTAAGTCTTCATTGTTCTTTTCCTCTTCATACAAATTAGCTAATCTATGCTTTATGGTTAAATTGTAAGGCAATCTATAGTGATGGAAGTTAAGGAAAATTTCCATCTGTAGCATTGTTGAAAATGAAAAAGTCAGCAGCCAGAATGAGTTTACACTCGCTCACTATCTTAACATTCAAGCTAAAAATTCAATCTTTTAGAAGCATCTTCACATATTCAGAACATTGCTGTTGGACCTTTGTCTAAATGAATGAACTCTATAAAGTTCATTGCACAATTTGAACTGCAGTAGGAATCAATAAGGAATTATTAATTACATTACAGAAATTAGAAGAATACATATCACCTTTGAGATTGTTTGCCTACAACTCATCGTAAGACTTTGGTTAGCAAGGATTGAAATTCTAATGATGGACAATTGGATAAAAACTGTTTCTCTAGCCATAAAGGCATTGTTATTTTTCTCCAAGTAATAACAGATAAGCTCCAGTATTACCAAGGATAAAATTGCTTAGGCAAAACATTATATATCTTTAATAAAGTGAGCGACTTCATGAATACTAACTATATTAGAAGGTACTAGTTAATAGAAATATCACGTACCATAAGCACAACCCCTTGGTAAACATGCCATCACGGGAGGTAAATACATTTCTTGTCCCTGTGCGTGCCCATATGCATATGCGAGTTCCTACTAAACCAACAACCTAGAGGACAACAATTGAATGCATTTCTAGGTTATAAACCAAACGCTTGATTGCACTTTTAGATAAACCTATATGGGAAAATGAAGATTAAAATACTTGTAGGCTACAGCTCATATTCAAATGTTGCCACCTTGATTTAGTGTATAACCTTTGCTAATATCCCAGTGATGAGCCATCTCACTGGCAAGGCAAAGATGTGGTAGGGCAGGAAACTCTAGCATGTTAGCACATGCAAAATAAAGCCTGTATCAATAGTAAGGTGCCCCTCATAACCTCAAAGGCAACTTCTTGTAAAAGAAATAGTAACACTATCTAAGTCCATGACTAAGTTAAGAGAATTAGTACTCCCTCCGCCCATATAAAGAGTCTTGTTTAAAATAAAAATATTAATTGTCCCAATAAAAGAGTCCAGTTTCTATTTGTTTACATAGCAAACCCTTACTGATATAATAATGCATCGCCCCTTACTTAGAAAGTATATAAGTTATGAAAATATGGTGTCAAATTACTAATTTTAAGTGTTGTACCTTACATTCCATAATAAGTTGTACATTTTTCAAATTGGACCTTTTTCCAAAGGATGAATCTCTAAGTTTTACTTGAGTATTTATCACATTTGTCCTCAGATTACTCATTCAACATCCCCCGCTCCTTGTCTTTGGCGCACTCCAGCTTACCAAAAGTGGCCTTTCTTCCAACATGTTTCTAGGCCCAAGATATGTTCTTTACTGTATGCAAAATTATGAACAATTTGCACAAAAAGGGTGTGAAAGATCAGCTTTTTTTTTACCTTTCCCTCATCGAAGTCAAAATCAATCAAAGGGGCTTTATCAGGAAGCCTGTATTCATCCAAGCACTTGCAACTTTCTACAGACCAAAGGCGCAACACCTAGTATCATAAACAGAATAATTGTTCATCAAAAGAGGATTAATGTTGTACAAAAAAGGCACACCAGATACACAAAAAACCACAAATAGTTCAGTATTCATTATACAGTATAAATACAGGAGTAACCAGGGGGGATGAAGAATTTTGGGTTCATTAATCAGATAACTATTGATAGTATGGTGCATCAAATGATATTCTTCTTGTGTCTAAGGTAGTGAAGATGGATAGCTGCAATAATCAATTTATAAATGGTGTAGGCACCACAAACAGGAAGGAAATATGTGTCTTGCAATATAAGATATACATCACAAGACACTAACAAAGACATATTACCAGTGTCTAAGAGGTACTTCGTATTTCCAAGAAGATAGATATGGACACTGTTTCTGATACCTGAAGTAATTCAACGCCTCTGACTTTATGCAACAGCAGACATCGAAAAAACGAGTTATAGTTTGTAATTTTTTAACCAGTGCTTTGGCTTTCCATGACCATTATGCAATAACATGTTTGCCTAATAACAACCTAGTGAAAATAGTTATAACTTGAAGTCTAAAATCAGATATTACAAGCACATAATACCAGACAAAGTAGATAAAGAAGATGTATAACACCTTATCACCCACACCAGTAAGAGCCATTCCCATCTTCATTCGGCATCGACTTACCCTAACAGGAGGGGAAAAAATGGTTACCGAATCACAGAATAATGGTAGAACAAAAGTACAATGCCATAAAAAACTTGAAGAACAATTCTGCTTCCCGAAAATGGCAAAATGATAGGAGGGTTAGTTAAAACATAGATAGACCTCAACAAATTCTTCATTGCATATTCATGGTAATATACAAGGAAAAAGACTCGAACATGCATAAAAAAAATGATAACATATCATTGGATATGCCATGAGTGTGGTTAACATAAGGTCAAAAAAGAAACTATACCCAACAGAATGACCTTTCCACTGGTAAACCTTAGCAGGGCCTTTCTGCAATGAGAATCTGTGCTGTTCCATGGCAAACTGCTCCATCTGCATATTCAATGATCTTGAAATAGATGTTTGGGAAAGGCTGATGGGATCCATCTTTTGCTGGTTATGGAATTTTATTTGCAGCAACTTGAGTTTTTCAACCACTATACTCCTATAGTGAAGGTGCAACATGAAGATTTTAGGATTTTGCAAATGATGTCATGAACAGACATGTTTACATGTTTAAAAAAAAATATTAAAAAAATAAAAAGAAAGAAGTATTGTATTGTGCATGGTTCCTATCTAGCCCCATACAGGTAATTAGTTCATAATACTTTCTCATTTGGGTCTCCATCTATTAAAAGCAGCTTTGACAGAACATGAAATAATACAAGTGCAACGTACACCCACAATATAACAGTAGCAGAGTACTGGACGAGTAGGATTGACATCATTATAACTTCTCTGTTAGGCCAATAATGAACTCCCAAAGAATGACCTTATCATACATATGTTGTTTCGAAATTCAGAGACTTATAGCAACATATCCAATAAACCATCTGCTCAAATATCCCTTGAGACTGACATAAACATCAGAAGACTAAAGAAAAATTTAAGACATTATATTAAGGTTAATATGATCATTAAAGATTGTCAAAATCAGGACCATTGCCACCCCAAGGTTCAATAACTCTTTTGACCTAATCAACCTGCATCTCATTTCCACTGCAGAGGATCTCCATAACAAACAATTGACAGTTTAGTTCCCAGTTCGGAAAAAAGGAAAACTAAAAGCAAGAGCATGCAATAAATTGAAGGCACTTTGTCATCCCGAAGCTGAAAACTACAAAACAATCACATAAAATTAGACCCAAACCAACTTGGGTAATACATTTTACAAGAACTTGACTCCCAAATTATTCCTCAGTCTTTTCTACCATTAAATTAAGACAAAATGGGTCCAACGGAATAAAGGGTGTTCCGGGATAGTGATAACAACAGCTTGGAAAAGCTTATGATAGGAATAATTAATACAAAAGGGGTCTTCAACGAATTATCATTGGTTAGGAGGAATAGTACCATGATTTGCAGACGGCAGCGCAGCGAATGAGCTGGACGAGGTCAAGAGAGGCAAATATGATGCATAGAATATCATGATTAAGGGCAAGGATTTTGGTTTTTTGCTTCTTCTTCGAAGGCGAGGGCGTTGGCGGGAGGCCTGAGCCGGAAGTCGATGCCTCCATCTTTCTGTAGAAACTCAGTGACGGACGAGTTCTCACCGCCCAAACCTTTACCCCCACGAATCTATCACTTGTTGAATGAACCTTAGAGGAAATTGGGGTGCAAACTTGGGCTCTTTGCTTGCAGCATGTTGGAAAAATTAAATCAAGTTTAATTAGGAAATTCTAGTTTTGGTAAGATTTAATAATTACTTGTTTAGTTTATTTCTAATTTAGATTTGGTTTGTTTTAGAAAACTAGTTTTAAGAAGGATTCGAATAACTATAGGTCTATATAAAGGACCTATGAGATATTGTTTTCAGTTGAGCTGAGAGTTCGAAAGGTTAAGGTCAGAGCCTTTCGGCTCTCTGTCTTCGGGGTTGTGAGATGTTGGGTTATTGATGTAATAGGTGTGTTGGTAAAGACTTTCGGCTTGCCCCACCTTTGATTGATTGGTTTAGTGGATTTTGTGGATGTAGGTCTAAAGATCGAACCACGTTAAATTGTGTGTTGTTTTGTTGTTTGTTTTGATTATTCCGCTGCGTGTTTATCTCTTTGGGCGGATATTTTTATATCCTACATGTGGTATCAAAGCCAGAATCAAAAGGAGAAGAAATTCATAATATTTACAAGCCTTGGTGATTTCGGTGCTGAAGAAAAATATTGTTTGAGATGATGGAGAAAAAAGAAAAAAGGAACTTTGAATTGCATTGTTTCCGCCGCAATAAGATTGGGTTGAATCAAAATTTTGATCAAAGCTAAGGTCGATGGATGAAAAAAAAGACAAAAAGTTTGGTTATTTGGATTTTTGGATTTGTAAGCAACTTCCGGTGCTTCTGATTCATGATTGACTTTGGGAGGTTTTTGAAGTGCTTTCTATTTGTTGAGAGCGGTGTTGTGGCATGGGATGATGAAGATCTGGTGAAAACGAAGAGTTATTGTTCGTGTTTGCGTTAAATATTTGATTGGCGATTGATGCTTGAAGATTGAGTTGGACATACGTGTGGCCGAAGCTTGATTTAAATGAGGCTATGTTGGAAAAATTAAATCAAGCTTAATTAGAAAATTCTAGTTTTGGTAGGATTTAATAATTACTTGTTTAGTTTATTTTCAATTTAGATTTGGTTTGTTTTAGAAAACTAGTTTTAAGAAGGATTCGGGTAACTATAGGTCTATATAAAGGACCTATGAGATATTGTTTTCAGTTGAGCTGAGAGTTTGAAAGGTTAAGGTCAGAGCCTTTCGGCTCTCTGTCTTCGGGGTTGTGAGATGTTGGATTATTGATGTAATATGTGTGTTGGTAAAGACTTTCGGCTTGCCCCACCTTTGATTGATTGGTTTAGTGGATTTTGTGAATGTAGGTCTAAAGATCGAACCACGTTAAATTGTGTGTTGTTTTGTTGTTTGTTTTGATTATTCCGCTGCGTGTTAATCTCTTTGGGCGAATATTTTTATATCCTACACAGCAGCATCATCTACATCGTCGTGGGAGTGTTTACGGAGGCAAAATCGGTCAAGGTCTCAGTAAATTTTTAATTATTTATTTAATTTTAATATTTTTTCAGTTAATTTGATTTACCTTTATTTATTTTATTTCTTAAAATTATAATAATATATATTTTTAATTCAGATTAACTTTCATTAAATATATTTTAATAATTTTGTTTTTTGAGGAAAAGAGGTCATTCATTTTCGACCTCAACTTTCTTTTTGAGTTTCTAGATTGTTTTCCAAATGGGGGATAGGCTTGCGTTGCCTGATGAGAGGGTATTCACAAGGGGAGAGAGGGATGACGTAACTGCAGTTAGAAATCCTGATGAAATACAGGGCAATCAAAGGCCATTTCTAACTATTTCTTTATTTTGCAACAAATTTTTTCACATTTTATAGGATTTACAGTAATTTTACTCCAATCAATTTCACATCTCCATCCACAAAAAAGAATATTCCATTAAATTCTCTTCTTTATTTAATTTTATATTCTTCTTTATTATTATTTTTTACTTTTTCATTTTTTTACAGAATACTCCTACTTTTAATTATTATTACGCATTTAATAAATAATGAACAAAAGTATTAAATTGTCTATACTATTAAAATACTAAATAAAGCATTTCATATAAATATTTTAATAAATAATCAAAATTTCTTTATTAAACTCATGTAAACATAATGTAATTTGCATGCATCTTTAGTTATTTTATGTATTTTGAATATTTTAGTAATTTATTTTTCATATTTAGTATTATTTAAAAATATTGTTGAGACTTTTCTGTCAATGAAGAATATTTTAAATTGAATTAGTTCTAAACATAATTTTTAACTAAATAGTTAAAAGAATCATAATTCACAAATTGTTAAAATTATAAAATAACTATAAATAATAAATGAGCAAAAATAAAATTACTATTATATATAATAAATCATATTGTATACTATAAAATAACAAATTAGTAATTAAAGAAACTAAGAGCTAAACTGCAAATTACATAAGTAATATAATAATAATATATACATATAAAAAGTTTTTAAAAAATAATTGAAAAGCATGCAGAATGTACAGCGCTTCAGCATTTTTGCTGAAGCACAGTACATTTTTGCATAAATTGCCGCTTTATGCGGCTGGGTTATGCGGCTGGGTTTATGCGGCTGGGTTGGAACCCAGCCACATAAAGCAGCTGTCTTTTCCGCATTTTGGGAGATGGCCTAAGGGAAAAATTTTCACTTACTATCAGGGTCACTAATGCTCTGTTCTTTTCTGATGTGACGTAAAAAATTCGGATCTGGATGCTTTGGTCGGCTAATGAAAATCTTGAAGGCCTAGCTCGGATTGATGATCAGGGAGCCCAGACTGTTGAAGCTATAGCTTGGACAGACAACCTTCTCGATGGATCTGGGAATGAAAACAATGAACAAGAAACAAGCAGGGCCATCCCCACTGTTCCACTCCGACGCTCAAGTTAGTAGAGTATATGGGTAAACTGTATTGATTGAGTGCTCAAGCTCGTAAGATATTGTGTAAAAAAGACGTACTTGATTTAGTTTAGAATGCAAGTTTATATAGCCTCACCTTGCTGTATTGGTTACCCCTTTTCATGTCACTGCCATAAAGGTTATCTTTATGTTCCTCCTCCTTCATGATGACTTGAATGCCTTTCTAGTCTCTTGTTTGTGTTATGGTCCGGTCTTGAATGCTCACCTTATTTGCCTCCATCTTAATGACGGCTTGAATGTTTTTGTAACTCCTTTGCTGTTTAAGGCTCGGATAAGGGTCATTCACCATTATGGCTCCTTTGTGTTTATTGTCGTGAGTAACTCCTGCATGAAATCAGTCCCGGATTTCCGCCCCTTAATGTCGCCTAGCTATCCTGTCATTGTTACCATTATTTCGATCTAAACTTTCCCTGAGCTCGGTTATCTCAGTTGTTTACCGACCTAAGCTATTTCTCTAGCTTGGTTTGAATAAGCTACCTGCTGACCTAAACTTGTTTTTGGGCTTTTTATGCTTAAACTCTCTTTGTCTTTATTGGGCTAGGCTCAGTGGCTTTTAGCTTTTTTTATACACACCAACAAGTCCCCAAGTATTGTGTTTTTTAATTTGATTAAAACATAATACTTAACCATTTTTGCCTTCCTTGGAATTAGCCAGGTATAATAACATTGGCCTAGTTTTTTGACCCATACGATAGACTATACAAGTTGTATCCCCTGTTTCTGGCTCAAGAAAACGAGTTAACTTGGAAATAAGCTTTCAAAAAGTACTAAGAGTGAACAAATGATATAATTGTACCTGACTTTGCTGGGCAAAGAAGCCATGCATTTTAAATGCTTTCCATAAAGCCCGCTCTTCGCTTTTACTCCGTTTACTGACCCAGCCATAAATGCTTCCATGATACTAGCCTTGCCTTTAATTTTTTTTGTAACCTCATCTTATAGTTATTACCCAGGTTTCTCTTAACTCTTTCCATGGTTCCAGTCATTCATTAATTATTCTGACCCTTATCTTTCTACCTTTGAGCCATACGACTGAACTTGGTATTTTATTTGGCCCATTCGCTTGGGCCCCTCTAGTCCCCCGTAAATCCTGGCCTAATGGTTTGATCTAGTATCCTTCGAGACCCAATTAATGACTTGTCCCGACCCACTTCTGTCTTGTCCCGGCCTAGCCAATGTCTTGTCTCTGCCAACTGCTTGGCCCAGCCAATGTCTTGTCTCTGCCAACTGTTTGGCCGCGCTAATGTCTGTCTCAGCCAACTGCTTAGCCCTGCCAATGTCTGTCCTGGCCAACTGCTTAGCCCTGCCAATGTCTGTCCTGGCCAATTGCTTAGCCCTGCCAATATTTGTCCTAGCCAACTGCTTAGCCCTGCCAATGTTTGTCCTAGCCAACTGCTTGTTTGTCCTAGCCAACTGCTTGGCCCTGCCAATGTCTGTCCTAGCCAACTGCTTGGCCCTGCCCCTAGTTTGTCTCAGTCAACGTATTAGCCCTGCCCATGGTTTGTTCCGGCCAACGTGTTGGCCCTGCCCCTAGTTTGTTCCGGCTAACGTATTGACCCTGCCCATGTAACATTATCTTGCCTGTTTAACATTACAACGAGGAAAAGCCACCCTATGTATGATAGAAAATTTTAAAAGTATATACATAATTGAAGCTATGGCTTGAAGCGGTTTAAACCGAGCCTTCTAAGGTACACATGGTAAGGTAATCACATGGTCTCTGTACGTATTAGCTGACCAGCTATCAATGGTACCAGGATTCTTAATCGACTGCTCGATATCACATAGTGGTTGCCAAATCTAGTTAAAGGTGTTCGCTATGGTAGCCCATGATTGCCACAATAATTTGAAAGCGGTTCCTAACCGTGTCTTCCACAATGTATACTAAATAATGAAAATAGTAATTAAAGCATCTAAGATATTTTATTGTCTCATAGACCGTACCTGATGGTCTCCAAAACCGACCAACGATGCTCGTCTCGATTTCATGACTGTACCATGGAATAAACCAATGTTTGTCTAACCTCCATCATTAAATGATCCATTTATTTCAAATTAAATGTGTAACTCCTGGCAATAACTTCCCTGCAATAATTGGATTAGATCCTGACCCAGCTTGAGGCGCCCGTGGGTCGGCCGCGAACATTCCCAAGCGAAATGACCTAATTTCCCCCATCTGTAACACCCAGCCGGCCTATCCCGATCTGTCGGGACTGGAGGCTTTGGAAACGGTACAACTTGAGTATATTGAGTCAACTTACTGGCTTGGATTAATTTGGCTATGTCTGAAGCTGGATTCCTCTGTCCTTGGATAGCAGTATAAATCTCCGTCCTAGATGTCGAGAAAAGGCTCCGTAACCTGCAAAGAATTAACACCATTCCTGGGTCTTGTCCCAACATTAGTAATACTTACAAAATTTTGTCTCTTTTCCTCCCATTGATGTGGGACAGGAGAAACAGCCTTTCTTTTGCCATGCCCATCCCCAATCCCAATTTCACGCTCCTTTTTTATGGTCTCCACCGCCTCATTTACAGCAAAATTGGTAGCAGTAACCATTATTTCGAAATTAGAGTGCGGGAGTCTAATAGCTAATTCAGTGACTAAGGATCCCGAACGTAACCCATTAATAATGATCCCATCATAGTTCTATCATATTTTTCATAACATTGACTAGATTCTACATTAAAGTGATCTATATAAACCTACAACCATTAACCCACACTCTGAGTTATGTTCATTAAATGTGAAATGGGTTTAGATAAGATTTCATTGTTCATGAAATTAGCTAAGAATAAATTTCTAAACTGATCTAGTGAATGAATAGAATTACGGGGCAGAGTACAATACCAATTGATTGCCTGACCCTTGAGGGTGAGGTGAAATGTCATGCAACAATTAGCGTCAGATAGATTAGCGGCATCCATCACACTCATGCATTGCATCCAGTGAGCTGTTGGGTTAGCAGTGCCATCATATTTGTCAATCTTACCTAAACCTTGTAACCCTGTGAAAATGGAACTGTTTGGATCTCCCAGCCAAATGGATGGGAAACGCGAGAGGTGGGCCTGATCCATCTTTGTTGAGCGTATCCAGATCCTGGCATAACTGACTATCCAAGCTGGAAATATCCCATCTGACCTGTCTGAAACCCCCCTATTCCAGGATAACTAAGTAATGAACCCCCAGTTACTGACCCACCAGCATTAGCCCCAGTATAATAGCTTGAATTAAACAAAGGAGGATATCCAGTAAGGGGTTATACAGTTCAGCTTGTGCCTACACCATAGTGTTGGAATTGGTTATATTTGGCGGGACCATACCACCTGGATACCCTAGCTAACCTCCCTCAGGACTACGATGACCTAACTGTCCCCTTACCCCCCCTCCCCTGAAAAGGGAAAGAGAGACCAGAAACAAGGGGGAAACCACCGAGTTGAGCAGAAGGAGCACCAAAATGACCTAGGAAACTAGGGTGAACATGGTGTGGGGAAGGGTAGTGTAAACAGGAGGGGTTACGAAAATGCTTGGAGGTCCAGAAGCATAAGATGATGTGGGAAAGCCTTAAGAAAAGCTAAGATCAGGCTGAGGTCCAGGAAAAGGGTAAGCCTAACCGGGATACAGGGGATTATGTGGGGCGAAGCTCGGAACACCATATGGAGGAAATAAATAAGAGGATAGGTCGGCGTGCTAGCCTGCATTGGGCTAGAAAAGAGTAGAACTGGGGCCCGATACAAAAGATGCGATAGGCAATGAGACACCAGAAAGAACCTGCGAAATAGGAGTATCATAAATAGTAATAATTTCATGAACAGTTATAGTAACAGTAGAAATAAGAAGCCCCAAACTAGAAACAGGAGTAGCCCGACGGTTATGATTAGTAAAATTAATCATATGAGGAAATAAACAATAAAAATTCTCTCACTCAGCCTGTTATTGCTGAGGAGTGAGGGACACGGTGGTGGAAACCACTATAGCAGAAGATGCAGCAGCAATCGTGGTAACAGGCGGAGTCTCGGTGGTAGAAATCATAGCCGCGGTAGTGACAACCGTGGCAGCAACGGTGGAGGCCGTGGCGATACCGAAGGACGAAGCATCCGTTCCCGAACGTTCTTGTATCATGATTTCAATAAATTTCTTTGAATATTGAGAAAATTTGATGAAAAGGCTCAATCAAATAATCCCCATAGACGGTGCCAGCTGATGTGACGTAAAAAGTCTGGATCTGGATGCTTCGGTCGGCTGATGAAGATCTTGAAGGCCTAGCTCGGATTGACGATCTGGGAGCCCAGACTGTTGAAGCTATAGCTTGGACAGACAATCTTCTCAATGGATCTGGGGATGAAAACAATGAACAAGAAACAAGTGGGGCTATCTATCCGGTTCCACTCTGATGCTCAAGTAGTAGAGTCTATGGGTAAACTGTATTGATTGAGTGCTCAAGCTCGTAAGATATTGCGTAAAAAAGACGTACCTGATTTAGTCTAAAATGCAAGTTTATATAGCCTCACCTAGCTGTGTCGGTTACCCTTTTTTGTGCCACTGCCATAAAGGCTATCTTTATGTTCCTACTCCTTCATGATGACTTGAATGCCTTCCTAGTCTCTTTCTTGTGTTATGGTCCAGTTTTGAATGCCCATCTTATTTGCCTCCATCTTAATGACGGCTTGAATGACTTTGTAACTCCTTTGCTGTTTATGGCTCGGATAAGGCTCCTTCACCATTATGGCTTCTTTGTGTTTATTGCCGTGAGTAATTCCTGCATTAAATCAGTCCCGGATTTCTGCCCCTTAATGTCACCTAACTATCCTGTGATTGTTACCGTTATTCCAACCTAAACTTTTCCCGAGCTCGGTTATCTCAGTTGTTTACCAACCTAAGCTATTTCTCTAGCTCGGTTTGACTAAACTACCTGCCGACCTAAGCCTGTTGTTGTGTTTTTTATGCTTAAGCTCTCTTTGTCTCTATTGGACCAGGCCCAATGACTTTTAGCTATTTTTATTCACACTATTTTTCATTCTTACTTCAAGAAAATCATCAATTTTTGTTATAAAATCTTACACAAAGAAACAACTTAAATTTCTACCCATTTTAAAATTTAAAATTTAAAAATCCTTCTAAATCTCCACTCACATAAATTCAAAAAATAAAATAATCATTAAACCTTTTTTATCTCTTTCCTACATAATTTCTCAAAAAATTCTCTCCAAAAAATTTCCTTCCAAAAACAAAAAATTCCCAAATTAAATCACAAAGAGAACAAAGCCTAACCCTCTAGATATGACAGTACATATGTCATACACATCAGCAATTACAACAACAATATCAGTAATGAATGTTAGTCTTACAAGTTCTCTTTCCTATTCTTTAATGCATTGTTTCTCTTTTTCCTATACATTCTCCCTCCTCGCTTTCCCTTCCATTCATTCTCTTTCAAAACCTCAATTACACTAACCTGGAACAAAGTTTGTTGACCGAAAAATGACTCCTTTAACTAAACAAATCATTTTCGTTTATTTCTTTTATTCTCTTCTTATTTTATGAAATTTTAATTTTCTTTCTCTTTCATGTCTCTCAAAGTGTACTAATGAGTGAAGAATAATGGGCGAATTACATTTTGCCCCCTGCAGTTTGGCTAAATTACAAAAGCACCCTCATAGTTTAGTTAAATAACAAAAACCCCCCTTGACTGGCGGAAGAGTTACAATTTTTCCCCTGATGTTCGGGTAAATTACAAAATCACCCTCTTAGTTTGGTTAAATAACAAAATTCCCTCTTGACCAGTAAGAAAGTTACATTTTTCTCCTTGAGGTTTGGATAATTTACAAAATGACACTCCTAATTTGATTATAAAATTGACCCATTTAAAAATTAAATCATTACATAAACATTATATATTTGGAAAGACTAAAGTGCCACCTCACTTAATCTATCTGAATATTAAGATTAAAATGCCCTTCATAAAGACACAAAGTTAAAATTCATGATTTATTATGCCAATAAAAAATAAAGCTTTTTCTATTTTTCAAACAAACTCAACAATGAAGATTGTTTTCAACCCTTAAAAAGTTGGTAAGTGAAGATAATTTCAACAATTTTTTCTCTAAACATTGCATTATTACTGGCTCTCATACCAGATTTGCGGTTGTTTAGAGATAAATTTGTCGAAAATATCCTCACTTGCGACATCTTCTAGAGTTTTTGAAAAAGCAACCATCAACAATGTTTTTGTTTGAGAAATAGAAAAAACTTTATTTTCTTTTGGTGTAATAAATCATGGATTTTAAATACTCATTTGTGTCTTTGTGAAAGGCATTTTGATATTCAAATTTCAGATAGGTTAAGTTATGGGTACTTTAGTCTTTCCAAGTATATAATGTTTATGTTGTAATTCAATTTTTAAATGGGCTGATTTTATAATCAAATTAGGAGGGTCATTTTGTAATTCACCCAAACTTCAGGGGGAAAAATGTAATTTCTCTGCTGGTCAAGGGGAATTTTTATTATTTAACCAAACTAAGAAGGGCAATTTTCTAATTTACCCAAATCTCATGGGGAAAGTTGTAATTCGTTTGCCGATCAAGAGGGGATTTTGTTATTTAACCAAACTAGGATGATGTTTTTTAAATTTAAGCAAACCTATCGCCAAGAGCTTCGTTAACCAAATTACAGACTTTTGATGCTTGAAAAATGCAACGAAGCTAGCGTTGGATTTAAATTTGATTCCTTATTTTTTTTCGTTATTTGTTTATATGTATAATAATTAAATTAGGGAGAGTGCTAAACTTATCCTCAGGGTCGGTGACTCTCTCTTATGTGGCAGACATGTCAACAAATATAAATAAATGAAAAATATGATATGGAAAAGGAATTAAAGTGTGTAATTAATGCCATCTAAAAATCTGTAGACAGCCATTTTCTCTTTCATTCCCCCAAAACATTTGTCTTTTCGTTTTCCAAGATTAATGCAATTATACCAAATTACCAATTAATCAATAAAGGAAGAAAAGTCAAATCAATTTCATAACTTTAGAAACGGAGTGTATTGATAAGTCATAATTTTAAGAGTTAATTTGCTATTAATTTAAGGACTGTTGACATTTTTCCACTTACTTGGCTTATTTACTGCAGGAATTAAGGTGAAGTGGAAGTGAAACGTATCTGATGAGGAACTGCTAATTAAGTGGGAATCCAGAGCAGAAATTAGGGAAGATGTGTTGGAGTGAGACTCTACTTGTATTGAGTAAAGAAAGGGGCAGTTTTTGTACGATAAAAACTAGAGTTATCCACTTTGAAAGATGTTTATTCTCTTAGAAGAAAACTACCCAGAGACTGCAAGAGAGGAACTCCCGTCAGTTGAGACATGCAGATACAATGCACAAGAACTGCTCACAGTTCAGATAGGTCTTAGAGGTTGGCAGATGCAAGCAGTTTGGATGAAGTTGCTGGAGGTAGTTCTCAATCCGACGGTTTTCTTCTTTTGGTTATAAATATTAGGAAGGGCCTTATTAAAGGCTGTGTATTCAATTCTAGGAATATTACTATGTAGTTCTCATTAGAGTTTTTCGTTTGTTAACCGAAGACGAATTCGTCTCACGACGAATTCAGTACTTCGGTTAATGAACTCTCTTTTCTTTTATTTTTGTTTGCACTGTAATTTAGTTTACATACAGTTCTATTTCTTCTTCCATTTACATTCAAGCATGTGTAGTGATGTTCTTTTCTTTTCTTTGGTTATTAGTAATTAGATTGTTGATCCGGCAATGACATGATGTAACATCGATTTAGTAGGTTCGTGAGACCTAAACGGTTACCAGTTTATGAATGGAAGTTCTTGTTATTCTCTATGATAGTTCAAGCATTATGACAGGTTTTCTTAGGTACTGATCACACTTGAGTTAAACTGCAATAATGGGAAACCATTCGGATAAATTGAGGTGTCCTCTTTGAGTCCGATTAGTGGTAAGACTACCTTCAGGTAGGGAGAGTAATAGGGTAGTCGAATGGCCCTGCGTCAAAGTCTTTTGGCTAAAATCAGGTTCCCTTCTTTCTTAATGATGTTAGTTGGTTAATCTAGTAGAGCGTCTCTCTAAGTTACTAGCTAATTAAGAAATTAGTTAGAGATGCGTCATCCTAACTATCCAGAAAATAAGAGAGAATGAGGTTATGCATTGCACGTCGCCGGTAACCATAACTGATTGATTTCTGTTTGTAAACATATCGTTGAGTCAATGAAAGAACTGCGTAAACTAGTGTGAAATCATGTGCTTGCCAGAACCTTTTTCTATATGTTTTAGTCTGTTTTATTATTTTAGTTTATTAAGTGTTTTGTTTCTTTTTAATCCTAATGAAATTCTCTCCCAAAACTGTTTTCAATTAACTGAAGGAAGGAGTTAATCCCGTTCCCTGATGAGACGACCTTACTCACCAATGTGCTTATTTGAGTAGGTTTTATTTTGGTGTAAAAAACGACGCACCATGTATATACTATATTTTAAGGTAAGATTGCAAATTTACACGCTCACGTTCATCTATAGAAACACTATGCTCGATGAATCTGATGATTCAAAATCCTCAACAATCTTGAAAGAACATCAAGCGAAACCAAATAGAATTTGTGCTTCTTTTTTGACTTTTCTGAAACCCTCAACAATCTGATGATTCAAAACTTACACACTCACATTCATCTATAGAAACACTATGCTCGATAAGGAGGGTCAGTGACTCTGCGGATAAGTGAAGATTTTTCCTTTCCTTGCTGCCCCAAGGTCGTTAATGTTTTTGCTGACAATGGCGCACTCCCAGCTTTGTCATTGCCCAGTGGCCCCCAGCGAAGCACAACTGAATCACTATTTATAGCCCAGCAGCTGCGCCATCTGCCCCTCTCGGTGGCATACAACAGCCCCACGGTTTCCTACCTCGGTATTACTCTGACGCAACCAGCCTAGCCGGCGTCGCCACCTCCACGGTCGCCTCCATGCTGCGCGACCTCCATCGCTGCCCAGCGTGGCTTCAACTACGCAACGTCCTTGAAGGTTGCCCTGACGTGACCCCTAGTGGCCGCTGATCGTAAGAGCCAGGTCGCCGCCCTCGAACGCTGAAAGCATTGCCCTATCACGATCACCAGGCTTGTTTAGCATGACTCCTGAGCTCGCCACAAAGGCTTCAAAAGGTGCGTCATGCGACCTCTAGCCCGCGCCATATCTACCTAGCAACCCATAGCCTACTTTGGCGGCCTTCAACTGTCCCCTAACAATGACCCCCTGGTCTCCATCTGCAACTTTCTGTGGTTCCTCTGACTCTGGCTAATCCCACCATCGCCCCAGCAGCGACTCGACGCTCTGCTTTACTCCCAGCAGCGAGCTGCTTCTTTCAGATCGACTAGTAAGAGAAACCCCCCAGGTTGCTTGGAATGCTAGGACACGGGGCCCACCAGTTCCCTCACCATAAATTATTCATTAAACTTTGGATGCAAGGTGTAGGGTTCGCAGGTAGAAAATTGAATCAGCCTCAAACAATATTGGCAACTATCCCTATAGCACAAATCAAAGCCTTAGTCAATGCTAAGCAAAGGCTTGCCTGGTCCTCTAAACCAAGCTTTGTAGCCAAGCATTTTTTGATTTGAGCTTACATTATCAGAAATAGTTTTTGGCCAGCCAGATGAGGGTCCAGCCTAGTTTTGTTCTTAATTTGCCCCCTTGATAGTGAAAATTCACCTAAGCAACCCGTGTAAATACGCAAGTCTACTTTTTCCTTCTCTTTATTTCTTTTCTATTTCTTCTTCAACGTCCTCTCCTTTCTACCTCTTTATTTTTTTATTTTTTTGTTTCCTTCTCTTTCTTCTTCTTCTTCTTCTCCTTTTTCTTCTCTTTGCTTTCCTCCATTGCACAGGAGGAGCTTTTGGTACTCTTCACTGCTTTAGTCTCCGTTCCTGCCAGGTTGAGAGACAGAGCTGGCCCTAGCCCTGTGCAATATATAGGAGCAATTGCATAGGGCCCTTAAGTAGTTTTGAGGGCTCCCTATTTTTTAATATTTTTTATAGGTAAAATAAGTTTTTTTTTTGCTCCCACTTTTATAAATATTTGAAATTATCAAAGTTTAGCTTCATCAATTATACATATTTTTATTTTAAAGGCCCAATTTTTACATGACAAAAGCATGTATAGCAGACCTTGCTGAATCAACGCGCATTTTTCAAATTTTTTAGAAATATAGGATACTTTTCTTTTTAAGACGCGACTATTGAATTTAACCTAAAAAGTATCGCGCGTAGCCTCACATAGTGTATCACTTATAGTACGCATCTTATGTATCGAGTTTTGTTGCTAATTTATCGTCTATCTTTAAAAAAATAAATAAATAAAGATTACTTGTAGTGAAAAAAAAAGTATCAAATCGAGAGTTGAAGTATCACGTGAAAAAAAAAAAAAAGTATTAGCTATTATAATGTATCACTTGTTCTGAAAGAAAATAATTTATCTTATAGTGAAATAAAAGTATCGATTTAAAGGGTTGAATTATCGCTTATATAAAATGTTATCACCTGTTAAAAAAAATAAATAAACTAAAAAGTATTGTATGTTTATAAATAATAACAATAAAAAAAAAGTCAAATATTAGAAAAGTCGTACAGAAAAATGCTACCTTCATAATTTGCACTGGGACACTAAAATGCTTAGGACATCCCTGTTGAGAGGCACCTTGATTTTTCCCAATAGCCACCCCAAATTGAGCCTACAGCCCATTTCTCCCCTGCCAGTGTAAATAGAGATGCAAGGCGCAACTCCTTGGAACCGAAAATTGATTTTGCGGTGAGTTTCTCTATGTCGGACTTATTAAGGAAGAATGTGGCCAGAGAAAAGTGTTGTGGTATATCTTCAAATTCCTAATACAATTACTATTTGGCCAGACTTTTCTAATTCTGAATAGATTAGGAAACTAAGCCCAATAGGGTTTCACTAGTTTTATTATAGACGTTGTTTGTAATACAACAGAGCAGAGAAATCAGTAGACAGATCGTATTCTAGATAGAGAGAGTGCTAGAGAGAACTGTAGAGGGGGAGGTAGAATAGAATTAAGGTCAAATATGTTAACTCTTATATTCTGTAATTCTCTGTTTGTTTGGAATAATACGTATTCCCGTGAATTAAATCACGTTAAATTGCTGTGTTTTTATTTTCTATTTTCAATTTCGCTGCAGTGTTCTTGTTGAAATATTTATTCCAACAAATAGTTCAAAGATCCTGAAGAGTGTTTTACCTAATAAGTGGTATAAGAGCTAAGGCCAGTAGATGTAGATAAAGTAGGAAAATCTGGAACAGATTACTGGAAAAGAAAACCACCAATCGCGATTCATTGAATGAGTTGTGCGCGGAGTGCAGATTTGTTTTGATGAATGGTTGTTGTCTCCAAATATAATTACGAGGTTTGTGGGCTGCGTAATATTGACCAAGGCTGAATTCAATTTTGATTAATTTGGTGTGGGGTTCGGGTAATTGAAGAAGAAAAAGGATTATAGTTGATTAATTATTTTCCGCCGCCACAACAATTAATTAAATTGAAGTTGGTTTAATTTACAAATTGGAAGGGGCATCTGTTCTTGATTTGAGTGAATCAAGTCTTGATTTTGTGGTGAGCCGTCGGTGGATCAAGTTGAAGACTCAGGTTTTGTTTGATTTTTTTGGTTCAAGTAATTTAAGGTTTCTTAGATCAATTTTAAACATGTCTGATAAGAAGTTTGAAACTCCGCTCTTCGATGGGAAACCAGATTTTATGATGTGGCAGTGCACTATTCAAGATTTACTTGTGTGGGATAATCTTAATCAAACACTTAAAGATAAGAAGCCCGAAGTGATGAGTGATAAAAACTGAGATACGAGGAAGAAGCAAGCAGTTAGTATGATTCGACTTACACTTGCTCCAGAAATTAAATACAGTGTTCTGAAGGAGAAGACACCAAGGGGATCAGGGACAAGTTCGCGAGTATTTATGCGTCGAAGTCACTAACGAACAAATTATGCATGAAGATGGGCCTCTACACTTTAAAGATGGATGAAGTAAGGAATTTTCATGATCATGTGAATGTGTTTAATCAGCTAGTAATCATATCCCTTTGGATGATCAATCCGGTCCACTCCCGATTCAGTATGATATCGTGTACTTTTCCAAGAAAAGAATGAGAATGGAAAATGGTAAATGGGTTTATGGGAAAAAGCCTCAGACGACAATTCGAAAGAGACTCCAACATGGAGAAGGGAGTAGTCAAGGAGAAAGAGAGGGAAGTTCTTCTCAATCTAGCAATGAAGCACTGATGGCTTTCATGACCGAACAGTTTGGTGCCATGAATGCATGGATGGACACTCAGTTTGCTCGGTTGCATACTTGTGTAAACCATCTACAGGAAGACTTTGAAGATGAGTTGTCTATAGTGAACCGAGGAATTCAAATGCAGTACGATGAAGATAATGTAGCAGAGCTGGAACAGATGAGACATGCCCTATGTGATGTGAGGATGGCTCAGAGAAGGAATAGAGGATAGGGAGGATCTTAGGGATATTCCTTGCATGGCATGGTTTGGATCCTTCATGATGGATCTTGTACTTGGATGATTTCTTTTCTTTGCTTTGCACCTATGAGTGCTTGGATTTTCCCCTTTTTATATCTTTTATTTTACTGCTTGTAATTTCTCAAATGATTTAGGGTAGAAACTGATTGCTTTAATAGGGAAATGTTTTATGATTCTTCTTATTTTTTATTTATGTAGGGTAAGGAAAATGTTTTTTGCATTCTTTGCTTGGGTTAAAGGTTTCTTGCTTTCTTGGCTTGAATTAAATGGTTTTGGATTATAGCTTGTATAAGCTTTCTTTGATGTAGTGTTTGGTTGATTTAAAGTGATGGAAGGAAATGTGAATTGTAGTTTTAGTGTTAATAGATCTAGAATTGTGATGGGTTGTTGTATCTTTTTGTTTTGCAGGTGGTTTTCTTTAAAATACAGAGGAAACTCTGTCGAAATCTTTCCAAAATTTACCTAAAATATTGGAAAGATATTCTTAATTTTTTGTTTCTAGAGATTCTAGATAGAAGAAATTGGCTTATGGTTTAATCTTTCTTCTGAAGAGAATGATGAAGAATTTTAATTTTCAAGTGAAGGGTTTACTTTTGAATGTCTTAAAAGTCTTATGAATCCTAATTAAGGGAAATGAAGTACCCAACTGGCTAGGAAAATAATTTACATTTTTAGATTGAAATTCTAGAGTTGGTTTTTCTAAAATCCTAGTGCTTACGGCTAGGTTTGAAAATTTCCTATTCCTAAGTAAAAGTCTTTTTCCAATTTTGCTTTAACAGCTAAATTTCTAATAAAGAAAATCAAAACTTTTAACTTATTAAGTACATATATATATATATATATATATAGATAGATGATAAACAAAGTAATTAAAGAAAAGGTAATACAAACAAAGTAATAAATTTAAAGTAAGGAAAGAAATTAAAGTAGTTAAAGAAAATAAAGTAATGAAAATAAAATTTAAAGTGATACGGTAATTAAAATAAATATAGGAAGTAAAGTAATGAACAGAGAATTTAAAGAATTTAAAGGGAATAATAAGATTAGATTAATTAAATAGATTTTTGTATAATAAGTAATTAAAAAAATAAGGTTTTTAAACAAAATTAGAGTAAAAGTAAAGAATTGAAAATGAAGTATTTTTAAGGTAAGGGGGGGAAAAACACGCAAAACTATAGCAATCTTATATTACACATATTCATCTAATCTAAGATTTACATATAATGTGGCTTATTTTCCGGCTTGGATCTCATGCGGTGGGGGTATTTTTGTCCCAAAATTTTTGAGCCGCAGCTGGATTTGAAGCTGGTGATGGCGTGGCAAGAATGGTGGGTAATCAGGGCCGTTGCTCCGTTGATTGATTGGGATGCTAAAACTGATAGGGCTCAAAACGACGTCGTTTTGAGGTGCCATTCGCATTCCAACCTCGTTTTCGCTTGCTGTTCGGCGAGGCTTCACCAAGCTGTTAGGCGAAATTGAAGGTCTAGGGCAAAAGTGATCGTGAGGGACTGAGCCGTCCGAGATTGAAATTATCTGTGCTTGGGTAATGGTGGTGGATTCATGTGGAGGTAATCATTGTGATAGCTTGGACGAGAACTACCACTGGTGAACAGTAAGGAGAAGTGATGGGTGCTTTAACAGCAACGTACAATGGAGAATTTATTGCTTAGAGGTGGAAATCCAATTTGCTCTTCGACGCCCTATTTCTCTCTGGCTAATGAATTCGTTATATATACGGGTCAATTATTTTCTCGAAAGTTTTTATTTTTTTTGGTTTATGCTCTGGCTGCGATTTGGAAGTGAGGTTTGTTCAATTTCTTTTTCACTGTTAATTATTGAATCTCTTGCTTTTCCAAATAAAAGTTTACAGAATCTACTGTGTGTTTAATTTGTTTTATTCTTACAATTTCTGGGAAAAAAACATAAAAGTTGATTGAGCTGGAGACCTGCTGAAATGAGATACCAAATCAAGAAATGGAGCTGAGAAGAGCCTCTCAAAGGTATCATTTTTCATTCCTTAGGCGTCTTTTCTTCCTTGCCGTTTATTGCAACTTGTTTTGGGGTTTTCTTTTTGTGTGTGTTTACTTGGTTGTTCTTGTTTTCTTTTTATAATCACTGTTGTTTTTCGATTCTGTTGTGATTGCTGAAGTATGATGAAGGGGAGGAGAAGGCAAATTGTGGCTTGGATCACACTGATGTTGAGGAGAAGTCCCCAATGTGGACGATACAAACCAATCGTACGTTCATGCTGACCGATTAATGGGTGGTCTAATGGTGCCTGCAAACCAAAGAAAGGTGAAAGATTCATGCTTTTTTTCACTATCCCTTGGTTTCTATTTTTCCTCTTTTTATAGTTCTGTTCAACTCTTTACCTTTGGACTGATTTATTTCTTTTGTTTTCCTTACCTATTTAATTTTTTTCTTCTAATATTCGTTGTTCTAATCATTAGGATTTATGAAGGTAGCTTTTGATTTTCTTTTTTTAAATCTTCTTTTCTTGGTTTTTCTAGGCTAATTTTGTTGTCTTAGTGTTGACTGGAACCTGAAGCCGGCAGCAAAGAAGACAAGAGAAGCGAGAATGATGTTGTTTTAGTTTTCATTAGTTCATATATTGATGTATTTTTATTTTTTTCATTAGTTCATTTTTCCTTTTTGTTTTGTTTTTGGTGGTTACCAGTCGCATATTCAATACAACCATGGTATTTGCTGCTGCGATTAGATTAGTGGTTTGTCCACAAGATATTTTTTGAATGGGACTCGATTGCAGAAACACAAGGAGAAATTGAACGATGCTAAAGGTGTCTTTGTTTCTGCTAACCATGTGACTCCAATGTACTGGCATTCTTCAATGTAAACCCTTCTAAAGGGAACTTACTTTTTTCCCCAACCTCTGATTTTTAGTGTTCAATTTTTAGAAGATTACATTTTTATCATATTTGGCTTTCAATTTTTAGATGGAAAGTATTTTCCGATTTTGGCTTCAACTAAAATGAGCCTCCTTATCATGTTACCATTTTTCCACTAGTAGATGGATGCTTTATGGTTGTTGTATATCATTACTGATGGTTCTTTTTTATTTTATTTTATTCCAGGCAGTGAAGAAAGGTTTGGATAATTTGCAGGTAGAATTTATTGCCCTTTTATCGTATATCTTTACGTTCCTGCAATGTTTTAATTTGAGAGCTTCTTCCTGCAACGATTTATTATCCAATGCAAACTCATGCTTCCTGAGGTTTTGAATTTGAATGCATCCTTACTAATTCCTTATTGAACCCAATGCTTCCCGTGCGCAACCAGCTTCACGTTGTGCTTTTCAGGGGTTTGTACCTATTTTTATTTTGTTTCTTTTCACCTCACATTGTGATATTGTTTTTTTCCTTTTTGTTTTTGGTGGTTGCCAGTCATAGTTGAGAAACTTGCAAGGAAGCTAAAGAAAAGAAAAGATATGGAAGATAGAGATTGGAAGGAAGAAAAACAGTTTAGGCAAGAAGAACTTCAAAGGTTAACCAGGGTAAAGAACATATTCACCTAAGCTTTGCTGCTTTTTGAGATTTAAGCTATTTTTTGAGTAATGGTTAGAATGTTAATGTCTTTTTATTAAATCTGAAAGACTATTTGATCTTTAGATTTGCCTTGCATTAGAAGGGTAATAGTTTGCCTTTAACTACTATTGTCATCTTTTGATTATTCGCATAAGTTGTTTCCAGAGTTGACATTTTCCTGTGGTTTGTTCTTGGTTTTGGCTGTCAAGATAATGATTCAATTTTGGGTAATTATGTTTGTTCTGAAGATTGATTTGATTGTTTGTGACCATTATCATTTATTCATAAGTTCCCTAAAGCTCACATCTCTGAATTGCACAGAGGGTCATTTGACCATAGATGATGCCAGAGAAGATGACATAAGAGCTTGGTTCCCCTGCCCTTTCTGCTATGTAGAAACTGAAGTTCCAGTATTGTGTATCTATCTTCAAGAAGAGCACTGCTTTGACTTGAAAAACACGGTACCTCCCTACTGCAATACTAATGTTACATCGTTATTCCAATTATTTTTACTTCTCATATGGTATGGGATCAATTTGAAAGGTTTTTGATGTGCTTATTCTTGTTTCCTGTGACAATGTTTGGTTTTTGACTGGAACAATACTACTGATATGCCCAGTATGTGCAGAAAATCTTGGAAAAGATGCCATTGGGTATTTCACTATGCAGCATGCTCATTCAGTGAATGTACATTTATATTTGCTTTTCAATTTGATGAAGTGTTGATTGAACTAAGTACAGAAAGATGAATTATTTCAGAGGAGGAGGAAAACTCAAAGATTAGGGATGTGGGGTAATGCGTCAACTATGGTCAGCAAGGACTTGCTGGAGTTAACTTCATTTATCAGTTGAAATGCATTGAATTCTAAGTTTGACAGGCACGAACCTGCTCCGAATCCACTCCTTTCACCATTTCTTTGTTCATCACCTTTTTCGAACACCAAAGACTCGAAACAGGATGTATCTACTAGTTATGCTGACTCAATGGCTAATGCAGAGAGGTAACTTCTTTTTCCAGTTCAGAAATTTCTTCTGCCCTATTACTTCTTCTTTTGTTTGTTTTAGTATTACTCCATCTGTTCCATTAAGTGTCCACTTTGTTTACTAAAACAGTATTACAAAGTGGACTCTTCTGATGAAACGGAGGGAGTATTATTTTTTCCTTCCCCTCTCTCTTCTTTTGCAAGTTTGCACTTATTTTTTGAAAATCACTGTCTAGGAGCTTTGAAGCCTAGAGTACGGATATGAGATAGGTGGTTATCATTGAAACATAATCTGATCAAAGTTCATTAATAATTCTACAAGTCAAGTGAGAATCAATAGGCTGAATTATTGAAAATTTGCTTTTATGAGTGTTTGCATTTCTAGATTAGTATTCCCAACAGAACCTTGGGATGTGATGAGACAAAGATGCCTATTGTCAGTAGGATTTTACCTTCTGATGTTTCAATACCATGAAGCTATTAGTGAAGACTAATAGTGTTTGCCTTTCACTACTATTGTCATCTTTTGATCATTCACATGAGTTGTTTCTAGAGTTGACATTTTTTTGCTTGCATTTTATTTTCAGCTGAGCGGTACTCCCCGATGGCAGGTGTTTTGTGTTGTAAACCTCATTATGAGAAGCTCTTTAAGGAGACTGGCAGTTTCAGCAGGAACATCCAATCACTTATGTTTCTCTCTTGTGCAATTTTCATTTGTAATAAGCTCTATTTGAATCAGTCTTTGTTTAGCACACAAGTCAGTGGAAATGTCAATAGTTATGCCAAGAATTGTGACTCAGTTATCTAAATGATGTCTTTGTTGCATGCTTTGTGGAATCCATTTTATAGACAAGGTCACCTAGCAAAGCCGTGAGCATGTTTTCTGGGACCCAAGATAAGTGTCCTATTTGTGAAAAACTGCTTATCCATTGGAAAAGGTAGAAAGATTCAATTTGGAGTCAAATTTTTAAAATATTTAGCATGATTATTATTTTACTAGTAACTCTGATATTGTGTAATGTGGCATTGATCACTGGATTGTGTAAAAAAAAAAAAAGTCACCTTGAGCTAGAAATAGACTAAGGCCTGTCAGCTAGAATTAAATGATCACAAGAAAAAGTGCAGCCAACATCTGAGGTTGAAAATTTCTCTGCGGTATCTCATTGTGAATTTGTGATTCCGTCGAACAAATCAAGTTGCACAGTGTGATTTTTTCTTGAGCTAGGAGAGGTTTGCTCTCAATTAAAAAGAAAACAACAAGAGAATTGATGTTTAGCTCTCATTGCTCGGTTTTTCTTGTACTATTTTTTTGCTTCTTTTTTTCATTTAAACCATTTGATTGCCAACCAATAAATTAATTCTGTCATTATCCAAGGTAATAAACTTTTATAATGAACCATTTTCTACAATCTGATATGGCAATTTCTGATTTTATTTTCTTTCTTTTCACCTTGCTTTTTTCCTTTTTTTTTTTTTTTTTTTGGTGGTTGCTAATAGCAGCCTAGAAACTTCCAGGCTTAAAGAAGGTGACGAAGAAAGAAAATGAAAGAAAAGGAGAGATTTACTGAATTTTGGTAGATAAGTTTTCTTTTATCAATGTTTAATTGTTGAAATTTGAAATGTTTTCATTCTGTGCGTATTCTTTGAAGATTGGCTTGTGGATGTGAAGGTGGTGTGTGATTTTTGTTCTTATATGTATAGAACCATGAAACTTATGGTGTACTGTATTTTATGAATGCTAAATTTCCTTGGATTGTTGTTAATTTTAGTCAATTTCCTGTGCAGCCTACTTAATAGGAAAAAAGCTATTGTTGTCATGGGAGTCAGTGGTGCTGAGAAATTGTGAGTTTTCATATCTGTTCTGCAAATATATGGAATGATTTAGCTGTTCTTTCACTGCTATTTAATAATATAAAGTATCTATATTTTAGGTTCTTCTTGGTCTTCATCAAAGAGTAGCTCTAGGAACGAAGGTATTCTTCATAGGCTTGGTTCTGGTGTCTTCAGTGACCATCGAAAAGAGGGTTTTCCAGATTAATTTTGGTCTTGCAAAGGCTCCATTGGAAACTAAGGTAACAAGAAACGACTGCACTGAAATAAATTACCTCTGTAATTTTAGAGAGATGCTCTTTGATATAGCTCTGTAGAATGAATCTTCAAGCCTATCAAAGGGCAATAATTAATCAGCTGGAAGATGACATTGAATATGGTGATCTGTTAATTTTTTTTTTTTTTTTTGCATTAATGCTTGATAGTTGCTGGTATTTTTTTGGAGTTTAGTTTTACAGTGCAGAAATTGTAACTGAAACATCCTTGGATTCAATCACAAAGACTGGATGCTTCTTTTATTGATATGTGTCCTTGGCTAGGGTATAGAGTTTAGAGAAAAGGCATATCAATTAATAAACTCTTCTTTATTCTATATCCAATCCAATTGAGAATTCCTAAAAGTATGCGAGTGTTTTAGGTTTTGAAGAAGGAACTGGATCATTTGAAAGACGATGTCTTACAAGAAGAAATGATTTCCCAAGCAGTGCAGAAAAGAATAGGAAATTCAAGGAACTCATTTCTCAGTACTCCCCACCATTTTTTCTTTTCTTTCTTTTTTTCTTTCCTTTTTCTATGATTTTTCTTTCTTTTTTCAAGCATGGTACGAAGTTGTAGCTTGTTTGCTAATAACTAATTGGAGCTTTTTATTTATGTAAATGTATCTTTATGGGATGGTATTATACCTTCTAAAGAAAAAGCATAATTTTGGATTGATACCAAAAAATATCATTTTGTTGATCAGGGAAGCAACCTTCGAGCTAAGGACTTCAACTTGACATTGCTCTGGCATGTCATGCAGAAGACTAGCAAGATGTTTGCTGAAAAAATTGGGATGTTTGGCTACCGGTTGCCCGAGGCTTATAGATGGGGACTTTTTGTGCCGTAACATTAAACCTCACTTAGGAGGTAGAAACAAATAGAGGCAAAGAAACATTATCATTTTGAATGTTTGTAGTGAGCATTTAAGTGTCTTTGACAAGTGATGCAAGAAAATTGTGGTATGGAAGTAAAAATTTGGAATATTTTTGTGGGAATACTGTACTTGTGAAATTGTTTCTCCATAAATCCCCAAAATAAAACTAATTTTTTAGAAGAGTATAAGCAAAAACTGATAGTCACTTTGGTTGTTTATCCCATGCAACTTGTGGGAACCAGTGTGGATGGCATAGGCCTCAACAAAAGTATAAATTTTCTTTTCCTTATTCCTCCAAAAAAAATACAAATTATTTATTATTTGTACTACTTTGAAACATTTTTATCAACCCTTTTGTAGATCAAAATCACTTTGCTGATTAAATTACATAAATCTATTTTTGTGCTGGCTAACACACAACAAATACATTTCAAATTTTCATCTGCTAAACCTCTACTTGAAAATATTAATTTCATCATTATCCAAGGTAATAAATTTTTATAATAAACCATTTTCTTAATCACAGCCATGGCGCATTAGCGCCTTGAAACACCGTTTAGTATTACATATTCTACATACATACCGAATACTATTTCATGCCATACTCACTACTTCATACCTAATTTACATATATTTCAAGTACTATTGATATCATTCTTTCTTCGGATCCCTCGAAGGTCCTGCTTGATCCGCTACTGTGACACCTAGATCCACCACCCCGCATACAAGGGATTGGCTTCATCGAATGCCTGCCTGGTTGGCACTAGGACTCAAAACTGGCATAACATGATAATAATTTTTTTCATTCATTATAATAAAGTAAAACTTACACAACCTATAATACATAAGTTATCAGAGTATGAGCCCATCTAAACAATCCCGCCTTCTAGCTGTATCCAGGTGATCCTAGTGAGCATAATCATCTTCGTACCAAAGATATGTAATAAATTTTGGAAACAAAAAACAGGAAAACAGAATGAGCCCTTGCCCAGTAAGAGTTCACTATTTTAACATTTACCGAGTTGCAAATATTACCCATGCATAGAATTCAAACATATCCTAACAGATAGCAATCATGACTCATGCGGGATACATAGGACATATAATGAGAATGAAGGGTAGTCGTTTAAAGTTCTATGTGAACAGTAAACGAACTAGCCAGTTCATCTCGAGAATAAGGGGCAATCTCTAGCGTGTACATGTACGTTCAACGATGGCCAACAGCATATATAAAGAGGATGAGAAGCGTTCGCCAATGTGTACATGTACGATGAACGAAAGGTCAGTTCACCTTGTCATAATCATAAACGTGCATATAGGTACAACTTGAGATTATGAACGCAAATGATCAAATGACCAAGCCCTATGCTGGCTCGCGAGATCAAATTGTATCAACATAATGGATCCGACACAACTCATGTTCATAATAGATTCAGTGCATAAAAAAAGTACAACTGAAACATAATAAGTACGTATGCGTTCCAGCTGGTAAGTAAACACAACTGGCGATTTAAAATCAAAAAGCGTTTCAAACATTTTTCGAAAGTGTTTAAAATATGTCACACAATATAGGTCAATACACATTCAATTATTAATTGCATTAAAACGGTATCCATTTTAAATGATAAACTCATCTCGGTCTGAAGATGTAAGCTCACGTACTATCTATCTAGCAGATCTGCATATATTTAAGGTTCTGGTAATTTAGTACTAATTCTAACTAACAGCATTCTAATTTCTAACTTATTCTGGAATTTAATTAATAAGGGCGTAATGGTAATTTACCTATTTTTCCATGCAAACATATATATCGGGAAAATAAGTATTCTAACAGTTATCTAACTTGAAAATAACTATGAAAACATAATAATTATAACTTTAAAGAAAATATAAGTATTATGCCGCAAAACTAAAATTTAGAGAATCTTTAAATATTATTTCTAGTTTATTTTAGTAAATAGTTCAAAAGTAGACATATCTCATGAAAATTAATGCTTAAGAGAATATAGGTATAAAAACTTTAAAATACTCGTTAAAATAATTTTAACAAATATTCATAGAAGGATTTATAACGAAATAACTAAAAGAGATCAAAATTGAGGAGAAATAATTTTTCCCTATCTCGGATCGGTATTACCCAAGGGTAAATCGGTCAAAATTGATCCAAAATTTCCAGAAAACATTGGATTGGTTTTTCTCGATTTATAATTGGCTAAAATCGGTCCATTATTGCAAAACAATCCTTACTAATTTCAAAATCTCAAAAATAGGTAGAACTCATTTTCAATTGGTTTTACCCATGTTACAAACTGGCAAAACCGATTTATTCTGGACTTGGATCGGTTTTACCCGATTTATAATTGTATAAAACTGATTCATGCCCAGAAAACTGTTCTTCAACCTAGCTTTGGGTTTTCCAAAAAAAGTGTATCTAAACTCATTTTTCTTCAATTCTTTTTGACAAAAACCATTTCTACAATACTCCTAGAACATGTTTAACATCTCAAAACATTTTCTAATGTTCAAGACTTCAAGAACAAATTAAATTCTAAGGAAACCTCAAAAACTAAAAAATCCCAACTTTTACATTATGATTGCATTTCCTACGTAAGATTCTTACCTCTTTTGATTCCCTATGCTTCTTAACTGTGTTTCCTAGGATTGGAATGGAGTTTCCATGTCAAGAGCTTGCTCCTTCTTCTTCTTCCTAGCTTTTCTTCCTACTTTCTAAGTTGGAGGAATTTCTTCATAGTTTTGGTACAGTTTGGCACAAATAGAGGTTTAGGAAGGAAGGGAGGGGGTATTTATAGGGGTGGAAATGAAGGACTAGAGTGCAAATACCCCTAAGTTCGTAACTTGATGAGCAAGCATTTATTTTTAATTTATGTCACGAATCGGTTTTACCCGATTGACGAATCAGTACAACCAATTGAAATAGGTTTTACCCGTCAAATAATCGGTTAAAATCGATCCAAAAGGTGGTAAACTATTTTTTATTAATTTTCCAATTGGTTTTACCGATTGGTTAAAAAGGTTAAAACCGAATTACCAAATTCTATCCAATATGAATCAGTTTTACCCGATTAGGAATCGGTTAAAACCGATTTGATCAAATTTTATCCATTCCAATGGGTTTTACCCGATATCAAATCGGTCAAACCCAATTGGAGATAAATCTGATCTTTTTCAATCAGTTTTACCCAATTGGGACATGGGTAAAACCGATTCACCCACTTTTTCATTATTTATATTTTTTTAATTTATTTTCTAATTTTCTTATCTTCTAGTTCCTATTTCCATAAATTCCTAAATAATAATATTCCTAAACAAATAACATGATATTACGAATCAAAGTTCTCAAATTAATTCACATAGATAAAAATTTGAAATCGAAATAAAGAAATTCTTTTGAAATAAAATATTTTATAATGTTTATTAAAGAAAATAGTTTTAGACTAAAATTCTTTTAAAATAGATTCCTATATTCTAATAAATGTTCATAAAGATATTTTTAAATACCTCGATATATTTTTGAGGTGAATTCAAGTGGTAAAATTTTACTGGGTCTCACATCCTTTCCCTCTTAGGAAATTTCGTCCTCGAAATTCTTCCTTAGTTGCATCTTAGCCTAAGCATAAACGAAGGGTGACTTTTAGGTTGATCTTAATCCTTAACCTTATATACTTTTGCCCCAGGTGGTTAGTTTAATAGTTATCCTTTTCTTTAAAACTTAACTCATCATCTTGGTCGCAGACTTTAGTCTTTCTTGGGTAATAGAATTGCGAGATTTCTAAAATCAATAAAATCTCAAAGGTTACTTCATAAGGGTAATATCCTATTCCCCAAGAGCGAAACTCAAGATTGTCAATTGAGTTTGGTACTTATAAGATTTCTACCACCTCGTTATATAAGTAACAATATTTCCCTTTAGTAGTAATACGTATCCTTCTAGAGGAGTCTCCAGATAAACCTCATGGTTGTTCTTCTATCATTAGTAGGATTATGGTTGAAATAATTGTTTCTCTAAAGTAAGAGAACATTTTCCATTTAACTATATTGGAAAAGTTCTAAGGATATATCGATCTCATCTAACTAATATAAAAAACACTAAGTCTTGGTTATATTCCTAGATTGATCATCCTTTTATCATTATTCCTACTTTGGATATCCCATAGCAGTTCAATCTTTGAAGGTGGTATGTTTTAAGAAAAGGATTTGTCTAACCTAAATTCATATTCACATGACTTAGCATATACCTGGGTTTTGTCAAGGTCTGAAATACTATTTCACACTTTTCTAATGTCTTCAATCCATCTTAGATAACAAAAGGTCACTTTTAAATTTTCTATATGATTGGTTTTGGCAGGGTTGAAAACAAGGTATACTAAATCCATAAATGTAACTAGAGTAATTCAGTAAAAGACTTAAATATAGGGATTATCCCGGATACTAAGTCCTTAGTAAATTCAACCTTTTTGTTGGTAATCAATTCCTTAAGAAGACTTTCGAGAAAATCTTTAATTGCTAAAATGGTTTTTGTTTTGCTCTATCCGGTGATCAATTGAACATATTAAATATCTTATGTTTTCTTACTCTTAAGTTTCTAGCTTTAACCATAACATCAGGTTGATACTTTCCCCGTTAAGGTCATATTTACTTCAAACTCAAGTTCTCGTAGTTTGAACTTCTTATTTTAATAATTTAACTAAGCCTTATGTTTGTCTAACAAATTCATATTAAGAACAATTTTCTTATCTCCTTAAGGATGTTAAAATCAAGCCTAATGGTAAGCATTTTCCTTCAATCTTAACTTTATATTCCTTATAATTTCACTAATACAAGGGTATAGGATAAACTTTCAATCCTATGACCCAGATTATTAATAACATTAAAACTTAATAATCTAGTCACAAGACAAAGGTAAGGTAGAAATTTTATTAATTTGACTAAGCATAGCCAAGGATTCTACTTATATCTGTAATTACAAAAGGTTCTAATAGAAATCAAAGGTTTATTTCCACTACTTTCTATATTTCTCTAAGGTGGTTAATATTGGAAGGAGATGATCCAGCATTTCCACTGGCTAATATCTTCGGGCAGTGTCGTACTTGATGATTAGAATTCCACACTTAAAACACTTGTTGGTCTTAGGACGACACTCTCTTTCCTCATGTCTAGTCTGATTGCAAAAGTTGCATCTTGCGGATGACTTAATCCGGTAAGGATAATGAACATGTCCCGCTCCCTTAGGGCCTTGTCCTAGTATAAAGCTCCAAATTTGATCATTCAGGAATATAGGGTTTGTATCTCGTGGTGGTCGAGGTCCCATTCAGACTAATCCTATAACGCATCTGTCCTTCTCGGGTTGCTCTTTTTACTTTCTCGACTCTTTGGGCATTTTCTACTGCCTCAACAAATGATCCCTATCAAGAATAAGCCAATGCCTCTTGCAATTCCATCCTAAGTCCTTGGATAAACCTCTTCTTTCTTTGGTTATCTTTGGCAACTAGGGCGGGTACATATTTGGATAGTCGGGTAAACTTAGCTTCATATTTAGACACAGTTATCATTCCTTGTTGTAAACCTATGAAAATATTCTCCTAGGCTATCACAGGGATATATTTTGCCCAAAACTCAATTGCAAAATTCTCCCAAGTCTTGGGAGTTTGAGTGGCATTCCACTTTGTCTAAGCTAAGGTCCACCAATCCCTAGCGTCTTCGTCTAGTTGGAAAACAACAAAATTCACTTTTCGTTCCTCAGAATAGTCCAAAGCACAAAAGATAGTTTTCATAGTTTCCAACCAATTCTTAGCTGCCTCATCTCCCATCCTTCCATTAAATTTAGGGGGATGAAACTTCTGAAATCTTTCTAACGCCATATCTTCAGCCTCAATCATGCAGTAGGGTTCCTGTTCATGTCCCTCTTGTTGGGTTATCGTATTTGTCACTTGTTGCAGCATTTTGCCCTGGTTATGTTTAGTCTGCTCTTGCTCTACTCGTTCTTGTTCTATATTTTCAAGTTCAGCATGTCCTTGCCGATGTTAGGGTTCTTTCCTGGGTTATCCATTGCATGTCCGTAACAAGACAATAGAAGGTTAACTAACTATGTCTTTATTAGTTCCCGATCCACACATGCAGTTATCCCAGATGGTTTCTTAGAATACAGAGTAAACTCTGCCAAAATTTCTTTCTCTGAAGTTTAATGTAAAGGTTCTTAGAAGGAGATTTTTAATTCTTTATTTCTTTAAAATAAAATGGCTTAATGGAGGAAGTTAAACTTTTCAAGGAAAAGTTTTATTTTAAAGTTCTAAAAGTTTGGTTGTAAAGTTTTAAGAAATAAGTAATGATTTATATACCTAGCTTTAAGATCGTAAAATCTTCCTTAAAGTCATTACGAATCTTAATATAAAGTACGAGGGGTTTAGAATACCAAAGTGACATTTCTAAAAT
Organism: Leptodermis oblonga; assembly: GCA_016801395.1. NCBI lineage: Eukaryota > Viridiplantae > Streptophyta > Magnoliopsida > Gentianales > Rubiaceae > Leptodermis > Leptodermis oblonga. The sequence continues at coordinate 28,325,828 of CM028755.1, forward strand.
CCCAAGACTCACGGCTAAGTTTAGAATTTCCAATTCCTAAACAAGGAAAAGTCTCTCATTTCTATATCTATAGAATAGAAAGCCTTTCGATTCTTAATCCTATGGCTAAAGTTTTAAGAAAATCAAAATTATTTACTCTAAATATCTACCCAAAATAAGGTAAGAAAATTTAAAGTAAAAAGATTTTTTAATCGTAAGTAAAAGAGACTTTATAAGAAAAGCGAATCGTAATTAAGAAAATAAAGAAACAAAGACAATCTAAACTTTAAAGGAAAGGTTTAAAATAGGGAAGTAAAAGTAAAATATTTTTGAAATAATGTTTAGAGCGATAAACACATAAGTCAAGTAGGGGGGATACAGACAAACAAACCTTTATCTTATTACGGAAATATTTCTATTACACATCCCAGGCTATTACGTATTTCAAACTATTACATATCCTATCAACTAGTGCACACCATACAAACTTTTTACATCTTATCCTTAATTTACATATATTTTACAACCTTCTTATTCTTATACCTTATGCTTCCTGCGACCATATTTAGTTCACGGGTTGGCATTAAGGTCAGGTAACATAAATTGTTCCTACCGGATTTTGGATTTCAGCCAGCATTTGCTGAAGTTGTCTAATCTAGGCTTCTTTGAATGCAATATACTCTTTAGCATAGTCCAGTTCATGGCCTAAACAATTCCTTTCCTTCTCTATAGTCCCTACAATGCGGTTAGGAAAAGAATTCCAATACCAGCATTCACACCTTGTTGGGGTAATAGGCCTCTTTGGGTAGTAAATTAACACCTCGCCTGCTTTACGGGCTCTAAACATCAAGGGTCGGCAATTTTTGAGATCTTGTTGCTTGGCCTGGGCTGTTGTCGTTTTTATCTATAAAATATTTCAGATTATATATATAAGTTTACTCATGCTTTAACTTAAAACTTAACAAGTCACATATAACATGCATATGTAGGCATCTCAATACTACGCAAAATTTCCAGAACGTTCACCTAACCCTTACCCGAATCATAGGGCTCATTTACTCATGCTATACGTTTTAAGTCTTTAATATTCTTATCCTAGGTTTATGCTCTGATACCACCCATTAGGACACCCCAGATCCACCACCCCGCATACAAGGGGTTGGCTTCACCGAATGCCTGCCTGGTTCACACCAGGACTCAGAATTGGCAGAAAATGATAATAATTTTTTTCATTTATTATAATAAAGTAAAACTTACACATCCCTGTAGCACATGAGTTATCACAGTATGAGACCATCTAAACAATCCTGCCTTCTAGCCGTATCCAAAATTTCCAAACTCCGGGTGATCTTAGTGAGCATAATCATCTTCGTACCAAAGATTTGTAATATAATTTTGGAAACAGAAAATAGGAAAATGGAATGAGCCCTTGCCCAGTGAGAGTTCACCATTTTCGTAAACATTTATCGAGTTGCAAATATTACTCGTGCATACAATTCAAGCATATCATAACATATAGAAATCATGACTCATGCGGGATTCATAGAACATATAATGAGAATGAAGAGTAGTCGTTTCTATCTGAACAGTAAACGAACTAGCCAGTTCATCTCGAGAATAAGAGGCGATCGCTAGCGTGTACATGTACGTTCAACGATGGCCAACTTATCTCGGCATACATAAAGAGGGTGAGGGGCGTTCGTCAACGTGTACATGTACGATGAACAAAAGGCCAACTCACCTTAGCATATTCATAAACGTGCATATAGGTACCATATTCTCCATACCGCCAATACTTGAGTTAGAAATGATAATCTCGAGATTATGAACACAAATGACAAACGACTAAGCCCTATCCTGGCTCGCGGGATCAAATCATATTAATATAATGGATCCAACACAACTCATATTCGTACAATAGATTCTGTGCATAAAGAAACTACAACTGAAGCATAACAAGTACATATGTGTTCCAACCGGTAAGTAAACACAACTGGCCATTTAAAATAAAAAAGCATTTCAAACATTTTTCGAAAGCGTTTAAAACTTGTCACACAGTACAGGTCAATGCACATTCAATTATTAATTGCATTAAAATGGTATCCATTTTCAGTGATAAACTCACCTCGGTCTGAAGATCTAAGCTCATGTACTAGCTAGCAGATCTATATATATTTCAGGTTCCAGTAATTCAGTACTAATTCTAACTAACAGTATTCTAATTTCTAACTTATTTTGGAATTTTAATTAATAAGGGCATAATGGTAATTTACCTTTTTTCCATTCAAACATATATATAGCGAGAAAATAAGTATTCTAAAAATTATCTAATTGAAAATAACTACGAAAACGTAATAATTATAACTTTAAAGAAAATATAAGTATTATGCCGCAAAACTGAAATTTAGAGAATCTTTAAATATTATTTCTACTTTATTTCGTAAATAGTTCAAAAATAGACATATCTCATGAAAATTAATAATTAAGAGAATATAGGTGTAAAATCCGTAAAATACTCGTTAAAATAATTTTAACAAATATTCATAGAAGGATTTATAACCAAATAACTAAAAGAGATCAAAATTGCGGAGAAATCATTTTTCCCTATTTCGGATCGGTTTTACCTGAAGGTAAATCTGTCAAAACCAATCCAAAATTTCCAAAAAACACTAGATCAATTTTTCCCAATTTATAATCTGCTAAAACCGGTCCATTATTCGCAAAATAGTCCTTACTAATTTCAAAATCTCAAAAATCGGTAAAACTCATTTTCAATTAGTTTTACCCATTTTACAAACGGGCAAAACCGATTTATTTTGGACTTGGATTGGTTTTACCCGATTTATAATCGGCTAAATCCGATTCGTGCCCAGAAAAATGTTCTTCAACCTAGCTTCGGGTTTTCCAAAAAAAAGTGTGTCTAAACTCATTTTGCTTCAATTGTTTTTGCAAAAAACCATTTCTATAATACTCCTAGAACATGTTTAACATCTCAAAACATTTTTCTAATGTTCAAGACTTCAAGAACAAATTAAATTCTAAGGAAACCTCAAAAACTGAAAAATCCCAACTTTTGCATTATGATTGCATTTCCTACATAATATTCTTACCTCTTTCGATTCCCTATGCTTCTTAACCGTATTTCCTCAGATTGGATTGGAGTTTCCATGTCAAGAGCTTGCTCTTTCTTCTTCTTCCTAGCTTTTCTTCCTACTTTCTAAGTTGGAGAAATTTCTTCATAGTTTTGGTACGGTTTGGCACAAATAGAGGTTTAGGAAGGAAGGGAGGGGGTATTTATAGGGGTGGAAGCCGGATAGGACAAAGGACTAGGGGTGCACATACCCCTAAGTTTGTAACTTGATGAGCAAGCATTTATTTTTAATTTCTGTCATGAATCAATTTTACCCGATTAACGAATTGGTACAACTGATTGAAATCGGTTTTACCCGCCAAATAATCGGTAAAACCGATCCAAAAGGCGGTAAACTATTTTTTATTAATCTTCCAATCGGTTTTACCGATTGGTTAAAAAGGTTAAAACCAAATTACCAAATTCTATCCAATATGAATCTGTTTTACCCGATTAGGAATCGGTTAAAATCGATTTGATCAAATTTTATCCATTCCAATCGGTTTTACCCAATTTTAAATTGGTCAAAACCGATTTGAGATAAATCTTATCTCTTTCAATTGGGACATGGGTAAAATCGATTCACCCACTTTTTCATCATTTATATATATTTTTATTTGTTTTCTAATTTTCTTATCTTCTAGTTCGTATTTCCGAAAATTTCGTAAATTCCTAAATCATAATATTCCTTGACAAATAACATGAAATTATGAATCAAAGTTCTCAAATTAATTCGCATAGATAAAAATTTGAAATCGAAATAATGAAATTCTTTTGAAATAAAATATTTTATAAAGTTTATTAAGGAAAATAGTTTTAGACTAAAATTCTTTTAAAATAGATTCCTATATTCTAATAAATGTTCATAAAGATATTTTTAAATACCTCGATATATTTTTGAGGTGAATTCAATGCTAAAATTTTACAGGGTTTCACAGCTACAGGTAACATTACTTAATTCCCAGATTCAGCGCTAAGATATTCAACAGGTAATGCTAATTGCCCAGCAGCTATGGTTACCCTATACATTTCGGCTTTAATCCAACTACCTAGGATCATAACCAATTCTTTTAATCCACTAAGGTTCTGTGCGGTGGGTGTCTGAACTAATCTATCGGCTCCTCATTCTACCATTTTGCAAGCATTATTTATATCGCCTAATGCCTCTCTGGCCCTTATACTTTCATCCCGAATAGTGGCTCGTAGACATCCATTGTCCCTCATATAATAATCTATGAAGTAGTCATTTGTATCTATCTGATATTGACAGTACTCTAACTGCGCTTCTACCTGAGCTATCCTATCTTATGATCCAGCTAATGCTAACTGCAGTTCTCCTATCTGTGCATCCATTACTACAAGATGTTGTTCCGCTTCAGCTATGTCCTTTATTAACCAGTTTATCTCAGTTTCTATATCTCCTACAACATGATTTGGAAAGGAGTTTCTCAGCCAGCATTCACAATTTAATGGTCAGATATTCCTTCCTGGAACATAAGCTATCACGGCACCTCTTTACGGATTCTAAATTTCATAGTTAGAAAATTATCACGATCATGTTGTTTAGCTTGCGTCATTGACATCTTTATCTATAAAGATAATTATAAATCCTGTCAGTTTATTCATAACTTATAAACTAAAGCATTTTAAACATACCCAACATTTCTTAAAAGATCACATATAGCATGTCTAGATTCAGGCATAAAAATTTCAAAATTCAATTAAAACTTAAAAATTCCTAAACCCCTTATGATATATCCCAAATCCTAAGGCTCATTTACTCTTCCTATATGTCCCAAGTCTTAATGGTCTGATACCATGTCTGTGACACCCTAGATTCACCACCCCGCATACAAGGGGTTGGTTTCACTTGATGCCTGCCTGGTTCGCACAAGGACTCAGAACATGCATAACATAATAATAACTTTCCCTTTTATTATAATACAGTAAAACTTACACAGCCCTAAAGTACATGATTATCATAGTATGAGCCCATCGCTATCCATCCCGCCTTATAGTTGTATCCCAAAATTTCAGCACTTCCGATTTTCCTAGTGAGCATAATCATCTTCGTACCAAAGATCTGTAACAATTTATTTTGAAAATAGAAAACAAAATTGGAAAATGGAATGAGACCTTGCCCAGTGAGAGTTCACCATTTTCGCAAACATTTATTGAGTTATAATATTACCCATGCCTATATTTCAGGAAAATACTAACATATAGCATTCATGACTCATGCTAGATTCATAAAATATATAAAGAGAGTGAGGGGCATTTGCCAACATTCTATATGAATGATGAACAATGGACGAGTTCACCTCGGAGAATAAGAGCGTTCGCTAATTTGTACAAGAACGCTGAGAGACGGACCAACTCATCTCAGCATAATCATAATCATGTAAATATATCATCAGCCAACTCCCAAACATGTAATGGGCCCCGGTGGTCTGTACTGATTTCGAAATCAGGAACGCCGATGATCCAGACCCTAAGCTGGCTCGTGGGATCAAATCATAACACACATAATGGATCCAACAAACTTCATGTTCATGTAATAGATTCAATGCACATGGAAAGTACAATTGAAGCATAATAGATATGTATGCATTCCAATCGGTAAGTAAACACAACTAGTTGTTTAAAATCAAAAAAGCATTTCAAGCATTTTTCGAAAGCGTTTAAAACATGTCACATAATATAGTTCGATGCATATTCAATTATTAACTGGATTAAAACGGTATCCATTTTCAGAGATAAACTCACCTTGGTCTGAAGATATAAGCTCACGTCCTATCTAGCCGATCTGCATATATTTCATATTCCGGAGATTCAGTATTTATTTCTAACTAATGGAATCCTAAGATTCTTAAACTTCTTATGGATTCTAGGAATTAACGAAATGAGGGCGTAAACTAACTTAGCAAATTATACTTAAAAAGAGAGTAAAACATTAATAATAGGTATTTAAAAGTTATTTCTATTTTAGTTCAAAACCAAGTAGATTAATAAGAAAATAATCTTAAAGAAAACATAAGTTTTATGCCGTAAAACTGTTTTACTTATTTTTCTTTAAAAAGAGTTTATAACTTTTAAACTCTATATTTATTTTATTTTGAAAATAACCAATAAATAAAAAAATCAAAATAATTATTAACTTAAGAAAATATGGATTTAGAGCACTTGAAATAATTGTTAAAAGATTTATAAAATGATTTATAAGGAAATAAACAAAAAAATTTAAAATTATGGAAAAATCAATTTTTTCCAGCTTCCGATCAATTTTACCCGATTGGAGATCAGTTAAAAATGCTCTAAATTTTTCATAAAATTACTTAGAGCGGTTTTACCCACCCGTTTCCTGATTGGTTAAAACCGCTCCAACTATTTTTCACAAATTTTCAATCGATTTTAGCCCTTAGCAATCGGTTTTAACATATTTCTTGAGCATGACCAATTGGTTCTACCCGCTCTTCAATCGGTTAAAACTAATCCATGCCCAGAAAACTTGTCTTCAACCTTTTGCTTTGGGTTTTGGCTAAAATTGTGCACAAAACTTGTTTTTCTTCGGTGTCTTATGCTAAAAACCATTTCTACAACACTTGTACAATACTTCTAACATTTCATAACATATTTCTAACATTCAAAAATTCAAGAATTGCTCAAACTATTGAGAAGACTTCAAAACATGACTAATTCATACTTTTTGCGTTATAACTTTAAGATTTAATGTTATAGTAACTTGAAATTGCTTACCTTTTGATTCCTGAGTCTTAGAACACAATCCTTGAAGGAGCAATCCAACTTCATGCAGCAATTTCTTCCTTTCTCCTTTTACTTCCTAACTTTTCCCTAACTTGCATTTTTCTCTAACTTTGGCTTGATTTCGTGATTACTTGCTATTAGCAGTGATCAAGGGGTATTTATAGACCCCTTGAGCTGTATGGGGACAAAGCCTAGGGGTGCCTAGACCCCTAGGTACATAGCTCGACATTGAAACTTGGAGAAAATATATTTTTTCTCATCTCAGACTCCAGATCGGTTTTACTCGATCAGGTAATCGATTTTGCAGGCATGAAAACTGGGTAAAAGCGACTGACAGATTTTGTCCTTATCATCTAATTGGTTTTACCCAATTGGATGAATGGGTAAAATTGATTCCAATCGGTTTTACCCATTCTTTGATTGGGTAAAACAACCCCGAAGGCGGTTAGAAATTTCCATTTTTATTGTTCATAGCGGTACAATTGGTTTTACCCGATCTGGGACTGGGTAAAATCGACTGACCCCTTAATTTTTTATTTTTTCATTTATTTTCTAATTTTCTTATTTTATATTTCCTATTTCTAAAAATTTCATAAATTCCAAAACAATAACATCCTTAAACAAATAACATATCATCAAATCAAAAATCAAAATTAATCAAATCTAAGCACATAAATTAAAATTTAAATCATAGTAAGAAAATTCTTTGAAAAAAATACGTTATAAAATTTTCTAAGAAAATAGTTTTAGATTAAAATTCTTTTTAAAGGAATTCTATAATTTAGTAAATACTTGTAAGAAAATATTGTTATAAATACCTCTAAATATTCTAGAGGTGAATTTTAGTGTTAAAATTTTACAGGGTCTCACAGAAGCCTCCGGAGGATATGCAAATTACTGTACACTCCCCTAAAATCCTTGCGAAATCAAATTCTTCTGAATCATTTTGAATGTCATAGCTTATATAGAATATCCATGGGATAGCAAAAAAAACTCTATGTGTAGATTAAAAAAATTAATTAGTGAGCATCATTTGGATTTGTTGGTAGTTTTGGAACCTTTGTATCTGTTGATAGACTAGAGGAGTTATGTCATCTGTTGGGCTTTAATTTTTGCCATGCATCAGTAACAGGGAAGATCTGGGTATTTTCTCATGCTGACTATACTCTGAGATTGTTGGAATCTTCTTAATAGTATTTGCATTTTGGAATGTTGCACCCACAAGTGGTTGTTCCTTGTGAGGTGGTGTTTGTGTACGGTTTCCATACTAGGGTTCAGAGGTAGGCACTATGGGCATATTTTTTGGGGTTGGGCAATATGGTGCCTCGAATGGTGATTGGAGATTTCAACGTTATAGCGACACTGCATGAGTATGATGGTGGGTTGGTCCCGGATCGCTTATTCATGTTGGATTTCTTGGATTATATATATGATATGGGCCTATTGAAAATCCCAATGATAGGTAAGGCCTTCACTTGGTCAGATATGCGGGCCACTAGAGGAGGTAATAGTAAGGTGCAAAAGAAGTTGGATAAGGGTCTGGTAAACACAGAGGGGTTGAGTAACTTCCTCGGGTGCTAAATTTCTTTGTTATCGTGGGCCTCTTCGGATCATAGCCCATTACTGATGAGATTGTCGTCCAGTATATGTACCAGACGGCCTTTTCAGTTTCAGAATATGTGGCTAAAAAGATAGGGGTTCCTCGAGTTTGTCCGAAGCGAGTGGAAGCAACATGTGTGTTAGACCTATAGTCTCACTGCCTTAGTTTTGCATGATGATCAAACAAATATGTGAAAGGAATTTAATGAATTTACTTGAGTTAAAAGTGCAGAAAAAACATAGTTTGAGACCAGGAGGCACAAGCTATCGAGTTCGAGACTCAGTCCAGAAGTTCTCGAGCTCTAGAAATCGACGGACGGTCGAGCTCGAAGTCAAAACCCAAAAACTATCAAGTCCCAACCTTGACAGGCCCTCGAGCTCGAACCTCACCCAAACAGCTTTGAATTTGATCAAGATGATAGGCAGTCGACAACCTTGAAGCTCTTGGGTTGGAATTCTTTCAAAATTCCCAAAATCCATTGAAGTATCAAACCCGGACGTCGACAGGTCTTCAACCTCAAACATAGTGAAACAAAGAATGCGCCAAATGTATTAAATGCAAGCCACGCCAAACCTCCTAGCCATTGCTGCAAAGAATTCAAATTTAACAAAGGTTCAAAGTCGAGTCTCGAGCTCGAACCTCGGTCTCAAACCTGAAAAGATGAAACAGAGACAGCGATGGGTTTATCTCTTTTCAACGAGAAAACAGAGCATAATTCAAGATCAGCCTCCTCTTATAAATACAAGACTTCAGAGCATTTCAAGACACCTCTTCTTAACTCAAATTCTCTAAGTGTCAAGCAAAAAGCAAAAGATCATTTCACTTCATTTTTCAAACTTGTAATAGTTAGCTAGTTTTTAGCATTATCATTTTGTTGAATTGTTGGGTCAAGTCTTGGACTCTTTCAAGTTGATTGAAAGAGTTCAAGCACTGGGAAATTATTATAAGGATCACCTATAGTTTGAGTAAACTAGTAGGAGATCCTTTGGGATAATCTTGTAAGGTTTGAAAGATTCACCTTTAAGAATCTTACGTGTTAGTGGAAACCAAGTAGTTGCTAGAAAGGTGGATGTAGGCTTTCCTTGAGAAAGGAAAGTTGAACCACATTAAATTGTGAATTTTTTTTAGTAGTTTTAATTAAGTCTTTTAACTCTCATGCTTCACACAATCACAAAAAGAATTTACTACTAAGAAAGAAAGTTTTATAAACCAACCAAATTCAACCCTCCCCTATTTGGTTGTCTAGTTTAGTTGCATTTTCACTGTGCATGGTTATGGCATGCACAGGTTTTCCTTGAAGCGGCACCGTCTCAAGGGGGCATTACTGGTCTGGAATAAAGAGGTGTTTGGGAATGTACATGACAATGTGCGGTAGGTAGAGATGGAGATTAAGCGGTTGCAGAATATGTACGATTCTATGAGCAGTGTCTCGGACTTATCGGCCTTAAAAAAAAGGGGGGCGATTCTTTTTCAGTCGTTGGCAGAGGAGGAAATTTTTTGGAAGCAGAAGTAGGGAGTTAAGTGGTTGAAGGAAGCAGACCGGAACACAAAATTTTTTCATTAATCTCTTCTGGAGCGACGAGCCAAGGTGGGTATTTTCAAGGTAAGACGGGCGATGGACGTGCGCTGACATCTATAGACAAGATTGGAGCAGAGGGAGTGAGTTTCTACGAGAATCTATTTGTAGCGAGACTAGAACAGGGAGAATGAAGTAGGCTAGGTTTCACTCATATCCTCACTCCCATCTTGTGTAGCAGTCGAAGACCAGACAGCCCTTATGAGGCCAGTAGGAATGGAGCAATTGTGTGGTGTAGTTCAGGCTTTGGATCAGTATAGCGCACCCAAAAATGATGGATACAAAGGAGCTTTTTTTAGGCACTATTGGGAAATAGTGAAGAATGATTTGCTGGCAGTGGTGGAGGAATTTATGTTGGGGGTTCCAATACCGAGGGCCATCTCTAACACATTAATTACACTCTTGCCGAAAAAGGCATCGCTAGTGTCCTTTAGCTACTACCGGGCCATTAGCTTGTGTAACTTTGTTAACAAGATCTTCTCGAAGCTTCTGTGTGATCACCTCAAACCTTTAATATCGAGTCTAATATTGCTGGAGCAAGTGGCTTTCCTTCCTGGGAAAGAGTTAGGGGATAATGTTTTGCTAGTGTAGGAAATGATAAATTTCTTCGATAAGAAAGGGGGGGGGGGGGGGGTAATGAAATGTTTAAATTGGATATGATGAAGGCATTTGACCGTGTCTCCTGGCTTTTTTTGGGAGAGCTGCTACTTGCGTTTAGGCTGCCGTAGCAATTTGTGGACCTTATCATGGGCAATTTGTGAAGCAGCTGGTTCTCAGTATTGATAAATGGTGAGACTAAGGGATTTTTTTCAGCTGGGGCTAGGAATCAAGCAAGGCAATTCGCTGTCCCTTTTCTCTTTATCCTGATGAGTGAGGCCTTCTCCAGGGAGCTGAAAAAAATGTTTTTGGAAGGGAAGATGGCTCACTTTGCGGTTCTGCGGGGGGCGCTACCAGTGTCTCATTTGGCTTTTGTGGATCTCATTGTTTTCATGAGAGCTGATAGTGTCTCAGTGCATGGGTTTATGGATTTCTTGGCGACTTATGGGTTGGCATCAGGCCACAGAGTTAGTGAGCCCTAATGTGACGTAAAAAGTCCCAATCTGGATGCTTCGTTCGGTTGATGAAGATCTTGAAGGTATAGCTCAGAGCTGGGGAATCTGTGGCTCAGACGGGTAATGATGGGGTCAGATTATTGATGCTATAGCTGGGAATAATCGTCTTCTTGATAAATCTGGCAATGAGAATAAGAAACAAGAAACAAGCGGGGCTATCCTCTCTGTTATACTCCGACGCTCAAGTTAGCAAAGTGTAAGAATAAACTGTATGGACCAAGGGCTTAAGCTCATAAGAAATTGCGTACCTGATTGAGTCTGGTGACTGAGTATTTATAGTGTCACCTTGATACGTCCATTGCGCTATACCGAGCTGGAGCATTGATTGCATACCTTGATTGCCTCCTCATTCATGGTGACTTGAATGCCTTTGTAACTCCTTTGCTATTTATGGCTCGAATAAGGCTCCTTTATCATGATTGCTCATTTTGTAGTTATTGCCGTGAGTAACACCTGCATAAAATTAGTCCCAAATTCCCACCCCTTAATGTAACCTAGCTATCATGTCATTGTTACCGTTATTCAGACTTAAACATCCCAGGCTCGGTTACCTTGATTGTTTCCTTGCCTTGACTGGACTAAACTACTGATTGACCTAGGCTTGACTCTGGGCTTTTCATGCTTAAGTCTTCTCTGTCTTTATTGGGCCTGGCCCAAAGGCTTGCTTTTAGCTATTTTATGTACACCAACAAGCACCCCAATATTATGTTTTACCTAAACTTAGCTAAAGCATAATACTTAACTATATATGTATATATATATATATATATATATTCTCTATCTGAGCCTATCGATGGGTATCTCACATGTATTCGACCAACGAAGTTCTTATCCGACCTAATCTGTGACGTAGCTCCGAAAATCCATGCTAAGGTTCACCTGACCTAACACGCACTTTACCGACCTAATGCTATCTGAAATAAGGGACAACAATTATGCCATGCCTGATAGACCGACCTAACAATGTTTGTAATGAGTGATTGAAAGGACTTGACTAGATGTTTACCTCTGCAACCTGACCTAGTGACGTCGAGCTACGCGTGGATGGGATATGAAATGACTGGTCACGTGATTCTGCAAACACAATGATGGTAATACAATCCCCGACATAAGCGGTTTAACTTCCCACGTATTGCCTTAACACAACCCCAAACCCGTACTCTTTTGCCTTTACGCATTCAGAAATTCCTTTTGCTTCTAAACTGTCTCATGCCTTCATCTTCCTTACAACCACCGCCGTATCTGAAGCACCTTCCATGGCTGACGAGAGAAGTTCTGCTACCGGCCTCCTTCTCATAAACCCTGCCAAAGGTCAGTCCCTTCCTCCCTCTCCTTCAACTACTTTAAGTTCTGAAGCTACATTGAGTCAGTCCCCATCTAGGTGCTTCTAGTTCAATCCACCAGCCCCTTTCGTCCATCCACCGTAGCTCCGTCCATCCCGACTGATAAGCTTCAAAAATCTCTTAACTACTCCCTTGACCATGAATGCTTTAGCTACCGATAAGAACTCGATGCCGAAATCTACCGCTCTCATTGAGTACGAAGTTATGCCGAACTCCGCTGCTCCTGTAGTGCCTCTGGTAGTTATAGTCGCCACCCCCCTTAGATTTTACCCAGATGAAATTGCCAGCGAGTTAACCGTATAAGAGTTGGAAACCCTACGGCCAGCCCACTACTTTGATCCGACCACTCCGACCGGCTTACCCACTGCTAAAGAAAGAGTTGATAGTACCTTTGATGGTTGGATTGCTATCTATGAACAACACATAAAGTCTGGGCTAAGATTCCCCGCCCCAGCCTTCTTTTCCGAGCTATGTGACCATTTCTAGGTCGGGCTGAGCCAATTGTTCCCATTGCCTTTAGGTTTCTAGTTGGTTTCCTGTGTATTTGCTCTGGAGCCAAAGTCTGACCTTCCCTATGTATGCTTCTTCAATATTACACTATCATGAGCCAGGCTGGATAACCTTGCAGAAAAGAAGAAATGGACCTTCCCTAAAAATCGACTTTCCAGACGCCATAAAAAATGGAAATCTCGTTTCTTCATGGTAAAGGCCGATGAAGCCAACCTTCCCTGCCGATGGAAGAGCTTAATCTTACCGGAAAGCCAAACCCAAGATACATCCGACCCCATATTAATGTTGCAGTGTAGGGTGTTAGAATCTTTCCCTCAAAAATACTCAGTTTCCTATCCTACGGAGGCTTTCTTAGTTAGGGCTGGGCTAAGCCAAGCCCCCAATGTCAAGGGTGGCTGTAATGATCTGTACTTAAGCCTTAGCTATAGATTTGTGGTTTTAGGTCGGTGTTTCTTATATCTTTGTGTCTTACCATGCAGGGTTTAGTGGATTTGGCAGAAAGCGGAAGTCTAACCGTCAATTGACTACTACCTCCGACTTTACTCAAAAGCCTGCTGCGAAAATTAATCTGACCCAAGAAGGGGAGGATGCCGACCCAGAAGTCTCTCAACTGACTGAAACCCTGATTCCTCAAGCTTCCAAGAAAGCTCGACCGACCCCTGCAGAAATCCAGGCTACAAAGAAATCCAAAGCTCCGCAGACCCACCCAGATCTTCCTTTATTTATGGGCCCGACCTTTGGGGCTGAAGTTCCTTGCCCGGATGAGGTACTGGGGCCACTGGATTCTGCGACCAAGGAAAGAATAATCATCCTAAAGGATGTGAAAGAGAGGCCAACCTCATTAGCTCTGCTGTTATACCAGCCTCATCTATCAGAGCCCCAGGTTGGAGACCTTATACCTTACACTGAGATAATGAATGACTCTCATACTTCCTTTAGAGAGATTATTGAGGCAAGCAACCGGATGAAGCAGAAGGTGGAAAAGATGAATGAATTGACTAGGTATATCAGCCAGGAAGAAAACCTTATTGCCTCTCATATTAAGTGGATAAGATTTGAATTCCGAGCTTACTGTCTGAATTTACTCTGATATTTGAATGAAAACCAATATAATGCGTAATTCCTGTTATAGGTCGGAATAAACTACAGAGCTCCAGCAAAGAGGACCATAGTTCTAGATATCCTCTCGCAAAGTTATGAGCAAGAAAGGATGAAAAGGCTAACTGAGGAAATAGATGACCTCAAGATGAAGCTTGGCGTGGAGTCCATCAGGGTCACCAACCTCCAATCAAAAAATACTGAGCTCTATCAGGAAAATCAAAAGCTTGGTACTAAGGCATGCAATTTGGAGACCAAGGCGGGAGGGCTAGAAGTGGAGGTCGAGAGCCTGAAGGAAAAGATCAGCAACTTGGAGAAGGCATTGTTGGAGGAAAAAGAAAGGTCGGCGGGGCTGCTAGGTCTGGCGGAAGTGGGGGAGGCGCGTCAGGCAGTAGTAAAGGCTTTCAAGGAAGGACCCTTGCTGGAGCTAATGAACCGTCAATTCATGGAGCTGATCCAGTGTGGCTACACCTTGTGCTGGGATGAGACTAGAGGCTCTAGGTCGGTGGAAGGGTTGCCTGAGGAGTCCCTTGCCCACAAATCCTTCATGGCTCCCAGTCAAGACCTTATGATTTGATTGATGTGATGAAGCAGGAATGCAGAGATATTAGTATACCGCTTCCAGAACAGGCTAAAGAAGGAGCGGTTGTCGACCTGGGTGAGCAGGCTGAATGGGAAGCCACTTTCCAAGCTCCCCCAGCTTGATTTTTCTTGAATTAGGTTTAGAAAACACTTTTTCCCTGCTTTTTTGGATATTCTATACCTGTTTTTGTTGGGCCGGCGGATGGGTTTTCCAGCATAACTTCTTCAACAAATGATTTAACTTAGCTGTTTCCATCACGAATTTTGTCAACTTTCTGCTCATAAGTAGTACTTTCTTAAGTGTATTGCATTCCAAGCCCGAGGAATTAACTTGCCTTGTAAATTTTCCAAAATGTAAGTGCCTGTAGACCGAGCCTCCACTACTCGATATAGCCCTTCCCAATTAGATACTAACTTTCCTTGATCCTGCGGTTTACTGATAGCTTAGTTTCGCAAGACCAAATCTCTGGGTATAAAGACTCGATGCTTTACTCGTGCATCAAAATGTTGTCGAACTAAATTTTTGTAGTTTATCTGATGTACATCGGCCATATCTCGAACTTCTTCCAACAAGTCCAAGCTAAGCTTTAGATTTTCCTGATTTTGACTTCTTTCAAAGTGCATGACCCGGGGTGCCTTATTCTGTACTTCTGGGGGTATGACTGCGTTAACCCTAAAGGCTAACTCAAAAGGAGTCTTTCCCGTAGCGAACTTAGTGTGGTTCAGTAACACCACAATACGTGAGGTAACTGCTCCACCCAACTCTTACCTTTATCTTCTAGCTTGGTTTTAGGTCCATGTAATAAGGTCCGATTAGTGAGTTCCACTTGTCCGTTTGCTGGAGTATGAGCTACCGATGCAAAATGTTGCCTAATTCCTAACTTAATATAGACATCCTTGAAGCCCGTTACAATGAGCCCTTATTAGAAAATTATCCAAATGCCACACTAGTTTAGCAAACTTGAGAACTGATTTCTTAACAGCCAATTTTAAATGCGACTATCACATCGGACAGATCGACCAATACCAAATCCTCATCTAGTTTGAGGAGGACTCCAATTATCAAAGGTGTTTTATGCACGGCGTTTGGAATTTTGGCTCATATTCATTGTGGATTTTCAAATGGGCCCCCAAATTCAATCCACGGTCTAAATCGTTTATCGGGCCGGTACGGATCATTCTTCCAATGTTGCCCTTTCAATTATATAATGAATGAAGTTTGATGACTATAGGAAACATGTTTGGACTTTGTTTAATAGTTGATTACATTTCATCTACTCTATCAAAGAGTAGGGATGCTACAGTATGTTTGGAAGTAGATTTGTTAGTCAATTTGTCGGATTCAATCTATCTCAAAATTAGGGGTGAAGAGTTTTTATAGTACGTGGAGTTTGAATGGCTCCCACACTATTATACGAAATGCCTTAAGGTGGATCATGCAGAAATTTCTTGTCATAAAGGCCAACCAAAGGCCTCTATTGGTTCTAAGGTTGCTAAGCCATCCGAAGGCAAAGGGAAGCAAAAAGAAGCAGTTGTTAGCTTAGAAAAAGGTGATGCTGGGGGATTTCTAAACCTAAGGTTACGAAGACAGTATGGGATCGACTGGAATGGGGGGTTGAGAAGGTGGGCCAAATCAGTCGGCTAGGCATTAACGTAGATGTTACAGAGGAGTTAGATGTGATGGCAGAACCGTTAAGGGTGATCAAGGAAGGTGATGTGGCTGTTACTACCGATCGGGAGTCGTTGAAGACTTCCCACGAGCAGGTAATTGTGCCATTTGTTGCTCCGGAGCGGCCCATGAAGGAGATGGTCTCGGTGGAAGAAGATGACAAGGCCGAGTGATGAGGTTATCATTGGCTTTATCCCACCTGGACAATCAATCCCTGCCTCAACATGGCGCCCCGTGCCTAGTTCGAAAGTCACAAAGGAAAGCACTGTGATCTTAATCGAGCTGCCCAATAACATGGCTTGAAGCTAGGAGGGTTTTCTTGAAGTTCTTGAAATAGTTCTTGAACTTCTTGAATTGTTGGAGAATCTTGAAGAAACGAAGGAATCTTGAAGTTCTTGATTTATAACATTTCAAACTGGTTTTCTACATCAATTTCGATCCACAATGCAACACCAACTGGGCCGAACCCATCAGCATTCACGCTTCGCCAATTCAGCTTGTATACTACACGTCATTGCTGAAACCACAATTCTACTAGGGTTAGTTTTAGGTGTTTGAATGAGATTAGGATTTGTGCATGTTTCCTAATTCTATTTACTACAAGAAAAATGGCTTTTGGTGACAACAACAATATGGTCACCAAAGGCTGAAATTTGGTCACCAAATAGTTTAAGTGACCAAAAAATCGTGGTCACTGGGTGGTCACCGTTGCCCCGTCACTAAAGGTATTAGTGACGCCGATTTGAATTTGGTCACCAAAGAGTATCAATTGGTGACCAAAACCTTTCTTGTCACTAATTTAGTGACCAGTATAGTGGTCACCAAGATGGTCACCAAAAAAGTAAATTTGGTCACCAAATTGGTGTGTTTGGTGACCAATTTATTGACCAAAAAAATTGGTCACCCATATTATTAGTGACCAAATATGTGGTCACTATCATGGTCACCAAAAGTACTCCGTTATGTTGCTAACGTCGTTGAGGTTTGGTGAGTCAGCTGAGAACGAACACGAACGTTCACGAACAAGCTTGGGATCGACTCGTTAAAAGCTCGGTTTGAGATTGTTTCTTTATTAATAAACGAACACGAACAAAATTTTAGGCTCGATAAATAAACGAACAATAAATGAACAAAAGGGAGCTCGGCTCGATTACGTTCGTGAACAGCTCGATAAGAAAAAACAATTTTTAAGAAGGATAAAATACATATATAATTTATCATTCATACATATAACATGAAAATAAATTTGGTGCAATGGTAAGAGATCAAAAGGAGAAGCAAGGGAACTAGGGTTCGAATCTTCACAAAGGCCAAATTTATTTTATTTCACAATTTTGAGGTGAATTTCACCCAATCCCACATCGAAAATGAGAGAAGATTTGGGAGGAAAATTCCTATAAATAGATGAGCATGACACTTAGGGCTGAGAACGAACATGAACAAGCTCGGCTCATTTAATAAATAAACGAACATGAACAAGATTTTAAGCTCGATAAATAAATGAACAATAAATGAACACGTCAAAGCTCGGCTCGATTAATAAATAAACGAACATGAACAAGATTTTAAGCTCGATAAATAAATGAACAATAAATGAACACGTCAAATCTCGGCTCGGCTCGGCTCGTTATCACCCCTAGGTGACCACAAAAATTGGTCACCATAATAAATTAGTGACCATATTTTCTCGTCACAAAAATGGTGAATAAATTAGTGACCACATTTTCTCATCACAAAAAATTAATATTTTGTGATGAATTTATTAGCCAAAACAATGGTCACCATTTAAAGTTGATCATCTCATTTTGGTGACCAAAGTTGCGGTCACCTATTTTAGCCATCAACGCAATGTACAATAGTAGCCAGTACAAAAATTGAATGACTAAATTTGTGATCAATACTAATGTTGGAAATGAAAATATACTAAACAAAGTAACACAATAGCTTCTCATATCCAAATTCACACACATCGTAATTTGTATAAGTTCAAGTCTTACAATTTACACAATCAACTACGTTACAAACCCATACACATCGCACTTTATACGTGTAGACCAACTATCAATAATAGATCATACAAATTAGAAATAAGTTCCACAATATCACATCTCAATGGCAAACTACTTGAATTCAAACAGAACACAAACAAACCCAACTCCCATGTGTAGCCTTGAACGCAAACCTTGATACAATGAAGGATTAGCCAAAGTAATATAGTAATTCAATTCCAGTCACTTGGCTCGTGACAAAATCCTGAAGCAACCCACAGATAAAATTTTAAAAAAACAATTGTAACTACCCGATTATAATTAAAAACCAACATACTAGAGTAATTGTAAGTCATTGCCTCTCTTTGCATCATCTAAGGACACTTCAAATTTTTACTCGGCCATTACAATGAAAACTAATAAAAGAATATGCATGTTTAGCATGACCTACAACAATTTTAAGATAAAGTACAGTGATAGATTGATAACAAATAATGAACCTAAACTCTAAAGTATATTCAAAAGCAAAGTAAGAAAACAAATTAAATATAAAGGGCAAAGACTTGAGAGACCACCTAACTATTATAATAGTATACTTTTTTCCACTTATCTATTTTCTTGTTCCATTTAACCCACTGAACTAACAAAATAGACTACTTCCACCCATTATGTCCATGTATGCCATTAGAAGCTAATAAACCCATCAATTGTGCGTCTCACATAATGAAGCTGATAAACCCATCTTTTGGGGTTGCGTGAAGGAAAGAAGAAATGACACTGGCGCTCATGGAGCAGGGTCACTCTTCAAGTGGAGGAGAATGGTTTAGGTGTACGGAGTGTGTAAGAGGTCATTACAACGTTCTTGTGTAAACTCTGGTGTAAGTACCATTATTCGGATGTTTTGTGGGCTACTTACATGTGGGCACTGCCCAAGTCGGCTAGGACTTCACGAGTTTGGAAACGAATGGCCGAGGTTAGGACACTATGGTGGAAAACACGGGTACTCGAGTGGGAGATGGATCCGCCTTATTTTGGTCTTCAAACTGGACAGGCAAGGGGTTTCTATCGTCTTTTGTTGAACCAGAGGAGATTGAGGACCCCGGTTGACAGTAAAACAATTCTAGGACACCCGGGACCTACTGAGGAGTCATCTGCAGGACCTTTTTCTGAGAAGATATGGGATTGCATCGAGAGGATTTCCCTCCATTTTGATGGTCGGTCGGAGCGAACGATTTGGAAACCAGATGTGCGAGGCTGTATTACAGTCAAATCAGCCTATGGAGTGATTTGAAAGAAAGGGAATATGTGATCTTGGACTCATTGTCTTAGCCGCTGCCCCTTAAACACTCTGTTTTTATGTGGCACCTATTAAATGGCCTTCTCCCTATGGATGATGCCTTGAGATGCTTGGGATTTCATCTTACGTCCAAGTGCTAATTCTACTGCTCGGAGAGCACGCTGTTGCATGTGTTTTATGACTGTTTATTGGCTCAGGAGATTTGGGCCAAGGTGGGGGCCAGTCTGCATGCCACTCTAGTGGACATTACAGATTTATGGGATCTACTAGATGTTTTTTGGCGCAAGGAAGATTTTGAAATGGATAGGCTCCCCAAAGTAGTAACGGCCATTGTACCAGTAATTGTCTGCTGGGAGATCTGGCGGGCACACTGCAAGTAAATTCACGAAGGGATGGTAATTGGGTTAGCTCAGCTAGTAGGTATGGATTTCCAGGCGATATATGATTTATTGGCCTTAAAACCTCCGGTGTACGGGTCTTCTGCTTTTTTGAAGGGCACTGTGCTGCCTCACTGGGCGTTTTGGAAGGGGAAAGAGGAGTGGATAGTTAGTTGTAGTTTTCCGCCGCCGGGACATTTTAAACTGAATGGTGATGGCTCCTCCCGAGGTAACCCAGGTCCCTCGGAAGCGGGGGCAGTATTACGAGATTCATATGGTTGGGTGGTATTCACGATCTGAGCTTCCCTGGAACCTCACTAGTTTTCAGGTCGAAGCACGCGCCCTGCTGATTTGACTCAATGTATGTGATCGTCTTGGCCTACACTAGATGGATGTGGAGACTGATTCCATGGTATTGCTGCTGATAGTACAAAGAGGTTCAGGTTCTTGGCTCTCGGCAGCAACGTTGGCAAGGATCTCTCCTTTAGGGCACTTCTACGGGAGTATATCCCACTTATATAGAGAAGGAACGTGGTGGCGGATGAGCTGGCTCAAACGGCTAGTCGGGCGGGCATCACGGAGCTTTTTGTTCACTCCACTCTCCCTAGAAGAGTGACGGGCCTAGTGGCTTTACACACCAGAGGTTTTCCTTATTTACGCAATTAGCGTTTTCCCTTGTACAACTGCATTTGCATTCTTGCATACTTGTATCTCTAAGATAAGGCTCATTACGTCCCTGATAAAACCGTTATTTTGGGCATTTTGCCCCCTCTTTAATAAAGGGTCTCCAAGCCCCCCCAGCCACTTAATCGACTGTTACCTTAAATATATATATATATATATATATTTATATATCAAAAGAAGATGAAGAAGTATATATATATATATTTATATATCAAAAGAAGATGAAGAAGAGAAGAAGATGACGAGAGAGAGAGAGAGAGAGAGAGAGAGAGAGAGAGATGGAATGACGGTTGGAAAAAAAAATGAAGAAGTTTTAAATTTGACGAAAATACCCTAAAAAAAAGTCATCCGTTAGGTACTTAACGAAGGAACTTAACAAAATGACTAAGGCTATGTATGGATTGTAACTCAAATAATGGGGACTGTTTTTTGGGGGGAGAAATTTTTTTGGAAGGAATTGTTGTATGAGAAATTGTGTAAAAAATAAATAATGATGATGTTATTATTGAAAAAATGTGAGTATAATTTTAGAGGAAATTTTAAATTTCAAATTTTGAGTTTAGTAAAAATTAAGAATGTTTGGTTATAGAGTTTTTTTTCCAAAAAAGTTATGTTTTCCTTAAAAAGGGAATAAAACAAACATAGCCTAAAAAATACAAAAATAAAAATATGGTGACCACGATAACAATTAGAAAAGCAAAGTGACTAAAAGGTGAATATTTATAAAGTAAGGTGACCAAAATTTCAATTCACCCTTAAATGAAATGAGTACTATTAAACTAGACCATATCATGTGTACTCATTCTTCTGTACTTATCGTGTACCATAATAGTAACGTGCATAAGTTATCAGAAAATATTGATTGGCAACATAAAATACCACAAGCGGTTCACATAAAAAGAAAAGCAAATTAACTGAGTAAAATAGTTGAGACGGTTCCCATGATAATACTCATCTTCCTTTTTGGTCCATTGGCATTTTATCATATTCTGCAAATTGGAAGCACATTTTTATCAACTCCTTGAATTTCTTGTGCCAAATCAGTCTCTTCGTCTCTTGTGCCCACAACAATGGGACCAATACTTTGGCCATTCCAATTTATATTCTAATCATTCAGGAAAACCCTATCAGCAAAGCTTGGGCAACGATTTAGTTAGATACTGAATCGAAACTCGATGGCATCTCCATATCTACTGCCTCATTCTCCTCCTCATCCTCAAAAAAATCCATGTAAATTATCTTAGCTTAATTGATGGACTGACTATGCCAAGTGTAGTACAAAAAAAACCCCGAGGTTTGAAACAAGAACAAAATCAACCCTGTAATTTTAGAAAATACAAAATCCGGTAACCGGGATGGAAGTCCGAACGGACAACTTCGATCTTTTTTTTTTTTTTTTTTTTTCCCTACTTCAACCCGAAAAGTAGTTCTTACTGCACGGGCCATGGTCTTCAAATTCCACAAGAACACCCAAAAAGCCATGAAACCAGTAGTATGTCATGTGGGATATGTGCATGAAGATTCGTGGTCTGCAATTGGCGGTGGCCATCGCCGTTTCCGCCTCCTCCGCCTTGTCTTCTCTTCATCGATCACTTCCGGCCGGCCCTGATTCAGTTTCTAAACGCAGCAAGGGCAGGTGCCTCGAACAAAGTCGCCATATGACTTTCCATGTCATCGATAAGGAAGACGAAGCCACATACTCTTCTGCTCCACCACTGATCCATCAGGTCTGCGTCCCACTCGCACCAGATTCAAGGGGCCGGCTTCTTTTTCCCTCCTGGTAACAACTAACAAACATACAGCTCATGCAGACATTAAGACCTTTCTTCCTACAGAATGTGCTGATTGCAATTTGATCTCATGTGCTGATTGCAATTTGATCTAAAGCTTGTTTTGTTGTTCTTATGTATTCATCTGTTTGCAATATGTTAATAAGGTATTAGTATTGATGATCTTAGTAGTGTTTTGTTTTAGTAATTTCGTTTCTTCATTGTTAATTTTCCTGCTTTCTGTACGAAAAATGAAAGATTTTTGGTTTTCTAATTCTTTGAAATCGGTTGCTCTGAGAGAGTACGAACCAATCGTCAAAGGCAAAGGCACAATGAAATCGCCTGCGACAATTTTGTTGCAAAACAGCCACAGTTAAACATAGTAATGTGGACTCAAGGAATGCTATTGTATTATAGAAGAACAAGAACCCAAACCAATCACTATTAAGCTTTGATTGAGTTTGCTAATTACAGTAGTTGGGAGCGAGTCGACAGTGGCGGCAGTCGTGATTTGATGGTCGGCGGTCATGGTGCAGTGACAGTGATAATCGGACCACATAGCCTTCATAATATTATCGTAAACTTTGAGAGGTAAACTTTGAGAGATATAATTAGAGGGGTATTTTGGGATCTTTATAAAAAGTAACTCTAATTTGGTTAGTTGCCAGTTAGTTAACTAAAAGTAAGGTCGATTTTTTTTGGGGCATGATATTTGCAGCGACGGAATCGATATTTGCAGCGACATTTTTTTGTAAAAAGACTAAAATGCCCTTGGAGAAAAAAATTAAAATAAATTAAATTTTCATTCCTACAACTACTAAAAAAAATAAAAAAATAAAAAAAATAAAACCTAAAACCATCGCCAGTCGCCGGCGATGGTTTTGGGTAAAACCACCGCCGTCGCCCGGCGATGGTCCCCCCCCCCCCCCTTAAGTTGAAATTTTTGATATTTGCAGTAACCATCGGGCGGATTTTCCCCATTCTGGTAAAAAATTTCGCACTTTTGACAAAACTACTAATAAATTCGGACATAATACAAGTAAAATGATTAATAAAATTACATTAAAAAAAATAAAAAAAACCAAAGTGCGAAACTTTTGGCCAAAAGTGTGATCAGCGACACTACACTAACCCAGAAGTGTCGCTGATCACACTTTTGGCCACGCCGGCGCATTTTTGTGCGACCGGCGACACTTTTGCACAAAAGTGTCGCCGGACTTTGGCCCCCCCCCCCCCCCCCCCCCCCCCTTTCTTATTTGCAGTAACCACCGGGCAGATCTTCCCCATTCCGGTAAAAAATTTCACAATTTTGACAAAACTACTAATAAATTCGGACATAATTCAACTAAAATAATTAATAAAAATGTTTTTAAAATTTTTTCTACCCCAAGGGCATTTAAGTCTTTTCACAAGAAAATGTCGCTGCAAATATCGAAACCGTCGCTGCAAATATCAATTCCGTTTTTTTTTATACAGCTTTAATCTCAAGGTTTGTTTTGTATTTTTTAAAACTACGGGATTGATTTTGTTTTTACTTCATACCTTGGGGTTTTTTTGTATTTCGCTCTTTTATTTTTGTATAAATACTAAATAGTTGATTAACTAGGAATTAACTAAATACCAAGTGTAGTACTTAATTGATGGACTAAATAGGAATTAACCCTAGAATTTAGCTACTATCTCGGCTGCCAGAATATGTCAGTTTTTTTTTTTTTAGTTTCTGAATT
The DNA here is from genome assembly GCA_016801395.1 of Leptodermis oblonga. Lineage (NCBI taxonomy): Eukaryota > Viridiplantae > Streptophyta > Magnoliopsida > Gentianales > Rubiaceae > Leptodermis > Leptodermis oblonga. The sequence goes on from CM028755.1 coordinate 28,350,034, forward strand.
TTGAAAGGGAAATTGGGATTCATGTCTATATGGACAAAATTTGCATAACTTATCTAATTTTCTACTAACAAAATTGAGTAGTTAGCTTTTGTGTCTGTAACTATGGTTGTTATAATGTTCAATAAGCCTTATGCTAGTACATTTTGAACCTACTTAAAAAAATTGTTTCTAAGGATTAATTGGTTTATCTCTCCCTCAAATTATGTGATTTTCTCAACTTTATGCCTCAATTAAACAATTTAAACCTTTAAACTAATTAAAGAGAAGTTTTACCTTGCACGTGAGTTGCACAATATATCCAAAGGCAATGCACGAAAAAACATTAAGAAGAAGAAGAATGATTGTAAGACCACACTAAAGTCCACTTTTCCTCCATTTTTATTTTTCTTTATTTCTTTTCACTTCTATATTCCTCTCTCTCTCTCTCTATTTTTAAAATGTATTTCTCTCTCTTTTTTTCTTCAACGTTAGATTTTTTTTTTATTTCTTTAATTCACATTGAAGCATATTAGTCATCTTAATTTTTTTTCATTTCAAAATAGTACTATTTTGATGAAAATTAATTTTCTTTTAATCAAGTGGAAGAAGTACTATTTTTGCCAACGCTGAATTTTATTATAGGAAACTACATAAAAAAATTAGTTATTAATACAAATTTTTTACTCAATCATTATATTCCATTTTAGTTATAAACATATGACTGTATTAAAGAAATTATTACTTTTATTAATAGAAGATGAAAATAAATAATTGTTTAAATTAAAAGACTAATATTAAACAAGATCATATCATGTGTACTCATTATTCCATGCCCATTGTGTATCATAACGGTAATGTTCGTACACTGTCAAGAAAATATAAGAGAACGACAACACAAAATACCACAGTTGGTTTGCATAAAAAGGAACTGAAAAGAATTGAGGAAAAAAGTAAAGGTGATTCTCTCGATGATACATGTCTTCCTCTTTGATTCATTGGCCTTTTATCAGATTCTGCTAATTGGAAGCATTTTCTCTCCTCCTTGGATTTCCTTGTGCCAAATCAGTCTCTTCATCTACGATGCCGACAACATTGCAATCAATCCTTTGGCCATGCTAGTTTAGATTCTAAAATGGCTCAGGAAAACCCTCGTAGCAAACCTTGGGCAAGGATTGAGTTAAGGAGTGTTGAGTCAAAACTCGACAACATCACTATATTTATTTTGCCTATTGCTCCTCTTGATCCTCAAAATCCATGTTAATTTTCTTAGGTAAATTGAAGTACTAATTATATGTTGTGTGTTGTATTTTATTCTTATATAAATACTCAATAATTGAGTACTATTAGTATTATCAATTAACCGTAGAATTAAGTTACTTGCCTAATTATGGAAGTGTTTCAGCTTGCACGTGAGTTGCAAGATATGTTCAATGGCAATGCACCGGAAAAAAAAAAAAAAAAAAAAAAAAAAGGCAACTATCAAACCACACTAAAGTCCAACTTTCCTCCTTTTTATTTTTAAATTTTCAGTATTCCCCCTCAATGTAACATTGCTTAAAAAACAAGACGATGTTAAGAAGTTATCGAGTGAAGAAAATTCAGCCACTTGAACTTGAGATGAATATTCTTACTAGTCAACAAAGAAATGAAGTATCTACAAATTTATTGCAAGAGGTATGGAGTTTATCAAAGATAAAAGATGTATCTTCAACACAAATGTAGCAGAGTGACTATATGCATTCTCCTGAAAAGTAATTTCAGTTAATTTGTAATGGCCTCACTTATACAGCAACAACCAAACATTGATCTCACTACATGGAGTCGACACTAATATTACTGCTACAAATTATGTTTCATACCAAATAAAGTTAAACTTGCAACAGGAGCAAATATAATGTATTTACATATTTGTGTAGAATTCAAATAAGAACCAAATTAGACCATCATTCTGTCCAACTAAATATGGTAATTATTCATACAAAACAAGCAAACTATTACCTGAAAATTTTCAATAAACGCAGGGGTTGAGCCTCGAAATTGACCATAGTTGTGGAATTATTTGAAAAATAGCTTAACGTTAATTGACCATAGTGTAACATTAGTTGACCAAATAACTCACATTAAGCCAATGTCACCTGAGATATTACACCAGTCACGTGACTGCTGAATTCACGATTGCCCCTCATTGTCTTTATCTTGGTTGTACTCGTATTGGCTTGCCCTATATTTGTATACTTAGACCATCCCAATTCATATTCTAATCATTCAAGAAAACCTATCAGCAAAGCTTGGCCAATGATTGAGTTGGAAAGCATTGAATCGAAACTCAATTTCATCTCCATATCTACTGCCTCATTCTCCTCCTCATCCTCAAAACTCATGTAAATTATCTTAGCGTAATTGAAGGATTATTTCAAGTGTAGTATTTTACTTTTGTATAAATACTAAATAATTTATTACTATTACTACTAGGAATTAAACCTAGAATTTAGCTACTATCTCGGCTGCTAGAATATGTCACTTTTTTTAGTTTTTTGAATTATGAGAGGAAAATTGGGATTCATGTATATATGGACAAAATTTTGCATAATTTCACTAATTTTCCAGTAACAAAAAGAGTAGTCAGCTTTTGCGTATTTAACTATGGTTGTTAATGTTCAATAAGCTTTATACCACTACATTTTGAATCTAATTTAAAAAATTATTTTTAAGGATTAATTGGTTTATTTCTCCATGAATTTATGTGGTTTTCTCAGTTATATTCCTCAAGCTAACAATTTAAACCTTTAAACTAATTATAGAGAGGTTTTACCATACGTAAGTTGCACGATATGTCCAAAGGCAATGCAACACAAAAAAAAAAAAATAAGAAGAAGAAAATTAATTGTAAGACCACACTAAAGTCCACTTCCCCTCCATTGTTATTCTCTCTCTCTCTCTCTCTTCCTTTTTTCTTCAACGTTAGATTTTTTATTTCTTTAATTCACATTGAGTCATATTCGTTATCTCAATTTTTTACTATTTGAAAAAAATCAATTTTCTTTTAATCAAATGAAAGAAGTACTATTTTTGCCAACACTAAATTTTATTATAGGATACTACATTAAAAAAAAATTGTTTATTACTCAATTATTATATTCTTTTCATTTTAAACATATGACTGTATTCAAGATTTTATTACTTTTATAAATACAAGATAAAAATAAATACTTGTTTTAATTAAATGAGTACTATTAAACAAGTTATATCAAATGTACTCATTGTTCCATACCCCTTGTGTATCATAACGGTAATTTACATACATTTTCAAGAAAATATAAGTGAGCAACAACACAAAATACCACAGTTGGTTTGCATAAAAGGAAATGAAAAAAATTGAGAAAAAAAGTAGAAGTGATTCCCTCAATGATACATGTCTTCCTCTTTGATTCATTGGCTTTTTATTAGATTCTGCTAATTGGAAGCATTTTCTCTCCTTCTTGGATTTCCTTGTGCCGAATAGACTCTTCATCTATGATGCCGGCAACATTGGAACCAATCATTTGGCCATGCCAGTTTAGATTCTAAAATGGCTCAGGGAAACCCTAGCAGCAAACCTTGGCCAAGGATTGAGTTAAGGAGTATTGAGTCAAAACTCGACAACATCTCTATATTTATTGCCTATTACTCCTCTTGATCCTCAAAATCCATGTTAATTTTCTTAGGTAAATTGAAGTACTAATAATATGTTGTGTGTTGTATTTTATTCTTGTATAAATACTAAATAATTGAGTACTGTCAGTTAACCCTTCTAGGCTGTTGTGGTTTTTTTTTTTGGATTGATTAACTTATGCGGTTTTCACAGTTTCATCTCTCAAGTGAACATTATTCTTTTGTAAGCAGTCTGAGATGAAACTGTGAAAACTGCATAATTATGCGGCTTTCACAGTTTCATCTCTCAAGTTAACATTATTCTTTTGTAAGCAGTCTAATTTAAAATGTTAAACTAATTATGGAAGGGTTTCAGCCGGTTCATGATTTGCACGTTATGTTCAATGGCAATGCACGAAAAAATAGGGCAATTGTCAGTCCACACTAAAGTTCAACTTTCCTCCCTTTTTTTAAAAAATTTCACTTCTATATTCCCCCTCAATGTAACATTCCTTAAAATATAAGACAATGTTAAGCAGTTATAAAGCGGAGAAAATCCAGCCACATGAACTTGACAAGAATATTCTTACTATTCAACAAAGAAATAAAGTATCTATAAATTATTGCAAAAGGTATGGAGTTTATCAAAGAAAAAAGATGTATCTTCAATAAATGTAGCAGAGTGACCATATGCATTCTCCTGCTAAGTAATTTCGGTCAATTTGTAATAAACCTCACTTATACCACAACAACCAAACCTTAATCTCACTTATGCAGATTCTGTTTCATACCGTATAAATTTAAACTTGCAACAAGAGCAAATCTAATGTATTAAATTATTTGCTTAGAATCCAGATAACAACCAAATTAGACCTTCAATTTTATCCAGCTAAATATGGTAATTATTCATACAAAACAAGTAAACTATTACCTGAAATTTTTCAGTGAAGACAGGGGCGGGCGGAGCCTTCAAAATTGACCATAGTTATTGAGTTAGTTGAAGAATTACGTAACATTAATTGACCAGAATGTAACATTAGTTGACCAAATAACTCACATTTCGCCAATGTCACCTGAGATATTATACCAGTCTCGTAACTGCTGAAATCATGATTGCTCATCATTGCCTTTCTTGTGGCTGTACTCATATTGGCTGACCTTATATTTGTTTTCTAAAACAATTGCAAAACGATCAATTTAGCACCAATGATTATTAGTAAACTAATACTCCCTCAGTTCTATTAGAAATGTCAACTTTGTAATACTGAAAACAACGTGCACGTGAGTTGCACCTTTTGGTTTTATGTCCTAAAACCAATTAAATTGTAGAATTATAATTTATATTTATTGCCAATGTGTGTAAGAACCTAAAGGGTCACACACATAAGAATAACTGATTGGGTTAAAATGATATGTTATGGGTTAATTTATTGGATAAATTAACTATAAGGACTTATTATTAAATATCTAATAATGGTTTCCTATTTATGTTAGATTTCCTATTCTATTAGGTTTCCTACTTGTAATAGGTTTTTAATTAAGATATCTATAAATAAAGCCCTAGTCATTGGAATGAGATACAACACGTTGTATACAGTGGTCTAGCTGTCAATCTTTTGGAAGAATCCCAATTATGGTTGTTTGTGTAGATACCGTTAAAGGCCTGACAATTGTGCGGCTTGTGATCAATTTCATCTCCATGCATATCGTTCGTGGATGCCCTGAATATTGCTGATGGATTTGCTCTCGAAGTAACATCTAATCTGGTATACTATATTATTCATATGATTGCAAAGTGATCTTGGCATCTTCAATCTATATTTATTCCGCTGCGTATAGATTGATTAACTTACAGTGGTATCAGAGCCTACTTTGTTTATCTATGTTTAATATAAGATATTTAATTATCATGGATGATGAATAAATTCATAGGTGTATAATTCTTGACTAAGGTTTTGGAGAAGTTTAATTTAAAAGCATAGTTGTTAAAATCCTGCTCCGTGCGATTCTACGACCCAACATCGGGAAAACGCTTTGAATCGGTCAAGGAACGTTCGTATTGCTAGAATCGCTGTAGAATCTTTGGAATCGGCTAGAATCGTAAGCTTCTACGATTTTTCAGAATTCTATAAAATTTTTATGGGCTGTGTATTTTAGCCCAGAAGATTGGATTTCATGATGGGCTTTTGGTTTTTTTGGCCAAAAATTTTAGTCCAACCACTGAGTTCACTTCCCCCTCCTCTTGTGTGGGCATTTGCCGTCATTTCCTTGCCCTAATTTTGCCTGCTGTTTTTTCTTTTTTCTTTGTTGTTAATTTTTTTTTGGTTACTGGCTTGTTGCTATTTTTTTTTTTTTTTGCTGCTGCGGCATATATTGTTATTTTTTTGGTTGCTCCACAGGCCTGCAATGCACTTGTTTTGTTGTCCGTTCTGTTTGGTTGTTTGTTGATTTTTGACTGTGGCTTTTTCTTTAGTCAGTATGAAAAGTGAAATGAATTGAAGTGTTAAAAATTATTAATTTGTGTTCTTGAAAATTTCAGTTTTAAACATGTCTTCCACTGGATCAGCCTCAACATCTACATCTAATATAATACATTCACGGGCAATAGGTTCACGAACAGATATTGGATGGAAACATGGTACTAACTCATTTGATTGTGGAATTGTTGATTATTGAGTTAATGTATTCAGAACAATAGTTTTTCATGTCTAATGTTATTTTGACTGAGTAATTTTGAGTTTGAATAGGAGTTTATGTAATAATTGTTGTTGAATGTGGAAAGAATCCGTCTTGTCAAATTATTAGTGGTCTCTATAACATTATTTATATACATTAGCTAGAATCCCGATTCTATGGTCCGATTCTACGATTCTGATTCTAGGCCAAAATCGATTATAGCTAGAACCCCGACTTTAACAACCTTGTTTAAAAGTACTAAATTAGGGTTTTGATTTTGAAATTTTGGTTTCCGAAAATTACTGGAATTTTTCAAAAAGATATCATATTCGGTTTCTTGGAAAATAAACTATGAAGTTTGCAGATGCAAACAGGTCGTCGGTTTGCTTTCGAGAAACTATAAAAAGATTTGGATAATTGTTGAAGCAAGCTGCCTTTGGACAATTGTTGGAAAACCATCGAATCAATATTGAAGGATTTGGAATCTGGATAATTGTTTATATATATATATATATATATATATATATATTGGAATCTTTGCAAACTGGCTTCGATTTTCAATACGATGGTTTTTAAACAAAATCTCAAGTCGATTTTAACGGGACAACTGAAACCGGAAACTCGTTCTTTGGAAAATAGAGAGGACTGATCAATTTCTTCTGAAAATCGGTTTCATCCGAAATTGGTTTTCAGAGATGAGATGTTTTGGTCTCAAGTTTTCGGATATGTTTCTGGCCTCTGTTAATTTTCTGGACCAGATCTGTGCTTGTCGCCGGAATTGCTGGGGCTTCCTGATGAGGGCATCCCCAGCCCTACGCCAAGTCAGTATGCAGAGGATCCCAATTCAAGTAATGAAGACTCGGAAAGTGCAGCAGAGGTTTGTGTGCTCCATAGAGTCCCGCCAATGCTCCAGGACCCGAGCCCATATCAAAGAGATCCGTTCGTTGACATAGTTGGGCCTATGACCCGAAGAAGGATAAGGAAGCTCAGATTAGATCTTGAAAACCTTGTTCAAAGGAGTGCTACAGAAACCCAGCTCGTTACGGACACCAACGCCCTTGAAGAGAATAAAAGAAGGTTAAAAGCGTCACTTTACTCTCCATCACAGGGGAAATGGCGCCTACTAATCAATCCAGCTGAAGGAAAGGGCATTTCTTGAAGTTCTTGATTTTCTTGAAAATCTTGAATTTCGCGGTTTACTGAATCTTGAAGAATCTTGAAGTTCTTGATTTTTGACATTCCGAAATGATTCGGAGAGATTCCAGAAGATTCCAGAACCTGCCTACATCATCTCCACCATGCGCCACCTCAAATGGGCCGAAACTCACCTTGAAGTCCATCTCACAATTTCGGCCAGCCAAGCCCACAAGAAGCAGCCCACGTGCCACTTGGAAGCTTAGGTAGGGGAAGGATTAGGTTTTGTGCATGTTACCTAATTCTACCCAAAGTTTGTTACTAGTTTGTTAGGTTGTTACAAGTTTGTTACAACTAGGCTTACTAGGATAGTAGTTACCACAAAGGTTTACCTTCTTGAAACCTTTTTGTGATTTGTTTCTACTTCTTTATTTCCTTTTTCTTGCTTGTATTTTCGGCCAGCACATTACTCCTTGTAGCCGAATTCCCTTTTCCATCCAATCCTAGTTCCTTTAGGATTTGGTTCTTGTATGAAATCAATCTCTTGATTGGTTTCCAATTTCAATTCTTTTCCTAGTTGTTTTAGGACTAAAATTCGGCCAACCGACTATCTAAATAGGGGCTGCCGAATTCACTTTATTTAGTTGATTAAATGATTTAAGTTATAGTTTTATACTTCTTTAATCACTCACCTTATTTTGGGCTTATGTAATTTGCATGTTTGTTAATTGCTAAAAGCTACAGAAACTATAGGCAAATAGATAATTGCTCTTTCTATTGCTAAGCTTTGTTTCAATTCTAGTTTTCTCCACTTGGTACGAATTGCGTGTTTAATTTACTTTGTAAGTTAGTAGTCTGCCGAATCCAAGGGTAAGGATTCTAGAAGTTAAAAGTTGCGTCTTGCATTCAGATTTTCCTTGGCACTTTTCGCATCGAGTTCTTGGTTTCCACAGCGTTGGGGATCAGGGGTTCACATCAATTGGTATCAGAGCCAAGGCTGTTAGCTCGACAAGAGGAGATTGGAGTAACACAATCAACTCATCAGGTGTTTTCTATTCCCTTAATCTACTTTAATTACTAATTTTGTGGAAAAGAACGCTCCTTTCTGAGAAATTTTTTTCTTTTTCTTAAATAAACTATTTCAATTTTGCTCATACTGTTTTTACAAATTAAAATCAAAATTTTGGCTTGAAAAAGAAAGGGAAAATTGAAAAGAAGGTTATAAAAATCGGTTTCTTCAAAATTGGAAAATCAGTTTTTAAGGTTTTTAAAGCTAGGGCTCTTTTGCTCACTTTTGGTACTGTTTTGCAATTGCCTTTGTAGATCGAATTGGTGCTGTTTTTGGTAACAATTAAAGGATAATTGACACTTTTTGTTGCTGAAATTGCTCTTTAATTTGGACTGTTTTGCTCGCCTCTCCCTATTTGCAAATTGTGTTAATTTGGTGAACTTTGGCTGTTGATGTTAAGCCACTCACATGTTGTTGCAATTTGTGATATATATGCACGTATCTTGATACTTTGTTTTGAATTCTTGAAAATATATTGAATTCTTGGAATTGTATCGTTGTGCTGCCTAAAGTTATGAAATTGCATATTTTGTTTGGGAGGTGATAAAATTGCAATTTTTGGTATCTTTGTGGCAATTGTTTCAAGGATTGAGTTCTCCACAGTTTAAAGTGTGCCTGCAAAGTTAATAGTGTTCGTTCATCGACACTACTCACCACAGTAGTACGCTCCAAAGCCAAAGAGGTTTCTTTTCTTTTTTGTGAATCTTCTTCTCTGTCATTGTGCTTGCAAAGTTGATAGTGTTCATTTTCGCCACTACTCCCCACAGCACCACAGTGACATCAGGGGAATTTTTCCGCCACAGGGGTTAAAATTTTCGAAAAACTTGAATACATTGGTTGGAATTGGTTTCTTGATTACCCGCTGGGTAGGGTGATCACTTCTTGGGTTGGATTAGGTTTTTCCTGATTTGTTTCAAACCTGCTGCTTATTCTTGTTTCTTCAATTGAATTGCCCTGCTTCTTAAGCTTGCTATCTTTTCGTGCTACCTGACTGATTACTCTGAATTATAGCTTGAATTTTGTCTTCGTACACTGTCATCATCTCTGAACTTTGAGGGCTTCTCCCCGAAAGTTCCTTATCGTTGTGCTTCTTATTTGAGCTATATTATCAAATTTTGTTTTTCGAAAAGGTGTTTTACAACTGAAAATCGAACCAAGTTCTTTTTTTTGAAAGATTTTTGCCACTTTCCTATATAGTTTTGTTCTTTGTGTGATTGACTGCTTGCTTGTTACCTTTGCCCAGGATTTTGTGACCTTAATTGAGTATACAGGACTGAGGTAAAAGGCTGAGTGATACAGCACATAATGATTGCCATCCCTAAGAGTGATACACAAGGTTGTGTGCAGTTGTTAGAGGGGCCATACTAGGGGGATAAGGGAGTAAGGTTACTCTGCTCACTTTTACTTGTTCTTAGCAGGAATCTTTCTTGGTTACTAGGTATGTCAGGAGGAGAAGCGCCCCCAGTTACGAATGCGCAACTCATGGCTGCCATTGTGAATTTGACCAATCAATTCGCAGACCTCAAGAGCGAGGTCGATGAGATAAGGGCCGCCCAGCAGGATCGGTTCGAGGAGGAGGAAGACATCCATACCCCACGGGCTGGCACTGATACAAAGCCTTTTGAAGGTCTAAGTCAAATGAAGACATATGTGCCTTCTTTCAGCAGAGGTACGGACCCCGAAGAATACTTGACTGGGAGATCAAGATGGAGTGAATCTTTGAGCTTCACTCGGTTCCTGAACACAAGAAGGCTCCACTCGCGGTGGTCAATTTCACTGAATATGCACTCGTTTAGTGGAATCAGGAGTTGGACCAGAGGTGCAATACCAGGCCTATGTGTGCACGTGCGCCACCTATTTCATAGTTTGATTTGACGACAGCGATGTGCAAGACTTTTGTACCTGCGTATTATTTTAGAGAATTGTATAGGAAGTTACACACTTGTACAAGGATCTTTAACTGTTGATGCTTATTTTAAGAAATTAGAGATGGCTAAGATTAGGGCCAATGTCATAGAAGACGATGCCGCCAGCATGGCGCGTTTTCTTAATGGGCTTAATAAAGGAATTGCTTTAGCTGTGGAACTACAGAATGCTACTAGTTTAACGGATATGCTCCACAAAGCCAGAGTGATGGAAGAATACCTGAAGACTATTCCACCAGTTAGGACGCTTGCCAGCTCCCCTACTACTTGGAGAAAGAATCCGATATACACGCCAACACCCGCGAAGAAACCGTTCAACCCTAAACGTAAAGCTATTCAGTCTGCCCCAACCACCTCTTCTTCTTTAGTAGCTAAATCGCCTTTCACACCGAAGCAGAGCATCTCACAGATCACTTGTCATAAGTGTTCTGGCCGCAGGCACTACATGCGGGACTGTCCTAACATCAGAAAAGTGCTATTAGGGCAAGATGGTGAGTACATCTCAGAAGAAGAAGACGATGAAGAAGCCAACCGCATCCCAGATTTGGCTGACAACAGCAAGTCCGATACAGAGGAGGACGTTCATCGACCAGAGAACTATAGTCAGATGGCCATTGTGTCCCGATCCTTGACTACAGCTATTGCCCAGGATGCTTCTCAATGGACCAACATCTTCCACACCAGGACTAAAGTCAATGGAGGTGTATGCGTTCTGATAGTTGACGGCGGGAGCTGCACCAATGTCGCCAGTGAGTACATGGTTGAAAAGCTCAAGCTCCCAACAGTTAACCATCCACATCTGTACCGGCTGCAATGGCTTGACAGCTCAGAAGGCTACAGAGTCACCAAGCAAGTGCGAGTTACTTTCGCTATCGGTAAGTTCGGGGGACAAGTTACTTGTGATGTGCTCCCTATGGAGGCGTGTCACATTCTGCTCGGACGACCATGGCTCTTTGACATGAAGGCTACACATGACAGGGTTGCTAATACCTACTCAATTTGCCAAAGGGGCAAGATCTATACCTTTTTACCTCTCTCCCCACAGGAAGTTCGTGTTGAATCCGTCAGGATGAAGGATAAGATCATTGCGTGGATAGCTGAAAAGCGACAAGACAAGGGAAAGGGTAAACAAATTGTAAAGGGTAGTAGTAAGGCGAACTCTGATAAGCCTTCAGAAGAATATTCTAGTCGTGGCCTTTTTGCCACAATGGGGGAAGTCGAACAAGTGTTAAAGGGAAATGGTTGTATTCTTGTTTTAATTGCTAAGGACGATTTCACTAACCTTGACGACTTCCCTATGGATCTCCCTATGGAAGTCAAGTTTCTTTTGCAGGAATATGAAGATGTGTTTTCTGAAGAGCTGCCGGCCAGAGTGCCCCCTCTTCGTGGCATTGAGCATTAGATTGACTTTGTACCTGGCTCATCTATTCCCAATCGACCGGCGTACAAAGCAAATCCAGAGGAAACAAAGGAGCTGCAACGTCAGGTTGACAAACTTTTAGGTAATGGTCAGGTAAGGGAATCTTTAAGCCCTTGTGCAGTACCTGTTATTCTTGTTCTAAAAAAAGATGGTACTTGGAGAATGTGTATGGATTGCAGAGCTGTTAACAAAATCACCATTAAGTATAGGCATCCTATTCCTAGGCTTAATGACATGCTAGAAGATTTATATGGCTCTACTGTTTACACTAAAATAGATCTAACACAAGGCTATCATCAAATAAGAATGAAAGAAGGCGATGAATGGAAAACTGCTTTTAACACTAAATTTGGTTTGCATGAGTGGTTAGTTATGCCCTTCGGCCTCACAAATGCACCTAGTACTTTCATGCGATTAATGAATCATGTGCTTAGGAAGTTTATAGGGAAATTTCTTGTGGTTTACTTTGATGATATTCTGATCTATAGTCGAAGCATGCCTGAACACATAGAGCACATTAAGTTGGTATTAATTGAGTTACGTGATAATAAATTATATGCCAATGTTAAAAAGTGTACATTCTGTGTGGAGGAAGTTGTCTTTCTTGGGTTTGTTGTTTCGAAGGATGGTGTCAAGGTTGATGACACAAAGGTGAAAGCCATTCGAGAATGGCCTACTCCCACCTCGGCCTCGCAAGTAAGATTGTTCCATGGTTTAGCTAGTTTTTACCGGAGTTTCGTGAAGGATTTCTCAACCAAAGCCTCGCCCCTCAATGAATTGTGTAAGAAGAATGTTCCATTTTTGTGGGATCAGGCACAGGAAAACGCCTTCACTGTTCTTAAGCATGATCTCACTCATGCTCATGTTTTAGCATTACCTGATTTTGATAGAGTTTTTGAACTAAAGTGTGATGCTTTAGGGATTGGTATAGGTGTTGTTTTAATGCAGGAAGGAAAACCTATAGCCTACTTCAGTGAGAAACTCAAGAGAACTGCCTTAAATTATTCTACATATGATAAGGAGCTCTATGCCGTGGTAAGGGCATTAGAAACTTGGTAGCACTACCTGATGGCCAAGGAGTTCATTGTCCATTCAGATCACGAGTCCCTTAAACACCTTAAGGGACAGGGTAAGTTGAACAGGCGTCATGCTAAGTGGGTTTCTTTTATTGAAACTTTTCCTTATATTATTAAGTATAAAAAGGGAAAAGATAATATGGTAGCTGATGCTCTGTCACGCAGGTATGAATCCCTTGCTATTCTTGATCATGCATCTGTAGGGTTTTCATATCTAAAGGAATTGTATGCTTCTGATTTTGATTTTTCTACGTTATATGAAGCATGCGAAAATGGTGCATTTCAGAAGTTCTTTAAGCAAAATGGGTTTTTATATAAGAACAATAAGTTATGCATCCCACGTAGTTCATATAGGGAACTGTTGGTGTCTTGAAGCACATAATGGGGGGCTAATGGGTCACTTTGGTGTAACTAAAAGACTTGACATGTTAAAGGAACACTTTTACTGGCCTAAAATGCGAAAGGATGTAGAAACTATTTGCTCACGTTGCATTAATTGTTTAAAAGCAAAGTCTACTTCCAAACCTCATGGTCTTTATACACCTTTGCCTATTCCAACTGTTCCTTGGACTAACATCTCTATGGACTTTATTCTAGGGTTACCGAGGACACAACGAGGTAATGACTCAATTTTTGTCGTGGTGGATAGATTTTCTAAAATGGCTCACTTTATTCCTTGCAGGAAAACAGATGATGCCAGACACGTTTCTGAACTGTTCTTCAGTGGAGTGGTTCGGCTACATGGAATACCACGCACAATCGTCTCGGATAGGGATGTTTAATTTTTGAGTTATTTTTGGAAAACATTGTGGTCTAGACTAAGAACTAAATTGTTATTTTCTACTACTAGTCATCCACAAACGGATGGTCAGACTGAGGTGACCAACAGAACAGTAGGGAATTTGTTAAGGGCACTGATTAAAAGTAATCTTGCAGGTTGGGAACAGGTCTTGCCGATTGCAAATTTTGCCTACAATCGCTCCAAGCATTCATCAACTGGATTTTCGCCATTTGAAGCTACCTACGGCTTCAATCCGTTGATGGTCATGGATTTACTGCCACTGCCCCTGAAGGAACAAACAAGTCTGGATGGCGAACAAAAAGCAAACACCGTCAGAAAGATTCATCAGAGGGTTCGAGAGAACCTTGAGAAGAAAAACGTCAAGTATGCTTCAGATGCGAATCGAAGTCGCAAGGCTGTGAACTTTGAACCAGGCGACTGGGCTTGGGTTCACATGAGGAAGGAAAGGTTTCCAGTAGCCCGGAGGACCAAACTCCACCCCAGAGGTGATGGGCCTTTTCAAGTTATAGCAAAGATGGGAGATAACGCCTACAAACTGGATCTACCAGGTGAGTATAGCGTTAGTGCATCTCTTAATGTTGCTGACTTGTCTCCGTTTAATTTTGACCAGGATCTTGATTCGAGGTCGAATCCTTTCCAACCGGGAGGGAATGATGAGGGCATCCCCAGCCCTACGCCAAGTCAGTATGCAGAGGATCCCAGTTCAAGTAATGAGGACTCGGAAAGTGCAGCAGAGGTTCGTGTGCTCCATAGAGGCCCGCCAATGCTCCAGGACCAGAGCCCATACCAAAGAGATCCGTTCGTTGACATAGTTGGGCCTATGTCCCGAAGAAGGACAAGGAAGCTCAGATTAGATCTTGAAAACCTTGTTCAAAGGAGTGCTACAGAAGCCCAACTCGTTACGGACACCAACGCCCTTGAAGAGAATAGAAGGAAGGTTAAAAGCGTCACTTTACTCTCCATCACAGGGGAAATGGCACCTACTAATCAATCCAGCTGAAGGAAAGGGCATTTCTTGAAGTTCTTGATTTTCTTGAAAATCTTGAATTTCGCGGTTTACTGAATCTTGAAGAATCTTGAAGTTCTTGATTTTTGACATTCCGAAATGATTTCGGAAGATTCCAGAACCTGCCTACATCATCTCCACCATGCGCCACCTCAAATGGGCCGAAACTCACCTTGAAGTCCATCTCACAATTTCGGCCAGCCAAGCCCACAAGAAGCAGCCCACGTGCCACTTGGAAGCTTAGGTAGGGGAAGGATTAGGTTTTGTGCATGTTACCTAATTCTACCCAAAGTTTGTTACTAGGTTGTTAGGTTGTTACAAGTTTGTTACAACTAGGCTTACTAGGATAGTAGTTACCACAAAGGTTTACCTTCTTGAAACCTTTTTGTGATTTGTTTCTACTTCTTTATTTCCTTTTTCTTGCTTGTATTTTCGGCCAGCGAATTACTCCTTGCAGCCGAATTCCTTTTTCCATCCAATCCTAGTTCCTTTAGGATTTGGTTCTTGTATGAAATCAATCTTTTGATTGGTTTTCAATTTCACTTCTTTTCCTAGTTGTTTTAGGACTAAAATTCGGCCAACCTACTCTATAAATAGGGGCTGCCAAATTCACTTTTATTTAGTTGATTAAATGATTTAAGTTGTAGTTTTATACTTCTTTAATCACTCACCTTATTTTCGGCTTATGTAATTTCATATTTGTTAATTGCTAAAAGCTACATAAACTATAGGCTAATAGATAATTGCTCTGTCTATTGCTAAGCTTTGTTTCGATTCTAGTTTTCTCCACTTGGTTCGAATTGCTTGTTTAATTTACTTTGTAAGTTGTAGTCTGCTAAATCCAAAGGTAAGGATTCTAGAAGTTAAGAGCTGCGTCTTGCATTCAGACTTTCCTTGGCACTTTCCACATCGAGTTCTTGGTTTCCACGGCGTTAGGGATCAGGGGTTCACATCACTTCCCTTCACGGCAGTGCTTTGCATTGCCTGAGAAGAAAGCTGAGCAGCTCCAGTGCCGCTGGTGGCGGCACAAAAACGGAAAAGGATTTTCTTTATTCTGGTCGCAGGCACCATCTAGCTGGAGGCTCTTTGTGCGTCGTCGGAGTAGAAGGCGCACAGCAGCCCGTCGCGACCGCTCGCAGCGTCTGTGGTGCGGCGCAAGGAAGAAGAAGGAGAACCCTTTGGGTTTGGCGTACGCAGTCCAAACGGGCTGGGGTGAGAAATGGGCCGCACGGCCCAGTTGGTTATTCCTTTAATTTATAGGACAATGATCTAATCTGCCCAGGTTTAATTAAATGAGACTGGGTCTTAATTAAAATCTGGGCCAGAGCTATTTTGTTTTCAGCAATGTCTTTTTAATTCTTGGGCCTGTATTTATTTTAATTTGGGCTGGAATTTCAAATTCTGGGCTGAATTCATAAGATCTGGAACCGATTTTAAAACCTTGGGCTCATTGTTTTCTGGAAAATGTCCAGCAAGTTTTAAAATCTTGGGGCTGAAATATAATTTTACATTTGGACTTAATTTGATGGTTTTGTTTGTAGAAAATGTGATTTTATATTCTCGAGCCTAATTTCTTTTCTTTGGGCTGGGTTCTAAAATCAGATCAGTTTTAATAAAGAAAATTTCAGCCTATTTTAAATCCATGGCCTGGGTCCAATTTTTCAAATATTATTTGATTTAATTATTAGGCTGTCTTTTAAAGATTTAAATCTGATTTTCTTGTTGTAAAATTATTTTACAAAAGAGTTTTAATTATGAAATAAATTAAATTAAGAGTTATATTTTAATTAGATTAAGATATAACTAGTGATTAATTCAATTGTTTTATAATGTTTAAAATTTTCCAAATTAGATTTTGAAGTATTTCAAATTTAAATTATGGGTTAATTTTAATTTTAGGGACATTTATAAATTTCAATTGGATTGAAATTTAGGAAATTTATTAATTTTGGAAATTAATAATTTATATGTCATTTAATTCATAAGGCTTCAGTTGAAATTACTTTTACATTTAGTTCTATTAAATTATAAGATCGTAATTTTCACTGAAAATCTTGTGAATTTGTCAATTATCAATTGGATTGAGGTATTGACTTTATTTTGGAAACTCGTAAATTTTAAATTGGATTTAAAATTTTGAGTTGTTTTTAGAAAAGTTCTATAATTTAATTGGATTAATATTATGGAAAAGGTTCTAAATTAAATTCCAAAATAGTTTTGTTTAAATTAAAAAGTGGGAGAAATGAGTCTTAGACCTTGAGAGTTTAATTTTAGTTTTGGAAATTTTAATTTTAACTCTCAACCTACTTTATTTAGATTAATTGAAGAAAAATCCCTAATGACTTCTCAAAATAGTTCAAGAATAATGTTATTTCTAATTAGATTAGAAATAAGTATACACATAGATCCATGATTAGATATTAACTATGCTTATCTAATTATTTAATTGTATAATTTAATTACATGTTTATATGCAACATTTAATTAAATATTTGATGTGATAATTTTTTCATTTACTGAGTTATATGATTGCATATGGTATGCCAAATTTGTCAATTATTTATATGTTGCATATAATTGATGCAATTTATAATTGTTTAAAACAAAATCCCTTAAGTTGTTGCCACAATTACGTAGCAAATTATGACATCATTGTTGGAATTAACTTGTTGGGATTCCCCAAGGTTGTTCTATCCATGATTAATTTTTTGGCTTTTGAGATGCGATCTCTGTAAAATGAATTTAATTATTGAAACATATAATTTGTTGAGAATCCTCAAGATTTTATGTTTTAAGGCAACAGATATTAAGTCGTAATACCTTCCGTTATTATAGCTCGGCTAAAATTCTTTCTTCACATTAACTTGTTGGAATTCCCAAGGTTAGTTTGACATCGAATTTGTCGAAACTATGAATGAAGGGTTCGACTTAAACAAAATATATAATTTGTTGGGATTCCACAAGGTTATATATTTTTGAGGTAAGGGTTAGGTTTCACATAAGATGTGTATATCAAGGTTGTTAACCTAACGATAAGGAGTTGCAAGAGTTGCAATTGATAAAAGGTATCTACCTTGCGAAATTATTTTGATTTGTTGGGATTCCTCAAGGTCAAATAATTAGTGGGGGTCCTTTCTCACTAAGAATTATGAGATGATTCTCGAATCAGTATTTAAGGGTTATTGATTTGAACAAAATAGTGGGAGCAAAACCAAAATTTACTTATTATCCATATCTTTCATATTTTGGTTTTGTTAAATGCATAAATAAAATATTATGATTTATTTATTTAATGTTTATGTTGTGGAATTGATATGAGTATTCTTTTAGAATTTACTAAGTAGATGGCCTAAAATTTCTTGATTATCGGTTGGCATAAATTTTGAGAAAGTTTCTCAATCTAAAGTTATTTGGCTATTTTGATTTTATAGCTAAGATGGTGTCTTGACAATTTGAATGTTTATGGTAAGCATTAAGTTTGAAATGCTATAATATTTATATCATGAAAACTTTTAATTCTAAATTGTTGACACTATCAAATGGTTAAATTTTCATGCTTACTTAAGTATCTTAAGTGATACATAATGAGATTTGAAATTTAAGTTGCAATCTTAGCTGGGAAAATGTTCAAATTTTATTTGAATATGTAGTAAATCATTATTATTTTATCAGACAAAGAATAAGATATGATAGTTCAATCCTTCAAAAGAATGTGAGCAATCATTGATTCAAATAAGCCAAAGTGATTAAAAAATGACTGCAAAAGTTTGTACTTGGAATCAAAGAAATTGTTGAATTTCTTTTGTAGTACAAATGAAATGAATATTTATCTCTCTATTTGAAGTTTAGACCTCTGATGTATATGATATCACATTAAATATATATTTGGAATATATATGGTCTAAAATAAGTAGACTGATAATTATAGTTAATAAATAAAGCAGATATTGCAATATTGGGTATGAGAATTATTTTATTTCATTTGGATTTAAAATCAAATCATTGAATGTTTTAGTTGGACTAAAATAATCCTACATCATGTTTATCATGTAAAGATGGATTGACTCATATATAAGTGATTTTATATTGGCAGAGTCCAGTAAACTGTTCCTTAAATTCAATGATTTTATTAATCCTAGAAAAGTCTATTTTAGATAACACAGTTTATTTGGTCGTGTGACTATATCTACATATATTCAAATTATATCATTATAATTTGAGACTTTTGGTTTGGAATCAATTGTGATATGTAAATTTTATGCACTAGTCAAATCGACCAAATTACCTTTTTTTGGTAAAAGGTAGAAACATTGTAAATTATCTTAACTAATACATTCTATGTATGTAGTTTTATGATAATTTTACTAAATGTGATTTTCTTAATTCATTTTGTCTCAGGTTTAATCATTAAAATGGTTAAACTTACACTTATCTAAGTGTTTTGAGATTTTGATTAGTTCAAAATAAAATGAATTTTGAAAAGTTTGATAAAAGTATTTTGCAATGACATGGCAATAGCAATTACTTTAATCAAGAATGGTGTTATCTAAATAAAATGTGATTTTCTTATAATTTATAAACACATGATATGTATAAAGATGTGGTGTTGTATAAATTAAGATATAATATATTGGATATATTTGATTAGTTGTAAGTTATGCATTTTCAATCAATCCATTTATGCCATTATACTTATCACCTACTTATTATACCATGTTTCAGTCAACAAGTTTATACCATATGTGAATGGGTGAACAGCTAATCAAATTCTGAAAATGTATGAGTTAACACATTCACATGAAATGGTTAATTGCTATTAGATTGTATTATGACTAAATCTAATCAGTTACCTTTTTGTGGGAGTACCCAAATGATATTTGGTTACAGATATTATTTCAGGATCCCAAGTTATATTATAGCAAATTATCTTTCTAGTATAAATCATTTATTCTAGAAAGGTTAGTGGGAGAAATAATGTGTAAAGGAATTATTCATAACCACAAATTTGTAAAATCATCTTATGGAATAATATGTTTAATCACATAATGGTATGGTAGACCTAAATTTTCACACAAAAGGTGAATCAAGTGGTCTCATGTTATGATCAAAAGATATAAAATTGCATTCGGCTTAATGAAGGATATATTTAATATAATTCAATTTTATATCCAATAATCGTAATAAGGTATACAATATAAAAGAAGTTTATATGGATTCTAATAGTTTGAGTAAAATTCAAATCATTTGACTTTGTCAAAATGATTACGGATCTTATGTATACAAATCAATTAGTGGGAGAACAAGTATTTTTCATTACATTGTGTTGGACACATTGTATATGGAGAAGGAATACCTTTAAAGTAGTGTTTATTGGTATGATAGTTCAAGAAAAGTTTTTGAATTACGGAAGCAATATAGACTTTGGAAGTCAAAATCTAGTAACATAGATTGTAAATATTGTTCGATGTACATACGTAGGATGCTAAGTGTAGCATGCCACTAGATAATATACAATTATTTCCATACATACTAATGGTTGGATTATATTGGTATATTATCGTATGTATTCGACCATGTTATGTTCTAATTGTTGCGAACAAATTGAGCAGGTTCAAGTGAGAGTCACTTGATGAAGATATTTAAGAATATTATAAATATTTTGGAAATATTATAAAATTATTCTTTTTATCATAGGCCAAATTATCATAGGCCAAACAAATTTAGTAAAAATTTATACAATTTTATCTTGCGAAGATAGAAGAAATTTGCATACATACTCTTTATAATAGTGTTAAATGTTGGAATACTTCCACGCAAAACACTATGACTATTCTACAACATATGCCAAAATACTTTGAAGTTTCTAAAGAGTTTTGGAAACTGTTTGGATCCAGTTCTTTATTTAACTTAGTATTTTCTGTTTTGGAAATGGAAATTGAAGTCTCATCTATGATCCAATTATGTATGAAGGCATCGTCAATTGATGTTGATCAATGACAGAATTGAGACTGTCTCAAGATAAAGTTGTTTATCAGTGGACTAAAACAATTACTAGAAATTGGTCTTAGTCCAAGTGGGAGAGTTAGTGGGATGGATAAAAACTAATTGGTTTTATCCTTACACTTTGTTCATATTTTCAAATTATGCAAAATTTGATGATATGGAATTATTTATCATTTATATTATTTGTTTTATTACATTAGATATATGATAAAGTCCCTATAATAATATTTGTATGAAAGAAATCATAAGGGTTATGATAATGAAATTCTTTCTATACTTATATATTGTTCTTAAATAATCCCTAGTCATAGTATTAACAAGATGATACATTGTTAATACAGATAGACTAGCACATTTTATGCTTTCTTCCTAAATGAGGAAATAGTTGTTCTCATTGAGTATTGTGTGGGACACAAAAGGTAATATGTGGATCCTTGTTAAGAGAACAAATTCATTGGATTAACCCGTCTAGATATTTTCATGAGGTGACCTATTTGAGTGCCAATGAAATAAATCTCTACATAATGGTAGTGTAAATAAATTCTTCGACTTGAGATCATAAGTGTATCCAGAGTGTAGATTATATACTTTCACTCTTTTGGTCCTTAACCTTAGTTGGTTATGTGTGCTTTAAGAGTTGAGTATAGTATGAAACATGGATAGAAGTTTATGAGATCAATAAAGAATTCACCACTTCCAATAGTAGGAAGAGTATATCCAGTTATGGCCACTTGTTGAAATATAACTTAAAATGTTTGCGCAAACTATGAGTGATTTTAGAATGATTCTAAATTCGACTTCAAGGAGTTATATTTCGGGAACAAGCAAAGAAACAATTAGTTCATTAAGAGTTGGCACAGTTCCTTACTCTTGAACTAATTGGGATATGGTAAAGTGAAAGGATGTTAATTACACGGAATCCGTTCATAGAAAGGTGAAGTCGATCACATGACTTTTTCCTAACACTTGGGTGGTCGTGATGCCTGGCTAGAGGCTAATCTTGATCTATAAATATAAGTAGATTAATTCCAAAATCTCATAGCCTATTGTCTTTAGGTTAAGTGGGAGTTTGTTAGTTTTATGTCCTAAAGCCAATTAAATTATGAAATTATAATTTATATTTATTGCCAATGTGTGTAGGAACTTAAAGGGTCACACACATAAAAATAACTGATTGGCTTAAAATAATATATTATGGGTTAATTTATTGGATAAATTAACTATGAGGACTTATTATTAAATATCTAATAATGGTTTCCTATTTATGTTAGGTTTCCTATTCTATTAGGTTTCCTACTTGTAATAGGTTTGTACCATTAAGATATCTATAAATAAAACCCTAGTCATTGGAATGAGATACAACACCTTGTATACAGTGATCTAGCTGTGAATCCTCTGACTGATCAATCCTTTGGAAGGATCCCAATTACGGTTGTTCGTGTAGATACCGTTAGAGGCCGGACAATTGTGCGGCTTGTGATCAGTTTCATCTCCATGCATATCGTTCGTGGATGCCCTGAATATTGCTTATGGATTTGCTCTCGAGGTAACATCTGATCTGGTATACTATATTATTCATATGATTGCAAAGTGATCTTGGCATGTTCAATCTATATTTATTTTGCTGCCTATAGATTAATTAACTTACAGCACCAAATGTTTAAATGAAATGCACAGAAAGAAAAAAGACTCTCAAACCACAGGAAAGTTCACTTTTTCTCCATTCTTTCTCATTGTTTTCACTTCTTATATTCCTCTCTCTCATAAGACAAAGTGGTCCCTAAAATAAAAGAAGGAAATATATACAGCAGTGGCAAGATAATCGGATGAGTTGCCATATAGTTGGTGTCTCAATTCAGTGACGATGATGCTGATGGTGGTGTTGTGCATTTTATTTCTGTCGCTAGGGTTGGGATATGCGATTCTACAACCCCAATGATGTCATGCTGATCATATCATATGAATTTTATTAGCTTCTGCAAACTGGAAGCACCCTTTTTCTCTCCTTCTTGGATTCCATGGTGTCAAATCAGTCTCTTCATATGGTGTCAATAAGACTGGCACCAATTCTTTGGCCATTGCATTTCAAAATCTAATTGGTGCAGGATAATTTTACCAACAAAGCGTAGGCAGGGATTGAGTTGGGGTAGGGCATCAAACGGACGGGTATTAAATGGGTAATACCGTAAATTATTGGTAATACCCGTCCATATCCGTCCATACCCATTAAATGAACGATTTTAATTCAAATGAATAATAAGTATTCATAGATACCCATAAATACCCATAATGCTAATATAACGGGTACCCAGTAGGTAACCATAATAACCCTCTCTAATATTTTAAATTATTCATTATTAATTTTTTTAAGAAATATTTTCTTTATTTATTTTTCACCCTCTTATAATAAATTATCTTATTTAAAAAATTATTTAATTTACTTTAGTGTTCTCTAGATATTTCTACAATTATTTTTAATTCATTGATTATACGTAGCAAGTACTTACATTGAATGTCTTTTGGGAAAAAAAAACAAAAACAAAAACAAAACTGGCACTTTTCGAATAAAGCGTTTGGTCATGGTAATGGCATCTTGCAGATTTTTTGGTGGTTTGGGCGCTAACTTCTAGTTAAAGGGTCCTTCTCGCACTTCACTAATAAAATATGTCAGCAAGGCTTCCTCGCTCTTCTGCACCACTGTGCCTGCTTCCGTGGTTATCTCTTGATGTAGTCTTGTAGTGATTCACCTTTCCTCTTTCTTACTGAGGAGAAGTAGTTGGTCGGCTTGCCGAAGTTCAGGCTTCCCAAGAATTGTTAATGAAAATTTTGGTAAGTTCTCCAAAGGTGGTCACCGAGTCCGGGGGAAGCATTGCGTACTAGGTATGAGTTGGTCCTTGCGGAAAGTGGTGGGGAAGGCCATGCAATTATTGTTGTCGGACATTTAGAGCATGTTCATGAGCCCATCGACATGTTATACATGATCCAATGGATCTTGGCTTCATCATACACCTCGAGCCCATGTACCCCCTTAAAGTTTCAGGGCATGGGGGCTGTAGGGATCCATTTGATAAAGGGGCAAGTGGCGCCCTTAGACTTGACTTGCTTGCCCATCTTCCTTTATTAGATACTTCTTTAACTCTGCACAAAAAAGATTTTGCCAAATTCTTCTGGATTTTGGACATGGTCCTTATCCCCCAAGGGGTGATGCTTTCGATGTCGGGGGTTTGTGTCTGAAGAGGAGTCCTCCTTCTCGTTGGAAGCATTTTTCCCTTGGGCCTTCTCTTTTCAAGCAGCCAAATCTTGTATATCATGGGTGTGGTCCATGAAAAACTGGAACAGTTTCAAGAAGGCCTCTTGATCGTACTCAGCAGGAATGTTGAGACGGACCTTCTGAGTGTGCTTGGGTGCGTCGTCCTTGTCAGCCATGTGAACAATTTTATTGTGAGTGTAGAAACATTTAAGAAAAGAGAAGTTTGTTTTACAAAAAGGCTCCCACGGACGACGACAGTTGATGAGTACCAATTTTGCTAGCCCAATAAATGGACGGGTCTTTTGCTATCCTCGACACTTGATCAATATACTTGCAAAAGGCGGGGATCGGTTCCCCTTAGATGCTCTTATGCTTAAGTCAGTACGCATTTTTACTGGAGTATGAGTATTAGAGCTGCAGGGTACTTCATACTTGTATACAGAAGTATCGCTAGGTATATATAGTTGTTTTACTTGTTTAGCAAGACAGGAAAATCTTGTGAGGATTATACCTTATCTGGTGGTGAGAAACTAGAGTCCGAGAAGAACTCTCGTAGACCTTACCATGTATAACTCTGTTTGCCATGCTGGCACATGGGCTAGGCCGATGAGCTTAACCCTAGGCGAGCTAAGGTTTCCTCTCGTTGACTCCTTGCAGGAGTTGGATATGTTATTTTGGAATGGATTGAATGTGAGTTTAGTAGGTTGGGTCTCGACCAATCCGTGTTCCAACTTCCATCAAGGACAAAATATATATTTAAGAAACATACGGGGAAAATATCAAACAGACCAACAAACACAAGGGGGTTTTAAAGGTTTAAGCCTTACACATTTAAGATTCAAAAAATTGTATAGTGTTATATTTTGAGTGTTAATTTTCTTTAAGGAATAATTAATTCAATTATCCCCCATCTTATACAGTTTTCTCAAATTTGTCTTATAAGTTAACATTTTTTTTCTAAAATAGTCTAATTTAAAATTTTAAACTAATTATAGAGAGGTTCAGCTTATATGAGAATTGCACGATATGTTCAAGGCCATGCACACCAAAAAAAGAGAGATAGACCATCAGACCACACTCAATTCCACATACTCCTTTTTTTTTTTTTTTTTTCTTTTCAATTCTATATTCCCATCTCTCACTATTTTTAACATTTATTTTCGTTTCTTTTTTAGTTCCATTTTTCTTCAATGTAAGATTTTTATCATTTCATTTACTTTTTTATTTCTATTCAGTCTCATTTCTTATCTCAATTTTCTTTTTCAATACTACTATTATGCAAACAATCAATTTTCTTTTTTTTCTTTTTTTAAACAGCCGAAACTGGCTGTCGGAGCCTATTCCCTTAATTCGAAAAGAAAAGCGCTACAATCAGGGGGACATGCAACCAAACCCTGTTTGAATGATGTGTTTATCCTCTAATGTAAGAAAAGCTCCTAGCATCTAGAAGCACCAACCCCTTCACCTGCCGGGGAAGAGTTTACATCAGGTAAAGAAACGTCGATCTTGTAGTACTTGCGCTATTGGCCAATGCATCTGCTACTGCATTCCTCTCCCTATAGATGTGCCACAGAAAGCAACTTTCCATGAGTTCCCCAATCCTGAATAAGGTAGTCGCCGAGTTCCAGAGTCCCTTTTCTTTAATGGGAAGCAAGAAGTACTATTTTTTCAACATTGAATTTCATTATAAGAAACTACATATAACTAGTTATTTATTAGAATAATTTCTTACCTAGACTTTTCCTTTGGAAGTATATATGTCGCTTTCATGAATTTATTAATTAATTGGGAAAATGGCATTTTTATTCCCTTATGTTTGGGCTTGTGGCTGTTTTGGTCCCTTTTGTTTGGACTGTGACGCTTTTAGTCCCTTATGTTTGCTTGTTTGGCACAAATGGTCATTTTACTAGCTATCAAAGGTCTAGCAGGTAATTTTAGACCTTTTTGAAGAATAAAACAAAATGGAGTCATATTATAATAATTAAAATCATTAATAAATTTATTAATTTATTTTAAAATATTATTTTTTATATTTAATTTTAGAATGATAAAAAAAAGTTTAGATCATATTATAATAATTAGAATGATTAATAAATTTAGTAAATTCCTTTTTACAATATTTTTTTCTGTTTAATTTTAGTTTTTTCCTTATTTTCAATATATATTTTTTTATTTTTTGATAACATTCATTTTTATTTAAACTTTAGTATTTTTCTTTTCCGCTCATTGTTAGTAACTACTAAAAATAAAAGAAAAATGAAAGATTGAATAAAAGTATAAAATAATGGAATGGATAAAAATTGATGATAGAAAGTTAATATTACTAATAATAAAGGGAAAGAAGAAACCTAAAATTTATAAAATTAAAAAGAAAACAAAATGAATGTTGCATAACAGAAATACTAAATTTATTAATGATTTTAATTATTATAATATGGTTTTTTTATTCTTAAAAAGATTTAAAATTACCTGTTAAACCTTTAATAGTAGGTAAACAAACTATTTGTGCCAAACAAGCAAACATAAAGGACTGAAAGTGTCACAATCAAAACAAAGGGGACCAAAACAGCCACAAGACCAAACATAAGGGATTAAAAATGTCATTTTTCCTTAATTATATTAATAAAACATAAAGATTTAAACACTAAAAAAACTTGTTTAAATGAAATAAGTACTATTTGATCAAATCATAGCATATGTATTCATTATTCTATACCTATCATGTACATTCCCAGAAAAATATAAGAAAAATATAAGTGGGTGACAACACAAAATACCACAATTAGTTCGCATTAAAAGAAAAATAAAAGAATTAAGGAGAAAAGAAGAGGTGATTCCTTTGATGATACTTCTCTTCCGTATTAGTTAGTTGTTAGACCCTTTTTAGTGGACGAAGAGTATTTCCCCATTTTTTAGGTAAGATGATGTTGATACGGTTATTATTTATTCAATTGAATTAGTTTTTAGCCATTAGTTAGTGGTTAATTAGTGGATAGAATTTAGTGATAATAGTTAGAGTTAGTGGCTTAATTATAGGAATTATTATAGTTACTAGAATATTATAAATAGTGTGTACGTACAACAAATGGGGATATGAAAAGAAATAAACTTCCTCCCTTCAGAATCCTTAATATCTCCTTCTTCTTCGTATTCTATTCTTATTCCAATTCCATTTATTCATATTAAATCTCCTTCCTGCTCTCAAATACATTCATTCTTTCAGATCAATTCTAATTGATCATATTAATGGTATCAGAGCCGGTTACGATCGATAATCGGGAGATTGAATTTCGCAACTATGTTTACGAAGTTTTAGCCCGACATGAGTCCAAGTTCAAGAAAATTTGCGCTACTCTACTGATGGTGCAAACAACATTGCAGGCTTTGCGCATCAAACACACTCTAGACATCAATCCCTTCTCCTTGATTGATGTTTCCACCACCGTCACTACTCACCATCCATCCCATGCCCCATTGTTAGTACCAACCGTACCTAAAGAAAAGTCACATTCGACTTCTGGAATTCTTGGACCTTGCCACTTGTTCAACGTGGCAAACCGTCCAACCCAATGGCGTCAGGAATTCTCGACCACCACCAGCACTTCGTGGCAACCCCATGCCGACCGTTCCCTCCTTTCGTCGATTCATCACCCAAGGGACCTGCAAACATCGTGAGAATGGCTTGTGTTACTATGGCGACGAGCAGTTCATCGTCCTTGGACATCGATGCTAACGACCTCAACTTTTCATGATCAAAGATTTTTGTCCTTCAAGCAACGACATGGATGAATGCACGAGCTTTCCCCCAGATTGTCGTGCACTAGACTGAGCAATCGACAAGGCCTAGCAGACATGAGTCTTGTGAACAATACTCGTTTAAGGGGGGTGGAATGATACGGTTATTATTTATTCAATTGAATTAGTTTTTAACCATTAGTTAGTGGTTAATTAGTGGATAGAATTTAGTGATAATGGTTAGAGTTAGTGGTTTAATTATAGGAATTATTATAGTTAGTAGAATATTATAAATAGTGTGTACGTACAACAAATGGGGATATGAAAAGAAATAAACTTCCTCCCTTCAGAATCCTTAATATCTCCTTCTTCTTCGTATTCTATTCTTATTCCAATTCCATTTATTCATATTAAATCTCCTTCCTCCTCTCAAATACATTCATTCTTTCAGATCAATTCTAATTGATCATATCAGATGTATTTTCGTTACTTGAGGTTCGTTGTGTAATAGTTAGATGTCTTTTGGGAAGAACATTAGACTGTTAGGGAAAATTGTAGGCTTTGGGCAGGTTTGCAGATTTTTCACATAGTTAGATGTCTGAGTTTGCTGCTCTAGCTCTACGAAGGAAATGACATGGTCCAGCCTCGATGACGGAAATGCATGGGTTTGGCTCGAGCCTTGGCTAAAGAACTAGTCTTTGGGCAAGCTAAATGGGCTCTAAGTGTAGGTGGGTTGCATTTGGTGCGGGATGGCTCAAGTGGTGAGAGTCATGGTGCGGCGGTTGGGCGCGGTGGCTTGGAGCACCGGGAAACTCGGTGGACCTATGGTGCGCAGCAAAGGCTATAGGTTCATGGCGACAATTATGGGCAAAAGAACTGGTGCGTGGCTGTGGCAGTTTGCCATGATCGTGGCCCAAAAAAGCGGGGGTCGAGTGGGTCGTGGGGGATGTGCGTGCAGCTGTGCACGGAAGTTACTTGCCCACGATTTGTAGTAGTTGTGAGCATAGGTGGTTGGGGCTGTCAACCACATGAACTAGCTATAAATAGCTTAAGTAGAACTAGGGGCTCGGGGGACAAGTTTGTGGGATGGAAATCCATAGCTTGCGAGTTACCTTTGCGAAAGCAGACTAAGGACTTAATCGAGGTAGGCTAGTTTTTGGGAAATTAGCCTAGGTGTGTGCGGGGTGCACGAGCCTTGGCGTGGCCTTAGATTAGGCATGAGAATCCTTTGTAATTGTTCATAGTGTTGGCAATAAAATACTTAGGATTGGGGTAGATTGCCCAAAACTTGTGTTACTGTGCTATGGGGCGAAAACCTCAGCGTGGTTGTGCGTAATCGCGGAGTGGGCTACGGGATCGCACGAGGGTGCAAAGTTATTCCACGACTTTGTGCTGTGTTTGGGCTAGTTAGGTGAGGGACCTAACGCCATCGCATCCTTTTTTACATAGAGAGTGAAAAAGGGTGTGACATTAGTCCACTGGCCTTTTATCATATTCTTCAATGTTAGATTTTTATCATTTCATTTACATTTTTTTATTTCTATTCAGTCTTATTTGTTATCTCAACTTTCTTTTTCTATAGTACTATTATGCAAACAATCAACTTTCTTTGGGTTAGTTATGCATAATCCCTGTGGTTTGGAAAATTTATGGATGGTCCCTCTATGGTTTAAAAAGTTACGGACAACCCCCCTATGGTTTCAAAAGTATACTAAAAACCCCCTTGTGTTTTAAAAACTACAAAGAACCCCCCTGTGATTTTTAAAAATTACTAAGAACCTTCTCACACATTTGAAAGCATAAGGGGGTTCAAAATAACTTTTGTTACGTGTTCTTTAAAATTTCAAAAACTATAAGGGGATTTCATGTAACATTTTAAAAACCATAGAGGGATTCTCTGTACTTTTTAAAACACAAGGGGGTTTTTGGTATACTTTTAAAATCATAGAGTGGTTGTCTGTAGCTTTTTAAGCCATAGAGTGGTTATCCATAAATTACCCAAACCACGGGGTTTTTTTTTGATAATTTACGCATTTTCTTTTAATTAGAAGAAAGAAGTACAATTTTTTCAACATTGAATTTCATTATAAGAAACTACGAATAACTAGTTATTTTAGAATAATTTTTTTACTTAATTAGACTTTTCCTTTGGAAGTATATATGTCGTTTCATGAATATATTAATTATATTAATAAAACAAAAATATTTAAACATTTAAAAAAATTTAAATGAAAGAATAATATTTGATCATATCATATCATATCATATGTATTCATTATTCTATACCTATCGTGTATCATATAATAATAGCATATGTACATTACCAGAAATATATCATTAAAAGGAAAGAAAAGAATGGAGGAGAAAAGCAGAGGTGGTTTCCTTGATGATACTTCTCTTCCTTTTTAGTCCGTTGGCCTTTTATCAGAGTATGCAAATTGGCAGTGCCTTTTTCTCTCCGCCTTAGATTTCTTAGTGCTGCAATAATCTCTTCAAATAACTCTTACACAATTAAAGTTAACAAAAAAATTAACGGTTATAAATTTCGACAAACCACAAGGAGGTTGTTTTTTTAAAGTATATAGAGGGGATAATAAGTAACTTTCATAAATCTCAAGGGGTTCGTAATTAACATTTTTGTGGATTAATTAATTCATTTGTCAGTCAACTTTTGTAGTTTTCTTGATTTTATAGTTCTACTTAACATGTTTTTTAATGGTCAAATTTATAATTTTAAACTAATTATAGAGATGTTTCAGGTTGCACATAAGTTGAACGATATGTTCAAATAAGGCAATGCATGAAAGAAGAAAAAAGGCTATTAATCCATAGTGAAGTCAACTTTTCCTTCACATTTGTCCCTTTTATTTTAACTTCTATATTCCTCTCTTCCATAAGACAGTGTTAGGAAAAACACCCCTCGGGATCTTTGAACCACTTATTGGAAGAGATATTCCAACAAGAACACTTCAGCGAAATTGAAAAAAGCAAAGAAAAGAACACAATAGATTTAACGTGATTCGATCTTAACATATCTACATCCACAAACTACTCACTACTTCTTCATATATGGGAATCAAACAATAGAAGAGTTTACAATGTACTCTCAACATACAATGTATCTCGCCCTCGATTCTATTATCACTTCCCCTTTTCCATCTTATTATCGAAGGCATAAGCAGGAACACGCATATCCTATGGCCTCAGAACAACCTACCAACAACAGCGTCTTCATCTTCATCGGAAGCATAGGCAGGAACATCAATCATCTCCTATGACTTCGCGACGACTTACCAACGTCAACGTCGGAGACATAAGCAGGAATCTTCATCGTCTCTTATGAACTCACGACTGCACCCCAACTCTCACTTGCCCTAAGGCCTTATCTCTACTTGCACCTCGTCTGAGTGGATGCTCTCTGTTTAGCATACCCTATTCTATTACAAAACTCACATATTTGTAATAGAAAGAAGCAAATCATTATGGGCCCAGATTAATTACCTGGCCCAATACAAATTGTATTAGGAATTTGAGAAGATAACCCAACAAATCCTCCCTCGACTCAAAGTCCTAAATACACAACATCGTTGACAATAACTTCCGTCTTCTTCTGCAAAACTAAACTTCATTGGCTCCCTTGCCTTCACAGTTCTTGACCGTCAAATTCATTCGCTTCCCGACTCACAAAACAAAGACTAACTTGATTATATAATTTGGGGCATACTATTTGCAGGCATTTTTTTACTATTCACAGGCACATTTTTCTGTGAATAGTCTATTTTGCCCTTTACGTATAAAAATAAAAATAAAATTCACATTATAAAGCCTTATTTTCTCAGTGTAAATGACAAAATCCCGCCCAGCTTGGGCGGGATTTTCACTGAAATCCCCCCGGAGAGAGGCAGGATTTCAGTGAAAATTCGGCTGAGGAGACCAATTTCTGCCGTCTCCTCGGCAGAAATATAACAGATCCGGTCAAAAATGGTCGGATAATCGTAGATCAGGGCAAAATTCGGCCAAATTATAAACAAATTCGTCAAAATATCAACGAAACAAATATGAATTTTAACCACTCACCTTTTTCGATCTGATTCATATGAACTTTAATCCGATTTGGCCTATTTTTTTGCTTCTTTTTTTCTCCAAACAGAACATCTACACGAGAGCAGCTTGAGGGAGAGGATTGCAGGAAATGTTATTTTTAAATAAAAAAGGGTATTTTAGACTTTTCACAAAAAAAATGCCTGTAATAATAAAAATGTGCATGCAAATAACAATTCTGTATAATTTAATCCATTCGTGTCAGCAACATCACACCATCAAAGCACAGAAACTAATCAAGTCCTTTTTCTTTGGTTAATAGTTGGACCCACACCTTCAATTACTTGACCTCACTAGGTTAACCACAAACTTCCAGTCAGCCACCACAACCCCATTCTTTTCTTTCAATGTCGCCGACTTTACTAGAGCAATTCATGGCAACGGCTTCTCTTCCTTTTTCTCTCTTTTTTTTTTTTTTCTTCTTCCTCTTTTTTTTCCTTTTCTGCTTCTTGCTCATGATTTTCTTCCTCTAGACTTTTAGCCCCCCGACTCTGATATCACTTGTTAGGAAAAACAGCCCTCAGGATCTTTGAACCACTTCTTGCTCATGATTTTCTTCTCCAGACTTTTAGCCCCCACTCTGATACCACTTGTTAGGAAAAATAACTCTCGGGATCTTTGAACCACTTGTTGGAAAAATATTCTAACAAGAATACTTCAGTGGAATAGAAAAGAAAAGAGTACAGATTTAACGTGGTTCGATCTCAACAGATCTACATCTACAAACTACTCACTACTTCTTCATATATGGGAATCAAACAATAGAAAAGTTTACAATGTATTTTCAACATACAATATCTTCTTCATATATGGGAATCAAACAATAGAAAAGTTTACAATGTACTTTCAACATACAATATCTCTCGCCCTCTATTTTATTATCACTCTTCCTTTTCCATCTTGTTGTCGAAGGCATAAGCAGAACACGCATCTCTTATGGCCTTAGAACAACCAACCAACAACAGCATCTTCATCTTCATTGGAAGCATAAGCAAGAACATCAATCATCTCCTATGACTTTGCAATGACTTATCAACGTCAACGTCGGAGACATAAGTAGGAATCTTCATGGTCTTTTATGACCTCACGGCTGCACTCATCTCTCACTTGCCCTAAGGCCTTCTCTCTACTTCTCTACTTGCACCCCCGTCTGGGTGAATGCTCTCTGTTTAACATACCCTCTTCTATTGTAAAGCTCACATATTTATAATAGAAAGAAGCAAACTCTAATGGGCCCAGATTAATTACCTGGCACAATACAAATTGTATTAGAATTTTGAGGAGATAACTCAACAGACAGTAGGTCCTTGTACTTTTGAAAGCATGTATAACGACGGCAACAACCGATAGTTACAGTGAGATCATCGGATGAGTTGCATGGTTGGAGTCCTGATTCGGCTGTGATGATGTTGGGTGTGGTGTTGTGGCTAGAACGTGGCTTCATTTAATTTCAATCTACTTACACAACTAGTTTCTTATAAAAGCATACCACCTGAATTCACCTACCTATATTCGTGAAATCACTTGATATGCATTAAGGTGGTTTCGATCTCTTGGAGATAATGAAGAATTATTTGGTCCATAAGTACCATATTTCAATGCTATTGGAGCAGTAATGTATATTGAAAATCATGGTAATCTTTGTATAAGATGTCGTGAATTTATTGGCGATACGTGGTTCTTCCCTACAGAAAGACATTGGAATGAAATTAAAGATGTGCTTTGTTATCTCCAATATGTGAGAGATATGGGTCTTTATTTATCCAAAAGCACTCAATTTTGATTTTTAAGTTACGCAGAGGCTGGATGTAAATCTATCTAATCCCAATAATGGTCTATCACAAACGAGTTATGGGCATGTTTGTTTTGATGGGTTTTGAAAACATGTTTTCAAAATTTAGTTTTGGAGATGATTTTAAATGTGAAAAGTGTATTAAAAATAATGAGAAATTAGTAATTAGTATAACATTCAAAACTATAAAAACATGTTTTTGAAAATATGATTTAAAAAAGAGTGTATAACAATGTATACGTGACACTTCTCCTCATGCCTTGAAATAATGTATTCATAAAATGAGTTGGGAGTGTCTGTGTTTGAGATATATGATCGTGTAATTGACTTTTGAAAAAGGAATCTCCTACTACCTTATTTGATGATAATACAACATACATTGCTCAACTGAATAATTGATACATTGAAGGTCATAGAGTGAAACACATTTACCAAAATTCTTTTTCGCTCACAATCTTCAAAAGAATGGTGAAATTTGTGTTCAACAAATTCCTTCAATTGACAATTGGTTGATTTATTCACTAAGTCATGAATACCGACTTCTACATTTGAAAAACTGGTTTAGAAGATTGAAATGTGATGACTGAAAGATATTAAATGTTGTGGTCAAGAGTGAGAGTTATACATTGTATTTTTTTTTTCTTAACCAGTGTTTTTTGTCTCATTGGGTTTCTTCAGGTAAGGTTTTGAACGAAGCACTGTCATAGTAGGGTAATGTACTATTTTTCCTTCACTCTTATCCTACTCGGTTAAGTTTTAATGAGACATTTATCCTAATTATAGATATTCAGCGAGGAGCGTCGTGAATATATTTATGGATGTCGATATTCTTCACCATTTATCCCATGAAAAATAGTTATTGTATAAACCTTGGTTTCAATAAACTATCACTAATATTTATTAAAATTGCCATAATATTAGTTCATAAGTATAACCATTTAATACTTTCCATAAATATAGTTATTTATTAATGGTTTTAATTTGTAAATGTAGGGCGCATTTTAAATATATATATGTGTGTGCGCGCGCGAAAATGAGAAGAAACAAACAAACAAAGAAGGATTTTAGATCAGATATTTATTGTTCTTATATACTTTGGTTGTGGGTGACAGTAATATGTTACAACAAACGAGACCATTTCAAAATCAAAAAGGAAATGCAACTTCGGGCCCGTTTGATTGATAAAAATTAATACTTATATCTGAATACTTAATATTGAAATTGATTAAGCAATTAACATATTAATGTTGAAGTATGTTTTTCGAGCCTCTGAATCAGACTGTTTAATCATTTGATCTTGTTTGATAAATATACTGATCTTAATGCTGAAATCTTAAAAATGTATCATTTTACTCTTACATTGAATTTTTTAATATTTATATATGCAAAATATCAAATTTATTATAAAACATAAATTATGATTAATGAAAAACATAAGGAAACAAAATAAGATAAACACATTAAATTGAACGATTAAAATACAAAAAAAAAACAATAATTTATTAAAATTCCTAAAAATGAATCTACTATGCATTCTAAAAGAAGTTTAAAATTTTACAATAAAACTCATATTTAATTAATAATATTATATAAGTGTTATAAAACATATGGTACGAATGAGATTTATAAGAACATGCAAGTGATATAACTTATCAAACAAATTTTTAATACCAAATTACAATAATAAAAAATAAATCAAATTTTATTTGACAGTATTATGATGAAAAAGTTTAAAATACGTGATATGCTAATGAGAAAAAAAATTTATTCAAAAATAAATATTTATAGTTAAAATAATATGAATAAAATAAAATAGGTAGTTTAGAAATTAAATATGAAATATTTTAAAAAATTGTCACGTAGAACCTTATGAGTTAAGAAATAAGTTGACTTTTACGGTTAAATTTTTCTAAAGTAAATAAACAGTGCTCAAACGATTAAAAGGAATTTCCGTTATCAAATACAGTAAAAATCATTCTCTCTTAATCAAATAATTTTAAGTATACATGCCCTTGAGATCAACTGAGCTAAAGATAAACAAGTTGCTTGAGGAAATAGAAGAGTAATGAATACTTCACATCAACTGAATTTTATTCTTCAGAGATTTACATTAAAGAATGTCAACAGGGAAAAAGAGAGTTCGCCAAACTAATTCTAGTAAACTAGAGAATCATTCCTACATCCAAAGAGTCTAATATGATACAAAAGGGTCATGACAAATCCAGAACAGAAGTCGTCTTTGTGGCATTTCTTCAATGGAATCTGAGTGGACACCCTCAATCTTCATCCTTCAATTATTCTACAATTACCCAACAAGTCGGCCAATTGCTTTGGCAGATCATGCAAAAAAAAAATTTGTACAACATGCAATAAAGTTGTACATGCTACAAGGGTTCAATAAATAGTTTATGCACAGAGGTTGAAGGCTTTTATGCAATGATTTGTAGATAAAGCCAACCTAAAAGTACGGTACACTTTCTCATTCTTCAAAATAATCATCATCATGTCCACCACTTTAGTGAGACAGTCATCCTTAGTGGATTGATTCTTCAGCAGCCTAGACTTGGAGTGAATCCTCTGGCCCCCAAGGCTTGTTCATGTACCACAAAGAGTCACACTGAAACAGCTTTCCAGTTTGCTGTGTGATGGTGGAAAAATAGTAAATGTTCTTCATCTTTGATCATCTAACTACCTGGTGATCCTTCTGGGAACTGATCTTGGAGTTGGAACAACCACATCACGGCCAGCATTGATCAAGTTGAGGCGATCTTGAATGGTTTTATCGAAGAGCCTGTTATCGGGATTCTCGGCATAACAAACATAGTAACAACCTACACAGGCTTGAGGCAATGCCATAGCAATCCTAGTCTGCATCAGTTTTGTTGATTTATTAGTCAAAAATGATGAGCGATTTCATAATATTGCCAAAGATCGATCTAATGATTTTGCACTGAATCTGATGGCTAATTATTAGATTATATTGTCAACAAAGAGAGAGAGACTAACCAACAGATAGCCTATGAACACAGCAAGGAGTGATACGGTAGCTGTGTAGCCTGGATATACCGTGTGTGTCCAAGCAGCTACAACAATGACACAAATACAGCCACTGCATACTCCAGTTAAGAAGCAAATGGCACTAGTTATGTCTGAGTCCACAATTTGCTCTATCCCTCGCCTCTCAAATAACTCCCAAGTGTCCTGTGAGGCTTTCACAAAACCTTTGCCGTATGCAGCAATCTGTTGTGATAATTGATTAATCACTGCATTTAATATTCTATTGCAAATTGATCAAATTCTGTCAGCCAATAGTCGTATAATAAATTGCAGACAGATTAAAGTGATGAATTTCTGACAAAGTTTATTAAGTAGTTGCATTTTGCATAGTCAATGAAGGCAAATAACTGACAGATCACTGTTCTATTCTTACTTTTGGTTCAAATAATTGAGTTATCATCATTGCAACGAAAAGAATAAAATGGTTGCCAGGGAAGAGG
This sequence comes from Leptodermis oblonga, assembly GCA_016801395.1. Classification (NCBI taxonomy): domain Eukaryota; kingdom Viridiplantae; phylum Streptophyta; class Magnoliopsida; order Gentianales; family Rubiaceae; genus Leptodermis; species Leptodermis oblonga. Next base: position 28,387,129 of record CM028755.1, read on the forward strand.
CAACAAAAAGCAAAAACAGAGAAACAAGCATTAAAATTCTGGAACACATGAAAGAAACGCATTAGCTCTCAACTTATAATACACCAAACAAGTTAGGCATGCCAAAGGCCAATTTTGTTTTAGGGAGGACGGTTGGGTGGGGTGAGATGGGAAGAGGGATTATAATTGAGGGCAGCCAGTAAAACAAAACAAAAAGATCATTTCGTTATACAATATAAACTTTTTGCTGATTGCGCTAGTTAAGTGTAGCTTATGCCTCTTCAGAGTTCACTGATTCTTAATTTGGTTAAGGTGCAACTCTACAATTTCACATAAAGTGTCGCATCTTGAAGTTGTCAATCTTGGTGGACAATTAACATTTTGTCAGAAAATCCAAACAATTCATAGTAAAATGGGAATGCTACAAAAATCAAGTTCTACCTGCACATAAGCCCATCCATTGCCACGTTTGAAGATGGAGTCCATGACCTTGAGACCACAACGAGCACAACAAAACATAAACTCGTCTTCGCCCTCTATCAAATTCAATCCCCGAGCCACAATCCGAAGAAATTCAATTGCAGGCACAAAAAGCGATCCAAGGCATGCACTGCCCAGATTTTGGGACAAAGCTCTTTGAAAGCAAAAGTGAGTGTTCGATTGCATTCCCCTTAGATAATAAAGAGCAACCACCCTACTAACTGTTATGTTAACTACATTCCTCATTACTTCAGTTGTCCAAGCCAAACTTAATACCAGAGCAATGATAATCAATGGTGGGAAATAGAAATTCAATGAACCAATTACGGCTAGAATCCAAAGAGACATCCACAGAAAACCAGCAGCCAGCATCCAAAAAGTTGGCCGGTTCATATCATGGAATTTTGATACAGGGTCAAGTGCTATGATGAAGATCTTTGAGCAAAATCCAGTTCTCTGCGTCACCCAACAGGCATACAGGCCATTCCCAATTGCAAAGAATATAAAAACAACTCCAAGAGCATCAGTAGCTGGCTTCTGGAAGCAAATTAACAGGATCCCAGCCGATAAAGACAAGAAAAAGGAGCCCCAAATTATGAAATGCACCATGAACTTAGGCCATACTCTAACTGCCTTTTGCCAGAAAACTGCTAGAGTTATGCTAAGAAAAGCAGCAGCCTCAACCTGAGGTAGAAAATTCTTCAATATCTTCATCTCATCTCTTTTTTCCCTCCCTTCTTGCAACAATCCTTGAACCCCCTTAAATATAAGAAAGCAAACAAGCCCAAATACCAGAACCATATGCACCATGAACACAAACAAAGACAACTTGTTTGTGTATGATCTGGAATTCAGTGATATCAATGACGGCTGCCACACACACCAAAAAATAAAAATAAATAAAAATTCTCCAGATCAAATTTTCAAAACCCCAAAAAATTGAAAAATGGCCGCACAGACTGACGTAATTTAACATCAAAACATACATAAACTTTGCATAACCCACAAAACAGATGCAAGAAAGAAACATACACCCATAATTTGAATCTATTAACATCGATTATAGGGAAACAAGTTTAAGAAAGAAACATGGTAAGACCTACTTGGGGAGTAGGCGTGGACCCAGGGTGAGACGGAGCAGGGGAAGGGCGAGGAAAACTATTAGCAGGAGACGGCGTCGGACGAGGATGATGAGTTTGAGAATGCGCCGGCGACGGTGAGGCGACTCTTGTTGCACTCTCCACAACAAGCCTTAAAGGATTGGTAGCGGACAATCTTTGCATCCTTGCCATATGCAATCCTCTCGTTTGCGGCTGGTTATCAGCCGGGATTTCTTCAACCCCCACTTCTCCTTTCTCAATATCCTCCCATTTTTCATCCTCTTTTTCCTCTCCTGTGCCATTTTCGCTTTGGGCATTGACCTATAAAACAGCAGAAGAGTTCAAAGATGAGCAGCATTCAATAAATTAAAAAACACAAAGAAACAAATGATCCATAGGCAAGGTGAGTGTCATACATGTCCTTCAGCACTCATTGGCGACGGCGACGGAGGCAGCAGAGGTGGATTCGGCGGCGCGTCCTCACAGTGAGGGTGGTGGGTTTCTTTCTTTCGTTTTCAGAAGAACGTTAGATTTTGTTTCTTTGCACCGGATGATACTATTGGCTCTTTCCCAACTAATGCAATCACCAAAGCTTTTCTACATTGCATCAGAGGCTCTGAGATACATGTGGAAATTACTTGGACCGTTACAGTAAAGTACTCGCGTGGGTGGCGCGTTTGAGTCATGCTCTGGCGGCTGTTGACCGAAGTAATGCGTCCCGGGGAATAACACTTTGAAACGGATGCGATGGGCGCTTTGGTGGGCTGTGCTGTGCTGTCCTACGCCTGCGCCCACAAGACTAGTAGTCAGTTACGGGTGGAAAAGTTAGATGATGATGATGCGATAAACCAACGGCTGTGATTTGCTGGGATTGTGAAGGAAGTGTCACGTCATAATGCATAGGAATATAGACTCCACCTATTGGGCTTGTCCCCACGTTATCATATCAATTTTCAATCGTACAAGCCACTCCAAGCCACAATATTACTGTTTTCGGATCCCTATTGTCAAAAAAATAACGGAAAGGTGAGTGGTTAAAGTTAATATTTTTTTGGGTATTGTGTTTATTTGTTGTTTTGATTATTTTGGTTATAATATGTCCGGATTTGTTAGTATTTTGCCCGAAATTATGAATTTTTTTTTGGATTGGCGAAGGTCCGGCCGGTGATTACTGCAAATAACAAATTTGGGGGGGTGGGAAATACCGCCGGTCGCGGGCGGTATTTCACTCCATAATACCGCCGGTCGCGGGCGGTGTTTTAATGGAAAAATAGCGCCCGGAATCGAGCGGTATTTTAGAGAAAAGGTCTCCGGCGGTAATTTTGGGAAAAATACCGCCGGAGACCGGAGCTATTTTCCAAAAAATATGGCCACAGAGAATTTTAGGAAATTACCGCCGGTCGCCGGCGGTATTTTCCGGCAAAAATACTGCTGGAGACTGGCAATATTTTCCTAAAAAATACCGCCCTATTCCGGCGGTATTTTCCCTGGAAATGCCGCCGGAATACGGCGGTATTTCGCCCGGAAACGCCGGCGACCGGAGGTATTTCCGGAAAATTCCTGCCAGGGAGACACTCTCCACGGCCGAAATGTGACAGATACGGCAAAAAATTGCTACATAATCGCAGATCCGGGAAAAAATTTCCCCCCCCCCCCCCAAAAAATGGGTATTTTAGACTTTTTTTTTAGTATCAGGGGTATTTTAGACTTTTCACAAGAAAATGTTACTGCAAATATCGAAATAGTTACTGCAAATAACATGCCCCAAAAATAAATGGGTATTTTTTATTTTATTTTTTTAGATAGAGACTAAAAATAATATTTAAAATTTTTGAATTACTAATAATATTTGGGTAAGATGGCTACATTGGAGTCGGTGAAAATTAAATTTAATTCTCTGTTCTCATTGAAAAAAGTCTAGTATAATAAAAATTTCTTTTTATAAGTTTTAAAATACATAATTTATTACTAATTTTTTCACTTATACCTTTACTTTTTAAGTATAAATTAATTATAAATCACTAGTAATTAATCGTTATTTTTTTATTTATACTGTTTAGACTTATTATTTCAATCTTTGTTTTGATGATGAGTTACAATTTACAAATAAGTGATTAGAATTTATGGCTTTGACGCTTAAGTGCCTTGCGGGAAAAGTACGGTAGCACACATGCCTACTATGTTGACTCAAACATGCCATTCGACTTGCCGCAAAACAATTGAGCGAAGGTTTCTGTAGAGATGTCGACAGCTATATCAATTTGACACCCATTCGACAAGGGTTTGACGTCGAAAATCCACGAGTCAAGAATAAGAAAAGTCATCTAAAAAGGATAAATGCTTAATTTAAAGGCAAGAAAACTTGAAGATTTTGACACAGGTTCGATACCGAATCATAGAGCTCAAAACTATATATATATAAAAGTTGGTTCAACATTGAAATTGAAACTGAATGAAAATTTGAAACAGCTTTTGACACTGAATTCGTCAATGAAAATATCTAGTCGTTAAATACAAAAAAGTTATTATGCCACGTGCAGAAATTTCAGAAGCGCTTAATCAATATGTTAGGCTTTCTTGCTTAAAGGAAATTATTATTTGAATGACACATTTCACTAAACATATGGACCAATTTTATAATTTAAGTGGCAAAAAGACAACAATGCCCTTTTTGTAATTGGAAAAGAAATTGTAAAGAAGAAAGCTTCATCTCCATTGACAGACTGAACCGAAAGCTTCATCTCCATTGAAGAAAGCTTCATCTCCATTGACGGACTGAACCGAAGGCCAAAAAAAGAAGGAGAAGACCAATCTCCTCCATGCTCGCACATTGAAGAAAGCTTCATCTGCCAAAAAAAAAAAAAGAGAGAGAGAAACCTTCGCTGTAGGACAGCGAAGGTTCGAAGGGCCAGGAAACCTTCGTTGTCCTATAGTGAAGGTTCTAGAACCTTCACCGACCCCTAGCGAAGGTCACCAGAGGCCGGCGAAGGTTTTCTTCTCGCTGACAATCATGGTGATTTAAGAAAAAATAATAATAAATTAAAGTGAGGTTCATTTTGTGAGTGAGATGATATTTTTGCATTTTCACTCTTTAAAATTTTAAAAAGTGAACGACCAAATATGTCATTATACTTTGACTTAATTCACCATTATGTCACTATATATATATTTTTTAGCCCAAAACATCACTATACTTTCAAAAATGCGTCATTTATGTCGTTTTGGCTAATGGAGTTGTTAAGTTTAATGGCCAACAAGTCATGTGCTATTCACATGGCATTCTCAAAGGGTATTTTTGTCTAGTTATCCATGTGTATCATATTCTCTTTATCCATTCATCAATGTTCATCATCTTCTTAAGTACAAACCTAATCCACAATTTACATACACTTTCGTGAAAACAAAAATTCTTCTTTCAATTTCTAAACCCAAAAAATAACTTCAAAATAAAGTTGTTCATCGTGATTATTCCTAACCAGTTTGTAAGGTAGTTACTCTTCTTGCATTTTTTTAATAAAAGATCTTTGATGAACCAAATTAAATATCCTACTGCTACAAATTAATAATATGAACATAATCCAAAGTTAACTTCTGAGAGTCTGCGGAGGTAATATCAATTGAAGTTATCTTTGGATTGTGTTCCCATTATTAATTTGTAACAATAGGATATTTAATTTGGTTCATCTGATATCTTTTATTAAAAAATACAAGAAGAGTAACCACCTTACAAACTGGTTAGGAATAATGACGATGAACAACTTTATTTTGATGTTATTTTTTTGGGCTTAGAAATTGAAAGAAGATTTTTTTGTGTTCACCATGGTGTGTGTAAATTATTGATTGGGTTTGTTTTAAAGAAGATGATGAACATTGATGAATGGAAAAAGAAGATGATAAAAATAGATAAATAGACAAAAATACCCTTTGAAAATGCCATATGAATGGCACATGGCTTGTTGGCCGTTAAACATAACAGCTCCATTAGCCAAAATGACATAAATGACCCATTTTTTAAAGTATAATATATTTTGGGCTAAAAAAAAAAGTATAGTGACATAATGGTGAACTAAGTCAAAGTATAGTGACATATTTGACCGTTCACTCAATTTTAAAATGTGAACTATGTTTAGTAAAATGTGTCTTGTAAATAACATGGCACAATTGTACAAATTCTTTTTTTTTTTTTTTTTTTGGGCCTTTGACTTCACAATATAAATTTGCATATAATAAAACGGGAGAAGAACAAATGGAAATTAATGGAAAAGCGAAAGAAGAGAGGACGAAACCTTCTTCTTCTCATACGGTTGATGTGAACTTAGGAATTTAGAGAGATGTCAGAGCATCTCTCTCTAACATCTCTTCTTTAAGGCTCCCGGTCCAGTGGGCCTTCTTCTCCACCATGGCCAAGCAGCTAGGGTTTCCCAACCTTGCATGGAGGCTGCAGATCCTAGGATCATTCCTAGGCTGTCTGCTCCTTGTACCCTTCCTGTATAAAATCCCTTTGTTTTGTCTGTTTCTATACAAGTCAACCCCTAGTCTCCCTCTAGTCCCGACAGCAATTCAACCAATTTTCTTGTCCCAAGCTCTCCCCCTTCCCGATCACACACCCCCGCTGCTGCTGGTCCCCCCCTCCCCCCCTCACCATGGCAGCAGAACTTCAAGCGTTGTACTCTCGCCTAAACATTAGCGGCAAGGCGGCCCCTACCATTACCGCTCCAGCCACCAAATCCACCGTCTCCGGCACCAACAAGGCTCAATTCCTCATGGCAGCGAAAATTGTCTCCAACAAACGAAAGAACGTGGCTGCCATGATCCAAGTCATGCGCAACTCGTAGGGGCTGGGCTCTGAAGTTTAGTGCACACCCGTCGACGAGAACACGACTGTTTTCTGGTTCCAATCGGCTACTAGTCGTGCCCGCATCCTCGACGGTCGGCCATGGAACTACGACAAGGGGCTAGTTCTCCTCCAAGCCATCGACCCCCTCATTACGATCCACAACGTCGTCTTCACAGAATGTCCAGTCTCGACTCACGCCTACGGAGTCCTATTCGGCTTCATGTCACCGGAGACATTGTCGACTCCATCGGGGAGTTTTTGTAGATGAAACTGGTGTCGGATGGAATCCTCATCGGATCCTCCCTCTGATTTCGTGTCAACCTACCGTGGACTAAACCGCTTCCACGGTTCGCGAATCTGGAGACAGAGCAAGGAGTGGAGCCCATTTACTTCCGCTTTGAAAGGTTGTCCAGCCACTGCCTCCTCTGCGGTCACCTCACCCATACCACCAAGGAGTGTCGTCTTCGAAGTTCGGCCACCGACGCGCTCAAGCCCAGTGAATACGAGTTCGGCGACTGGCTACGTTACGATTCAGTGTTATCCCCATCGCCACTATCGCAATCCCGACCAGATCACTCGGCCGGTTCGAGTCACCCGGAGACGGCGAGGACTCATAGGGTGGTGACGCCTCGGAATCTCTTCCCGGTGTTCTCGTCGGCCAGCAGTCAAGGCGGCGACACCGACAAAAACTACTCCCCTCGCAGCATCACAACTAAGGAAATGTGGAATCTTGTTTATGATAGCTCTGGATCGGGGGGAGAATCCGATCTTTTACTGTTGCAGCAAATCCCCTTAGCTAGATCAGAAGGGGGAAATGGACTGGGCCAGACCCATTGGACAAGGGCAAGGCCCAAATAAAATTAACCCATTTCCATAACAAAAGCATCATCCAAGAGAACCCTCTCCCAAGACGCCCACCCCCCGCACCCCTTGGCTACGCAGGCACAAGACGGGGGTACCCCCCCCCCCCCCAAAAGTGCATCCGCTTTAATCTACTTGCCATCGAGGGGCCACCACCACCAGACCCTCGATTACCCCTTGGCCACTCCTCCTCCCAAGAAGGGACCGCTAATCCAAAGGCCCCGGCTGGCCACAGTGCTTAGCCCGGCCGAGCTACATGAGTATCCTAAGTTGGAATTGCCGAGGGCTCTCCAGCCTTTGAGTAGTCAGAGGTTTGCAAGAGCTTGTCCAGCAAGCCTCGCCCCAGTTTATTTTCCTTGTTGAAACTAAATGTTCTTCTGTTCGCATGCCTGAAATAATGTTTGAGTTAAATTTTAACGGAACCTCTATCGATGCTAGGGGCCGTTTGGGCAGTATCGCCCTACTATGGAATAAAACTACCTCTATTCAGATTTTGTCAGTCTTTTAATTGTATTGATTGTATTGTCTCCCCTACTGAGCATGCCCCCCTGGCGGCTATCTGGCATCTATGGCGAACCCGCCACCTCTTCCCGTAGGCATTTTTGGTTTAGTTTAAAAACTCTAAAAGCTGCTTACAATCTCCCTTGGTTATGTATCGGGGACTTCAACTAAGTCCTTTCCCACTCGGAATATGAAAGTCGTCACCTCAGGCCCCAATGGCAAATTGATTGTTTTCGTGATTTTTTGTCTCACTGCGAACTGTCCGATCTTGGATTTGACGGTTTTCCCTTTACAAGGTTTAGGTCCACGACTGCGCCCGACACTGTACGGGCACGCCTTGACAGGGCAGTGGCCTCTAACGCGTGGTCACGGGCCTTCTCCTTCTCCTCGGTCCGCCACCTACACAGCTGGCGATCAGACCACCTTCCTATGCTTCCTAACCATCTGCTTCGCCCCAGCGCCTGACCCAAAACGGCAGCATGTCCGCTCGTTCAAATTCGAACGTAGCTGGACCCACTTCCCGAATTGTCGCTTGGTGATCACAGAGAGCTGGCGGGAGGGGAGCACGGACCTCTTGCGAACCCTCCAGCACTGTAGTCTTGACCTCAAAAGTTGGGCCTCCCGGGAATTTGGAAATCGGCGGCGGAAAATAGACACCATTTTCTCCAGCATCAAAACACTATAGCAGGAACGACTCTCTGTGGCCTCCAAGGCTGAAATCACCACTCTCCAACTCGAGCTAGAACATTTCCTTGACATGGAAGATGACTATTGGAAACAGCGGGCCAAACAACACTGGTACTCCCAAGGGGATCATAACACCAGCTTCTTTCACGGCCACGCCAAAAAGAGACCGGAGGTCAATCACATCAAAGGCCTTCGCAATCCCGCTGGCCTGTGGTGCACCGAGCGCCCGGCCTTGGAAAAGATCATCAGCGACCACTTTGGGAGCCTATTTGATAGCATACGCCGGTCAGCCCAGGCCCAGGATGCCCTATTATATTTATCCGAGCCTGGGTCACGGATAGGATGAACCAGGTGCTCACCCGCCCCTACACGGAGGCTGAAGTTTGGCGTGCCCTAAAGCAAATGCACCCAAACAAATCCCCCGGCCCCGACCGGATGACGCCACTGTTCTATCAGAAATACAAGCCCATCGTTGGGAGGGACGTGGTGTTATACGTTCTCCACGTCCTGAACCATAATGCCCCCCTTCACCGGCTCAACGAAACGAACCTTGTGCTCATCCCCAAGGTGAAATCCCCACAGGATATCACCCAGTTTCGCTCTATCAGCCTCTGCAACGTCCTATACAAGCTGGTGTCCAAGTGCATCACCAACCGACTAAAGCCCCTGCTCTCGGCCATCATATCCGACTCCCAGAGCGCCTTCATCTCGGGTTGCCTCATCACCGACAACGTCCTCATCGCACAGGAGCTACACCACTACATCCGCACACGCACCAAAGGCAAGAAGGGTGCGATGTCCGCGAAACTCGACATGAGCAAGGCATTCGACAGGTTGGAATAGAGCTTCCTCCTTAACGTCCTCCGGCGCATGGGCTTCCACCCGCAAGTAGTGGCCTTCCTAGTCAACTGCATCTCTACCTTCTCGTTTGCCTTCTCGCTGAATGGCGCCCGGTTTGGCCACCTTACCCCCTTTCGAGGGTTGCGCCAGGGGGACCCTCTATCCCCCTACCTCTTCATCATCTGTAGTGAAGCCCTCTCCCTGAGACTACAGAATAGCAGCGCCTAAAACCTCTCGAGAGGCCTCAGCATCTGCAGAGAGGCCCCTGCCGTCACACATCTATTCTTTGCAGATGACTCTCTTCTCCTAGAAGAGGCCTCGAAGGCAGAGGCCCGAACGATGCGCTCCCTCCGAAGGGAATATGAACGCACATCGGGTCAGATGATCAATTACAGCAAGAGGTCTGTTTGCTTCAGCCCAAACACCACCAACCCTATCCGCTGGCGCATCCTCGACACTCTCAAGATGAACGAGGTCCCAGAGCACGATAAGGCCTCCCCACAGTATTTGGTCGGTCCAAAAATGCCCTCTTTAACAATATCAAGGACCAAGTTTGGCAGAAACTGGAAAGCTGGGGCACTAAGCAACTCTCCTACGGAGGCAAGGAAATCCTCATCAAGGCAGTCATCCAGGCCGATGCCCTGTTACACGATGTCCTGCTTCAAGCTCCCTAAATCCCTCATCATGGACCTCCACTCTGCAGCGGCGAGATACTGGTGGGACAGTACCAGGGACAAACACAAAATTCACTGGAAAACCTAGGAGCGCCTCTGCCAGCCAAAAGGGGCGGGCGGCCTCGGGTTCAAGAATTTGGAAGTCTTCAACCTAGTGATGCTGGGAAAGCAGTCCTGGCGGGTTCTCACTGAGCCCAAATCTCTCCTAGCCAGACTCCTCAAGGCCCACTACTTCCCTAACTCTACCTTCCTCCAAGCCCCCCTGGGCAGTCAACCCTCATACGCCTAGCGGTCTATCCTCGAGGGTCGCAACACGTTACAACCAGGGCTCCGTAGACTGCTGGGAAATGAACGACCGTATTTTCTAGGACCCCTGGCTACCCTCACCACCTTATAGGGTCACCACCACACCTCCAACGGGGGCCGAGGCCCTCCTCATATCCCACCTCATTAGCCCCACAACAAGGAGTTAGAACATTCCCATGGTAGCTCATCTCCTCTAGCCTGCGGAGGCAGCCAGGGCTCGCAGCATCCCCCTCTCGCTCACAAACAGCGGGGACATCTGGGCGTGGGGACTCACAAAGAATGGTAAGTATTCGGTCAAGTCGGGGTACACCACCACCCTAACCTCTGTGGCCTCCCCCTTTGCAGGTCACTTGGCGTCCGGTAGAGGAGGACCATCCCCATTCTGGAAGACCCTCTGGCATCTCAACCTCCCGCCGAAAGTCCGGCACTTCCTCTAAAGGGCTTGCACGGATATCCTTCTCTCCCCCACCAACCTTCTACGACGACGCATTGCAGTCGCGCCTGACTGTCCCCTGTGCGTCCAAGAGGCCATTCAGCTCACCCACCTATTCTTCCTTTGCCCCTATGCCACTTCAGCATGGGAAGCCACTCCCCTCCACACTCTGGTCTGGGCCGCCGAGTAACCCCACGCTCACCTCTGGCTGCAGGACCTCCTCACGAAGGCAGCACGGGCTGATCTTAAAACCTTGGGCACTGTCCTCTACCACATCTGGAGGACTAAAAATCTTAAACTATTGGAGAACCGAGAACCCCAGGACCCGCACAGTCTGGCCCTCTTCGCGAGGCGCTGGCTAGCGTCATACCAGCAAGCACAACAACCAATGCACCAACAGGCTGTTCCAGCGGCCCCAGCAGCTAGCCCTGTTGGCACCACCCTATACTTCGACGCAGCAGTTGATCTTCCCAACCAGTGCAGCTACGCCGTTGGGTGCTGCATTTCCACCACGGAGCGCTAGCGCTTCGGGTTCATCAAGCAATTGCCGGGTATCACCTGAGCCCCGACAGCCAAAGCCCTTGCAGCCAGGGAAGCCCTCCTCCTCGCAGAACACCTCCCGGCCGGAGCCTCTGGCATAGCAGGGGATGCCCAGGCGATCATCCACAGAGCTAATGGCCACGATAAGGATCACTCGGATCTTGGTTCCGTTATCACCGACATTAGGGGCTTGCTAGCCGTCTATCCCTCCACCCGATTAGATGGATCCCCGGGCCCAGAATAGCATAGCCCACACTTTGGCCAACATGGCAAAACCACCCAACTAGCCTCCCACTTCTGGGAGCAATCTCCCTCTTGTACCCCCTATGTTCAATCGGTTACATCTACTTAACATAAGTCACCTTTTAACCTCAAAAAAAAAAAAAAACCCTCCTTCTTCCCATAATTGCCTAAAGATTAAGACGTACTCCCTCCGTTCCATTAAAAGTGTCTACTTGAATCAATATACAACTTATTATGAATGTTAAGGTAAAATGCTTAAATTAGCTAATTTGACACATCTTGTTCCATTTATATCCTTACTAAGTATGAACCACATATGAATATATTATTAAAGGTAAGATAAGTAAAAAAAATTGAAAGTGGACTCTTCTATTGAAATAAAATATATTTTTCAAAATGAACTCTTTTAATGGAACGGAATGAGTAATATAATACTTGTACAACACATATTTATTTTTAATTAAAGGGGAAAAGCCACAAATGGAAATGAGGAAGTAAGCGGATGTTTGCTTTGGAGTGTTTTGAAAACATATTTTTTTCAAACTTTGTTTGCAAATAATTTTTAATATGAAAAGTGTATTAAAATATAAAAATGCCTTAAAAAATAAAATTGTGTATTAAAATAAATGAGAAATTAGTAAACAAAAATGTATTTTCAAAAAGGCTTAAATCCTTTATACCATCTTGTGCTTGTTAGTTTGTTTAGCATTTGTCCCCCTGTGTTTCTTAAATACATCTTCTGCCCCCTTGACCACTAGGCAATATTTTAAAATCATATAAACACATTTATGCCCTTCCATTTTATTTTACATTTAATTTTCACATGTATTTCAACATTTTATATTTCTTTTAGCAACAAATTTTATATTTTCCGTTTAAAATAGAAGAGTACAATTTTTAAAAATGAACATTATTATTTTTATTTCATTAAACATCTTTCTTTTTTTTATTTTACAATAATGAAATTATACATATATTTTTTGGTATTTATTTAAATATTAAATTTTGTATTTAAAATGAAGAAAATATTTTTAAAATGTTAAATGATGAGAAAATTTAATTTTAAAATATATTATATTAATTTATTTTAAATTGGTAATGTATTTTCATATTTCTTTCAAAATTTATAGATGATTTTTTATGTAACATTTACATTGTTGGTTGATACAAAATTTATTTTATTGTTTGTTTGAAACTGTACAAAACTATAAACTAGAAAATTATTTTTAAAACTTTAAAATAATATATTGTTGAATTAATTTCTTCTTTTTATTATATACTCTCTTCGTTTTAAAAAAGAGAGTCATATTTAAAATTATATTTTAAAACTCATTAAAATTTTCTCACTATGTTCTAAAATTAAAATTTTCATAATTTATATAATAAATTTTTGACACTTAAGTAAATATATTAATATATATTAAAATATATTAAAATTTTCCCATCTAGTCAAAATTTTAAAATATTTTAATTCACTGGAATTTTTTTTAATTGTAAAAGAAACTTAAATACAAAATGAACAAAAATAGTGAAAATTAAAATAAAATAAATTGTAGCATTGTATATTTTAAGAACAATATAAATTTATTGTAGCAAAGTATGTCTTTATTTTCTTTTTAAATGGTTGACTAGTGGTCAAATGTGAGGCAAAAGATGTATTTAAGAAACACATGGGAGGGTAAATGTCAAACACACCAGCAAACACAGGGTAGTTTAAAGGATTTAAACCTTTCAAAATATAATTTTGAAAGTATGGTAATGAACATGCCCTAATACAACCAGAGATGAAAGACATTTTTTTAAATATTTCTTAGCCAACATGTCCACTTTAATTACTGTATATATATATATATATATATATAGGCTTAAATCCTTTAAACCACCTTGTGTTTACGGGTGTGTTTGACATTTGCCCCCCTGTGTTTTTTAAATATATCTTTTGCTCCTCAGTGTTCTTTAAAATACATCTTTTGCCCCCCGTTTGACCACTAGTCAACCATTTAAAAAGAAAATAAAGAAATCCATGCCCTTATACTTTATTTTACCATAACTATTACTTTATTTAAATATTTTATATTTTTGAACAATAAAGATTATATTTTTCTTGAAATATACAATGCTACAATTTATTTTATTTTAATTTTTACTATATTTGTTTGTTTAGTATTTAAGTTACTTTTAAAGTTTAGGGTAAATACACAATTACCCCCATGTGGTTTCAGAAACTTATGCATCATCCCTTTATGGTTTAAAAAGCTACCATGCACCTCCCTTAACTTTTGTGAACTATGTAAAGTGGACAAAAATGACAAAAATACCCCGCATCTAAACTGTAATTCACAACTAGAATAAGGGCATTTTGGGGGTATTTTGATCATTTTTATCCACTTTACATAGTTCATGAAAGTTAAGGGGGGTGCATGGTAGCTTTTTAAACCATAAGGGGGTGATGCATAAGTTTTCGAAACCACAGGGGGAAATTGTGTATTTACCCTAAAATTTATAATTAAAAAAATCCAGTGAATTAAAATATTTTAAAATTTTGACTAGGTGGGAAGATTTTAATATATATTAATATATTCACTTAAGTGTTGAAAATATATTATATAAATTATGAAAATTTTAATTTTAATACATAGTGAGAAACGTTTTTAAATATGACCCTTTTGTTAAAACGAAGAGAGTATATAATAAAAAGAAGAAATTAATTTAACATATATTATTATAAAGTTTAAAAATAATTTTCCATTTTACAGTTCTTTACATTGTTAAACAAACAATAAAAAAAAATTGTATCAACCAACAATGTAAATATTACGTAAAAAATTGTCTATAAATTTTGAAAGAAATAATGAAGATACATTACATATTTTAACTAAATTAATATAATATATTTTAAAATTAAAATAAAATTTTCAAATAAAAGTTTTCTCATCATTTGATATTTTAAAAATATTTTCTTCATTTTAAATACAAAAGTTAATAATTAAATAAATACCAAACTATATATGTAAAATTTCATTATTGTAAAATAAAAACAAAAGAAAGATTTTTAATAAATATAAATAAAACTAATAATTTTTTTTAAAACTATTATATTTTTAAACAGAAAATATAAACTTGTTGTTAAAAAAATATAAGACATTCGAAAATTTTAAAAGATTGATTATTGGTAAAGGGGGGGGGGGGGGGGGGGGCGAAAGATGTATTTAAGAAACACAGGGGGGCAAATGTCAAATAAACCAACAAACACAGTGTGGTATAAAGGATTTAAGCCATATATATATAAACACACACACACACACGCTAGGTTCCATATAAAGGACTTTGTTTAAATTGATTTCTGTCATATTAGAAGAGTCTTTTTTTTTTTTTTTACTAAAGTAATAATGTATGATTTACATTTAGTTTCTACCTAAAAAGTAAGGGTATAAATAGATAAAATAATATCAATTTACTTTTTTTATGTGTTGTATCTTATAACTTATAAATAATTATACATTATATAAATTTGACTCACGAAATAAGTATTTTTTAGAGTGCAAATAAAAGTATGGTTTTATTTGTACTCTGTTCAACTGAGGGGTTGTATTATATCATTTGTTTGTTTGTTTATTGATAACTTTACTTATTGTTGTTATCTATTTTCTCACCTCTTTAGTTTGTTATTCTTTCTCACAAAGATACACACGTATTTCACATGTTTGTTGACGATTATTTTTATTTCGAATGATAAGTTCTTAAGGACCAAATGACAATTTTAATGTATGAAGTAAATGGAGCAAGTTTTAATTTGATAGACTGGAGGGGCTACCAATATTATTCAACGTGGGTATAAATGTAGCACTACCATCTGTGGGTAGGTAAATGTATGTTTTCAACGTTAAAGCACGAGACACGTTCTGTGTGCAAGAATATTGCTAGGATGTTTAATAGTACTCCCTTCATAAAAAATTTAAACATAAAATTTTCTATTAAAACAAAAATATTTATAAAAATGGACATTTCCAATTAAGCGGATAGAGTACTTAAGAGTAATAATATTGCACCAACCATCCTGCCTAGACAATATTAAATGATAGGAGCTAGTACCAATGGCATGAAGAATTTTTTCTTTTTTATTATTCAATACAGTATATACTATGCTACTATATAGTATATACTACTATATATTAATGCCATTGGTACTAGCTCCTATCATTTAATATTCAATACAGTATATACTATGCTACTATATAGGGCCTGTTCTTTTTTATCGTTTTGAAAACGATTTTGAAAACAAGTTTTGGAAAATAATTTTATAATGTAAAAAGTGTATTAAAAATGTAAAAAGTAGATGCTGAATAGTAAAAAATTATATTGAAAATGATGAAATATGATTAAAATATATTAAATTTACTGTTAAAACCAAAACCGTTTTCAAAACAGAACAAAAAGAACATGCCCATATTCTTGATGTGCCGGTTGCCCTACTTTCTACGTGTTTTCTTTTTGTTTGTTTGGTAACTAAGGTTTGAGTTTTAACATTACTTTGCATTTTATAATAATTTATTATTATTTTTAATAAAGTTTTTTTATATCTATAATAAATTTGTTTATATTTCTGATACAATATTAATATTTTAAATTACAATTTAAACCAAAATTTGAATCTAACCTTCTTACTATACGGAATGGCCCTTCTGTGTATTCATCTAGGTGGGTGGATCCCTTTTTATGGGCCATACCAGTAAAAGAATAGGGTATAATTATAAAATCTTTTTGCAAGTTTTCACTATTTTTAAATCACAAAATCTTGTATTCAACGTGTTTAAAACATGCATGTGTATAGAATTTAACTTTTAATGAAAATTTGCATATCAAGCATATTGTGATTTTTGTTATGAAAACACATGTATCGAATTTAAACTCTTGATGTATCACCTATAATTTTAGAATATAGTTTATCGAATTTAATTGTTAATGTATTGCAATTATGAGTTTAGTTGTCTAAATATTACTTATCAAGTTTAGCCTCTGATATGCTAAAATATTGCTATCAAGTTTTAGTTTATGATTTTTCACGCATTGAGTTTAGTCTCTGATCTATCGGGACTATAAGTTTAACATATAATGTATTGCGTATCAAGTTTACCTATAATATATTGATATTGAGTTTAGCTAATGATACCCTGTTTGGTATCACAAATCAAACCATGGTTTGAGTCTCAATTTGATTTTATAATATTAAATTACACTAAAAGTGTAAAAAAGTGTGTTAAAAGTGTAAAAATATTTATTGAAAGTGTAAAAAGGCTTATTGGGACATTGCCAATGTAATTTTAATATTATAAAATCAAAATGAGACTCAAACCATGATTTGAGTTGTGATACCAAACAGGGTAGTGTATTCAATTTAACTGTTGATGCATTACAGTTATGAATTTAATATTTAATGTATCGTGTATTGAATTTAGTCTAAAATATATTGTATATTGATGAAAATACGTGTATCAAGTATAACTTCTGATTTATCACGTGTTAAACTGAACGGTCATGCTAAACTCACCCATTTTGAAATTTCAAAAATTACCAATTGAACTTTAGATAATTCAAATTAACTACTAAATAGATCATGAAGTTTTAAAAATCATGACCACCGGACCTTGAAATTGCACCATTGACAGGTCCCATAGAATATAGATAATTGTTTTGAAATTTTAAGATTTGCTAGGTAAATTTAATACATACGATCAACTTCAAAGTTTCAAACTTGTGGATCGGTTAGCCAGCGAGTTGGATCTGGAGGAATGAATGTTCCTGAAGGCTGAATCCATGGGCTGTAGACAGCAGTTAGTTCTTTTATGGGAAAATTGCATTTTTAGCTCATATTTTTTACCTAAGTGGCAAATATAGTTTACATTCTTTAAAAATTAACAAATTTAGTTCACATTCTCTAAAACCTAGCAAATTTAGTCAATAATTTTTTCATTTTTCTCCAATTTTAGTCCAATTAGTTGGAGTTAATTATCCGTCAAATGGACTAAAATTGCAAAAAACTGAAAAGATTGTGGACTACATTTGCTAGTTTTTGAAGAAAGTAGAATAGATTTGCTAGTTTTTAAAGAAAGTGGACTACATTTGCCACTTAAGTAAAGAACGTGGACTAAAAATGTAATTTTTTCGTTGTTTTATTTTTGAGAAAAACAGTTACTCTAGTCTTACAAAGTGGACTCTTCTAATGGAACGGAATGACTAGTTCTTTATTTTGGTCGGATGACTCGGATCATAAACAATTGGCAAATCGGTTCCGAAAAAAAAAAAAAAAACCCTGAAACCAACATGCATATCGATTAGTGTCAACTGTCAGCCTACAAAATCTCAAGTCCATGCACGTCGGTAAGTGTCAACCTGCATGGAGATTAGTTGCCAGTTGCCCCCTCTGGCCGTTACTTTGGTTTAGTGCATTGTTTCTGTTATAAACCGATGTTTTTTAACATAAAAGTAGTAAGAATGACATTTTTGGTCCATAATATTTGGAGAGTGTGACACTTTTGATCCATAATATATCAATTTTGACATTTTTGGTCCCTAAAGTTTTGTTTCAGTGACACTTTTGGTCTATTTACCTGCTATTACCTTCTTTTTAAGTAATTTATGGTCAAAATATAAATTATCTAAAATATTGGGTTCAATAAAAAATTTTAAAAAAATTATCACTTATTAAAACAAAAAATAGTGAGTATTTTCTAGAATAAAATTGCTGCTATATCTGGATAATGGAATTTAGTATACTGGTATTGTAGCTATAGCTATAAAATGCTTTGATGTTATGTGGGAATAGAAAAACCAGTACCAAAGTTCTACCGAGATTTTTTTATATCGAAATTGCCCTATTCTTAGATAACATCAAAGTATATTATAGCTATAGCTACAGTAGTAGTATGCTAAATTCCGTTATCCAGAGATAACATCAGTTTCATTCTAGAAAATACTCGCTATTTTTCTGTTTTAATAAGTGGTGAATTTTTTAAAATTTTTGATTGAACCCAATATTTTAGACGATTTACATTTTGACCACCTCCCAAATTACCTTTAAAACAAGTAATAGCTAGTAAATTGACCAAAAATATCACTGAAACAAAACTTTAGGGACCAAAAGTGTCACACCCCCAAATATTAAGGACCAAACTTATAACTTAAGGTGAAGTTAAAATAAAGAACTTTACTATAAATTTTTTCGGGAAAAATCGCACTTTTGGTCCCTCAATTATACTCTCGTTACACTTTCAGTCCCCTAATTATGGAAACTCGCACTTTCAGTCCCCTAACTATCTCTCTTTCACAGGTTTGTTCTCTCTTACCGGCAAGCTAACAGGTTACCGGTTTCTTGGGGGTCAAAATGAAATATTTTAAAAATTCAGACCCTTTTTTGTAAAATGCAAAAAAAGGTACTATATATATGACTGAAAGCTTGCACCCTCTTGTTGTTGACCTACGAGAACTCTTCTTCTAGGAATGGATATGGCCGAATCTAACAACACAATCGGTAGATCCGACAATGGAATGAATCATATGAGTCAAAATTGCTATTGTGGTCAGATTGCAATGCTGAAAATGACTTGGAAGGGTAAAAATGTTGGCAGGAGGTTTTTGTGATACCCTAAATGGCCAATAAGTTTACTCAATTGTTATTTTTGTAAATGTCTTTCGATGAAATTCGATTCCAGTAAAGCTTTTCCTTTTCCCTCAGGGGGCGGATGCTTGTAATTTTTTTTGGGTGGTATGACCCTGAAATGTGTGAAAGGAAAGATGAAGAGATTAAGAAGGTGAAATAGAAGTTGGGGCGCCGATCAAGATGGATTTTTATTCTAATTACTCTTAGATTGCTCTAAGCTTGGTTCAATAGCAAAGGATAAGGAATGAGGATGTTTGAATTTTGTGTGTTGTTTGTTTCGGTTTTGGGTGTTTGAGCCGTTTGTTGTAGTATAAAAGTAGGAGGAATTGTTTAGCAATCTTTGAATGCTGTTGTTCTACAATTTGCCCCTTGTTTAGGCAATTATTTCTTGAATTGTACCATGTTTTGCTAGTCTACTACGATGTTATATAAGTTTAGGATTTGGTTCAGTTCCGGATTTTTGTCAAACACTTGATTGGCAAGTTTGAATGGTATGATAATTTGTTTAAAACTTGTGTCTCACTTCTGTTTTTGCAGAAGTTGATGTTGCATTTTTGTCAACAAATTTCCAAATAATGCAATATGATAGCCAGCCAAACAAGCTCGAATTAGTCTAAAATACTGCATTATAACATCTGTAAATTTCATAAAGATTCTACCAAACAAGCTTCAACAATATAATGCAAATGTCATTCAATCATGAAATAACATTTCTAAGTAAAATAAGGCATTGTAACATCATGCAAATGCCCTCCAAAATACCAATCAAGGTAGATCTACCACAATACCAACTATCCAGAAATTCAGTTTAAAGAAAACGCCATCCAAAATAACAACTATCTACTTCCAATAAACCAGTAACAAACTAGTCTTCAATCCGATCATTTCCTTTGCCTTTCTTGTCAAAAGATTGTCCTTTGCTTAAAAAAGCAGGCACTGGGATGTCAAACATCTCATATACACTCTTCCCATGCAATGGTTCCTCATAATCACTTGGCAATGTTACACCACATAACTTATACAACTCTCTCAAACCCATCATTGCATCGAGGCTAATAGACTTCTGTATGACACCTAATTGCAACGGATCAGCTGGATTTTTCTAGATATATTTCTCCACCCGCTTCTTGGCCAAATCTTTCTCCACTTTGAGGGATTCTGTTAACTCTTCTACATTAATAGGCTCTTGACTTGAACTTTCCAAAAGTTCTTGAATTTTTGCAATTGGCTTTGAAGCAAATGGCTGAGATGTAAATGGTTGCACATTAGAAATCACATCTTTTGGAATGAAATCATAGCTCGAAAGAGGTGCGGAGGATATAACATGATCACTGTTTTTCTTCTTCTTAGCACCTTTAGCTTCAAATCCCTTTTTTTTGCATTACCTGTAAAACATAATATTATGTCAGACAAAACACATTGTCATAATAACATAATCAAAGTTCACTAAATAGCACCCAACCATTCACACTTCACATTATCTCAGCATTAGAAATATCAACAAAACCTTTCTTCTTATTCTCCAAGACAGGTTTAGAACCAAGTCATTCCAAACATTTCTCACTTTGAAATTCTTTCAGATTCATCCAATGGTAAGTCTTGGCTTACGTACAAATTGCAAAATGAATGAGAGCATGGTTCACAAAATTTACTCCAATACACACAAAAATTCAAATCAAAACAGTATTTACCTCATTCTCCATACCCCCTTTGCGTGTTAATCCTTTTTGTTTAGCATTTTTTCTAACAACTTTGCATTTTCCTTTCTATTTGCTAATAGATTTCTACAGCCACATATAAATTTTAATAAGTGAACGTAAAGCTAAATTAAAGTGATAACATTCTAATGTTCCCCTAATACTAATACCTTCTTCCCGGTTGAAAGGTCTGTTTCAACTTCAACAATTCCACCTTGGTTTTGCAAATTCAATCCCATTTGAAATTCATCATGAACACCCGTATCCTGAAAATTCAATCCCTTTCAGCTTGATCCTGCAAACACACAAAAAAGTTACTAAATTTTATATAAAAAACAATAGCAAACACAAAGCGTATAATGACAAACAATAATACAAACTTACACTGGCTTGGCCCATTTCTGGTTGTGTCCAGTCCATGTAGAGATTCTCGTTCTCAATCATTTGACTTTCAGCTTCGGGCTCATGCATTTGATTTTCAGCTTCGGGCTCATGCATTTGATTTTCAGCTTCGGGCTCATGCAATTGATTTTCAGCTTCAGCCTCATGCATTTGATTTTCATGTTGGGAGTCAACCTGAGGCTCACTTTCATTACGCTTTTTGCAAGTTCTTATATTGTGCCCTTTTTCTCCACAACATTTACAGTGTATTGCTTTTTCTACTGATTTTCTTGGACTTCTTAGAAGGCTCAACAATCTCATGACGAGAGGCTCTTCTCTTTTTCTTTGGTCTTCCCGCTTGCCTAGTATACAATGGAAGCAATGGACCCTTCTCTGTTGATTTTTCCCACTCATGCATCCCATTTAGTGGCAGAATT
This sequence comes from Leptodermis oblonga, assembly GCA_016801395.1. NCBI lineage: Eukaryota > Viridiplantae > Streptophyta > Magnoliopsida > Gentianales > Rubiaceae > Leptodermis > Leptodermis oblonga. Next base: position 28,408,782 of record CM028755.1, read on the forward strand.
CCAAATTCATATGCAGCCAAATAACTGTCCACACTATAACAATTATCAACCATATCTTGATGTTGTATCCCTGCAGCCCAACATGCAGAAATTGCATGAATGCAAGGACTCCACTAAATTCCCATTTTCTACATCCACATGTCTTGTTTGGCAAATTGACAACATACTGCTCACCGTAAACGCATGAAACCTCATGCAGAAAGTTGCCAATTCCGCGCTCTTCTCAATTTTCTTGAAGATTTTCGGGCATATTTCTGTTCCAGCCCACTTCTTTTCTGCTCTTTCCCTGTTTTCACTGATTCTATCCATCATGTAATGTCGCAAGTTTTCAAGCATGGAAAAAATTGGCTGCTCCCTCGCTTCAAGAATCTTTGAATTAAAAGATTCACACATGTTATTTAGCAAAATGTCACACTTTGAATGTGTGCTGAAACCCGACCTACTCCACTCACTCGGAGGCTTGTCCTCCAACCACTTGGCAGCATCCTCATTAATATCAACAATTTTGCCGAAGTTAGTGATAAATTGTGGAGGTGTTGTGGCCTTAGCAGTTCCCCACAATGCTTTTCTTAGTTCCCACCCTCTAAAACCTGCACTCACCAAATGTTCATGCAAATGTTTGACACAGAATCTCTTCTCGGCATCTGGAAAAACATTATCGCAAGCTTGGATTAACCCTTTCTGTTTGTCTGACATTATAGTTCAGTTTTTGAAATCTGAAATGCCTAGATCAGCCTTCAATAAGGTTAAGAACCAACTCCAGGAGTCATTGTTTTCTCCCTCTGTGACAGCATATGCAATTGGATAGATCCCATTGTTAGGATCTGCACCAACTGCAGTAAGCAAGATCCCTCCACATTGGCCCTTCAGAAATGTCCCATCTAAGCCAAACCAAGGCCTACAACCCCTCAAAAATCCCTCTTTAACACCATAAAAGCAGACATACATTCTCTGAAATCTTTCCTGCCCTGTTCTTGGATCACATATCTCGTCGGTCATTTTCAGTATAACAGTGCTGCCTGGGTTACTTCTCTTGATCTCCATAGCATAATCATGCAACTCGCCATATTGCAAGATTTTTTAGCACCTCTCAAGCTGCAAAGCTTTTCTTCTTGCCCTATACCCTTGATGTTTAGAGATAAAACACCTATTTTCAACCTGCACTTTGTGCTTGAAATCCTTTGCACCCATTTTTGGATGCCTTCTAATTTCTTCAATATATTTTTTGGCTATCCAACCCGACTTCATTGATGTGTTCCTAACTTCAAACTCACAGGTGTGCTTCTCCTTGAATTTTCTGATATGAACATAACCCTGTGGTCCAGCAATTCTAGCTACTCTAATAAACCACTGACATTGTTTTTTCGGATCAAACAGTTTTGGACAAAACCCAACAACCCTTCTCTTGTCATTTTTCTTGAACTTATATGGCCGCCCCCTCTTAAAGCACTAGACCTTCAAAGCTTCTTTAAATTCTGAAAAAGAACTGAAAATCATCTTCAATTGGAGTGGAGGATTTTCAAAATGGATTATCGGATAATAAAGTGGTGCATCTCCCACATTAGCCCCTTCAAAATTTGATTCATCGTCTCCACCATCATCATCAGAATTAGACAAAACATCTTCTCGGCCCTCATTATCTTCACCTTCAATATGTTCCTTTCCCTTGCTACTTTCACCAACTTCATGCACTGACTCATCCTCCTCACTACAATAATCTGAATCAACTTCAGACCAATCACTGTCAAAGCTTTCTTCACCTCCATCAATGCTCTCATCCCCATCTGGTTAGTAACTTTGATCACTGCCCTCATTATGTTCATCCTCCAATAAGCCATCTACATTAAGCACTTCAATAGATATCACCAACGACACCCCTAAACCTGCAGCATCCTTACACAAGTACCTAAGTTCCGCATCACGAGTAATTGATGAGAAGCCATGTTCCTCTGCCAAATGATGAAATCTCCTCTCACCAAATACCCCTATAGTTTCAACAATAACTCCCAACTCAGAAAGAGAAAGCCCATATATTCCTAAGTTTTCGAATAGAGATGTGCGCCTCCCTTTATAGTGTGGAGTAGGTTCTGTCTCTAGTTTCCCCCAATAATGGAACTCAATATTCACCAAAGTGACCTTCATAATAATACGAGGCAAAGTTGAATAAAAATAACACAATTGAACTCAACCAACTAAGAAACAGATAAACAACACTACTTTCGAGTGTTTCAGTAAAATAATAACGAAGTATAACCAAAGTAAGACCACAGTAGTACCAAAGTAGATAGTTAGCTAGATCAATGTTTTTTTCCTGTTTTTAATTAATTTAATGTGGTATGTCAATTAAGCTAAATTAATATTGTAATATCCTAACACTAATTTAAAAAACCAAGGGACCACATCACTAAGAGAATTTGTCTCAGTCAAGGACATGTAAAGGCAGTCCTACACACTCACATAGTCCATTAAAATACACCAAACCCCACAATAAGACCATAAAGAGCCAAACGACAAACAAATTCAACCCTTAAAGGGGAGCAGCATGACAAAGTAGTGGTCCCAAATCTTTTTAAATTGAGAACTGACAAGTACATGAGCAAATGAATGGATTCCCGACAGAGAATTATCACTATGCTCGGGCAGCATTAAAGCATCTTATTTTAAAATCAACCAACACACTATCAACCCATTAAACATCATCAACACTAAACAAAAAAACTTGCCTTTCACCGTTTTTTGCCTCGTTCTTCCCTCCTCCTTCTTCCCCATTTTCGATTTCCCGAAACCTAGATTTGAAATTAAAACTTCAATTTTTAATTTCCCCTTCTTCAATGAGGACCAAAAACTGTAAGGAGACAAGAAAAAAACTAACCTTTCACCAATTTAGTCCCAGGAATCTTCGATTTTACGGAGCCTTTGTCCGACGGCCTTCTCGCCGGCGCTTTCGCGATTAGGTTTTTTTCCCCCTAAGGTTTTGCCTCTTTGATTTTTACCTGTAAGATGTAATTTAGTAAAAAAAAAATTTCCATTTTTTTTCCCTTTTGTTTTAACTTTATAATTATTATGTTTTGGCCCAAATAGTTTTTAAATTTTTCAAAAAAGTCCAAATTACCGTTGACTACTTCAATCAAACGGTAACTAGCCGGTAAAAGGGACAAAACTGCGAAAGAAAGATAGTTAGAGGACTGAAAGTGCGAGTTTTCATAATTAGGGAACTGAAAGTGTAACGAGTGTATAGTTGAGGGACCAAAACTGCGATTTTCCCAATTTTCCCGTAAGGTATACTTTTATATTCAAAAGTGTTAGTGTTTATATATAGAAGTATGACATTTGAAGAAAACGTGTAAATTTTTACTATTAGAGTATAACTTTTATATGCAAAATATTAATTTTTTAAATAAAATTATTACTTTCTTTTGCAAAAGTATCAAATTTTTTATATAAAAATACAAATTTTCCACCCAATAGCGTAAATTTTACTTTCAAAAATAGCATTTATAGACAATAATATCTTTAAAATGAAAAAGTAGTAATATTTGATTTTAAACAAAAAGAAAAAGGGAAAAAGAAAGATTCACGCAAGTTCTTACGAAATTTTGGGGAAAAACCAAACGAGAGAGTTAAGGTGTATATAGGATACAATTGAAACTAGAAGAACAGTCACCTTAAACAAAGCAATTTAGAGGAAAATCTGGAGAAAGAATTTGGTTCATTGAACACTGTTGAAATTGAGTAATCAGAGATTGAAGCAAAAGATTTACACTTCATATATGTCAATACTGTAATGAGTTACAGGAAACAGTCAGAATAAAGTGAATAATCACCCCCAATAAACATCCAAAACCTAGATAATCCATTCAATTGCCTAACTACAAAACAAGATCAGAAATAACCTCAAAAAATATCTGCTACAACAAAATGATTGCTCATTCAGAAGCTAAACTTTAACTACTTTGCACCAGAAGATGACTCTGGTTGAGATTTGACTATACTTAATTGGCCACCTTCCTTGTTGGCAACAGTTGCTGCTTTTACCTCATTACAGTGGTTTATAAACTTGGTCAGTTCCTGAAGAGCATAAGCAAAGGAGTGAGAATAAATTTATAAAGACATCCAAAGTAATGTTGTCTCAATTCCCAAACAAAGTAGAACATATAAAGCTTTTGCACAAAGGATAGAGCACAGAGAGCTTGCTCTCTACATTTTCAATGGAGTCCTGACGGCAGACAGAGTGATGCAAGAAGAGACTAGCTTTCTGCTTTGGAAATTTTGCAATAAGCTGCCACTTTAATGAGTTGTTTCCATTTCCAAGAAAATCTCTGGACCTAAAACAAATTCCTCATAGAAATGATTTGGTAACCATTCAGTTTTCCAACAGAAGGTCAACAATCATAACAGGAACTTTGAACGAAGAAATCTGTATTGAGTGGAACAACATCAAGAAGGATTGTTGGCTTCCTAAAAGTCATTAAGGCATATCAACAGCATTCAACCATCAGAATATCTCAACGAAACACCTCATTACTGCTTGGTTGATTATACCTTTTCATGTTACTTTAAAGCAAGCACAAGCAAGCTTTCTGTGGTTTGCAAAGCAAGCACCTATTTCTCATCAATTGATAGATAAGCATAGTTATTGCCACTAAACAAAAAAGTTTCTGAAAATTAAAATTGTACAACTCCTCATTCAATTCTTTTGAATATGTTGAGACAGGATATGCCCAGTTCCAAAGAACTATGGAGTCTTTTTGCTTCCAATTGAACAAAGCAGCCTGGAGACTAATTCACCATTGGAAAATATGTGTTAAGGACTCGGCTTCTGATGATAGATTTTCCATTTGCAAGGAGTTTGAGATGAGATTGACTAGATTAGATAGGTGGACAGAGGTGCCTTAGCATTCATCGCACATAAGATGGACATCCTATGGATTATATAAGACAGAAAACCAATTATGCAGATAAAAAATTACTAAGATCCCTTTTACGATATTCAAAACAAAAACAGAAACCACAGAAATTGTCAAATGGCTTGTAAGCTGGTTAAAACTAAGTGCTTATTCATCCATAAACACCCGTAACTAATCATTTTCCATACCAAGGTACCGTACTGACTAAGCCACACATGTTACAAAGACCAGGAAGTACTGTTTAAATCTTAATAATTACAAAATAAGCATACAACTGAAGCCAACACTCTCCTAGAATAGGCACCATAATTATAAGGATCAACGATTTCCTTTTCAATAGATAATGCCCTCAGACCAATGATAACTCTACCTAGCCAAAAGCCATTCTCTTTTCAACTAACTAATTACACAACTATGCAAACTAGAAACCAAGATAAAATAACTAAAGAACATTGAACCAAAATCTCATAATTTTGTACCAATATGGGTAAAATTATAGTACTCAGACCCAACCCGATAAAACTCTAGCACTGATCAATTCATACCTGACCATTCCAACTCCAGAAGCACAGAAAACTAAATGAGCTCAAATTTTGAAAATTAACAGCTAAAACCACATTGCAAACCTTATACACGTACTTACTTACTTGCACACACTCCAAATAAAAAATCAGAATTTCCCAAAAACTGTGCGTGCAGACAAATTTAAGAAGTACACATAGAACTAGTACTCCATGGAGTTCCCTTTAATGAACTGAAATAGAAAATAATAATCAAACCAATAAACAATTGAGCTTACACGATCAGTATCCATATCCTTTGTGGTCTTTGAAGGCTTCAAAGCTCTCTTTCCTGCAATACAATCCACAATAACAATACTCCACATCAGTCAACCCTAGGATGTGCGTAACAAACCACAGAAAAACAAAAACAAATACTGGTTTGTGCATCTACTACTTCAAAAAATAAATTACAAAAAAATAAAAATAAAAAAAATAAAACAAAGTACCTTTACGAGTTCTAGCAGTTTTGCCATGGCGATTGGGAGGTATTGATTTCTTCTTTTGTTGGCCTTTGAAAAGATTCTTTTGGGTCATCCTTGTTTTCAGTACACAAGTTTTATCCTCCGTCTCCAATTAGGGTTTCGCTTTCACTATAGAAAATTCACACTCTATCTCAATTAGGGATTTAGAAAATCGCAGAGGACGGAAACGGGATGGAATCAGGGTTGTCAAATTTGGACTGGACCGGACAGTTCGACCTGTCAGATCGGGACAAGGACACATTTTAATTTGATATTCCTTTTGTATTAATTTTGTACTACTTTACTCTTTTTTCTTTTTACAATAATCCCCAATCTTTCATTTCTTTTACATTTTTGTCAAATACTTTTCTTTATATTTTGAACCTACTTAAGTTTGAATTCAACTCTTTTTCTTTTTTTTTTTATAACAAATTTCAATTTTCTCTCTCTTTTATTCATATTCTTTAAATTTTTTTTTTTACACTATCTTTTTAATTTGAATATTAGTTTGATAAATTAGATATATATTAATTATTATTTTTTCTTCATTTTCATATTTATTTCTAAGATTAGTTATTTCCTTCTTTGTTTTACTAACTTTCATTTTTATCTTTCTTTTAATTTTTGGAAACCTTAATTTACTTTTCTCTTTTCAGTTTTCAAATTAAAAACTTTAGTTTTCTTTTTCTTTTTATTTCTAATAATCTTAGAAATTCTAAGTTTATTATCATACAATATTACCTTTTTAGCTTCAATTTACTTTACAAAATTATACTCCCTTCGTCCAATTCAATGAGTCTACTTTCAAAAAATGATCTTATCTCATTAAAAGAGTCTACTTTGAATGTGTTTATATTACATACTCTTACTAATATAATAATGTATGGTTCACAATTAACCATTATAAAGTAATGATATAAGGAAAAAATATGGTTTCAAATTATTTGTGTTATGTATTGTACATCACAACCCATAATAAATTGTACATTTTTTAAAGTGGACTCTTTGAGTATTATTATTCTCATAGTTTATTTATTTATGCACCACCGTCGACCATCACTACCACCACCGTTGTTGATCACCTTAACCACCACAACCACCACCACCACCACAACTACCATTTCCAACTTGACAAAACCCATTAATATAAATAGCAATCAAGAAACCATGTGCCTTTTCATCTATAACCATTAAGTCCCCAATGTTGGACCCTTGGAGTGAGACCCCATAATTTTTAAACACTAGAATTCACCTCTAGAATATTTAGAGGTATGTGTAAAAATATTTCCATACAAATATTTACTAAATTATAGAATTTCTTTAAAAAGAATTTTAATCTAAATTATTTTCTTAAGATGTGAGATCTCAAAAATTTTACCCTAGAATTAGCCGTAAGATTGTATTTTTATGAAAATTACTTTAACTTTCAAAAATATGTATAGTTATGAATTTGTACGATTTTTTTAAGAATTATAATAAAGGAAGAATTATTTTTGAATCATAGATTTGTGATGTTAAAATATGATTAAGATGTTAAGAATAAGGTTAGAATTATGTTTAAGTAATAAGGGATAAAGTAATTAAGTATGGAAAATAAAGAAATTAGAAAATAAATGAAAAATGAAGAAATGAGGAGAGGATCGGTTTTACCTGATCATAGAACAGGTAAAACCGATCCCACCGCTTCCCAGAGCGATTTTACCCAGTATTTGAACCGGTAAAACCGGTCCAAAAAGTAGAAAAAATATCCCACCGCTTGAACGAGCGGTTTTACCGAATCCGAGAGCAAGTAAAAATGATTCGGGAAAATGACAAAAGTACTCCAGCCGGTTTTACCCGATCCATGACTGGGTAAAATCAATTGGAATAGTTTTACCCATTCATGAGCGGGTAAAATCGATTGCGTGCTAGAAATGAAAAAAATAAATTCTCAAGATAAGTACGAGAGCTTTTGACTATTAGGCAGATTTGCCTATAAATATACTCCCTCTCTTCTTCCTTAAACACTCACACTCACGCAAGAACTAACCAAAAAGAGAGAAAAGGGAAAGGAAAGGAAAAAAAGGAAAAAGAAGGAAAGGAAAGGAGAAAGCTAGGCTTTGGAGCTAGAAGTTGATTCCACAAACGTGGATTTCGTGCCATGGAAGATCCAGAATGTAAAGGTAAGGAATTCAAGCCAGTTATCACGTTTAGATTTAAAGAAAATGATTCATGAAATGAAAATAATGAAGTTTTGAGGTTTTCTAAGTGTTGGGTACGTAACTCAGCACTGGGTTGGAATCCTTTCAACTCGGCTTCAGCCAACTCGGCTAACCTTGCCAACTCGGTTTCGGCCAACTTGACTTCGGCAACTCGGCCAACTCGACCAACCCAGCCAACTCGGCCACCGCCACAACAGCTCAGCCACACCCACAAAGAATGCCTATAGATACAAGGTACTCTCATACATGTATAGTTTCAAGAATAATGCTTTGTGATTTACCATGACTTGCATATTATCATGCCCATGCGGTCGGACAATTTTTTCACTTCTAATACATACAATCAAGATTGTCCAACTTGGAAAATCACGTTGCTGATCCAAATAAAGTAGTTTGTCGATGTCATTAGTATTTGGTGACCATACATATGTTTCACTAAAAAGTTCTACAATATCATGACAAAATCGTTTCAAACTTTCAACTACAGTTAATTAATCAATTTTAGGATACTCATCTGTAGTATATGCTGACATGTATTTCTCTTACATATGAAGCACCGATGTTATTTGTTTTTTTTTAGAGTTGATAATCCAAATCCACATGTTGTTGGAAGTAGTTATCATGAAGCCGAATCAACGATATGACATAATAAAATTTGTGACATGCGATATCGTCAATGAACCATCTGTTTATCGTAGCATGGCTCGTTGCAAAAATAATCATAAAATAATTTATGCGTTGCACCTTAACGATCACGACAAATCACTTTATGACCTGGAAATGATCCGCCACGTCACTGATTTTGGTTTTCTTGCAACATCATTTCGTTGTTGTGCAACATATGGTACAAAACTTCTTCATCGTCTTTGTTATTGACATACTTTCAAAATCATTTGAATATGATGATAAACCTGAGGACGACACACTAGATGAGGAACTTTTGAATTTAAAATTTATTTTTCTAAGGAATTTTGGAAGAAAGTAGTGAAATTGAGCAAACCCTCAACTATTGTAGTGAAGGGATAGTACGAATTGTGAATCAATCACATCATCAGTTGATGGTATTTATAAAAGGAATTATTTTTTAACCCACATTACGTATGCATGTACAATACTCTTGTTTTAACTCGAAATGAATTATGCATGCCATGCACATTGCAGTACGGTTGTCATTTTGTTTATAACATTTGCTGATGTTGAATTGTGTGTAAAGTGATAAACCCTTGCATATGAATGTACATGATTATTTCATATAATTTGCATCCACGGTTTTCTTTTTATTTCTAATATTTGCTGATGTTGAATTGTGTGCAAAGTAATAAACTCATGTATATGTATGTAGATGACTATTGCATCTAACTTGCATCCACGGTTGTTTTTTTGTTTATAATATTTGCTGATATTAAATTGTGTGCAAAGTGACAAACCCATGCATATGTATATACATGACTATTGCATCTAACTTGCATCCACGAATGTCTTTTTGTTTCTAATATTTGCTGATGTTAAATTTTGTGCAAAGTAATAAACTCATGCATATGTATGTACATGACTATTGCATCTAACTAGCATCCACGGTTGTCTTTTTGTTTCTAATATTTGTTGATATTGAATTTTGTGCAAAGTGATAAACCCATGCATATTTATGTACATCACTATTTCATCTAACTTGCAGCCACAATTGTCTTTTTGTTTCTAATATTTGCTGATGTTAAATTTTGTGCAAAGTAATAAACTCATGCATATATATGTACATGACTATTGCATCTAACTTGCATCCACGGTTGTCTTTTCTTTCTTTCTTTCTTTCGCGCATTTGTTGATATTGAATTGTGTGCAAAGTGATAAACCCATGTATATGTATGTACATAAATATTTCATCTAACTTACATCCATGGTTGTATTTTTGTTGCTAACATTACCGATGTTGAATTGTGTGCAAAGTGATAAACTTATGCACATGGATGTAGATGTTTATTGTATCTAATTTGCATCCGCGGTTGTCTTTTTGCTTTTAATATTTGTTGATGTTGAATTGTGTGTAAACTGGTAAATCAATGCAAATGTATGTATATGACTATTGCATCTAACTTGCATATACGATTGTCTTTTCATTTGTAAAATTTGCTTATATTGAATTATGTGCAAAGCGATAAACTTGGCCAAAAACAGCACTATACTTTGACATAATTCACACTTATGTCGTTATGCTTTTTTTTTGCCCAAAACATCACCATATTTTTAAAAATGTGTCATTCATGTCATTTCCACTAACAGAAACGTTAACTTTAACTGCATCCAGACCACTTGCAACTCACTTGGTATTTTTTTAGGGCAATTTCCTCCCTTTCCACCCAGATGGAAAAATGAAAAGATTTGACCTTAAAAATATTTTTTAAAAAACTTATTCTTGCAGCCTCCTCCTTCCTACTATCGTCCCACCACCACGGGTTCCCTCCCTCTACCCACCACAGGTCACCGGCGCTGCCCCCTCCCTCCTCCCTCCTACCTCAAATTCCACCAGCTGCACCTTTCTTCCACCTTAGACCAAATTTTACTACTCATCATATTTTTTTTCCAAATTTAAAAATTCAGAACATGCTTTTAAAAAAAATAAAATAAAATTTCAACAATCCATTCCATTCAATTTTAGAAAATAAAAAGCAAAAGTTGTCTTTTTTTAATCCCAAAAATTCCATCGAGGGAGACAGCTTGTTGAGTTAATTTAGAATTCTTATAATAACCAGCAAAAGGAGTATTCCCTCTAATGCATATCTTTCCCTGGGAAGGACGACCTTCTGAATCTTTTCATTCTGAACTTTTTTGATTTTCTTGCTCGGATTTCGCAAATCCAACTCAGACATTTGCTAGAATTTTCCTTTTCTTTTGAATCTCCACGAAAAGGCTTCTACGAGCACACTTGCCTTTATGCTTGAGAGCATTGTGAGACAAGTAATTTGTGAAGTCGTTTCTTCCGACAATAACAAAGCTCCACAATTGCTCAGAATGCATATCCACGATGACTTTGTTGAGGTTATTTTCTTTTTTTATGCATCTGCAAAACAGAACTGATCATGCGAAAGATACATTAATTTAACTAATTTTTGTTCAATTCAATAATACATGTAAGGCTGCGAGTGATCAATCCTGATTGACAATGGTCCAATTCATAGAAAGGGGCATTTGGGCATCAGGGTCTTGGAGGTTTTGAAGTTAATAGAAAAAGCTAAAGCAGAGGTGGAAAATGTGTGTCCGGCGTGGTTTCTTGCACAGACATAGTAGCTTTGGCTACTAGAGATGCTATTAATGTTGGGTGTAAGCCATTAATTTGATTTTGCAATAAAGAATTCTTCATTTTTCCTATGATTATTCATAGCTAAAATATCATAGCTGAAATGGTATTTACAGAGCAATGAGCCAATTTTTGAGGTCGAAACGAGGAGAGAAGAGAGATGGAGTAGTTTCAGATAAGTCTTTGGCTGAAGAGATGCCTGATGTTAGATTCTGTTCTAATACTCAAGGCCAAGTTCCAGTAGGAATGCCTTATTGACAAATATGGAGAATATGCTAATATTTTGGACAAAAGACCAAATTATCCTTAAGAAAACCATATGAGCTGCACATGTCTGTGTTGCCGTTAGAGTTAATGATTTTGTTAGTGTAAATGACATGAATGATGTATTTTTAAAAGTATAGTGATGTTTTTGGCTACAAAAAAGTATGATGACATAAGTGTGAACTATGTCAAAGTATGGGCCTGTTCTTTTGGTAGAACTGAGACCTGGTTTGGCATTTTTTTTGGTTTCAAACCCAAAATCAAAGCCAACCCAATGTTTCTTACCCATTTCTTAACCCCAAAACTAATACCAATTTCACCTCAAAAAACTTGAGACCCACTGCCGCCCACCGCCTTCGCCTGCCTCCTCTTCTTCTTCTTTGCGCCCTCTTCTTCTTCTTCGGGCCGCTGGCGGCTTGGCCGGAAACGTAGGTTGCATCTTCTTCTTCCTCTTCCTCCTCCTCCTCCTCCTCTTCTTCTTCCTCCTCCTCTTCTCCTTCTTCTTTCTCCTCCTCTTCTTCCTATTCTTCCTCTTCTTCTTCTTCGTCCTCCTCCGCACTTAATATCTCTTTATTTGTAATTGGAATTTAAAATTGAATCTTTAGTTCACATCCCATTTTGGGGAAATATGGAATTCAATCTCAAATTTTTTGGCTTGAAACAGAAAAAAAAAGAAGAAGAAGAATTGGATTTTGGGGGTTTAGGGTTTAGGCCAGCGGTGGTGGCGGTGAGACGGTGGCGGCGGCGAAGCGGCGGAGGGGCGGACCGGGTGGTGGTGGAGTATGTGTTTAAGTTTTGGGTTGAAAACATTGTTTCTTTGTTTTGGGCACAAACCCATTTGGATTCAACGTAAAACTCAAACCCGGTCTCAACCCGACATAAAGAACAGGCCCTATAATGATGTTTTTAGCCGTTCACTTTTTTCTTAAACTTTAAAGTCATAGTCTACAAACAACCACATTCATCTATATATACATTTGGATTCCAATATGTGCAAATTTCCAAGCAACATTTTAAGATTTGTTGTGGAGTATTTAAATCACTAAAATTTTGCACGACAACTATGTCTATCTGAACTACAAATTCACTGATGATGAGGATGTGAGCTTGTGTAAAATTCATATAGATATGTCACAACATCCTATTACTGGGAGAAATCAGTCTAAAGATGCATTTTGGTCTTATGTTTAGGAATCATTCCACACGCATGAAACCGATAGGTCGCATATATGTAGCAAAAATTCCCTTCAAACTCACATATTAACAATAGAAAAAGCTATTCAAAAACTGAATGGATGCGTCTGATAAATTAAAAATAGGCATCCTAGTGATGCGTCGAAGAAGGACCCTGTAAGTACAATATCTTATCTAGCAATTTTCTCAACATTTATATTTTTATGTAAAACACGTATTTAAAGTGTTTAAATTTTGGGCAAATGATACTTACCCTCCTTATGGTATACGTTGAGTGACAGTTCACCACCTGTATTTTTAAAATACCGTGTTACCCCTTGAGGTTTAGAGCTACTGTGTCAATTGGATGAAAAAGAATAGCACTAATAGGACTATATATAAAAAGAATAAAATACTTAAATTAGCCTCATTAAGTAAAGAAAAAAAACATTTTAGGTCTCAAGAAAGCGCCTAATTGGGGTGAAAAAAACCAAACAAAGAGAAAAATTGCAGGAAAATCATCATCTTTACCTGATGACATCATAGTAGAAAATAAAAATATTTTGGTGATATTGCAAACAAAAATGATGTGAGGAAGCAATATCAACTTGAAAATTAACAAAGATATCTAGCATTGGAAGAATTGAAACGAGATGATGCCAAAGTGGTTATGGACATAAGCACAAATATCAATCAAGCAACATATGAATATTTCTAATCTGAGAAAGAATGAATTAAGCCAAAAATAAATCAAACTAATTATCAAGGACCCTCGTAGTGTAGAAGCCATGATTTTGATGGTTATTTGCCAAACTTGGGTGGATCTGGATCTGGCCTGATGGGGTTTTAACTTTTGCTCGTTGTTCTTTTGATGTTGTGTGTGTTTATCTATTTCTTGTCATTTATAGCTTTAATGTAGGCCAATGTGGTTTTACGTTATATATTTTCAAATTTTTGTGTAGTTTGTATGGATCTTTAATTATATTATATATTATGGGAATTATAAAAATTTATTTTCATATTTAGTTTTTTTTAAAGTATTTTTGACAAACTTCGGTTAAAGAAGAATATTTCAAATTTAATTAATTTTCAAACCATAATTTTTTAACTAAACAAAGAAACTAGTCCTACTTCATAAATTGTAATGTTCAAATGAAAAAAAATTACAAAATACTAAATTAACAGTAACAAAAGTATTAGGGTGAATTGAAATTTTAGTCACCTTACTTTGGAAATATTCACATTTTGGTCATCATACTTTTTAAATTGTTTCACAATCACCATACTTTCATTTCTACATTTTTTAAGTCATTACGTTAAAATGCTCCGTTATGTCACTAACGGCCAATTTTTTCGAATGGTACTTTTGTCATGATGCCTATTTTTAACCCTTTGTGACTAAAAAACAACAAAAATCCCACCTACCAGCTCTCTTTCATTTTTTTTTTCTTTTTCAAAAACAGAACCCCCCCTCCCCCCCACCTTTTATTGTGGCCCCACCTCCTCCCTCCTGCCCTCCCCTGCTCCCTCTCTCTCTCCTAGCCACACTCCTTCTCTTTCCATGTCTCTCAATTTTCTCCATTTTTTATCAGCCCCCACTCTCTATCTCATCCCTCTCTTCATTTTTTTCCTTTATTTTCTTCATTCAACCCAGGTGATTCTCCGTGCCCAGGAAACCCGACCTCGACACCTGTAAATTCACCGGTGTTGTCCAAATTGCCATCGACGTCATTCTCGATTCAAAGTTCCTTGTTCTCAATGCCTCCGAGCTCTCAGTTGAGTCAAAGTCCGTTCATTTCAAATCACCACCAAAGTGCGTGATTTTGAATGCTTTGCTTTTAGTGGAATGATGGGATTTTGTATTTTTTATATGTTTTCATTTGGGTTAACTGTTTGTCGTGTAAAGTTGCAAGTTTTGGAGGCAGTTGTGGTGGAGATGTGGGAAGAACGTGAGATAATGGTGGCGGAGTTCGCGATGGTGGAGAGGAACAAGAACCTGCAATGGAGGTGCTATTTCTGTGTTAATAGGGCTTTTTGGTGCTTCAATTTCTTTTATGGATCTTAATTAATTAATGGTTTCAGAGAATGATTCACTGTTAAAAGTTCAAATTTTTTGGAGTGCCAAACTGAAAAAATATTTTCATTTGGAATTAAGATCCTTGCTCTATATTCTTAGGAAGGAAAAAAAAAATGAAGAGATTATTGTTTGTTTGGATTTAACAAAAAAGAAAAAGAAAAAAGGAACCCGATTGGGGTGATGAGAAACTAGATGCAGAAGAGCATCGTGATAATGATGAATATGGGAGTGATGCGTTTGAAGAGATGCAGGTGGAATTTATGGGTTTTCTTTAGCAGCTATTATAATTGTCGCTACTACTTAATTTTAACGACATTTTTTTATCACAAGCCAACAAAGAAGTTTTGCAACCATTTTTACGAAAATACCCTCTGAGAAATTGGTCAGTTGATGACATAACGGAGCATTTTCACAGAGTGACTAAAAATGTACAAAATTGAAAGTATGGTGACTGCAAAAACAATTAAAAAAGTAATGTGACTAAAATGTCAACATTTGCAAAGTAAGGTGACCAATTTATCAATTCACCCAAAATATTATAAAGAGTAAAACATATATTTAATAGATAAAATAAAATTAGTAATTAACAAAACTAAAAACTAAAGTAAAATATACATAAATAATAGAGTGAATTGCACAATTCTTCACGAACTTTTGCAGAAGTGCGAAAAAATGACATGGACCTTTAGAAATTGTCTTTTTCAACACAAACCTTTCAAAAATGTTACAAAACATGACATTCTGTCCATGGTCTCCGTTAACCCACAAATGGAAGCAACATTTTGAGGGAAAAATTGGCCGGCTCCCTATTCATTTGTACTATAATTCTCTTATTTTATTTTTATTACTAAACAAAACCCCAATCTTTTAGTTTTTTTATATTTTCATCCAGAAATAAAATTTGATGTATAATAATATAAATAAGGGTAAATTATCAAAAACCCTCCACTGGTTTGGGAAATTATAGATGACACCCTTATGGTTTAAAAAGCTACAGACAACCCCATGTAGTTACAAAATGTTAAACCCATGGTCTCAATCCCTAAGTTTTGTGTGATGATCAAACAAATATGAGAAGGAAATTTAATGAGTTTTGGAAAAGAATGCAGAAAATAGACATATTCAAAGCCAAGGTTCGACAGGCTCTCGAACTCGAAGTCAAGCCCATAAATCTTTGAAACCCAACCTCGACAGGCTCTCGAAGTCGAAGCCACCCCCGAAGTAGAAATCTCGACATGCAACGACACCCTTTGAGCTCTCGGTTTTGGAATTGACTTAAAATTCCATACAACAATTGAAGTGTCCACACTGAGTGTCGACAGGCCTTCGACATCGAAGCTCGCCCAAAAAGTATAGACTTCAACAAGGTCGACAGCAGTCAAGCTCTCGGGTTGGAAAATCTTGAAATAATTCGAAGTGTCGAGCTCGAAGTGTCGAGCTCGAAGATCGACAAGCCCTCGATGTCGAACCAAGTGAAAACAAAGAAAGCACCAAACACAATAATTGCAGTCATGCGAAACCAAGTAGCCGTTGAAGACAAAAATTCAAAATCTGTAAAGACCTCGAAGTCGAGTCTCAACGTCGAAGCTTGGTCACTAACCATCACTTTTAGTCTCAATTTTATAGCCGTTGGAGAGCAAGACAAGGGGTCCAATAAATATTACAAGTCCACCATTTCAAAGCCAAGGATGCCAAGTTAAGTTCAGCTATCATCTACAACATTCCAATCTATTTTCAAGAGAAAAATTATAGCTTTGCATTCTTCTAAAAGAGACTTGTCATAGTCCACTTGTACTTTCAATTTTCATCTTTTAGCACTCATTTGCTTAGTGCAAAACTTTCTTTGTAAAACTTGTTTAAGTCATAACCTATTGAGTGGTTGAGGCAAGTTATATAAGTCTTAATCTCTTATGAGGAGATAGGTAAGGTGAAAGGGAGAGATTGAAGAAATGGGGAGTCTTGAGTAAGTCCTACATCCTTGTTAAGGATAAGGCTAAAGACTCATCTCTAAGATAGGTGGAGTCTTGAGTAAGACCCAAGGATCCTTGAGGAAGGATAGGGGCAAAAGATCCATTTCTAGTTTTAGAGATTTAGGAAACTTTTCTAGCTTAGAGCTAAGTTAGGAAATCTTTGTAAAAGGTCATATGACTAAGTGGATTAGTCTTGAGCAAGTGTAGTGATTTGAAACACACCTTTAAATGTTTCATCTAGTGGATTAGGAACTCTTAAGTAGAAGTACTTGAGGAGTAGATTAGGATTAAGGAGAATTCAAACCACTATAATTCCTTGTGTTTTGTCTTCCTTTAAATGCTTTCTTAATTGGTTAGACAAATCACTTCATCACACACTACACTTAATTTGAAATGGTCATTTGAAGAACAAGTTTTCAAATATCTCAAAAGAATTTTTAATTTACCAACAACCTAATTCACTCCCTCCCCCTCTTAGGTTGCTAATAGGGATTTCACAAAAGTATACCGAAAACCCCCTTATGTTTTAAAACATACGAAGAACCTCCCTGTGATTTTTAAACTTCTACACAAAACCCCATTGTAGTGTTAGAAACTTTACAAAACTTCAACCCCTTATGCTTTCAAATGTGCTGGAGGTTCTTGGTAATTTTTTTAAATTACAGGGGGGTTCTTTGTAATTTTTAAAGTACAAGGAGGTTTCTGGTATACTTTTGAAATCACAGGGAAGTTGTCCGTAGTTTTTTAAACCATAAGGGGGTCATCCATAAATTTTCCAAACGACAGGGTTTTTTTTTTTTTTTTATAAAATTTACCCTATAAATAAAATAGTAATTGTTCTTAATATTATGATATATTATTACAGTATAAATATTTTCTCTTTTCAAAATAAATATTTTTCACCCTTTTCAAATAATGTTGGGCCAAAATATAAGAAAAATAAAATAACTGGGGTCAATTTATAAATATGATAAACAGTGTCAGCTAAGTTTCCAGCGTTGACACTTTTCATCATCTTCCCCAATCTTCTTATTTTTAATCTTTTTTTTTTTTTAATTTTCTCGTCGCTTCTGTGCCAGAAATATCCCTTGGGGCTTGAATCGTTTTGGCATTTGTCTGGTAAGAACAGTTCTGGCCGATTAACTTTTGGCTACAACAAAAAAAAAATCCAACACAAATGAAAGAAAATGGGGCTACAAGCAGTTGATGCGATGACAACGCAACAAAACAGTAGAAAATATCATGTCAAAGAGGAAAAAAAAACTACACTCTAGAAATTAGAAGACAAAAAATTAAAATAAAAAACTGGTGTTCAAGTCGCGATTGTTATTCAGAGAAGATGAACAGTGCTTGCGTCGGTGGAAATCGGTGGTCATCGATCTGAATCACGGTGGACGGTGGAGAAATTGAAGTGCGGCGATACTAGGAAGCTCTCTAGCGGTGCTGAAAATACAGGAAGGAGGAAGAAACTGCAGCGGCCAGCAACTAGATCAGCGCGGTAGTGGTGTAAGCGGCGGCCAACGACTGGATCTGGGTGGTGGGTGTGTGAGCTGCGGTGAAATGGACAATATATATATATATATATAATTAAAATGGTGGGTTTCATTTTACCTGAATTGATTCAAAAAAAAAAAAACTGAATATTTAGTGACACTTTACATCTATCACTGGAACATAAAATAATATATTTATTTCTTTAGGAAAGAGACTCTCTTTCCTATAGAAATAAATGTATTATTCTCTTTCTTCCTTCTTTTTTTTTTTTTTTTTTCTTTAGCTAGATAGAGGAAACAATGTGATGAAAAATAAATGTGGAAGTGGTTGTCAGCTGATGGACAGTTCAAATATAATGGAGTTGGTTGGGAACGAGTATGTGTTTAGGATTTTTGTGAATCATAAGTTCAAAAACTTAGATTGGGATTGCAATGATAAGCTGTTGGTGAAAGAGTTGCAACCTACTGTGGCTGATATTGGCGCTATACTTGGATTTCCCTCTCATGGATCTTCTCCTAAGTCTGATCACATCTACTCTGAGGTTCTACTCCTGTAATGTTTAACTACAAGCCCTGTTAAATTTCTTTTCTTTTCTCTTTTAAACCTTTTTTCTTGCTAATATTTGATTGATATTGCTCGTCCCAAGATTGCACCTTCATTAAGCCTCATGAATCAACTTTTTCTGCTCAAGAATCTCTCTCTGTTAGTAACTATGAATTATTGTCAATATGTGGTTATTATTTTAGTCCCTTTTGGCTTTTGTGGGAGGGATTTGGTAAAAAGCGGTGAAGCACTAGGAGATCCACGTACATAGAAAAAGTTATTTGATCAAATCTCATGTATAAAATTTCTGTTTATGCCGTGAATTAGCAAAATTGAGAGAGTGACAATCACTTACATTTCAGTTTCAAGCGTTCATCTATTATTCAGATTGAAGCCTTTGTTGAAAGTTGTGCTTCATCCGAATGATGTTATAATGTGCATAAATGACTTCCCTTTGTCAAGTTTTGACAAGATTAAATGCATGATCAAAATATACAGTTTTTAAATATTTTTAAGATGAGGATAAGTAAATGCTTTGGCTATGATTGGTGATGTGCTTAACTATTTTCACTTTTTAAGAATAAGTTTTACCAAATTTTTTTGGAACTCCTTGTTTGGTTTTAAGATACAATAAATAGTCAACTATATTAAACTTTAAGTTGTCTAGAAATATATAAAAAAGTGTTTGTAAAAGGAATTCAACTTCCTGAAGAATCTGCTGAACGATAATTGTTTTTAGGAAATGTTGCACTTAGTTTGAGAAAAGGATTAGTGTATCATTTATTTGTTATAATATGACTTCATGTAAGTCAATAAGTATGTATTTAACAAGAGTTTGGCACTTATGAAGTAATCACCAGTTTTTTCATGCTCTTTGTCTCATCCAATTTATGCATATGGTTGATTAGCTTAAAATTATGCAATGCTTTGGAATATATCATGTCTTTGTTGTTGAGTTGTAAGAATAGTAGGAGGGTTCTGCAGTACTGTTAGTGACAACTTTCGATTACTGCTTGAAGCAAGATTTTGCAACATAATTTGTCGATAGCATTTTATGTGCAATTCCTAGATGATTAGGATTGTTTTAAATATATACATTCTCCAGGTATCATATTTTCCAGGTTTCGATTGGAATGGGATCACAGTTGTTGCACTAAAAAATTTTATTGTGTCTCAAAAAGATAAAATTATTGAAGAGTTTATCTAGGACCAACGGCTTTGTTCATTATCTAATGGGATGACAAATTAGTCTTGGGGTGACATGTTCTTGATTTAATGTATATTTTGCACTTCCAGATTGGCTTATGCTGTAGAAGTTATTATTGCATTCTTTTATACCTAATTGATGGAAATATCTTAATGTTGATGCTTAAGATTTTAGTCAGATATTAGATTGCAGGATTAAGAAGCTAAAGAAGCTCCTCGTCTATAAATGTGTACCATTTAGGAGCCTTCACATTCAAACTGTCCAAATACTTTTCATTCATTTTTGTTACGTTCTTGTACTTTTTGTCTTTCTTTTTCTGAACACTTGAGGTAGCACTTGGAATTGAGTTTTAGTTGTAAATGATTTTATCGAGCCAGTAATATAAGAGAGCAACAAACAGTTTTGCAACATCAGGTGTGTTTGGCGCATGAGAATAAGATTGGGAATTGGGGCATCTCATATTCAGGAACATGTGAATCACTTGTTAAATGAATCTTAAATTGCTTTTTAGAGGATATAATAGTTTAAATTATTAGATTCTTGTGTATACTAAATATAAGAATTTTAATTCTAAAAATCAGATGTCCATTCTCCTCATTCTCATTCCCGCTACCAAACACAGTTTTAGCTTTTGTTGTTATATAGTTGATAGATATATGATCTCAATATTTATTTTAATGATAAGTTAACAAGTATATGATTTTAGTTAATAGCTTTGCAATTTAATTATTTGGTAGAAAAAAAGAAGAAAACGGCCAAAGAAAGAATTGAGAATTTGGTTGAGATAGAAGCTGAGAATCAGGTTGAGACAATAGCTATGAATCACAACCCTAGGTTGAGACAACAATTGAGAATCATGTTGAACCATTGAAACAACAGTTGCAATTTGCAACCCTTGTCACAACCTCAGGAAAATAGATGTTGGAAAGAACCATTAGACAGAAACAAGGCAAAAGCAAGTGGCGATCAAGGTTGTGATTTGCAACTTTAATTGGAAGTCAACAGAGAAAAAAAAAAAAAAGAAGAAAAAAGACCAAGAGAAGGAAAAGCAGGGCTGCGACACAAGTAACGAACTACAACATCCACCGCAACTTGACAGCTTTCAGCAAGAAGAAAAGATTCGTTGGAGTTTTACTTGGACTCAACTATAAATTCAATCAAGGTTCAAAACATATGTAATGAATCCCCAAGAAGTCAAATTTTATATCCTACTATTGAGAAACACTTTCAAGTAAATTTGTGTAGGATTTAGAGTCACCTTCAATAAAGAGGCATTTTGTGCCCAGTTGAGTGTGCTTCATTGTATATTCTCATCTTGAGGAGGTTTTCATGTTTGCTCACAATTGGAAAAGTCCTAAACACCTAGAGTGTGTTAGGCACACTTTTAAAGTCATAAGTTCAATGAGTTGATATAGGCAAGGAAAAATGGGGAGAAAAATGAGAAATTAGGAGATTTAAAAATAAAAAAAAAAACTCTAGTTTAGAGGTAAGTTAGGCATTTGAGGAGAAGTCCTAATGTAAAGCTCGATTGGGCAAAGTCTAGTGTTATTGAGTTTAAGAAAAGATGAAAAGTTTTAAAATCAAAAGTTTGATTTTAAACAAGTGAAGGGTTTTCAAACATACATTTAAGTGTTTCTGTTTGAATTAAGGAAATCTGAAATTATTTTACTTGGGTAGTAGAGTACGATTCAAGGAGAATCTAAACCGTTATAAATCTTGTGTTTTTTGCTTCTTTTGTTTATCGGAATTGTTATATGCAGGAACATTTTTACTATTCACAGGAACATTTTCCTGTGAATAGTCTATAATACCCCTTAGGTCTAAAAAAAAAATCATATAAATCCTATGCAAGCAAATAACAATTCCTGCAATCCTCTCCCTCCTCTCCCTCAAGCTGCTCTCGTGCCTAAAAAGGAAGCAAAAAATTGGCCAAATCGGATAAAAGTCCAAACGAATCGGATCGGCAAAGGTGAGTGCCTAAAACTCATATTTGTTTCGTTGATGTTTTGTTGGTTGTTTTGATAAATTTGTTTATAATTTGGCTGGATTTGTTATTGTTTTTGCCCTGATCTATGATTATCCGGCCGTTTTCGGCCGCATCTGTCATTATCCGGCCGAGGAGACAGCAGAAATTGGTCTCCTCGGCCGAATTTTTCAGTGACCGGCGGTATTTTCCGAATACTCTCGACTGGAATGGGTGAGATTTTCACATTATTTGAAATTTATTTTAGCATTAACTGTTTTCTTTTTCCTTATATCCCTTCAATTATTTTTCTAGTGATAATTGCGTCTTGATATTATTTCAAATGGGAGATATATTAAAAAAATTGAAATTAAAATTCGCCAAAAGAAAAAAGGATGGCAATTTGGAAATTATTAGAGACAATGAGGAAACACAATCGTCTGAGGGAATAGTTGGCCGAATCCCTCCCACGGCATCCGAGCGTCAGAGAAAGGTGCTAGGAAGATTGCAAGGTTCTTCTCGGACATTAAATGCTGAGGGGACAAGTAACATTGATTACTGTGAAAATGAATTTGCACCACAATACATTGGAAATGCGGAGGAGGAGGAAGAGAGGGAAAATGCTGAACGACTTGAGAGGGAAATGTCTCAGTCTTAAGGGGATATGGAATGGAATTCGGGGTGGTTGGACGATGAAAACGAATGAGCAAATGTTACCAACTAACCAAGGAGGAGTGGAAAAGGGAAAGCATTAGTGGGCTCCGAACGTAGGTCAGTGTCGATGTCAGGGTCTAGGATGGATGCTGGGTGGAAGACATACTGGATTCTAGATGATTCGATTGATGGTGGACCTTCAAATCCAGAGTTGTTAAAGAGTTTTAAGAGTCATGGTGCGTACTACATATGGCATGGAAAGGTATCGTATTAAGCTTCATTACTTATTGTGAAATATGTTTTATTTATTGTTTCGATTTATGCTGAATAACTTGGTGCCTAAAATGTGTTAATTTATTTATTAAATTACGTAGGAACATGTTATATTGAGGTGCCATAATGGGTATGAGTAGCTGCTAAAGTGGGATTTAGTCGAGGGAGAAATAAAAAGGATAGTGGAAGAGTTCGGTTTGGAACATTTGGGATTGTGCATGCATGCAGAGTTAGACTCTTCACTCCAGTGCCTTTGTCGAGAGATGGCATCCGGAAACCAATTCATTCCACATGCCTTTCGGAGAGATGAGCATCACTCTCCACGATGTGGCCTATATATTGGGAATTTTAATTGTCGGATATCCCATTGCTGGGAAAATTAGGCCGTCAGAAATGCAGGCACTGCTTTTAGACATGTTGGGGATAGAGGCAGCCCAGTTAGGAGAGCGAGATTTTGCAAGTGTGAGAATGTCCCTACTTCGAGCCCATAGTGACAATAGACTTGGGGACCCTGCCAATTATGCCGCAGGGTATTTGTTGTGGTTAATAGGAAAAACCATGTTCGTGAATAAGAAAAAAAAAACCCACGTTCCTGGGCATTTCCTGCAATTCCTTCGCGATATAGCTGGCGTAAGGGGACTTTCTTGGGGTGCAGCTTGCTTGGCAAACTTATATCGCAATCTTGGGAGGGCCTTTAGGGCGGACGGTGCTCAGTTATGAGGGTGTTTGACATTATTGCATGTTTGTAGGAGTTATTTATAAATTAGTTCAATACTCCATAATGGTTCATTAATTTCACTAATTTTTTTTTAATTTTCTTATGCTTAATAGAGCTGGATATACGAGTACTTTCCCACATTTACTCCTCCAAAGATGAGATCCTGGGATGTCAACTCACCTGCTGCACTGAAGTGGCACATTGGAACAGGCAAGAAGCATGAGCCTAGACGAGACTTGGTGTCATGCCGACCCGCACTTGATAGATTGAAACTAAATGAGGTAATATTTCTATATCATTTAAATGTATGAAGGTTTTTTAGTGTAATATCCAAATTGGTTGATTAACCACTGACTTGTTTTCAAATGAACTAGGTAAATTGACTTCCTTTTGGGCAAAATCCTGCAATGTTACATTCAATAACATTGTATAGGGGTCTTATTTATTGCCCAGGGACTATAGAGCCCTATATACCTAATCGGTTCTTGCGACAATTTGGGTATGCGCAGACGATCCCTTATAGAGTTTTAGAGCCAAAGACCTGTTACAGAGGGCCTAAAATTCTTAGGTATACGTGCCATTACGATACAGATTTTATGGGATGGCAAATGTATAACCTGAGGTTATTACATGGGATGCAGAGGGCTCAGTGGGCCGATGAGGCATGCCCTGAATACCTCAACTATTTCCAGATGCGATCGCACGTTCGTGTTAGTCCAGACGACATGGAAGTGGAAGAGACACCGGACCCTAGACAGCCATCAACGGTTGCAGTAAGTACATGAGCTTTATGCTTACTTTTGTCAATTAGTTATATTTTTTTATTTCATTGTTTATTTACTATATTTGGATTTTTCGTTACCATGCAGCGTTTGCAATGTTTATCAAGTAGACTGGTTCTAGGTCATCACCGGACAAGTCATGCCGTACCCAGTGAGTTGAGGCAGAGGGCCATAGCTGAGGCAGCTCTCCATTTCGAGGATTTGATGCCGGGAGTAGAAGAACTTGCGGCAAGGTCACCTGTTCAAGATTATTGAGTCTTATTTTCAATAATATTATGAAAAATTACTGAATAGCCATTTCTGAATTATTGAGATTTATTGTATTTGATTTTTGATACAGTTTATGAAGTAATATCCCATTCGTGATGCTATCTATGTATTGTATATGTGTTAAGTAATGTTAAAATTAATTACATATGAAACAAAATAAATAAGAAACTTATATTGGGAACGTAAAATCAATAATAAATGGCAACTTTAGTTGTGTACGTAATAACAAATTTTATTCAACGTGAAAACAGTGACATTGCAGAACATTTAATACTAACACTCAACAGTAGATTTATCCCTGAAAGCATCAAATCTGGGTTTCAAATGAGATCTCCAACTCTTCATTTGTTCTGAGGCTCTATTTCTCCACGTTGGATAGACTGGGGGTAACATGACGTCCCCTGTCGTTAACAAAGCAATGAAATCATTTTGGAAGACATGCCCCATATTGATGAAACTGCTTGGATCATTAGAGACGCTGGCCCTCCACCACTGAAGTGGAAGGAAAGTATTGCTCTGCTGGGCATATAATATAACAACCCTCTGGTACTTTGTGGCGACAAGTAATCCAAAAAGATGAGAATCAAACCAAAATTCAGATATGGTCGTAGCTACATGACAGTCTACCACGCCGCATGCTAAGTCGTAATCGACTGTGCCAAGAACGTGGCGCCAGAAAGTAGCTTCATTGCGCAATTCTTGTAACAGTTCTGTCCACACTTGCGACCATTGATTCTTATCTTCATTGTGTACGAAATAGGAAATTACTCTAATACCACAATGGCTATCGGCCACTACATTGACGTGATCATTAACATAGTCAAACACGAACTGCTTCAGAGATATGGGAAGGTCGAAGGCCATTCAGAATCGTGAGGCTTCAAAGCCTTTTTTCTCCTCTACCCTCCTGTGGATCTTTGACCTGCCATTGTAAATCATATTAAATTTAGTATATCGATATGTAATTAAACACAATGATCGGTACATGAAAAGTAATATTTGTACCTTGTTGTATTGCATTTCTTCCGCATGCCCATACCTTGATAGATCTCGTTGGGTCTGATTGTGTCTCGGTCGACCCCTGTGTGGCCTACTTATTGGATCAGCTAGATCAATAGTTTTCGGATAAAGCGTCGCATGCACATCACCAATCACCATATATATCTCAGCACTTGGACACGTCAATACATCAACAAACATGTCATGAAGTTGCCTTTCAGCGATTTGCCTTGCCTCCTTATTGTTGGGGATATCATTATCTCCTAAATGTAGCTTCTTCCAGAAGGCTCCATATCGACAGGATCAATTTGAAGGTATGCTCGCACCAACTGTAGCATCTCACAGGCACATAGTAGCCTGCAGTTAGTTCGAAGTTCGCAACCACACGGTGCACCATCTTCCCCGATAAGGCCAACTCTTTTTGTATATTCTTCTTCTACCATTGTAATACCAACGAAAGACAGTATACCGTTTAACGTACTATACAGTAAGTAGTAGTTGCTCTTCCGATATGTTTTGCTATGAGAAGACTCTATTGCAGTCCAAATTTTATCAAATTGCTCATATATCATAATATTAATTCATTAAAAAAAATACCTGAAAATGTCTTTCTATCAATGTCAATTGCCTTTTTTAACTATGCATGTGCACTCTCAACCCTAAAAGCCAATTAACATTGAAAATTAAACTTTCACATAGGAACACTATTAACATGTAATTATACAGTATACAAACTATCAATTAAAGCTATAAGTAACTTACATGTTCATTGTGCATCCTCCGTAATGCTTTATATTTTTCGTCCAAAAAGATATAAACTTGGCTCTGTGGGGATATAACCATGTTTGTTTTCAATGGAAGCACATTTCTGAATTTAAATTTTTCTCCATATTTAGTATCAATAAATTCCACAGCTTCCGTGAACGATTCATATATCAAGGCTTTCACCACTTGCCCCCAACGATATAGAAACACATCCGTTATTTTTGTGTCGTTTCCAGCCTCTAGTAATGTTTCTTTACATCTATTTCAATATGTCTCATGCACAGTAGTTATCTAGCATGTGAGAATAAATTATGCACAGCGTTCATTAAGGCAATCTCTCTATCAGTCATAACAACATGTGGATATTTGTCGCCATCGAATAACTTTCTCAATTGAGTCATGACCTAAAAATAGCTTGGGAAAGTCTCATCTCTCATGAAAACAAAAGCAATATGAATAAACTGAGATGTGGGTACATGAGTCACTATCTGCAGTAGAGGCATGTCATAACTGTTTATCTTATACGTCGTATCCATAAACAAAACGTATAGAACTAAATCAAGTAAACAAGGCGCCTTCTTGTGGCCAAAGAACACAAGAAGGCGCATATACGTATTTATGATCATGCAAAAGTTTGAAGAAATACTGAATGGTAGTCAAATCTCCCTTAGCCTCCCTTCTAACCTTTGCTGATTCATTGTACACCTGTCTTATGTGACTGACATTTTGTAGATCATCCAATCGCAATTGGGCCAACATGTGCTTCGGCCTGATGTTAACACTTGACATTTCTGCAATCTTCTTCTTCTCCGGTTCTGTTAACCGTGAGTACACTGAATGTCAATTCCAAACTTCTTGTAATTGATAATTGTGGTTGCAGTTTTTTGGCTCTAACTTCCAATTTTTCCCAGCATTTTCTCGTCCCACAAGTTGAAATGGATATTTTGTCAACTTGCTACTTGTATTGCTCAGCCTGCTTTTCTTTTCAGGTAGGGGTGACTTATCTCTAACTTGTCCCAATTTCTCACACCCTATATCAACTAGCCATTTTCTCTCTCTTGTAAGGAAAAATCCCAATATTTTGGAAGAGGAAGTAATTTTTGTAGTCATATTATTTTCGGCTGCTCTAGTTGTAACCCAAACAAGCAAATCTCCCCTAATTTTGAACTCTTCGCACGTCTAAAATATATCTGTGTGGTAGGAAATATTTCATCTCTTTCAATACGGATATCCTGTTAATATAAAAAGATGGGTGAGCATACTTAAACCCTAAACTCTAAAATTTAGTTGGAATAATAATTAAATTTTGGAATAATCTCGTCTCCGTGGGGCTAGATTGTGACAAATCGCCGGCGTTATTTTTCCAAAAAATCCCGCCCGGCAGGATTTTTACCGAAAATACCACCGGCGACTGGCAGTATTTTCCCAAAAATACCTCCACAGGACGGTGGTATTTTCGTGAAAAATACAGCCCGGCGGGATTTTGCTCGAAAATACATACCATCGTTTTGTGGCGGTATTTTCTGGCAAAATCCCACAGGGCGGTAATTTTCCCAAAAATACCACCGTCCTGTGACTGTATTTTCAGGCAAAATCCCACCGGGCTGTATGTTTCCCGAAAATACCACTGTCCTGTGGCGGTATTTTTGGAAAAAATACCGCAGTGTCCAGTGGCGAAAAACCAAAAATGCCCTCAAGTGTGGAGGTAATTCTCTCTCCTAGATGGATAGTAATATTTACAACTACTCTCTGTTCTCTTAGGCTCTGTTTGGTAAAGAGACTCAAACCTTATTTTGATTTTATAATAGTTTTTCATAATTCCCAATAAGCTTTTTATATTTCCAATAAACATTTTTATATTTTCAACACACCTTTTTACATTTCCAATGTAATTTTAATATTATAAAATCAAAATAAAACTCAAATCATGGTTTGAGTTTCTTTACCAAACAGGGCCTTATTTTCTTCCTTTTTTTCTGGTCAACTTTACTCTCTTCCTTCTCTTCATTTTCTTATGCCTTCTTTTCCTCTCTTGATAAGTGACTTTGTCGTGTCGTACCAAATACAGTAAAAATCACTATTTTTATACCTGTAAATTACTAACTATAAATAGTATAGAAAAGCACATGATCGATCCACAAAGACGGAGAAATCACTTATAATTCCAGATTAATGCAATAAAACACACACTTTTGACGAGTCGTCACCTTTGGTGCATCTCAATAGACCTTAGAGTTGGTTCAATTTATAACTACTAGAAAAAGATAACAATCCATAAATAAACAATTTATAAAAAAATTGCAGTATTATGCAATTAATTCTCCTCGCATGCGTGCAATCATAAACACCTTGTGATATAATTTAATCTACACCGGTTAGTTATAGGTACAGTGGGGTCCCTCAGACATATCCAATCCCTTATGTAATTCAGTGATCCTCCGTGGGGTCCCTCACAAAGATCACTACCCGAAAGAGTTTTTAAGAATTAAGGAACCTAACACTGTTTATTCTTTATTAGCCATAACCGTTAAAGGTAAAGACTAATCTATCTGGAACTACCTTGCCGGCAGCCTTGTTACTTGATAACAATTACCAATGCAGTACTAAGATGATCAAACTTAATACATAATCAGCAATTAAATGGATTCACGAGATAGAATAGAATATAGCCAATTAGACGCAATGTTAATTTGGTTTCATACATGCATGGATTCGAATATCTTACATAATACCAAAATTAAGAATTTAGCTACT
Source organism: Leptodermis oblonga (assembly GCA_016801395.1). Classification (NCBI taxonomy): domain Eukaryota; kingdom Viridiplantae; phylum Streptophyta; class Magnoliopsida; order Gentianales; family Rubiaceae; genus Leptodermis; species Leptodermis oblonga. Next base: position 28,438,112 of record CM028755.1, read on the forward strand.
CATTCTTTCGATAATAAAACACATACTCATAGAATACGACATAGCAATAATGAAAGAGAGATAGAAGAAATTACTGAATTAATGCTGAATAGTCCGGAAGTCACCCGCCCGTTTCACCCAAATGGTCGACTGCTTGGCGTACATATGTAGCAAAATCTAACAAAACGAAAACTTAGCATTGAAATAATGTATCGTGACTAGTAAAAATTTATCAAAAACTAAATCAAAAAAGCTCTCCCCCGGTTCCTATGAAACTATCCCTATTTATAGATATGGTTATCTCTCAACAAACGGAAAAATCGAATCTCCATTCCTTAGGAAAAATAAATCAATCCTGGAAAAGGCAGCAGATCACTCCAGAAAAGGAAGTAATCAATCCTTATCGCTTCTTGAGATTCCCTCTTATCTCCAATTGCTCCAGGAAGACAACAACCAAACTTTTTCCTTATCTCATTCAAATTCGAATTTCACACTTTGAGATGAGTTATACTTCTCCTGTGATGGCTAGACAGAATATTCCTTATGGATCCTCCTTCTAGATGGTTTTGGATTAAACTGCAACTCTGTGGTTGCTTTCTGTTGGATCCCAACTTATCGCCGAGCTCGCGGGACGTTGGCCTCCACCTTTTGCTCCCTGCTTTTGGGATCAACTCCCCTGTCTGCATGCTATAAAGGGGTGCTTAATATCCGCACCCTTTTTGTCGCGCACTTAGGACACTGTAGACAAGGTCGGCTTGTCCATGGATGAGGTTAGCCCCAGGTCGTCTCGGTTCCATTTGCCCAAAGGATCCGTGTCCTTTAGCTCCATATTGCTTTCTTTCCTCCTCTCATTAACAGCTTCTTAACCTGCACATAACCATGCAATACTTGGGCAAAAGCCCGTCAAATCTGCTGGATAAGACTCTAAAATTAGGCAACTATAAGGTGTCGATCACATCCCCACACTTGAATAATGATTGCCCTCAATGCCCTTTATTTAACAATTTGTTATCAGCTCAACAGATAGAAGATTTAGCCACAAGTAATTCACATGGATCGCACATGTTATTACACATGACTCTAGACTCGACAAGAAAACAAGAAGACTCGAAAGACAACTAGAAAAAATGATTCAAGACTAACTTGAACATGACACAACAAACCTGCCTCAATTCCTCCTTCTAATTTTACTCACATCACAGATTCAGAACCAATCATTCATATGCAAGTTTTCTCACATTCAAAAAATAGTCTTTATCTGGCTTGGTACAAATTATGCAGCAATTCCCAAACATGCACTCTATAGACATCACACATCTCACCATTTAAAAATTCATGTCAAATGTAAATTCCTAGTCTAACCAGAATTACAAAAGCTTGATAGTTGACCATCGCCACAGTATAAAGCAAGATAATGCACAATAGTTAAGAACAACATTCTAATCATGGACTCAATGTAATGCTTGGGTTCAAACCTTTAGACAGACCCTAAGGGTTCTAGGCCACCTGCAAAAAAAAAAAAAATCAAACCCAATGTGTTTCAACAAGTATTATAGTTGTTGTACCTTCATTCAGCTTTCTGCACACCCCTTTCTGTTTGGGCAAATCGGTGCTTGTCTTTCTCAGTATTACACTTTGTATGGACTATGGCTCACACATTCAATAATTAATATCTTTACCCAGCTCATCACTATTCATACTTCAAAACAATGCATAATTCAAAACATTTTTTTTCTTACTTTATTTTTCTGCTGCCATGAGCTTTTTAACTTTGGGTCTATAAATACATTGGCCAAATACTTCACTTATTTCTTTAACAGTACACCTCTTGATTTAATTCATAATTCAGCATCACAGCATACACACTAGGGGGTAGAAAGGATTTATCACAAAAATTGGCTTTGGCTTTATTTACTTACTAGAAAAACGTTTGTATACAAGGCTTCAACTAGGCTTTTGATAAAAATAGGTAGGTTCAGAAAAAACAAGCCAAATTGGTTAATCCTAAGGAAGGCCCCCCATCATCCCGTTATGCACTATCCATACAATCTTGACAGTCTAACAAGCAAGCAATTGGTTCTCAATTCATAGATTCATCTTTCAAGGCTCAGTATAATATAGTAGGCTTTAGAATAGGAAAAACATGCTTAATTCAGCCAGCTCAAAACAAGACTTCACAACTTTCATTAAAAATTCAGTATGCATACTTAGAATAATTCCTCATCTATGGTGCTTCTTTCAAACCAGAACTCAGAATTTGGGCAGAGACTCAACATTGACAAAACAAAATAGAAAAAGTGAAAAACAACTAAGACACAAAATAGCAACCCCCCTCCCTCTCCCAAAACATCCCCACACTTGAAGAATGCTTGTCCCTAAGCATGAAGAAGAATAGAAATAGGGGAATACAATTGGACACAAAAATATAAGGCAAACAAATAAACAAGACAAAAACTGACACGGACTAAAAAAATTATTAGAAAACTAACCTGCGTGCGGCTCACAAATGATTTCCGAAAAGGGTCATGAATTGCACGAACCTGGCAGTCATTTGGCCAAGCTATTGCCGGACTGCAGTCAATTCACCTAAGACTTGGGTTCTCAACTCAACCTGATTTGTCCGCAACCCTATTATGGCCTATTGGATTTGCTCAATCCCTGCACCAGTGGCACGAGTAGGAGGCGGGAAATCTGTACTATGAAAGCGTAGGGTCCCATCTTGGGCCCTAAAAATGAGCTCTGAGGCAGTCAAGTACGCCTCATCCAGTGTGATCGGGGATGAGCATGGGGTCATACAGTGCTAGAAGCATCAAAGAGCTTCATACGATGAGCAAGGAGAGGAATAAAACGACATAAAGAATTATGCCGCGTTGGGTGGGAGGCAATGTCCCCAAGATTGTACCCGATCCAGAACCCAAGGTTCACCTTGACCTTCTTAACCATGCAGTTCAAAAGATATAACTCTGGCCCTGTAATGACATGGTGCATGGAAATTCTACCAATTAAATTCTAAGCAATCAAGTAGTGGCAAAACTGAAGGGCAGGGTTGGTAAGCATATAGGCCTCCGATTTGGACAGAATGAAGAAGTCCCCCGAATAGGTGGGCTTTGTCCAAACTTCCTATTTCTTAATGCTAGGAGTCATCTTCAATGGCCTAGCTACGTAGTCCAATAGTTCCAAATCATCCTGGGGCACAATGCCCAACACAGTATTAATCTCATTCACAGATAAAGCTCTATTTTGAAAAGCCTAAAGTGCAAAAACTTCTCATCATGCTTCAAACGCTTGGTTTTCTCTTTTGTGACAGTAGCAAAAAACTCAAGCAGCATCTCAGAATACATAGTCAAAACAGGCACATTCCCATTAAATACCCATAATATAAGCAAGCACAGCATCCAAAATATTCAATGATTGGAGCAACTCAGTATTCCACGAAAAAAATGGTAAGAAATCGCAAGAGTAGGCCTCCCGGTACCTGATACGTTGCTCCTTGATGGTGAAGCAGAGATTTCGGTTGACCTGAGCCAGAGTGGAGGTGGCAGCTCTCTCCGTGGAGGTCCCGATGACATTGGCAATGTGTTTATCCTCTGAGACAGGTTCAGCCACATCGTCAGGTTGTTGCAGAGTTGTATAAGTACTACCCAGCCGCCAGTGGAGTTCTTAGAACGCGTGGACACCCACGTTCATGGTGCGGACGGCATGGCCTCCGAATTGGTGGTCGCCGGGGCTTCAGGCCCTGCCGTGGTGATGGGTTGCTTTGTTCCTACCGCAGCGGTGGGTGTGGCAGCCGCAGGGGTGTACCTTGGCTTCTTGGTAGCCATGGTCGTCCTAGTGGTGGTAATGGCCTCCTCATGATCGGAGGGAATGGTGATGGGAGTAGGGCTAGGTGGCCGATAGCCCTTTTTCATCGTCGAGGCAGTAATGTAAGTGGCGCGATGACCGGAAGGATGGCGGCAGCGCAGTGGTTGACTAGTTTCTCTACCCTTCTCCATTGTTACAAGTTAGACCACCGCGCGCTTTGTACAGGGGCGGTACTACTTGGACAACCCAGCAGTGGTGGATGAGGGCAGCTTGTCGGGGAAGACGGTGGACAGTGGTTCGGTGTCAAAAACCACCGTGGCCATGAGTGGTCATCGAATGGACTTGGGGTGGGTTGGTCATGGGCTCGACTGTGCTTGGCTGCTGTGTGGGTTCCATTGGTGAGTGGGGGTCGACGTTTTCGGCAATTCGTAGGTGGACTGCGCAGCTAAGGGGGCGGAAGTAAATTTGGGAATGGTAAAGATGGATGAGGGTAATTTCCTGGTAGGGTAAAAAATGTGGGTTAGTTGTGGGTAATTCGGTCACGACTAATTCACCCCCAAATTGCTCTTTGGGCCCCTGCAGATTCATTTGGCTTCAAAAATTCCCCAATGCTTCTAAGGCTGCTTCCGCCATGGAAAATTCCACTTTCGGCCCCCTGAAAAAAAATATAAAAATGAGTGAGAACGCATGAAAATTAAACAGAAAGCTGTTGCCGGACGTTTCCTGTGGTGTAGAAGTACGCGTGGCTAGAGTAAGGCTAGGTGGCAGTGTCCTAAAGTAGTAGAAGTACTCGCTTCGGGATCCGGTACAGTTGCCGGACTATTCTTGGTGGCAGTAGAAGTACTCGCCACAGTGTTTGGTGATGCCGCAGTAATTTGCAGCTCCAGTCCCTCCATCCTAGACGTCGTCCACTGGAGCCCGTCTGAGAAACTGAGGAAAAAAGACGTGAGAACGCATTAAAATTAGTACCCAAGCCAAAATAAAAGACAAAATAAAGAAATAAAAGAAATAATAAAAACTAGGTTGCCTCCTAATAGCACCTTGATTTAACGTCCGGGCTAGACGACACCTGATTAATCGTGATTCGGGCAAGAGAACAGGGATATTTTATCCACGGATTTAACCTGGCTAGAGTTGTAAAACTGCTTCAACCTCTGGCCATTCACCTTATATTGCTCTCCGAACTGGGGTCTTTTACCTCCACTGCCCCACTCGGCTAAACAGCTACGACTTCCAATGGTCCGTGCCACAAACTTGATAATTTTCCTGCTTTGAACATCCGAAATCGAGATTTAAATAGTAACACGAGCTGTCCAACTTTGAATTCTTTCTGCCTAATGAGTTTGTTAGGCCTCATATTAGTTTGATCCTTATACCAAGTGGCCACATTGTAGGCTTCTTACCTGATCTCCTCAAGTTCTTGGAGTTGGTACTGCCTTTCTTCCCTAGCTGTCGTGGCATCCAAATTCATCTTCTGGACTACCCAGTACGATTTATGCTCCAATTCCACCAAAAGATGGCACATCTTGCCAAACACTAATCGGTATGGTAACATCCCTATAGGTGTTTTATAAGCAGTCCGATAAGCCCATAATGCATCATGCAGTTTCTGACTCCAGTCCTTCCTTGAGGTATTCACTACCTTCTTCAAAATCCTCTTGATCTCCCTATTTGACACTTCGGCTTGCCCATTAGATTGGGGGTGGTAAGGTGTAGCAATGCGGTGTTACACTCCAATCTTTCTAAAAAATTCAGCGATGGTACGATTACATAAATGAGTGACTTGATTGCTAATTATTGCCCTTGGGATGCCAAATCTAGGAAAAAGATCCACCTGGAGGAAAAGTCTTTACTGCTGCAGCATTATTCTTAATAGTAACCTTGGCCTCCACCCACTTTGAAACATAGTCCACTGCAAGCAGGATATACTGCCTTCCACTAGAACTTGGAAATGGACCCATGAAGTCCATTCCCTAAACATCAAATATCTCACACACTTTAATTGGAATATGTGGCATCTCGTCTCGAGCGGTAAGGGTGATGCTCATTCGTTGGCAATCTCTGTTTAAGCTTGGCCAGTAGAAACCACTATCCATAATCTTCCTTGTTATACGTTTATGCCCAAAATGTCCCCCACTAACCACAGAATGGCAATGTTGCAATATGCTCTCTTGTTCCCAATCTGAAACACACCTCCTTATAATCTTATCTGCTCCGCACTTTCATAAAATAAGGTCATCCCAAATGTATTATTTGCTATCGCTGATCAACTTCTGCCTCTGCCCATATGAATACTCTGGAGGCATAATTGAAGTAGTTAGATAATTCACAATATTTGCATAACATGGATCAACATGTTGTGCTTCAATTGCTGCAATGAACATTTGTTCCCCCTTAACCAAAGTCTCCATTGAATATAAGTATAAGTACTCTTCTGGAAACTCTTTAATCTGGACCTCTTCTGTGGGCAGCGACAGCCTGCTCAAATGGTTGGCTACCTTGTTCTCAGCTCTTTTCTTATCCTTGAGCTCCCAATCAAACTCTTGCAATAATAATATCCAGCGGATCAATCTTGGTTTGGACTCCTTCTTGTTCAGCAAATGTCTCAATGTTGCATGGTCTATGTAAATAATCACTTGGAACCCAGTAAATACTACCTGAACTTGTCGAAACCAAACACCACAGCTAATAACTCCTTTTCGGTGGTGGTGTAATTAACATGTGCAGGATTTAATGTCTTCGATGTATAGTATATTGCATGAGTTTCCTTACCGATCTTCTGGCCTAGAACTGCTCCTATTGCATAGTCGTTTGCATCACACATCAGCTCAAAAGGTTGCTCCCAATCTGGAGGTTGAATAATCGGTACAGATACCAAACTATTTTTCTGTTTATCTAAAGTCTCCTTGCACCCTACCGTTAGGTCAAACAGTATGTCATCCTTCAATAGATTCGTGAGAGGTTGAGCTATCTTGGCAAAATCTTTGATGATCCGCCTGTAAAATCCAGCATGACCTAAGAACCCTCAGATCTCCCTCCCATTTGTGGGATATGGCAACTTTGCAATGAGCTCCACCTTGGCTTGATCTACTTTGATTCCTTCCTGGCTAACCCTATGCCCAAGCATGATACCTTCTCGAACCATAAAGTGGCACTTCTCGTAATTCAGCACCAAGTTCTTTGCTACACATCTTGCCAAAATAGCATCCAGGTTGTTCAAACAATTATCGAACGAGTCCTCATGCACTATAAAATCATCCATAAAAATCTCTATGTATTTCTCGATCATGTCGGAGAAGACACTCATCATGCATCCTTGAAATGTACCTGGTGCATTGCATAGCCCAAAGAGCATTCTCCTGTAGGCATACATGCCAAATGGACACGTGAAGGTGGTCTTTTCCTGATCCTCTCGATTAACCCATATTTGAATATAGCTGTTATAACTATCCAAAAAGCAGAAAAACATTTTCCTGGCTAGCCTCTTGAGCATCTCGTCAATGAAAGGAAGTGGAAAATGGTTCTTTCTTGTTGCAGAATTAAGCTTGCAAAAGTCTATACACATTCGCCATCCCGTGAGCAATCTCATAGGTACAAACTCATTTTTCTCATTCTCAACCACTTCGAACCCTCCTTTCTTAGGTACCACGTGGACTGGACTCACCCACTTACTATCGAAAATGGGGTAGATGATCCCCATCGCCAATAATTTCAAAATCTCCTTCAGGACCTCTTCCGCATATTTGGGTTGAACTTCCTTTAGGGATCTCCAGTGGGCTTTGCATATGGTTCAAAGAAGATATAATGTTGACAAATATCCGAACTGATTTCGGGCATGTTATCCAAGGTCCACCCAATTGCCTTGATGTGTTTCTGAATTACTCGAAGCACTCTGTCCTCTTGCACCGTGTTCAACCCTGCGTTGATGATTACTGGCAGGGTCTTATCCTGCCCCAGATATGTATACTTCAGGTTAGCTAGTAAGGGCTTCAACTCCAGCTTTGGCGCCTGCACTAGTGATGGAATTGGTCGCTGGCACCCGCCGCCTTAGGCAATTAGTCTAGTTTCTCTGTGACTGCTGCAGCTGCTGCGAGGTATCTAATGGCCTCTATCGCTTCCTCATCATTCATGTTCTGTATGTCCGATTCAGTGTAGCTCTGAGTGATCGTTACCTCTAGCTTGCCCTGCAAATAAAATGTCTCGACGAGCGGGTCAATCATATCAATGCCATACACATTCTCAACATTTTCAGGGTGCTGCATTGCACTATCAATATTAAAATTATACTTTTCACCACAATAATCTAAGCATATAGAATAATTATACACATTAATCACTGCCTTAGTAGTTTTCAAAAATGGTCTATCCAGTATTACCCCTGCAGACTCCCTAGTAGGATCAGCATTCATCTTTACAATATAGAAATCAGCAGGGTATACAAATGACTCACTTGCACTAACACATTCTCTAAAACCCCCTCAGGATGCACGCAAGACCTATCGACTAACTAAAGGACAACTTTAGTATCCGATAATTCTATGCCCGATGTGGTATTAAAAATAGACAACGGCATGACATTTATTGATCACCAAGATCGCATATAGCACGCTCAATAGTTCTATCTCCAATTGTGCAGGGTAAAGAGAACATACCTGGGTCCTTGCACTTTGGTGGCAGCTTCTTTTGAATTATAGCTGACACTGTCTCTCCCAGGACTACTTTGCTGGCCCCCATTGGTTTTTCAGCCATGAAATCCTTCAAAAATCTACCAACCAGGGGAATCTTAATGGCCTTGAGGAATGGAATATTCATATCCATTTTTTCAAACACTGCCAAGTAATCAATTGGATCTTCCTTCATCTTTCTTCCCTTAGGCTTCAAACTGTTCAGGAATGGGGGCACCAGTCTATATAGATTCTCCTCTCTTGTTGGTTGGATAGGCTCAGAGACCGTATTTTTTATTGGCACTTCAGCTCCTTCCAAATCTGGTTCTTTATTGTCTGGGGCTACTTCCGACCTGGGGCTGACCTCGGTCGTAGCCGACCTAGGGTTTCAAAATTTTTTCGCTCCTCAATATGATCTCCCTCACATTTTCCTTCGGTGGTACCTGTACCTGAGAGAGCAGAGAGCCCTGATTCCCTTGCAATTCCTATATGGATGCTGACAATTGCGAAATAACCCCGGTCATTCCAACCATTATAGTTCTGTGCTCATTTTGTTGTTCAATTATCTCACTCATCACTTCTTCCATTGTCCTTCCAACCTTGAGTGGATTGCCCTGATTATTAGTTAGGAAATTATACTGGTTAGGTGGCCTGTACGTTGGAGCTGGATTTGGATTTTGAAAATTCCGGGGAGGATTGTTGTAGACTGGTGGCGGAGCTGGTTGACTTGGCTCTGTCTTAAAAGGGGCCTGAATACCTTCAATTGAATTCTTCCACCCAAATGCTGGATTGTCTTTCCACCCCGAATTGTATGTATTGGAGAAAGGATATCTCCTTGGCTGGTTCCTGTTCCAATTGGGGTTGGGGTTTGGTTGATTCCAATTCCCTACAGTATTCGCTTGTGCTACTGGCTCATCTTGTGCAAAATTACATTACTGGGCATAGTGTCCTAGGTACCCACAGCATCCGCATACCACCTCTCCTGCCGGGTTATTGGGTGGCGTTGCTAACTTGGTTACCAGGGCTGTGAATTTTAGTGATCCTCTCATCGCTTGTGTCATCCACAAAACTCTTAGCTACTCGTGCCTTGGCCAAACTAACAGGTTCCACAAACTGACTTCGCGACTCAATTGTATCTTTGAAAACCTTTTTGGCCGACATCACTGTGTTGTTCTAGACCGCCCCATTGCTTGGTGAATCCATTAAATTTTGATCAGCCGATATCATTCCATGGTAGAAATACTGCAAAATTTGCCCCTCACTATATTTATGGTTTGGGCAGCTTTCCACCAATTCGTTAAACCGCATCTAATAGTTATTGAGAGATTCATCCACCTCCTGTTGGATGCTACTGATCTACTTCATTATTGAGTTCGTCTTTGTGGATGGGAAATATTTCTGCAAGAATAGCCCCTTCATCTGTGGCCAAGTCGTGACCGTGCTTGCTGGCTATGAAGAGAACTAGCGGTTTGCTTGTCTCATCAACATATACGGGAATGCCACTAGCTTTAGCTAATCAAGGGTGGCCCCTGCTAGTATTCTACCCACATTGCAATTTTTTATGTACTCATCCAAAAAATTATGTGGATCATCACCTCTATTCCCATGAAATTTGAGAATCCCGTACAGCCACCCATTCTTTAGTGGGAAACTCCTGGCAGCGTGGGTGTAACTACAGCTGAAGCTCGATCAGTGGTTTCGTGGGTGTTCAGATCCTTCAGAGTGGGTTCTAATTCTGGTGGGTCCCCCTGACCTTGTCCTCGGCCATTACCTTCTCGGTCTCTCATTGTTTCTAACTCAGATTCAAAGTTCTAAAAATATGTATCAGGTCCACCTTCCGTTTGGGCAAACGATCGATGGACCGATCTGATTCTGGCATTTATGCTAACTTTCGTGACCTTGCTTTCTTGGCCAAATGTTTGCAGGTTCTTTCAATCTCTGGATCACTGAGTAATACAAGTCACGAACTCCTGCTCATGCACAACACAAGAAAACACCAAATGCATTAAAAGGAAAAAGAATTAAAATGATTGTAACCATCCCCTGCAACGGCGCCAATTTGATAATCGACTTTGTCGTGTCGTACCAAATACAATAAAAATCACTGTTTTTATATCTGCAAATTACTAACTATAAATAGTATAGGAAATCACAAGATCGATCCACAGAGACGGAGAAATCACTTCTAATTTCAGATTAATGCAATAAAACACACACTTTTCACAGGTCATCACCTTTGGTGCCTCTCAATAGACCTTAGAGTTGGTTCAAGTTATAACTACTAGAAAAAGATAACAATTCACAAATAAACAATTGATAAAAATATTCCAGTATTATGCAATTAATTCTCCTCGCATGCATGCAATCATAAACACCTTGTGGTCTAATTTAATCTACACCAGTTAGTTCTAGGTACCGTGGGGTCCCTCAGACGTACCCAATCCCTTATGTAATTCGGTGATCCTCCGTGGGGTCCCTCGCAAAGATCACTGCCCGAAAGAGTTTTTAAGAATTAAGGAACCCAACACTGTTTATTCTTTATTAGCTGTAACCATTAAAGGTAAACACTAATCTATCCAGAACTACCTAGCCAGAGCCTTGTTACTTGATAACAATTACCAATGCAGTACTAAGGTGATCAAACTTAATACATAATCAGCAATTAAATGGATTCACGAGATAGAATAGAATATAGCCAATTAGACGCAATGTTAATTTGGTTTCATACATGCATGGATTCGAATATCTTACATAATACCAGAATTAAGAATTTAGCTACTCATGCTTTCGACTGGAATTAAGAATTTAGCTACTCATGCTTTCGATAGTAAAACACATACTCATAGAATACGACATATCAAGAATGAAAGAGAGATAGAAGAAATTACTGAATTAATGCTGAATAATTTGGAAGTCACCCGTCCGTTTCACCAAAATGGTCGACGGCTTGGCGTACGGATGCAGAAAAAATCTGAACAGAATAAAAACTTAGCACTAAAATAATGTATCGTAACTAGTAAAAATTTATCAAAAACTGAATCAAAAAAGCTCTCCCCCAGTTCCTATGAAACTATCCCTATTTATAGAGACGTTTATCTCTCAACAAAAGGAAAAATCAAATCTCCATCCCTTAAGGAAAATAAATCAATCCTAGAAAAGGCAGCAGATCACTCCAGAAAAGGAAGTAATCAATCCTTATCGTTTCTTGAGATTCCCTCTTATCTCCAATTGCTCCAAGAAAACAGCAACCAAACTTTTTCCTTATCTCATTCAAATTCGAATTTCACACTTTGAGATGAGTTTTACTTCTTCTGTGATTGCTGGACAGAATATTCCTTCTGGATCCTCCTTCTATATGGTTTTGGATTAAACCGCAACTCTGTGGCTGCTTTCTATTGGATCCCAACTTGTCGCCGAGCTCGCGTGACGTCTGCCTCCACCTTCTACTCCTTGCTTTTGGGATCAACTCCCCTGTATACATGCTATAAAGGGGTGCTTAATATCCACACCCCTTTTGTCGCACACTTAGGACACTGTAGCCCAGGTCGTCCGAAGACTGGGTCGGCTCACGAACGGGGTCAACCTTAGTTCACGTTGTCCTTAATCTAATATCCACTTCAGGTCTTCCCAGATGAGGTCGGCCCCAGGTCGTCCCGGTTCCATTTGCCCAATGGATCCGTGTCCTTTAGTTCCATATTGCCTTCTTTCCTCCTCTTATTAACATCTTCTTAACCTGCACATAACCATGCAATACCTGGGCAAAAACCAGTCAAATCGGCGGGATAAGACTCTAAAATTAGACACTATAAGGTGCCAATCATCTCTCCTCTCCAAGAAAGGAGAAGATTTATGAAAACTTTTGATTTTGGATGACTAATTCTGCTCCCGATTGTGATAAGAACATAATTCTAATGTGGATGACTATATACAAAGTGGTGAGCTTTTATAGTTTTGATAAAGAAGGAAGAACATGAAAGCTCCTTATTGTGGCTTTTTCTTTTCCTAATTTTGGATGTCTTTATCAGAATTTTGATAGTCACATTGTAATTTTTTACCTTGAAAAATAATCACTAATAATCACTAAAACATGCATAATAAAATGATACATTTAAAGCTAGCACTTGATACAATGCGTGGATACAAAAATGATACATTTAAATCAAATATTTGGTACAACGTGAGTATTAAAATGATACATTTAAATCAAACATTTGATACAACGTATGTATTAAAATGATACATTTTAAGCTAATATGTGAAACCCCATAAAATTTTACTTTTTTAAAACTCACTTCAAAAATATATTAAGGTATTAATAAATACTTTAGGATTATTTATAAGAATTCTTTCAAAAGAATTTTCGTTTAAAATTATTTCTTTAAGGAAATTTTATAAAAGTCCTTGGATCTTTTATTTCAAAGAGTTGCTTTATTTCTTTATTTTCAAATCTTTAATTATGTGAGTTAGTGGATAACTTTGATTCTAAAATACATATTATGATATTTGGTTAAGAGGGATTTACGAAAATTTTGAAAATAGAAATTAGAAGATAAGAAAATTAGAAAATAAATGATAAATAGGACAGTCAGTTTTTTCCCACTCTCTAATCGGGTAAAGCAGATTGCACCGCTTTGAAGAGTGAAAATGGAAGCTTCTTACCATCTTTAAACTGTTTTAACCGTTTGGAAAAGGGGAAAACTAATTGGACAATCAGTTTTACCAATTCCAATCGGGTAAAACCGATTGACATCGGATAAGAATTCATGGAATTGGTTTTAACCGATTCCTAATCGGTTAAAACCAATTTGTTATAGATAGAATTTAGGAGAATGGTTTTAACCTTTTAACCAATCGGTAAAACCGATTGGTAAATTATTTAAAAATGTTTTACCACCTTCTTAATCAGTTTTAATCGATATTTAGTCTGGGAAAACCGATTGTAATCTGTTTTACCGATTCACCAATCGGAAAAAACCAATTCGTTGCCAGAAAATAAAATTTAAGACTTTCCACCCAAGTCACGGGCATGGAGGTCTTTTAACCTTTTGTCTTTTGTCTTACATGACCCTAACCTCTATAAATACCCCCTCCATTTCTTCCTAAACCTCCATTTATGCCAAACCATACCAAAACTATAGAGAAATTTCTCTAAACTTGGAATTAGGAAGAAAAGCTTGGAAGGAGAAGAAGGAGCAAGAGTTGGACATGGAAAATTCAATCCAATCCGAAGGAATCCACCTAGGAAGCATAAGGAATCGAAAGATGTAAGAATCTTGTGCAAGAAATGCAATCATAATGCAAAAGTTGGAATTTTTGAGGTTTTCTTAGGATTTAATTTATTCCTGAAAGTTTGAACGTAAGAAAATTGTTTTGAAATGTTAAACATGTTCTAGGAGTGTTGTAGGAATGGCTTTAGGCAAAAAAAATAAAAGAAAAATGAATCTAGTTGCACTTTTTTTTGGAAGACCCGAAGCTAGATTGAAGAACCATTTTCTGGGCACAAGTCAGTTTTAGCCGATTATAAATCGGGTAAAACCAATCCAAGCCCGGAATAAATCAGTTTTGCCCGTTTGTAAAATGGGTAAAACCGATTGAAAATTAGTTTTTCCTATTTTTGAGATTTTGAAATTAGTAAGGACTGTTTTGTAAATATTGTACCGGTTTTAACTGATCGAAAATCTGGGAAAACAGATCCAAAGTTTTTTGGGAAAATTTTGATCGGTTTTGACCGATTTACCATCGAGTAAAACAGATCGAAAGAAAGAAAATTGATCTTTTCAGCAAATTCGTTTTCTTATAAATCCTTTTATAAAATATTGTTAAAATTATTTTAACGAGTATTTTAAAGATTTTATACTTGTATTTTCTTAAGTTATGAGTTTTATAGGTTTTGTCCAATTTTGGACTATTTATAAAATAATATTTAGAAATTATTTAAATTTCAGTTTTTCGGCATAATGGTTATATTTTTTTTAAAATTATAACTATTATGTTTTATAGTTATTTTCCAATAGATAATTTTTAGAATACTAATTTCTAGAAATAAATGTTTTAAATAAGAAAAATAGGTAAATTACCATTATGCCCTTAGTAGTTAAAATTTTGGAATAAGTTATAAATTAGAATTCTATTAGTTAGAAATAATACTAAATTACTGGAAACTGAAATATGTGCAGATCGGTTAGATAGCTAGTACGTGAGCTTAGATCTTCGGGGCGAGGTGAGTTTATCACTGAAAATGGATACCGTTTTAATGCAATTAATAATTGAACTGCACTAAATCTTGTTTGCGGTATATTTTGAAATATTTGTGAAAAATGTTTGAAATGCTTTTTGTTTTAAACTGACAATTGTGTTTACTTACCGGCTGGAACGCATATGTATTTGTTATGCTTCAGTTGTACTTTCTTTGGACACTAAATCTGTTATTTGAGCATAAGTTGTGTCGGATCCATTATGTTGATACGATCTGATCCCACGAGCCATCGTATGGCTTGGTCGTCTGGATCATTTGCGTTCCTGATTTCGAAATCAATCCCGACCACAGGGTCCCATATATGCATGTATACATTTGGGAGTGACTGTCGATATGTATATGCTTATGATTATGCCGAGGTGAGCTGGACTTCGTTCATCGTATATGTGCACGTTGACGAACACCCCTCATTCTCTTTATGTATGCTGAGATAAGTTGGCCATCATTGTGCTTACATGTACACGCTAGCGATCGCCCCTTATTCTCGAAATGAACTGGCTAGTTCATTTATGGTTCACATAGAACTTTAAGCGACTGCCCTCCATTCTCATTCTATGTCTATAAATCCTGCATGAGTCATGAATGCTATTTGTAGGACATGACTGAATTGTATGCATGGGTAATAATTACAACTTGGTAATGTTTGCGAAAACGGTGGACTCTCACTGGGCAAGGGCTCATTCCATTTTCATGTTTTCCTGTTTTATGTTTTCAAAATTTTATTACAGATCTTTGGTACGAAGATGATTATACTCACTAGGATCACCCAGAGTTTGGAAATTTTGGATATGGCTAGAAGGCGGGATTGTTTAGATGGACTCATACTCTGATAACTCATGTACTTATAGGGCTATGTAAGTTTTACTTTATTATAATAAATGAAAAAAATTATTATCATGTTCTGCCAATCTGAGTCCTGGTGCGAACCAGGCAGGCATTCGGTGAAACCAATCCCTTGTATACGAGGTGGTGGATCTGGGGTGTCACAAAATATTTGGTACAATGTGTGTATTAAAACGATACATTTAAATCAAATATTTGATACAACTACATATTAAAATGATAAAAACAAATATTTGATATAACGCGCATATTAAAATAATACATTTAAATTCAAAAATTTTTAAAAACATACAAAAAGTGGATAAAGAAAAATTAATCATCGTAAAGTTTCAAAAAAAATATTTAAATAAAATCAGTTTATATATATATATATATAAAGAATAAAATAGGGGAGAAAGAAAGTAATCAATGAGGAGGAAAGAGAGGTCTGATGTGAGTTTGGTGCATTAATCCAATTGTGTGTAAACACGTTCCTATTGATGTGATATCTATGTGGCTTTTCACCATTAAAGGTAAAAAAGGAACATAAAAAGGTGGACCCTTGTACAGTAAATCGGTCCTGGACCGGTTCTGTCCAAAAGACATTTCCCTTAAGGGGAATAGATTATGGACTGAGATGGTCTAGAACTTTCGGGACCCATTTTTATTTTTACATTTTTGCCCCCTTCTTTTTTATCTTCTCTTTCTTCTCTCCTCTCCTATTTTTTCTCTGTTGTTCAATTTCTTATCTTTTCCTCTTCATTTTTTTTTTCTATTCTCCTCTTTTATTATCCTTTCAGTAGGTGATTTTTTTTTTTTTTTCTTTGTTTTTTGTCTAGAATTTTGGAAAACAATGTACTGAAAAATATGAGTTTTAAATTTATGGCAATTGATTTGTATTTTTTTCTTTTTATTTTTCGTCCAAATATTTGGGACAATTAATTTACAATATGATTACTCTGTACTGTCTTACAATAAAGTTTATATTTTTTAATTACACTGTATTATTTTAAAAATATGACTACTCTGTATTATTTTACAAAATAAAAGAGTGTATTGTTTCTATTATTTTTTATTTTACAAAAAAGACTGTATATTTTTTTTTACTATGTACCGTTTTACAATAAAGATTGTACTGATTTTAAAATTGATATGTACTATTTTACAATAAATAATGTACTATTTAAAAAGAAATCAAAACAGTAAAAAAAAAAAAACTCAATTATCTTCATAAGGGTATTTTCGTCTTTTGATGCGCCTCAATCCTGGACGATTCTGTCCAAAAAATGGCTCCCTTCCCTAAATAAAAAGACAGGAAATAGATTCTGGACCGACATGGTCCATAACTGAGGGTCCTGGGACCCATTTTTTGATTTTTACATTTTTGCCCCTTTCCTTTTTATCTTCTCTTTCTTCTCTCTTCTCTCATATTTTTTCTCTGTTGCTCAATTTCTTTTCTTTTCCTCTTCAATTTTTTTTTTTCTATTCTCCTCTTTTATTATCATTTCAGTAGGTGCTTTTATTTTTTTTTTCTTTTTGTTTTTCGTCCAGATTTTTGAAAAAAATGTACTGAAAAATATGAGTTTTAAATTTATGGTTTTTTATCTTCTCTTTCTTCTCTGTTTTCTCCTTCTTTTTTTTTTCTGTTGCTTAGTTTCTTTTCTTTTCCTCTTCAAATTTTTTTTTTTATATTCTCCTATTTAATTATCATTTCAGTAGGTGCTTTTATTTTTTTTCTTTTTGTTTTTAGTCCAGATTTTTGGAAAACAACGTACTGAAAAATATGAGTTTTAAATTTATGGTAATTAATTTGTATTTTTTTTCTTTTTATTTTTCTTCTAAATGTTTGGGACAATTAATTTACAATATGATTATTCTGTACTGTTTTACAATAAAGTCTGTACTATTTTTTAATTACACTGTACTGTTTTAAAAATATGACTCCTCTGTATTATTTTACAAAATAAAAGAGTGTATTATTTTTATTATTTTTTGTTTTATAGAAAGACTGTATTTTTTTTATTATGTACCGTTTTACAATAAAGATTGTGTTGATTTTAAAATTGTTTTATACTGTTTTACCATAAAAAATGTACTATTTAAAAAGAAATCAAAACAGTTATAAAAAAAACTCAATTTTTTAATCAAAGGCATGTTCATCTTTTGGACCAAGGCGCGTTAGTACACGCGCTCTGACTCGCCTTGGTCGTGGACCGATGCGGTCCAGATAATGGTTCCCTAAAAAGACGCCAGGTTGCCAATTGCCAAGTCTCATCATTCGATTCCCAAACTTACGTGTCCTGAACTATCCAATCCAATCCCAATCAAACAAAATCTCACGGCCCCAAAAGTCAACAGTCAATTTCGTCAGCCTAACTCAGAATCATAACAGTAGCCCTCCAAGCACGAAATATTCCAACCAGCAGCACCCGGTTAGTTCAGCATTTCATTCGCTCACCTATCATTTTTTCCCCCATCATTTTTCATGTTATTTATTTTCCATTTTAATATTTGATTTTTTTCTTTTTAAAAAAATTGAAGGATGCTATTCCTATACATTTATATATAAAATTATTGGGCAAATAGGCAAAAATACCTTTAATGTTCCTTTCAAGGTATAAATATATCCTCGAATTTTATAAATGAGCAAAATTACTTCTAACGTTTTATAAAGTGGTGCATCTGTGCCCCTTTCGTAAAACAGACTTGCCACATCAACTATGTTGCCACCAAGTTGGTCGATTAGTTGGACTTGCTACATCATCTGAGTCGCCACGCAATGAGTTCGATCGATTAACCTAGGAAGAAGAAGAACAGCCACCATGGCCACTTCCATTTCCGACTGCCAGAAACTGGCCAATGCTTGCCGGGACGTTTCCGTTCAGATTGTTGGAGTACAAATTCAAACCTTCAACTGCTGTAATTTCCCTATGTCTACCGGTATGTTTCCGGTCAACTGGTTTATGCTGAGTTTCATCTTGGTCAAATTCAAATACCCTATCACATATGGAATTGGCCCAAAAGAACGAATTTCTGTACGGAAGGATCACAATGAGATTCTTCAACAAGAACAGCCCACTTGGAATTGAGCCGTCCATGTTGTTTAAAGACAAATCCTAGTGGGAAGTGCATCTTGTTGTAAAAGCAGCAGCAGCGGCCGTTAAATGAATGAAGCAACCCAGATGTACTGTATATTGTGCATCTTTTCAGATTGTGGGCTCGGAATCTGGATGGGAGCTTGGGGAAGGTCTCCCTCAATTTTACTATATCGTTGACATGTCTACATCATCTACCCCATTATTTTCCTTGGAATTCCATTCCCAGTCAAATCAAATCCTGCCCTTAATCACTGCGGCTTTGCATTGCTTCCGCTGATTCAATCTTCAATTATGGCCATGGAAATGGTGAGTTAATTTTTACTCTTCTCTTTCCTTTCAATTTTACTTGAGAAATGCAGAGTTATTAATTTATTTATTTATGAGTGAGTTCAACTGTTGAGAATTGAGGAAAAATAAGAAGATAAAAAAAGAAGACAAATCCAAGTGCGCAAGACTGAGAAGGTTGCCGAAACTCTCCGGAATCCCACCGATCAAATTCGTTCCGGCCATCCAAATGAAATTCACTTTACTCAATCTTCCCCGATCCGGCGGTAACGCAGCCGGCTTGAACATTTTATAGGCCAACACAAGAACTTTAAGTTGGTAAAATTTCCAATTTCTGGAGGAAATGAGCCATTGAACAAGTTCAAGTGAAGGTACATGGTGGCTATGGTAGTTGTTCTTCTTCTTCCTGGTTAATCCATCGAACTCATTGCGTGGCGACTCATATGACGTGGCAAGTCCAACTAATCGACTAACTCAGCAGCAACTTAGTTGATGTGGCAAGTCTGTTTTGTGATGAGGGGCACATATGCACATTTTATATAACGT
Source organism: Leptodermis oblonga (assembly GCA_016801395.1). Lineage (NCBI taxonomy): Eukaryota > Viridiplantae > Streptophyta > Magnoliopsida > Gentianales > Rubiaceae > Leptodermis > Leptodermis oblonga. The sequence continues at coordinate 28,457,563 of CM028755.1, forward strand.
TAGAAGTAATTTTGCTCTTCTATAAAGTTCGAGGGTATATTTGCATCATCAAAGAAACGTTAAATGTATTTTCGCCCCTTTGCCCTAAAATTATTCTATACGTTTTAAAAATATTTTTCAAACTTTTTGGTCAAATTCATATTTTACTGCCTTCATTTGTGTTACAAATTATATTTTATCCTGAAAATATTAACATTCATATAATTGTTGATTAAAAGTAACACATAAATTGAGAAATTTAGATTTTAGACTTCCAAATTTCAAATGTTACTAACTCTTAATAGAATAAAACTTCAAAAGTTTAAAGATCAAAATTTTAATTTTTAAAGTGTCAATATTGAGAAGATGTTATGCTTCTTTTTCTTTTTCTTTTTTTTCTCCCTTTTTTCTAATGAAATGTGCAAACTCATATTATTTCATATTTTATATTGCAAATCCCATTTTATCTGTTTTATAATAGCTTTTTATCACCATGGAGGTCTATCCAAACATTTAGAAAATTATTTTAATATTTTTGAAACATGATTTGCTACTTTATCAAACCCAATGTGTTAAATCTGGGACTGTTCTAACTAGCGTATTAAAATTATAATACAAAAATATGGTTGACTTATCATTCTTTTATAAAACCAGCCATTCACTAAATAATGGCATATGCAATCCATGCTATATGTGTGAATAATAACTAATTGCAGCGTTATATGCATGATCTAGGGGGAGCTTAGATTAGCCACATTTTTGGGGAGGTTAATGCGATTATGGATTCCCTTGCCAACCTTGCAAGTACCACTCAGAAAAACTTCTTTCTTCACAGGGGTAACTCTTTCACGAGAAATCCAGGACCTCCTTGTTCTAGATGTGAAATGTTTCCCTTATATTCTTAGCTAGAATATGTAGCTAGGCTTATAGTTTAACACATGTATTATTTTTGGCTTTCATCATTTGCATTTCTACATTTTTTCACTCCAAGGTAAGGTAAAATGTATTATGTCCCTCTGTCCTCATTTTTTCTTTTCATAATTAATATAAGGTCACTATACCCCAACTATTTAATCGTTATTACCTAATAAAAAATATAAAAAAAAGGTGAATGAACTATATTTTCTACAAAAATAAACTACCATTTCCATTTTCCTTTTACCATCCTAAAATAATGGTACAAGTCCCCGATGCACAACGTACAAGCAACTGCTGCTTAGAACTCTATTTAGGGCCGGTTCTTGTAGGAAGGTTTGAGTTTTGGTTTAAGTTTTGATTTTGAAAAAATAGTTTTATAATGTAAAAAGTTAATTGGAAATGTAAAAAAAATATAGTTGAATAATAAAAAGTTGTAGGGTGAATTACATTTACCTCCCCCGAAGTTTGCCTAAATAACAAATGGGTCCCTCAAGTTTTAGAAAATAACATTCCAGTCCCTTGACCACCCAAACTTGGAGTCCAAAGCACTGTTCATCGTCTTCTACCTTCTTCTTTTTTTTTTTTTTTTTTTTTGTCTCTCTCTTTTCTTTGTTCTTCCTTAACCTCCTCCTCTTGCCTCGAATTCGGGCTTCCGTCCTAGTTTGGAGGGATCTTTCCCCAGTTCCAATCTTCCAAAACTGCTCACTCTTGGTTCTGGTTCTGTGTCTTGTCACAACTCACCTGAAAAATCAAGTGCAGCATATCCAAGAAACTTGAATTCAAATTCGACGATAAAGAGGCATGCAAGTTGTGCTTTTGGTGATGGAAATGAGGAATTGAAAGCTAGGAAGAAGGCAGAGAAGGAACCTTATCACTCAAAGAATCTCATTACAGAGAGAAAACGCAGGCAGAGGATAAAACATGGGATATTCACTCTACGTTCATTGGTTCCCAATATTTCCAAGGTTGTACTTTCTCAGCTCTTGTGATTATGATTGAATAATTGCTACTTCTTCTCATATTAATGTTGTTGTCTTTCTGTTACCACAAGATGGATAAAGCTTCGACACTCGGGGATGCGTGTGGTACAATGCAGAAAATGTACGAAGATGAACTCGAAAAATTGACAGATGAATGCAACAAGTATAATGCAGAGCAGGAGGCCCCCAAGCTTGCAGATGATCCCCCAACTATTCACAACTTGCGGCGGGGGAGACGACAAAGAAAAAAGAGAAAAAAAAAAAAGAAAAAAAACAAAAAAAAAGAAAGAAGACGATGAACAGTGCCATTTTTTAATTTTTAGTTATGGACTCCAAGTTTGGATGGTTAAGGGATTGGGGTGTTATTTTCTAAACCTGAGGGACCCATTTGTTATTTAGGCAAACCTTGGGGGAGGTAAATGTAATTCACCCAAAGTTGTATTGAAAATGATAAAAACTGATTTAATATATTAAATTTACTGTTGAAACCAAAACCAAAACGGCACTAGATCCTCTGTTACACAATTGTGTTACACTTCCTGTTGCACTACTTAAATGGCCGCCATGTGTCATCTTCCTTAACCTAACTTAAATATTTAAACTCTAATTAAATATTTATTTAATTAAAAGATAATTATGATAATAACTTATTTTTTAAAGGAAAAAGAATCTCCCATGATACCTTTCCTTTCTCTGTCTCCTCTCTTTTTTCATCTACACCCTTCTCCGCTGGCAGCACCTTCTCACTGGCACCGGCAGCACCATGGCTTCCTCACCACTCCAGCATCCCCACACCACCGACTCCAACATTTTATACCCTTCCAACTGGTTTAATCATAGGATCTCTCTTACTTATTTTCTATTTCTCCATCTTCATTTAGCTTTTGCCCTTCAGAAAAACAATGTAAATTAATTTTACGAACTAGGTTAACTCATTGGGTGGATTGGTTGGATCATTGGATGATGTAGTTGGTGGAATCATAGATTTGATAAAAATTTTGTTCAATTTGAATATTATCACTTCCATGGATTATTTCCTAGAACGCATTTATTCAAACAAACTCAATTGTTTGGTTTTATTTTATTTTTTCCACAAAAAGTTGTTTGAGTTCATTATAGGAATATCCCTTGTTATTTCTTCAGGGACATTTAAGTTCTTCCTTTCGTGCCTTCGATTGATATAACTTTTTTCTTACCTTAGGCAGCACTCTTCTGATGTACGAACGTAATAATCTTTCTTTTTCTTCTTTATTATTAAAAGGACGTAATGACTTGGTACCAAAAATGCATCTCGACAAAGAGTTAAATTTATGCATAAATCAGTATTCTTTTCTATAAAATTTGTATTGACACCGACGACAGCGAGAAGGTGTTGCCCACGTGGGGAGGGGATCGAGTTGATGAAGGAGGAGAGGAGATAGGGGAAAGAAAGGAATCGTGGGTGATCTGTTTTCCTTAAAAAATAAATTATTATCATAATTATCTTTTATTTAATCAAATATTTAACTAGAGTTTAAATATTTAAGTTGGGTTAAAGGAGAAGACACATGCTAAACATTTAAGTAATGTAATAAGAAATGTAACACAATTGTGTAACAGAGGATCTAGTGCCAACCAAAACCAAAATCAAAACTTAAAAACGGCTCAGGATCCTCTGTTACACTTTCCTGTTACATTCCCTGTTACACATCTTAATAACTCATCGTAAATACAATTTTTTAAATTAAATTTTTTCACCAATGATATTAATTAGCATTATAATATATTCTTGGACTAAGGGTTCACCCATTTTGATGTAGGGTATATTTATTTTAATTTATTGAGATTAAAAAATAAAAAAATACTATAAAATTATATTAAAATACAAGATTAGTGTAAAAATAAAAAAAATTATATTAAAATTCCGTAGAATGCCAATGAATAGCATTGGTAAAAAATTTAATTTAAAAAATTATATTTACGACGAGTTATTAAGATGTGTAACAGGGAGTGTAACAGAGTGTAACAGAGGATCTGAGCCCTTAAAAACAGGCCCTTAAACTTAAAAGGCGTTGTATGCGAAATTCAACCGCTATTCAAACGCGCTCTTCAGTTCATCATTTTGACTCCTAAACACAGAGAAGAGAGAGAGAAGATAAAGAAACAAGTAGAAAGAGAGAGAGAGGCATTCACAATGTGCGGGATTTTCGCCTACTTGAATTATAATGTCAACAGAGATCGCCGTTACATATTGGAAGTCTTGTTTAATGGCCTCCGGCGCTTGGAGTACAGGGGCTACGATTCTTCCGGCATCTCCATTGATGCTTCCCCCGTTCAGGTCCCGGCGGCTTCGTTTACCTCAAATTTCAATTCGAATTCTGGTGTTTCCCTACCCCCTCTTGTGTTTCGGAAAGAAGGGAAGATCGAATCACTGGTCAAATCCGTTTACCTAGGTACCTTTTAAGTGAAATCATCTTTTTGGGGATCAAGTGGTTACTTTTCCTGTAAAGTGAGTTACGTTCGGCGGTGATCTCTATATAGGGGCAATGTTGATCTGGGTTTTTCTTTCTTGGGGTGTTGAATTTAGTATTCTTTCTGGCATTATGTGGTTATGCAAGATTTCCAAAGAAAAGCCGTACAAGATCAGGAGACGAAAAGGAATGGGGGTTTTCAACTTTTTGGGGTTTTGGCGTACTTGAAGGGTTTTTTGAATATTTGTTATAGAATTATGATAAAAGAAATGAACTGTGATTGTGACATCTAGATCAAGGCTTGCATTTTCATGTTTTTTTAATCATTTATCCTATAGCATTCTTGAGAGATTCAAGTACGGTTGATAATCAAGTAAATTTGGATGAAGAGGATTCAGATGAAAATGCTTGATTTGTTGGCCTCTGGGCCATGCATAGCGTTGATTAGATTCTGTTTTATTCTGGGGAGCACGATGGTATGGAGAATTCACATAATTGAATGTCCGGTTTTACTGTTACTGATTGTGATTTCATCTCGCAAGGGATTGCCTAATGTAAGATCTTTGAGGCTTACAAAGATTTGATGAGATTAAAGCTGTTACGTTTGTGGTTTCAGAGGTTGCTGAGACAGAGTTAAATTTAGAAGAACCATTTCCCATTCATGCTGGCATCGCCCACACTCGATGGGCTACTCATGGTGAGCCAGCTCCAAGAAATAGTCACCCACAGAGCTCTGGTGCTGGGAAGGATTTTCTGGTTGTTCACAATGGCATTATCACAAATTATGAGGTTTCTTATTCCCCTGAACTTCGATTTGTTTGTAGTCTCCGCTGAGTTGTTATTGTAATTGTCTGGAATTGCTGTCAAATGCCCCAAAAATGACTGCTGTATATTTCCTTGACTGTTTCTGTTGTACAACCATGTTAACCTGATTTCATCCACCATGTGTCTGATAAAAAATGTTGGTTAAGCTTTTTTATTTACACACTGTCATCTTTTCTTTGATATTATACTGATTTGAGGTCCTGGGACAGATAGGTGATAGAGTGAGTAAGACTACAGACATGAATATGTTCTAGCGTTTAGTGTTGAAAGCAATACACTTGTCCAGTAGTGAGTTACAGGTTGATGATCCTTTACATTCCTATGCTCATCTTACTTTCTTTTTCACGTCTATTGTCTGGCCACACCTTGTGTTAGAATTTTGTGGATAGCAAGTGCTCTCTGTCGGATGAAGCATAGTAAGATTGCCAGGCATTGGCTTATTTGAGATATTTTAGCATATTGTGTATTTTCCAGTGGGTTTTGAAGAAAGCATGTTTGGAGTTCTGCAGTTGTAAAGTTGCACTCCAGTCTGAGAAGTTGGATTGCTTATACATTGCTCGTAAAAGTTGCCTAGGAACTTTTCATAAACAAACAACTATTACCGGTCCATTACTGCCTCTATACATTTTCATTGCTACATAAATTCTTTTATGTTCCTTACTGCAAATGTGTTTTTTTTCCCAATCTCTGAAGATCGAAAGTATGTCGTCCAATTGAGAATGAACAATAGTTGACCAAATGCCAGTTAAAATGCTAATGAAATTGGACAACTTCATCTTTCTGTGCTGATGGAGCTTGTTTGCCAGTTTCAAGTCACTGCAAGAATAGCCTCTAAAAGTCTTGCTATAACAGAATTTGAATAAGTATGTGTTACTTACTTTTCAAGAATAAGTTTAATCCCCATTCCTTTGTTGGATCATTTTATGCTTTTGGTTAGTTAAAATACTGTTGTTTTTGCAGGTATTGAAAGAGACCTTAGTTCGACATGGATTCACCTTTGAATCAGATACGGACACAGAAGTCATTCCAAAGCTTGCTAAATATGTCTTTGACAAGGCGAATGAAGAAGGTAAAGTTTTCTGACGAATTCAAGTGAGTCCTTCATAACTCCGTAATTCTTCAACTCTTTTTGTTTGCCTTTCCTGCGCTGTTTCCTTTAGCTTATGACTTCCCAGCCAGTTTTGTTTAAAATCTTTGCCTTCCTAGCATCATGATAATAATTTATTTATTTCTCGTTATGATGTCTTGACTTCAATGATTTGGGCATTGACTTCAGTTGAGCTGGTTATTTCTTTTTATTGAGCAGTGTGCAAGTATTCTTATAAGGTTTATAATAGATTCGAAGACCAGAGCTGGAACACTTGGTTATCTTTACCACTTTGGTTGGCAGTTCGAGGAGCCACATGAATTTCAAAGTGTTTGAGCCTTCATTTTTTAATTTATTTCTATCTGCTATTATTATTGACCTGAATTGCCCCAGAAAGACTTGAGCGGAAGAGTACTCAGTAGAAAAATAGTAAATGTTCAAATCTATGATGTATACGTTGTTGGTTGTTAGTGCAGTTGGGGTCTTCATTTGGTGCTTGTTCTGCTGCCATGGATGAATATGTTAGCGAGGGACTTTTATAGCCATCTAAATTGTTGTCTTCAACTGTGCATGTAGTGGAACACATAATTTGTATACTGTTTTTGGATATTTTTTGAACAGTGTTCAACCTTTTGTTGCAGGTGGTCAGCATGTAACTTTCAGTCAAGTTGTGCTCGAAGTTATGCGGCATCTGGACGGAGCTTATGCTCTTATTTTCAAAAGCCGGCACTACCCAAATGAATTGATTGCTTGTAAACGTGGCAGTCCACTGCTCCTTGGTGTTAAAGTAAGTCCATATGTGCATGTGGTAGGAGAAATATATCTTACTACACATCATTGCTGATGAGGCAAAAATGCGAGTAATTATTTTTCAATGGTCATTGATTCAAAAATTTGATCCAGTGGCTGTTACACCATGAGAATCACTTGCATTAATTTTTCTTAAAGCAATATTTTCCTCTTATCTTATATATTATGTTGATTCTATGAAATAAGTAGGAGTAAATGTCAAGAAATGAAGTTAATCTGTTAAATATTTAATGAGACATCTTCTGGCGTCACGTCTTCTTCTTTGGTTCCTCACGGGAGAGAATTATTAGACTCTTGAATACAATTACTGTTATCTATAATATTTGAAATGCTGTTACAATCTCATTTTGAAGTAGTCATCATATGTGATACATGGAAAATAATGCGTGAATATTTGAGAGTATATATTTATAATTTTTCTCTTCCTAGTTCCTTGTGAGGCCACATTGTTATGCTGAATTGTTGATCCTTGAACTAACTTATAAGAGTTGTAAGTGAACTGGTGTTTTTTTTTTATTTATTTTTATACTAAGTTCCTTCAAGAGGGAACATAAGGTAAATGACATTATTGTAGAAGCACATGAACTTGCAAAGTTTCTAGGTGTTTTCGTGCATTAGCAGAACGCACGAAATATAAGAAAAGAAGCAGAACGGTATGAAACCAACTGAGATTGGCCACATTCTTTTGTTTTTTAATATTCTGCAATCATTTCATTGGACTGGTTTTTATGAGTGAATTGCTATTACTTAGGACCTTGTAGACGAGAGCATTATTGGAACATCTTTTAGCGATGGGAAGTTTCTTTCAAACAATCAGCAACCCAAAGAACTGTTCCTATCAAGTGATGCTAGTGCAGTTGTTGAGCACACGAAAAAGGTTTTGGTAATTGAGGATGGTGAAGTTATTCATTTAAAGGTACAATTGTCTAATAGGTTGGTTTGAGGTATTAAAATGATTTCGGTGATTATTTCACACGTTTTTATCCAATTTTGCTTTGCTTCTTTGGAAAAGTAGCTAAAGTTTAGGAGTGGAGTATGTGTACCTACATATTTTAGTGATACCCTATTTTATTATTGTATGAGCATTTTAACTTTGATTTTTCAGGATGGTGGTGTATCAATATTCAAGTTTGAACAGACAAAGGGAAGACGTGGTGGAACACTTGCTAGACCTGCTTCTGTTGAACGTGCATTATCTGTTCTTGAGATGGAGGTTGAGCAAATAAATAAAGGGAAATACAAGCATTATATGCAAAAGGAGATTCACGAGCAACCTGAATCTGTAATGACAACAATGCGAGGGAGGTTAATACGTGGAGGGTCATGCAAAGCCAAAAGTGTCCTATTAGGTGGACTGAAAGACTACCTAAAGACTATTCGGAGAAGCCGAAGGATTGTTTTTGTTGGTTGTGGCACAAGTTATTTTGCTGCTTTAGCTGCTCGGCCTATTGTTGAAGAACTTTCTGGTAGTTGTTTTCTATTATGTAGCATATGTGATAAGATCCTGCATACCAATTGTTTCACTGATGTCATATGTATATGCAGGTGTACCTGTAACCATGGAGGTTGCTAGTGATTTAGTGGATAGGCAGGGTCCAATTTACAGAGAAGATACAGCTGTATTTGTTAGTCAGTCTGGTGAAACAGCGGATACATTGCAAGCATTAGATTATGCTTTAGAAAATGGTGCATTATGTGTTGGGATCACAAACACCGTTGGAAGTGCTCTTGCTAGGAAAACACACTGCGGAGTCCATATCAATGCTGGTTGTGAAATAGGTGTAGCAAGTACCAAGGTAAGTAATTGTCACCTTGTTTATTTCCTTTTTCTGTGTTATGTTGATGTAACTTCACAATTGTTACCTTCTTCACAGGCATACACCAGTCAAATAGTAGTTATGGCTATGTTGGCTCTTGCTGTTGGGGGTGATATGATCTCAAGCGAAACTAGAAGAGAATCTATAGTAGATGGTCTATTTGATTTGCCAGGTATGTTTCGTTGACTTGGCAGTTAGGAGTGTTTTCTCTCTGTTGGCTAAATACCCATGACACATATTTTCCATCTTTTTATGTTCCTTATTCTGTTGCTTTCTGGGTGTAAAAATGGTAGGCAAAGTGAAAGAGGTTCTCAAGCTTGACCAGGAAATGAAAGATCTTGCAGAACTGTTAATTAGTGAGCAATCACTTCTAGTTTTTGGAAGAGGATACAATTATGCAACAGCCTTAGAAGGTGCTTTGAAGGTAAAGGAGGTTGCTCTTATGCATAGTGAAGGAATACTTGCTGGTGAAATGAAACATGGTCCCTTGGCTTTAGTTGATCAGAACCTCCCAATTTTTGTAATTGCTACTCGTGACGCTTGCTTCAGGTTAGCTTTTGGTTTTTGTAACTACATTTTTGATAATTTGTTTTCATCTTTTTGCTTTTTTAACATTTATTTTGCTTGCAGCAAACAACAATCAGTGATTCAGCAACTTCATGCTCGGAAGGGCAGACTAATAGTGATGTGCACAGAGGGGGATGCATCATCTGTATCAGTTGGTGGATCTTGTCGAGTAATTGAAGTTCCTCATGTTGTGGACTGTCTGCAGCCTGTAATTAACATAATTCCATTGCAGGTAATGTGCCCCTTATTTTTGTTGTTTATTTGGATATTATCAAATTGCACGAGTCATGATCTTGATGTTGGCTACATCTGTTCTCCCCCACCCAACTTATTTGGTTTATGCCAATTCTCAGGCAAACTATTACACTTAAGATTTGCTAATCGCTCTAACCATGTTGCTGGTCTGTTCTTATGTCATCTTCTGGGTAATGAGTTTACTTGAATTCCTATTGTTTATGAAGCATTCTGGGGTAAATTTATCACTCAATAGTATTCATGTCTTTTTTTTTGGGAAGTTAGCAGTCAGATGATTTCTTTCTTTGCATTGTCCTAAGCGTGTTTGAATTTTTCAAAAGTTTGCAGAATAATCTTGATTTGACTAGGAAATATGAACCATGCTAATGTGGAGGAAAAACCTTTAGTGATGAGGAACTCTTTGATCAGTTTATATTTCTAGGACAAACTCTTAGGATGTATAGTTGAATGAAGGGATACTGCAGACTACATAAATACGAGAATGGGCTAAGTTGGCTTAAATTATGCACCCTTAATTTCCTTGCATGCTTTGTTAAGATTTGGTTGGAATAGTCAAGAACCTGTATCTTATTTGTGTTGGTGATTGAAATCTTATCATACTTTGCATCCCTTGCATTTAGTTTGATATACCATTGTGATTGATTGTAAAAGTTGACAGTCAATCCTGACGGTTTCTTGCTCTTTCAATGTAGTTGTTGGCCTATCACCTCACAGTCCTGCGAGGTCACGATGTTGACCAACCCCGGAATCTTGCGAAGAGTGTGACAACCCAATAAGGAAGATACATGCGAAGATGTTGGCTAACCCTAGCTTTTAGTGAAGTTTTTCCGTGGTGGTGCTACTATGTTGTCCATTTAACTTGAGCAGGTGACTTTACTCACCTTCCACGAGTCCCCTAATCTCCCACTTGTGTGTGTGACTGATGTAAACCCCTGATGTTTTTTTGCCAGGCATGTGTTCAAATTACTTTCCTCTCTACAGTCTTGTATTGCCCTGCTTTGGAGGTGGTAGTTGGCTTCACTGTAAAATATACTAGTTAACTGTATAAGAAGTATGTCACAGCATTCATGAAGGCGAAAGTGTTTTCGATGCTTTTAGAGAATCGGTATGTTTGACGTTGTGTTGACAATAACTTATTATATGTAGCCAACTTGTTCTGCTATCTAGGAACCCTTTTGCTGAGCATACAATATTTGTAGGGGTTTGTTAGAATGACTTGTTAGTATATTAAGAAAACACCGGGGTTCGAATATCTCGGCAGTGCAGTTTCTTCTTATAATGGTCTCAATCTTTTCATCTCATAGCAGCAACTAAATGGTAAAAAGGGTTGAATGTATGTAGGTAGTGCAGTTTCTTCCTCAGTGTGGATATTGGAATCGACCGTCTTGTTTTGCAGGTTTAAGGTTTGGTAAGTGATATTTGAGGTGGTTGATTTTGTACAGTCTTTTGTTATGTCGATTGTAATAGCTGTAGCTGTAGGCTGCCTGGTTTGGTATTTATGGTAGGTATCAGTGGCGCAGCTAGGATTTTTTGAGGGAGGGGTCTATAATAGCTATTTAAATTTTCTTTTGTATCAATAGATAAATTTATTTAAACATATTATATCAAAATTCATAATTTAAAGCGGTAAAAACTTAAGAGAATAATAAGTAGAGGACAGAACATTCAAAGATTAAAACTACAAACGAAAATACCTAAAAGTAAAATAAAAATTAAAGTTGCAGCTTAACATATGTGAACTTCTTTTATCCTCTTCCAGGATTTTAAATTATTGGTTTTTGCTTGAGAATGGGCTGTACTTTGGAGTGTCGTCTCATGACGCTTTTATCTGTGATTTGCAATGGGAAAGGGAAATGCGTGGGTAAGTCAGTTGATAAATGGAGGAACTCTTGGTGTTGGCTTAGCCAGTGTTGTTTGGCCCAGCCCGGCTCGGAGGGTTGACCCGGTCGGACCGCGACCCGCAGGCCTTGCCGGGCCAAATTATAAGGGCAACCCGGATGTGGGGTGACCCGGTCAAGCCCGGTCAAGACCTGGGGCGGACCTGGAACCTGGTCGACCCGAAGAGCCTTTTTTTTTTTTTTTTAATTTTAAATTAAAGGACTTTTTAAAAATTTTGACTTTAGTAGAGATTGAATCTTGGTCTCCAATATAAACAATAAGAGTACTTAGCATTAGACCACAATGACTTGTTTGATTATTTTTGTGCAAAATAGTATTTTAACTCATATTTTAATATGAATCATGGGCTTTCTAATAATAATATATTAATTGAACCATCTAAACTAATGTTAATCTCATTGTAATTCCTTACTATTTATAATTTTAAGACTATAATTTTTTATTAGTTGTTTTCTTTTCATTTAAAGCTTGTTTAATTTTGTCATGTATTAATCTAAAATACGTTTTCATTTCTTTTATATCAAATTTTATCTTTTTTTCCTAAGAAAATGTAGTAATATAATTTTTAGAATATAACTAATATTTTATCATTTATTTACTTATTAAGTTTTATAGTAATGAATTTTAATGTTTAAGATACTTGTAAAATTCGAAAATATATATAATTTTTGTGAAGAAAAAATATTTTAACTAATATTATTTATATTTTATATATATTTATTTATTTATGACGTCATCCGGGTTGACCCCCGGTTGACCCGGGTCGTGCGACCCTTGGGCCTCGCTGGGTCGGTGGCCGGGCCGGGCCGAACAACATTGGGCTTAGCTGAAGCCTGAAGGTATTGTATTATTCATTAAAGTAAATTACGTTTACCTCCCATCGAGGTTTGTCCAAATTAACGAGCAGTCACTAAAATTTATGAAAACTACAAAATACTTGCTAGATTTGATGAAAGTATATACCATTCAAAATGTGTTTGAAACAGAAAAATATTGACAATTGTGGTTAGACCAATATACCCTTAATAAGAAAAATAAAAATACTAAACAAAAATACTCTACTAACCGAATTTCCATTTACGATACTTGAACCCCATTTACAATAATATTATGAATATGGAGTTACTGTAAATTACACTTTAATTATTTACTCATATTTTATTATAAATTGTAATTCAGGTAGTAAGTGTATTTTTGTCTGCGTATTTTTATCAAAAGTACATTGGTCTATCTATTTGCTATTTCAGTAGTCCATGTTTTTCATTTCAATCCCACTTCGAGGGGTTGAATTCTCATATTCATCACATCCAAAGGGCATTTCATAGTTTTCATAATAAATCAAGAGAGAGGCAAATGACTCTGATGAAGCCGAGTTTGCCGGTGAGGGTCTTCGGGTCGGATCCGCTCCGATCCGTCAACTTCAATACCTGTACAAATCGGGGACTTCCCCCGATTAACCTCCGATGCCAAAGTTAGTATCTTAGACATGGGAGAAATATAGTAATATAGAGAGAGTGGTACCAAGAAGAGACCTCCCTTGTAATGGTGATGAAGGCCCCTATTTATAGAGATGAGAGCGCCGATCATTGCCCATTGGTCCGTGTATAAATAGTGTTCTATTGGTGGGCCAACTTGGGCCGGATCGTAAACTTAGTAATTGGGCCACAGGTTGGGCCGAAAGGGTAAACCGGGCACACCAACTAGTCCCCCCCAAGTTTTGGATCGTATCTCGTCGAAAATTCAGAACTTGAAATTTCATAGTATAGAAGGCCCAAAAAGACCTGTAATAAAAAGGCTTCCGAGTCTCCATAATAAGAATACCCGTAGTGCTCACAGAAATTAGAAGTCATGGAAGACTCGTTGTAGTGAAGGCCCTGAGTAAGGCTCGCAATGATAGAACCCCGGTTTTGAGTACACAATTCGAACATCGCCTCGCGGTTGTTCGCGGCATCCGGCCGCCTACATAAGAAAGTCGAGTTTGGGCACTTTGTGACTACGCCAAAACCTACAACAGTAAATTCGAACACCACCTCGTTGTCGTTCGAGGCATCCGGCCGCCTACAAATGAGAGTCGGGTTCGGACACTCATGGCCGCGTCCGGCCCGAGTATGCCGAATTCCCGGCTATGACAAATGCTTCGGAGTCGGGTTAATACACCCCTCCTTGTTCCTAGTAAGAATCAACAAACACTCAATATTTGCTAAATTATTTGTAAAATTCGCAAATATCATACTTGGAACAAAATAAGCAAAGACAAGACAATTAAGCCAGAAACATACTTTAATTTTGTAGATGCAATTAAATATGCACTTCACTTATTTTGAATAAAATAAACTAGCATGCTTTATTTATTTAATTGAAAATAAATTAAATGAAGGCCTCCTACTACCTTTCAAAAAAAATAAAATAAAATACACTAACATGCTTTATTTATTTGATTGAAGATAAAATAAATAAAGGTTCATGCGTCATTTATCAAAGCAAAACAGAATAACACGTATTCTTTATTAATTGAAAATAAAAGGAATAAATAAGGACGGAACTTCCCTGAAATTTCAAGTGCGAGCCCCACCATGTCTCTCCCGGGTTCCAACCTTCCGGGGAGTGACTCTCTTTTGTTGTAGATGAACACATGCATATGGCTGATGTAGTATTTAAGGAGAACACATGCATGTAGGCTGATGGGGCATTGCGGGAAACACATGCATGTGGGCTTCTTCAACCCTGCATGTATGGTCTCCCGAATTTCTTCTTCAATCATGCATGACCGGGCTCCACCACCGACCTTGGGCTTCACTTGCATGCACGGAATCAATTTACATTTGATCAACTTGCATGCACGGATCAATCTTGCATGCACAAGGTCACTGACCTTCTTCTCTTTAGCTTTCCTTTTCAATCCTACCTGCACGGTGGGCTCCACCACTCCACCATCCCCCCTCACCGACCTTGATTTGCATGCACATGCATGGGGGCTCCACCATTCCACCATCCCCCTTCACCGACCTTGATTTGCATGCATATGCACGGGCAACTTGCTTGATTTATGCACGGGTACCATCTTCACTTGCATGCATGGGCTCTCCTTCACTTGCATGCACAGTGGTTCGCATGCACGAGCTTCGCTCCACCTTCAACCTTAAACAGAACAATGAAAGAGCTCTCCAAAAGTCGTGGTTCTTTTGAAGCATTGTCGTCCCACCGTCTTTATTTTTAAATAACTTGTTTTAATTTAGCGCGGGCTTCACCCCTCCCCGCTTTGTCTCAATTGAGTTATAAATTCTAGTGTTGTCGAAACGCGTGATGAACTCCAAGTGATGAGATGTGGGTTTCACCGTCCCCCCCCCCCTTGTCTCACTTGTGTTTCATCAAAGTGTGCAGCCTCGGGATTTCCAAGCCGTTGTGGCATCGCCGAATCTCTCCTTTTTAACTCCAAATTGAAGAGAGTAGAGGCCTCTCCAATTTTAACAAACATCCTCGGGATTTCCACACCGTTGCGGCATCACCGAGTCTCCACTTTTTAACTTCAACTTAAAGAGAACACAGCCCCAGCCTCGGGATTTTCATGCCGTTGCAGCATCACCGAGTCTCCGTCTTTTTACTTCAAATCGAAGGGAGTAAAGGTCTCTCCAATTTTAATAAACATCCTCGGGATTTCCACACTATTGCGGCATAGCCGAGTCTCTACCTTTTAACTCCAAAATAAAGAGAGTACAACCTCATCCTCGAAATTTTCACGCCGTGCGGCATCGCTGAGCCTCCACCTTTTAACTTCAAAATAAAGAGAGAACAACCCATTCTCGGGATTTCCACACCGTTGCGGCATCGCCGAGCCTTTACCTTTTAACTCCAAAATAATAAAAAGAGAACTACCCATTCTCGGGATTTCCATGCCGTTGCGCCATCCACGGGGCTCCGCCTTTTTATTTCAAATAGAATTATGCACGGGCTCATCCTCGAATTCTCCATTTTTCACCAGCACCCTCGGGCTTTCCTCAACTTTGATTAAGATGCGAGGCTAAAGAGCCTTTTGTTTTCCTTTTTCTCATCCGTGACTACCTGAGGGGTTGACCTCATCTGGGATGATCTGAGAGCTGACCTCATCCGGGACGACCTGAGGGACTGATCTCATCCAGACGACCTGGAGTCTGACCTCATCCGAGACGACCTGAGGGGCTGACCTCATTTGAGACGACCAGAGGGACTAACCTCATCCGAGACGACCTGGAGGCCGACATCATCCTGGACGACCTGAGGGACTGACTTCATCCGGGACGACCTGGAGGCCAACCTCATTTGGGACAACCTGGAGGGGCTCAACCCCATCTCTGGCTTGGCCCTTCTCCTTCTTCTTCGTCAAACTTTCTAGTTGGTGAGCTTTGCCAGAACTTAATCGGACATGTCGCAACTCATTCGCGGGTCCTTCGTCGTCGTAGCCAGATCCTGACATACCCAACTCTTTTACCAGATCTGAGCTGCAAAATCCTCTATCGATGTGGACTTGAACAGGGGATTTGGATGAATCCCTATTCCTCCATTGCTTGGTTTACCAAACTTGACAGCGAGAAGAATTAGAATTCTTCCTTCCTCCTTGTTCCTTCGCGCTCCTTCCTTAGCTGAGCTCACCAGATCCAACAGAAGAACTCAAGTTCTTCATTTCTTCAGCCACACAACCAACTTCAACCTTGTGAGCTTTGTGGGTTTCTCTTAACCACCCATAAAAATAACAATAAAAGCTAAAAGACAGATATGCTTCACCGCCCCCTTACACAGATCTGCTCTATTTCAACCGAGAACTCATAACATTTTCCACTTTAATACCAGATCTAGGATCAAAGAACCTAAAAAACAAGAAAAATTCAAAATAACATTTTCTTTTCCTTATCCATCCAACCGCACAACATTCAGGAAAGAACAGCAAACTTTTTCCAGCCTCACTCCCCCTCCACCGCAGCAAACACTTCACAACACATTTGTGAGATCGGGAACTCGAGGCCAAGATGTGAACAACATTCCAGCGATAGAGTCCCCATCGATCGGTCATCTCCAATACCTGTACTAACGGGGGAAATCCCCCGGTTATAGATATAATTAATTATGCATTTATAATAATTGCCCTAGAACGATTATTTCACTATAAAATAAATAAAGGCTCCTACCTTTAAAATGAAATATAAATAAACCAGCATGCTCTATTTATTTAATTGAATAATTAATAACTAAAGACTAATGCATCATTTATCAAAACAAAACAGAATAAACATGCTTGCTTTATTAATTGAAAATGAGATGAATGAATAAGAGCGGGACTGCCCTGTAATTCGAAGTCCAGCGCCCCGGGTTCGAACCTTGCCCGGACGAGTTTTCCTCTCTTTTGTTGTAGATGAAAACTCTAAGGAGCAATTGTGGAAAAACCTTGTACAAGCTGGGGCCCCGCCTGTCTCACCCACACACGAAAATGCCCACATGCACACGGAAAACACATGCAAGCATGTGGGATGATGTGGTGCTGATCAGCAGAAAACAATACATGCACATGCAGGTGTTCAACTAGCATGCCCCGACCTAACATCTGATATAAATCATTTATGCAAGCACGGGCTCTGCACCACCACTGCCTTTGATTTTTGTTCAACTTGCATGCACGGGTCCTCTCCTCCGCTGACAATGATTTGGCTCCCTTGCATGCACGGGATCCATTCACCACCGACCTTGATTTTGTCGAATTTCACCCTGATCTTGAAACTTTTGTGAAGAGGATCACTGGGGCTGTGTTGCTAAGCTTAGCCACAGACCCGTTTGTTTGCACTCCTCTTCAACCGAAAACAAAACAACGAACAAGCCCTCCTCGAGTCGTGGTTCTTTGAAGCAGCGTAGTCCCACCGTCTCCATTTTTAAATAATTTGTTTTGATTAAGCGCGGGCTTCACCCTTCCCCGCTTTGTCTCAATTGAATTATAAATTCCAGTGTCGTCAAAACGTGTACGAGGTGAACTCCAAGTAATGAGGCGCGGGTTTCACCATCCCCACTTTGTCTCACTTGAGTTTCGTCAAAGTGTGCAGTCTCGGGATTCCACGCCGTTGCAGCATCGCCGAGTCTCCTCCTTTTAACTCAAATTAAAGAGAGCATGAAACCCATCATTGGGATTTCCACGCCGTTGTGGCATCGCCGAGTCTCCACCTTTTAACTCCAAGATAAAGAGAGAAAACAACCCCAGCCTCAGGATTTCCATGCCCCTTCGGCATCCTCAAGTATCCACCTTTTAACTCCAAAACGAAGAAAGAAAAGGCCCGACTTCAAGCTCTCCATTTTTCACAAGCACCCTCGGACTCCCCTCGATTTTTGATTAACATGCAAGACTACTAAAAACATTTTTTCCTTATGTAGTTGTCCCAGGCTTACAAGTCAACCAAACCTTCAGCGGCTTAGTGGGAAGAGCAGAAGCGTAAAAGTCAGAGGACTTCGGTTCGAAACTTGCTCGGTGTCTCTTCTTCCCTTTTTGTTGTAAATGAACACGCAAGTCACTGCGGGCCCCATCATGTCTCACCCAAAAACAAAGCTTTTCTTCCCTTTTTGTTGTCAATGAACACACAAGTCACTGCGGGCCCCCTTATGTCTTACTGGGCCGAGGATGTTTCTTACCTGCATGGGATATAAAAACACATGTTGTCAATGAAAACACATGCATGCATTGACCCTTCTTCTCACAATCTCCCGACGAAAGCAGCCGGATACCCTTCCTCTTCATCGTCGGGGGATTTTGGTGCACTTTGTCGGGGAAAATTCTTAGTCCAGAGTGTTGGACTAGCGTACTGGAGGATCCCGTCGCTGTTGACTGTACGCTGACCTGGCACATGTGCGATCTTCTTCTCCATTCCTCCAAAAGAGAGCAGCGGTCATTCTGCAATACCGGTTTACCCTTCTTCTCCACCATCTTGGGGAAAGCAGCGACAGGAGGACGAAGTGGCGGGAACGGGAGTAGCGACGGGAGGACCAAGCAGTGGAAAAGGCAGTCGCCCAGCAAGATGAACGACTCACTCTTCTTCTCCTTTGCCCGAACAGCAGCAAGAATGCCACTTCTCCATCTCAAATGCAGTAGCGTCAGGACCCTTGCTAGTCGGGGTTCTTTCGATTACTCCTCGGGGCTCTCAGTGGCGGGGAGAATGCCCGAACACAGTCGCCGGAGACGCGTAACCGCCGGTTTAAAACTTGCTTGAAGCTCCTGCTCCCGAAGCTTCATCGGACGCTTCGACCCAGCTCCGCCACGTTGCAGCCATCGACCATAGCATAGGTCTGGCCGTAAGTAAGGCAAGGCCTAGATCCAACCACTTCACAAACTCTAAAATCCAGCCACAGCGTATCTCATGGAAACTAGAATCTTTCCCAGCTTGACTCATAGAAACCAGCCCGCAAAAAATTAAACAAGAACTCCATATTTCGCCCAAATCAGTAGCTCAACATGACCTTATTTCTCCTCCTTATTTCGCCCGTGGCTCTTTTCCCTTTACAGAAACACTCATTCTCCTTATTTCACCCAGGACTCATAATTTTGCTACAGTACTCCTTCCTCAGATCTAGAGGGAAATGAGATTATTATGCTTTAACACATTTTGTTTATGGATTTCTACTACTCCTCCTATGAAAAATGAGATATGAAGAAATGTGCTCCACTGTAGCAACACCATTTCTTCAGATCTTGAAATTTCCTTCTCCGATCCACCCTCCACATTCAGCAAAACAAAACTTCATAAACACATTTGTAGATTTTTTAACTCAAGGCCAAAATGCAGTTAACATTTTGGCGATCGAGTCCCCACAGACGGCGCCATTTGATGAAGTCGAGTTTGCCGGTGAGGGTCTTCGGGTCGGATCCACTCCGATCCGTCAACTTCAATACCTGTACAAATCAGGAACTTCCCCCGATTAAGTTACGATGCCAAAGTTAGTATCTTAGACATAAGAGAAATATAGTAATATAGAGAGAAAGTGGTACCAAGAAGAGACCTCCCTTGTAATGGTGATGAAGGCCCCCATTTATAGAGGTGAGAGCCAGTCATTGCCCACCGGTCCGTGTATAAATAGTGTTCTGTTTGTGGACCAACTTAAGTCAGATCGTAAACTTAGTAATTGGGCCTCGGGTTGGGCCGAAGGGCAAACCGAGCACACCAAACTCTATTATTTAAGCATATTGAAAATATCTTTAACACTTGGAGTAACTTACACTTTAAAAAAAGAGTGTACATTATTTGTCTTATTATTTTTTTTTCATTCTCTGATTTTGTAATGTTTTTCATCGTAAAACTAAGAATTTATATACTAATTAAATTAATTTGTATTAACTAGTTTCTTCTCTTTTTATTTAGTAGTTCTGAAATTGATTTCACTTTTTGAATCCTTTTTGAAGACACAATTCGCTCCACTTGTGCGAATTGTTTGTTCGGTTTTTGCTTCTCCAAAAGCATCCAAAATTCTTTCTTTAATTTCCAAGTTGGTTTTGGAAAATAATACATTTGGAAATTACCAATTATAATTGGTTTCCAATTTCTTATTTTTCAATAATTCTTTTACAATATGTACTTCAAAATCGGCTACCCCTTTTCTCCTATACAAGGGACGCCCCAACCATAATGCAATTAGAGAATTTTGATTATTGATATAATTTGTGAGGATTAATTCCTAACTTTAAAATTCTTTGTTGAATATGGAATTTTGCGTGTTGTAAAACTCACATAGGTAATTAGATTTCTTGCTTAGCTTAATTTATGTTTGATACACTTTTAATTTTCAGCCAAGGTTAGGTAAAAGTTATTGAATCTTATTTTCAATTGTTAAGGGCTGAATGGTAAGCAAGCTTCGTGATCATCGTCTGATCCTTTCTTGGCAAAACTCATTTCGCACCGTAGAGTAATTCACATAAAGAAGTTTCATTCGACGTCTAGTATAGCCAGTGTTGAGCTCGATGTCTTGCATTTTCCTTTAAAATTTTTCCTACACTTTTTCTCGAACAAATATTAAATTCTTTTCTCATATTTGTTCTCATCAATCAAAACTAAGATTGTAACCATGTCTAACAATCTCCACGTTTTTTATGATGACAAAACAAATATGAAACTTTTAACAACAAATCACAAGAGAGAAAATTGAGTGTAAACTTCCCTAAATTTAATGTCTCCCCCTCAATTCTTACCTTCCGTATCCACTACTTTCTCCCCTTTTTTGTCATCACACAAAAGGGGCTAGAACTTGTAGCAATTTTATCAAGTAAGCGAATGTTGGAGATTTTCCAATAACTAGCTAAAGGAAGAAGCAGAAAAATAAGTATAAAAGAGGAGCCAGCAAGCAATATCCCGTGCGAGTCGCATGGGACAATGGATGGTGTCCAAAAGCCAAGCTCAAGCTAGCTGAAGCCTAGCGAGCACCCGTGCGAGTCGCACGAGTGCTCGGACAAGCTACAAAAGCTTGTGCGAGTCGCACGAGTGCTCTGACAGGCTTTAGTAAGTTTCTCATTTTCTGAAGAGTTGCATCTTCTTAGTAAAAGTGTGATTCCGAACTCAATTCTTATCCGAATTCAATTTCGTTTCTTCCTACCTTTTCCTAAAAGTTGTGACTATTGATTAGCACTCTTTGGAGGTCTATAAATAGACTCCTTTGAATGATGTTTTACGAACACAAAATCATTCTCTTTATTTAGTCTTTCTTGCACTTTTCACTTTTGTTTCTGTTCTGTTTGAGTCAGTGCAGGCTTACCACATATATCTTTATCTTATCCCACAAGGATATAAGTTCTGAAACTCTTTGCACACCAAAGGTAACTTATAAAGACTAAAGGAAAATGCTTAGCTTGATTTGAAGAAGCAATTTCCTTTGTTACCTTATGTAATAAATTAGTGTATTTCAGAATATACTTTTAGTTTTGGTTGCTAGTTGTTGTTGTTCTTTCCTGAGAAATTATCCAACAATCTTTAGGCTTTATAAAGCATTTCAATGGCTAACAATGTGAAGGACTTGACTTCATCAATTGCCAAGTTAGATCGTTTTGATGGAAGGAAACTTTACAAGGTGGAAGAAGAGGACACACTTCCGTCTTGTTTCATTGAAGGTAGTGTATGTTCTGAACACTCCGAAGCCGCCAGTAGAGGAAGAAGAAACCTTGGTGCAGATGAGGAAGCGCCAAAAATGGGAGACAGATGACGAGGTTTGCAGAGGTTACATCCTCAATGCAATGCATGACAACCTGTTCGATGTCTACCACACAGTTCCCACAACAAGGGAATTGATGGATAAATTAGAGGCAAGATACATGAGTGAAGATGTAACAAGTAAGAAATTTATTGTCTCAACTTTCTTGAATTTTAAAATACAGGATAATAAGCCTATGATGGAACAATTCAAGGAATTGGAAAGGATGCTGGATCACTTTAATCAACACAACTTGACCATGGATGATGCAGTTATTGTTTCGATAATAATTGACAAGCTTCCTCCTTCTTGGAAAGAATTCAAAAAGGATCTTAAGCACAAAAAGGAAGAGATCATATTTGAGGGACTTGCTCATGATCTTTGTGTGGATGAAGAGTTGAGGGCGCAAGATTCTCTTGAAATTGAGAAAGCAAAGGCCAATGATAAGGCCAAGGAACCTGCCACAAAGTTGCATGTCATTGAACATGGACAGAGCAGCAAATCTAAGAAGAGGGCTCACAAAGAGAATAATGATCAAGGCAAGAACAAGAAGAAAAAGAAGGGCAAATACTTTTACTGCACAAAGGAGGGATATTACAAATATGAATGTCGACTCCTTAAGAACAAATGCACCAACAACTCTAACAATGAGAAAGGAGAGGATGCCATGATTGCCATGATTTCTAAGTGTTTCTTGTTGATGAAGATCACTCTTGGTGGGTAGATTCAGGAGCCACCCGACACATATGCAAAAACATGACTTTTTTCAGACATTAAAGGAAGTAAATGAAGAAGATTCGATTGTTTACATGGGGAATTCTGCTACAGTACCTGTAAAACAAATTGGAGATATATTACTCAAATTCACTTCAGGAAAAGTTGTGGCTTTGACAAATGTATTGTTTGTTCCTGAAGTTAGGAAGAATCTAGTGTTGGGAAGCTTTCTAAATAGGTTTGGCTTCAAGTTGGTTTTTGAGGCTGATAAATTTGTCATTTTCAAGGGTGGAATGTTTGTAGGAAAGGTCTACTTAAGCAATGGCATGTTCAAAGTGAATGTCATGCCTATCAATAAAATGGCTACTTGTGTGTATATAATTGAGTCATTTTCTGTTTTATCGCATAATAGGCTAGGGTATGTTCACTATAAGAGAATGAATGATATGGTCAGATTAGATCTTTTGCCTAAGAACATAAAGATTGAAAATGACAAATGCCATAATTGCATGCTTAACAAGATCACAAGAAAACCATTCCCTGTAATTGAAAGGAAAACAAATGTTCTTAATTTGATTCATAGTGATTTTATGTGACTTGCATGCTACACTCTCAATTGGAGAGAATAAATATTTTGTCACATTTATTGATGATAGTTCTAGATATTGTCAAGTATATTTGTTATATTTCAAAGATGAGGCCATGCAAATATTTAAAAGATATTGTCAAGTATATTTGTTATATTTCAAAGATGAGGCCATCGAAATATTTAAAGTAAATAAATTTGAAGTTGAATTTGCATGTAATGGAATGATATAATGTTTAAGGACTGATAGAGGTGATGAGTACTACGAATTAGATTATTTTCAGTCTACAGGTATTAAACATGAGGTCACTGCTTCCTATACACCACAACAAAATGGTGTTGCTGAAAGGAAAAATCTCGTGCTAATGGAAATGGTTAACACAATGATGTCTACTGCTGGCCTTAGCCAAGGTTTTTATGGAGCTATACTTACAACATGCTATTTGTTGAATAGAATCCTAACAAGAAGAGTTCAACTACTCCATATGAATTTTGGCATAAAAGGAAGAATAATCTCAATCATTTGAAAGTTTGGGGCTGTAGGGCTGTTGTGAAACTTCCTGAGCCAAAGAAAAGGAAGTTAGGAGAAAGAGGAGTGGAATGTATCTTCATAGACTATGCCCATAATAGCAAAGCTTATAGATTTTTGGTCATTGAACCAAATGATTCTATTGGTATTAATACAATTATAGAATCAAGAGATGTTATCTTTAATGAACAAAGATTTTTCACCATTCCTAAAGCAATAGCAAGTGGTTCTAATCAAGAAGAACCTGCAGTAGATGACACAATTAGTGGTAAGGCAGCCATTGAATTGAGAAGGAGCACAAGAGCAAGAAGGGACACAAACTTTGGTCCAGCTTTTGTTACTTATATTGTAGAAGGATCAAGAAGTGAAATAAGTTACGAAGTACCAGCTTTTGTTACTTATATTGTAGAAGGATCAAGAAGTGAAATAAGTTACGAAGTACCTTACTATTTTAATACGGATAATGTTTCCTACACCTCTAATGAATCAATGAGATCTCATGATGCTGCATTTTGGAGGGAAACAATCAATAATGAAATGGATTCAATTCTTGGGAATGATACTTGGGTCTTAGTTGATCTTCCCCCCGGTTCCAAACCCATCGATTGTAGATGGATCTTCAAAAAGAAAATGAAGGTGGATGAAACCATTGAGAAGTACAAGGCAAGGATTGTAGCCAAAGGCTTTACACAAAAGTAAGGCCTTGACTATTTTGATACTTACTCACCAGTGGCTAGAATAGCCACAATAAGGGTACTCTTGCTATAGCTTCAATCCAAAATTTGGTAATATACCAAATGGATATGAAAACTGCATTCTTCAATGGAGAATTAGATGAGCAAGTGTACATGAAGCAACTGGAAAGCTTTGTTTCTCAAGGACAAAGTATGTATACTTGTGAAATCACTATATGGGCTTAAACAAGGACCAAAATAGTGGCATCAAAAGTTTGATGAGGTAATACTTGCTAATAGATATAAAATTCATGAATTAGACAAGTATGTCTACAGCAAGTATGAAAATGGCAAGAGTGTCATCATATGTCTATATGTGGATGACATGTTTATTTTTGGTTCTGGCTTAGAGAAAGTAAATGAAACCAAAAATATGCTTTTAAAGAATTTGACATGAAAGACATGGAGAAGCTGATGTAATTCTTGGTATAAAAATCAAGAGAGAGACATATTCAATAAGCCTTTCACAAGCTCATTACATTGAAAAAGTTCTCAAGAGGTTTAATCATTTTGATAGTAAACCTATGGCTACTCCTATTGATCCTAACTTGAGCTTTGTCAGAAATGAAGGATATCTTGTTTCTCAGCAAGAATATGCTAGAGTAATAGGATTTTTGATGTATGCCACAACTTGTACACGACCGAATAATGAAAATGCAGTAGGTGTAGGTATACTAGCAATCCTAGCAAACAATATTGGCTAGGGATTACTAAGGTGTTGAGATATCTCAAAAACACCAAAGAGTATGGCATCACTTACAAAGGTTATCCTTGGGTTCTTGAAGGATATTCTGATGCTAGTTGGATTACAAACAAGGATGATCACTCTTCAACAGGTGGTTGGATCCTTGTTTTGGGTGGTGGTACAGTTTCTTGGGCTTCAAAGAAGCAAACTTGCATAGCAGATTCCACCATGGTTTCTGAATTCATTGCATTAGCCTCGGCTAGTAAGGAAGCAGAATGGCTGGGAAATCTTGTGTATGAGATTCCGGTTTGGCCAAAGCCAGTTTGACCAATAGCCATTCATTGTGAAATCACTACTATGATTGCAAAGGCATATAGTCAAGTGTACAATGAGAAATCTAGGCATATTGGTGTAAGACATAGTATGCTTAGAGAGTTAATAACAAATGACTCTATAACCTTAGACTATGTGAAGTCAAAATGTAATTGGCTGATCCTTTAACAAAAGGACTCACAAGGGACGTGATAGAAAAGACTTCTATCGAGATGAGATTGTCCTAGACCATTTACAATAAAAAACCTCAATTCATTACTAGTTAACCACTAGTTCTGAATTCAATGTAGTGAAAAGTACATTGTCTAAGTGGTTTGAACACTAATATTTTAGTGTTATTTACTCACTAGAAAGTTAAGGTTGAAGAAATTGAGTTCTTAACAAGTTCAAATTAATACCAAATATGAGAAACTTTCCTATATGAATGCTTTGTGAAAATTCATAAAGGTTCTTTGATGAAACCTTGGACGCATTCATCAATGGGATTGAGACACATAAAGATTATGTGTTGTTTACAACATGTAGCTGAGAAGCGAACTTGTGTGTGATTACATTAAGGCTCATCAATGGACTGTTGGTTCAAAGCTTGTCTACCAAATTAGTTCGACAGGTATGCAAAGTGTTTTTACTAAGGCGTTGGTTAAATCGAAAGACACCAGGGCTGATGCATGAGTTATCAAGAAAAGTTCTTAACTTTGAGAGGAAGGCAATTTTCCAAATCATAGGAAAATAGCGTGGGATTGTTGGAGATTTTTTAATAATTAGCTAAAGGAAGAAGCAGAAAAATAAGTAAAAAAGATGAGCCAACAAGCAATGTCCCGTGCGAGTCGCATGAGACATCGAATGGTGTCCAAAAGCCAAGCTCAAGCTAGCTGAAGCCTAGCGAGCACCAGTGCGAGTCGCACCGGTGCTCGGATTTTCTCCAGTAAGCTCAATGGCAATTCGACTGCTTGTGCGAGCACTCGTGAGATTCGCACGACTCTGACAGGCTCAAGTAAGTTTCTCCTTTTCTGAAGAGTTGCATCTTCTTAGTAAAAGTGTGATTTATAACTCAATTCTTATCCAAATTCAGTTCCGTTTCTTCCTACCTTTTCCTAAGAGTTGTAATTATTGATTAGCACCCTTTGGAGGTCTATAAATAGACTCCTTTGGACGATGATTTACAGACACATAATCATTCTCTTTGTTTAGTCTTTCTTACAATTTTCACTTTTGTTTCTGTTCTGTTTGAGTCAGTCCAGGCTGACGACATATATCTTCATCTTATCCCACAAGGATATAAGTTCCGAAACTCTTTGCACACTAAAAGAAATTTATAAAGGCTAAAGGAAAATGCTTAGCATGATTTGAAGAAGCAATTTTCTTTGTTACCTTATGTAATAGATTAGGGTATTTCTGAATATACTTTTAGTTTTGGTTGTTAGTTATTGTTACTATTTCCGGAGAAATTATCCAACATCAAATAGGTACAAATGCATACAAGTACAAGCAAAAAAGAGACCAACTCAATGATAAATGCATAATTGCGGTATGAGTTGAACATTTAGCTTTACTCTTAAGTAGAAGAATTGATCTTTTGACAAAGGTTCTGTAAAAATATTGGCTAATTGATTTTTAGTTGGCACATAAGTCAAACAAATCTCCCATTTTTTAACTAAGTCTTTAAGGAAATGATATCAATATGCCTAGTTCTTAACTTTTGAATTAGATTCTTTGAAATATTGATTGCACTTGTATTGTCACACATTATAGGTACACAATCAAAATTTAATCCAAAATCAAGTAGTGCATTTCATCCAAATAATTTGTGCACTTGTATTCCGACTCAGCCGCGGATTAAGATACACTTGGTTGCTTCTTACTAAACCATGAAAGAAAACAATTGCTAAGAAATTGAAAAGTTTCACTAGTATTTATTCTATCAATTAAGCAACTCCCAAAATACGTATCCGTAGAACCAATTAAATAAAAAAATTTAGACTTTAAATACCACAAGCCATATTCAAGATTATTTTGCAATTATCTAAGAATTCTTTGAATAATACATAAATGAGAATCTTTTGATGCAACTTGAAATCTAGCACCTAAACATACGACATGCATTATATCCGGCCTAGTTACTGTTAAATAAAAGAAAATTACCCATCATTCTTCTAAATGATTTTTCATCAACTTTGACAATTTTCACCTTTATCTAATTTAGAAGAAATGCACATACGTGTAGTAATTGCCTTACAATTTTTTATTTTAAAATTTTCAAAATTTCTTTAGTATATTTAGTTTGACAAATAAATATACCATCACGAGTTTGCTTAAATTGAATTATATTGACCTCCCCTTAAATTAAAATTCATAACCAAATAATTCTAATAATAGTAATTTCTATTTTCCCTCACTGTTAACATTAAAACAAATGAACATTCTCAACTACCAACATAGTTCTTCTTCTCTTTATTTCAAAATCATTAACATAAGTAAGTTTTCCTTCAAAAATTAAGATTTTTGCAATCAACTTACTAATAATAATTAGACAAAATCAAACATACAGATATAAAATTTCCATGTTAAAATAATTAAATCTAGCATATCCCCTTCTATAGTACAGTACATTTCATTTTGGAATCGTCCATTCATATTAAATGTAATTTTTTGTGCTTCTTTTCCTCTTGAAATAATGTTGTGGGTTAAAATAAAATTTTAATTATCCAACCTTAGAAAGTTTATCAGCCAAAAAAAGATTTCAAGAACTTTGAGGATCAATGTATTAATTTTTCTGAAGTTTTTCGAAGACTTTAGTTGTGAGATTGTTCTCAAGTCAACTATCTCATGACACAGTTAAGGCCGTAAACCCCAGTTGGCAGTTACCACATACAGCAAATCATTTGTGCTTTGCGATGCTTCCATGAAAATCCTTTAATAATCTATGCAGAAAGCCAATCTTTTCTCTGGGATGCAATAAAATCCTATATTCAAGCTAAACAAATCCCGTTAATTAAGTTCCCTTCTTCGTCATACCTTTTTCTTCATCCTGTGATTCCCGTATTCCGTCAAAAGAGGAAACATGGCTGTGGCGGAGGTCTTTCTTGCAGCTTTTCTCCAAGTCTTGTTTGAAAAGTTGGCTTCCGCAGTCTTACTGAGCTTTGCCGGGCAACAGGGTCTCCGAGCGAACGTCAAGAAATGTCGCAAATCATTGGAGTGGATTGAGTCAGTCATCCGCGATGCGGAGGATAAGCAGATCACGGACAGCGCCATAAAGTTATGGCTGGACTCTCTGAGAGAAGTGGCGTATGACTTGGATGATGTTCTTGATGAGTTAGCAACTGAAGCTCATCGTCAAAAGTTGTTGGAGCCCAATCGTCCCAGAAGAAGTAAGTTATTGAAATTGTTGAACACTTGTCAAAATTTTACCCCTCATTCTATTAAGTTTACTTCGAGAATTGGATCCGAAATCAATGATATTACTGCTAAGTTAGATGAAATTGTGAAGAGAAAGGATGATTTGAATTTGAGCGTGCCCAGTAGAAATGGAGGGATGTCAAGTAGGTTACCAGGGAAAACGCCTACCACTTCTTTAGTGGAGTCTAATGTCTATGGAAGGGACAAAGATCGAGAAGAAATTTTGAATATGTTGTTTAAAAGAGAAACAGGTCAGGATAATGTTTGTGTCATTCCCATTGTTGGTATGGGTGGCATTGGCAAGACTACTCTTGCTCAGCTTGTTTATAATGATGACTATGTCAAGAATTTCTTTGGCCTTAAGGCTTGGGTGTGTGTTTCTGAAGAGTTCGATGTATCCACCATCACAAAGACAATCTTCGAGTCTGTGACGCAAACCAGTGGTGAAACTAAGGACTTGAATCTGCTTCAAGTCACTTTACAGGAAAGACTTTCCAAGGAAAAGTTTCTTCTCATTTTGGATGATGTATGGAATGAGGAATATCAAAGCTGGGATCTCTTACGTCGCCCTTTTCAAGTAGGACTTCCTGGAAGTAAAGTCATTGTTACCACGCGCCTCGTTGGTGTTGCAGATATGGTCCGTTCTAGATCTGTTTTGCCATACTTTGTGAAGCAGTTGACAGATGATGATTGTCTTTCTCTGTTAGCTCAGCATGCATTGGGGGAGAGGAATTTTGATGCGTATCCTACTCTGAAAGAATCAGGTGAGAAATTGGCAAGAAAATGTGGAGGCTTGCCTTTGGCAGCAAAGGCACTTGGAGGTATCTTGCGCACTAAACGGATCCCTGATGAGTGGGAAGGTGTTCTGAACAGCAAAATATGGGATTTGCCAAGAGAAACCAAAATTCTTCCAGTTCTGAGATTGAGCTATTACCATCTTCCTTCTCATTTGAAACAACTGTTTGCATATTGTTCTGTTTTCCCGAAAGACTATGACTTCGACAAGTATGAATTGGTCTTGCTCTGGATGGGGGAAGGTTTTCTGAAGCTACCGTCAAGTGGAGGAAAGAAAACAATGGAAGAGATTGGCTTAGAATGTTTCAATGAACTAGCATCCAGGTCTTTTTTCCAGAGCTTAAGCAGCAACGACTGTTGTTTCGTCATGCACGATCTCATCAATGATTTGGCACAGTTTGTTGCTGATGGGACGTGCCATAGGCTGGATGACAAAGTTGATATTTATGAAGCAGACAAAGTTTCTGGAAATACTCGCCATGCTTCTTTTCTTCGCCATGAATATGAAGTCTTCAAAAAATTTCAGGCTTTGCAGAAAGTTCAAGGGTTGAGAACGTTCCTACCAATGCCAGTGCAGAATGCACATGTCTGGCCTCCATTCTATCTGTCGAACAGAATCTTACTGAGCTTGTTGCCTGCATTACACCGCTTAAGGGTTCTATCTTTAAGCGGTTATTCCATAAGTGAGCTGCCAAACTCCATATGCAGCTTGATACATCTCAGATACCTCAATCTCTCTGGCACTGCAATCACATCATTGCCTGAAACTCTTCGAAATCTTTACAATTTGCAAACCTTATCACTGAGAAATTGTCGGTTTATCAGTAAGCTTCCAGAAACTCTCGGAGATTTGGTGAACCTTCGTCATCTTGATAATGCTAACACTGATCAGCTGAGGGAAATGCCAGTTGGAATAGGTAAGCTGACTAGCCTGCAGACTTTACCGAAGATTGTTGTGGGAAGATCTTCTGGGTTGAGGCTAAGTGAATTAAAGAATCTTACACTTTTGCGAGGGATAGTCAGCATTGTCCAATTGCAGAATGTGGCTGATATTCAGGAAGCGAGAGAGGCAAATTTAAAGGACAAGAAAGGCCTTGAGGAACTACAGATGATCTGGAGCAACAGCAGTGGTGATTCTCGTGACGAAAATCTAGAATTCAGTGTGCTTGAAATGCTACAACCCCATAAAGATTTGCAAAAGCTTAAGATTGATTTCTTTGGTGGCATGAAGTTTCCAACTTGGATTGGTGATCCTCTGTTCCTTCAATTAGACAGCATCAGCCTCACAAATTGCGCTAAATGCACGTCTCTACCACCTCTTGGACAACTGCCTATGCTCAAACAACTAAGAATAGGATTCATGCCAGGTATTAAACGCATTGGAAATGAATTTTTCATGAGTAATTATCCTCGGGAGCATCCATTTCCATGTCTGGAGACTCTGAGGTTTGAGTGCATGTCCGAGTGGGAGGAATGGTCTTGTGATACTGGAGAGCAATCTGAATTTCAGTTCCCTCATCTTCGTCAGCTTACCATGTTTAAGTGTCAGAAACTGACTAGAATCTCACCTTTGAGTCTTCCCGTTCTTCATGAACTAGATCTTGAAGAATGCAGCAAAGCGATACTAGATGGTTTCATGCATCTAAACGAGCTAACATACTTGAAGCTTGAGTCAGTTACTGGGCTGTCATGTTTTTCTAGAGAACTTATGCAGTATGCTGAAAAACTTGAAGCCCTTGAGATTTGTAGCTGCAACGAAATTCTGATACTCTGGGAAAATGGTGTGTCCACAAAAGGTCTTATGTGCCTAAGACGCCTTGTCATAGCAGACTGTTCAAATATTGTCTTCCTGGGAGATGAGGATCAACAGCTGCCAGTCAATCTTGAAGTCTTGGAAGTATTTCGTTGCGCTACTTTAAATTCCTTGCCTATGGAGCTGAGTAGGCTAATGTCCTTGAGGGAGATAATCGTGAAGTATTGCCCAAGACTAGTGTCCTTTCCGGACATTGGTGTCCCGCCGATGCTTAGACGCCTGGAAATACAGGGTTGCAATGCTCTCAACTCCCTGCCCAGTGGCTTGTCTAATCTGGAAAGGTTAGAGCTCAAGGATTGTTCATCTTTGAGAGCCTGGTCACCAGGTAGCTTCCCAACTTCATTCAAGAAAATTGTCATAAAAAATATTAAGTATCTGGAACCAATTTCAGAGGAAATCTTTGAGCAGAACAGCACCATCTCTATTGAAGAGCTTAACATTTCAAACTGGGAGAATGTTGGAACTTTATTGAGTTACATGCAGTGTTTTTCACATCTTTCTGAACTGTACATATCTCATTGTGAAACCCTGGAGTCCTTTCCAGAGCAAGGATTGCCCACACCTAATCTGAGGATCCTTTCTATCGAATATTGTTCGCAGCTCAAATCTACACCCTCGCAGATTCACCGAATCTCATCACTCGATTCATTGGAGATCCGGAGTTGCCCAAAGCTGGAGACTTTTCCCAAAGGGGACTTGCCTTCAAGTCTTACTTCCCTTCGGATTTGGGACTCAAGGAAACTCAGGCCCCTGTCCGAATGGCAGCTTGACAGGCTCACCTCTCTTCAAGAGTTCTCTATCTGTGGTGGATTTCCAAAGCTGGTTTCTTTTGACGATGATGAGCATCTCTTTCCTTCATCAATAACAAAACTTTCCATTGCTAGATTTCCGAATCTCAAGTCTCTTTCGAAGGGTCTCGACCGATTGACCTCTTTGCAACATCTGTCTGTGTTGAACTGTCCTAAACTGCAGCACTTGCCTGGCAAAGACCTACTTGACAGACTCTGGCATCTTGAGATTAGTAACTGTAAACAACTCAAGGATCGATGCCTGAAAGACCAAGGTGAGTATTGGCAGATGATTTATGGCATTCCCTGTGTGGAGCTTGACGGCTGTTACGTCTATGACCAGAATCCCAAATGATTGATTAGTCCTTTTTGAGATGTATTCGTGAACTTCTTTTGTATACCAAGGTGCATTGTTTTCAATTCATTGATAACAAGGGGTTTTCTTTTGTATACTATTTATATTCTGCAATAGATGTTCAAGAACTGAACAATTTTGAGATTTTTAAACAAATTGTGCGCCAGTCACATAATGCACCTTCTCATTGTTCCTTGTATACTTCTGCTAGTCGAATATCTAGTCATTGGCCTTTGGCCATTTCCATTTTTTTTTTTGAAGGCTGTTGACTCAACTCAGAGAAGTCTGTACTTTACCCAAGTCACACTAGTGTTTCGGGTTCTCCTTTTGAATAAAATCTGTGGTTTGTTACGTACATTCTTGGGTTGACTGTATAGCTAAATAGTAAAAAGTTGATGAAAACTGATTATAATATATTAGATTTACTGTTGAGACAAAAATCAAAACTTAAAAAACAGGCCCTTAACGAGCTTACCAACCCTTTGACAATTTCTGTGGTTTCTGTTTTTGTTTTGAAGATCCTAAAAGAGATCTTAGTGATTTTTTATCTGCATAATTGGTTTTCTGTCTCATATAATCCATAGGATGTCCGTCTTATGTGCAATTAGGGCCCGTCCTAAGATTTCGGAGACCCAATGCCAACTGAATAAAATGAACCTTAAAGAAAAATATAATATGATAATTTAATAATTTATATTATTTTCTTAAAAAAATTTATAACACGGTCATTCAACCATAGTTGTTAAACTTGATCCTAGACTCGTAGATTCGGCCAAATATACAAGCCAACCAACCTGGATCAAGTCAAACTTGCTTAGAAATAGAAGCCAATTTGAACTCGGCCTAGACTCGGTCAACTCGGATAAACTCCGACGAGTCTACGAGTTTGGACTGAGTCTAAATTATTTCACTTATTTGGGCTTTACTTGGCCATAGAAATCATAAATAATCAATCTACAGACCCACCCGTTAGTTAAACCCGACTTGCTCGCCTTCTAGTTTTATAGAGCAATCTCCTCTCCTAAACTCCTTCAGCAGCCGATGTGGGATTAGGATATACCCAATAGAAGGGGAAAAAAATTAAAATACACGCTAGTAGGATTCGAACATTAGAGGTTTAGGAGGAATTGACACACTCACATTAGGAGTTGCCACCAAGCTAACCTTACTGATCTATAAGTTATCAAAATATGAACCTACTATTACTATTACATAACATTTAAAATTGAGGCATGTTATATGCAGTAACCATTTTACTAAACGCAGTAACATTCCCCCGTGAAAAGTTTATTTTACCCTTAAGTATTAAAAAAAAAAAATTTCATAAAATTTCACAGGAACATTGGAAAAATACCATCATTTTTGGGCGGTATTTTCTAAAATACCGCCCAAAAAAGGCGGTATTTTCTGGGAAAATACCGCCAACATTTGGCGGTATTCCCAGGAATACCGCCAACTTTGGGCGGTATTTTCAGTGAAAATACCGCCCAAAGTAAGCGGTATTCCTGAAAATACCGCCCACTAAGGGTGGTATTTTCTGAAATACCGCTCTTTGTGAGCGGTATTTTCGCAAAATTTTATCCCGTTTTGAAAAAATATGTAGGTTATTTACATATCGTGTAATATAAATCGTACTCGTAATTATAAAATCAAATGTTGTGCGGTAATTTTTTTTTTATATAAAGGATAAAATAAACTTTTCATAAGGGAATGTTACTGCGAATAGTAAAACAGTTACTGCGTATAACAATTCCGTTAAAATTTTGGGTCCCTAATGTGTATGGGTTTAGGGCCATCGCCCAGCTTGCCCAGCCCATAAGGCCGGCTCTGTGTGCAATGAATGCTAAGGCCCCTCTGTTCACCTGTCTAATCTAGTCAATCTCATCTCAAACTCCTTGCAAATGGAACATCTATCAACAGAAGTCCTTAACACGCATTCTTCAATGGTGGATTAGACTCCTGGCTGCTTTGGCCAAGTCAGCAAAAAGGCTCCATAGTTCTTTGGAACCGGCATATCAATATCATGTCCCCTGTAAATTCAAAAGAATTGAATGAGGAGCTGTACAATTTAAAATTTTCACAATTTTTGTTTTTTCAGTGGCAATAAGCCAATAACTATGCTTATCTATCAACTGATGAGAAATAGTTGCTTGCTTCGCAAACCACGGAAAGCTTGTTTGTGCTTGCTTTAAAAGTAACATGAAAATGTATAATCAACCAAGTCAGTAATGGGGTGTTTAGTTGAGATTCTGATGCTTGAATGCTGTTGATATTCCTTTATGACTTTTAGGAAGCCAACAATCCTTTTTGATGTTGTTCCACTCAATACAGATTTCTTCCTTCAAAGTTCCTGTTATGAAAATTGACCTTCTGTAGGAAAACAGAATGGTTACTCATTTCTACGAGGAATTTGTTTTAGGTCCAGAGATTTCTTGGAAATGGAAACAACTCATTAAAGTGGCACCTTATTGCAAAATTTCCAAAGCGGAAAGCTAGTCTCTTCTTGCATCACTCTGTTTGCTGACTCCTTTTATATTGCACTCCTGTTGGAATGTCAATCTCGCCTAACTGGGTCTTTAGAAAGGACTGAGACCTGAGCCTTCAGTTCAGGACTCCATTGAAAATGTAGAGAGCAAGCTCTCCGTGCTCTATCCTTTGTGCAAAGTCTTTTTATATCTTCTACTCCCTCCGTTCCATTAGAAGAGTCCACTTTGTTGTACTAAAATAGTATACCAAAGTGAACTTTTTTAACGGAACAGAGAAAGTACTTTGTTTGGGAACTGAGAGATATCAACATTATTTTGGATGCCTTTATAAATTTCGGACTTGTTATTTGCAGTGACGATGTTACTATTTGCAGTAACATTTTGGGTAAAATGTCTAAATTGCCCTTTAGGCTTAAAAAAAAATAAAAATTGCCGTAACATGTTCTTTTCTTCTCTTTTGAAATTCTAAAATTTCTAATGTGGTATCAAAGACAACTTAATCCAATCATAACTTTCGTGGATCTAACTTAAAAATATTCCTGCACATAGGGGCGAAACCCCGAGAATTTTTTCCAAAATATCGCCCAAAGTGGGCGGTATTTTGGGGGGCGGTATCCAAAATACTGCCCAGTATTTTGGGACCAAAATACCGCCGGTATTTTGGATCTATTTTGGGACCAAAATACCACCCAATTTGGGCGGTATTTTGGCCCAAAATACCGCCAGTATTTTGATCCAAAATACCTACTGCAAATAGGGAGTGGGATTTTGGAATATATTTTTGTCAATGACGAGATTTTTGACAAAACATTTTCTATTTTTTGGATTTTTTTTGGCACAATCTCGAGCCAGACATGATTTTTTTTTTCTGTTAACAAACAAATTTTACTTAAAAAAATGTATAGATTGTTTACTTATCGTGTAATATGAAAAGTAAAAAAAAAAAAAAATTAGCTAAAGGGCAAAATAGATTTTTCACAGAAAAATGTTACTGCAAATAATAAAATTGTCACTGCAAATAGTATGCCCCATAAATTTATTCCTACTCCTATGCTTATGCTCTTCAGGAACTGACCAAGTTTATAAACAACTGCAATGAGGTAAAGGCAGCAACTGTTGCCAACAAGGAAGGTGACCAGTTAAGTATAGTCAAATCTCAACCAGCGTCATCTTCTGGTGCAAAGTAGTTAAAGTTTAGCTTCTGAATGAGCAATCACTTTGTTGTTTGTAGCAGATATTTTTTGAGGTTATTTCTGATCTTGTTTTGTAGTTAAGCAGTTGAATGGATTCTCTAGGTTTTGGATGTTTGTTTATTGGTGGTGATTATTCACTTTTTTCTAATTGTTTCCTGTCACTCATTACAGTTTTGACTTATATGAAACATAAATCTTTTGTTTCAAACTCTGATTACTCAATTTCAAGTGTTCAATGAACCAAATTTTTCTCCAGATTTTCCTCTAAATTGCTTTGTTTTAGGTGACTGTTCTTCTAGTTTTAATTGCAACCTGTGTACACCTTAACTCTCTCGTTTGGTTTTTCCCCAAATTTTCGTAAGAACTTGCGTCAAAGTAAAATAGCCGCTATTGGATGGAAAATTTGTATTTTTATATAAAAAATTGATACTGTTGCAAAAGAAAGTAATAGTTTTATTTAAAAAATTAATATTTTGCGTAGAAAAGTTATACTCTAATAATAAAAATTTACATGTTTTCTTGAAATGCCATACTATTATATAAAAATTGACAATTTCGCATATAATAGTATACCTTTATGGGAAAATTAATAGTAAAGTTCTTTATTTTAACTTCACCTTAAGTCATAAGTTAGCCAATGAGAATTTTTTACCTCAAATGCAATTATAGGGTGGCCGACCCTAAATAATACCCTCATTAATTTGTTAACATGCTCAGCAGGTAAATTTAATCATATCTCCAATTACATACGTCCAATAACTTTAAATATTTTTTCCCCCAGAAATGAACCGAGTAAAAACAAGGAGTAATGATGAAGCAAGTTTTGCCGGTGAAGTCTTCGGGTCGGATCCGCTCCGATCTGTCATCTCCAACACCTGTACTAGCGGGGAAGTCCCTCGGTTAAGCTCCGATGCCAAAGTCAGTATTTTAGACACATGAGAAATATAGTAAAACTAGAGAGAAAATGTACCAAAGAGAGAGTCCCTTGTAATGGTGATGAAGGTGCCTATTTATAGAGATGAGTGTCAGTCATTGGCCGCTGGTCATTGCCCACCGGTCCGTGTATAAATAGTCTTCCGTTGATGGGTCAACTTGGGCCGGATCGTAAACTTAGTAATTGGGCATCGGGTTGGGCTGAAGGGCAAATCGGGCACACCAACTAGTCCCCCTAAGTTCTGGATCGTATATCGTCGAAAATTCAGAACTTGAAACTTCACAGTATAGAAAGCCCAAAAAGACCTGTAATAAAACGGCTTAAGAGAGCCCATAATAAGAATACTCGTAGTTCTCATAGAAATTAGAAGTCGTGTAAGATTCGTTGTTGTGAAAACCCCGAGTAAGGCTCGCAACAATGGAACCCCGATTTTGAATATACAATTCAAATACCGCCTAGCGGTCGTTCGCGGCATCCGGCCGCCTACAAATGAGAGTTGGGTTCGGGCACTCGTGGCCGCGTCCAGCACGAGTATGCTGAATCCGCGACTATGACAAATGCTTTGGAGTCGGGTTAATACACCCCTCCGTGGTCCTACTAAGAATCAACAAACACTCAATATTTGCTAATTAATTTGTAAAATTCGCAAATACCATACTTTAAACAAAATACGCAAGGACAAAATAATTAAGCCGAAATTATATTTCAATTTTGTAGATGCAATTAAATACACACTTATAATAATAGCACTAGATCAATTATTTTACGATAATATAAATAAAGGCTCATGCTTCGCTTATTTAAAATAAAATAAACTAGCATACTTTATTCATTTAATTGACGATAAAATAAATAAAGGCGCATGCGTTATTTATAAACAGAATTGTTATATGCAAGAATATTTTAACTATTCACAGGAACATTTTCTTGTGAATAGTCTATAATACCCTTTAGGTCTTAAAAAAAAAATCCTATAAAGTGTATCTAAAAAAATCCTAAAAACAAAATACCGCCAGGTGGTATTTTGCTTGAAAATACCACCGTCCTGTGGGAAAATACTGCCGGGTGATAGATAGTAGATTAATGCTGAGGCGAATGGGGGCTGACGACATCCGTGGCCGACCTGAGGGCTGACCTTATTTGTGGACGACCTGGAGGGCTGACTGTTGGATACTATATTAATGCTGAGGTGACATGGGGCTGACCTCATCCGTGGACGACCTGGGGGTTGACCTCATCCGTGGACGACATGGGGGCTGACCTCATCAGTGGACGAACTGAGGTTGACCTCATCTGTGGACGACCTGAGGTTAACCTCATCTGTGGACGACCTGAAGTCACCATTCGCGAATGCGCGATAGGTGGTGTTGGATATGGGATCAAGGACAAGGTGAAGTAAAGCTGACACCGTCATCCACGGACGAGGTGAAGTCAAATATACTTTGAATATTTCTCTCTCTCACTTGATCGGCGGAGTTACACAGGGGAGTTGATCCCAAAAGCAGGTGGAAGACAACATCAGTCGGTGGAGGACCGACGTCAACGAGATCATATTTTTCGAGGATTCAACACTGACCTCATCGGTGGACGACCTGGGAGCTGACCTCATCTGTGGGCGATGTTGGATATTGGATTAAGGAAGAGGTGAATTATAGCTGACCTCGTCCGAGCCGAATTGGGCTACAGTATCGTGGGTACGCGACAGCTTAACTTTGAGGTATTACTCTTTTTCTCTTCTAACTTAATCATCAGAGTTGAATAGGGGAGTTCTTCCCAAAAGCAAGGAGCAAAAGGTGAAGGCCGATATCACGCGATCTCGACGTTATGTGGCAAAATACCGCTGGGCGGTATTTTGCCTGAAAATACCACCGTCCTGTGGCGGTATTTTTGAGAAAAATACCATCGGGCGATATTTTGCCCAAAAATACCACCGTCTTGTGGCGGTATTTTCAGAAAAAATACTGCCCTACCACCGTTCTGGCAAAAATCACACTCGGGCCGAGCGAGATTTTTTTTCCAGACAGGGTTTTTTTGTTAAAAAACCAACTTTACGTAGAAAAATGTATATATATTTTTTTCTTTTTTATACCTAAGAGGCAAAATAGACTATTCACAGGAAAATGTTTCTGTGAATAATAATTTTGTTCATGTGCATAGTATGCCCCTTTATAAAAACAAAATAGAATAACACGTATACTTTATTAATTGAAAATAAGATAAATAAATATGAGTGGGACTGCCCTGAAATTTGAAGTTCGGATCTTAATCGGTGCTGAGGCCGAATGCTTGCGTCTTTTTGAGTCTAGAACTTTTAATTGTTTTGGAAAAATTTCTCCGGACTTGCCTTGTTTCACCCGATGTGTAGCTTTTATCTTCAATTCATATTGATGAATCTTGCATTCATGGCCGGGCTCCACCACCGACCTTACTTTGGTCTACTTGGACGTATTGCATACACAGTGAATGCATGCAAGGTTCACCAAACTTGTCTATGCCCTCTACTTTCTTGCATTGCATGCACGGGTTCACCGCCGTTGGCTTTGTTCTACTTACATGCACGGACTCCACCTAGGGTCTGTTGTTAATCTAAGCTAGTACAAACACTGCCTTTGTTCTAAGAAAGAAAAACCCGGCCCTGCATAATTATTCACCATCATCCTCGGGCTCTCCATATTTTCAATAAAATGCGAGGCTAACTTCTTCACTCTTTTCGTCAATGTTCTGTGAGCCAACAATTCATGGAAATGAATTGTATAACCCCAAGCCCCACCATGTGATCATTCTTCCTACCATTGTGATGTTTGAGAAATTGAGAAAATTGGTTGGAAGAGTTGCCGTGGGCCCCACCATGCCTTCACCCAAAAACAAAAGGCAAAACCCATGCATTTGCAGCTGATGCGGCACAAAGGATATATGACAAATCTCCTTCTTCCTCGTGAAAATAGCAACATCCTCCCGACTTTCTTCGTCCTCCATGAGAGAGCCTTGGGCTCTTCATTCTTTATACACAGCTTCAGCTCTCAATTTTTAACAGAGCCTCGGGATTTCCAGGCAGCTTCGGCATCGCCGAATCTCCAATTTTTTACTCCGATTTGTAGAAAGCAAAGAATGATCCTCGGACTCTCCATTTTGCACATGCATCCTCGGGATTTCCTTGCCGATGCCGCATCCTCGGGTCTCCTCCTCTTCCCTCCGAATTTGAAGAAAGTAAAGGCCTCTCTATGACCCAGTGTGAAGCGTGATTAGGCACGAGCTCCACCGAACTCCACCTTGTCTCACTTTAGCTCTATTAATGTAAGTATCATCGGAATTTCCTTGTCGATGCGGCATCCTCGGGGCTCCACCTTTTCACTTCAATAACAAAGGGAGAACGCACACACATCCTTGGGATTTCTCCGTCATTGCGGCATCACCGATTCTCCTCCTTTTAACTCCAAATTGATGAGAGTAGAGGCCTCTCCAATTTTAGCAAACATCCTCGGGATTTCCACGCCGTTGCGGCATCGCTGAGTCTCCACCTTTTAACTTCAAATTAACAAGAAAACAACCCCAGCCTCAGGATTTCCACGCCGTTGCGCCCTCATCGAGTCTCTGCCTTTTTACTTCAAACCTAATTATGCACGGGCTCACCCTCAGATTCTCCATTTTTCACCAGCACCCTCTGGCTTTCCTCGACTTTGATTAGGATGCTAGGCTAAAGAGACTTTTGTTTTCCTTTTTCTCATCCGTGACGACTTGAGGGGCTAACCTCATCCGGGACGACTTGAGGGGATGACCTCATCCGGGATGACCTGAGGGACTGACCTCATCCGGGACGACCCGGAGGTTGACCTCCTCTGAGACGACCTGAGGGGCTGACCTCATTCGGGACGACCTTAGCGGCTGACCTCATCCGGGACGACCTGAGCGGCTGACCTCATCCGGGACGACCTGAGCGACTGACCTCATCTGGGACGACTTGAAGGCTGACCTCCTCCGAGACGACCTGAGGGACTAACCTCATCCGTGATGACCTGAGGGGTTGACCTCATCCGGGACGACCTGGAGGCTTATCCCTCTCTCTAGCTTGGCCCTTCTTTGTCTTCTTCGTCGAACTTTCTAGTTAGCAAGCTTTGCCAAAACTTCTTCGGATATGTCGCAGCTCATTCGCGGGTCCTTCGTCGTCGTCGCCATATCCGGATATACCTAACTCCCTTACCAGATCCGGGCTCCATTCTTGCATGCACGGGAGGATCCACCACCACCATTGGCTATTCTTCACTTGCATGCACGGGGTTTATTTTACCACCACCCTTCGCTTGCATGCACGGAATCTTCTTCACTTGCATGCACGGAATCTTCTTCACTTGCATGCACCGGGTTTTCATGCACGGTGGTTCGCATGCAGGAGCTTCGCTTCACCTCCAACCTTAAACAAAACACCGAACAAGCTCTCGTAAAGTCGTGGTTCTTTTGAAGCATCGTCATCCCACCGTCTCCATTTTAAATAACTTGTTTCGATTAAGCGCAGGCTTCACCCACCCTGCTTTGTCTCAATTGAGTTATAAATTCTAGTGTCATCGAACCGCATACGAGGTCAACTCCAAGTGATGAGGCGCGGGTTTCACCATCCCCACCTTGTCTCACTTGAGTTTCATCAAAGTATCAGTCTCGGGATTCCCATGCCGACATCGCCGAGCCTCCACCTTTTAACTCCAAAAAAAAAAAAAGAGAAGAACCCCCACCTCGAAATTTCCACGCCGTTGCAGCATCACTGAGTATCCACTTTTTAACTCCAAAATAAAGAGAGAACAGTCCATTCTCCGGATTTTTACGCCGTTGCGGCATTGCCGAGTCTCCACCTTTTAACTCCAAAACGAAGAAAGAGAAGGCCCGGCTTCAAGCTCTCCATTCTTCATAAATATCATCGGGCTCTTCTTAGCTTGACCGCCTTACCCGTCATTGAAACACAGAGCCTTCTTTGTGTTTTTGTAATTTTCTCGGGTTAGTAAAGCATGAATTTTTTTTTTTTTAAGGTGAAAAAGTAACACCTTGCACATGTGCAGGACCCTCATGTCTCACCCACACATGGAATCCAAAAAGAAAACAAATACACCTTACATAAGTGTGGGCCCTTCATGTCTCACCCACACATAAAAAGAAAACACATGCATATGCATGTACATGTATGCATGTGCGTGTGGGCTGATGTGGCACTGAGGACATAAGACAAATGCTCTCCCTCTTCCTCGTGAGAATGCATCATAGTCCCAACTCTATTCATCGTTGACCAAACGCATCAACGACAACAACCTTCTCGGCCTTACAAAGGCAACTTCCAAAATTCCGCCTGTCACTCATCTTCCTTCTTCCCCTCTGAGGAAGATGATGTCGGGAGCTCCGAAGGCCGGTACCTCTTCAAGGTCGGGGAAGGTGTGCTTGGGGAAAAAAGTCGTTGGTGCTTGATAGGGGCAGTGATCACCAGGGGAACTCAATCGCGGGGGGAACGTCGTTGATGCTTGATCAGGGCAGCGTCTCCACCTTTTAACTCCAAATTTATGAAAGTGAAGGCTCATCCTTGGCTCTCTGTTTTTTTTAAAATTCATCGCCGGGACTTACTTCTAGCGATGTGTGGAAGAGCTCCGACGACAACCAAATTCGGGACTGTTCATGGCTACCGACGACGACTTCGTTTCCGGGCCGGCGAGTTGAAGTTCTTTTCCCTTGGGTGCTAGACCTTTCCTTTCCATGAATAAAGGAAAGTCGCTGGAGTTCCATATTTTGACCGGTCAACTGGGTTGTGTTGTATTGGTGATTGGACTGCATTTCCTTCTTTCTCCACCAGAAAACAGCAACAGTGACAACAAGAACTTCACCCATCGCGAGCTTTTTTGCTGGCAAACTTCAGATCCAGAAACTTCCTTCTTTGACTCCAAAAGGTTCCCCTGAAGCATATGGCAGCAGAAACTCTACCTTATTTCTCCCGATCTGATTCATCCTCTTTATTTCCCCAAGACTCAATATTTTTCTGGAACACTACTTCTTTAGATCTAGAGGGAACTGAGATTATTAAGCTCTAATATCCTTGTCTGTGGGTTTCTGCTACTCCTCCATTAAAAAATGAGAAATCAAGAAATGTGCTCCACTGCAACAACATTGTTTCTTCAGATCTGGAAATCTTCTCTTCAAACAAAGTACTCTAACCATCGAATCACGCATTTTATTTCAAGAAAATTTTCCAGATCTGGCTAGGAGAGTCTCTCCACATTATTTTTTCGTTCTTAACTCACCCTCACCACGGCAAGAGCTTCACAACAAATTTTTTCAGTTCGGGATCTCAAGGCCGGAAATGGACTGCATTCCGGCTATCGAGTCCCCACAGATAGCGCCAGTTGATGAAGCAGGTTTTGCCGGCGAGGTCTTCGGGTCGGATCCGCTCCGATCTGTCATCTCCAACACCTGTACTAGCGGGGGAAGTCCCCGGTTAAGCTCCGATGCCAAAGTCAGTATTTTAGACACAGGAGAAATATAGTAAAACTAGAGAGAAAATGTACCAAAGAGAGAGTCCCTTGTAATGGTGATAAAGGTGCCTATTTATAGAGGTGAGGGTGCCAGTCATTGCCCGCTGGTCATTGTCCACCGGTCCATGTATAAATAGTCTTGCAATGATAGGTCAGCTTGGGCCGGATCGTAAACTTAGTAATTGGGCATCGGGTTAGGCCGAAGGGCAAACCGGGCACACAAAGTAAGAATTTTAATGATATATAGGCATTAATAAAGGTTTCTCAAATACGGTAGAAAATTTTGGGAAACAAAATTGACCATTGCAACACGGTATAATATTTTAGAAACTTCTAAAATAGAAATCTTTAAACTCTACATGCATCTCCAAACCAAGTTTGCCTATTGCCTAAAATTAACAAATATATTTAAATGCCATTTGTAAAAAAAAAATTTGAAAGCTTTCCAGAAAAAACAGAAATGGGGAAAAAAAATTTCAAACCTTCGCCTAGAATAAATAAGACATGATTATTTTACAAGAGCGAGAAAACTATTTTTCAGACCAAATTTAGCGTTGCCTTCCACTTTGTACTGATTGCCCTTCTTTTTTCAAAGGCTGTCCTTTTTCTTAATATTTATTGCCCTTAACACTAATTTTTCCTAAAAATGCACTACAAAAAATTTTTTTATTTTAATTCGGGACTTAGAAAAACTTCCCAAACCTTCACCGAGGATAAATAAGTTATGGATAATTTCACATGAACGTGAAAACTAATTTCGGACCAAATTGAACTCTGCTGTTAGATTTAGTA
The DNA here is from genome assembly GCA_016801395.1 of Leptodermis oblonga. NCBI lineage: Eukaryota > Viridiplantae > Streptophyta > Magnoliopsida > Gentianales > Rubiaceae > Leptodermis > Leptodermis oblonga. Next base: position 28,501,962 of record CM028755.1, read on the forward strand.
TTGATTGGCCTCTTGTATTCAAAAGCTACCCTTTCTCTTAATATTGATTGCCCTCCACCCACATTTCAGCTAAAAAGGAACTGTAAAATATTTTTATTTTTAGTGGGGGACTTGATTTCCTAACCTTCGCCGATAATATTTCAGCTATGGATAATTTTACATTAGTGTAAAAACTATTTTTCGAAAAAATTGAACGTTGCCCTTCCACTTTGTACTGATTGCTCTCTCTCTCTTTTTTTTTTTTTTTTTTTCCAGAGAATGCCCATTTTCTTAAAGGGACATGTTATTTACAGGACCCATTTTACTATTCACCAGACACTTTTTAAAATTTCTAGTATTGAAAAGACAAAAGTATCCTTACCTATATTTTGAAAAAAAACTATCAACATAAATTTTCACCTACCAAAATATCTACGAGAACGATCCATATTTCACCGTAAATTAACAATTTACACACTTTTTTGCTTAAAGTTGGAATTTTTTTTAAAATTTATTGCCTGGTATACAATCTCACCCGGCAGAAAATCTCGCCCATGCCGGGCATGATTTTCTAGAAATGTCGTAAAATGGTGGCGTCCTGTGGCGGCATTTTTGCAAAATGCTGCTGTGGTTTATTTATCTATTTATTTTATTTTTATAAAGTAAAGGGCATTTCAATATTTTCACTGCAAAAACTTTAAAATTGTTCCTGTAAATAGTAAATATGTTCTTATAAATAACATTTTCCTTCTTAAAACTAATTGCCCTCCACACTATTTTTATTTTTTTTTTCTAAAAATGCTCTACAAAATATTTTTTATTTTTATTTGGAACTAGTAAAAAAATTTCATAACCTTAGCCAAGAATAAATAAGACATGGACAATTTTACAGGAGCGAAAAAATTATTTTTCAAACAAAATTTAGTGATACCATTCAAATTTGTACTGATGGCCATCCTTTTCTCAAAAGCTGCCATTTTTTTTAATACTGATTACCTTTCACACTAATTTTCCTAAAATTGCACTATAAAATATTTTTTATTTTAATTGGCTGGGAGGAAATTCCCAAACCTTCACCGAGAATAAATAAGCTATGGATAATTTCACGTAAACATGAAAACTAATTCTCGGACCAAATTGAGCGCTGCCCTTAGACTTAGTACTGATTTCCCTCTCGTTTTCAAAAGCTGGCATTTTTCTTAATACTGATTGCACTTAACACTAATTTTCCTAAAAATGCACTATAAAAATTTTTTAATTTTAATTCGGGACTTGAAATAAAATTCCCAACCCTTCGCCGAGAATAAATAAGTTAGATAATATTAGGGGAGCGTGAAAACTAATTTTTAGACCAAATTGAGCGATGTTCTTCTACTTAGTACCGATTGCCCTCTTATTTTCAAAAGCTGCCCTTTCTCTTAATATTGGTTGCCCTCCACACCAATTCCGATTAAAAATAAACTCTAAAATATTTTTAATTTTAGTTCGGGACTTGGAAAAATATTTCCCAACCTTCGCTGATAATAATTCAGCTATGGATAATCTTGCGGGAGCACGAAAATTATTTTCGGGAACAAATTGAGCATTGTCCTTCTAGTTTGTACTGATTACCCTCTTTTTTTCAAAGGCTGCAATTTTTATTACCACTGATTGCCCTTCATATTAATTTTTTGAAAAAATAAACTATAAAATGTTTTGTATTTTAATTTGATACTTAGAAAAAACAATTTCTAGCCTTCGCTGAGAATAAATAAGTTATGGATGATCTTAAATGGAAGAGATAAGTATTTTTCTGACCCAATTCAATGCTGCCCTTCCACTAAGTACTGATTGCCCTTCACACCAATTTCCCCAAAAATGAACTTGATGAAGCCGAGTTTGCCGGTGAGGGTCTTCGGGTCGGATCCGCTCTGATCCGTCAACTTTAATACCTGTACAAATCAGGGACTTCCCCCGATTAAGCTCCGATACCAAAGTTAGTATCTTAGACATAGGAGAAATATAGTAATATAGAGAGAAAGTGGTACCAAGAAGAGACCTCCCTTGTAATGGTGATGAAGGCCCCTATTTATAGAGGTGAAAGCGCTTGTCATTGCCCGCCTGTCATTGCCCACCGGTCGGTGTATAAATAGTGTTCTGTTGGTAGGCCAACTTGGGCAGGATTGTAAACTTAGTAATTGGGCCTCGGGTTGGGCCGAAGGGCAAACCGGGCACACCAACTAGCCCCTCCAAGTTCTAGATTGTATCTCGTCGAAGATTCAAAAATTAAAATTTCATAGTATAAAAGGCCCAAAAAGACCTGTAATAAAAAGGCTTACGAGTCTCCATAATAAGAATACCCGTAGTGCTCACAGAAATTAGAAGTCATAGAAGACTCGTTGTAGTGAAGACTCCGGGTAAGGCTCGCAATGATGGAACCCTAATTTTGAGTATACAATTCAAACACGAAACACCGCCTCGTGGTCGTTCGCGGCATCCGGCCGCCTACATAAGAGAGTCGGGTTTGGGCACTTTGTGACTACGCCAAAACCTGCGACAGTAAATTCGAACACCGCCTCGCGGTTGTTCGCGGCATCCGGCCGCCTACAAATGAAAGTCGGATTTGGGCACTCGTGGCCGTGTCCTGCGCGAGTATGCCGAATTCCCGACTATGACAAATGCTTCGGAATCGGGTTAATACACCCCTCCTTGTTCCTAGTACGAATCAACAAACACTCAATATTTGCTAAATTATTTCTAAAATTCGCAAATATCATACTTTGAACAAAATAGGCAAAGACAAGATAATTAAGCCAAAAACATACTTTAATTTTGTAGATGCAATTAAATATGCACTTCACTTATTTTGAATAAAATAAACTAGCATGCTTTATTTATTTAATTAAAGATAAATTAAATAAAGACCTCCTACTACCTTTAAAACAAAATAAAATAAAATACACTAACATGCTTTATTTATTTGATTGAAGATCAAATAAATAAAGGTTCATGCGTCATTTATCAAACCAAAACAGAATAACAGGTATTCTTTATTAATTGAAAATAAAAGGAATAAAAAAGGACGGAACTTTCTTGAAATTTCAAGTGCGAGCCCCACCATGTCTCTCCCGGGTTCCAACCTTCCGCGGAGTGACTCTCTTTTGTTGTAGATGAACACATGCATGTGGCTGATGAAGCATTTAAGGAGAACACATGCATGTAGGCTGATGTGGCATTGTGGGAAACACATGCATGTGGGCTTCTTCAACCCTGCATGTATGGTCTCCCGAATTTCTTCTTCAATCATGCATGACCGGGCTCCACCATCGACCTTGGGCTTCACTTGCATGCATGGGATCAATTTACATTTGATCAAATTGCATGCACGGGATCAATCTTGCATGCACGGGGTCACCGACCTTCTTCTCTCTAGGCTTTCCTTTTCAATCCTACCTACACGGGGGGCTCCACCACTCCACCATCCCCCCTCACCGACCTTGATTTGCATGCACATGCATGGGGGCTCCACCATTCCACCATCCCCCTTCACCGACCTTGATTTGCATGCACATGTACAAGGGCATGCCCATGCACGGGCAACTTGCTTGATTTATGCACGGGTACCATCTCCACTTGCATGTACGAGCTCTCCTTCACTTGCATGCACGGTGGTTCGCATGAATGAGCTTCGCTCCACCTTTAACCTTAAACAGAACAACGGACGAGCTCTCCAAAAATCATGGTTCTTTTGAAGCATCGTCGTCCCACCTTCTTCATTTTTAAATAACTTGTTTTGATTAAGCACGGGCTTCACCCCTCCCTGCTTTGTATCAATTCAGTTATAAATTCTAGTGTCGTCAAAACGCGTGATGAACTCCAAGTGAAGAGATGTAGGTTTCACCGTCCCCTCCTTGTCTCACTTGTGGTTCATCAAAGTGTGCAGTCTCGGGATTTCCACGCCGTTGCGGCATCGCCGAGTCTCCTCCTTTTAACTCCAAATTAAAGAGAGCATGAACCCATCCTCGGGATTTCCACGCCGTTGCGGCATGGCCGAGTCTCCATCTTTTAATTCCAAGATAAAGAGAGAAAACAACCCCAGCCTCAGGATTTTCATGCCCCTTCGGCATCCTCGAGTCTCCACCTTTTAACTCCAAAACGAAGAAAGAAAAGGCCCGACTTTTTCACAAGCACCCTCGGACTCCCCTCGGTTTTGATTAACATGCGAGACTACTAAAAACTTTTTTTCCTTCTGTAGTTGTCCCGGCTTACAAGCCAACAAAAGCTTCAGTGGCTTAGTGGGAAGAGCAGAAGCGCAAAAGTCAGAGGACTCAGGTTTGAAACTTGCTCGGTGCCTCTTCTTCCCTTTTGTTGTCAATGAACACGCAAGTCACTGCTGGCCCCATCATGTCTCACCCGAAAACAAAGCTTTTCTTCCCTTTTTGTTGTCAATGTACACACAAGTCACTGCGGGACCCTTCATGTCTCACTGGCCGAGGATGTTTCTTACATGCATGTGATATGAAAACACATGTTGTCAATGAAAACACATGCATGCATTGACCCTTCTTCTCCCAATCTCCCGACGAAAGCGGCGAGATACCCTTCCTCTTCATTGTCAGGGGATTTTTGTGCACTTCGTCGGGGAAAATTCTTAGTCCCGAGCGTCGGACTAGCGTAATGGAGGATCCCGTCGCTGTTGACTGTACGCTGACTGGGCACAGGTGCGACCTTCTTCTCCATTCCTCCGGAATAGAGCAGCGGCGGGAGCAGCGGTCATTCAGCAAGACCGGCTTACCCTTCTTCTCCACCCATCTTGGGGAAAGCAATGACGGGAAGACAAAGCGGCGGGAACGGGAGTAGCGACGGGAGCACCAAGCGGTGGAAATGGCAGTCGCCCAGCAAGACGAACAGCTCGCTCTTCTTCTCATTTGCCCGAACAGCAGCAAGAATGCCACTTCTCCATCTCAAATGCAGTAGCGTCGGGACCCTTGCTGGTCGGGGTTCTTTCGATTACTGCTCAGGGCTCCTAGTACCTGGGAGAACGTCTGAACGCAATCGCCGGAGACGTGCGACCACTGGTTTCAAACTTGCTTGAAGCTGCTACTCCCAGAGCTTCATCGGAAGCTTCGACCCAGCTCCGCCACGTTGCTGCCGCCGACCATAGCACAGGTCCGGCCGTAAGTAAGGCAAGGCTTAGATCCAACCACTTCACAAACTCCAAAATCCAGCAACATCGTAGCTCATGGAAACTAGAATCTTTCCCAGCTTGACTCATGGAAAACAGCCCGCAAAAAATTAAACAAGAAATCCTTATTTCGCCCAAATCAGTAGCTTCAACATGACCTTATTTCTCCTCCTTATTTCACCAGTGGCTCTTTTCCCTTTACAGAAACACTCATCCTCCTTATTTCACCCAAGACTCATAATTTTGCTGGAGTGCTCCTTCCTCAAATCTAGAGGGAAATGAGATTATTATGCTTTAACATCTTTTGTTTGTGGGTTTCTACTACTCCTCCCATGAAAAATGAGATCTGAAGAAATGTGCTCCATTGTAGCAACACCATTTCTTCAGATCTTGAAATTTCCTTCTCTTATCCACCCTCCACCTTCAGCAAAACAAAACTTCATAAACACATTTGTAGATCGGTAACTCAAGGCCAAAATGCAGTCAACATTTTGGCGATCGAGTTCCCACAGAAGGCACCAATTGATGAAGCCGAGTTGCCGGGGAGGGTCTTTGGGTCGGATCCGCTCCGATCCATCAACTTCAATACCTGTACAAATCGGGGACTTTGCCCGATTAAGCTCCGATGCCAAAGTTAATATCTTAGACATAGGAGAAATATAGTAATATAGAGAGAAAGTGGTACCAAGAAGAGACCTCCCTTGTAATGGTGATGAAGACCCCTATTTGTAGAGGTGAGAGCGTCGGTCATTGCCCACCGGTCCATGTATAACTAGTGTTCTGTTGGTGGGCCAACTTGGGCTGGATTATAAACTTAGTAATTGGGTCTCAGGTTGGGCCGAAGGGCAGACCGGGCACACCAGAACTATAAGATATTTTTTTACTTTAATTCGAGAATTTTTAAAATTTTCCAAACCTTCACCATCGGGAATAATTCAGCTATGAATAATTTTACGGAAGAAGGAAAACAATTTTTCCGACCAAATTTGGTGCTGCCCTTCAACTTTGTACTAACTGCCCTCCTTTTTTCAAAAGCAGCCTTTTTAAAATTAAAAAGAAATTGATTGCCTTCCACACTAAATTTTCGTACAAATGAACTATAAAATATTTTGTATTTTAATTTGGGAATTGTAAAAAAATTTCTTATCCTTCGCCAAGAATAAATAAGACATGGATAATTTTACAGGAGCGAAAAAAAACTATTTTTCAGACTAATTTTGCTCTGTCCTTCCACTTAATAGTGATTGCCCTCTTTATTTCAAAGGCTGCCATTTTTCTTAATATCGATTGCCCTCCACACTAATTTGTCCTAAAAATAAAGTGTAAAATATATTTAATTTAATTAGGGACTTGGAAAAAAAATTTCGAACATTCTCTGAGAATAAGTAAGTTATAGATAATTTTAGAGGGGGAGAAAATTATTGTCTCCAAAATTAATGGTTGTCCACCTAATTACAAATGTTGCCATTTTGACCACAACCTACTTCACCTACACATTATAATTTTTTCCAAATTCAATTTGACGGTAAATATCGTAATAATTAAGTTCTGGAATGATTGGATACAGAGTCCTATTGACACTCTACCGGGTTGCCTATTCTTTTAGACGATTTTGCATGTTCCGATCGAATTGACTTCAAATTGTCGTCGTTCCCTCCATGCTTCTTTCAGCGCTGTTAACGAACAAAGTTTTATCTGCAGGTAGCTTCGACATCTCCATACATTACGTTGCGACACAGAGAACTTGCGGCCCTGTTAATAATTAGATCTCTTGTGTAGGTATCTTCGACATCTCCATAAATTTGGTCTTCTCCGAAAAAATAGTATGAGTATAATAATTAGAACAAATCAATCAAATATATTATAAAATATATTACAAATCCTAAAAAGCACACCAACAAACCACATGCCATATTTTTATACTTTGTCCACAAATTCCATTCGCATAATCTAGGCTTGGAATAAAACTCACAAACCAAGTAGCATATAGCGTCATGGATAAGCCTGAATATGGGCATGTTAACACACTTCAATTAGGACTGATAAGGTTCAACACCATTACCTCCACAGAGACATTCAAGTTCTTCAATTTCGGGCTAGCTTCAACTTTATTCCCTTCTACCGATTAGATACAAGCAATTCAGTTTATAACACAAGGTAAATTAAATGATTGAAAATAACACACAAAGGTTACACAAGAGCAAAAACGAAAAGACCGTCTTCACAAGATCCACATATGAAAAAATATCATACTTAAAAAGTAGTACTAATACCTCTACATGCATCAATACATTGAGCATCTTCTGTAAACATTAATACTGGCAACATCGATGTAGTATAGAAAATGTACATAATATGATTTAACCAATATCACATTCATTTAAACACTTTGGTATTTCAGGCTTACGACTGAACAAATCATGAAAAAATGTAAGGCATGCTTTTATAAAGCTACTGCTTAATGATTGTTATGATATAATAGTCAATAAACCAAATGTCTACTTTAATGTAGGGATGGTAGAAGGGTGTTTCTGTTAATTCTTAATGCGTTAGTTGTTAGCAGTTGGGGGAGCTAGTGTATATTTACCAGACGCGTCCATTCTGATGTTTCCATGTTTTTGGTTATTCTCAATCTTCTATAGAAAATCCTTCTTACTCACCTATTCTCTGTCTTCTCCTTTTTTTGCTCATTCTTCCTTCTGTTCTTGGTTGGTTGGTGACAATTTCTGGGTTTTATTTCTCAGAAGCATACCATTCCGAGCCTTCCTCGGACTGAAATTATTCATCTCTAAAACGCTTGAACACCAATAACCATGGGAGATGATAGTGAATAGGCTAGTTGGGAAGCCCTATTAGAATAAATTCAGAAAAAAATAGATAGAAAATTCGATCTAGCTATTGAGTTAATGGAGCAGAACTCGAAGAAGTTAATGAAGAACATATAGTTCCCCAATAATTCATTCGGCAACGGTAGAGAGCGGCAGGAAACTTTAATAGTCAAATGATCTAGAAAACTTGTGATGTTTGGGCATGTTGAAATTCAGGAACACAAGTGAACCTTGATAGCGTTGCATTGACTAGTGACAGGAAGGGAAGCATACCATGGGTTAAAATAGATACAAGTTTTAGAGGAACAACAACAATTGATGATTGTGTTAGAATTTTATCCCAGACCTTAACACTTGGAAATGTTGGGACAGCTACTGTTATTTGTATCCTATTGAAGCAAAGGAGTATTGATTCGTTGATAGTTTACAGTGGTTGGATTGCTAATATATACTGGAAGTTTTTATTCACTGAATTCTACAACCATGGAGCTAGGAATCTATACAAATTGTGTGTTTGAATTTGCTGTGAACTATGGTGGAATTCCATCAGTTGTTAGAAGTGTTGTCCTAGTTTTGTTGGTGGGTAATTCCTTGGTATTGAAAAATCTGGAATTAGTTGGAAGCTACAAATGATGAGAATGTGTTAAAATCCCAACTGTCTTAAGAGGTGGAACCAAAATTGTAGTGGTTAATATGAAGGGTGATTCTATTCAACCAAGAGAACTGTGGTTGAGCAGAACTTTATTTTCTTCGGATCTCACTGAGCATTTTAAGAGTTGTGTTAGTTGGTCTTTTATGTGTAAATTTGGATGATATTATGTTGAATTGTACAATGAACTCAAAAAACAGCAGAGCATGAGTGCTATTAAATTCGTTAGCACAGATAATGCCGGTTAACTTCATTTTCCCTTTGAGAGCGATGGCATTTTACAGAGTGTTGATGCAACTAGCCCAACATATGTTATCATTACTGAAACTTTATTTTGAAAGCATGTACATGCATCAAAGATGGGAAACTGATGCTTATTATTTAGTATGGAATCAAAGAATGGTTTTCTTATTACAATGAAGGGCGATAAAAATACAGTCCTTCGGAAATTTTTAATATTCATGGTGGTTTCTGAATGTTCAAAATCCTCTAGTCTTTTCAATTATGAGCATTCATGAGAATCTGGAACGCTTTACAATAGAATTTTCAGGTTTTCAATGTGCAAGTTTTGCACTACACATGTTCCCCCATGTCTATAAGAGAGCATTGTGGGTTGTTAATGAAGATGCATATATCTGGTCTGAGATAAAATGGAAGAACCCTTGTTAGTTTTGCTTCTTACCTTTAGCATCAAGGAGAAATATGAGTTCTGTTCCGGAAGGCCTCTGGCTGCATCAAATAGGTGGTACTGATTTTATAAAATTAGTAATGTTTGGAGGTTAAATTAGAATTGAAGGATACAACTGTCTGATTCTTGTTTCTGGATGAGGAGTTGGGATAGATTTTCATATTAGCTCTCACAAGAAAGTGTGAGAGAGTTGATATGGGGAAACTGCAGCAATTTGAGGCCTCCTATTCTAATAAACTCCCTTACTCCTGGACTGACATATTACTAGCTGTAAGGGAGAAATTGAAACTGAAGCAATAAGCTGGAAGATCATTGAGTGGAATCTCTCAATTGATGAATCTCTGAATGGCTATAACATTGGAAGGCAAGGGAAATGTTCAGACTCAAGGAAACAAATGGAACCAAAAACAGTTCATTGGAAAGTAAAGCTATTTAACTTAGAAATGGGAAAACTGGAATCTGGTGATCTTGAAATGAGAATACAAATTGAGGTGATTGCTATTTGCATTAACAAGGGAATTGTCAGTGATTGACATCTTAGCACACTCATTAAAGCTACTGTACTTTACCTTCATTTTTATGACCTTGAGTGCGGCATTCCATATTGTTATTCCTTATTTGGATGGAAGAAACCAACTTCCCAAACCATGGGTACATATGGTAACTAGGTTCAAAGGAGGCACAAGGGTGTTACCGAGTCAGAAAACAAAATGCAAAAGGCACTGTGCTAAAAAAGGTACAAACGAAGAGAGAATGAAGAACACTGTCAATTTTCTGATATATATACTGGAAGGGAAACAAACCACACATAGTTTGAATTGATGTGAATCTGCAATTTAGACTTTACTAAATACCCACAGATTCTGAAGAACAAAACAGCAGGAAAATATTTGGCATTTTATCAACCACCTCATTCGCAATAGAGTTCTTCATCAACCAACTAAATTCCTCAATTCCCTTTGACATTTAATTCCCATATGTACTACTCCACAACTAATTCCTAATCCCCAATTCCTATTTCACATTATCACAGTGATAAGGTAATTCAATATCCAAATTAAAATTAAGCACAGCACAGCACAACTACAAAGAGTTACGGCTTGCAACAGAGAGAGTGTTTCAGTCCTGGAATAAAAATGGGAAAAAGAAGTTTTGCTTCTCAAGGCAACATTTTATGTGCCATTGTATCCTTTGCTTGAGAACAATATGTGTAGCATATAGGGCACATGCCCAAAAATATCATAAAGTTCGGTATTGACTTGGTAATAAATGTTGGTTCTGCAACACGGTTCAGTGTAGTGGTCTAAGAAAGGAGGAAAAGTTGTTTTACTATTAATCTTTAGTAGGCCATAATAGTATGTGTTTTTGGATGGTTTTCAACCCACCATAAACATGCAAATACGTCATCCGGGGATTATAATAATTCAATGATCACACAAACTAAGTAAAAATTTAGTTTTATATGTACTTGTCTCCCTAGGTCTCTAGAACATGAAAAAGAAAATGAAAACAAGGTAAAACAGCAGAAAAGAGAAGGAAAATATATAGATATCCAAAAAAGATAGATATTTCTAATAAATATAGAAGAATGTTCTGCTTCTGCATGCTTTCATGTCATCTCATCATTAGGCATTCTTCACTTATAATGCTTTTTTCTTGTCAGGAAAATTGAAGATACAATATCACTCCCTTTTCAATGTCCTGAAGTGTGTATTAATATTACTCTTAGAACATGCTAAGGCAATGTTCCACAAGGGACTTGATTTTTGTTTCCAATTATGTTTGATGGTGCAGCAATTGACAAACATGCAGATTGAATCAATCTATGTGCTTGAATCGATCTCTTGTGTGGAGATTCACAAACATGCAGATTGAATCAATCTATGTGCTTCAATCGGTCTCTTGTGTGGAGATTAATCCTAACTATTATCTTCGGTTGCTTAACTATAGTGATAAGTTCAGTCATTTGATCTTTTTTTTGGTATAAAATTTTGTCCATAATCCCTTATAATTTTAAGTATGCTCGCATAATTACAATCTTTTTTAATGGATGTCTTTTAGCTGGTTCACCTCATCACTTAGCCTTGCTTATAGACAAAGAAAAACAAAATCAGCATAGCAATCTCTTGACAGTTGAAGTTGACGCAAATCTGATGCGGTTGAACTGTAAATATATGATTATTAAGTACCAAGAAACATAGAACTAAAATTGATGTTAGTCTTGAAATGCAGTGTACGTGCCAGAACTCTTAGCAAGTCGTTCTGATTTGGTTGATGAGTGGAAGAAGTAGTTGGTTGCTTCAGCTGGAAGAAGTGAATTTCACATTTTGTTCTGAACTAATAGCTCTTTCAGCAGATGTAATTTCTAGAGCACCTACGAGGAACGAAAGCAAATTTTTGAATTTGAAGAAGAGGAAACTGTGTTCGCCATGGAACAATTTTTTAAGGCTTGTATTTCCCATAACTTGGTGCAGGTTGCGTTCTCAAACTAGAGATAAACAAGAGTCAAAGCGGCAATCCAAGCCCTTACTTTGATTAGCCTAAAGAGTTTTGCTATTCATTTACTTTCTCTTCTATACTCAGCAAAATGATGTTATCAATGGTTTTTATTGCAGTCTTTTACCAACTACGAACAATATAAGCAGATACCAGGTGGACTTAGAGATCAAAGGCAATTCAAGGATATTATTCAAAAGTAAAGGACAACACGAAATGGAGAATTATGAAGTGATGGTGATCTGTTGAGGCTGTTGTTGCCATGAAACGAAGAGAAAGGCAATTATATGAAAGTAGAAAGTATAATTGCCAAGTGTAAATTGCTCTATATTGCTAGTTAACAGACATTGTTCAGTGACTCACATGCACTTTCATTCTCTTGGCTATATGTATTCGGAATGACGACAGGCCAAATTTTCACATTTAACACATACATTTAAGAACGAACAAATTTAGGGAGCAACAGTGACAAGATTCAGTAAAACAACTACATTAGTTAGGAAGAATAATAATGAATGTGGCTGTGATACCGTTGTGCAATTAACGATGATTTTGTATAAATTTTTGAGATGATACCCACCAATTGTGAACATGTTATGATATAGGTCTACTGGCATGGAGATGCTAAAATATTTCTACCAACTAAATTTTAGTATTGAAACAGAGAAGTCTTCATCAAAAATCAAGAGAAGCCCACGGAACCAAAGACAAAGGTATCTCAGATTCAAATTTCAAGAAATCACCATCAACTTCCAGGGGGATCCTTCCTGCAACAAAGGGAGTGAAAATTGAAATACAAGATTGGTGCAAGGGCAATGGACTTGAGGATACTGCAGATTTAGCAGAAAGTTTGCTCTCCTTTACTCGTGGATGGTTCCTTAATTACTTGGAGAACCTTTTATACAAGGTGAGTGGAATGAGTAGTGGGGAGAAAAACCCTGAAACAGCAGGTCTCCTTGGACAACTTAAGAAGGTTAATAGGTGGTTGGATGACTCATTTACCCCGAAGTACCAGAGTCGACCAGAGGATTCAAGACTTGAAAAAGAAGTATATGCCTTTCTATTGGATAGTGTTGATTCTGCTATCTAACCTAAGAGGTAGTTACTATGCAATTTACTAACTAATTCAACTCTCTGACTCACATTCTGCCATACAGAGAATGTTTTGCTTCGCTAACTAGAAATTTCACCATGGAAACACTTCTTGATGAATTAGCAGGTTATAATTGTTATTAACATGTAGAGGTGAACTTGATATCTGATTTGAGATGGAAAATTGCAACGTTATTACACAAAACAAAAAAGGAAAATAAAAAGATGATACTGCTCCACCTGGGTAAAAACTGCAGAAGTACATATCAGAACATCTAGTAATACCTAAAGCACTGTATCTTCTTGACTCATCAAAAACAAAACAAAACAAAACAATAGCAGCAGACACCAATTTACACTGATTCTGAATGAGAAACTTCAGCATATTGGCTTCTTTTGTGGCATTTTATCAAACACTTCATTCGCAATAGAGTTGAAGAACTCATTTACTCTAGAATCAACCAACCAAATTCCTCAATTGCCTATGAAGTTTAATTGAAATATGTATTACTCCACGATTAATTCCTATATCAAATTATCGCAGTAATAAGGCAATATCCGTAATAACAATAAGCAAGGTGAAATCCTTCATTCATTTTCCTTTTTTCCAAACTGGGCAACGGCGAAGAATGAGAGCAAAATCATTATGTATAATCTTTTAATAAACATTCACCGATACCAAAGCGAGAAGTTGAATAAACGAGTTCGTTTTCACCTTGTAAGCTCTGCTGGTAACTGACTTCGACCCCCTCACTTAGTTTCGTTCCGTGTCACTTTCTTCCTTTAACCCCGCTACCACTAATTGGCTTTACGGCTGAGCAATGGCAGCGAGAGAAACAAACAAACAAAAAGGCTCAAGTTGGATAAACGTAATTACCAATGGAGCAATGGGAATTGTTTTGTGGATGAAAGATACTCACTTTAAGCTTGAGCAATGGAGGAAACAGGGGAAAAAAGCTCTCCGTTGGGGGTGTTGTGATCGATTAAGCTTACTAGGCAAGGGAGGAAAGGAGATAAAACTAAAATAAAATATAAAAAAACCAAACAAAACCAACTCTAACCGGTAACAGGTCATCTAATAATTATGGTATGTTTAGCATTCCTTTTTCATTAGTCGTTGGATTAGATCCAACTGTTGTGATTGATTTAACTACACCTTAAGTTCATTTAGCGAACTGCACTACAGAGGCTCCCGCATGAACAGCGTTTTCATTTCAATTTTCCATTGAAAATGCAAAACACTAGAAACGTTATCTTTTTACCACTAGATTTCAGGATAAACAATCTGCAAGCCACTTCTTCAAACTCAACCATATGCCCATATAAGCTGATTCAATCAAAACATATATGAGAAAAGATGTCGTCTGTAAAATGTGACAGAACTTCTCAACAAGGAATGAACTAGATATAGTACCAATTGACTTCAACAAAACTTAGGACAAGGAGATACAACAAATGAAAGCACATACCATTCCAAATAAGTTCATATACAATGGCATCGGAGCGGAACTAAAACACCTGAAGGTTTTCTCCTCTCTCGGATTATGGCTTCCTTTATCAGCGGCAATTTTTGGTGAACCTTCTTCCATATATGATTTACAGCACCATTTGGAGGCGAAGGGCCTATGCCACCAGGGTGGCCATTGTCATAATCAAATATGGGCTGAATCTCAACCATTTTTCTCCTTAACTTGTTCTTCTGCTCCCCAGAAAAGTTTCTAAGATGGCTCACAAGCCAATTTGGCCTTAATGCATCATTAACAGCAACAAACACTGAAAATTCTGAATAATCCACAATTCCTTCAAAAGGGAGCTCAATTTCGTCACTAACTACTACAGGTATACAGAGACTTTGAATGGCATCAAAAAGTCTGCACGAGGTGGGTGTGTCCCCTGCTGGATGCAAGCAGAATTCAGATGTCCTCATAGCCTGTATTGACTGCTCCTTCCCAGTATCATTAGGAAAGCCTTCTTCCATAATCACTCCAGGTTCATTAACAAGTAAATCCCACAATTTTTCTCGAACTAGACCACTCTGAAGATTAGAAAACCGTCCTGATCTTAGGCATCACTCATGGCATAAGATATTATCCATCATATGTGCAAGAAAATGGAAACACAGATTTCACATGCTATGTGATTTAGAGTTGTAAGAACAACAAAACAATTATTTCACTATGAGGGTCAACTAAATGGATCATATGTCACCATTATGTACTGTGAAAACATATATTTCCATCTAAGTTTAAGTGTAGCCTGTTTTTCTGTTTAAAAAATTCCAAATCCTTTTTGGTCTTTCCTTCCCCCTTTTTAATTTGAATTGCTACTCTATTTGTACAAGCCACAATGATGGATCTAAAGGCCCCCGACGTACATGTCCAAAACCTCCTTATATGTGTTTATCTCATTTTCCCATCTATTGGAACCACATTTTTCTTTCTAATTAATTTATTACGTACTTTATCGAGTCTAATATGCCCACATCTATTTCAACATTTTCATTTTTGCTATTCTCATTTTTTGTTCACGTTCATAGTTAGTTTTCCAACACTAATAAAACATTGCTAGTCTTATGGATGTTTTATAAGATTTCCTTTTAAATTTCAGTCATATTTTATGAACAGGAAGATAGATTATGCACTTCTTCCTACTTTTTGTCCAAACTATTTGAAATGTAAATCTAACATTGTTATGCATTGCAGATCAATCCCTCCATTTTCTTGAAGGATAAATCCTAAATATTTAGAACTTTCAGATATGACGAATAATGCACACCAATTTTCACACTTATCTCATTGCTCCTCCTTTAAGTATTTAAGTGATGCTCCATATATTCGATTCTAACTCTATTTAATTTGAAACCTCTCAATTCTAATGCCTCCTTCCAAAATTCTGGCCTACCGTTTGTTTTCTTGTCTCATCGATCAAACCATATCTTTACAAATAACAGTACACCTATGCATTTTTTTCAAAAATACTTGGTAAACTTGTCCGTTAAGGAAAAATGTGTGGATTCAAGCAAAAGATCAAATGTAAAATCTATAGCACTCCGATTGTCCCAGGGATTGCTATTTCTTATACTTACCTTATTTTAAAAGAAAACATTGTTCCTGTTTTATCACCTTCAATACTCTTCTTAACATGATTGCATGTGCATCACAATTACAAAAGTAAGGGTACAAGTGGAGAAAAGTATACCTTGAAACTCATTTTAAGATGTAGAAGAGTATTTGGGAATTCACCTGATATCTAACGGCATCTTTAATCACATGTTTTTACATCTTTTATAGATTCATTTCCTACAATAATAACCTTCAGAGCTTTAATTGTATCTCATTTTCTAATTAGTTAAACTACTTGAACTATAAATGATGAATCCACAACAACGCCCACCTAGTTCTACCCTTTCCACAATACAAATGTACACCCTAATGTATCCAAAACCTTAACTTTCCCACATACTCTTTTGGTTTTTTAAAATACATAAGATTTATGTCTCCTCCTCACATTATCAACCACTTCAACAGGTTTACCCATTTTTATTCCAACATTCTAACTACTAATTCTAGAAGTTTCTTTCAAAGTTTTCTTATTATCCTTCCCATTACTGTGTGAGCACCTTTGCACATTTTGCACTACATCCAATCTCTCATAGAGATGCGGCAGTCCTTGGAAAAAAGGTCACAATCGGACTCCAGAACGTACTTCATAAAGTTGGGAGTTTATAACCTTTACATTATTTCTTGTGATCTATATGATAAAGTGAGAAAAAAAAAAGAAGTTAAGCTGACTATCAATCTAAAGAAAATGTCCTCCTTGAGAAGATATCTATGCAAAATAATTGAATTTAAAATCAAATTTGTACTCGTTAGAAGATATCTATTTAGCTGTCAACCACATCAATGTAAGCATAATCTTGATCCCTCAACCAAAAAACATAAGAATTCTTTTAAGAAGGGAAACATAGCAACTGAGTAGGATGTCATTTAAAAAGGTAAATAAATATGCTTGTCCACATTTAGGAAAAAAAGAGAGATATGACAGAAGTCATTAAGAAAAAAAAACAAATAAGGAAAACAGCTTGTGAACAATTCCACATTTGGGCAAAAGAGGCAAGTAGAATATGATTGTAACAATTTAATACAGCACATTGATTCCTTCAGGCACAAATTTTATAATTTGATACAAAAGGAAACTAGAGAAAACAGATGTAACATTATAAACTTCTGGTAAAAAAAATTATATCATCTAGCACATTAGCATGCCCAGCCCAAGTTCATATATAACACCAACTATTTTATAAGTGTCATCTAATAATTCTAAGAATGAGACAAATATTTTAGAACTGGTTGCCCTAATTTTACACTTTTGGGTCTTCTGAAACTAAGTCAAATACCAAACTTTTGTCCAGATGTGAGTGACAACTCCTAAGCTTTCACATACTAAGGAGCCTAAAGAATATCAAAACTTTCAATTACCAAACTTTTATTCTGATAAAGGAAATGGTTATATTCTTATGAAAGGAAGTTAAAAAGAAACAATATAACTTCACAAAACTGGTGCTTGTGAAGATAACATGTAACAGACATGTAGGATTTTCATATATTAATGGAATTAAAAAGTTTAGCCAAATTGCTGGAGCCACAATCCAGCAGACAAATATGTATGATGCAATGCAATTGGCAGATAAGCAAGAACTACTGTAACAGTTCACTCTCCTAGCTTCAACTAAAGACCCATAATAACGAGCACTTTAGTTCATGTTAACCACTATATCTGATATGGTAATAGTTATACAGGACAGATATTTATGCTCCAAAATTTTGAGATAATGATTACTGACCCGATGCCTATGCTTAGCTCCCTTAAAGTAAAGAAGGGTATGCCGCTTCTGGTTTTCTGATAGATGCAACCTTGGCAGCAAATGTGTATAGGGTACAATAACATCTTTAAGCAGTGAAACTTGGGTATGATGAATCGTATTCGATGAGTTATCATTTGATCCTTTTGCATCAACCTTGAACCACCCACCAAAATCCACCACCAGTAGAATCGCAGGGGCTATTTCTGCTCTAACGTGCCACATAGCAACAGGGTCTGCCAAAGAATGCTTCAAGTTTTAACACAACCTGGCAAGTGGCAATTCAGAGACTAAATTATAAGCCACTACAGCATGCATTGCAATTTCCTCTCACTTTGAGAATTCAATTATGTATAAGACAATGTTAGAAAACTAACTCAAACAGTAATTTCACAAAACACACAAGACAGTGAATGAGATGAATTGGTACTCCATAGCTCCAACAACTCGGTTCTTTTTTTCACGGCTAATTTCTATCTAAACACCATCACAACTAATATAGTCCTCCATAAAAGTAAATGTGCATAATCTTTGAATATCCATAACAGATAGCAAAATGTACCACAAAGCAGTAAAAGCAGGAAATGCACAAAAAAGCGGAAGCTATATCATTTGCAGCTCCATCAATTAGAAAAATGCAACCCTACTTTTCCCCTGTAGTTCATATATCAACCTATATCTAACCCTCCCACATTATGCATTACAAAGTTACAAATTCAAAGAGAAATGATTTCATCAGTATAATTCAAATTCAGGAAAAACCAACCGAAAGTGACTCGAGTGATCCACAATTACCAGTAAGAACAAAGACATGATCCCGCCCACCAGACCTCCGCCAAGCCTCAGACTTCTTCACAAGATCCAGCACCATTTTCTGCCTCTGATAATCCTCATTATCCTCGACCTTTTTCCTGAACACTCCCTTATTCAATCCCAGCTGCAATTCAGCACTAAGGGTAGCAAAAAATGGAATAAAAATCACATCAGCCTCATCAATGTTAGAAACCCTTGTAGCTAAAGAATCTTTCTTTAACTCCTCAGGGGTCAACAAATCACCCATGATCCAGTATTCAGCACTGTACTGCTTAATCAATGGGCTCTCAGGGTACGGAAGGAATTTTTCAGATTTTTTAGACAAAAGAGTCTTTCTAATCTCATTGTCTACTTCACTTCCAAGCCTTGAATCAGAGGTTAAAGACCAGTACTTTTCTAAGAGGCCATAGTTGAGCGATCTGGGAAGGTCTGCTATGTAGACTTTGATTGAATTTTGAGACATTTGAAGTTTAGTTAGGATATTAGGAGCCGAAGTTTGGCTGGGATTGGAGTAGAAAAGGAAGAGGCAAAATGAGAGGATGCACAGGAGGGATAGGGAGAAGAAGAGGGAAGGGACGGCGCATGGCGACGTGGCTGCGCCGGTACCGGAGCTAGTCTTCAGTGGCATTGTGGGTTCCGATAACTGGAAGTGAATAAGTTTTGTCTTCTTGTTATATCCAAGGTTGGATCTGGATCGACGCCAGTCTCTTTTTTTTTTTTTTTTTTTTTTTTTTTTTTTTTTTTTTTGGCTGGTAAATCCAACTAGGGGAAAGAAAATTTCACCATTTTGATACTTAAAGTTTAGTAAATTCTTGTCTTTAGTCCTCAAAGTTTAACTGTGACATAGCGCCACGGAGCGCTCTTTTGAATCACCAAAATGAGCGCGCCGTGTGGTAAACAAGGCTAACGCTAGCCAAGCTTCCGCCAATTCCCGCATCTGGGACTCGTTCCCGAAGTACTTGCAATTAGGCCATCCAAATCAATGAAAATAAACGAAGGCAAAATCATAAGCCAAAACTTGATTTTCATTAATAAAAGAAGGAAATTACAAGAAATAGCCAAGAGTTTAAATGGGTGGTGGGAACCCAACTCTTGCTTGTATTACATCAACCCACCAACAACTAGAAAGGCTAAAAACTAAAAGTGACTGGCTAAACGATCAATGCGTAAAATGGGTGATCTTGCTAAAGATCACTTATCTTTGTGAAAACTAAACTAAAATCCCTACAATTACATTAAAACATAAACGATACAAATCAATATATATAAAGTTGGGCGACGTTGGATTCGGTCGTTGTGGTGATGGGCGCTGGGCGCGCTGAGGTGTTGGTGCTGTGCTCGCGCTAAGGTGCTGGTGCGGGGCGCGCGTTGAGGTGCTGGTGTAGGGCGCGCTGAGGTGCTGTGCGGGCTGAAGGGCTGTGGCGCTGCGCGTGCAGAGAGGTGCTGACTTGCGTCGAGATGTGCTGGAGCGTTGTGGCACCACTGGTGCTGAGGCGTGGGCGCGCGCTGAGGCGGTGTTGTGCCGCACCATGTGTTGGGCGCCCAGTCCTGTCCGACATATGGTGCGACGCGTTGTGCGATTTTGCTCCGTCAGTTCTCAGCTTCGAGCACGAGTTACAACATGCCAGTTTATGCTCATGGGGCATCGATGGGGTTGTGGGGTAAGCATGAGAGGTGCGACCCGTAACACATAGGGCCTGTTCTTTTTCATCGTTTTGAAAACGATTTTGAAAATAAGTTTTGGAAAATAATTTTATAATGTAAAAAGTGTATTGAAAATGTAAAAAATAGATGCTGAATAGTAAAAAGTTGTATTGAAAATGATGAAATATGATTAAAATATATTAAATTTACTGTTGAAACCAAAACCGTTTTCAAAACAGAACAAAAAGAACAGGCCCATAGTCACGGTCCATGAACAGCCAATTCTAATTCTATAAGAAAAGGGAATCAGATCAATCCGATTTTGGACCTGTTCATGAATGCCAGTTTCGGTTCGTGTTTTTGTTTGTTTGTTTTTTTCCTAAATAAAAATGTTGAGAAAGTTCAATAATTAAGTAAATTGATATTCTAACACTTTAAATATTTTTATGTATCCTTAATCGATTATTTAATTTATAATTCTCAATTTATTTATTTATCTTATATCTCCTATATTTTAGTTAATAAATATAATTTCTAACTACTAATCTATATATAAATATGCAGGTATAATAAATGTTGTCACGTGGCATGCTACTCAACATCCTAATCAGCCTTCCGTATCTATCTTTATACGTTTGGATTGAAACTTCAACTTCTTTGTTTTTGGGCTTTTCATCTCTCTTTCAACTCTATTCGGACGTTTATGTTAGACATAATAGCAGCCACCATCACCGTGCAGAGCAACTGAAAATACAACTAAAGTAAATCTAAGAAGTGAGGAGTGAATTAGGTTTAAAAATAAACTTAAGCAAACAAAAAATTTTCTGTGATTTGTATGTGATTTTAAGTGTAAAGTAATAAAAAAATAATAATTTAAAGAACACACAATAATTATAGTGGTTCAACTTTCCCTCCTCAAGGAAAGTCTACTCCACTTTCAATCTAAATGCTTGGTCCTAATCTCCCAATAAGATTCTTAAAGGTGAATTTTAAACCTTATAAGTTAACCCAAGAGACTACCTCCTAATTTACTTAAACTATAAGTAATCATTTAGTTAATTCTCTTACTTAGACCCTTATCAACCTCGTGAAAGGATTTAAGACTTCCCTCTAACCCTTTTATAAAATAGGAAATTAATGCTATGAAAATAGTTAACTATACAATGAGGATTTTCTATTCTAGCCTAACTTTGAAATAAAGTGCTAGAACTTTGAAATGATCTTTTGAGAGCTTTTTAACACATGAAAATGAGCATAAAATAGATAGAGAGAGATGTCTTGAGTGTTCTTGAAGTGGGAGTATTTATAGGAGAAGATAGCCCTTGAAAAGGTTGAAAAACGGGCAAGAAAGTGAGCCACTTGAGAGCCTCACGACAGGCCCCGCGACTGTCGCAGGAAGGCCTGCTTCAGTTGCAGGCCTTGCCCTGCTCTCTGCTGCGTGAGGCCTGCGCGTGCAGCGCCTGTGCGAGCTGCGCGCGGCGTCTGCCCTGGAGGCATGCCGTCAGCCTTTGTCGGCCCTTGATTTGACACTTTTTTGTTTGCTTACCGTTTTTTCGTTTTAACTCCGTTTTCTTCGCCCTTTTTTGCGTTAGTTCATCTGTGAACTCTTCTCTTCATTTTCTGACTTAGAAACACTGTGGGACCCACCTTAGGACGTGCTCGGGGCTTGTTTTTCTTCTTTCTTCATTTGCTTGCCGTTTCTTCGTTTTAGCTCATTTTTCACTGGCCTTTTTTGCATCGATTCTCCCGTAAACATTTCTCTACATTTTCTCACTTAGAAAAACCGTTAAATTAATTCTCATATTTGTTAACTCATCAATCAAAATAAGAATTAAGACCAACCGGGTCTAACAGCAACCATCTCCCCAACTCTTTCTCGATTTTGCCTTCGCTGCCATTCAATACGTAGTGCAGATTGTGTAGTCTGATTGTGTGGAAATTGAAAGTAAAATAATAATAATAATAATAAATCTATCTTTTTCATAGGTTTGTGGCCCCTTGATTTGACACTTTTTGCATTGATTCTCCCGTAAACATTTCTCTATATTTTCTCACTTAGAAAAACCGTTAAATTAATTCTCATATTTGTTAACTCATCAATCAAAATAAGAATTAAGACCAACCGAGTCTAACAGCAACCATCTCCCCAACTCTTTCTCGATTTTGCCTTCGCTGCCATTCAATACGTAGTGCAGATTGTGTAGTCTGATTGTGTGGAAATTGAAAGTAAAATAATAATAATAATAATAAATCTATCTTTTTCATAGGTTTCTGTGCTGAAAATGAAAATTTTTGAATGATATTCATTGGGCACGTGATTTTATTATTATTATTTTGTGGTTTCCTGCTTGAGCCACCAACAACGTGCACTCTCGTATAGAGTGAAAAACCTTTTTTTTTCCTCCTTCAAATAACATACAGCAACTCAAGTACTTATCATACATTTTCACCTCTTGCATACCCAATAAAGTGCAAATAGCCTCTCGAACAGCTGACCTCACTCTTGGGCTGAAGTAAATCGCCGACTTAATTGCCGACTTATTAGTTATCATATCAATAAATCATTGAACCTAAAAGTTCAAAACTTATGAAACCTAAAGCAAAAAGTATTAATTCTCTAGATGCTTTCGAAGTTCTCTTGAATATAGATTACTACTTTATTGAATTTCTAGGGAACCTTGCTTCCCTTTCTTCTATTTTGTTGAACACAAAAGGCACTACATCTAAAAACCACTTTTGAGTCTAATATGTAGAGATAAAGTTTAAAATAAGCAATATGTAGAGGTACCTAAAGTTTTAATATCGACTTCCAAGATCGTTATACTATATAGAAGTATACAAAGTTTGAAAAAACTTGGCTTGTTTCGTTTCTCTTTTTTGTTGACTCTGCAAGGAAATAATTGAAAATCCCCAAATAATTTTAGTTTATGGTTCAGACCAACTTGAATTTTAAGTCAGCAACGCAATTAGATAATTTGGAAAATTTCGACATTGAATTAGGGATCGACAACATTCCTGCGCTGAAAGTCGTGTGTGCATCATTTCCTTTGCAGCAAAATAAATACGGGTAAAAGCAATAAGATTGGCTTCTCCCAATGGAACATTGTTCCATCCTTTGCAATCAATCTCTCTTCTAGGATGTGAAATATAATATGACATTATGTACGCATGACACAAAATCCCTTAACCATGAACGTAAGTGTAGCATTCTCCATTTCCTGGTTCCAACATCACTAAGATGAATGTCGGAACTTGCTTATGATGTTTTAGTTCATGTCAAAGTTCATGACAAAACTTGACCTTTCTTTACCCATCTTTATTTTCAATATTGAAAATATTTCAACAATATGAATACATAAGAATCTAATTCCAACAATATCAAAACATAAGACTCTACTTCCTTGAAAGATTATAACACACTAATTCATGTGTCTAATCTCTTTCCTTCTGTATGCCAACCCAACGAGCATAATCCACCCACCTGTCAAGGAAGTGGAGGAGTTATGTAAAGGCGAATGAAATTATATCCTTCGACAAGGGGAAAGAAAAAAATGAAATAAATAATACTATTACTTACATCAAAGAACCCAAAAAGGTATTGCCTGTTCGAACGGCAAAACAGATGGCACTGAGTACGAGCTTTTGGTTGTGTAGCAAAGGTTCCAAAATCCGTTGTTCAATCAGTCCAGCTAGTATTTGGTACCTACACAGGAGACAGATGCAAATGAAAATAAGAAAAGGAGATAGAATTACAGAATCATGTGCATTCTTCACTTCCCTTTACTTTAAGAGAATGTTTTCTGCTGACAGATAAACATGTTCTTAATGTTAATCTTTTGTTTTTCCAGTTTCTGGTTGTTGCTATTGAGTACGTTCTAAAACTAGAGAAGGAAAAAATGGAAAACATAAAAGGGTCGTGGTCATGGGCTTACTCTAATGCTAACTCTGGAAAAATAAAACGATCTAGGATGTGTTATACCGAAGCCATGCATACGCACTGGGGCGTTCTAAAGACAGACCATTCCACCATTTTCATAGGTTAAGAACCTCTAAATGGTCATTTTCAATGTGCTCAACTTACTGCAAGTCTACCAGTAATAAACTTTCTAGCATAAGCATATGCATGCTAGATGCTACCTTGGCCACATAAAGAGATCAGTATAATTTAAAATAAACTTATATGAGGAGTGGCTGATACAGTTTTTCAAAACAAAAAATGCATCTTGTGATGTTTGTGTAGGCACAAGTGCAGTCCTTGATATGTGTAAGTATAAACATCCCCAGAGAGAAAACACAGAAGATATGCATAACAAAGAAAGCTTGCATAATCCAAGTTGTCAGTATTCTTTCCCAAAATTAATGAAGACATCTTGGTAGAATAACCACACAAAACATCAAGCACAATTTCTTACCTAAAGAGAGAAAGGAAAAAAAGAAGTAGAAGAAGAAGCTCCCGTTCATTTCTCAATAATTTTTCTAATGCACAAGGGATAATGACACAACAAAGAGGTTGCTCATAACATGACTATCTGGGAAGAAGTTTTTAAAAAACTGGCAAAACTTTGCGTTCTTAACAGAACCGATTGATAGTTTCACTGTCACTCAGAATGTGTAACCAATAAAGTACCAACAGGGAAGATATGTACCTAAGGTTACTTGAAACAGACATATAGACACCGTATGCTACACTGGTTGATAAAATAGGTACATCCTCAGCTTCACCAGCAAAGGTTTTATCAAGGGCTCTCCGTGCACTAATTAATGCATTTGTGACACCTGTACCAATCTGAGAGACAAAATGAATAATGAACAAAGGAAAGGAGAAAAGATTGTTGCCTGTAAAATCATAAAGCTAAATAACCATGCTTTATAATGTCTTGTAATTGGATCATAAGATGCACAAAAATGCACAAAATTGCGCGTACACAGTTGCCTGCTCCTATAGCCCCAAAATCCTCTCATCCAGAAAAAAAATGCTCATTAAATTCCCTCTATTAACCCAAACTGTACCATGGGATGGATACCAAATTTCAAACAGGTTATTCAGGGTGTTGGTAGAAGAATATTAGTGCCTATTGGTGCAGTCAGATACAGAGAATAGAAAACCTAAAGCAAATGAATCCCATAGTTTTCAGCAAAATAAAGATATCTATCCTTAGTTTCTTGTTCTGACATTGAAGTAATGTACATACTCTATTGACAACCTTAGCCTTTTCAAGTATCTATTCACCTCAAGAACCTGATATTCCTAAGGTCTAATCTCGTTATTTGATGGTCAATTAACAAATAAATAATAAAATGATTTAGTTTTCAATACTAACTTTATAATGCATTCAGATTCCGAAGTTGCCTGCTGAAGAAATGAAAGTTGAGAAAAAAATTTGCGTACTGAGTTTGGAATAAAACTATAGATTTTGAACTTACCAAACAAAGCTAAAGCATAAAAGTTCCATTATAACCACAGAAGTACATTTAAGGCAAAGGCTTTTGCACTATAAATACCCCAAACCCGAAGATCGAAGGCTAATGAAATGCTAACAAGTATTGACCATTATTCAACACTTTGAGAGCTTAATTGTAAAATTTATCTTGTAAATTGGGGATTTGGGGCAAAATTAGAAGAAAATGAAAATATCCTTCGAGGCCAAATTTGTGGTGAACTTTAATTGTAATCTTAGAGAATTTATTTTATGAACTTGAAAGGTTGAGAATATAACCCAACAAAGTCCTAATTCTTAAGGTCGAAATTGGTCAAAGGAAGACCTAAGTTTCAAAGGGATAATATGGCAAGAAAGTACTAAATTCCCCTAGAAATTTAGGCAGGGAAATTCTACCTTGAGAAAGTTTCTAGAGAGTTTAGAGTAGAGAAATCTAATATAAAGGGGGTCTGGATCTCAACATATTAAAGGTTTGCGAGTTTAGTGGAATGATTAGGGGACTCTCAAGCAAGGAAACACTAGAAAAGAAGAATAAAATTATTGTCTTTACTACTTTTTGCTATTTGAGGTCTGTTAATTAATAAGATAAAACTTACCAGAGACGCACTGGTCCCAACTGCAAAAAGCTTGGCTCCATTTCTCTGCCAGGCAGAAAAAAGTAATCTTGAGTCCTTATCATGGTCATTTTTAAATTAGAGGCTTACAGAGTCAAACAATAGTTAAGTATCAATAACCATACCACAATGGCGCCTATTCTTTGTAATAATGTATAGGATGTTCCGGCCAAGGCAACCTGCAGTTGGGAAGTGACAGATCAACTTGCTCAGTGCATATTTTCTTTTTAGTTTCAACGTTTGACAAAAAAACACAAAAAATAAAAATAAACATAAAAATTTGATGCTATCAAGGCAATGGTAACAGTAACATATAATGAGATAGATATTGTATATGAAAAAGAATAACAGTTTGTGACTATCAAAAAATCAGAGGAAAGAAATAGTCATTTAGGTTTCAAATGAAAATGTGAAAAGGCTCAAGGCAAAAGTTACATAAATTCAACAGCTCACCTGAAATGCATTATCAGGGCAGCTGTAGAAGAACTTACTGAGACGGCCAGCACTAACAGCAAGAGGCGGTCGGAGAGAAACTGTTGGTGCAGGAAGCCAGACTAGCATAAAATCTGCAATAATGGCCATTACCTAAATAATCATCATAAACTAGTCAGGAATTTGAACTAGAAGAAGTTGGTATGCCATAAGAGGATATAGTTCTGGTGTAAATTTATATCCTACATTTGACTCACACTTCAAAAGTCAAATCTTTTGTTTTAAGAATGCACCAGGCCCACTGTTGACAACCAATAACTCTTCTTGTCAGAAGTAAAAGAAGGTCTAAAGTCCTTCATAAGCCATCTTTGAATGTTATAATCTACAAGGTTCATAATTTTTAAAGAACAAATTTTTTCCAGCCTATAATTGTAAGCTTTAGGTAAGAAAAAAACTGCACATACACTTATAGAAATTATTGACATAAAATTTCACATCTCAACCATGAATGCAGGAATTCAACAATTGTATGCTCATATTCAGGTAATTAAGCAACCTTGACCATTACACTTCATCCAGTCAACGATAAGCCACTAGATTTCCTATCATTTCCTCCCTCTACCTCAGTCCAAAAGTTCCTACAAGCAATATTTCATGAAAAAAGATAAAATCCAAGGCCAGTGCAGTGAGTGTTTCACCAGTATCAACTCACAATTAAATCCAGGAACCTAATGGCACATAACAAGGAGGTATAGAAAGAGAAAATCGTACACACTTTTGATTCTCTTCACTATTTGATTCTAAGTGCACTACTTATTCGTAATAGGAAACCATCAACGTACTCCATTTAGTTAAGCACATTTTCAGATAAGCTTATATGGAGTTTCCCCATTTATGAAAGCATATATACCCCTGTAGTATATAAGGGGCTCATCTGAAGAGTACTAATTTACTTATGTATGATGTATACATTCCTCAGCCATAAGTTTTAAATAATAGGTTTAAGAGAGTATAAGAGCAACAAGCTTACCACATCAGCAAAGACAAAATCTAACTCCTTGGTGAACTTCTCTCTACGTTTTTCCAACTCTGCAGCAGTCTAGGATGCACAATAGGAAAGTCAAACTCTGTACATGAATACAAACTGTAATTTGCGTTTCTCAAATGTTGAAACTAAAAGCACCCAGAGACTCAAAAGGTTTTTCGGAGACAGCAACTAATAAAAATTAAATGTCTGCATAGAAGCAGCTAACTTAATGCGTAAAGCAGGCTGTAAATCTACGTAACTGCCTAAGAATTACCCACAAAGGAAAAAAGGGTCAATACTTTCCAGTGCGAATTATCAAAAACACATAAGACACCGAATAAAAAATTTGTCGCAGACTAATTCAAAAGTGAAGATAACAAGAACGTAAAATCAGGGTGACAGATTACAAATCCAGAAAACCATTTCATTATGTCGCCCTATCTCACTCATGTCAAGTGCATCCTTCCAGTGTTATGAGGTTCAAGCTAGAACTACTAAACTCATCACTACAAGCTGCTCATCCCATTTTGAGTGCAATTTGAACTTATTGATTTATCATTTCCTTTGTCATTGCTGATCAGCTTCAATGCGGCAAGAAGAAGGCTCCAATTGGATTCTCAAGACACTAATTAAGTTCCAAGAAATGTTCTGCTACTCCATTCATAAGAAATCAGCTCTAGTGTAGAAGCCTGAGGCTAATTCAACACATCAAAGTCGATCTTTAAAATGACTATTTTCATGACTTATTATATCAAACATTCACAACAGACATTACAAGATGCAGGTCTCAAATTTGAAGAGATCAAATAAGAAAATGACAACAAGAGCAAAGCTGCACTCAAATGCATCACGACATCCCAAAAACGGAACAAATGGAAAGTAAAGATCGAAGTAACTGAATAATCAGTAATCCAAATTAAATAGATGTAAAACCTTTGTGAAGATTCCAACGCCACACTCAATGCCAACTTTGGTCAAGAAAAGATCATCAGCAAGTAACCTTTCCTTGAACCCACCAAAATTAAGCAACCACCGTAGCAGCGGAGACTTCTCCAGCTCAAAATACCTCAAAACAACCGAACCCGGAATTCTTCCGGCATCAACAGCCGCAGCCAAGTCCTTGGGAATGCTATCAAACGATCTCCCTGCCTCAGCCAATGCCATTATCGCTTCTCTCTTATTCCTTTCCCCTGCGTCTCCACTCTCTTCCCCTCCCCCTTCTCCTCCCCCTCCCCATCCACCTCCACCTTCACCGGTATTCCGATCGTCGCCACCGCCATTTTCAAGTGAGCAGAAAACGAGGAATTGATGGGACTTTCGCGGGGTGCCCTGATGATCAAGCTTGAGAGAAGGCAACGGTGTGGAAGTGGAATTTCGACAAGTGAGTGAGGTGAAGCTGAGGTGGCTGGGGTAGTGGTGGCTGTGGGATGGGGATAAGGAGCAAAGAGAGCTGTAGGCGAGGTTGGAGGAGGTGATGGTTGACATAGTTTGCGGAAACTCTCCGTACTCGGAGAGAGAGAGCGCTGGAGCAATTTGGTGTAAGGGAAGAAGTGAGTGTGTGGCCGCAAGTATCTCGGTAACTGTAATGACAGAGACAGGTTGACTTTCAGAATTTTGCTTTTCATTTTCGGAATTGTTATACGCAGTAACCGTTTTACTATTTGCAGTAACATTTCTTTATGAAAAGTCTATTTTACCCTTTATATAAAAAAAAAATTACCGCACAACATTTGATTTTATAGTTACGAGTATAATTTATATTACACGATATGTAAATAACCTATACATAGTTACTGAGTATAACAATTTCGTTAAAAGGAGGGATAAAATTTTGCGTATAACAATTTCGTTAAAAGGAGGGATAAAATTTTGCGTATAACAATATTTGATTTTATAGTTACGAGTACGATTTATATTACACGATATGTAAATAACCTACACATTTTTTCAAAACGGGATAAAATTTTGCGAAAATACCGCTCACAAAGAGCAGTATTTCAGAAAATAACCCCCTTAGTGGGCGGTATTCCCAACAGTTGGCGGTATTCCCAGGAATACCGCCAACTGTTGGCGGTATTTTCTGGGAAAATACCGCCATTTGTGGGCGGTATTTTAAAATACCGCCCACAAATGGCAGTATTTTCCCAATGTTCCTGTGAAATTTTATGAAATTTTTTTTTTTAATATTTAAGGGTAAAATAGACTTTTCACAGAAGAATGTTACTGCGTTTAGTAAAATTGTTACTGCATATAACATGCCTCTTCATTTTTTCCGTTCTCGGCCGTGTAAATGCGTCGCACTATTTTTTCTGTTTTCTTTTATTATTCTTAATTTTCAAATATCTTTTTTAGGTTTTAAAATATTAATGTTATTTTATGAGAATTTGGATTGACAATTTAAGAGGGGGTAAATTAAGTTGATCATTAATTTCCTGATCTTTGAAAATTTGGTCTGTGATGGGATAAAAATGTAAATATACCAAAAAGAACGCCTGAGTAAACTCAAACCACGAGAAGATAGGGAGAGGATGCGGCCAAATATTGAATACGAAACAATCTGAGAATGAAGTTTTGCGGATGAAGCGTCAATGGGATAAGGACGAAGCCTTCCAAAAAGAGAAGCATTAGCGTAAAACTATCTATAAACATGAGCTAAAAGCCTGAAGCGATGAGAACACGCAACGGATTTCCTACAACACCATCCTATTCCAAACCCTCTTTTACCTATCAAATTGCGCCACGTGGCTAACTAGGACACCTAACCATCTACAAACTAACTACTCCTAACATAACGAGCATCGTCAGCATCGTTAGAAATCTCAACCTCCGTTAACGGTAAAAACAGGGAGGTAAATTGGAAATTGTCAAAACTTATATGGTTATAGAGTCAGGACCTTATGGTACTGCGAGACTGCGGCTACAACACAGAAGAAAACCTTTCCCCCAATCTTTAAATACTTGCTCGCATAATCAAGCATCTGACTCATCTCTTCGTTCTCGATCTCAGAAACAGGGAGGATAAATTTTTTGAGATGCTGACAAGGTTGGAAATCAAAAATCTTTTGGTTCCTTTGGCTTAGTCGTTGCTTTTGTGTTACTTTTGGCTTATCATGTTTCGACAATGCTTGTTATACTCCCCGCAGTTGAACTCACATTTTTGGGAAAATTAAGATGTCTAATTTTGTGAGTAAGTCACCTTCCTTCTTCTTTTTTTGGTTTTTTTCTTTTTGTATTTTTTTTTTTTTTTTTGAAGAACTATTTATGTCACGAATGATAAGTGAGGTAGGGTTGTGAGACTAAAGTGCTTGATGAATTTACTGGTGCCTATATACTGCCCACATTCCAGAGTCAGTATTAATGCTCTTTAATTCTGGTGATGTGTTTCTCAAAGCTAGCAAAGCTATCAATCAATAACTTATTTTCTTTTATACATATACTAGGTGTGAACACCGTGCGTTTGCACGGTGAATGTCTAATAATATTATTATGTGATAATATAAAATTAGAATTATAAATAATAATCAGTTTATTATAAATATATAGATAAAAACAAGAAACATGGGTTAATTATAATACAAATACTTGTGACTTTTCGTCAAATATAGAATTGGCATGCCTATTCTCTTCCCTTTACTCACCTTTTCACATTTTCTCTTGTCAACTT
Organism: Leptodermis oblonga; assembly: GCA_016801395.1. NCBI lineage: Eukaryota > Viridiplantae > Streptophyta > Magnoliopsida > Gentianales > Rubiaceae > Leptodermis > Leptodermis oblonga. Next base: position 28,533,351 of record CM028755.1, read on the forward strand.
CTTAGTCTTCTTCTAAAAATTAACAAAGTTGTTGAATGAATATGATGCGCGTTGTAAGTAGACATCGACACATGAGAAACTCTGTTGTTAGATAAGGTGAACCTGAAGACATATTTTCTAGCTTTGAATAGAGGAACTTTATTTTTTATTGGAGTTGAACCAGCATAAACCTGCAAATTTGAAGAAGAGATTGAGAAAAATCAATAATAAAATTTTTTTTTAATTTCTCTAAACAAAAAATATGTTCTTAATGGACGTATATATTATGAAAAGTTGCACTATTAGCGTGAATTATGCATGCACATAAGGATTATAAACAATAAAAAGTTGTTTTTCTTTTGAATGGACAGAAGATATATATAGATTCTGAGTGTCTATTCATATTTTTTTATGGATTACCAAGAGTCTTATTAATAATTAATAGAAAGTAATAATGGTATATTAAATAAAGGAGTTTAAGTGAAAAAAATAAACGAATTTGATGTGAAAAAAATAAAGAAAATCTATGTGAACAATGTAAATAACCATAATATAATTAATAGCCTTTACAGATATTTAAATCTTATAGTATATGAAAAATCAAAAAAGAAAAGAGTAAATGAAAATAATAAAAAGTATATAATATATTTATTCGTAACAAAATCAACTTATTTATCATGATAAACGGTTAATATTTTACAAATATGACTAATTAATATTCTACATTAAATCATATTGATAAAATATGAAAGATATATGCATATATATATATATATATGTTTATATTTATATTTAAATAAGTTGAATACGGAGGGTTAAATATGAACGTTAATTTTAATATAGAAATTTGAAAAATAACTTAAAGAAGCTAAACATACAAAAGAAAGTGTTATCCAATTAAAATAGAGAAAATAAAATTTATATTTTTAATAAACAACTATTAAATGTTCATCTTATATTGCCTTTATATGGAAAGTTTACTAAATTATGTGATAATGTGGCAGCCATGTGACATTATTTAGAGGCAAGTTACATAGCATAGTGATAAGGTATATTACATTAAATGCTAGACTTATGTAGCGCTTATGTGGCATCCAAGTGACAGATTGATGTGAAACTTATATTACTTTCTATTATATATATATATATATATATATATATATCAATCAGTTACAACCATAAGAAACAAGAGATATCACATCTGGAAATCCTCATCTTAGTACTAATATTTGACTAAAAAATAGCATAAGTCTTAACATGAACATGCCATAAACGTATCATGTGCCAAACATGATTAGGTAATACAACCTTACCACTTAAACCTTCACAGTGCAAAGTTCATAGTTTCAAGGGATTAAACTTGAATTCTGAAATAGAATCTTTTAGCTGTTTTTCAAATTTTTCTATCTTCAAGAATTTCGTTTGCCTATTTTGTCTCATGTTAATATATATAACAGATTAATAAGAATGAAAAGCTTACAACAGATTACAAACAATTTCAAGAAACTATACAGTTTCCAAGTGAAAATTCCCAACCTTCAGTCCAGGAAATATGTAATTAGGGGTGTTCACTTGACCCGCGGATCGGGTCGGATCTCGCTGATCCGATCCGAAATTTCGGATCGGATCGGATCGGATCACCAGGTGTGAATCGGTTCGCGGTTTTCGGGTCAAATCGGATCGGATCGGATCATAATCCGATCTGATCTGAAACCTTCATAAAAAAATTAAAAAAAAACTGTTTTAACTTATCTTTAAAAATCAAAATAAAACTACCCTAATCTTCTCATTCCTTAGCCTATCTCATGCGGCCGCCAACCCTTTCTTCTTAGTTCTCCTCCTCCTTCTTCTTCGTCACTTCTCCTTCTCCTTCTTCTTCTTCTTCTTCATAACCCAACGCCCAACAAACCCAATTACCAAAAAACTCCAGTCTCTTCAATCATCTATGAATCTCTCTAACTCTTCTCATTGCAAGTTTGAATTTTTGGGTTCTTTGTTCAATTTCCAACTCTCGGGCTTGGTGGTGTTGTTATGATCTAGGAAATTTAATTTGGGTTTGAATTTTCTAGATTAGTTTTGTTTTGTTTGTGCAAGGACTGCAGAAACGGTGAGGTTTCTTTGAGAAATGGTAAAAGAAATTAAAAATTGAAAAAAAAAAAGGAAGAAGAAGGCAGTTTGGATCGGGTCCAATCCGACCCAATCCGTACCGATCCGAAGATAACTTGCTCCGAACCGATCCGAAATATCGGATTGCCGATCCGCAACCGATCCGAACCGTTCGGGTCGGGTCGGATCGGATTTCTCCATTTGAGCAGCCCTATATGTAATCCCTCTGTTAAACAAACATTGCATTAATGACATAACCAATTTGTAGGATATAAATAATTTTCCCTCAAAAATAAATGGTAGGATATAAACAATATAAAATATATCCTAATAACACAGAGATTAACACAGAGAAATATATCCTAATTAAAAATTACTGTATAAAACAAATAAGAGACAACTAAATAAGCAATTACTAAATCCTACTACAAATATAATTTCTTAATTAATTAAATTTTGGTTTAATTAATATATTTCAACACAATCAAACTTAAAATTTCCTTCTAATCCAAAGGACACAGAACAACAGCAGTCACACACAAAAGAAAGAGAAAAAAAAAAAACTGCAAGGAATTAGTAGGGGCTGAGACAGAGAAACATTAACAATCAAAATCAAGCAATGGAGAAAGAAGTAGGGGGCTAAGACCAGGACACATAGAGGAATTCGTTGAGAGCATAGTAACGGAGTGATTTGACTAGATTAAAATACATGATAAAGAAAAATCATGTTAAGTGTCATCTTACTACTTTAGTCACCAAAAAAAAATACTAAAACAATTGTATGCATGTATAACAACTCCATTTACCTAACGCAAAGCTCTCTAGTTCTATGGATTATGGTAGCAGCGGTTAAAATACTACTTCAGCGTCTCTACCCTTGGCGAATCCAGTTAACGTGGGATCGAGAAATAAGAGATGAGTTGATGCTTTATTATGCAAGCAAGGGTTTAAGGATTGGGGGAGAGGTTTTCTTCTGTGTTGTAGTCGTAATCTCGCAGTATTAGAATGTTTCGACTCCAGAACCATATAAGCTTTGACGGTTACCAATTTACCTCCCAGTTTTTGTCATTAAAGAAGGTTGAGAATTCCAACAATGCTAACGATGCTCGTTACGTAAGGAGTTGTTAGTTTGTAGATGGTTAGGAGTCTTAGCTAGCGACGTGGCACAATTTGATAGGTGGAAGAGGGTTTGGAATAGGATGGTGTTGTAGGAAATCCGTTGCGATGAGAACAAGCAAGCCATGGGATGATTTGACTAGTGGATACTTTTCTTACAAGAAGTGAAATCACAAAATAGATCAAAGCTAGGCAACCGAAGAGATATGAGGAATCTTATCACTAGGAATTATAAATGTATAATAGAAAAAGACAAGCTTATCAATAGTTACGTAAGTTTTGGGGTGTGACATTAGGGAACTTTAGAAAATCTTATAAAGTGAGAATCGAAGAACGTGAATGATCATTAAATTACACATTCTAAGTAAAAGGGCCTGTTCGGCACCTCAGTTTCAAAACAATTTTGGGGCCGTTTTGGTTTGAAACATAAAAAAAAGGCCAAAACTTTGTTCGGTACCCTTTGTTTCCCAAACAATTTAGAAACCCATTTCCTTCACCACTTCTCTTCTCTTCCCCTTTCCCTAATGCAACTCCCCCGCAACACCAAACAGCAAACAAATCGTGTAGGCTAGAACCCAGCGACCGGAACCGCGACATCGATCGATTCCGATAGCTTTTTGCGCTTCCCTTCACCTGCAGACGACAGCTAATTCGTGCTGAACAGGTACTCGTATCCGCCTGAACGACATCTGCACTTCCGGTCGCCAGTCGTGTACGTGCTTCCGTTCAGCTGTGAAAACCCCATCTCCGACAACTCTTCATCTTCGTATTTGAACGACGGCAGTCCCTGACATCTTGGATTTTTCGGTAAGTTTTACTGTTGACCTATCTTAATTTTTTCCCCCAAACTCTGTTTTTTATCATGGCGCTTCAACTGAATCGTTTCTGGTATATATATATATGTATATATGTGTATGGTGAAGATTTAAAAAGGTGATGTACATTTGCTTGTTCATACAAATTTCATAGCTTTATTTGTACTCACTGTTGAAGGGATAATCTATTGCGTTGCTGATCAATTTCTAACTCTAGTTGATGCTCGGCTTCATATAACTGAACCTAGGGTTAGAAGTCTTTAAAATTGTGTTATATATCAAATGCTGCACTAATTATGAATCATTTTGAATGTGCTTGTGTGTTCAGATTTTACCTTTGCTCTTCTGCAATTCAGTTCTTGAATTTTTGATTTTATGATCTGTCTATTTCTCATTTTCTTCCTGTACTGCATTCGATATTGGGCAACTTAGAGCAATTCCTTGGTCAGAGCCTGTTTTCTTACATACTTGAACTCCCTTTAGCCTGTAGGAACTTTATTATTATTAATATTAATCATGGCAATATGGCATGGATTATATTATTTTTTGAAGATTCCAAGTGTGGATCTGTGTTTCTCCGTTGCTTTTGGATATTTTTCTCTCTTCTTTGGAAGCTAAAATTTTTCTTTCTCGTCACCTTTGATGGATTTTTAAATAGCTTATGTAGCTTCTTATGCTGAAAATGGTAGCTAATTTTGAGGAATTTTTTGTATTATGTGGATGCTCCCTTTTCAACACTAGTCTATTACTGTGCAGTAACTATAAGAAACTTTGTGTTATGATAGATAGATCACTGCTACATAGAACTTTAAATTTGGATTATTTACCATTAATTTTTTTGTGCTGGTGTATATATATATATGTATATATGTGTATGGTGAGACTGTTGAATACTATATGGGTTGTGAATGTTGAGCTTCTTCGTTCGCCACTGCTGTTCAACCCCCCCCCCCCCCCCCCCCCCAATCCTTCTCTGTACATCTCGGTGAGCAAAAAAACTCAGTATTTACCCCTATTTTTGGAGATTGAAATGGGTACATTTGCTGCTACGTAATTTTGAAACATAACTCTTGCTTGGGACAGCGCTTTTGTTAGTGCTCTGAAATTTTTTTGCTGCAGTTGCCTTATATGTTTTGTGGTGTGGGAGATATTGGTGGCGTTTGTTGTTTGGCACTTCCCTTTTTTCCTTTGTAGCTAAAGTAAATTTGCCGCCAAATGCTCATAGGTTGTGGTTAGTGTTTTGATGTCTATTATTGTGCTAAAGATGAACTCTAGACATCCAATAAACCTTTTTGAGCAGACGCGCCTTACTCTGCCTACATTCGATGCCCTCCTTCAGAGATTGCATGCAGAAGGGTTTTATGCCAAGAAGGAGAAGGGGGTTACTCAGAAAGAAGCACTCCTTATGTTTTTGATGTGCATGGCAAGAGATAAACGCATGTGCGATCTAACAGATAGATTCCAACATTCCACGTCGACGTGCTCTCATATTATCCGGGATGTTAGGGTAGCTATTTGCAAAATGGGGGCGTAGATCATTTCACCGCGTAACCAAAACAATGTTCATCCATACATTCGGCATAGAAGGCATCTGTTTTCATATTTCACGGTAATTTCTGACAGTGAAAATAAATTATTATTGATATGTTAACACTGTGTCCAATCTTATTTAAGGGATTTCAATTAATTTAGAAACGAGTAATTTGCTTACATATTTCATAGTTTTTTTGTCTCTTATGTGTCTATATTCATATAGAATATATGGGGAATTTTTTTTTCACTCGTTGAAAATGAAACATTATTTTTTCTTTTATTTAGGGTTGTGTAGGAGCTATTGATGGGACACATGTCGATGCGTGGGCGAGAAGTGAGGTACAGCAACAGTATAGGAATCGGAAAGGTAGAATATCTCAAAATGTCCTAGCTGTTATTGATCATGACATGCGGTTTGTGTTTGTTTTGGCTAGTTTCGGGGGTAGTGCACATGATGCAACAGTGTTACAGGCTGCAATTGATAACCCCAATCATGAATTCCCAATGCCACCAAGGGGTAAATATTATGCGGCGGATTCGGCATACACAAATATGCCCGGTTTTCTAACCCCTTTTCGTGGCCATGAATACCACCTGAGTGCTTTTCATGAATGGGGCGGACACTATAACTCAGGGAAGGAGATATTCAACCATAGGCATGCACAAGTTCGGAATGTAGTGGAGCGCACTTTCGGAGTAATGAAGAGCAGATTTCACTTTCTCACGGGACCCATGTTCGCATATCATGAGCAGAGTCAAGTAGAATTTGTGGTGGCATGTTGTGTTATCAACAAACTGATAAAAGATACTAACCCTGCAGATGAAATGTTTACAGAGTTTGCTGATAACGATGAAGATAATGTGGATGTGATGATATGTGGGAATGTACGGGGAAATTTTCGTGAGGAGGTGAATCGATCACAAGTCGCGCAAACTGAAATGGGATAACTCCGACTGGGAATTATGCGACGAATGCTGGAGGATATCCACAGATAAATTAATAGTGTAATTTTGTTGCTGTAATTTTTTGTTGTAGAAACGCAAATAAGCATTCTTAGGAAACCTAGGGTATAATATGTCAGAATTTTGGGTATTCTTATTTCATAAGCTGAATAGTGGAGCGCACTTTCGGAGTAATGAAGGGTTTAGGGTTTAGGGAAACAACGCAGTATGTGCGTAAAAAACTATACAGGGAGGTGGGAATATTTAAAGCTGATATACTCTTTTTTTTCTTTTTCCGATGCATAAAAGGGTTTTGTGGGGTTTTTTTAAAATTTGGAATTTGAATTTCAATTCTTGAAGGCCTATTTAATGTTCACATGAACAAAACAGTGGAGGTAATTGTAGGTTTCAAAACCTTGTTTCTTATGGTTGTTTTAAAATAAGTTTAGAAAATGAGTTTGTAACTTAGTTTCAAAACAATGTTTCTTACACTAAGGTCTGAAACTTGTTTTGTTTCAAACTAAATCTCAAAACTGTTTTTAGAACCACTAAGAGAACAGGCCCAAAGACTTAAAAATTGACTTTAAAGTTGATTTTTAATGCTAAACGCGAACCTGACTCATTTATTATTAGAGATAGTTTTACGATTTTGAATATGACCTGTTTAACATAGTATTTATCATAAATCGGCCCATTTAGCCAGATTATTTTATGAGCTAAAAAAAAACACACACACACACACACATATATATATATATATATATATTAATATGGGTTAATGGGTGACTCGAATAACCTGTTAATTCGAATTTAAATTTAGAATTACATAATTTTGCACAAACTTCTATCTATTTATCTAAAAAAAAACCTACTGGTCTTCAAAAATACAAAAATACAAAAAAAAAAAATTACAATACAAACAGAACACCAAGAATACTAAATACCATCCAAAACCATTAAACTATCCCAAAGCAACCAAAATACCAAGAACATAATAGCATCCAAATTTGCTTAGAACTCTCCTAGCAACAACAACAAAACGCAGCATAATGTAACTAGTAGCATAAGCATTCAAATTACAAATTCAAAAGACAAAATTCAATAGGCAAGTCTGTAGCATGCCAAGACCAAATACAAAACATATTAGATATATAAACGGGTCTAACATACTAACACCGCGCTAAGTAGGATTGAAACGTGTATTATCATCAACCAAAGATCCAACTTCAATGCTGAGGTTCAGAGCCATAACATCTTTAGTTAATTTTTTCAATTTTACTGATAATAAAACTGCCAATAAAAGGAGAATACAATAAAAATTTTGATTTTAAATAAAGAATATGACTAAAAAAAAACTCAAAAACTTTCCATTTCATTCCAAACAATCAGTACCTACTACATATCAAGGTTTCAACAATTTGGGGTGTCCTTGAACTGCGATATATTGATATAAAATTTTGCCCCCATGCTCAAAGTTGATTCAAGTGCAACTGTTGAAACAAGAACAAAGAATATTCCTAACTAATTATGAGCTCCTTAGCCTCAAGTTTTTCATGAATGAAATGACAATCTATTTTAATGTGCTCGGTTTGTTCGCGAAAGACTGGATTTAAGGCAATATGTAAGGCAGCCTGATTATCACACACTAGCTTTATAGGAGTAGAAACTTGTTCACCAATTTTCACTAGTATATGTTTTAACCAGACCACTCACACGTAACAAGTGCCATGGCCCGATATTCAGCTTTAGCACTAAACCAAAAAAAAACAATTTGTTTTTTCCTTTTCCATGAGAGAAGATTGCCTCCCAAAAATACACAGTAGCCAGGGGTAGATCGTCGATCTTTTGGCGAACCAACGCAATCAGCATCAGAATATCCTAGAATCTCATTGTGACCATGACTTTAATACAAAATACCTTTTCCATCAGCATTTTTAAGGTGTCTAAGGATTCAAATAATTGCATTCCAATGAGGGATATGCGTGGAGACTCTAGAACTTACAACACTAACTGCATAGGCAATGTCAAGATGGGTCACAGTCAAATAATTGAGTTTTCCAACCATCTGCCTATGACACCAAGAGTGGGAATACAAGTCTCCATCATCTGGCAGCAACTTTAAAATTTGATCCATAGGAGAGTCACAAGATTGTGATTCAAGCTTACATGCCTCCGATAATATATCAAGAATGTACTTCCTTTGAGATAATGGATGAGCGAGAAATTTCAATACCCAAGAAGTATTTCAGGGATCCAAGATCTTTGTTTGAAATTGAGACTTCATAAAGTATTTAAGATTTTAATCCCTGCAAGATCATTTCTGGTGGCCAAAATATCATCAACATATACTACTAAAAGAATATGTTTTTCAATCTGTGAAATCCATATAAACCTCTTCATTAAGATTTCCAAAAAAAAAACATTTTTCATCAAGCTGATGAAGGGACCAATGGTAACTGTTGAGTATAGTTTATTTTACTGAAGTAAAGTGTGCTCGATATCGAACATTGCATGAAACACTGGTAGTTTGAGAATTGATTTCTGAAACTGCTTTTCAATTTTAGTTTAAATGAAGAGTTGTGACTCTTCATGAACGGATTTGTTCAGATTGATTCTCTTGTGCCAATGGCTAGTTGCATTCAAACTCTATAAATAGATTTGTCTACCTGATTATTAACAACACGAAAAACACACTAGCAACTCTAAATCTTGTGCATATATCCAAAGAACTTGCTACTTTAATATATGTTCGAATCTATTGTATCCTAGGGGAATCTTGCCATTAACCCAGTTTAGCAAAGATAGTGGGGGCAATAATTCTCTAAGGACAGTGTTTCACTTGTTAGATTCATCCAAAATTGCTCTGTGCAATCCATGAAATGATTCCCTCAGTTTTATACATTTCTTTAGTGAATTTTCTGCAGTATTTTCCATTGTTGTTTGGGTACTGTTATCAACTTTCTCCAACAATCTTAGAGAATTTAATATCCTTTCATGTAGACCACTCAAGAACCCACCATGAAGGCCATGAGTCAAGATTCCATTAAGTTAGATAGGCTTAACGGAATTGGGGCCAACTACATGCGATGGAAGGACAAGATGATGTTCTTCCTCACAGCCTTGAAAGTTGCATATTTGTTGAAGTCTGATGTTGTAGTAATTTCTCCTCCTAAAGAAGATGATTCTGAAGAAATAAAGAAAGCCGTGAGAAAAGAGAAGAAGATTAAATTCTGTGCAGAGGCTACATGCTCAACAACATGTCAGATAATCTCTACGATCTCTTCACTAGTACCAAGAGTCCAAGAGAAATCTGGAATAAGTTGGAAAGTGAGTATGCTACACAGAAGCAAGGAACAGATAAGTTTATTCTCAAAAAGTTTTTTGATTTTAAATTTGATGGAAATTTTTGTCTTATGGACCAAATTCAGAATTTTCAAGTGTTAATTACAAAACTGAATAATTATGGTGTTAAGATTTCAGAGACATTGCAAATAAGGGCTATAATAGCCAAGTTACCTACTTTGTGGAATGACTATCAGAAAAAGTTGATCCCCTCTTCTGAAAAATTAACTATGACAAGTGTTTTAAAATATTTGAGAATTGAAGAAGGTGCTAAATTCCTTCATAAGTTAGATGTTGAAGGAAGTTCTAGCCTGAACTTGGTTGAAAGGAAGAATAAGAAAAGAAATTCAGAAAATGCTAGTTATGATGACAAGAAGAAGCACAGAACTTTCTACAATTGTGGAAAGAAGGTACACTACAAATCTGAATGTAAATCCAACAAGAGACAAAAGGGAGATAACCCTCCAAGTGCTAATCTTGTTGAGATTGAAGAAGACATGGTAGCAGGAAGAAAGTTATAGTTCTCTCCTTGGTACTCAATATAATTGGGCTGTTTTATATTGTTTAAAGTGTTCTTTTCTTGTCAAAATAAAGTGCATTTAGATTGTTCTAGTGATAATGTGTTTGTAATATGTATTATTTTCAAACTTCATCAAGATAGCTTGCTTGTTATATTTGTTATAAATTAAGTATGCTTAACTATTAATTTATAATGTGTTCAACTACTTGTTTGAAGATTTGATTAGTTTATACTTACGTGTTTATTAGTTTGTGAAAAACAATAAATAAATGATTTGCTAGAATTTTAAAGCTGTGTTCCATGTCTATAAACTCAAAATATGTGCAAATGTTAACAAGTTTTAACTGTGAAGTTTCTGCATTTTGTAAGAGTATGAAAAATGTTGGGTGAATTCATTTTTTGGTCACCATACTTTGACAATATTCAGCTTTTTGTCACCATATTTTGAAAATTCTAACGTAGTCACCATACTTTCATTTTTGCATTTTTTTAGTCACTCCATCAAGTTTCATCGTTAAATGCCTAACAGAGCATTTTTTACAAGGGCAATTCTGTCCTTTGCCTAGTAACTAACGAAGCCCCCTTCTTTCTTTTTTTTTCTTTTTTTTTTTCCTAATTTTTAGGTCGGCCTCTCTCTCTGTCTCTGTTCACTCATCTTCCCCATCTCTCTCCTTGCCTTACCTCCCCTCAAATTCCTTCATATTTAGGTGGCAATTTTCTTAGAAAAATACAATTACCATTAGGTGGTGCTGCCGATTTGATTCCTTTTCTTCTACAGTTAATTAGTTGCAATTTTCCTTTTCTTCTACCGATTTGCTTCCACTAAATAAAAATTCTCTTTTCTTTTTAACCTTTTTTTTTTTTTTTTTTCTTTTGCAAATCCCAAATCGTGAGTCCTTCTCCCAAAGATATTTCGACTTCGAAAAAGGTGGAAGATGAAAACAACGAGGAAGAGTTTCTGAATTTCAGATCTTCATTTCTCGATTTCTACAATTTTAGAGTCGATCCATATCTCGGTCTTCCGATTCACACGCTTCCTGTTAAACCACCCAAGAATAATTTTTCCAACTTTGCCGTTTCTAAGCTCCGGTCGACTTTTATGTTCGAGGTAAAAAATCGATCTCATTTTTCGGGTCTGGGCACGAAGGTCATGGGTACCCTTTTCGGTTTAGACCTCTGCAGCGTCAAATCGAGGCGAATGGTGTTCGCAAAACGAAGGCAAAATCCATGCTCCGTTGAGGTGGTTCTTGCCCTGCACTCTCCGGGCCTGGTCGAATGCAAAAGGAAGCTAAATCTTTCTTTTTTTCTTCAATCTTGTTTGTGGTCTCTACGTGTATAAATTCTTGAATCAATCCATCAGGATTTGGTTTTGTGTCTCAATTTGTTTGTAGAATTTGATCTAGATTTGATTGTTTAATTTAAGAGTCTCTATTCCTTTTGATTTTATTGATTCTTGATGGGTTTTGTTCCTTTTGAGTTTTATTTATATTTTTTGAAACAAAAATGAAGTTGGTATTACAGTTGAAGGGATTTAGCTGTAGGAATGGATCGATGCTTGTTTACATTTGAAGGGATTATCATGTCTATTGGAGGTAAGTTGAAGTTGAAAAAAAAAAAAAAACATAGAAAACCAATCGGGCCTTGAATCTTGATGACGATCCTCTAGCTGGATGGCTCCCTAGTTTCCCATTCCTTCCTCTTGCCGTTGTTTTCAGCTCTCTTCACGGGTCTGGAGGAAGTAGAGTTACCGAGCCACTCATTTTTTCTTGCGGTTGAGAGAAGTTGGTGAAGAAAGAAGAAAACACAGGAATGAATGAATGAAATTTGTTAATGAAACATTAGAGAAGAATGGTGGTAGAAGAAGTTGTAGTGGATGGGTTTCTTTTCGAGTGAAAAAAATGAAGTTCACATTATTTTGATGAGAATATGTGATTAATGAGAGAGAAGATAGTTGGAGAAGAAGGTGTTTAAGTATTTATTTGAAAAATATAGGGGTAAAAGTGTGAAAATTTTGTTACACAGGGGGTTAGATGTAATTAAGCAAAAAAATAAAAAGAGTTAATATGTTTGGAGCTATTTTGACAAAAATGCCCTTACAAAAAATGCTCCGTTAGGCATTTAATGGTGGAATTTGATGAAGTGACTAAAAAAATGCATAAATGAAAGTATAGACTGCGTGTAGGATTTTTAAAATATGGTGATCAAAAGCTGAATATTGTCAAAGTATGATGATAAAAAAATAAATTCACCCAAAAATGTTTTTAAGTATAGTGTTGTCATTGTTGAGCAAAGTTATGAATTCATTGACTAAATCTGAAAAAGGATTTAGAAGAACTTGGCCACTTAAGGAATGAGAAGTTTAAAGGGTAAAAATAAGTTGTTTAGTGATTGTAAGTATCCTAGTTTTGTGTATACCATTCCAAGTTAAGGATACACAAATTATAACTCTTAAGTGAGAGGATGAGTGTTAAACTCTTAATGAAATTGTTTCATTGTGTTATAGTTGGGATTCAACTAAACTTGAAACAAATTTCACCTATGTGATCATAAGAAGTGGTGCCGCTTCTATCTAAGGTTTTGGGTGATCCTTAGTACGTGATCATGAAATTAGGATGAGCACATGGCCTTAATAGTGCTAAAAATTTTGTGTGATTGAAAGTTGCAAATGGTGGTTCAAATGTGTGACAAATTTCTATTTCTATTGAACATTGGTTTAAGCAAATGAGCCACCAATGTCTTGATTGGAACTTGTGAATTGTTTACACTAAGTGAAAGTTTAAGACGAAAGTTACTTTCATTGATGTTTGATTTTCATGTAAAGTGTTGATTCAGCAATACAAACTAAGTGGGGAAATGTTGAGTATAGTTTGTTTTACTGAAGTAAAGTGTGGTCGATATAGAGCACTGCGTGAAATATTGGTAGTTTGATAACCGATTTCTAAAAATATTTTTCAGTTTTAGTTTAAATAAAGAGTTGTGACTTTTCACAAACGGATTTGTTCAGATTGATTCTCAACTTTCTACCAACGGCTAGTGGCATTCAAACTCTATAAATAGATGTGTCTGCTTGATTATTAACAACACGAAAAATACACTAGTAACTCTCAATCTTGTGCATATATTCAAAGAACTTGCTACTTTGATATATGTTCGAATCTATTGTATCCTAGGGGAATCTTGCCATTAACCCAGTTTAGCAAAGATAGTGGGGGCAATAATTCTCTAAGGACAGTGTTTCATGCCTTAGATTCATCCGAAATTGCTCTGTGCAATCCATGAAATAATTCCCTCACTTTTATACATTTCGTTAGTGAATTTTCTGCAGTATTTTCCATTCTTGTTGGGGAACTGTTATCAACTTTCTCCTAAAATAATGTGATGGACGAGAACTTGACAACTGGGAAAAAGATATCATCAAAGTCAATACCTGGGAATTGAGTAAACCCTTTAGGAACCAAGCGGCTTTCAGCCGATGAACAGAGCCATCAAAAGAGAGTTTTATGACATCCAACAAGGGACTTTCCATAATGAAGTGGAACAAAATCTCAAGTGATGCCATTAGAATCTAAGGCATTATTTCATCAAGCATGGCTACACGCCAACTTGGGTGAGCAAGTTTATGGAGAGAATTAAGAATACAAATGGACGAGATAAATGAAACAAAAGCATAGTACAAAGGAGAAAGGTGAGAATAATTCAAAAAAATATGAAGTGGGTGAGCAATGGTGCAAGTGTGTTTTCCCTTTCTCAGGGCAATAGGTAAATCAAAATTAGACTTATCTTTTGAATTAGGGTCAAAAGAGGTACCAGTGACTAGTACAGGTGATTGAACTGTATTTTAACTAATATTTTGAACTTATTTATCTGAGTTTTGATGGATTATGTGCATCTAAAAAAGCTGATTTGGGTGCAGAAATCAAAATCAAGTGTGTTGCTAAGGAACAAGTTAAGTGAAGAATTGACAGTTGTTTTCGTCGTAATTAAGCTATATAGACCGCGAGATGGGCATATGGAATGCATCAGAGCGCCATATGGGCATATAGGGAGTTGACGGGAGAATCAACTAAAATGCTAAATCGCTAGGGTTGGGGTCAGTTTTATTATGAGCTACGATTTTATCTGATTTCAACTAGGTTAATATCATATTTACTGGATAATTAAGTGGTAGATTTCTCCATAATATTCTACTATCTTCTAGAGCCTTCTTAGCTAATTTTTAGGCTAGTTAGTTAGAGATCTCTCTTATAAATAGAGGTTCTTAGGAATTGATTAATCATCTCTTGTCTTGCTGAAGTTGTACATTAGTTTATTATCCCTGCAGTTTTTATTCTTTGTTTTGATCTTTTTCATTTCAATAAAAGAAGTATTCATGGTTTTTGATGAAACACAAAGTGCCCAAGGAAAGTTGACCTGGCAAAGTAAGAGGATACCAGACTTTGTATAACTCAGAGAGAGCCTGGTTGACCCGGCGAAGCATAATGGTTGATCGAAAACTGCAAGATTAGACACAAGCGAGGCTATCACCCCCTATTCCAGTCTGATGCCCAAGAAGTATAATGAACAAAGAGCTAAGGGCATAAGAAGAAATTGCGTACATCGATAAGAATGGACTAATGGCTTTATATAGACTTACTTTGAGATTTGTCCGTTGAACTATCTTTGTAACAGCTAACAAGTGTTTAATTGCTTTGTAATCGCCATTGGCTTTAAGTCGAATGTAATGACTATCAGGATATAATGACGGTGTAACGGACATAGCTTAAATGCTGTAGTAACGGATGTTTGAGCCTTTATTTCCTTATTATTATCTTAACTACCCCTTATCACCAGCACCGCATTTAAGACAATTTATACCTCATTTTGGCCATGTGACCAGATTTTGTGATTGATTCTGGTCTCCCGTGGGACCCGACTTAATGACTGTCTTGGGTCACCTACTGGACCCATCTAATGGCTGGTTCGGGTAACCCGGTAGTTACCGATTAATGGCTGGCCCCCCTTTATTAATGATTTAGCGGAATACCTATCAACTTTACTGTGGGAACAACAAAGCTATGGACCTAGTATTTGTTATTCTATTATCTCTTGATGGATATTTTTTTACTATTTGGGCCAAGCCCGATGACTTGCTGATTTTGGACATATCAATTTTCATCAATATGAATCTTCACTAATTTCCTTTCTTGGTAAAGCATTAATAAAAAACTAGTCTCTATTTTTGTTATATCTAAGTGCACTTTATCTTTCAATACATTGCATATATCTGTTGTTTTCTGCACGAAAAGTTTATGGTTATTTAATTTCATTTAGTGATAAGGCCCATTGCTGAATTGAGTTAAATAGCCTAGTGTCAATCTTGTCCATCGATCCGTAATTGTTGGCCAGGACTTGATAAGAGGCACATTGACGAGGTCAGGCTGTTAATTCTGTGTGGCTCCATCATCAAGGGAACAAGAGTCTAATTGTATCATTTCAGCGGTTCTGAAAATGATTGGTTAACACTGGGTCTCTCTAAAACTTATGTTGGCACGTTAAATCTAACAAGCGTATCTTAAATTACCTATCAGTTAGAGGAACAGTTAATTAGGCAGTTCATTTTAATTGTCTCGAGGAGAGATTGGCTACGTCAGAGGCGGTTTCTCGGTAGCTATAACCATTGTATATGCATGTTTGGAATGAAATTTTGAATCAATGATCGAACAATAGCTAGATTAGTGTGGAATTATTATTTCTACCAGAACTTAATTTCTATTTAAGTTTCCCCAAATTTATTTTACACTCTTTTATTTTCTATTACTATCACTATTTTTAAACAAATATTCTTCGCTTGTATTCCATTACATCTACTTTAGAAAGGATAAATTTTCACCGTTCCTCGTGAGTATGACCCTGCTCTCTCTATACTATTGTCTATGTGCAGAATTCTGCGTGGGCGTATTGGTGTAGAAACCACGCTGATGTAGACGGTTGTACACATGCGGATAAAGTTGCGAAGGACCTTGTGATTAAGTAGCAAGCTCGTATAATCTCTCTAACTTACTCGAAAATAAGAGAACCAAAAGAACTTAACCTAAGCTAATTTGATTTATACTTTCGAACCAAGTGTAAGAAAAAGAGTTGAAACATGCGAATTAATTAGGTAGAGCAAATAACCTAATTAGCTAAGTTTCATGCAATATGTAAACTACAACATGCAAATACATAAAGCAATAAAGGGATGGCACTCAAAACTAATAGTTTTTATGATCTGAATGCTTGAATTTTATTGATGGTTCGACTGCTTATTTATAGGGAGAACAACCGAAAAAGTCATGAAAAATAATAAGGAAAAGAAGTAGAATTGAAAATTAACCAAGAGGTTAATTTCCTTTACAATACCAAACCCTGAAAGAAGTGGGGAATGGTAAAAACAAAAAGGAAGTTTTCGGTTTTGCCTTATCTTGTGGCAGCTGAAAATACAACTTGAAATAATAAGGAAAAGAATAAAATTCCTACTCCCAAAAAGGAGATCAAGAAAGAACCCTTTTTGGAAACTAACTAAAAGAGTAAAAAGAACCCTAACACTTAAGTTGTAACCCTAGCGACTTAAAAGAACCCTAACCCTTAAGTTGTAACCCTAGTTACTTAAAAGAACCATAACTAATTAAGTTGTAACCCTAATTAATTAGGCTGGCCGTGTGGCTTTTCTTGTGGGCTTCCTTGGGCGTCCTTGGGCTGGCCGAACTTGTGGGCTGGTCTCCATGAGTTGGGTTGGCCCAATGTTGATGTCGCATTCTGAAAAAATGTAGGGAACTTCGAGAAATGTTTCTTTAAAGTCCAAGAACCTTCCGGCATCTTCAAGAACTTCAAGAAACAACCTTCTTCTTCATTGTGGATTGGTGAGTTGCGCCTCTTCTTCAAAAATGGTTAGAAGAGTTGCAATTTGAACATTTCCATCTTTCTGCTCCAAGGAGTTTGCTTCTATTTGGGCGTCCTGTTGGTTTCGTGGATTCTGACTTATAATGTGTGTTGTTTTAGCCCTGGATGTCCTCATCATTCCCTCCCTGTTGGAAAGGATTCGTCCTCGAATCCAAGTTGCTGAAAACAAACAAAAACAAGTCAGGAAGATTAACACAAAACATAGATCATACTTACCTGTCAAATCAAACTTGTAAGCATGAGGCCCTATTGTCGACACGATTTGAAAAGGCCTATCGCCATCATGGGCGTTAGTCTCCTTTGACATCTCTTTCGCAGTGTAGACAACATGCAACACCGCTAGGTTGTATTTCTGACTGTTAGCCAAAAGCTTGTCGATCTGCTGCTGCAACTCCTTCGTCTCCTCCGGATGTGCTTCGTAGGCAGGTCGATATGGAATAGGTGCGCCAGGTATGAAGTCGATCTGATGTTCAATTCCGCATAGAGGCGGCAGACCCTGCGGCAGCTCTTCTGGAAAAACATCGTTGAATTCCTGCAACAAGGAATTGACTTCTATAGGGATATCCCGAGGGATATCGTCAGGGTTAGCACAATTATCTTTACATACTAAAACGAGTACATCATCATTGTTATCTAACACTTGACCTATCTCTCCCTTTGTAGCGAAACAGCTACCTATAACTTCTTCCTGTGTAGGCTTATCAGAGTTTGCCTGACTACCCTTTACAAGTTCTTTCCCCTTACCCTTCTCTTGGTGCCTTTCAGCTTCCCAGTTGGCGATTGCATCCTTCATGCATGCGGATCGCACTTCATTGGGCGGCATTGGGAGGAACGTGTGGATCTTGCCTGCCTGGCAGACCGAGTAAGTGTTGGCGACTCCATCATGTGTTGCCTTCAGGTCAAAGAGCCATGGTCGTCCAAGTAGAATGTGACAAGCCTCCATTGGCAGAATATCACATAAAACAGTGGATTCGAACTTACCGATAGCGTATGGTACGCTTACCTGCTTGGTGACTCTGTAGCCGTCTGAGTTGTCGAGCCATTGTAGCCGATAAGGACGTGGATGATTGATAACAGGAAGCTTCAGCTTGTCAACCATGTATTCACTAGCAACGTTGGTCCAACTTCCTCCATCAATTATCAGAACACACAACTTTCCATTTACCTTGGTTCTGGCGTGGAAGATGTTTGTCCGTTGGGATGTGTCTTGGACAGCAGCTGTAGTCAGAGTGCGAGTAACCAAGTTCTGATTGGGATCTTCCTCTATGAACTCGAATTGCTCCACTGGTGCAGACGGAGTGCTGTCAGTTAACTCCTGTGAAGGGTCAACAGTTTGTTCTTCTTTATCCTCTTCTAAATGTACTCACCATCTTGCCCCAATAAGACCTTCCGGATATTAGGACAATCATGCATGTAGTGGCCACGGCCTGAGCATTTGTGGCAAGTAACATTGCTGATAGATTGCCGAGGAGTAGATGGCGTCCTGGATTGCGATGAAGAAGAGGTGGTGACAGGGACTATAGTCTTCTTCTCTGACGTGAACGGCTTCTTTGCTGGTGGAGAGTAAACCGGATTCTTTTTCCAAGCCGGTGGGACGCTGGTAGGCGTCCGGACGGGTGGAATTGTCTTCAGGTAGTCCTCCATGACCCGAGCTTTATGCAACATGTCCGTCAGAGTTGTAGCATTCTGCAATTCAACAGCTAAAGCTATATTCCTGTTTAGGCCATTAAGAAAACGAGCCATAGATGCGACTTCATCTTCCTGTACATTTGCCCTAATTTTGGCCATCTCTAACTTTCTATAGTATGCGTCTACAGATAAAGAACCTTGTACAAGAGTATGTAATTTCCTATACAATTCTCTAAAATAGTAATCAGGAACAAAAGTTCTACGCATAGCAGTAGTTAAATCAAACCAAGTTAGAGGCGGAGCACGAGCCCGCATTGGACGCGTATTCCTGCGATTGTCCATCTCTTGATTCCACCAGACCAGGGCATAGTCCGTGAAATGTACCACCGCGAGAGGGACCTTTATGCTCTGGGATTGCATGCAGCTCAAAGATGCGCTCCATCTTTATCTCCCAGTCTAGATAATCCTCTGGATTCGTTCCGCCGGCGAAGGGTGGAACAGTCGTTTTGCATTGACTGAGGCCTTCGAAAGACTTGGCAGCGGCGTTGGGGTCAGGTGCGGCCATATCATCATCTGACTCTGTACGCCGTTGTTCTTTTTCAGTGCGTAGTTCAGCGACCTCCTCCGTGAGGGTAGCAAATCGCGCAGAGAGTTGCGCTATTGCAGCCAGTATTTGCTCGCTCCCCAAAGGGTTAGGAGCACCTCCACCTGACATTGGTTAAAAGCGAAAATCTGTCTGCTAAGAACAAGGAAAAATGAGTAGTAACCTTACCCCCTTGTCCCCCAAGTGTATCCCACCTAACAGCTACACACAAACCCTGTGTTTCACTCTTAGGGTGGCGCCCTTTATAGTATGGTCACTCAAGCCTTTTTCCACTCTACCTCCCGGTATTGACAAATGTATAAGGCAAGCAGCAATTCACACAAAGCAATGACACTTAAGAAAGAAGCAAATTTTCGCAAAAATAGACACTTGGTTCTATTTTGAGTTGAAAAATCTTTTCGCAAACGATAGTTATAATATAGTTCAGATATGAAGTACACAACAGGAAATTTCGGGGTTAAGCCCTCAAATTTCAGAAAAGATGAGTGTGCACGATGACAAAATCCAAACTATAATTCAAGAGCAAATGTTCAGGTCGCACGAAAAGATAACTAGCAGTTGAAAGCAGGGCAATTCAAAATTGAATAGAATCAAAGAAAATAAGCAGAGTTGAAACGACTTCAGGAAAGTCCTAAAACTACCCAAAGAAGAGATCACCCACCCAATAGGTAATCAAGAAACCAATCCCCGCAAATTATTAATTCTTTCAATATGCAAAACAGTACCAAATTGCGATTTCTTAAACCAAACCCCCAAGTGGCCGAAAACTTATCAATATGCGATTTCAAGCACGAAAACCCTAGGGCTAGCAAAGTTCAATTTTGACTTACTAACCTATTCCCAGGGATAATCTTAGCAGCACAAGGATACGAAATCAAGAATTCACTATATTTTCAAGAATTCAAAAGAAGGTATCCCAAACTAGAGCATGCAATTTACAATGCGCAAACAAAGTGAGCTGCTTAACATCAACCGCAAAAACTCACTAATTTCAACAAAACAGCACAAGAGGGGTAGAATTATGTCGCAAAAAGCCCAGCAAAACCCTAGTGTCGCAAGATTTAGCGTCTAAAATTTCAACCAGAAAACCGAAACCCTAATTGACTTCAAAAACCGAACCCTAAGTTGTTTCTAAGGGCCGAATTTTAAATCTGAATTACAGCAAGGGTAGACGATTTCTCTAAAGAATTTTCAATTTGTAAAGATAGGAAAACAACACCAAAATCGAAAATTTTAAAGCTTGAAAGAAAAAAAAATTTCCCCAAGAAGATGTGTTCTAATCCAAGAATTTCAAGATAAACAAGACTAGCAAGGAAAAGAAAACACCTGATAAAGATTTGGTCGGGTTACTTCGACCTCCCCCAGCCACGAAATCACTCCTAAGCTCTGATACCAATTGATGTGGACGGCTGTACACATGCGGATAAAGTTGCGAAGGACCTTGTGATTAAGTAGCAAGCTCGTATAATCTCTCTAACTTACTCGAAAATAAGAGAACCAAAAGAACTTAACCTAAGCTAATTTGATTTATACTTTCGAACCAAGTGTAAGAAAAAGAGTTGAAACATGCGAATTAATTAGGTAGAGCAAATAACCTAATTAGCTAAGTTTCATGCAATATGTAAACTACAACATGCAAATACATAAAGCAATAAAGGGATGGCACTCAAAACTAATAGTTTTTATGATCTGAATGCTTGAATTTTATTGATGGTTCGGCTGCCTATTTATAGGGAGAACAGCCGAAAAAGTCATGAAAAATAATAAGGAAAAGAAGTAGAATTGGAAATTAACCAAGAGGTTAATTTCCTTTACAATACCAAACCCTGAAAGAAGTGGGGAATGGTAAAAACAAAAAGGAAGTTTTCGGTTTTGCCTTATCTTGTGGCAGCCGAAAATACAACTTGAAATAATAAGGAAAAGAATAAAATTCCTACTCCCAAAAAGGAGATCAAGAAAGAACCCTTTTTGGAAACTAACTAAAAGAGTAAAAAGAACCTTAACACTTAAGTTGTAACCCTAGCGATTTAAAAGAACCCTAGCCCTTAAGTTGTAACCCTAGTTACTTAAAAGAACCCTAACTAATTAAGTTGTAACCCTAATTAATTAGGCTGGCCGTGTGGCTTTTCTTGTGGGCGTCCTTGGGCTGGCCGAACTTGTGGGCTGGTCTCCATGAGTTGGGTCGGCCCAATGTTGATGTCGCATTCTGAAAAAATGTAGGGAACTTCGAGAAATGTTTCTTTAAAGTCCAAGAACCTTCCGGCATCTTCAAGAACTTCAAGAAACAGCCTTCTTCTTCATTGTGGATTGGTGAGTTGCGCCTCTTCTTCAAGAATGGTTAGAAGAGTTGCAATTTGAACATTTCCATCTTTCTGCTCCAAGGAGTTTGCTTCTATTTGGGCGTCCTGTTGGTTTCGTGGATTCTGACTCATAATGTGTGTTGTTTGAGCCCTGGATGTCCTCATCACACGCAGACTTCTTTATTAAGTTTGGTGTAAAAAAATGACAGTACCCAACATGTCCGTAGAAAAAACAAGTAGAGGGGGAACATCCAAGGGAACAGGTTATGTGTCAGATGATATTGACGATGGTAAGTATGAAGTTTGGATTGATCCAACCAAAATGGAATGGTTGGAGGAAGAGAATTCTCTGTTGACTTACGTGGTGGTGTACCTGTTGGAGACTGAGATGACAAAATAAGAGGAGATAATGTAGAAAATGAAGATGGCAAATAATCATGAATATCAAGATTATTGGATTGAGATGAGAAATATGAAACATATTCAAAATAGATGACATCAGTAGAGACAAAAAATTTATGCAAATAGGATAAGTAAAATCGATAACCCTTGAGATGGCATGTATAACTAAGAAAGATACATTTATGAGAGCGATTTCTGAATTTATCCATTTCGAGTAATAGCTGGTGAACAAAACATACTCATCCAAAAACACTTTGAGGTAATAAATATAAGCTGTCAGATGAAAACAAGATGGAGTAAGGAATTTGAGAATTAAGGACAGATGATGACACATGATTGATCATATAACAAGTAGTGGTGTTGTTCCAACAGCAACAATTGATCTGCAAAAACACAACAAAACAAAGAAACGACAACCAAAATAGTTCGTTAGTAAAACTAATGTAGAATGGTTAAGGCATGTATTTGCTATCTTTAGGTGATTCAAATTCTTCTGCAAAGAAATATCTTTGATGCAACAAAATTGTCGAAACTTGCCAATCTCGGAATACAACAGCTCAACACACTAGTTGTGCTTTCCTAACAATTTGCACAACTATTAGGAAAATATAACCAACTCTTCTAACACCTTTACCTTCCTAGCCAAAAGCTGTATTTTAGAGGGAGTTGAAAGAACATAAAAAGATTGTAAAAAAATTGTTCTGCCTCTACTTCCCTTTCATGGATGTATACCTATATATAGGTAAATACATTTCAAAACAGTTTACCAATTAAAGAAAATGCAAAACTATTGAAACCTCATTCAACTTAATGCTCAATAACTGATTGGAAAACAGATGATTAAGAAATGCAAAATTTATGCATTTTTTCTAGGGGTGGGCATGGTTTGGTCCAATTCGAAATTCGAACCTAATTCGAATTTACCGAATTCGAAGAAACCTAATTCGAATTCTGAATTCGAATTAGGTTTGGTTTGAAACCGAATTCGAATTCTGAATTCGGTTTTCGAATTGGGCATTCAGACCAAAAACCGAACCGAAAACCGATTTACAATATATATATATATTTTATTTTTTTTATTTTTTACTTATTATTTTATTATTTTTATTTTTAGGGGTTTTTAACTTTTTGCCCATTGCCCTAGTTGCTATTTCTTTGTTATCAAAAGGTTAACAACTTAACATTGCCTCTCGGCCCTCTCCTCTGCCGCCGCGGCCGCATCGCGAAGCTGAAGACTGAAGTCAGTGAAGTGAACACCATAGAGTTGTTGTGGGTTTCTCGATTGCTGTCTTCTTCTTCGGTGAGTTTATTCTCTTTTTCTTCATTGCTTTTTCTCGATTGCTGTCTTCTTCTCGGTTGCTGTCTTCTTCTTCATTGCTTTTTCTCGATTGCTTTTTCTTCGGTGAGTCAGTGAAGTTAACATTGCTTTATTCTCTTTTTCTCGATTGCTTGTGTGTTTTTCTAATTTCTACGCATGGCATCTGAAACATTTTTAACAAAAAAAAGGTATCATTATTGTTACTTTATGTAAAAGTTGTTGGAATAGTTTCCAATCCAAGATTCATTATTGTTACTTTATGTAAAAGTTGTTGATATGTGTACATGATTTGTAATTAGTTGTCGATTAATTAACTAGCTAATGTCTTGTTTTTGTTTTGTTTTTCTTGGCTGTAGCTGATTGGTGCAAGTGTATGGTAAATAGAGATGCATTATGAGAAGGATAAACATGTTCTTGAGAGTTCAACATTTTCTATATTGGATTGGTGGAAGAGAAAGAGCCCAGCTTAGCCCATATTATCTTTAATGGTTCGTGATATGTTATCCATTCAAATTACTACAGTTGCTTCTGAATCTACCTTAGCACTGGAGGGAGGGTTCTTGATAATTTTAGGAGTTCTTTAACTCCAAAAATTGTGCAAGCACTGATATGTACTCAAGATTGGCTACGTCAACAAGAATTTTCAGTCAATGTGGAAGAGAACATTGAAGATCTTGAAAAGTTTGAAGAAGGTACCTTATTTTCCTTTCTCAAATTCATTTCCTAACTTTCATATATGAATTATATATTAATGATTTAATATTTTTCCAATATCTTGCAGAGATACAACAAACAATGTCTGAATCTACTGTTGTTGATGTTTAGAGCAGCAAAATATGTACAAGATCTAATTACTGTAGTTTTGGAATGCTGTTTCTTAATGGTTTTTGATTTTTAGGCATTCTGCCTTCTAGTGTTGTTTCTTAATTCTTACTTTTATTTTCTTTATATTAATATTAGGTGTGGATACAATTGGGCCAAGGATCAGCTGCAGTGGTTACCAAAACTATGCTTACAGGGTGATTTTAAGGCTTAAAGGATGCATGTGATTGAGATGGTGAATTTAGATTTATTTTTCTAAAAGAGTTTACTGGTGGATTTAGTTGTTCAAACTATAAAATTTTGATTATGGAATTAATTTTGTGAATTTGGTTTCCATGGTTTAAAACCGAATTCGAACCGAATTCGAATTACAAATTCGAATTGGTTTCTTCAGTTTCAAATCGAATTAGGTTTGGTTTTCGAATTTGCCAAAAAAATTTAAAATTCGAGGAAACCAATTCGAGGAAACCACAATTCGAGGAAACCAATTCGACGCCCACCCCTAATTTTTTCAAAGCATTAATACAGTAGATATAATGCTAAAATTGTTTATTATTCTCACACAAAATTATTAATCGCAAAACCATTAAAACGGCAGCAAAAGTTTAGCCAAATTAAATGGATTTAATTTAATAAAAATAAATTTTATTAAAATGTTCTATCAAGTGGGAACAACATCACCCCAAAAATACGTAGAAACATGCATATGAAGTAGTAAAGTTCTAACTATTTCAATTAGGTACATATTCTTTCTCTCAGCACCTCCATTCTATTATGGAGTGTAAGAGCAAGAAGATTGATGAATAATGCCATGAGATGCCATAATGGATGTGAAAGAGTGCAAAAGGAATAGATGTTGTTTTAGCAATTGTAGGAGAAAAAGAAGTACGATTATGTTTACTAAACTGATAGTACTCACAATTAAGTATAGAAATGCTATTAAGATTATGAATCATAAGCTTTAGATTAGACAATGATGGATGACCGAGGTGACTATGAATGTGTTCAGTAGTAGCAGTAATGGTGGAAACATGCAATAGGTGGAGATTCTCCAAAAACCTAAAATCCATGTGATTCACGCCATGTACCAATCACCTTACTCGTCTTCAAATCCCTTAGAGTGAAAGAAGTAGGATCAAAGAGAGAGGATCATTGAAGCATTTTAGTTAGTTTACCAAATGATAATAAATTGAAAGGAAAAGAGGATAAATATAAGACTGATGACAAATGAAGAGAAAGAATTGGAAATACAGAGCCAATGCCAAGAACTGGTACAGAGACGAATTTTCAAATTGAAAACAGCCGAATGTGCAGCTGGGAACAAGGAGCACGGATGTGCTCTCACTTTTCCAATCGAGCACTGTGTGCAAAATAGGCAACAAAAAGAGTACCCACCGAAGAATAAGAAAGAACCCACCCGAAAAAGGAAAAGGGAGGATACTGCCGGTGTCGAATTCAGTGGAGAAGTTTCTCATTAAGGCTTTAGATTAGGCTCTGATATCATGTTAAATGAACCAAATTAAATTGAGAGAAAAACTTATTTTATTTCATATGAAGTACATGAATATATATAGGCATACAAACTACCGTCATTTACTTCTAACTCATTACTACATGTATTAACTCCTA
This sequence comes from Leptodermis oblonga, assembly GCA_016801395.1. Lineage (NCBI taxonomy): Eukaryota > Viridiplantae > Streptophyta > Magnoliopsida > Gentianales > Rubiaceae > Leptodermis > Leptodermis oblonga. The sequence continues at coordinate 28,559,326 of CM028755.1, forward strand.
CAAAACATTCTAACAATAACTAAATTTAACAAATTCAAATTTATAATAAGAATTGAATACCACAGCAACAGCTAACAAGACATTGAACTCACACCAACATTTGTTGAACTTCTCAAATATTTGATCGACTATTTTCTTCATATGAAGATAATCACTACTAGATTCTTCATACAGCTTGATTTGGATGATGAAAACATGAGGAAAGTACAAATTTGTTATTGGATAAAGAGATCCAAAAAAAAATTTAACGTTGCATTCAAGAAAATCACAAATTTGTTGAACTCTTTTCCATTCTTCTAAATTTGAAAAACTTTGAAAATTAGAATCACTCAATTGAATATGGTGAAAACAGGACAGAAATAGATATCACTTGATAGCAACTTATAGTTGAATTTCACCTGGTAGGAATATCTTGCGCTAAACCTTTATCAGAATTTAGAGAAGTTTTTGAGACATAATATGTAAACTTTTTCATTCTTCCTTGAGAACCCTTAACATAATTCACACTCTCTGATTTTTCTCAACAGCAACATCAATCTCTTTCAAACCATCTTGAACAATTAAATTAAGAATATGTGTACAACATCGAACGTGAAACAAGGCACCATCATATAGTAAAGCATTATGGAAATGTTATTTACAGGCCACATAATACTAAATGTAGGCCATTTTTTAAAATGTTAGGCTGTGAAATGACCAAAATGCCCCTCCCCCTTATAAAGTAAAAAAAAAAAATTTTTACTAGGCCAAATCTCCTCCTCGCCAGTTTCGGTCGACTTCCCAGTTGCTGCTTCTCGAGCTCACTCCTACTTCCGTGCTTCTCCATTTCCGGCGACATCCCATTGGTGCCAAGCTCCATTTCCGGCTCTTCATCCCGGTCTGTGCCGCGCCATTCCACTCTCCCGCCTACGGCGTTAATTAGGTGGGTGGTGTTTTTTTTTGGTTTTTAAAATTTGTTCCAAATGTTGAAATTGAAGTGAATTGGTTGTTGTTTAGTTTATGGGCAAGGTTTTGAATGCATGTTTGCTGCGTTTCCCGGCCCTTTCCTGCATAATTATTGTGCAATGTTCCAAGCATGTATGTTGGATGTGTAGTTGTTTCCATTTTTGAAGGGAATGAAAATTTTGCGTTGAATCTTGAAAGATTGCATTGTTTTGGTTGTGTAGTAATGTTTTAGTGGCTAAGTTCCGTTACCGGCGGTGGTGTTAACAAAGACTAGGGAAAATTCCGTCGTTGTGCGTCGGGAAAACGGTTCTCCAGGTGAACAACCCGGAAAATCGCTTCCCCGGTGGCGTTTTTCAGTGGGAAAATCGCTTCCCTGAAGCGATTTTCCGAGTTGTGTATCACCGGAAGAAGTCAAAATTTCCAAAGAAAAACGCCTGAAGGAGGCATTTTTCCCAAAAAAAACGCATGAATAAGGCTTTTTTCCTTGAAAAAACGCCTTATAGAGGTGTTTTTTTGAAGAACAAGCGCTTCATGGAGGCTTTTTTTCTGGAACAAACGCCTCAAGGAGGCATTTTTTTTCTGGAATTTCTGGAACAAACGCCTCATGGAGGCGTTTTTTTTCTGGAATTTCTGGAACAAACGCCTCATGGAGGCGTTTTTTTTTCTGGAAAAAACGCCTCATGCAGGCGTTTCTTCCAAATCTGTTTAATTTTTAAAATTTTTTACATTTAATATGTTGTTTGTTTCTGATTTTCTTTTAGTACAGATGGGGGACAGATTTAAAGGTAATATATTCCGTCGGACGGGAAAAAGATCCAAGTCCGGAAAGAGTAGTAATCCGGAACCATCCCTGGAGAGTGTTAATCCGGATAAATCCGGGGAGCCTTTTATTCAAGAGTCGGAAAATGCCCCTTGTGTTCCTCCAACGGCATCTGAGCGTTCGAGGAAGGTGGTTGCATGATCACGAGCATCTTCTGCGACTGGGAATGTCATTGTTCCCATTACTGAAGACTCATTTCAACATTCCGTGTCTGGAAATGAGTACATTGGGGCGTCCTTTACAGAACAACCTTTCGCCCCCACCTTTTTCAGATGTTGAAATGTCCCACGATGATGGTGACGGCGAGGGGGCTTCTGGAAGAAGTGATGCTGAAGGGGCTAATACAAGCAGCGAACCAAGTAGGAGAGCTGGGAAAGGACTCATGGGCAGTGAGGCTAGGGCAGCGATTGTAGGGTGGAAGGAATACAGGGAGCTGGACCATCCGCTAGAAGGTGGTCCTGTAATCCCTGAGTTGCTCTTGAGTTTCAAAGGCCACACTGCCTACCACGTCTGGCATGGAGAGGTAATTCTATTAAATTGCGCACGTTTATATGTGATGTTCAATGAATTAGTATTTTGCTAATTATCTATGCTTCATTACTTGTGATCCAAAATGTCATAATAAAGTATGTTTGCACGGTTTATTTTTTTTAAAAAAAATAAATGCTTTAGGAGTTGTATCCCCCTGGTTTTATTTCGTTGTTTAAATTGTGTAGGAACGGGGGATACTGAAATGTCATAATGGGGCCGATCGATTAAAAAATTGGCCGGCCGATGATGAGATGAAAAAGCTTGTTGAGGGGTCCGGATTGGCCCATTTAGTACAGTGCATGCATGATGAGTTAGATGCCGCTTTGCTATGTGCATTTGTGGAAAGGTGGCATCCGGAGACCAACTCTTTCCACTTGCCATTCGGGGAGACGACAATAACATTGCATGATGTTGCATACATATTGCGCATTCCGCTGGGGGGTAGGCCCATTTATGGAAAAACAAAGACTACACAAATAGCGACGGATGTTGCAGCTGTGTTGGGGAAAGATGAAGTGAAAATGGATAAGCCTGGCTTTGTGAAGTTGACAAGCATTGAGGCGAATTGTGCCGGTAGATTTGACAAAGTTAATGCCGCCTCGGGTTATTTACTGTGGGTTTTAGGGCTTTCCTTGTTTGTGGACAAGTCTAAAACCCACGTCTCTGCGCAGTATTTAACTTTCCTTCGCAATATTGAGACAGTAAGTGATTACTCGTGGGGCACTGCCACATTGGCGTACTTATACCGCCAACTTGGGAAGGCGTCGAGGGTACATAGTGCACAGTTTTCTGCTTGTTTGACTTTGCTTCAGGTTTGTCACTGTACATGTTGCTTTCCTTATCATACATTGCTGTATTTCGTTAGAAGATATGTACTGATTGTTCTTCTGTTCATTATTATTAGAGTTGGATATATGAATACTTCCCAACATTCATCCCACCGAAGAAGAGGTCGTGGAATATTGGATGGCCTGCGGCAATGAAATGACAAGTTGGTACTGGGAAGAAGCGTGTTGCAAAATATGATTTGGAGGCTTACAGGAGGGCCCTAGATGCACTGCAGCCGAACGAGGTAATATGTCTGTTCTGTGTGATTATGAACAGTTTTTTATGTTATTGTGCTACCTTTGGTGATTTTTTTTATTATCGGCCAGGTTAATTGGATACCATTTGAGCCCAATCCGGCATTGGTCCATAAAATCTCCTTGTATAGGGGCCTTATATATTGCGTTAACGTTGAAGAACAGTTCGGATACGTCCAACAAATTTCATTTCGTGTCTTCAAACCGAAGGAGTGCTACAGAGGCCTAGAGACAAAGAAGTATGTCTGCAAGTACGTTGCTGATCTAAATGGTTGGGAAATCTCTTATACAAGGCTTCTGCGAGATATGAAGAGGGCGGAGTATACTGACGAAGCAAGCGAGGATTACCTTGAGTACTTCCGGTCGCATTCCCACATCCGTGTCAGTAGGGGTCCTGTCGAGGAATACACTCCTGATCCTACTCAGTTGTCCCTCAATGCAGTGAGTTTAGGATAATTTTTTGATTTTATTCTTACCTATATTTGTCTTACTAGTTGCTGATTGGTATTGTCATTTTACTTGTTACAGCGACTTCAGTACTTAGCCTCTCGGGCAGTCTATTTTCATCCAAGGGTTGAACACGCTGTCAACCCTGAGACACGTAGGCAGGCTATTGCAGAAGTTGCTTATCATTTGGAGGCCTTGATGCCGGGACTCGAAGAGCTTGCACTAAGACCTCCATTTCAGCCTTAGTGCATTGTATTCCTTATGTTTGGATTATGTATCTTGTGATTTTAGGGTAATGCTGGAGGATTGATTTTTTTTTTTTACTCCCCAATACAATTTATATGTCGAATTAGTGCCTTTTATTGGGTGTGCCGTTGATTGAATTATAGAACAAAATTTAGTGATCCATTATGTGGTATGAACAGGGATTCGGGTGCTCATATACAGGGAAGACTCTGCCCAAATTTCATACCATTTAAACACAGTAGCACTGTTTTAGCGATAATTTTGCGTTCCTGGCTGTAGCTAACATTGTTGGGTTAAATGCGCCGCGATTTTGGTATCAAATTGCCTGAGTCATGCGAATGAAACCAAGAAAAACGCCTGAGTCAGGCATTTTTCTCACATAAATACCCCTGACTCAGGCGATTGTATCCAAGAAAAACGCCTGAGAAAGGCGTTTTTATCACAGAAAATCGCCTGCCTCAGGCGATTTTATCCAATAAAAATGCCTTTCTCAGGCGTTTTTCTCACATACAAACACCTTACTCAGACATTTTTCTTTGTTTAAAGCACCTAATTCATCCAATTGTCATTTTAACAATAACCCACATTCCCAAACATCTGAAGTCCATAGCATCCCTAATACAATACTGCAATTTAACTTTGTTAAAGAAGTTAACTGACTTATTATAATTCCCATCGGAATGTAATTGGCAATACAAACCTAACCACAATCATAAACTTTTGAAATAATTAACAACATGACAAATATATTCTAACGATACTGTACATCTATATTTCAATACAAACACAACCGAGGATGCCATACATTTGAAATCATAAATTCCTACACCCTAATCGATAACTATTGTGGGTTCCCTGTCTACATTGCCTAAGCTAGCAACGTACAAGCTCTGATATCTATCCAATCGAGCTTTTAACCTGTCCTCCAAATCATCCATCATGTCGTCCTTATGGTGTCGCCACAACACACTGACTGGAGGCAACAGGATTTCACCTCTCGTCTCCAAACAAATGAAATGGTTGCCCCGGATATGTCCCATAATGATATAAGTGTTCGGATCATCACATACGCCAGACTCCTGCAATCGAAGTGGAAGGAAGGTGCAACACTCCGCTCCGTAAAAAGCGAATACCCTCTGGTACCTCGTGGCGACAAGTAGTCCAAATATATAAGTATCGAACCAAAACTCCTCTGTTGCTGGACTTATGTGGTAATCCAATACTTTAAGGGCTTTATCGTACATAGCTTTACCGAGGACGCCAAACCATAATGAGGCATACGCGTGAAGTTCATGTAACATCTCCAGCCGGACTTGAGACCAAAGTGAGTCGTCACCATGTACGAATTTAGATATTACCCTGAAACCACAGTGTCCATCCCCCATTACATTTTTATAATCAACGACATAATCGAACACGAAGTGTTTAACCAAAGAAGTGAGGTTGAAAGGCCAGTTGGATTCGTTAGGAGTCATTCGAATACTCTTGGATGATGACCCACTTGACCTGCTGCGACCTGCACATGGTATTTGTATGCATGAAACAATAGATGCATCATAATAAATAATTGAAACAAAACCAGTTGCAAAGGATACGACAACTATATGTACCTCTGCCTCTTGATATGCCTCTGCCTAGACCGGCTTCCCTCTCGGCATGCTCGTAGCCAAAAAGGTCTCGCTTCGTCGAGTTGTTCCTCGGCCTTCCCCTATGTGGCCTTTGAATGGGATCAGCGAGGTCAACAATCTCTGGATGCAAAGTGCTATGCATGACACCCGCTACCCTATAAATGTCCGCAGTCGGACGCTGCGAGGCTTCCACATACATCTCATGCAGTTGACCTTATGCTGTCTGCCATTCCTCATCGCTATGCATGTTCCCCTCATCCAAAGATAGGGTCCTCCAGAAGAGGTCCACATCCAAGGGATCAATAGGTATGTAATTCCTGACAATTTCAACCATCTGATGCGCGCACACGGCAAGCCATAACTGGTTCGCAGTTCACAACCACACATCTCACTATTCGCCCCATAGACAGCACCTCTCTTTTTGTATTCTTGTAACAGCAACAGTATGGCATCTTGCGAAACTCTGTCATTTATCCTACTATACAACATGTAATTGGCTTCACGGATTATTTTGCTACTGGATGCCTCCATTTTACTACGTATCTCACCCAAATGCAACTTTATCATCTCATTTATAGCCAGAAATATTGTAGAAAATGAACCTCTATCATTTTTAATGGTGTGCTTCAACATTGCATGCGCACTCTCAGCCCTGCATATATAAAAGACGAACAAAAGTAATGCTTTACATAAGGAAATAATGTGTAATGGTTTCATATATATATAACTGTAGGCAACAAAATTGAATTGTCTCACATTTTGTTTATGCGCCCGCCATAATGTTTTATCTCTTTAGTTCAGAATGAGACAAACTTGGTCCTGTGGGGATCCAACCAAGTATGGTGCAAATAATTAACCACAGATATCCACCGGCCTCTATATTTGGTCTCTATGATCTCCACAGCTTTCGTGAACTTTTCATACGTTAGAGCACTCATCACTCTTCTCCACCGTCCTTCAAACTCATCTAATATATCTTTGTTCGTACAAACAGTGAGTGCTTTTTTCTTCACATCCATGGCAATATGCCGTTTACACAGTAGTTGCTTAGAATCGGGAAAAACAACGTGCACAGCTTTCAGTAGAGCTGACTCTCTGTCCGTCATAACAATATGGGCATATGTCAATGGATCAAAAAGTTGCCTCAACTTAGTCATAGCCCAGAAATAAGTTAGATATGTCTCATCCCTCAAGAAAGCAAAGGCAACATGTATGTATTGATCCGTCGGAACATGAGCGACTAGCTGAAGCATAGGCATATCATACCGGTTGGTCTTGTATGTCGTATCCATATACAAAACACACGGAAACGTACGAAGCAGACTAGGAACATCTGCATGGGCGAAGAACACGTTGTCAAGCGCGTTACGCTCATCTTCCGCTGTGTACCAATAGTAGTACGTGTAATCTTGCATCAGTTTCAAGAAGTATTGTATAGGACTTAAATCTCCCCTCTCTTCTCTTCTAACCTTTTCCGTTTCGTTGTAAACCTGCCTGATACGTGTGACATTAGTCGCATTGTCATATCGCAGTTTTGACAGCATCTGCTTTGGAGCCAAATTTATCTTCATCATTTCTGAAATTTTCTCCTTTTCCTCTTCATTCAACTGGGACTGCTTATGATGCCAGTTTCTAACAAGGGGTAATTCATGATTGTGGTGGCCTTTAATGACACTCAGCTTCCAGGTACCCCCACTAATTTCTTTCCCTGATATTTTAAAGGGACAACCAGTCAGCTTGCTACTAGTGTTGTTACGGGATATTTTCCCTTCAACTGGGGGTGCTTTGCTTTTAAATTCCCCCGATCTATCACAACATATGTCAACTCTCCCTCTTCTCCCTTTGAGAGGCCGCTTCCACTTTTTAGAAGAAGTTATTTTCGTATCAAACTGATGCTCCGCAGCTCTGACTTCAACCCAACCAATCAACTCAGCTCGAGTCGTGAACTCTTCCTCAGTCCTAAATACATACGTGTAATCTAGAAAGATTCGCTCATCCAAAACGTGCGGAGCCTGTCAAGCAAACCAATATGACATTAGAAATTCCCGCAATCGGGGTAAAAAATGGAGGAGGGCCATATAATCGCCATCAGTGGGAAATTTTACACAATAAAATCGCCCAAGATAGGCGATTATATGTGAGAGAATCGCCCAGGGGGGCGATTTTTCCGGAAAAAATCGCTAAAGGCCACCGATTTTATATGATAAAATCGCCCGACGGTGACGATTTTATATGAAAAAATCGCCCCACAGTGGCGATTTTATTGAAAAAAATCACCAATGTGGGGCGATTTTTTCATATAAAATCGGTGGCCTGTAGCGATTTTTTCCAAAACAATCGCCCCGGAGAGGCGATTTTTTATGATAAAATCGCCCCCCGTGGGCGATTCTCACCCAGTGAACCAAAACCATGAAAAATGTGCTACCTTTAATCCATACAAATTATAATGTCATACGTACCGTGTAATATGGATCTTCATTTGCATTTTCAGCCATGAAACTCAAGCAAAATTCGATTATTATACTTGAATGAATGTAGTGAATGTTGGGTGTAGGGAAGAAAATGGAGAAGAAATGGGAGGGGGAATGTATGGATGTCTTGCTTGTGGGAAAGGAATGAATGAATAAGGTGGGTAAAGTTGGGTAAAAATGTTGGTAAATTTTTTTTTCTTAAGGTAAAAATCAAGGGTATTAAAGTCTTTTCACCACTTAAAATTTTTAAAAGTGTCCTGCATTTAGTAAAATGGTACCTGTAAATAACATGCCCCAAGCATTATTTAATTTCAACTGATTTTTTAAGGATATCCACACTTTATCATTAGCATTAACATTATCCAAAGTGATAGAAAATTACTTCTTTTCAATACCCCAATCACTAGCTAAATTATAAATTTTCTTAGCCAAACAAATACAGTATGTGGAGGAGGCATGTATGAAAAATTCAGAATTCTTTTTTGCAACACCCAATCATTGTCCAAAAGATTGCAGTCAAATTTAGGTACTCTTAAGTTGCGATAGATGTTCATGCATCCAAAATTAAATTCTACTAGGGTCTGCAAGTAATTCACTACAAATTTATCAGTTTCATAAGCATGAGTCTTTTTAGTATCAATTTTTTTGATATTACTAGAGAAATTAGTAACTCTTGATTTTTAATAACTAAAAATATTTTGAATTCCTCCATACTCCACAAATAAAAATGGATGATCATCTCTGATGATTGCATGCACCACTAATTCTTTTAATTTTTCTTAAATAAATTTCTAACTGTCAGTAGTCAAATATGAACTTTTATCAAAACAAATCATGTACTGCCCAATATCTCTATAGTTGACATGTTTACATAACTATTTAAATGGCGAAGTAAGTTACTGGTGCCATTATTGCTATCACTGCATATATTTTTTTTCACATTTACTGCATTCACATTTGAGTGGTTCTTTGACTTTGAAGAATGTGGAAATGATATCGGAGTGGTTCTTTGGGCTTTGAATCAATAATGTAGAAATGATGCCACACTCCAAATATGAGCCTTATTTTCTTTCTTTGAATAACCTTATTTTTTCTATCTCTATGACATATAGGTTGAGAAACTTCTAGGACTATATATTACTATTATTTTCAATGTTTGTTGCTTCCATGATTTAAGTAAAAAATAATTATAAAAAGATAATATTATTAATTTAAAACAATTTTTAATCCATAAATAAAGAAATAAAAAATTATGAATCAGTCAAAAGGAACATAAGAGTAGCTCTCTCCTATTTTATACTACAATGAGTAGCTTTAGAATTCAGTGCTGACATGTTTGATTCAACATAAAGACCAAGTGGAATGAACACTTAGAAACACTTACATTTTTCTATAGTGGCACTTTCCTCTCATAGGATGGAAAACTGAAGCTTTGGTGTCAATATTCATCAATTTAGAAAGCATTCTAAAAGGCATTCGTGATAAAAACAACTAGGTGTCAGCATTATACTGATGACAATTCATCGTTTCAAGAATTCGTCCTCTTTAACCTACCAAAAGAATCATTTCTTCTAGAAGACATGCAAAATTTATCAAATAATAAACAAAAACACTACTAAAATCAGTGTGTTTATTACATTAATAATAAAAGATGAAAAGGTTTTTCAAGAACAAAAAGATGAACCTTTTTCAAGTTAGTTTTATGATGGCTTACTATGTGAGATCTATTGACAGCTAGGAGACAGAAAGTGCAAGTCTATAAGGGTGAGTGTAGCGAACTGAAGTCGAAGGAGTTAAAAACAAATAAAGGATGTTGGAATCTTGAACATATGAACCCGAAAGTAGTAGATTGACAATTTCTCTATCCAAACTCTGAAAAAACGTTGATTCTGCGATGAATTTGTGTGAATGTGAGACTGGAAAGACCGAGAGAATGAGAAAGTGTTAGCCTTTTGGTTGGACTTGGATATACCGGGGGAGTGAGAAGCTAAATTGGGTTATAGTCAATTTCTCATTTTTACAATTTTACCCTAATAATTTCTTAATAATAAAAAAATGGGTTCAGTTGGTCATATGTGGATTATTTGGTTGACATGATTTTGACCCATTTATTATACATGTTAAACGGGTGAACCCATTTAACCCAATAACCCAAAGACCCCAATGCTAACCCACTTGTATGGTGTCGGGTTCATATTGTATTTTTGTATTGTGTCAGAGATTATCAATCCTAGTTTACAGTGAAGGTAAACCATGATAGCTGTATTGCTCGTATAGTTGCCAAATGATATGAGTAAACCTGTGGCGTAGATTATTTCGATACTTTTTTTCCCATGTTGCTAAAATTTTCTCTGTGAGGTTATTCATTTCTTTGGCAATCACTTATTTAGGGGTGTTCAACCGGTCGGTTTACCGGTTCCAGTTTGTACCGATTTTCACCAGAGTGATGAAAACTAATTAACCGGCCGGTAGCTTACCGGTTCCGGTTTTGTTGGGAACTTAAAAATCATAATTAAAAGGAAAAATATCAATCATGCATAATCCAAAAAGAAAATAATTAATGCTTTAGAATCAACCAAGCAGAACTAACAAAAGAAATAACAAACTTATAAGGAATAAATTAATGATTTAGAATCAATTAAGCATAATCTAAAAATGAAATAACTAATAAGGAATAAATTATTTATTATGAATCAATTATGTATAATTCAAAAAGAAAATAACTAATAAGGAATAAATTAATGATTAAAAGTCCATCATGTATAGTTCAAAAATGAAATAACTAAAAACAGCACTACTATTCATAAAAATTTTATTAATAATGAATTATCGGTAATTTTTTTAAAAAAAGAAACAAATTATAAATAAAATAAAAATATCAATTATGCATAGTTCATAAAGTAAATAATTAATTGTGAATAATTAATGATTTAGAACCTATCATGCATAATTAATAAAAGAAATAAAATATTTATAAGGAATAAATTAATAATTTTGAATCAATTATGCATAATCCAAAAAGGCAAATAACTAATAAGGAATAAAAAAATTATTAGGTGTTATAAATATTATTATTATTATTATGAATGTCCTACTATATTCCACTAACCCTAATTACTAAGGTCTTTCATCTACCCGTTAATTACATATTACCCATATAAAGTGTGACTCTTGAGGTGTTTTTGTATTCACAAATGACTATGTACTTAGCCTATATATAGAGTTATATGTGTGTGGAATGAAGATGGATGATGAATGAATGATAGAAAAGACTTACCTGTATTTCTCTCTTGTTCTTGTATTTTATATTATTTCTTACTCATTTAACAGTCACAGTATTGTCGTAGTTTTATAACATATTATCAGCACAAAACTCTAATCATTGAGATAGTTTGATTAACAAGGAGAGGTGGTAGCAGTATGGAATCACCGGAAACTCAATTTATAGATGATTCGCACGAAACTCCAACCAAATTGATTGACGAGGAAGATTAGTGATATAAAATCACCGGAGGCTCAAATTTATATGATGATTCGGTATAAGGTGTCTCTAATGATTGCTATGCAATTTTGAGATATGTATTTATTTTATTATATTTTATATATATATATATATATATATATATACATGATTCACACAACAACGAGATATAAAAGATTACGCTTTTGTGTGATATTTTAATTTGCTAGTTTGGTGAATTAAATCATTGTGAGAGAGTGTTGATATCTAGTTTAAATATACAAGTTATAATAGTTTTAATTTATGAAAGTCATACTCATAAATTATATATCTTGTTTTGATATTTTCTGCTTGCATCACCTGATTTATATTATAATGTATACTTTGATGTTTTACATCTGCATGCATTTTTTCACATAATTAAAATATACAATTGAAATAGTGAGTACATTTGTGTTGAAATTTGGGTACTTTAATGCAAAATATCAATTTGTCCTGTTGACAAATTTAAAACTGATACATGATCACTTGAGTGAAAAATATCAATTTGTCCCATTGACAAATTTGAAAGAGAGAGATATGATGACCTGATTGCAAAGTATCAATTCGTCCCGTTGACAAATTTGAAAAAGAGATATGATTGCTACCCAACGGTTATTTTGATTATTATATTTTATTTACTTTCTTTCTGTCACGGAATAAAATAATGAGTTTTGTTGGAAACTCACGAGCCTCGTTTAATAAAGCTGCTCCATTTCCTAAAATAATGTGACAGCTATGCACCACTATTATGCTTGAAAATTTCATTTCCCGAAGTAAATGTGCGAATCATGAATTCCTATAATACATAAATGTTTCGTTTTCTAAAGTAAATGTTCTAATTATGCATTCATATAATGAACAAAATCGCAGTCGTAGGTGCAAACTTATATTAACTATTGTAATGATAATTATACAAATATATTTAATTCACCACCAGAAATGGAAGAATTATTATGCAATACATAATTATAACTCACCACCAGAAGTGGGGAGTTGAGACAAGAAAAATGAAATTAAAAAGAAAATTAGATAACTAGTTTTATCATTGTGACATGAAAGACCATTGGGTCATAGATGTATATGTCATACAATAAAATATTTTGTTAATATTTATCATGAATCACAAAAGAAGAATACAGAGAAAAGACAGAGACATATTTTATATGTAATGATGTTGTGGAATTAATTTTCAATTATGCACCCTGAATGTGATAAATTGAAAATATTTTTTTCTTGTTTGTTTTGATGTATTTAATTTTAATTTTATGTTTTTAGATATAACATTTGTTTATTAATTTATGTTTTTAATCTTTTTTTATTTATACATATTATACTGAAATAAATACATCACTTAGAATTTTGATTTTGTGATAAAAATATACATTTCATTGATCAATCACAAAACATTATGTCCAATAGACAGTGTTACAATATATTGCAAATAGGGATAAGAAATAATGTTCTTTTAAAATAATGTTATAAACTATTGTTAGTACTATACATTTGGTAGTATAAATTATTAAAAGTTCCAGAAGAGTAACTATCATTTTATCTGGGGGAACAAAATATTGCACCTGATGATGCATTATTTTTTTTTTCTTTAAAGTTCTACAGAAATCTATTGAGATTTCTAAAGATATTCGCTGAAATGGATATCATATTGCTAATAAAATAAAGGTGATAATAAATATTTGTACATTACAAGTACTATTTATGAAACTTCTAATGAAAAACTCACCTTCTTATTCCTCTAGGTTGTACTACACATATATTAATACAATTGAAATTTATGCAACAGTAAGCTAGAAATTTACTAATTAGTTTATTATGGCACAACCGGTTAGGCCATCCCGGTTTCATAATGATGCGAATAAAATAGAGAATTCCTGTAATCATTCATTGAAGGGATGAAAGATTCTTCAATCCAATAAATTCTTCTGCAATGTTTGTTCTCAAGGCAAACTGATTGTAAAGTCATTACCTATGAAAATTCGTACCGAATCTCCTGCAATAATAGAACATATATATGGTGATATATTTGTGGGGCTTTTCACCCACTGTATAGACCGTTTAGGTATTTTATAATTTTGATTGATACATCAACCAAATTGTCACATTATGTTATTATTAAAAATTGCAACCTGGAGTTTGCAAAAATTACTTGCGGAGATAATTCGATTATGAGTTTTTCTTACTATTTAAATAATTATTGCATATCTTTGGAATAAATGTGGAATATTCTATTGTTTATATTCACACAAGAAGCGGTCTAGTAGAATCGTTTCATTATATGCATTAACTTATTTACATGACCATTGTTTTTGAGAATGGAACTCCCAATATATATTGGGGCATGCTTTATTGCATGTAGCAATATTTGTTCGCATAAGGCCAATAAATTTTAATGAATTTTCTCTCCAACAAATGGTTTTGGTCAGAAACCAAAATATTTCTCATCTGATAATTTTATTTGCGGCTTATATTATGATTGCTCCACCACAACGAACAAAGATGAGACCTCAAAGGAGGTTAAATATAGGTGTTGGGCATGAATCTCCACTATAAAATATCTTGAAACTAAAGTTGAATATTTATACACTACTCATTTTACTGATTGTTATTTTGATAAGTCAGTTTTTCCAACATCAGGGGGAGAAAAGTACGTAGCCAATTAAGAAAATTACTTTGAGTGAATTATCAATGATTCTCGTATAAAATTATATGAACTTGAAGTTCAAAAAATAATTCATTTACAACTTGCATTTGCTAGATGCTTTTTCTGACCTAAGAAAAAGTGTGGCTAAATCACACATATTGGCTACTAATGCTTCAATTAACATTGATGTCCCTGAAGGATCTTCTACCACCAATAAATAATTAAAGGCAACATCAAAGTGTTGGGTACTAATTGGTTCCAAAATAAAATTCTCAAGAAAAAAGAAGCAAGTGATAAAGATGGCAAATCGAGGTGTTATATATTCCTGAAGAATTTTCAAAATTAAAAAACTTTTGAAAAATTTTCTCAGCATAACAAATAATAAACTTTTGGAAGAAGCCCAAATACCTAAAAGTTTTTTATAATAATGAGATCTCAATTGTGTCATGTTTGACTACTAAATATGGAACCTAGCTATGAACAATCAATGTCGATGATAAAATTGTTTATGCTGCAGCAGTTGCCATTATGAATAAAAACAAGGATCATCAATCTGGGCCTGTGACGACATATAAATTATTGCCTAAGAAAAATGAAGGAAATGAAAAGACGCAATTCTAGTAGAATTAAATTCAATACTTCAAAGAGAAGTATTTGAGCGAATAATTCACACACCTGAAGATGTGTAATTTGTTAGTCATAAATGAGTATTTGTGAAAAGCGAAATGAAATAATGAATTGACACAATTTATCACACAAGTTTTTTCCTAAAGAAAATATATTAATTATGGGGCGGCATAATCTCATGTATTGTTACTTGCTTTATCTGGCAGCAAGGACAAATTTTAAAATGTGTCTTATGGATGTCATGACAAGCCTATTAGAATGGCTAATAAAAATCACTAAAAGATTTAAATTGCCCTGATGGCATGATGTAGTTTATCGCGATATTTATTATATTAAATTGTGTGAAGCTCTATATTTATGTTTTATTGAGAGATCCGGATCCCAATATATATTAATAATTTTTTTTAGAACTCCTGAAGAGTATCAAACTATTATTGATTATTTAAAATATGATTTTGAATTAGAACTCTTGAAAAGATACAAAATGTTGTTGAATCTTTGAAACAAAAGTTTGAAATGAAAGATTTTGAAAAGGCAACATTTGTCTTCATTTGCAAATTGAGCACTTAGAAAATAACGTCTTTTTGCATCAATCTTCTTATACTGCTAAAGTATTGAAACACTTTTATATGAATAGAACACATACTTTGAGCACAGTTATGAGTGTAATATCACTTGATAAGCATAAAGAACAATTTTGTTATCGTGAGGATGATGAAAATTTGTTTGGTCCAAAAGTACTATATTTTAAGGCTATCGAAAAAATATATATTGTATTTTTCAAGTTGTTCCCAAGTTTTAAAATATACTTGCAAGTCATGAACAACATATGTTTTCTTTAGCTTGAAGGAACGATAAATATGGGTCTTTATTTCAAATATTTATTCACTCAAAATCAACTTCTACATTTGAGAAGTTGTTGAGATACAAGATTGGAATGCAGCAATGGAACGATATTAAATGATGTGCTCAAGAGGAGGAGCTACCCACTGTACTCTTTTTCTTTAACCAAATTTTTTTTCCACTGAGTTTTTACTAGTGAGGTTTTTTAACGAGACAGTAACTAAGAAAATGTACTCTTTTTCTTTCACTAGATTTTTTCCCACTGGGTTTTCCTAGTAAGGTTTTAACTAGGCATTTATCTTAATAATGGATATTCAAAGGGAAGTGTTATAAATATTATTATTATTATGGATGTCCTACTATATTCCACTACCCCTAATTACTAAAGTCTTTCATCTACCCCCTTTATTACCCATTACCCATATAAAGTGGTGTTTTCTATTCAAGAATTGCTATGTACTTAGCCTATATATAGAGGTATATGTGTGTGGAATGAAGATAGATGATGAATGAATGATAAAAAAAGACTTACCTCTATTTCTCTCTTGTTCTTGTATTTTATATTATTTCTTACTCATGCTTTAATAGTTACAGTATTGTAGCAGTTTTATAACATTAGGAATAAATTATGTATAATTCAAAAAGAAAATAACTAATGAAGAATAAATTAATAATTAAGAATCAATCATGCATAACTCAAAATGGAAATCAATAAAAAAAAAAAAAAAAGAATACTATTGATAAACAAATATTAATAATTAATTATCGGTTAAACCGGTTAGGGAAATGCCCCAACCGAAAACTGGACTGGTTAACTAGTTTTGACCGAACTAAAAAATTGGTAAATAGGAACCCATAAACTATCGATTTCTAGTTTTGCAATTTTTATGAACAACCTCTACTCATCATTGGTCTTTTCACCAATTAGAAATAAAAATATTTTTTTTCTTTTTTCTTTCACCAATTCAAGCCATACAAGGATTTACATAGGCTTTCTCGTGCTTAGTTTACTAAGTTTACTGGTGCGAAAATTTTTGCATGAAGAAGAGTAAGTCAGATGAATTTGTCTTTTATGCACAATCAAATGACAACATCATTTTATTACTGGTATATGTGAATTGTAATAACTGGCAGTGACTCTATCATGATTACATCTCTTAAGGTCTTTCTCCACACACTGAGATCCTGTTTGGTAAAGAGACTCAAATCAAGGTTTGAATATCATCTTACTTTTTATAATAGTTTTTCACAATTCCGAATAAGTCTTTTTACATTTTTAATAAACCTTTTTTACATTTTCAACACACATTTTTATATTTCTAATGTAATTTTAATATTTTAAAATCACAATCCAAACCAAGGTTTGAATCTAGTCTTGATACCAAACAGGGCCTGAGTTTCATACTGAAGATTTGGGAATGCTCAAATATTTCTTTAGGGGTTGAAGTAACCTAGCTAGAGCAAGAAAAGAATCTTGTTATTACAAGGAAAGTGTATGCTTGAGTAACTCTGTAAAACAGAAAAATTAGGGGATAATCCATGTAGTACCCAATTTTTCATAATATCATTTTTTTTAAAAAAAGGTGAATAATATGGTGATCCTGAGAGGTACATAAGGTTGGTTGGAAAGTTGAATTATCTTATTGTGACTCGTCCATAAATTGCTTATCCAGTTAGTGTAGTAAGGCAGTATATATCATCTCCGACTATTGATTACTGGAAGGTAGTGGAGCATATCTTGTTCTATTTAAAAGGGATAACTGTGTTAGTTAATCAATCTATGCGCAGCTAAATAAATATAGATTGAACATGCCAAAATCACTTTGCAATCATATGAATAATATAGTATACTAGATCAGGTGTTACCTCAAAAGCAAATCCATCAGTAATTTCAGCTTCCACGAACCAATATGTAGGAGATGAATTTGATCACGAGCCGCACAATTGTCCGGCCTCTAACGGTATCCACACGAACAATCGTGATGGGGATCCTTCCAAAGGATTGATCAGTCAGAGGACTGACAGCTAGATCAAGGACGTACAAGATGTTGTATATCATTCCAATGACTAGAGCTTTATTTATAGATATCTTAATGGTACAAATCTATTACAAGTAGGAAACCTCATAGAATAGGAAACCTAACATAAATAGAAAATTATTATTATATATTTATTAATAAGTCCTTATAGTTAATTTATCAGATAAATTAACCAATAATATATCATTTTAACCCAATCAGTTATTCTTATGTGTGTGACCTTTTAGGTTCCTAAACCACGTTGGCAATAAATATAAATTATAATTTCATAATTTAATTGGCTTTAGGACATAAACCCAACAAACTCCCACTTGGCCTAAAGACAATATGCTATGTGATTTTGGAATTAATCTACTTATATTTATATATCAAGATTGGCCTCTAGCCAGGCATCATGACCACCCAAGTGTTAGAAAAAAGTCATGTGATCGACTTCACCTTTCTATGAACGGGTTCCGTGTAGTTAACATCATTTCACCATACCATATCCCAATTAGTTCAAGAGTAAGGATCTGTGCCAACTCTTAATGAACTAATTATTTCTTTGCTTGTTCCCGAAATATAACTCCTTGAAGTCGAATTTAGAACTATTCTAAAATCACTTCTAGTTTGAGCAAACATTTTAAGTTATACTTCAACAAGTGGTCATAACTGGATATACTCTTCCTACTATTGGAAGTTGAAAACCCAATTATCAATAGCAACCTTAGATGAACCTAAGAGGGGGAGGGGGTGAATTAGGTTCTTGACACTTTTAAAAATATTTTCTACAATGAAGAACAACTTTGAAAAACCATTTTCAAAGCAAGTGTAAAAACAAAGTTTACAAATTAAGTGAGGTGTGTGATTAGTGTTTTGCAAATCATAAAAGCAATTAAACAAACAAAGCAAGAACACACCAAATTTATAGTGGTTCGGATTCCCCTTGAATCCTAATCCACTCGACAAGTTCTACAACTTGTTTCCCTATCTATGAAACACTTAAGGGAGTGTTCCAATCCCTATCAAAACACTTAAAGGAGTGTTCCAATCCTTACACATGCCTAATGGCTAACAATGAATCTTTTGCCCCCGCTCATTCCTCAAGGACTTAGGGTCTTACTCAAGACTTCATTGCCTAGCTACAAGAACTTTTGCTCAATCAACCTCTTGATCACGACTTTCTCCCCTTTGCCTAATTTAACTCTAAACTAGGACTTTACAATTGCCCTAACTCAACCCCTTGAGTTGGGTCTCTCCTTTCTACTTGCTCCCCCTTTCTTCTTGCCTAACTCCTTCCTCAAGAGTTGGACTTTTCTTAAGTACAAATTGCCTACACTCAAACTCTTGAGTTAGGACTTTTCTAGATGTGTTTACAATGACAAAATACTCCACAATGGAGTTTACAACATGACACAAATGGGCACAAAAGCCTCTTGACAATCCTACCTAAACCAAGCTAATTTGACATATAAATCTTTGAAATGAAGCTTGAAAGTGTTTATGAAGTGTAGGACTTGTTGGGGAATCATTAGTCTTCATTTTGCAGCCTGGGGGTATTTATAGGAATGAAGAAATAGCTTCCAACGGCTTGCAACGGCTAGTTTTTCAATTTGAAATTCTGCTGTGAACAGGACCCAGCGACAGTCGAGATTGTCGCTGAAAAAGCGTCGCATGCGCGCAGGTGGCTGTCAGTCTGGAGCATGCCTAGCGACAGTTTCTGCTGTCGCTGAAAAAGCGTCACGTGTGCCTGTCAGCCTTATGTCGGCCCAATTTGACATCTTTTTCATTTGCTTCCCGTTTCTTCGTTTTAGCTCCGTTTTCTTCGCCGTTTTTTGCGTTAGTTCACCCGTGAACTCTTCTTTTCATTTGTTGACATGGAAATACAGCAGGTCTCACCTAGGGACGCGTTCGGTCGTATTTTTCTTCTTTTTTCATTTGCTTGCTGTTTCTTCGTTTTAGCTCATTTTTCATTGTCGTTTTTTGCGTCGGTTCTTCCGTAAACATTTCTCTACATTTTCTCACTTAGAAGAACCATTAAATTAATTCTCATATTTGTTAACTCATCAATCAAAATAAGGATTAAGACCAACCGGGTCTAACAATCTCCCCCTTTTTGATGATGACAAAACAAATATGGAATTCATGACAATAAATCAACACTTTATAAAATTGAGTTACTCCCCCTCAATTTATAATCTCCCCCTCAATTTCATAATATTTTCTCCCCCTTTTTGACATCACAAAAAGGACTTAGCATGCATAATAAAATGTGAAAGATGCATACAAATAAAGAAATGTACAACTCAAAAATAGATAAAATCGATTAGGTCATGAGTTGAACATTGAATTTGCTATCAAATATGAAAATTTTGCCTTTGACATTTTAAGCAAAATCAATCGATCTTTTGACAGTCAACCAATTTTAAGATCTAATGTCAATGCTAGTTCAAAATTTTTCTCCCCATAAATTCTAGCATATACATTTCAAAGAGCTTAACTAATCAATTAAGAAGCATACAAGCTTCATTCAATTTAAGGAGCAAGTTAAGCTACGACAATTAAAGGATTCATTTTCACTAAAGAATGACCCTTCTTAAACACATGAGTTTTTAAGAATTTTGAAATATGGCATTAACTCATGTTCAAAACAAGTTGAAAATATGCAAGCAACTTCAAATGACCCTGATGATAAACATGCATGCATCTAACACATTAGGATGCATCATGTCAAAGTCAACGTATTGGTCAAGCATGCAAAATTTTCAACTTTTCATGAACTTTGCTTTTCTTAAGTTTAAAAACTTCATTTCTTCGTGCAAGCAAATTCCATTAGGCATATAAAGTATTTCAAGAATTCATGTATTCACTTTTCATGCATACTCTTGAAAGTTAACAAAAAGTCAAACTTTTTCTAAAATAATGCCTATTTTCTTAAAACTTGTCCATTTCATCATGTAAATCCAAACTAAGCACATGAGCAAGTTTTAATCAACATATGCAACATATAAAAGCAGTGAAACATTTTAGATCATGCATATGTGTGGAGTCAACCTACCGGTCAACACTTTTCAAGCTTAAACCGATTAAGCTAGTAATTTTGAAAGTTGCAATTTTCAAGTTTCTGTAAATCATTTTATCATTCATGCAACTTTAAATACTCAAGTAGTTTATGCACAAAGTTTCAAACCATTGAAAGCATGCATATAAGTAAAGTCAACTACTTGGTCAAACTTATTCAATTTTAAGCATACAAAGCATACATTCTTTAAAGTTGCAATTTTCAGCATTAAACCTCAATTTTCTTATGCAAGCAACTTCAAATCATCAATAATATCATGCTTAAAATATCAAATAAGCTGCAGCATGTATAATTCAAAAGTCAACCACTTGGTCAACCATTTTTATGTAATGCAAACATGCTTAATTCTTGCTATCTTCAAATTAAAAGTTTTCAACCTTTTTAACATGCAAGAGTTTCAAGATACCAAAGATGACATAGATCCTAATGCATCATTTTAACTCTAAAGCATGGCATTTTAGGATTCTATTATTCAAAAATTTATCAATCAAAAGCAAATTTCAAATTTTCTCTATTTTGCCGAATTTATTTATTTATTTTTTGAATCTTTTAACTTCAAAATTGATCTTAGCACATTTCAAATATCATTCTAAGTTCATTAGATCAATTTTCATCTTCTAAGCATGCAAAAGTCTAAAAGTCAACATAAAGTCAAACTTCTAGCTATTTTCAAATAAAGCTCATAAAGTCATAAAGACTTTTATTAACACATGCTTTCAATCAAAATGATTCAAGGATATGAATACAAGTTTTATTTAAGCATAACATACATTTCATATCACATATCCATCATTTTGAACACAAGTCACACATGTACATCATATTCCATTCAATTGACATATAATCATCAAAACAATTATAAAGCACTCAAATTGAGTTAGAGATGATACATGTTACCTCAAATGAGCATTCATGGGCTCATTATCATTCTTTTAGCCATTTTTGCAATTTTTACATTTTTCACCATTTGGCTCCAATAAACCATCCTTGCTACTTTTCAAGCATCTCTTCTTTGAGATTTAGTTCATAAAGTAGCATCAAGAACCTATAAAGAAATCAAGCACAAGATTTTGGTACCCAACACTTATTGGGTCCTATGGGGTTAGCTTGTTCCTTTACTTTCCATATTTTTCTTCCTCTTTTCACATTTTTCTTGTCAAAGCATTTGGAAGAAGTGTGACCATGTCTACCACAATAATCACACATAATAGGTGCATTAATTAAAGGAAATGTCCTAACATTTCTTCTATATGCATATGGCACTCTATTATAATCAATTACATTATGCATACTTAATGGCATATAAACACAATGATTCTTTCTAGAATAGGAAGCATTATATCTCCTAGAATCATTCTTTCTATCATGATATCTCCTAGGTTTATTACTAAATGAACTATGCATATTCATATATCTAGGAGTATGATGAGCATTTAACATACACATATCCCTCTTTGGGGCACATAAGGAAAAATCATGAAATTGACAATAAGTTTCACTATGCCTATGGGGACCATGCATTTTTCTAGACATATAAAATGAAGAATCAATTAAATTCACATCATTTTTAATCTTTGAAGACTTCTTTTTCTTTTCATACAACCATGCATGATTAGTCTTCTTTTTAGCTTCAATAGTTGGATAGGCAAATTTAACATCACTATTTGAAGCATTAACAAAGGTAGTAGAAGTAGAAGGCATTTCACAATTTTGGTTACTTTCATAACCTAAGCCATGTTTATCATTTCCTACCTTTTGTTTACCTAACAACTTTTCTAAGTTGTTTTTTCCTAATGTCAATTTTTCAAGACTTGCACTCAAGTCTTCAATTTTCTTTTTCATGCATTCATACTCATTTTTCAACAAATCATATGAACTAGCCTTTTCATGCAATTTCTAATTTTCATCCAAGGCGCTTTCATAATACATTTGTCATGCAATTTAGTGACATATTCATACATATCAAAATCAACATTATCACTATCATGCATACTACCACTTAAAGAAGATTTGGAAGATTTGGTTACCTCTTGTAGATCACTTCCAAAATCTTCTTGTGGTTTCCTTCTCTTCCTCACTTGAGGAATTATCCCAAGTCCTTGCTAGCTTAGTCACCTTCTTGATGGCTTTCTTACCTTTAGCCATTTTGTGCAAATTGCGGAAAATAAAGCACAAATAATCAAGCAAGCAAATAAGACTCTAAAAATCACAAAGGTTGCAAAAATGATCTTTAAACTCAAGGTTTTTAAACCTACAAATTTGAGCACTAGCTCTGATACCAATTGAAAACCCAATTATCAATAGCAACCTTAGATGAACCTAAGAGGGGGAGGGGGTGAATTAGGTTCTTGACACTTTTAAAAATATTTTCTACAATGAAGAACAACTTTGAAAAACCATTTTCAAAGCAAGTGTAAAAACAAAGTTTACAAATTAAGTGAGGTGTGTGATTAGTGTTTTGCAAATCATAAAAGCAATTAAACAAACAAAGCAAGAACACACCAAATTTATAGTGGTTCGGATTCCCCTTGAATCCTAATCCACTCGACAAGTTCTACAACTTGGTTCCCTATCTATGAAACACTTAAGGGAGTGTTCCAATCCCTACCAAAACACTTAAAGGAGTGTTCCAATCCTTACACGTGCCTAATGGCTAACAATGAATCTTTTGCCCCCGCTCATTCCTCAAGGACTTAGGGTCTTACTCAAGACTTCATTGCCTAGCTACAAGGACTTTTGCTCAATCAACCTCTTGATCACGACTTTCTCCCCTTTGCCTAATTTAACTCTAAACTAGGACTTTACAATTGCCCTAACTCAACCCCTTGAGTTGGGTCTCTCCTTTCTACTTGCTCCCCCTTTCTTCTTGCCTAACTCCTTCCTCAAGAGTTGGACTTTTCTTAAGTACAAATTGCCTACACTCAAACTCTTGAGTTAGGACTTTTCTAGATGTGTTTACAATGACAAAATACTCCACAATGGAGTTTACAACATGACACAAATGGGCACAAAGGCCTCTTGACAATCCTACCTAAACCAAGCTAATTTGACATATAAATCTTTGAAATGAAGCTTGAAAGTGTTTATGAAGTGTAGGACTTGTTGGGGAATCATTAGTCTTCATTTTGCAGCCTGGGGGTATTTATAGGAATGAAGAAATAGCTTCCAACGGCTTGCAACGGCTAGTTTTTCAATTTGAAATTCTGCTGTGAACAGGACCCAGCGACAGTCGAGATTGTCGCTGAAAAAGCGTCGCATGCGCGCAGGTGGCTGTCAGTCTGGAGCATGCCTAGCGACAGTTTCTGCTGTCGCTGAAAAAGCGTCAAAAAGCGTCACGTGTGGCTGTCAGCCTTATGTCGGCCCAATTTGACATCTTTTTCATTTGCTTCCCGTTTCTTCGTTTTAGCTCCGTTTTCTTCGCCGTTTTTTGCGTTAGTTCACCCGTGAACTCTTCTTTTCATTTGTTGACATGGAAATATAGCAGGTCTCACCTAGGGACGCGTTCGGTCGTATTTTTCTTCTTTCTTCATTTGCTTGCTGTTTCTTCGTTTTAGCTCATTTTTCATTGCCGTTTTTTGCGTCGGTTCTTCCGTAAACATTTCTCTACATTTTCTCACTTAGAAGAACCATTAAATTAATTCTCATATTTGTTAACTCATCAATCAAAATAAGGATTAAGACCAACCGGGTCTAACAGAAGTGGTGAATTCTTTATTGATCATAACCTTCCATCCATGTTTCATGTTATACTCAACTCTTAAAGCACACATAACCAATTAAGGTTAAGGACCAAAAGAGTGAAAGTATATAATCTACACTCTGGATACACTTATGATCTCAAGTCAAAGGATTTATTTACACTACCATTATATAGAGATTTATTTCATTTTATGATCTCAAGTCGAAGGATTTATTTACACTACCATTATATAGATATTTATTTCATTGGCACTCAAATAGATCACCTCATGAAAATCTCTAGACCGGTCAATTCAATGAACTTGTTCTCTTAACAAGCATCCACATATGAGATTTTGTGTCCCACACAATAGTCAATGAGATAAACTATTTTCTCATTTAGGAAGAAAGCATAAAATGTGTTAGTCTATCCGTATTAACAATGTCCCATCTTGTTAATACTATGACTAGGGATTATTTAAGAATAATATATAAGTGTAAAAAGAATGTCATCATCATAACCTTTATGGTTTCTTTCATACAAATATTATTCTGGGGATTTTATCATATATCTAATGTAATAAAACAAATAATATAAATAATAAATAATTCCATATCATCAAATTTTGTATAAATTTGAAAATATAAACAAAGTGTAAGGATAAAACTAATTAGTTTTTATCCATCCCATTAACTCTCCCACTTGGACTAAGACCAATTTTTAGTAATGATTTTAGTCCACTGATAAACAACTTTATCTTGAGAGAATATCAACTATGTCATTGATCAACATCAATTGACAATGCCTAATACATAATTGGATCATTGATGAGACTTCAATTTCCATTTCCAAAACAGAAAATACTAAGTTCAATAAAGAACTGGATCCAAACCGTTTCCAAAACTCTTTAGAAACTTCAATGTATTTTGGTATATGTTGTAGAATGGTTATAGTGTTTTGCTTATAAGTATTCCAACATTTAACACTATTATAAAGAGTATGTATGCAAATTTCTGTTATCTTCGCAAGATAAAATTGCATAAAGTTTGATTAAGTTTGTTTGGCCTATGATAAAAAGAATAATTTTATAATATTTTCAAAATATTTATAATATTCCTAACTATCATCATCATGTGATTCTCACTTGAACTTGCTCAATTTGTTCACAACAATTAGAGCATAACATAGTCAACTACATACGACAATATACCAATATAATTCAACCATTAGTATGTATGGAAACAATTGTATAATATCTATTGGCATGCTACACTTAGCATCCTGCGTATGTACATTAAGCAATATTTACAATCAATGTTACTAGATTTTGACTTCCAAAGTTTATATTGCTTTCGTAATTCAACAACTTTTTTTGAACTATTATACCAATAAACACTACTTTAAAGGTATTCCTTCTCTATATACAATGTGTCCAACACAATGTAATGAAAAATACTTGTTCTCCTACTAATTGACTTGTATACATAAGATTCATAATTATTTTGACAAAATCAAATACTTTGAATTTTACTCAAAATATTAGAATTCATATAAAATTTCTTTTATATTGTATACCTTATTACGAACATTGGATATAAAATTGAATTATATTAAATATATAATTCATTAAGCCGAATGCAATTTTATGTCTTTTGATCATAACATGAGACCACTTAATTTACCTTTTGTGTGAAAACTTAGGTCTACCATACCATAATGTAATTAAACTTGTCATTCCATAAGCTGATTTTCAAAATTTGTGATTATGAATAATTCATTTGCATATTATTTCTCCCATTAACTTTCTAGAATAAATTATTTATACTAGAAAGCTAATTTGCTATTTTATAGCTTGGACTCCTGAAATAATATCTGTAACCAAATTTCATTTGGATACCCACAAATAGGTAACTGATTAGATTTAGTTATAATACAATCTAATAGTAATTAATCATTTCATGTGAATGTGTTAATTCAAATATTTTTCAATTTTGATTAACTATTAACCCGTTCACATATGATATCAACTTGTCGAATGGAACATGGTATAACAAGTTTGAAGAATGATTGCATAAATGGTTTTATTGAAAATCGCATAACTTACAACTGATCAAATATATCCAATATATTATATCTTAATTTATACAACACCACATATATATACATATCAAGTGTTTATAAATTATAAGAAAAATCACATTTTATTTAGATTACACCATCTTGATTAAAGTAATTGCTATTGCAATGTCATTACAAAATACTTTATCAAATTTATTTTATTTTGAACTAATCAAAATCCCAAAACATTTAGATAAGTGTAATTTTAACCATTTTAATGATTAAACCTGGGACAAAATGAATTAAGATAATCACATTTAGTAAAATTATCATTAAACTACATACATAGAATGTATTAGTCAAGATAATTTACAATGTTTCTACCTTTTACCAAAAAAGGTAGTTTGGTCGATTTGACTAGTGCATAAAATTTACATATCACAATTGATTCCAAACCAAAAGTCTCAAATTATAATGATATAATTTGAATATATGTAAATATAGTCACACGAACAAATAAACTGTGTTATCTAAAATTGGCTTTTCTAGGATTAATAAAACATTGAATTTAAGGAACAGTTTAAAACTGGACTCTGCCAATATAAAATCACTTATATATGAGTCAATTCATCCTTACATGATAAACATGATGTAGGATTATTTTTGTCCAACTAAAAACGTTCAATGATTTGATTTAAATCCAAATGAAATAAAATAATTCTTATAGCCAATATTGCAATACTTGCTTTATTTATTAGCTATAATTATTTATTTCATATTGATTTTATCAGTCCACTTATTTTAGACCATATATATTCCAAATATATATTTAACATGATATCATATATATATATATATATATATCATAGGTCTAAACTTCAAATAAAGAGATAAATATATATTTCATTCGTACTACGAAAGAAATTCAACAATTTCTTTGATTCTAAGTACAAACTTTTGAAGTTCTTTCAATCTTTTTGGCTTATTTCACATCCTTTTAAAGGATTGAACTACCATATCTTATTCTTTACCTATTAAAGAATAATAATTTACTGTATATTTAAATAAAATTTAAATATTTACCCAACTAAGATTGCAAATTGAATTTCAAATCTCACTATATATCACTTAAGATACTTAAAGTAAGCATGGAAATTTAACCATTTGCCTTTGTCAACAATTTAGAATTAAAAGTTTTCATGATATAAATCTTATATCATTCCAAACCTAATGCTTACCATAAACATTCCAATTGTCTAGACATCATCTTAGCCATAAAATCAAAACAGCCAAATAACTTTAGATTGAGAAACATTCCCAAAATTTATGCCAACCGATAATCAAAAAATTTTAGGCCATCTACTTAGTAAATTCTAAAATAATGCTCATATAATTCCACAACATAAACATTAAATAAATAAATCAGAATATTTTATTTATGCATTTAACAAAACCAAAGTATAAAAGATATGGATAATGAATAAATTTTGGTTTTGCTCCCACTATTTTGTTCAAATCAATAACCCTTAAATATTGATTCGAGAACTATCTCATAATTCTTAATGGGCTAGAATCCCCATTAATTATTTTGACCTTGATAAACACCAACAAATCAAAATAATGTCATAAGGTAGATAATTCTTCTATCAATTGCAACTATTGAAACTCCGAGATCATTAGGTTACCAACCCTCGGTATGTGTCACCTAATCCTTACCTCAAAATATATAACCTTGATAAAAACCAACAAACTATATATTTTGTTAAGTCAAACCCATTATTCATAACAAATAACACATTAATGATTGAACAACCTTGGAAAAATCCAACAAGTTATTCGCACGAAAATAGTTATTTCGCTTAATAAAGGAAGGCATGATGACTTAATATATGTTGCCTGAAAACATAAAATATGAATATTCTCAAAATTTTATGTTTCAATAATTAAATCCATTTTACAGAGATCGCATCTCAAAAGCCAAAAAATATATTATCGATAGAACAACCTTGATAAAAATTAACAAGTTAATTCCAATAATAATATCATAATTTGTTACGTTAATGGGGCAACAACTTAAGGGATTTTGTTTTAAACAATTATATAGTCTCATCAATTATATTCAACATATAAATAATTGACAAATTTGAAATACCATATGCAATCATATAACTCAGTAAATAAACAAATTATCATATCAAATTTTTAAAAAATGTTGCATGTAAACATGTAATTAAATTATACAATTAAATAATTACATAAGCATATTTAATATCTAATCATGGATTTATGTGTATACATATTTCTAATGCAATTAGAAATAAAATTATTCTTGAACTATTTTGGGAAGTCATTAGGGGGTTTTCTTCAATTAAATCTAAATAAAGTAGGTTGAGAGTTAAAATTAAAATTTTCAAAATTAAACTCTCATGGTCTAAGACTCATTTCTCCCACTTTTTGATTTAATCAAAAACTATTTTGGAATTTAATTTAGAACCTTTTTCATAAGATTAATCCAATTAAATTATGGATCTAAAACCAACTCTCAAAATTTTAAATTCAATTTAAAATTTATGAGTTTCCAAAATAAAGTCAATACCTCAATCCAATTGATAATTGACAAATTCACAAGATTTTCCGTCAAAATTACAATCTTATAATTTAATAAAATTAAATGTAAAAGGTAGTATTGACTTGAACACTTATGAAATTAGATGACATTTAAAATTATTAATTTTCAAAATTAATAAATTCCTAAATTTCAATCCAATTGAAATTTATAAATGTCCTTCAAATTAAAATTTACCCATAATTTTAAATTTGAATAATTCAAAATCTTCTAAATCAAATTTAGAAAATTTAAACCTTATAAAACAATCAAATTAATCCCTAACTATATCTTAATCCAATTAAAATATAACACTTAATTTAATTTATTTTATAATTAAAACTCTTTTGTAAAATAATTTTACAACAAAAAAATCAGATTTAAACACAGCCCAATAATTAAATTTTACCAAATCATATTTTGAAATTTGACCCAGTCCAAAATTTAATAATTAGGCTACGGTTTTATTTATTCAGACTGATTTGAATACTTTAAATGAACCCAATTATGCATTCAGGCCCAGATTCAAAATAAGGAAGACATTTCACAATTAGGCCCAGCCCTGATGTAATATTTGACCCAAGAACAAAATAAAAAATAAAGGGAATTACAGAACTGGGCTGCACGGCCCAATTCGCTATCGGGCTAGGGTTTGCCCTAGCCAGTTTGTTCTGCAAGTGCCAAACGGAAGAAGCTCCCTTCTCATTCGCGTCGCATCACCGGCGCTGCAAGCGGCCGCGACGAGCTGTCGTGCGTCTTCTTCTCCGACGACGCACAAAGCACCACCGGGAGAATGGTGCCTGCGACCAGTTGCGTTCTGGTCGCGCCGCTTTCCGTCACCATCACCCGCAACCGGAATTATTCTGGTCACGGCTGGCGGCGTCTCTTGGCAGTGCGACCAGATCTAATCTGGTCGCGTCTGAGAGACGATGGCTTATGTATTACCAAAATAAAAGCCATTGTCGGTGCTCCGGCGTAGCAGAACCAAGCAAAACTTTCAATTTTTTTTTTTTTTTTTTTTCCTGTTTTCTCTTCCTGCCGGAGTTCTGGTCGAGAAACCATGAACAGATCTGATCTGGTTCCTGGGCTCCCCGACCTCTCTGGTTCCGCGCCGACCATAGCACACTCTTCTCCGGAGCGAGACCGCCGGCGAAACAGAGACAGTGACCAGAACGTGTCTCTTCGCGCGGCTGGCGATCTCTCTCAACCAGATCCAATCTGGTGGCCTGAGAAGTCATGCGCCGTTCTGGTTTCAAAACCATTGACACGAGCCAAAAAATTTTCAACCGGACTTCTGTTTCCGAAAGCAATTATGTAATACAAAATTCAGACCAGTAACAAATTTTGATGGATTTGCAAATTTCAATTCTCCGATTCCAAAACTAATTTAGACAAGAAAAACATAGATCTTTTCTCTCCCAAGAGAATCAGAAAATAAAGCAACGTGCTTGCAATCTTCTTCCTTCGTTCCCAAAAAAATTAGTTTCTGATTTCCAATTTCAGTCATCTAATCAGATGAAGATGACTCCATTTTGAAATCTCACAATACTTTCGGAAAAAGGGCCTGTTCTTTTGCCACTTTTCAAACTTGGTTTTAAAAAAAAGTTTGAAACTTTTTTGGTTTTAAACATTTTGCAAGAAACATGAGTTTGAAAATTATTTTTAAAAAAAAAGTTTTGGGGAAAAAAATTTTTTGGGCAAAATCCTTCCCTCGGCCAAATTCTCCACACCGCCACTTCCAATCCATCACTTCCGGCGCCGGAGAAGAAGAGGAGAAAGAAGAAGAGGGAGAGGGAAGAGAAGAAGAAGAAGAAGAAGAAGAAGAGAAGAAGAAGGAAGGGGAAAAAGAAAAGAAGGAAGATAATTTGACATGGGTTTGAAGATGAAGAAGAGGAAGGAGGAGGAGAAGAAGGAAGAGGAAGAAGAAGAAGGAAGAAGAAGAAGAAGGAAGAAGAAGATGAGTCGTTGGCGACGGCGGCGGTGGGTGGCGGTGGGTGGCGGTGGGCGGCGGCGGTGGGTGGCGGTGGGAGAGAAGAAGAAGGAGAAGAGGAGAGATGAAGAAGAAGAGGAAGAAGGAAGAACAAGAAGGAGAAGAAGAAGGAAGAAGAAGGAGAATAAGATGGAAGAAGATGAGAGTGATGAAGATGAAGAGGATGAAGGAGGAGAAGGAGGAAGGAGAAGACGGCTGAAGAAGAAGAAGAAGAAGAAGAAGAAGAAAAAGGAAGGAGAAAAAAACAAAAAGTTAGAAACTTTTTTGGTTTTAAAATGTATGAAAAAGAACACACGTTTTGTAAATTTTGTTGGTTTAAAATTAAACTTGGACAAAACTTAGTTTTAAAAGGAGGAGAAGAATAGGCCCAAAAAAATTTCACAAAACCCCAATTTAAAACTTTTAAATTAAACTTCTCAAACAATCAAGAGTTACACATATGAATAATTCATCATCTATGATAATTAAATATTACATATTAAACATAGATAAGCAAAGTTGGCTCTGATACCACTGTTACTTAATCAATTTATGCGCAGTGAAATAAATATATATTGAACATGTCAAGATCACTTTGCAATCATATGAATAATATAGTATACTAGATTAGGTGTTACCTTGAAAGCAAATCAATCAGCAATCTTCAGCTTCCAAGAACCAATATGCAGGAGATGAATTTGATCACGAGCCGCACAATTGTTCGGTTTCTAACGGTATCCACACGAACAACCATGATGGGGATTAATTAGGGCATGCTTTACGACAATCTCTTTCTTCTTCTTCCTTCTTCTTCTTCTTCCTTCCTTCTTCTTCTTCCTCTTCCTTCTTCTCCTCCTCCTTCCTCTTCTTCATCTTCAAAAGGACTCATCTTCTGGTTTGTAAGAAATCAATCTCTTGATTGGTTTTCAATTTTAATTGTTTTCCTGGTATAATTATGTTTGAATTTCGTCCTCCCCCTTCCATAAAGGAGACTTGATTCATCCACTATTGTCCTTGTTCATTTAGAATTTAGTTTGTAAGAAAAATTCAATTATGAGTGGTTTTCACTTTTGCTACTTTTACTAGTTCTTTTTCTACTGTAATTTGGCTCCCCCCATACCTATAAATAGGGGTGCCAACCACGAAATTATTTAGTTGATTAAATGATTTAAGTTATAGTTTTATACTTCTTCAATCACTCACCTTATTTTGGGCTTATGTAATTTGCATGTTGATTAATTGCTAAAAGCTCCAGAAACTATAGGCTAATAGATAATTGCTCTGTCTATTGCTAAGCTTTGTTTCAATTCTATTATTCTCCACTTGGTTCGAATTGTGTGTTTAATTTACTTTGTAAGTTAGTAGTCTACCGAATCCAAGGGTAAGGATTCTAGAAGTTAAGAGCTGCGTCTTGCATTCAGACTTTCCTTGACACTTTTCGCATCGAGTTCTTGGTTTCCATGGCTTTAGAGATCAGGGGTTCTCATCAGGGATTGTTCCAAATGATTGATTAGTCAGAGAATTGACAGCTAGATCAAGAGACGTACAAGATGTTGTATATCATTCCAATGACTAAGAATTTATTTATAGATATGTTAATGGTACAAACTTATTACAAATAGAAAACCTAACATAAATAGGAAACTATTATTAGATATTTATTAATAAGTCCTTATAGTTAATTTATCTAATAAATTAACTGATAATATATCATTTTAACCCAATCAGTTATTCTTGTGTGTGACCATTTAGGTTCCTAAACCACGTTTGCAATAAATATAAATTATAATTTCATAATTTAATTGACTTTAGGACATAAACCCAACAAACTGTACTTGAAATTGTGTACAAGAATCACGATCACAGTAAGATTGAATGTTTACATATGCTTATTGGGCAGAGTGTCTTTGTTAGAGGTAACTTTAGTTTCATGGAAAAATAAGAAACCAAAAGCTATCCCACACTCCAGCATTGGGTTTGAATACAGGTTTGTGGCTAAGTCTGAATGTGAGATAATGTTCATATATCAACTTTTCAATGAAGTGGGCGTTAAGGTTTTAATGCCAACTCAATTGTGATGTGATAATCAAGATGCTAGTCATATTGCTTCTAATCCATATTTTCAGGAGTGAACCAGACACATTGAGATTGAATGTCATTTTTTTTGTGAAAAGATTTAACAGAGTTTGATCTCTACTGGACATGTTAGAATTGGAGAGAAATTGGGAAATATCTTCACAAAAGCATTAAATGGAGCAAAGATTGATTATTAGTGTAACAAATTTGGAATGATTAATATATGTGCACCAACTTGAGGGGGACTGATATGATAATATATTCTGTAGTTAAGAAAACACATGATTTTAGGCACGATTGTGTATTTTTTAGTTAGGTAAGTGCATGATTGCAGTCTAATTGATTGTGATTGCATAGATTATATTTAGGTTACTTTCCTAAAATAGACTCAATGTAATTAAATATGCACAATTGATGATTAGAATATACAAGTAGTCAATTAACATGATAATCATCATTAAAAAAATGAAAGATTGTTAGATTTACTATCTGAATCTAAATTATTTTGATGATTAAAAGAAGAAATAAATAACAGACTAATGTTTGAAATTTCAGCAAAGCAATAAAGAACTGTCGAGCTTAGTTTCGACTCATAAGTTAACTAGCTAGTCTGTCAGTGTCGACAGAGTCGAACTCGCAGCCCAAGTCGCAACTCCAAAGAGAAGAAAAGAAAAAATTCGACTAAAGTAGAAAAACAAAGGCTACGACCAGCAACCAAGGATTGCAACCCAGGTATCAACTCGCAAGCATGCTCGTCACCAAGTGTCGGTTAGACACATTTCT
The DNA here is from genome assembly GCA_016801395.1 of Leptodermis oblonga. Taxonomy (NCBI): domain Eukaryota; kingdom Viridiplantae; phylum Streptophyta; class Magnoliopsida; order Gentianales; family Rubiaceae; genus Leptodermis; species Leptodermis oblonga. The sequence goes on from CM028755.1 coordinate 28,593,394, forward strand.
ATACCAATTGTGAGAGCTACGTATCGAATGTCGACTCGATACCCGCCTGAAATCAGCTAGTTGTTTGTGATTTTGGAGCAATTATAAATAATTCAAACACTCCAACTGAAGACAAACAATGTCAAATTGAAGAGATATATATATATATATATGTATATGTGTATATATATATATATTGCACACATTATTCAAGTTTTCAAATGTCAAGAAAAAAAAGTGTATTGAACTTGTAATTCATAAAGAGACTAGTGTCCACTTCTTGTATTTGTGGTTAATTGTTGCTCATTATTTTTGTGTAAATGCGTCAAAAGCCCTAAACTCTTGAGAAGAGGTAGGCAAGGTGAAAGAGGGACTTTGAAGATAGGGGAGTTTTGAATAAGAACTAAGTCCAAGTGTGGAGTAGGCTAAAGGTTGAAATAATCTTAGACATTTGGGAAAACACTTAGCTTAGAGTTAAGTGATGCGTAAAAAGCCTTAAAATTAAGAGAGTTTGAATTGTACATTTAAGCAATTCAAGATAGTGAATTAGGAAATTCTAAGGAACTTAGATAGTTGATTAAGATTTAAGAGAAATTCGAATCACTATAAATTTTTGTATTTTGTCTCTTGTTTTACAAATTGCTTTGAAAAGCACACTTGTTTTGATCAAGGATGTTCGGAAAGAATTTTCAAATCACTAAAAAAGATTTTTAAGAGCCTGTTTGTTTTGAAAATTATTTTTAAATGTGAAAAGTGTATTGAAAATATGAAAATGTGTAATTGAAAAGTAAAAAAAAAAAAAAAGTGTACTGAAAATGGTGAGAAATTAGTATAAAATTCAAAATTGCAAAAATATGGTAACAAACAAGGCCTTAGGCATACAACATAAATCACCATTCCTCTTTTAGGTCGTTGTAGGGAATTTTGTTAACAAAATGGTAAAATGTTACGTTTAGAGAATTTAGTGGTCAAAGTGATAAAAATTTTCAATTTTATTTAAAAATAACCCTCAAATTTAACATAATAAATGGAATGACACATTTTTTTATAATTCAGTGACCAAAGTGACACAAAAATAAAGATTTAGTGACCAAAAGTTCACATAGCCAAAAATTATGTGACATTTGGTGTCATTTGCCATATTATAATAAGGAAAATGATTGGGAGAGCTAGAATATAGAGTGAATGATGTGGCATCACTTGATAGTACATCTGACACTTTTAATTTTAAATGTACAACAAATTTTTGTCATGTGAATGCCACGTCAGTAATTACAATTTCACTATGAATTTATACTGAGCGTATCATCACTCTTATAATAAATAACCTAATATCATTGTTTCACTTATATCTTTAGTTTTATGTACTCCTTCTATCCTATTAAAATAATTTGTTTCAATTTCTTTTGTCCATATAAAGTGGCTTGTTTATATTCTTTTATATTATATACCCTTACTAATAAATTATGTGTAGTATACAATTAACTTATACATAAAAGTCAAAAGGTATAAGTGACAAAAATAATGTTAAATAACTAATTTTAAATATTGTGCCTTACCACTCATAAAAAAATTATACTTTTCAAAAACATGAGTCTTTATAATGAATAAACAGAGTATATGTTAATTGTAGACCATGTATTATTATATTGGTAAGAGTATGAAATGTATAGAAACATGACCCTTTGATTGAAATTTAAAAAAAATTGAAATATGACTTTTTATATGGGATAGAAAGAGTAAAAGTGTGTTGAGAATGCAAAAATATGTGTAAGAGAAGTGAAAAAATATGAATTGAAAATGATACTCCCTCCATCCCATTAGAAGAGTCAAGTGGTACACCTGTTTATGAATTACAAATATAATTCTATGATAAACTCTTATAATGGAATAGAAACAGTACAAAATTATTATAATATCTTAAATGGGATTTAACCGGCTTCATCTTCTATTACACTATCTGTTACACTTCCTATTAGACTTTTTATATTGCTGCCGCGTGCCCTTCTTCCTAAACCCAACTTAATCTATCTCCAAACTCTGGTAAGTAATTTACTTTTTCAGTAGTTAAAAAAATTAGTTTTTTTTATTTATTATTTTTTACAAAAAGAAGACGTTCGTATCCAACCCTTCTCCTCCCCTAGTTTTCCACTTCCTTGCCGACAGTTCCAATTATTTGTACCTCCATCACCAAGTAAATCGGTCATTCACATCCGCTTCAAGTTCCATTGGAAGAGAACCCTTTTCAACCATGCATTGATCTATATTTTACTAATCCTTTTTTTTTTACACGCCACAAGCAAGATTCAAAGACGAATCCTTTTCAACCCGGAGGGTCTGATGAGGTCATCATTGGCTTCATTTCACCTAGACAATCGATCCCTGCCTCAGCATGGCGCCCCGTGCCTAGTTTAAGAATCGCAAAGGAAAGCTCCGTGATCTTAATTGAGCTGCCCAACAACGCAGCTTGAAGTTAGAAGGATTTCTTGAAAGGTTTCTTGAACTTCTTGAAATGGATCTTGATAAATCTTGAGATTTTTAACTTCTTGGTTTATTGGGAGAATTATTGGTTGCGAATCTTGAAGAATTGCAAGAATCTTGATTTTCAACATTTTCGATGGGTTCAGAAAGCTTCTCATTGCGTCCGGAATCATCCGAACTATTTGGTGAAGTTTTCCTACATCACATTTCGACTTCAAAATGCTACATTCAAAGGGCCGAATCCATCAGCACTCAAGCTTCCCCAATTCGGCCATCTGCTACACGTCTCTGTCACACCACAGTCCTACTGGAGTTAGGTTTTAGGTGTTTGGATAGGATTAGGATTTGTGCATGTTTCCTACTTCTATTCCTAGTTTGTTAAGGTTGTTAGAAGGTCACAACTAACTGATTTCCTTGTTTCTTTGTTTCCAAAAAGGTTTCACTTCTTGAATCTTTTTTGCTCTAGGTTTCCTTTAATTTTTCAAGGGAATTTCGATTTTCCCCTTTCTTTGAGGTGGCCGAAATTTCCAACCAAGTTGTCATGCTCTTTTTGGCAACTTGTTTTCTTGTAGGAATACCAACTCTAGTTGGTTTCCAATTTTTTTTTTTTGTTTCTTAACTAGTTTCCTTCTACACTTAAGTAAAGGCGCGCAATCTCCTTCTATTTGAGAAAATATTGGGTGGTTAATAACCACCACGTCATTTGGTGACGTGGTGGTTATTATTCCACCCAAATATTGCCACGTGGATGATTTTTTTTACGTTAGCAAATGACTTAGCAAAACTCTTTCTCTTCCCCAACTTCCTCAAACGCACGACTCACTTCCCTCACCCATCACATTCGCTCGCACCTTTTCCGCCACCGCTGCCTCCACCTTCATGCCCACCACCACCACCACTTGGTCCACATCAATCTTCTCACCATCACCATCTTCTCATCAAAGCATTCTGAATAGAAATTTTGCAGAAGAACCATGGAACTGGGTATATTCATATTGATGTGGAACTTGACTGCAAATACTTTATTCTTCTTCATTCATCAATCATTTATTAAACCTTAAATTTCTTTTAAAAATTAAACTCAGAAAAGTTTATTCTTCTTTATTTATCAAATCTATAAATCCCTCTTCTTGAATACTTTGTTGTGCCGGCGAGTCCTTTGAATACTTTGTTGAAACATGAACTAGAGCTTTATTTTGCGATTAATTTTAAAAGTAAAAGTCTTCTTTTGATTTAAAATATGAATATGAGCTAAAAGTGCTGCTCGTTTTTGGGTTTATGCATGAGCCTACGATAGGTTTGGTGCTGATTTCAAAAGCAAAGGGTCTTCTTTGTTTTAAATATGATTAGAGCTGAATGAGTTTTTTGTTTTGACGAATAATGTGAGCCTGAATCATGTTTATTGCTGGTTTAAAAAGTGAAGGTGTCTCGCCTTTGTTTTGAATGTATTTGGGGCTGAATATATGTTCAGTCATGACTTGAAGGTGAGCTTGAAATAGGGCAGCTTCCCCCCCTCCCCCCCCCCCCCCCTTCCTCTTCCGTTTTCACCAGCAACAAAGTATTCAAAGGACTTGCCGGCACAACAAAGTATTCAAGAAGAGAGATTTGTAGATTTGATAAATAAAGAAGAATAAACTTTTATGAGTTTAATTTTTAAAAGAAATTTAAGGTTTAATAAATTATTGATGAATGAAGAAGAATAAAGTATTTGCAGTCAAGTTCCACATCAATATGAATATACCCAGTTCCATGGTTCTTCTGCAAAATTTCTATCCATAATGTTTTGATGAGAAGATGGTGATGGTGGAGAAGATTGATGTGGACCAAGTGGTGATGGAAGGTGTGAACGGATGTGATGGGTGAGGGATGTGAGTCGTGCGTTTGAGGAAGTTGGGGAAGAGAAAAAGTTTTGCTGCGTCATTTGCTGATGTAAAAAATCATCCACATGGCAATATTTGGGTGGAATAATAACCACCACGTCACCAATGATGTGGTGGTTATTAACCACCCAATACTTTCTCGATAGTATACCTGCAAATGCAAATGAAGAAAGAAAGCTAAACTGTTCAATGAAGAAAGACTCAACTTTGTCCAAGAAAAGCTCTCTCTATTCATTTTTTTTTTCTTCTTAATCCCACCGAGAAAGTATTGGAAAGTGGAAAGTGATGGGCAGTTGAGCATGAACCCATGGTGGTAGCATGGCATTGGAATATTTTTTAGTAGCAGGGAGTTGGAAACCGTCGTGGAGGGTGGAGAGAGAAAGATTAATGGGAACCGTAGTGCTAGTGGGTGGAAACAAGTCCACGTGTAAACATTGGTTGGTTATTAACCACTGTGTCAGTGGATGACGTGGTAGTTAACAACCAGCCAATATTTTATCGTATACTATCACTGTCCACTTCATTGTTGTAAGTAGTAGTGGTATTTTGAAGCATGCTGTAAGTGTCTATACACATGTGATATTCAAATTATTTCAAGATGAATTTATGCAAAGTTTATCAGAGCATGTGGTTAGTTCTAATATGGATGATAAGCTGCATATTTTTGTTTTAAAGAAGGAGGGAGGCCAAAGAGAGCATATTGTGCAATTCAACGATGATGATAGATCTGTTTTATGCAGTTGCAAGCAAGTTATATGAAAGACAAGGTTGGTTGTGTAGGCAAGCATTGCATGTCATGAATCATGTTTTGCATTTCACTGGTATTCCGAAGCAATATATTTTGATGAGGTCGACTACAAATGCAAAAGAAGGAATTGTTGGAGAAAGTAGGAAGTTTGATGAGAGGGAGGCAAAACCATCTAAAGCCTTGAGATTTAAAAGATTGGTGAGAAGGGCATCTTATTTGATGAGTTTGTGTGCCGATAATGATGAAGTGGAAGTTGTTGCAAATGTTTGCTTGGACCAAATTGAAGATCATCTTTGTCTACTCAAACTACCTAAAGAGGTATTGCCTATTGATGCTGGGTTATTAAGCAAGCAAAATGGTAAGCAGGTTCTAGATCCTATTCGTAGAAGAGACAAAGGTGCAACCAATACTAGAATCAAAAGTTCCTGTGAGAAGCGAAAGAAAAAATCCAAATATGAAGTTATTGGAACATCGCAAGGTAAATATTTATAACTTTATCATGGTATTAACTTTTTATTTGTCTTTTAACATAAAATTTTGATATTCACTTGTATTTCATATATGTAGGTGTTGATGTGCAATGCTTAAACACCAGCTTTCCTAAGGATTCAAGTTTACAAGTTGTCGATACAAACAATTAAATGCAGGTATTGATGTGCCATGCTAATTTTCTTGGTACTGATTTATAATACTCAAGCTTGTTCTCGTTTACAGTGATATCTGGAGAACAGTAGGAAATTTGAAAGAATTTTTATGTATTTACTGCAATTTTATACTTGAAGAAACATCAATCTGATTTTCATTTTGTCAAGAGTTGGTTACAAAATACTCAAATGAGTTCTGAAGAGCTTGAAACTATTCAAGCGATTATGCTTACAAAGAGTGAAGACTCAATATTTAGAACATTTTCACTTAATACAAAAAGATTACATTAACAAATTGAGAACTTGCAACCCGAGAGAAGCATAACCATGTAGTCTTCTTCCCAAGCATAATCGTCTGCCAATCATTCTTCTCATCATCCACTGAGAGTTCTTTCTTCTAAAAAGGGGCATTCTCCTACTCAAAATACCACTTATTTATGGGGGGAAAAAATACTCAAAATACCAACCAACAAAGTTTCTAGCAGAACCAACGGCAACCATAAATTCACGAACAATAAGCACATATTCATGCCATTTCAGCAGCAAAACAGGGCAAGAAATCAACATTTTCGGACATCTAGTTGCCAAAATCCAGCACCAAAACATTTCCCGAACTCAAAAGAAATTCAGTACAAAAGAAATTGCTGCATTCAACAAAGCTCCATCAATTAATTCCATTCAGCATCTAATTCCATAACACATATACGGAATTCCAACTCGAAAGGAACAAGTAAGAATCCAACATCATTTCACTTTGCCCAATATTCAAGATATAAAGCATTAAATATCCAAAGCAGATAATCCAAATTTGCAGAATACTACCCGAATCAAGCTTCAACAATTAAATTTCCAGACTAAAAGTTACCGTGTTGGGCTATAGAGAGGTAGCAAGCTTCACCCCTCGATGTCGATTCCGGTGACTTGCAAGCAAGAAACACAACATTTCCAAACAAAACTAAATTCTGGTAGCAACTTCAGTTTCCAAAATTCGAAGACAACCACAAACCCGAGCCAAACAAGAACAATTCCAAAAGAATCAGTAGCCACCGATTGCATACCTAATTAAGTCACTAATTTGACCCAGTTGAGCCACTGAGTTGACCCGCCATTACCGAGTTGACTCACCAAACATGAGCCGCTGAGATGCCAAGTTTCTCAGTCCCAATTGGAAACTGGATTCTTCCATACAATGCTCCATTAATTAACTCCGTTGTTGGTGACTCCAAACCCATCATTGACTTCCTCCTTCACTCTAAACCATAGTTCTGGTAAGGCCCCAAATTAGCGAAGACCCACGCCGAGAAATACCCCGAAAGGCCACGTTGGTCTCCCTGGTTTGAAGATTAACACCTAAACCCAGCTAGACCTCATATTTGTCCCAACATAACCCGAAGCACGGAGCCTTTCCACTCTCAATTCCGGTGAAGTCCCAAATTCGGCGGTGACCAAAGTCGGAAAAGCTTATTCATCTTATTCCGGTGATTCCATTTTTATCCTCTCAATCTCCCTCTTCCGCATTCTTCCCATCTTCCCCTTCTCTTCCTTCTCCTCTTCCCCTCTTCCTTTTTCTCTTTCGGTGTCCAAGAAAAGCTCTCTCTATTCATTTTTTTCTTCTTAATCCCACCAAGAAAGTATTGTAAAGTGGAAAGTGATGGGCAGTTGAGGATGAATCCATGGTGGCAGCATGGCGTTGGAATATTTTGTAGTAGCAGGCCGTTGGAAACCGTGGTGGTGGGTGGGTGGGTGGAAAGAGAACGAAAGTCCACGTGTAAACATTTGGTTGGTTATTAACCACCACGTCAGCGAATGACGTGGTAGTTAACAACCGGCCAATACTTTCTTCTTCTATTTAAGAGGAGCTCGCCAAAAATAATATACAGCATATTATAGAATTCAGATTGTTATATCTTATGAGGTTTGATCCTTAGCTTTAAAATTATTATTTTGGACTTGTGTAATTGCATGCTAATGTTTAGATAACACAAGCGAGACTATAGAAGATTTAGGTTTCTTGCTTCACCTAAATTCTGCTGGTTTCAACTCGTTAATTCTTGTTAAGTTATAGCTAAAGTAGTTTATCTCACTATATGTTTTACTTGTAATTTTCCAATCTCCTGAGTAGGTAAGGTTGTGCCCTTCAACGATCCACTTTCCTTGGCAACTTTCCGCACTGTGAACTCTTCTACGAATAACTCGCATCATCTTCTTTTTGTTCTCGCAATCCCACCTACAATATCTTTATAGTTTCAAAACCATCGATTGCCACTGCTCTAAGACAATCCCACCTCCTTCGATCGGTGGACAACCTCGACGGGTTAGGGTCCGAAGTTGTGACGAAGTTGTGACGGACTTGTGTTGTAAGTTTAGATTTATTATTGAAATCATGTTCGGCCAAGGACCTTTCAGACTCCTCATCCGTTTCGATGTTGATGTTGGAATCGGAGAACAATCCGAACCATCCAATTTAGACGAACATAATTGTAAATATTTCAACAATAAGATTGATGAATTTGTCAACGTCAGGAGTACCGATTTGGGAAAAAACTAGGGCTTGTCTAATTTGAAACGAGGACAAGGTAAAGTATGGGTAATATCTGCGTAAATCTTCAAGGCTCTAGATTTATACTTGATGAGATCATTTTTCTCTGTTTTACTTTGTTTGTTAGATTTGTTGTTTTTTAGCGACGACCGTTGTCCGACGATGGGATCACACCTTCATATCTGCGATGGCCGTAGAAGAACAATGACAACGAAGGTCGCGGCTAGATCTTGCCATATCGGAATAGATGGAAACGATGATGACAAGAAAAGACGCAGTTACGGATCTGGGCCTGGAGCAGCGGCGATAATGGAGGTCGCGACTGTCAGCATCGAGGCGGGTGGCAGTGATGAAACCCAGCACCGGAATTGGAATCGGAAGAACTTGAATTCGTACTGAAAAACAGAGCAACATCATCCTGAAGCAAGAATGCGGAAGGATGATGGTTGTAAACTAGATTTCTTCGTGTGATGTTTTTCTCCATTCCCATGGCTAATAATGTTTTCATTGTTCGGTTGTTCCACCACAAGAAAAGGAATAAAATTTTTCTACTGTATTTTTTAAATTAATGAACAAAGAAACTATTAACCAGAGTTTGAAGATGGGTTAAGTTAGGTTTAGAATGAGGACACGTGACAGCAATTTAAAGAGTGTAACAGGAAGTGAAACAGAATATTCAGAGCGAATTTAACCAATGGGTTGAATAATGGTACCATATAGTTAGAGACTACTTAAAACTACAAATACAATATGAGAGACCAAAATTAACTTTAAAAAAAGAGTGAACTGTAAAAAATGTCACCATACTTTTCCAAATCTCCTGTTTTGTCACTAAACTTTTTTTTTTCCCTAGAAATGTCATTATACTTTCGAAAAGTGGGCAGAAATGTCACTCCATCAGTTTTTTTCGTTAGAGCTAACGGAATAGTCAACATGTGCCTCTCACATGCTTTTTTTAGAGGCATTTTTGCCTTTTTACTATTCATTTTTCTTTTTCTTTTCTTTTTCTTTTTCTTTCTTCTTCTCTGATGGTTTAGACCATCTTCATTTATTTTTTCTTCCTTCTTCTCTGACTGTTCATACAAGCTTCTTATTTTTTCCCCTTTCTTTTTCTTCGACAGTTCAGACTGTCTTCTTCATGCTGCCGCGACCGCCGCAACTTCCAGCCGTGTTCGCTTCACCAGATCCATACACGATTTTCGTGTAAGAGCTCCAACTCTGCTCAAGGATTTGGGGAAGAAAATAAATAGTAAAAATGGGGAAGAAAATAAATAGTAAAAATGGGAAAAAAGGAAAAAAGAATAATAATTAAAAGACAAAAATACCCTCAAAAACTGCATGTGAGATGCACATGTTGCCTATTCCGTTAGTTCTAACGGAAAAAACTGACGGAGTGACATTTTTGCCTCTTTTCTAAAGTATGGTGAAATTTCTAGGAAAGAAAAAAAAATTTAATGACCAAAAAGGATATTCTAGAAAAGTATGATAATATTTTTAGTAGTTCACTCCTAAAAAAATAACTAACCTTTTTTTTCTTTTTCCCTTTTTATGAAATAAATAAATAAATTAGGTACTTATCATCTGCATCGAATATGGATAAAGATACATAAAGGCCAAACAGAAAAATGCTCCATTCTTGACCAGAAAGATCCCCTAGTCCCAACACCAAAATTCTCACTCAAATCGTCATCTCCCATGGCCTCCTCCACTGCAACTCTCACGTTATCCTCTGTTTTATCCCAAGAATGCAATCCCATCATCGCTTCTTCGGCTTCCGCCAGACCTTACCCACTCTACTTGAATGCCACAAAAGGTCCTTCACTCTTCCCTCTTGCGCTTCAGAACGGAGGAAGAAGGCCATCGTTTGGCCAGTGGTTAACCTTTGATGGGTCCTTGTCAAAATCTTCTGTAGTGGCTGCTGTGGCTGAGGTCGCTGAGGAAGTGCAAGAGCAGAATGAGGAAGCCGATGTTGGTGGTGGGGTGGCTGTTGCAGCCCCTCCTCCGAAGCCTAAGAAAGGAAAAGCCGCTCTTCCTCTTAAAAGTGATAGAGTATGTTTGTCAGATTGCTTTTGTTTGATCATTAGCTTTAGCTGTTATCTGGTTGTTCAAATTGTTTTTTTTTTCTGCATTTCCTGAGGCATGGTGTGGGCTTTTTTCTTCTTGTTCTTCTTTCTTTTTTTGCCTGAATTTTAGTTTGTTGGATGTTCTGTTTTGAATTCCTCGGTAAAGGTAGTATGTTTAGGCCTACTTTGTTGTTGGTCTGAGTAATTTAGGGGATGTAGTAGTGTATCCTGCACTGTTTCTCTAATTTGACTAGTGTGTGGACAATTTGTTAAGTTTGATAGATGGCATTTTTTAAGCATTAAAAAGTTATTGCAGTGTTTTTAGGTTGGCTGTGCATTTAGGAAGAGTGCTGAATGTAGTGTGCTTGTGTTGTTTTTTCTCCTTCCTATTTTACAAACCCCTAAAAGTTAAAGAAGCCACAAAAGCAAACCCTGAACTCATAAAATCACAATGGTATTTTGTGCTTTCGTCTTATTACTTTTGAAAGCCCGGATTTATTCTGTTACTTTTGACAACACAGGAGGTCCGTTTTGTGCTTTAATTAAAATTCGTTGGTATTTGTAATCCGCCCCAGTTTTAGCATTTGATCCTTAAATTGCATACCCACTGAAGAAAAAGGGGCTGTTGCTCTCAGATTCCTCCTATATAAGTATGGTTTCGCAAAACCTTATCTTTTACATACTGGAAATGCTGTATATCTAATTCATTGTGGATTTTTCAAGATTTGCATATAACAGACCTGCTCAATATAGATTTATGGTACAACTATGATTCCAGGTAGGGATTCTGGTGTTTTGTTATTTTCTCGGTACAATTTGGCCATAAAGCTGTTTTGATGTACAATGCCTTTTGTTTTTACAAAGGGTTTTAACATCTGAACTATATTTGTTGCACTATAATGGGACTATTTCTAACATGATTCCTATCCATGCGTCTAGATCAATTTTCTTCCCTATTGAAATGAAACATGTATTTCAATCTAATCCACAAGTTCAAAATGCAGAAATTAGTTGCTACTGTGGTGTTTCTTATTTTTTGTGCTGACATTTGTTTTGGCTATTATGTGATTTAATTCAAGAAGATATTCTCACACAGTTATAGTACAAATCTGATCTTAAAAGGACTTACCACCTATCAGTTGCTTCTCTTTTTTGTTGTTTTTATTTCTCTGATGAATCAGCTATAAAACTGGATATAACTTTACGGTTTTTAGTGTTGGGAGAGTAAATATGAACATGAATGAAAAATGATAGTATAAATGAAAATGTTGAGATGGATTTGTGGACTTACTAATTTAGATAGAATTAGTAATGCAAGTATTAGAAGAAAGTAGGAGTAGCTCCAATAGCTGAAAATTGAGATAACATGCCTAAAATGGTTTGGATACATGCTTAGGAGATCCTTAGATGCCCTAGTATGACTGGTTGAAAACAAATAGGCATGAACTAATCTTAAACTAGGAAGTGGAAGACCTAACAAGAATTGGAACTTTAAAAAATGTCACGTCATATTAAATATGAATGAAAAAATATGTCTCATTCATACACAATGGCAAAATATGATCCATATAGCCGACCCTACACAGTGGGATAAAGGCTTAGTTTGATGTTGTTTTTGTTTCTTTCATGGGAATTTGTAAATGTACGAATGAGAGTTTGACAGCATAATAGTTGTCTGATGCTTTGATATGGTACAAATTGTTTTTGGCTTTGTTTACTTTGATATCTTCCCAGGAAAATTATCACTTCCTAAAAGAATTTCATATCCAAACAACCTTATTTCCACTAAATTCAAAATTAAAATTTAAAATTCCTCCAAATCTTTACTCACATTATTTGAAAAAATAACTTAATCATTACTCTTTTTTATCTCTCTTCTACACAATTTCCCAAAAAAAAATTACCTCCAAAAAATTTCCTTTGCCAAAACAAAAAATTCCCAATTTGGTCATAATGGAAACAAAGCCTTAAGTACATTGATGCTTTAGTATTCCAGTTGCATATGATGCATCTAATTGGCTTTTGACCTGTGTATATATACAGAATGTGTAAAGTTTCCTCACCTTACTACTACTCCATCATGTAGTCTTGGTTTTGTGTTGATCTTTTCCTCTTGTTAACAAATGGTAATAGACCATAAGAAGCAGACTATTGGTCCATGAAATTATTTGTACTTTTTATCATTCTATATCATGACTGAACATTCTTTGGGCTTTTGAAATTCTGTGTTTTATTTATTTGAGCTTTTAATTGGATAAATTAAATTGTCCTCATCTCTTTCAATTTCTACTCGGTTTAATTCTCTCTTGTTGTAAATTTCAGTCAAGGTCCAAGAGGTTCTTGGAAATTCAGCAACTGAGGGAACGCAAGAAAGAGTACGATTTGGAAACAGCAATATCGCTACTGAAGCAAACATCGAAGACCAAGTTTGTAGAAACTGCAGAAGCACATTTCCGATTAAATATTGACCCAAAATATAATGATCAACAGCTGAGAGCTACTGTATGCTTGCTTGCTCTTAATAGTCTTCTGCTGAGGACAGGGTGCTTAAACTTCGACTGATTTGACTGAGTGTGTGAGCTCTTGTTTTAGGTGAATTTACCCAAGGGAACTGGGCAGTCAGTTAAAGTTGCAGTTCTTACCCAAGGTACTTCCTCAGCTGCTATTTTTCCTGACTGAAGAGGAAGGTTCCTGCATTAAGTTGTCAAAGATACAGTGTTCTGGTTTTAAAGAAAGAGTGAGAGTCTGGGAATGTCAGATGCCCAGGTGTTGGCTTGGCCACTTTTCTGCCTTTGACTGTGACATGTCATTATATCTTTGCATTAAATAAATCATTGGTTACCATGATTTTAAAAATGTGTTTTGAAAATATGTTTTAGGACATGAATTTTTAAATGTGAGAAATGTATTAGAAATGTAAAAAATTATAGTTGAATAGTATAAAGATTTATCGGGAATGATAAAAAATTATTACAAAATACAAAACTTACAAAACACATTTTCTTAAGCATGGTAACGAATAGGCATCACAGATGGTTCCTTTTCTGATTGCTCACTATGGATAAGAATTCCATACCCCAGCAATGAATCTGATCATATGCTAAAAACATCTCCTTGCATTTTAGGTGGTTTGATAGGGGAGGGCAAGGGTGGGGGACAATTTCGGAGAAGAAGGAGATAGTTTCTTTTGAGTTACCAGTTTGTACTACTTTGGGAAAATGTTAGCTGCATCGACTGGTTATTAGAACTTCTCTACAATGCTTTAACATGAATAGACCTAAACGTCTGACGATGCATATTTTGGAAAAGTAAACCCATGCAAATACAGATTTTTTTTATTTGTTTTCTGAAGAACTCTTTCTTATCCTCCATGCTTTATAATGTCAAAAGACTTGTGAAATCATGTTAACTTGTTAGTATTTACTAAGTAGATTATTGGATTGTGTAGACTCATTTTATACATTTGAATTTCTTCAGGTGAAAAGTTCGATGAAGCAAAAAATGCAGGTGCTGACATTGTTGGTGGAGAGGACTTGATAGAACAGATAAAAGGAGGGCTTATGGATTTTGACAAGTTAATTGCAACACCAGATATGATGCCTAAGGTGCCTCCCCTGCATTGCTTTACTTGATAATATATGCATTTTTATACCCCTCAGGGAGGGTCATCAAATATTAGAACTCAGTTGTTTAGTAATATCTCTCTCTCATTATTACGAGCTGCTAGAAAGATTTCCAAGGTCATTTTGCCTGGTTTCTTGGTTTTGGCTTGTCCATACAATGGAGAGCTTTTATATTTCATGTACCTGAATCTTTCTGTTTTGGGTTGTCGTAAATCCCTTTGCTTCAGGTTGCTAGTCTTGGAAGAATTCTGGGACCAAGAGGATTAATGCCAAATCCAAAAGCTGGAACTGTGACTACAAACATACCACAGGTAAAGGGTTGGCTTCTTGAACTTCTTTGTTTTTCCCCGAAGAAAAATCCCAAAGTATATCTGGTACCTGAATACCTGAATAGTTTGGGTCCTCTGACTACTTTTAGAGATTCAATTGACTGTTATCTGTTTGTAAATACTTGTGAGTCAATTTTGAGGAAAACAAAAGGGAAAATAGTTTTAAAAAATACTTGAAAAAATCAACAGCAATAGTCTTTTGGCTATAAATCAATGACAATTGATTAGTTTGTCGATGGAACTATTGTTCTCTTATTTCTTCTGTCACATAAATGAGCTGTGGTTGAATGAGGTCCATTGTCCATATTTCAGGCAATTTCGGAATTCAAGAAGGGAAAAGTCGAATATCGAGCAGATAAAACTGGGATCGTTCACTTGCCTTTCGGAAAAGTGGATTTTTCAGAGGAGGATCTTATTGAAAACTTCCTTGCTGCTGTGGTAATATATGACCCTTTCCCTTATGCTATTCTTTTTAAACCTTTTCCAGTGAGCTATGATAGCCATGGCTTTCTCCATTCCTTTTTACAAACCTCAAAACATATTCCTATATGTTAACAGAGATCAGTGGAAGCAAACAAGCCATCTGGTGCCAAGGGAGTATACTGGAAAAGCGCACATATCTGCTCATCGATGGGACCTTCAATTCGGTTAAATGTTAGGGAAATGCTAGATTACAAGCCTCCATCCAAGGTATAAGGAACGCACCACTTCTGTAAATTGTAACTTCTAACATCTATCAGCTGTTTTGGCTTAGATGAGTGAGCTTCAGTTTCATAGATGAAGATACGAAAGGTAGCAAGAAAGTTTCTGAGGGCCCTTGAATTTTGTGAAAACTGTGTTCAAGAAGCTGATTGCTTGTGTTGATGTGGATTAATCTTGTTATAGTTCCATGTTTATTATCATCATTAGTTCAATGTTGTACGAGCTGCTTTTTCTTTTTTTTTTTTTCCTTCTTCTTTTGAAAACACTCTTTTTTATTAAAAAATTTATAATTTTGAAAGTAAAAGTGATGCACTTTATAATTAAAGATCATGTTTTTAGCTTTTGTTGTTTTTTTTAAATATTTTATTTTATTTAAACGTAATGCTTTTTTTCATTGAAATTTTTTTACTTTTGAAAGTAAAATTCTTACTTAAGATAGAAGTTGAGTATCTTTCCCTTTACTTAAGATAAAAGCCTTAATTTTGTCATATGGAAAACTAATACAACCTTGGATGTATAAAGTAATGATTTTGATAAACATACATGTATTCTTTATTTTATTCTTGTGTTTAAAAACATTAGTTTTCTACACAATTATACTTTTGTCTAAAAGGGGAACTTTTCATATAGAAAATAATAGTTTTGATAGGGGAAAAAAAAAATTCCCTTCTTGGGTAAAGTTGATATATATATATTCTTGAGCTAAACGGCCTAGGCGACTGGAGTATGGTGACCTTTATTTAGAATAGAATAACTGAAGCACTAAAGAGGAGACATAAACCTGACCCTTCAGTAACAAAAAGATGGGCTAAGCTCACATATAGTGAAATCCCTTAGCATCCAAAGCCACCAAACCCCGCACTACCCTAGGAAGCATAGAGAGCTCAAAAGAAAGACGTCCGACGCGTCGCGCTAGCGTTTATGTCGGGGCATCTAGCATCGCATTTCCCACCTTGTAGAGATGTCATTTATCCCTGTATTGATTTTGCTACCCCTTCACTTTCTCAAGCGCCCTTGCACTTCTCCATGGCCCAGAACCCGACTTAATCGCCCATAGCAATACCATCGAGTCTATCTCGGCAACCACCTAATCCACACCCATCTTCCTGCAAAGCAAAAGACCGTATAGCAAGGCAAGTAGCTCTCCCTGAAAGTTGGAGAGGTTCTGCCCTAAATAAATGCCCACCGCAACCCACCCCTCACCCCTCTCCCCCTCCCCCTCCTTTGTAATCTTCTAAAGCCATCGATAGACGATCAGGCCCTCAAGAACCCCAACCCCCACCCCCCGCGCGGCACAAAGAGCAGAGGCTTTATGGGGAGCAAAACAAACAGAGTATTGCGAATAGTTGCCAACAATCTAGTCCGCTGGGTGACCTTCTCCTCATAGACCACTGTATAGTGCGCCTTCGATAACTCCAAGTAGACAACCATAGAAATCACCACTGTGCATTCCATAGGCAAACGGGCCACCTTCCTGTCCCAGAAGAATCCCAACATATCCCACAAATTAGAAACCTGAACTGGCACTACTTGCATTAGATTAGACAAACCATCCCATACTTCGCAAACAAAAGGGCAATCATAGAAGACATGGTCTAAAGAGCTCTTCCCTAAATAGAACCCACATTTTGACGCAAACTGGTATCCCATCTGCTGAAGAACATTATCTAACGGTAGTAGGCGATTCATCAAGCGCCACATAAAAACCGATTGCTTTGTCGGAATAGGTCTCTGCCATCGTTCAGTGGGCACCCCCACCCCCTTTCACGAACAAGTGATATGCAATTTTAATGGAAAATTTTCCCTTTATATCCGGCTTCCAAATCATATGATCAGGCTACTCTGAGAAAGTCGGCTGCACAGCCGCAATGGAATTCCAGATGTCATCAGAAAAAAAGAGGCTGCAAAACACCCTCCAAGACGCCCCTTCGATCCCAATACTCCCGGAGAGTCATCTTTGGACTAAGAATTTGGTCATGCTCGACATAGTCCGACAAGTAGCTGACACTTGCCCAGTTTCAAAACTAGAAAAAACGATGAGCCATCGCCAACTATTACCCCCGAATGATCAAACATTAACTCACCCATAGCATCAAGTCTACCCCAAACCCGTGAAGTTCGAGCCAAGTACGGGAGAGATTGCATAAACTGTGCCCATAGCACCTGTGAATTGTGCAACTTCCACCACAATTTGCATGAAAATGCCTGAACGACTCCTTCTACATTTCTCACCCCTAAACCATTCTCCTCCAAAGGGCCACACTATCCCTTTCCATGCCCTCCAATACCTTTTTGGTCGCCCCTCCTGACTACCCCAGAAGAAGGGACGAGAAAATACTTTCTTGGTCTTAATGAAAGAATCTCGTGTAAAAAATGTACAATTTTTTTTTTTTGAATTTGAAACTACAATATTTAAAAATAAAATAGCTAATTTGTAGGGGTGAGCAGCACTTGGGCTGAACTGAAAACCAAACTGAATTTGACTTCATCGAATTCAATTCCAGAATTTGAATTTCAGTTTAGGTTTTAACCCAAAGTGAATTCTGAATTTGGTATTAAATCAATTCATCAAATTCAATTCCATATTTGAATTTCGGTTTAGGTTTCCACCCAAACCAAACTCTGAATTAGGTTTTCAAATCATTTTTCGAGTTCCAACTCAAAATCGACCTGAATCAAATTGCATTTGTAAATAATATTATCACACACACACACACATATTAAATAGCGTATTCAGGAAAAAATATATAAGGGACCTAGAAAGAAAAAAATTCCCACAAATAAATATATCTAACATCTTTTTTTTTTTGAAAGATTATATCTAACATTTAAATATGTAGAAATATATAAGGGGTGATGTGAGAATTAGAGGGATTTTTAGTGCCCTCTGAACTCCCGTTAGAAACAGCCTTGTATTATAACATGCAATAGTAACTATATATTTTAAGGGGCATGATATTTGCAGCAACATTTTTTTGTAAAAAGACTAAAATGCCCTTGGAGAAAAAAATTAAAATTTTCTATTCCTACTGTCTACTACTATTAAAAAATTAAAAAAAAAAAATTCCAGAACCATCGCCGGGCGGCGATGGTACCCCCCCCCCCCCCCCCCCCCCTTAAGTTGAGATTTTTGATATTTGCAGCGACCACCGGGCGGATCTTCCCCATTCCGGTAAAAAATTTCACAATTTTGACAAAATTACTAATAAATTCGGACATAATACAAGTAAAATAATTAATAAAACTACATAAAAAAAGAAAAAAAAAAAAAACCAAAGTGTAAAAAAAAAATTCCAGAACCATCGTCGGTCGCCGGCGATGGTCTTGGAGAAAACCATCGCCGTCGCCCGGCGATGGTTTTACACAAAACCATCGCCAGCGACCGGCGATGATTCTGGAATTTTTTTTTTTTTATAATTATTCCAGCAGATTGGAAAATTTAAATTTTTTTAAAATTTTTTTTACCCCAAGGGCATTTCGGTCTTTTCACGCAAAAATGTCGCTGCAAATATCGAAACCGTCGCTGCAAATACCAACGAGCTTAGTTTTAGAATTCTGTAGGAAACTCTAGCCCCTCTTTAGTCTTGAGCGATTCAGCAAAGTAGGGCCTCCCTTGTCACCCACCGTGTTATCACTTGGATTGGCAGCATATTTCCCACGGCAAGGCCCCGGTAGTTTTGATATACAAAAATGGTCGGATGATCAGTCTCATAGTTAGAGTAATTAAATAATACTAGTACGAGTTACCATTATTGTAGCGATATCTGACAATATATGCCTATGCAAGATATGTTCTAAAGATGACCACACAATTTTTGGGAATAAACAAAATAGTATCTTATAAAAAGTATATTTTAATCCAAATAATGATGAAAATAGGCCCCTTATAAATTTTTGAAAGTAATTTTTAATCCTTTATAAGTTGTAAGAATTAGTCCCTCACTTTTGTCACTTGAAAATTTTAGTCATTTACACAACAATTGCTCATATTTCAACCAAAATGAACATCTGACTAATAGGGGTGCTCCAAAAAATAGACCCGGCCCAAACTAAATGTTCGAGGCGCGCCATGAAAAGGACGGTTTCGGGGTGTGACCCGAATCAACATGTTTTGGTTTTTTTAAAAGTTTTTTCATATTGACTTCTTTTTTGAGGAAATTTTAATTTTAATTTTGTACTTTTAAAAAAATAAAAATAAAATAATTTCAATTATTTTATTTAAGAAAATATAAATTTTCATTATATTTTGCATATATTAAAATATAAATTTTATGTAATTACATGCATTTTAAAAGAGATTTAAAATACTTTTATAAGGTACTAACCCAAAACACCTTTTAAACTATTTTTAGCTCTTAAAATATTTTTATACTGAAATTTATATAAAATGCGCATTTGGCTAGTTTTATACATGAAAAGAAGGGTGCATCTTCAATATTCCAACGAAAGCTAGCTTTAGTCCCAATTTAATTTTTAAAAAAATTTGGGCTGAAAAGAAAATCCAAATAAAAGAAAAACAAAATATAAAAAAGTGAACGAAAGAACACACACATACTAAAAATAAAAATAAAAAATGCAAATCAGAAAATTGTTAAACAGGAAAAAAAAAAATAATAATAAAAATGGGCTAGTTCACACCAAGCCCCGACCTGACCTGAAATCTCGAATCGGCCTGTTCCGCCCCTCCTGCCACAAACCAAAATGAAGCCAACTGACCCGATCTGAACCGCAGACTAGTTTAAAAATCCCAGTAATATGTGTATTTTTATTTATTTTTTTAGAAAAATTTAATTTGAAATAAACCAAGGGCCTGTTTGATAATAGTGCTAAATGCTTAAATTATTTGATTAAGCAATAATGGCTTTCGCCCTGTTTGATAACTAAAATCCAAACCTTTTAATTGATTAAGCACTGCTTAGTTTATTTAGAAAAATTTAAGCAGTAAAAATTAGCTTATTTTTTATCACTTAATACTTCACATAACATTCTTTTAAATAATTCATATTTGATTTTCGAAACTACCAATTTTATTTTATTCATATTTATTTAACTAAAAATATTTATTTTTGAATAAATTATTTTATTTTTTTCTTTAATAGCATACCATGTTTAAACTTTTTCATAATAATATTGTCAAATAAATTTTTTAAAATTTTTTATTATTGTATTTTGGTATTAAAAATTTATGTAATAAATTATATCATTTACTTGTTTTTATAAATCTCATTTGTACGATGTGTTTAGTATTACTTATATAATTTTATTAATTATATATGAGTTTTATTGTAAAATTTTTAATTTCTTTTATAATATAATGGTGAACTCGTTTTTTATTTTTAAGAATTTAAATAAATTCTAATAAATATCTTTTTTTATTTTATTTTGATCATTCAATTTAATGTGGTTTATCTTATTTTGTTTACTTATGTTTTTCATTCATCATAATTTATATTTCATTATAAAATTTGATATTTCGCATGCATAAATATAAAAAAAATTTCAACATAAGGGTAACATGGTACATTTTCAATATTTCAGCATTAAGACCAGCATATTTATCAAACAAGATTGAGTAATTAAGCGTTCTGATTCAGATGTTCAGAAAATATATTCATCAATAAGCATTTCATCATTAAACATTCAGATATAAACATTAATTTTTATCAAACGGGGCCTAAAGCATTTCTAAAAAAAATGTTTATATATTTTTAACCCTACGGTATTTTTATGCCAATATCCTATTACCTAAATACTTTATATATATATATATATATATATATTGCCCCAATATATTTTTGATGATGTCAATAAAGGATGGGCAATATGTTTAGGGTTTCAAAAATGTCGATAAAGTAATTTTTTTTTATCTTTTTAATTTCTCACTTTTAAGGGAAAAAAAAAATTTATACCGTCAGAGAACGAAGTGATAAAAAATAAGAAATAATTTATTTTTGACGTGTTAGGGATTGAACAATAAATTTTTAAATTTGATGTAAGACTAATTTTCATCAATCATCAGTTAAAATTTCCCCAATATATTTTTGATGATGTCAATAAAGGAAGGGCAATATGTTTAGTGTTTCAAAAATGTCAATAAAATAATTTTCTTTTTATCTTTTTAATTTCTCACTTTTAAGGGAGAAAAAGAATTTATACCGTCAGAGAACTAACTGATAAAAAACAAGAAATAATTAAAAAAAATTTATACCGTCAGAGAACGAAGTGATAAAAAATAAGAAATAATTTATTTTTGACGTGTTAGGATTGAACAATAAATTTTAAAATTTGGTGTAGGACTAATTTTCATCAATCATCAGTTAAAATTTTGGAAACTTCGTTTTAAAGAGGCACAAAATGTAGGAATTGGTACACGGACCAAACAGCTTGAAGACAATTTTTGGTCGGCATACCATTTCTTAAACTTTTTGCCTCTTAAAAACAAAGTTTCCAAAATAGGCAAAAATGATCACAATTAACTGATTAAGAAAAAACCACAATGGAATTAAACCTTCCAAAAGAAAACAAAAAAAAAGGAAGAAACAATTCGGAGATTTCATTAAAATTCGGAGATTTCTATGATGGTACTACTAGAAGTTGGATCATAAGTCGATGGATACACAAAGCTGATCCAAAAGTCAACACCACAAGTCAAAATCAGCAGCCTCAGTGATTCCCATCCTTGTTCTTGGCGCACATGCAGTTCTGTTGGGGGTTTATTATTGTTAATCTCTTTAGTTTTTCAGGAATTCAAAGTTAGTTGTTTGTTGATTGGAATCTTCGAGAATCGCCAATGGCGTTGTTCAGGCTGAGCTCCGGCGACGTCACCGGATTCAAGGTTTTGTTCTGTCTGGGGATTATCTATGGAGTTTTCTCCTTCTTGTCTTACTCAGCCTCTCACATGAAGTTCATCACTCCTGTCGGCATGGACGCCCCTCTCGATCGCTTCTCCGAAGCCAGAGCCGTCGAGCACGTCCGCGTTTTGTCCCAAGACATCGGCGGTCGTCAGGTCTCCTTCCAATATCCGTTTATTAGTCACCGTGTGTAATTATGTTTGGGAAGAGTTTGAAATTTGAATTGAAAATGCACGTGTCCGCAAACGCATTTATTCACTATTGCCTCTCTATCCACTACTACAGTTAATTTAAATACTAGTATTTTTATTGCTTAGAATTAATTTTATATTTTCCATAGTATATTTATTTTTTGGGAACCTGAGTTATCGATTTGCTGGAAATGGACCAAAGATCGCAATAAGATTCTGAGCTTTTCCGTGGAGTTCAGCAAATGAATACTTAGTGCTTTATTTTTAATTATGTTATTTCTTTCTTAGTTGCTCATTAATTTGCTCATTACACAGACTTTGCTTCTCCTATGTTCATATTATGATAATAATCCATAATGATACAAGTAGGAGTATTTCTTAATATTGTAATCTGTAGGAAGGGAGTCCTGGTTTAAGAAAAGCTGCAGTGTACATTAAATCACAGTTGGAGTTAATAAAGGAGAGGGCTGGACCAAATGTTAGGTATGTACGTACCAGCTTTCTGGGCTTTTGTTGTTGTTTACTCACTATTTTTTTTGGTATAGGAATTTGATATATCTGTTTTGGGACCTCTGTTGTTCCAGGATTGAGATTGAAGAAACAGAAGTCAATGGAACATTCAGTATGGTCTTCTTAGGACGCAGTATATCTCTTGCTTATAGAAATCACACTAATATACTAATGAGGTAGGTATATATATATTTTTTCCTTATTATATTTTATATGCTTCCCTTTTTTGATGCTTTGGCTATCAACTTAGTTATTTTGGGACTAGCTATTAGCATGCAAAGACATAGGTGGTTTAACCAATTTAATCAAATTGCAGAATATCTTCAGTGAATTCTCAAGAGAGTGATCCATCAGTTTTGGTGAATGGTCATTTTGACACCCCACCTGGTTCTCCTGGAGCTGGTGATTGTGGTTCATGTGTTGGTGGGTTTTTAGGGGCTCAACTGTATGGTTTTAAAAGCTAATATTACTATTTATCTGTACGTTGATTGTAATGTTGCTTCCTCCAACCAATAAAACAGCTTCAATTCTTGAACTTGCCCGACTCATTGTTGATTCTGCTTGGGTGCCTCATCGTCCTGTTATATTTCTCTTTAATGGAGCTGAAGAATTGTTTTTGCTGGTAAGAAAATTACCATAACTGGCTCCTAAGACTGATGATAAAACTTATGCTGTAAAAGAAACAGACCACCGGAATGAAATCATTTGGAAATACATCATCATAGCCTTTGAGTGTGCATTGATTTTCTGTTACTTGCATTTGAAGTTATCTTGCCGTGTAGCCATGTCAGATTGTCCTGATGTATTATACTAATTTGTTTTACTTGTGTTTTGTCCAGGGCTCACACGGCTTCATGACCACGCATAGATGGCGTGATACTCTTGGAGCTGTCATAGATGTTGAAGCTTCTGGTACTGGGGGAACTGGTGAGTACCCACATCTTGTTAACAATATGCAAAATTTTGGACTTCGTGTTTTTAAATTTGCATTTAAAACATTCAACTTACCACAGATATTTGTTTCGGAGTTTTACCAGTCCTCATTTTAACTTTCAAAAGGAAACTAAAGGTGTAATGGAATTTATAATGGAAGTTAAGTGATTGGTTCATGAGCTGTTGACCAAAATAATTTGAAAATGTCACAATAGAATATTTTGTGGTGTAATTACTGGATGGGGAATAATATGGAATTAAGCAGCTTAATTTCACTGGAGGAATTAATTAGCTGAATTTCAGTGGATGTAGATTTTTCAAAAAGAAGGTAATTTAAATGAAGTGGTATCAGACTAGTTTTTGAAATGACGGTGAAAGGCCAAATATTTAACACATCAATGACCACATTCTCCAGCTGACTTGTGATGATTTGATATGTGTGGACTAAGTGCTTAGATCATCTTACCTAAGATTTCAAAGCTCTCTTTCTAGGACTTCGGTTGTTGCACCTTTTGTATCCTCCAGATTTCTGGCTTAGAAATGTATTTTGTAAGCTGAATTAACTGGTTTAACGCTAAATTTATATCCTAAAACAAGCCCTCATACTTAAAGATAAAAGGTTTCCAGCTTCAGTTTTTTGTCCCCTCTTAGTATTCAATTCTTTTTGGAGTTGAATTGTGTTTCATTTCTATAAATCTAAACTTACACTTGCATTTATCAATTAACAGATCTTGTATGTCAATCTGGACCTGGATCTTGGCCTTCCTATATCTATGCTCAATCAGCTATACACCCTATGGCAAATAGCGCTGCTCAGGTTTTCACTTTTATCAATGCTAATATTTCTGTGCAGCTTTCTTACAGCCATCACCTTCTCATACCCCTAGCTAAACACAATTTCAATTCTTTCCACTCCATAAAATTAGATTCTGGAAATTCTTAGACTCTGTACTGTGTATGGATTTGCCTGAATGGTTCTGTTAGATTCTTGAGCAGCACTCCCAATAAATTTGTATCTCAAGTGATCTTGCAATGATAAAGTTTGAAATGCATGTCCTGTTTCAAATGCAATTATGATTTACCCTTTGGCTGATTTATGTTTTCAGTTTTCACCTTTTGATGTGGTTGTAACTATAGTTTCACAAATACAATTTCAGGATTTTTTTGGTGCTATACCTGGTGATACGGATTACAGAATGTTTGCCCAAGACTACGGGGATATTCCTGGACTTGACATCATCTTTCTCCTAGGGGGCTACTATTATCATACCTCCTCTGATACCGTGGAAAGACTACTGTATGTTTCAAAATTGGGAATTTTGTCTAGCTCATCCATTTAAGGGTGTTGTGATTGTTTACTTGTTATAAAACATATTTTCATGCAGACCGGGAAGCATGCAAGCACGTGGGGATAATTTATTTAGTTTACTTAAAGCCTTCACAAACTCCTCTATGCTTAAAAATGCATTTGAAAGAGAATCTCTAAGAAAACTAGAAAATCATTCTCGCGATGAAAGCGCAGTTTTCTTTGACTACCTCTCTTGGTTCTTGGTATGTTTATACTTTCCTAAGCTCATATATCATTCTTTTCTATCTTCTGAATTGTATAATGTCTTAGTTCTATCCTAATCCATTCTTTCTCTTAAGTTTTTTACTTTGGGTAAAGCTGGCAATTGATTAAGTAGAATATGATCTCTATTAAAATTAATCACTAATTTCATAGGTATTCTATCCGAGACGGCTGGCAGTGCTACTTCATAGTATTCCTCCTGCAATCTTCCTGCTTATGCCAATATGTTTGCAGTTTCCAAATAGAGTGTTATCCTGTTCATTTATGACTTTCTGTGACTTAATTAAAGGTAACACGAATGCTGCTGAACTTTGATGTACGGAGGAAACATTTTTGTTCTATTCTGTTATGTTCGTTGCATTGTCTTGTGCAGGAATGTTATACCATGCTCTAGGGATCGTATTAGCGATTATTTCCCCAATTATGTTTGCTATCTTGCGACTGCTATTTTCAGGAACTACCATGAATTGGTATGGGCGTCACTGTGTTCTAGAACCAGAGTATTTGTCTTTACCTTATTGTTCTCTGTTACTGTGGAATATAGCATTTTGAGATATTACTTTCATTTCTTGACATAGGTTTTCAAGTCCCTTCTTGGCATTTATGATGTTTATACCATGTTCAATTGCTGGTCTATTAGTACCAAGGTTCTTTTGGAGAGAGTTTCCCCTATCACAAGATGTTTCACTGGTGAAATCATCAAGAGAGGTAGATTTTTTCTTTCTGACCCTGAGTTGATATTTGTCACAATACTTACCTATGCTCATATTGGTCTTCCTTTTATTGAAATTAGAGTTGATACTAGAAAGATACTGTATGACAGATAGTATCTGGTTGGTAAGGATGATTTCGTATTTTTGAAGCTAGAGCTAATCTACAATTTGTGAGTGGGTGGATTATTAACATTTGATCATCTATATTTTCTTACTCTTCAGAAAGTACTTGTTTCCCGACGTATATTTACATTTGGGGAGAATCAGGATTTTATTCTATGTGAGAATAGAATTTTAGAAATTGATATTGATGGATAGAGTTGCGTTTTGGTAATAACAGAATGTCATTTTGAACCTGCAACATGCTTATACTATTAGAGGCCGCTTTAAAATGATGAAGAATGATGTAGATCTGTTATCCATGATTTTGTCCTGTCTCATGTATACTGCAGACTGTCGGCAGAGAAAATAAATCTTGGAAAGAGAGAGGGCACTAATACCTGTAGGGCTGGGGGTTGGGGGAGACCCTATAACAATTCTCTTATTAGGCATCTTTTTACTTGGACTTTGCGGGAGCTATATCGACTTTGGATTCTCAAGATTGATCACTGAATTTCGGGTTGACGTTTTGTAGGTACTGGCAGATGAAGCAAGGTTTTGGGGAGCGTTTGGATTGTACTCTTTCATGACATTGGTGCGTGATACTTTTCAACTGTAATTGGGTGCATCTTTCACGTCCTTTTCTAATCTCTAGTTAATTGACTTTAATAACATGAATGTCCATGTATACCAATCCCCTACATCTGAGATAACATTAAAAGAGAGAAACTTATATACTGAAAATGAACATATTCTGGAGGCTTCACTATGCAAATTGATCTTCTCAAAACAGGGATATCTTATAGCTGGATTGAACGGAGGTTTCTTGACCTTTTTGTTGGCAGTTTTCATGCTTCCAGCATGGATATCGTTTCGTTTCTCAGCTAAGTCCTTCGGATATGGATCCCTCAGGTATATTAATTTGAATATTCTTTGGAAAGTTGTTCCTTTTTCCTCTTTTAGGTGTGATAAAAGTGAAGTTATGAAAATATTTCTTTCATATATGATCTATTAAACAACTCAATCAGTTGGATAAATCCTCAACCTTATTCTTATGCTCTATATTTAAGAAGGCAACCTTGAAGGTCATCACCTATTTTCAGTGTGATGGTCTGACTAAAATCTCTTCTTTCAGGTCACTTGTATGTTATGTGATCCCTTTACTTCCTTGTTTAATGTATTCGGTCTATTTTGGTGGGTTCCTGGCAACATTTTTGATAGAGAAAATGGGCATGACAGGGTCCTTTCCACCTCCTTATGGTTAGTATTACTTGATTTTGTACCTATTTGTTCATTCAGTGGATGCATTTGAAAGATAGTTGCTCGTTTGTAACATTCAAGCAATAATACAATATGTGGAAAAGTTCATAGTAAAAACTGATGTTAATTATAGGTTTATGCAGAAAAATGCTCAAAACATGCAGTAACTCAATGTACTTTTCCAGGTTATTTTATCCCAGACATTGTAGTTGCTGCCACCATTGGAGTTGTGACTGGTTGGTGTGTGGGACCCCTTTTACCTGTTGTAGGACATTGGCTAGCCCGTCCATCTATTATGCAGTTCTTGCTTCATGGAAGCATTATTGCTTTAGCTCTATCTTCACAATTCTTTCCTTACAGCACAGATGCACCAAAAAGAGTGATTTTGCAGCATACCATTAGAACTAAAGGTATGAAGACTGAAAAGTTTGCAAATATTGGAATAATTAAGTTGTTAATCACTTGAAAGAGGTACCAGGACAGCAAACAGGAAAATACTGAATCTTCAGCAAACATGAAATAATTTTTGGTTCTTTATTTTAATTTTTTTTTTCCGGGAGTAGTGGGGTGGGTAATGGAGCAGCCAAGTGACACTATGTTACTCAATTACTCAAAAACAGCTAACATAATATTGACGATTTCCATTACTGTCGTGATTGTATGAGTCTGATAGATATGGGTGAATATTCTAAGCAGTGTTTTCTTTTTACTGTTGACAGGTGACAGTCATGTTGTGGAAGCCAGTTATGATTTCTCTGTGGTTGATTCAAACTCTCTTCTTTTTGTCTTTAAACATGCTCCAGAAGCGGCAAAACAACTGCACATTGATTCAGACTTGTCATTTGATACGGTTAATCCATCACCAATAGAGACTTGGATGGTAATTACCTATGAAGTAATCTGGCATGCTTCATGTCTCTATTTTTTGGATTCTGGTTTTAAATAATAATTGCATAGGCATCCTTATTTATCATGTGAAAGTGGCCCATGTTTTGTAGGCCTTCTGCTTGCATTGTTGATTGTAACTAAATGGCTAGCACTGTATGAACTTTTATTGACTAACCTCGCTTAACTTTTCCAATTGGATGTTTGTGTAACAATAGTTGAATTCCCCAATTACAGTAGAAAGAGAGCATCATTGTATTTTCATATTAGCTTCTAAAATTATTTTTGTGCAGACATCAATGAATGTTATTGCCTGTTAACTCAAAATTGTTGCTTTGTACAGGGAATTTTCCCAATATCTTACTTGTTCTCTGGAAGCATGAAGTTCTCAGCAGAGACAGATGAGGTCTTGAAGCAATATCCCATTTTTCCAGGTCTAAGAACTCATAAGCCACAGGATTTACGAGACAATGGATCTCGCAGAATATACTTGGAATTTTCTCTGGGGTAATCCTTTAGTTGGCTAAGAGTTTTGTATTTTTCAGTCTCTTATTAGTTATTCCAATCTTTAGTTGTTCCATTCAATTCATATTTGTTGAACTACAATTAATGCTATGTCGAACTAGTTTCCACTATGCCCTTGTCTAATATTGTGCTTTATCAAAACACATCAGGAATTGCCCCTGCATGCTCACTTTTGAAATGAGATAATACTTGTTTCCTATTCCTGTGTATTAACAAAACACGCTTGGGTAATGGGGAGTGATTTGTTGATTTTCTTGGGGGAGAAGGGGGGAAGGGGAAGCGTGACAGCAAAAAATGTTATATGTATAGTTAATGCTGCTTAATAGCTGATCTGGCTTTTCCTTTCAGCTCCCTAAAGGAGGTCTGGGTTTCTGTGGTCAACATTACTGGTCCACTATCCAGTTGGTCGTTTACTGATGGTATACTGCCAGGTGATCTTTTATTCTCTGGCTTTGATGAGTATTTAGACTTGACCTTGTTCTGCTAATTAATCCTTGCCACTATTGGTTACAGCTCCTGAAACAATTGCTCATGGACCACCATCATACATATGTAGACTAAGCGGTGCAAGCCATGAGAATTGGACATTTTGGTTGGAAGTAAACTTTGACATATATTTTTCTCTTCACGATTTTCTATTACATTTGCCTGGACCAACTTGAAGTATATGCACAACAAGAGTGTCTAGAGCATAGAGCTTGGCTAATGTTTAGTGTTATCATCATTGTAGGCAAGAAGTCTAGAACCCTTGAGGGTTGAAGTTGCTGTGATTGACCTGCATTTAACTGAGTCTGCAACCAAGCTGAAAGGCCATTTCCCCAATTGGATGGATATTACTGCTTTCTCAAGCTTTATTTCCAGCCATGTTTTATAGTTGGGTAGATGGATATTATACCATACACATGCCTTTTACCTTGCGCGAAAACACGGGAGATGGGAGAGTCACTTGGATTGGTTTCTGCAGGCAGACATTTTTTTCCTGATTCTCCATTGTTTTTCACATTCTTTGATGCCTCCAAGTCTCCTCTAGTTAGTTTATGGAGTTAAATGGTGTCAAATTTTGTCCCTGATTAAGCAAAAGAGGTTCTTACTTGTTTGTACTGCAACAAAGCAGCAATTAGAAAGCAATTCATGATGTGTAATTCTGAAATGAGAAGTACGATGAAGAACAAGGTGGAATTCAATACAAATGAAATGAAAATTGAGTAAATTGTTATTTGATTTTTCTCAAGGAGAATAAGTTGAACTCCAATTGAGATTCCTCTGCAAGATTAATCACTATGCAAATATGAGTTTATTTTAGTCTCTGATAGTATTATAGTATATACCTACGGGCTACGAACGGCACAGTACAAATTATAATACCATCTTATTTGCAACCATGGATATTATTCTATAATATCATATTCTTCTTGTTTTTAATTTCACAGAATTTGATGTCCTTATGAGTTAGAGTCGATCTCATTTAGTTAAGGTCTAAGACGTGGTTTGGGTGTTTTTTGGGTCTGAGACCAAAAACAAGCCCAAAATGGCTCAGACCTGTGTTTCGCACTGCTTGAGTCAAACCCAGTTCTTAGACTAGGTTTCAGCCCAAAACCCCCCCCCTCCCAAAACGCGTTCCTCAGCAAAAGAACGAATTTTTTCTCCCCAAAAAAAAACCCCCAGCGCCGAGAAGCTAGCTTTCTCTCCGATCGTCACGACAGTTTTCACAAAGAACGGAAGTGGTAAAGGGTGCGCCAGCCGCTGTACTCCCTCCGGCATCTGCTCTTGGTTCTTCCTCTGCAACAACGCCTCCCCCTTTCTTCGTGTTTCCTCCGATTTGCTTCCTAGGGTTTTTGGAAAAATTGGGACCTCCACAGATCCGAACAAATTCGCGACCTCTGTGTGCAGGTACGGCGTAGAGAAGGTCGTGGGAAGGGGTGAGCACCGGCTGATAGAACCCGCTTTTCCAGGTAATCCTCCGGCACCTCCAGCCACGGTATCGCTGGAAGCCTATATGAACTCATTCATATGGTTATTAGCTGCCTTTTTATCACCGGGCGTATTTTGTGGCTTCGGTGTGCAATTTGGGATTTTTTTAGCATTCCTAATACAGTCACTAATTACATCTCAAAACAATATCTCGTAGGTTTCAGTGTAAATTTCCTTTTCTTTTCGATTTTGGTTTGTTTCTCGGGTGATTTATTCGATATTTGTAAATTTTTGTTTCCAATTTTGTGGTTTGGTCCAGGTTTCAGTGTAATTAATGTGGGGGGTGAAAAGAAAAATAATTTGGAATGTATTAATTTTGATTATCTGAATCAGTGGACATAATCAGATTCGAACATGTTAAAAAATAGGGAAAAAAAATTTCTGAATAAAGTTGAACTGAGACTCATGTTCTTTAGCTTGGGTTGATAATTGGTTTGAACCCAAAACTCAGAACCTTGTTTCTTATAAATGGGCTGAAATCCATTGGGCTGAGAACAGGTTTGAAACTTGTTCTCAGAACTACATAAAGAACAGGCCCTTAGCCTTTTGGCCCACTAAATTTTTACTTGCGCTTAGGAAAAACACATGAGTTTAGTGAATTAATCTTGTGTAAAACGGGTTTATACATGCGATCACTATTTATATGAACAATACTTTTACTATTCACTTGAACAATAAGTACTATTTTGTTTTTTCTTTCTTACTTTAAAACTATACCTGTGAACAGTACACTTGGTACTGTTTATGAGAATTATTAATATTCTCTTTAAGTATCACTGAAAAACAAAATTGATACTTGTGACTAGTATCAATAAAAATTGAAACTACTACTAAATAAGAGTAGCACTAAGAAGAAAAAAATATATATACACACTTGGCTACTCTTCAAGACTAACCGTGTTACTCTTGAAGGAGTAGCATGCTGCTTTTGAAATAGTTAACTGATACACCTTTAAGAGTTAACGAATACCCAAAAAGAATGAAAAACACATTGATGCATAAACATGCGAGTGGATAATGTGACGTCACATGTATAAACCTGTTTTTTATAAGTTGTTTTTGGGTAGTTTAGTACCCTTAAAAATATGGAGAAAGAGCTGGGACGATACAGAATTGTAAAATACACTAAGAAGGACTTCATTGGAGGAAGAATAGAATGTTTAGGGTCGAACTATAATTTACTGAAACACAGTTAACCCTCTGAAGTGGATCAGAACAGATCACAGTCGTCGTCTTTCCTATTTCACCTGTTCAGGAACTAAACCCACAGCTAGACTCCACCATCTTCGTCATCTCTCGTCACTTTCTTCATAGCAATAGCCCTTATCTCTTACAAAAATTATCTAACGCTCGAATTTTAAGAAAAAAGAAGAAGAACTACAACCATTTTGTGTCGAAACCACGGAGACCCAACCAAGCAACCTCAACAAATCTCAAAAGAAATCATAAAGAAACAAGGAGGAAGGCTCGGATCGTGTAGAGAAGGAAGAAAGTCGTGAGTTTCAAATTTCATCCGTGGGTTCCCAACAGGTAATTATCACTAATCCAACATTAACCCTTTTCTAGAACTGAAATTACACGCATATATGTAATTGGTGCTTAAATTTTTTTTTTTTAAGAAAGCACAAAAGGGAAGTATATGCTTTCACGGCTTTGATGGGTTTCGAGTATGATTATGCTTTGTACATAAATTGTGTTGGATTCTTAGTTGAGGTTGAGCTGAACGAAATTTTCTGCAATTGGGTTATTTCAAATTTAGAAGGAAAAAAAAAGAACACAAAACGAAATTTTCTGCAATTGAGTTCTTGCGGTTGGTTTTGATTGAATTGGTGCTGTAATTCGATTTTCTATGTGAATGTGGGTTGCTGAAATTCTTCTAGTTCGGTTCTGCAAATCGATTTTTCCAGTGATCCTATTCAAAAAAAGTAATAATAAATAAATTCAGATATGTTGTGGCTTGTACTGAAGTTCTATTTGAACATTGGTGGAAAAATTATGAGTGCAATTAGAACAATCAAAACTTGAAAATTGGAAGAAATGGAGGAAATGCCCTTTTGGGGCAAAGTTAACTTATTGGGGTTAAATATGTTTGTGATTCACTTTGTGCTGAATTTTATTCAATGTAATGGTTTTTTGGTTATTGGAAACATTCTTCTTACAAACTTAACAACAAACTTGAATTGGAGGCTTAAAGTTTAGAAAAAAGTGGGATAAAAATAAAGATATAAAATTATATTTTAAAATCTCAAATGTAAAAAGGGAAAGGAAAATGTTGAAAGAGATATTCCCAAATCTGAACCCAGCCCACCCCCCTTTCACGTTCGTCTCTCTTTCACTTTCTACTGGAGACACGAATCAGAAAACTCATCTTCTTCCCTTCTTCCTCGACAATTTTGCAAGAAGATATTCAGCAAACCTTATCATCTCCCTCTTTCCTTTCATTCAATCGAAACCCCATCACTTTTCTTTCAAACATCTGTAAACATCTTCTCACATAGCCAACTGCACCAAAGATTGATCTCTCACTCTCACCTCCACCGAAAAGCAAAATAAAAGAACCCGAACAGAAATCAGAATCGTGGCTTAAGAGGCAGAAATTGGGAGTTTTGAAATTGTGATCATCACAAGGTAGCAGCTTTGAGAAGGAATTTTTTTTTGTCGGTTAAAAAGGGAAGAAGACCCATTTATTTAAGAGTGGAGCATGCATGCATATGAATTGTTATGGGTTAATAGGATTGATAAAATTAGGAATGCATATGTTGGATATATTGATATTTGAGTTGAATTGCATGATTAGAACTTGCTTGAAGTGCTATCTTTTGTATTTGAATCGAATATGTTGGTTATGTGCTTTTGGAAAATAAGTTATGCTTGGTAAACTAATTTTTATTAAATTTGATTAGCCTGAAGCCCTAAGTGTGTTGTTTTTAGTTTTAATTTAGAATTTAATTTATGAAAGAAAGGGATGAGTGTTTTAGGAATGGATTAGTATTAATCATTATGAAATTGAGATGTTAAAGGCACGGATGTAGCTTGCTTATGTTTAAAAAGGGTAGGAATTGAAGTTTTGTGAAATTCTTGTGAGTGAGAGTGTTCTAAAGAGAGAACTACTGTTTTGAAAATAAATTCATGGTGTCTAGTATTAAATCTTTGTTCGTTGGTTGTTATAAATGTATTTTGGACTGCTTTTGATAGAGTTAAACAATGGTTTTTCCAGATAGTTGTTCAAACAGTAGGATTGAATTTTGAGCATGAAAACTATTTGAATTTGAGTTAAAATTTATGTTTTTGATGTCGATTCTTAGCTGAGATGTCCCTGGTCGATTCTTAGCTGAGATGTCCCTGCATGTTGTAAAGCTTATATTAGGATGGATGAAAATTTGAAATTTTGAAGAAAATTCGTGAGGTGAATGGTTGAAAGAGGTTAGGTACTGTTTTGCATAATCCTTGTAAACACCTTTTGAGTTAGGTGAGTATAAATTCTGGAGAACATGTGTAGAAGTGTTAAACATAGAAGAGTGAAGATGCTACTGTTTTGAACTTAAAGTTACTTGATTTCATGGCTAAATTTTACTTTTTAGAGCTTATTTTAAAATGTGAGTGGGAGCTAAATTTGCGTTCTGTTTTGGTTTAAATTTGAGTTTGAGCTGTGCTTTGCATATGATTTTAAGAGCTAATAGGCTCGCTTGTTTTGAATTATAGTTAGGAGCTAAATTTTGTGTTTTGTTTCAGCTTAAACATAAACTTGAGCTATGTTTTGGGTCTGATTTTTTTTTTTTTTTGGACATTAAATGCCTTGTTTTAAAATGTAATTAAGAGCTAAGGGGCTGTTCTTTGTGTTGGGTTTGAAAACAGTTTTGAAAACATGTTTTGAAAAATAGTTTTATAATGTAAAAAGTGTATTGGAAATGTAAAAAGGTATAGCTGAATAGTAAAAATTTGTATTGAAAATGATGAAAACTAATTA
The DNA here is from genome assembly GCA_016801395.1 of Leptodermis oblonga. Classification (NCBI taxonomy): domain Eukaryota; kingdom Viridiplantae; phylum Streptophyta; class Magnoliopsida; order Gentianales; family Rubiaceae; genus Leptodermis; species Leptodermis oblonga. Next base: position 28,627,857 of record CM028755.1, read on the forward strand.
TAATGTATTAAATTTACTGTTGAAACCAAAACGTAAAGAACATGCCCTAAATATGTATTCCATTTTGGTTTAAACCTGAGCTTGAGCTGTATTTCGCATATGATTGTAAAGGTTAAATTCCTTTCTTTTTTTAAAGTATGATTAGGGGTTAGATGCGTGTTCTGTTTTTGTTGAAAGATGAACTAGAGCTTTATTTTGTGATTAATTTTAAAAGTAAAAGTCTTCTTTTGATTTAAAATATGAATAGGAGCTAAAAGTGCTGCTTGTTTTTGGGATTATGCATGAGCCTGCGATAGGTTTGGTGCTGATTTCAAAAGCAAAGGGTCTTCTTTGTTTTAAATATGATTAGAGCTGAATGAGTGTTTTGTTTATGTGAGCCTGAATTATGTTTGTTGCTGGTTTAAAAAGTGAAGTGTCTCACCTTTATTTTGAATGTATTTGGGGCTGAATATATGTTCAGTCATGACTTGAAGGTGAGCTTGAAATAGGGCTGTTGTTGATTAAAAAATAAAGGGGAATCCTTGTTTTAAAAATAAATATAACTTTGCATCTGTTGTTTTATGAATTAGCTTGCTAAAGTAAATCTTAGGAGTATAGAGATAGGAATGCCTATGGAGGCCATACTGGAAATAGACTGATTCTATCATGACATAAATTGGACACAAGTATTATTTTATTCTTAAAATCAATGTGTGGGGAGAGTTATTACATTGTGGATTGGAACTTAGTTGAAAGTAGGTAAAATATATTTAGTTAAATGAAAAGGAGTTATAATTTAACTAAATTTAAGTATGAGTTTGTTAGAAGAACAATTAAAAATGTGAAAACGCTATATACACGTTTGAGAGAGATAGACTCTATAGCTTAAGAATCACTAAAATAGTAAACACTACTTACTATTAAGTTCGGTTGAATTTAACTTAGAGTTCAGGGCGATACACAACAACTATAACTGAATGGGATGAAATAGTAAGTGGTACTGATAGAGTTATTCTAAATTCGTAGATTATTAAGTAACTGAGTTGGAACAACCAGGTGAGTATTCTCACTGACTAAGAAAACTGTTTTAATCGCAACCTAAATTATGAACCAGTTTACTGCTTCCTTAGAATGCTTTCGCATGAATATTATGTACGTATATGTCTTGAAGATTGCGATTTCATGAAATTAGATTCTCGACTATGCTCCATGTGCTAAGCGTTGCATTGTTGACAGATGACTCATTGAAATTATGCTAATCTTGTGATTTACCTTGCTGATATTATGAATGTGATAAGATTCTGATACTATATGGTTATTGTGTATTATTTCGTTTGATAAGGCCGGCTATGTATTTTATCACACCAAACCAAGTAATTATTAAATGCTTCAAAGTGCATGTTCTTTCGGAATCCCAAATCAGTTATAGCTGTTTGGTATCGACGCGAGATGACCTAAGGTCTGAGCGTACGAACCTTCGGCTACTTGGTTGTTTGTTCTTGAACCGGTTTTAGCTGTTTGGTACCGGTGCAAGATGACCTAAGGTCTGAGCCTACGAACCTTCGGCTACTTGGTTGTTTGTTCTTGAACCGGTTTTAGCTGTTTGGTACCGGTGCAAGATGACCTAAGGTCTGAGCCTACGAACCTTCAGCTACTCGGTCGTTTGTTCTTTAACCGGTTTTAGCTGTTTGGTACCGGCGCAAGATGACCCAAGGGCTGAGCGTACGAATCTTCGGCTACTTGATTGTTTGTTCTTTAAGCGGTTTTAGCTGTTTGGTATCGGCGCAAGACGACTTAGGGTTTGAGCGTACAAACCTTCGGCTACTGGGTCGTTTGTTCTTTAACCGGTTTGTAGCTGTTTGGTATCGGCGCAAGATGACTTAGGGTCTGAGCATACGAACCTTCGGCTACTCGGTCATTTGTTCTTTAACCGGTTTTAGCTGTTTGGCATCGGCGCAAGATGACTCAGGGTCTGAGCATATGAACCTTCGGATACTCGATTATTTGTTGGTAACCACGTGGTAAGTCTGGCTTGGTGAGATCTCAGAAATATGTAATATGACGGGTGTTGTTGACGAATCCTAATTGTATACGGAAACCGAATCCGTTTGATAAGAAATTGAGTCTTTCGAATAAGCCTTTCCATTCTCAAATAGAGTCAATCGGTTTATTCTTTAGACTCAACAATATCCTTCATTTATTTTATAGTATTGTGTTTGCAATTGTTTGAGATTATGATGTATGAGCTATTTGTCTCATGATCTACGTGTTACTTTCTCTTGATTGTATAATTGTTTAATGTTTGGCTTAATCACTCACTCGGTAAGTTTGTGAAAACAGTTAGACCTCACTGGGCAAAGGCTCACTTAGTTAAATTTAATATTATAGGTACCCCTCAAGAGTGATTGATTGAAAAGTGTTGGAAAGCATGTTGAAATGTCTCGGTTGATTTGCTTTTGATGTAGAGTTTTGGTGTAACTTCTTAATGGAGTATTATGACTCTACTTTTGGACTTGTATTGCAATTATGAATCTTGTGTCTTTGAGAATGCTTATATGTATTAAGAATGATTGTATTTGAGCTTTTGAAAAATGTTTAGTGGTTTTATAATACTAGTGAGGCCTGCTTAGATTCGGGAGTTTAGGCCCTGTTTGTTTTGATTCTCAAAACATGATTTTGAGAAAAGTTTTAATTTTATAATAATTTTTCATCATTTTCAATACACCTTTTTACATTTTTCAATACACCTTTTTACATTCCCAATACAATTTTAATATTATAAAATCAAAATAAATCTCAAAACCATGTTTTGGAAATCATACCACACAGGGCCTTAATGTCTCATAACCTAAATGATTTGGCACTTATATATGTCTCTGACCTTTTGGAAGTAAGGGAGAAAAAAAAAAAAAAAACAAAAAAACGAGTTTGGCAACCTCTTATTTAGGTTCCGCTAATTGTAATGATAATTGTGATTACGAAATGAGGTAACACTAGAATTTCTCTCTTAAAACCTAAGAGGTGAAATCGGGGTGTTACAATTTAGTTGTTGTATGGATTGAAAATAAACTGACATGGCTAAAATACTAGATACTCTTGAAAGAGTAATAATGCATTTAGAAGTTTTGAGTGAATTTTTCGACAGTTAAAAGAGTGAGAAAACCTAATAAAAGGTGCAAAAATGGTGTACCCACTTTTAATCTTTGACAGAAAATGAATTATAAGTTTTTTTTGAATGTAGGATTAAAAGTTACTTAACTCATAAAGAGGTAAAGAAATGTATTTAGAATAATTAGGAAGTGAAAGAAAAGTTATGAAGCTAAAAGCAGCAGCCTGGAGTTTGAAGCAGAGATCAGATCACAAGCAAATACCAACAGTTAGCACTTATTCTACATTAATCTGAACCAACTTGTTTCTTCCTCCCATTTTTATCTTCTTCATTCAAAAAATTATAATGACAGTATTGTAATATTAGTGGTAATACATAAACACTTGTCTGTATTACTTTCGTTTTTTTCGTTGAAGATATTTTGAATTTGTCCTTTTTTGGCAGAGAAGAGAAGTAAACTGTTACTAAAGGAAGAATTTTGATATGGTATGTTATTATTATTTTTAAAATTATTAATTCTTTTACTCCCGTCTTTCCCAATTTATTGTCTCTAATGTTTTCTGAAACTGGAATGGGTGAATTTTCAGTCTGCGCTGTTCAATTTCCACTCTTTTCTCACGGTAGTGCTGATAGGGATCTGTACTTGCACCTATGTAAAGATGCATTTTCCTGCACTTCTGGAACAAAGGACTGGGTAAGACTTCTTGGCTCAAATTCTATTTCCATTTGCCGATTTTAAATTGAGGTATTATATTCTGAAATGTTTGATAATTTTCTGCGAACCTCAAACATGTGAAACTGGTACAGTACCTTGTTAAGGCAAAATGATAGATAATCCAGAAAATAATGGTTTAGAAAAATCTAGTTCCCATAAAAAGAAGCTCCCCATGTGTTTGTTTGGATAAGGGTTGGGTCATTAAGCCAGTTAATGTTTGCAGCTTTGCGAATGTTTCTATACGGGACTGTCTGTGATTAGTATCATTGATCTAGTAGTAGCATCTCTAAATGCTGTGCTGTGGCTGAGATGAAAGTGTGGTATTCAGATAGCTATAACAGATAGTTAAATTGTATATATTGGAGTGATTTTGATGTGTCTGGTGATACACAATTTGGGCTACATTATAATCATTCAGCTTGGTTGAGCATGTTGTAGCTTAACTTTAATATTAAACAACTAGTCTTTACAAATTTGGCTTATAACATCTAATTGCTTCTTATAGATTGACATTTAGAATTCAGAGTGATTTTTGGATTTATTTTTGGAGAATGCTGGGGAGAGTTTTGAAGATTTTCTGTTCATAGGTTCGAGTCACATAAATAGTCTCTTATAGAAGTATAAGGTGAGATTGCATTCATCAATCCCTTAATGGTCTGACCATTTTCCAAATCCCACATATGTGGGAGCTTCTATGTACTGGGGTTTCCTTTTTAATCAACCATAGGTGTGCCTGTATGACTGAAGCTTGTTAACCCTACTGCAGAAATTGTTTCTCTGTAGTTTAGGTCTAGGCATTTGTACCTTAGGTTCCTTTATGATGTTGTGGTTGGATGATTACTTCTCGTGAGATCTGCTTTATCGAAAATAATGACAATGGGCAAGCCTGTTGAGTACTTTATTTCTTCCATCACATTCTGGATCATATATTGTTTTAGTTTACTCACTTTTGAAGTAATTTATGGTTTGTGTGATTCAGGTTTCGAGGTTTCTTTTGGAAGGCTGCTAGAATTGGTGAGTAACCCCTGCAGTAGTGGCATTTCTGTTCTAGGATAATTTGTCAACTTTATCTTTCATATGTTTGACTTAGGCCTGCATCAAAAATTTGTATGCAGCTTTATCCTGTGATGATTTAGGAAGTGAGCTAGGTGGCAATTAGACTTGGGACAAGGAAGTGGTGAAATATTTATGATTATGTTTTGGATGCCTACGTTTGGCCTTACTGAGATTCTATACCTGTTGCAACTTCTTCCCCCTAAAGTTGCTATCTGGTTCTTTATATGCTCCTCTCACTGGAAAAAGCAAATAAAGCTTTGTAACCTGTTCGATGAAAATCACATTTGTAAATGTTTCTCTAATTTTTCTCTGTTTATCTCATTAATCACATTGGTTGGGTGATCCAAATTTAGCTAGATCACTAATTTAAACAACACTAAAATTGCTATCTACTTGTTTGCAATCTGCCTTTAAAGATTATTTGCTTTTAAACGATGAACAAAGCATTATGTGTGCATATATTGGATTCTGAATTGCTTGCTTTTCTTCCTTCCCACTAGCATAGAAAACAACAGAAAATACTGTTTAGCAAGCTTAATCAATTCTGTTCCTGTTATGCTCTTTCAAATTCATTGCTCAGTTGAGCTACATTAACAACTTAACTTTTATTGGACATTCTGTGCCGATGAGAAGATTTCACAATTCACGCTTTTTTGTTCAGGTGAGCGCTTGAGCCCTTGGGTCGCAATAGGATGCTTTTCAATGGGTGTTTCAATAATTTTCTTCTGATGGGATGAGAACCTAGTTGTTTGTTCTTGTACTCGACAGATTATCCCTTAGAACCCCTCAAAAGCTTTGTATTGTAAAGCAGCATCTTTGCATGAATTGATTGCTGGGGAAATTCAAAGTTAGTATTAATTTGTCACTATTCTTTCTTCCTTTCGTACACGTTACTGATTGGGTAATGGTTTTCTTATTTGCTTTGGCTAAGAAGTTAATTTAGTTTGATATTTTATTTTACACTAACATTTTAATATGTTGTGAACCTATGTTTAATTATATACCAAAAATTTACCCAGCAGTAACCGCGACTCTTCGTTTCCAAAAGTTCTTCAGCACAACCACGACCCTTCAATAGGAGTAGAGACTCAGCACCGTCGCCGTTGCCGTCGAGCCCTACATAAGCGCCGTCGCCGTCCCAGCGCCGGGATGTTTGTGTTGCCTTGGTTTTTGATTGTATTTCATCCTTTAGGAAAATAGGGGGCTCCAAAGAAATTGATAGTATGGGAGACAATCCCTTTGTGAAAGACATAATTGTTTCTGGAACAAAATCCCTCAGACAAAATTGATAAAGCAAGATAATTGTTTGCTATTATTCAGAAAAAGAGAATTTTAAACAAGAGGAAATTTTAAAAATCTCCATAACCAGTAGAAAATCTAACACAAATGTAATTCCTAATATGCAAGGCATAATTAAAAAAATCGACTGAAAGAAAAATGGTAGCAGTTGTGTTTGATTACCAGATTCCTAGACTGGTTTTATGTTCGACGACGATGGCAACGGCGGGACTACTCTGTGCGACAATGATGGAAACGGAGGGACTGCTCTGTGCGTCGATGCTCACCAGCTAAAGCTCTGGGAGACGACGCTGTTCTGCTCGACGGCGACGGTGCTAAGGAACTTTTTGGAAACTAAGAGTCACAGTTACTGCCGGGTAAATTTTTAGTGGGGAGTAAATATAAAATAATAATAAAAGTTAGACTGGTTAAAAACTTAAGAAAATTACGTAGTTTTGAGAGTTAGACAGGGATAGACATGGGATGGGTAGACAAAAGATCTGAAGCTTTAGGGGTGGGGCACGGGGAATGATAACCCTCAATCAAACAACCCCAACGTTCTATTTACTTTGTGACAGTTTTAAGAAAAATATTACTTTTTTCCAATGTTTAACAAACCGGATCGGACGACAAACCGGTTAAGCTCAGAGGTCGGGGTTCAACCGTGTTTCAGGGTCGAATCGGGAGTTGTACCAGCAACGTCATTATGATGACATAAATATATTTAAATATTATATTTTTTTATAATTAACATAGAATTAATTTTTATAATACTAAAAAGGTCATTTTTAAGAGGGACAATAATAATATAAACTTTCAAATGTCTAATTTTACATATAAGTATACTTAGCTTAGTGGCTAATCTAGGTTGTTTAAGAGTTTTTCTATTCTTATGCACGTGGGTTCAAATCCATCCATGGTATAATTAATTTTTAAAGGAGAATGACTACAAAAAAGTACAAAAAAAAAAAAAAAAAAAAGCAGACGAAAAAATGAGAAGGAAAAAAAAAATAAAGAAAAGAAAAACTAGGTGCATGGCAGTTCACTAGTTTCTAGTCAAACCCCATTTTTTACCAGTTTAATCGGGTTTTAACCAATTACCATTTTTCTATCCAAATCGGATTGGACAGGTGGCCGGTTCCCACCCGGTCCGACTGGCCGGCCCAGTCCAAATAATTAAACACTGCTTTTTTCGTTAAAAAAAAATCTCAATCCAACCAATCTCGTGCTTTTATAAATTCAAATTTTAAAATTTAAAATTCTCTCTAAACTCTTACTCACATTATTTTAAAAAATAACATAATCATTAATTTTTTTTTTCTCTTTCCTACCCAAATCCTCAAAAGAAACTCTCTCCAAAATTATTCCTCCCTTAAAGCAAAATTTTCCCACACTCATACCCATTCCCCACCCCAAACAAGCATTCCTTTGGTGAAGTTATCTTTCAAATGCAGAAATAATACCTATAGGCATGAGTTGTGGCATCAGTATGGGGCCCATGTTGGGAATAGAATGGGAGCGTTTGGTTGGAGGACCGAAGGTAGGAAATGAAAATGAAATGTGGGTGCTTGATTTGGGGGATTTATTCTCTGAATTTTACTCTCAAATCTTACTTTTTTCAATCATCAATTTCCCCTCATTTTGGGAGAAATGAGAATAATTTCTTTGTAAAATTATTTTTTTGGCATCTATTTTTAGTTTTAAATAATTTGTAGTAATAATTATCATAGAATACATTGAAACACATATATGTTAGAATATATTAAAAGTTTAGTATAAAAAAAATTAAAATAAATTTATTTCTAAATGTTTTTATTTTATTTTATCATTTTGCTAACCAATCACCACTATTAATGGAATCAGAATTGATTAAGAGAAAGATCTCTCGTGCTATTTCATATGAGAGCTTATAAATATATACACATTCTAACAAACTACCAACTAACGTTACAATCATCAATGTAACATTACTTTGCTAGCATACTAGAATGTTCTAATAGTTTCCCTCAAATTGGAGCATATATATTATGTGCCCAACTTGTTACAAATATAATCAACACGAGGACCGCGAAGTGGTTTTGTGAAAACACATAAGCTAATTGATCATTTGTGCCAACAAAGGTAGTGATAAACTCCTTAGCCACACGTTTTTCACGAATGAAATGCCAATATTTCAATGTTCTTGGTTCGTTCGTGAAAGACTGGGCTTGAGGCAATATGTAAGGCATCCTGATTATCACACACTGGCTTCATAGGAGTGTATACTTGTTCACAAATTTCTACTAGTATGTGTTTAACCAGATTAGTTTACAAGTAACAAGGGCCATAGCATGATATTCAGCTTCAACACTAGACTAAGCAATAACAATTTGCTTCTTGCTTTTCTTAAAAATAAGATTGCCTCCCAAAAATACACAATAGCCTGAGGGAGATCATCAATCCTTTAGCGAACCAACCCAATCAGCATCAGAATATTCTAGAATCTCACTATGACTATGATTTTGATACAAAGTTCCTTTCCTTGGAGCATTTTTTATATGTCGAAGTATTCAAATAACTGCATTCCAATGAGGGATGCTAGGAGATTTAGAAATTGACTTACAACACCAACTGCATAGGCAATGTCAGGATGGGTCATAGTCAAATAATTGAGCTTTCCAACCATTCATCTATAACGCCAAGGGTCAGGGTACAAGTCTCCATCATTTGGCAACAATTTTAAGATTGAATCCATAGGAGTCACAAGATCGTCATCCAAGCATAATTGCCTCCGATAATCTATCAATAGTGTACTTCCTTTGAAATATAAAGATTTCTTTGGACGAACGAGCAACCTCAGTAACCAAGAAGTATTTAGGGATCCAAGATCTTTGGTTTTAAATTGAGACTGTAGAAAGTTTTTAAGATTTTTAATCCCTTCAAGATCATTTCCCGTGACTAAAATATCATCCACATGTACTACTACACAAATGCATTTCCCAGTTGGTGAAACCCTGTAAAAAAAAAACATAATGGTATTTGACACAACGAAAAAGACCAAACTTCAATATTGCTTCACTGAATAGACCAAACCAGGCTCTAGGAGATTGTTTGAGACCATAAGTGCCTTTGAGGTGACAGACGACGAGACCACACCCCCCTGAACAACAAACCCTAAAGGTTGTTCCACATAAACATCTTCCTTAATATAACCATTAAGAAAAACATTCTTAACATCAAGTTGGTGGAGAAACCAACGATAATGGGCAGTAAGGGAGAAAAACAACTTGATGGAAGAAAATTTGGCAATCGGAAAAAAGTATCATCGTAGTTAATAAATGAAATTTGAGTAAACCCTTTAGCAACCAAGCGGGCTTTTAGTTGATCAATTAGTATAGCCATCAGGAGAGACTTTGATAGTAAATATTCAGCGACACTCGATAAGGGACTTTCCACAAGGAAGTGAAACAAGGTCCCAAATACCATTAGAATGTAGTGCACTTATTTGATCAAACGTGGTTGTGCGAGAACCTGAGTGAGCAAGAGCTTCATGGCGAGAATTGGGAATACGAATAGAAAAAATTAGAGGAAATAAAAGCATAGTATGAGAGGATGTATGAGAATAACTCGGGAAATTGTGAAGGGGGTGAGCAGTGGTGCAAGTACGCTTGCCCTTTCTTAAAGTAATATGTAAATTGATCAGCACATTTTAGGTGTTTTATTTTAGGACTTGTTATGGCAGTTCTCACGGGCTTTTGCCCAATGTTTTAATGTTTATTTGCAGTTTTAGAGATCGGGCCTAAGAAGAAAAGAGTGTGCAAAAAAGTGAAAGAATTGGAGCAGATGAGTCACGCCTAAAAAGCCCACACGATTTGTGGGCTAAATCAAGAAGGAGACCCGCAAGCAGAGCTGCGCACGGTTGAAGAAGAAGAAGCAAAAAAATAAATCAGCTTCCAGTGGGCCAATTCCAATTGGAATTTAATCCAACCACAAATCCGTGGGCCTTGCTGCAATTGGAGTTCAATCCAATTCAAAATTCAGCACATGGGCCGATTCCAATTAATTGAATCCAATTGGAATTTAATCCAATTCAATTGGATTTGAATCAGTTGGATGAAGTAAAAGTAGTGGGCATGCGCAGAGTAATGCGGAGAAAGTAAAAAAGGAAGCAATGAAGTTTTGAGCAATTTACCAATCCAAGAAGGAATTAAAGAGAGAAGTTGGGAGTTACCAAAAAGTGAAAAGATTCCATGTGCTTAATTAATTCTCTTTCCAAGTAGAAGAAGGTTTCCTTATTCAATTAGGAGATTGGTTAATTTCTGATTTGTATCCCTATATATATGGGATTATTCCTGCACTTTTGAGATATAGCTTTTCTTAGATATAGCTTATTTTAGAGGACAGCTTTTTGGAGACAAGCTTTTATATAGAAGTTTTTATAGATAAATTTTATATAGAATAGTTTCTTAGTTTACAAATAATTCTCGCGCAGGATACAGTTTCGCGTAGTGTAGTTTTCCTCTGTTTTTTTCTGTTCTGCTCTGTTTCGATCGCAACTTTGGATTTTCCCGACGGGCAGTCTACCGTTTCGCCAAACCGGCGGTTGTCAGATCACGACTTCTTAAATTCTAGTATAGTATTCTATTTCTCTTTTAATGTCTTCTTTTATAATTATGTGTATTTCGTATTTTATCATTAGTAGCTAATTTATTAGTTCTGGTATATGTAAGAAGCCATAATCCATGCATGTATGAAACTCAGGAATTAATCTAAGGTCTAATGAATTATGTTTCTAAATTGCCTGTGTTTATATGTCTAATTACTAAGATTCTATTAAGCTTGATCAACTTAGTTTAATCTGGTAGAGTCAGTGAGTGGCACAACTACCGGCCGAGTAGTACAGGATTAATTGGGTAATAATTTATAATGCATCGTCAGTAGAAATTATTAGTTTCGGGTTCTTCTAGTTCTTAATGCTTCTATTTGTTAATTAATAAGATTTGCGGGGACTCGCGGTCTGTTAGTTAACGTAGTTAGAGAATAATTCCTTTGTGGGGACTCGCGGGGGATTATCGAGATCTATGGAAGAATTGGGATTATTTGCGGGGACTCGCGGTAATACTATAACTGAAACGGCATAAGTAATTAGACAAGTTAAGAGGTTTATGATTGCATGCATGAGATTAAGGTGGATTTACATAATACCAGAATTTTCTCTCATTAATTGATAATTGTTTAAGTCTTTTATTTAATTATTAGTTTAATTATTATTTTGCTATATTTAAGTGACAACTCTAAAGTCTCTTAAGAGACACAAAGGTGACTACTAGTCATAGTTTGGTCTTATTTGCATGTTAATTGGAATTTGAATTAAATTGCTGTCTCTGTGGATTGACCCTGTCTACTACTGTGCTATATTTTATTAACATCTTAATTGCAGGTTTTAAGCAGTATTTTTACTGTATTTGGTGGACTCACGACAAGTCCTATCAAATTGGCGCCGTTGCCGGGGACGGTTACAATTTTTTTTCTTTTTCCTGTTTAATGTGCACTGGTGTTTTCTTGTGTTGTGTATGACCAGATCTTCAGGTGCTGAATTACTTACTGATCCAGAGATCGAGAAGACCTGCAAACGCTTAGCCAAGGAGACACGGTTAAGAAAACTAGCAGAAACAGAATCTATCAGTCGACCGTTTGCCTAAACGGCCGGTAGCTCCGAAACAGATTTTTCACATCCTGACTCTGAATCAGATCCAATGGGTGATAGAGAACCTGTAGAGGGCCCAGAAGAAGAGCCCACACTGAAGGATTTGTGCAGCCATGATGCAGATGATAGAGCTTCAGCAGTAGTCACTCCAACATTGCCCAACGGATTTTCATTGAAGAACGGTTGGTTGAATGGCATTCCAAAATTTCATGGGGGTGCTAGGGATGATCCACACAACTTTCTTGCTGAATATGTGAAGAATTGCAAGGTGGGGCGCTTACCCACAGGGGCCACCCTCGAGCAGCTGAAATTGGTGGCTTTCCCATATGTCCTGACAGGCCCAGCAAACAGGTGATTTTCATCATTGCCACCAAATTCTATCACCACCTGGCAGCAGATGAAAAATCTATTCCTAAAGAAATACTTTCCTCCAACAAAAACCAACTTGGTTATGAAGGAGATCAGCAGCATTCAACAAGATGTAGATGAGTCCCTCAGTAGCTACTGGATGAGATTTAATGAATTGGTGGAGAGCTGCCCAAATCACAAGTATTCAGAGGCACAATTACTACAATATTTCTACCATGGGATGTGCACCAATGACCGGAACCACATGGATTCATCTAGCAATGGGGCGTTCCAGAATAATACAGTAGCCAAGGCCAGGAAGATGATTGAAGACACCATCGAGTCAAGAAGCCAGTTTGGGGAACCCTCCCGTTTGGCCAAACGGCAGGCTGAAGTTCGGTTTATTGATGATTCAGGAGAGGAAAAATTAAATCAGCTGACTGCCAATGTGGAGAAATTAACTGCACTGGTGGCGAAACTGGTAACCTCGAACAGCAGTAACAAAGAGGAGGTGGTGTGTGCATGTTGTGGCAATCCGGGGCACTTTGCGCAGAACTGTAATCTTTCACATGAAGAAACAATTGCTCAAGCTAATACATGCAGGGAATTGGCACAATAATTCTAATGGGAATTGGCAGCGGAATGCACCCAGGAAGGATCCATACTCAAATACATACAATCCAGGATGGAAGGACAATCCGGCGTTTGGTTGGAAAAATCCAGAAGAAGGAGTTCAAGTTCCCTTCCCCTTAGAAGCAAATCAGCAAGTTCCTGGTCATATTTTGGGGAATCCCAACCAACAAGCTTCAAATCCAAATATGGGGAGCAATAACCGGAGTAATGGACCAATGTACAGGCCCCCGAATCAGAGGAATTTTTTCAATCCGAATCAGAAAAATCCAAGAGGAGGCAGACCAATGGAAGAAGCCATGGTAGAGCTATTTGCTCAGCAGAAGGAGCAGCGAACAGCCATCGGCGGGATTGCCGGAGTATTATCTCAGTTATCTGCTTCCATGCAAGAATTAAGAGGGAACCAATGCCATTTACCCTCTCAAGTACAGGTTCCGCGTGTGGAGAATATAAGTGCAATAAGTCTGAGAATAAAGGAACGAGAACCAGCTGTGCAAAAATTACCACCTGCAGGGGAAGATTTGCCCAAACCAACCATAGTCACTGAACCAGAGTTAGAAAATTCAGTATCTAGATTGCAGAATCAAGGGGCAACTTATAGGCCACCCCAACAGATGTATTTTCAGAATCAGAATGCTAATCAACAACAAAAGGGTGGCAAATCAATAGAGGATGTGATTGGTGAACTTGTTGGACAACAAAAAGAACAAAGGACCAGTATTGATTGCTTAGCCAACATGATGTCACAGTTAGCCGTTTCTCTCAAGGAGATAAAAGGTGACTATGGTAAACTGCTCGCTCAAGTCCAAGTTTTTCCCGGGGAGAATGTAAGTACAATAAAAAGAGCAGAAGTACTGGAACCAACTGTGCAAAAATCGCAGTCAGCAGGGGGCCGTTTGCCCAAACCGACGGTTGATCCAGAAGCTGAAAAATCAGAGCAACCTGAACCTGAGGAGCCAATCATTATCAGATCTGAATCTGAACCTGAGAAGAGCCCTGCCCCAGTTACAGTGAGCAAGGATGTGTATAAACCTATGCCGCCATTCCCAAATAGCTTACGACCCAAGTCATGGAAAATAACAGAGGACCCGATTGACTACTTGGAGGTTTTCGAAAAGATGGAGGTCAACCTTCCATTCCTAAAGGCAATTAAGCTTCCCCCAGTTGGAAAGTTTCTGAAGGAATTCATGGCAGGGAAGCCAAGAGGGGCGAGCAAGGTGGTGTTAGGAGAGAATGTCTCGGCAGTAATTCAGAAAAAGCTCCCTCCCAAATGCAAGGATCCAGGTATGTTCTCTTTACCTTGCATCATTGGAAATAAAAAAATAAAGCATGCTATGTGTGACCTTGGTGCTGCCATTAATGTTATGCCTTTGTCAATTTATGAGACTTTATCTGGTGTTAAGTTGGTGGATACAAAAATAATAATACAACTAGCAGATAGGTCATGTGTGCACCCTGAAGGTGTACTTGAGAATGTTTTGGTGCGTGTGAATTCCTTTGTTTATCCTGCTGACTTCTATGTGATTAAGATGCATAATGATCCTGCCAAAGAATCTGCTGGTGTATTGTTGGGTCGCCCATTTTTGAAAACTTTTAAGGCAGTGATTGATGTGTATAATGGCTCTATTCGTTTGGATCATTGTGGTCAAAAACATACTTTTAGTATCGATAATACCATGAATAATCCAGAAGAAGTTATGAATGTGAATAGTATTGAGTTGAATAACCCTCTTGTCCAAGAATCTCTTGAGACTAATTTTTTGCAGGACAAGGAGGAGAAGATTCTCCATCAGGGATTGATTGATTCCAAGAGCCAAAATAGGAGCCAAGGAAAAGTCCTAACACTTGACTTGGAGGAACCTCCAGGTTATCAGAAGGACCGAAATCCTACAAGAGGGTGTGTCAAAGCCAAGGTGCGAAAAAGAAACAATGCAAAGACATGGCTTAGCACCCCCATAAAAGTTGATAAAGTGAAGCTACTGGGCGAGGGGTCTGATTGCCCAAATGGAGTAGTGCGAGTGCAAGGCATGCAGTATTTCAAAGATTCTGGCCATATCCGAACAGTGGAACAAATTTCACTGTGGAACTGTCCTAATCATTAACAAGAGCTGAAGTTGCGTCTGGCCAATACGTTAAAAAAAGCGCTACTAGGAGGCAACCTAGTTTATTGTAATAGATTAGTTTTAAAAAAAAAAAAAAACGTTATTTGCTTGTTTTTATTTTATTTATTTTTTATTTATTTCTTTTCGTCTTTTCACAATTTAATTTTTTTTTTACAGGGCATGGAAGAGCAATTTTGAGGCCAGGAGGGCTCAGTACAAATTTTGGGGCCACAATCGCACATTGAGGAAGTGCAAGGGCCAATGGTGCAATTTTCTGCACCTCCAGCAGTGATTCGGTAATTTCGGGGGTACAAATATAAAGCTTTACAAAGTTTAGGGACTGGAGCTGTAATTCTTAGGAGCAAGGGCCACAAGTGACAAATTAATGGGCCCAATTGCGAACTCATGAAACTCCAGGGACCTAATTGCAACATGGTGACCACTTCACCAATTCACCATTTCCAGTACCCATTCCCGATTTCAATTAACCCATCAACCCACTTAACCGACCCAATTACCTGCCCCATCAACCCAATTACCCGACCCACCAACCCAATTAACCTAATTTACTCAATCAGCTCTGCAACATTCACCCACGAACATCATCTTTTTCCCTTTGTGCTCTGTTTTAGACGCCGCCGCCCCCAACCCTCTTTCCACCCCCCCCTTCCAGCCGCCGCCGCTCCTTTCCACCAGCCCTCCTCTCCGCAGCATTTGAAGCCTGGCAGCATTTGAAGCCTAATGAGTAGGTTCTCAGGTAAGTTTTTCTGTTTTTGTTTGTATTGTAGGTTGTTTTGTGTTTTAATTTTATCTATGTTTGTTTTTCTTTGTCTGTATTTAGCCCTGAGTTTTTGTTCTTTTCTTTGCGCTTGAGGACAAGCTTTCTTTAAGTGTGGGGATATTTACAGGGCTGATTAATGTTTTTCTGAATTGTTGATGAGTATCCCTTGTGTTTCATTGTGTTTGCTTAGGGACAAGCAATTGTCTAAGTGTGGGGATGTAGGGACATTTGTCCTAAATTTTTTTATTATTTTTGTCCTGTTTGTGAGTCAAGTGTCGCTGCCTTTAATCTGATTTGGATCTGAAATATGCATCATAGATGAAGTATGACATGAAGTATGCATGCTGTAGTTTTGAAAAAATTAATCTGTGAAGTCCTGAATTAGTTAAATATGAAAATATGCATGTTTTCCCTTTTCTTAAGCCATTGTACTGAACCTAAATGCTGAATTGTTCGGGGAGAATCATTTGCTTGCCTGTCAGACTGTCAAGATGGTATGAATAGTATATGGCGGGATGATGGGGAACCTTCTTAGGATTAACCACTTTTGGCTTGCTTTCTTAACCTACCTTATTATATCCCTAGAAGCCAAGTTGAAGCCTTGTATACAAATGTTTTTTTTTAGTCAGTAAATAAGCCAAGGCCAATTTTTTTGTGATAAATCCTTTCAACCCCCCCCCCCCCCCCCCCCCCAGTGTGTTGAGTTGCTGAATTATGAATGAAGTCAAGTGGTGCAATGTTTAAACAATATGTGTGGATTATTTGGCAATGTATATGTGTGCCCAATGTTAAAAAGCTCATGGAAAGCAGAAAAAAAAAGAATGAATGAAATTAAAGCAGATAAAAGAGATAAAGAATGAAAAAGTTGTTGATGTTTTGAATTCTGCAATGTGCTGAAATTGTGATATATGATGAGCTGGGTAGAAATTTAATGTACTGAATTTGTGAGCCATAATCCGCACAAAGTGCAAAAATGCTGAATGAAACAGGCGCCAGTTTGCCCAAACAAAAGGGGGGCTGTGAAGAATTTTGAAGACAGATACAGCAACTGAAGTTTAATTTTTGAGAACAAACTGGGTTTGAATTTTTTTTACAAGTGGCCTAGAACCCTTAGGATCTGTCCAAAGGTTCAAACCCAAGCCTTACGTTGCGTCCCTTGATTAGAAGGTTGTTTCTTAACTGTTGTGTATCTATTTCTTCTATACTGTGGCGATGGTCGACTATTAAGCATGTATGATTCTAGCTAGATTAGGATTTACATTTATCCTTATTTTTTCTGGAAAATGTGAGATTGTGTGCATTACTGACCATAGAGTGCTGTTTTGGGAAATATTGCATGTTTTTGGATTTAGCTAATGGAAAGACTGTTTTTGTGAAGTAAATAGAACACATGCATATGAATTGAAGTGCTGATTTTGTGTTGTGAGTAAGTTCTAGAAAAGAGAAAAGGCAGATTTGTGAGTCTTGTTTTGAGTCTTATTTTCGAGTCAGTCCAAAGAGTCTTGTGTGTTTTGTTTTGTTTTGTGTCTATGCTGTTTTTGTCTGAAGCAATTGAAAATTAAAGTATAAGTGCATTTGCTGAATTTATGGTATGCTCTAGTTCTTCACTTCACGCTTGAGGGCAAGCGTCATTCAAGTGTGGGGATATTTGATCTGCACATTTTAGGTGTTTTATTTTAGGACTTGTTATGGCAGTTCTCACGGGATTTTGCCCAAGGTTTTAATGTTTATTTGCAGTTTTAGAGATCGGGCCTAAGAAGAAAAGAGTGTGCAAAAAAGTGAAAGAATTGGAGCAGATGAGTCACGCCTAAAAAGCCCACACGATTTGTGGGCTAAATCAAGAAGGAGACCCGCAAGCAGAGCTGCGCACGGTTGAAGAAGAAGAAGCAAAAAAATAAATCAGCTTCCAGTGGGCCAATTCCAATTGGAATTTAATCCAACCACAAATCCGTGGGCCTTGCTGCAATTGGAGTTCAATCCAATTCAAAATTCAGCACATGGGCCGATTCCAATTAATTGAATCCAATTGGAATTTAATCCAATTCAATTGGATTTGAATCAGTTGGATGAAGTAAAAGCAGTGGGCATGCGCAGAGTAATGCGGAGAAAGTAAAAAAGGAAGCAATGAAGTTTTGAGCAATTTACCAATCCAAGAAGGAATTAAAGAGAGAAGTTGGGAGTTACCAAAAAGTGAAAAGATTCCATGTGCTTAATTAATTCTCTTTCCAAGTAGAAGAAGGTTTCCTTATTCAATTAGGAGATTGGTTAATTTCTGATTTGTATCCCTATATATATGGGATTATTCCTGCACTTTTGAGATATAGCTTTTCTTAGATATAGCTTATTTTAGAGGACAACTTTTTGGAGACAAGCTTTTATATAGAAGTTTTTATAGATAAATTTTATATAGAATAGTTTCTTAGTTTACAAATAATTCTCGCGCAGGATACAGTTTCGCGTAGTATAGTTTTCCTCTGTTTTTTTCTCTGTTCTGCTCTGTTTCGATCGCAACTTTGGATTTTCCCGACGGGCAGTCTACCGTTTGGCCAAACCGGCGGTTGTCAGATCACGACTTCTTAAATTCCAGTACAGTATTCTATTTTCTCTTTTAATGTCTTCTTTTATAATTATGTGTTTTTCGTATTTTATCATGAGTAGCTAATTTATTAGTTCTGGTATATGTAAGAAGCCATAATCCATGCATGTATGAAACTCAGAAATTAATCTAAGGTCTAATGAATTATGTTTCTAAATTACCTGTGTTTATATGTCTAATTACTAAGATTCTATTAAGCTTGATCAACTTAGTTTAATCTGGTAGAGTCAGTGAGTGGCACAACTACCGGTCAAGTAGTACAGGATTAATTGGGTAATAATTTCCAATGGAGCCAGTGTGTTTGCTGATTTTCCCTTTTCATACCCATCAACTTTATCTTCTCCAATTACCCCATTGCATCCCCTTTTAGAAACATCCCTTATGGAAAGAAGTTGGTTTAACCTAGAAGACTTTCTTTGCATTATAACCTCATATGCTTCAATCATTTTTGAATGTGGGTAAGACACAGCTACACCATTATTGTTACAATCAATTAACAATTTCTCCCACAATTCATTAATGGCCATTCTGTGATAAGATTCAACCAAATCCATATCTCTTTCGAAGATTGCAAGAGCACGCTAGATGTCCTGCACGGCATGAACAAAAGTATTGATGAATATTAAAGTCTCCATTGTACATTTAGACAATCACAACTAAAATGATAATG
This sequence comes from Leptodermis oblonga, assembly GCA_016801395.1. Lineage (NCBI taxonomy): Eukaryota > Viridiplantae > Streptophyta > Magnoliopsida > Gentianales > Rubiaceae > Leptodermis > Leptodermis oblonga. Next base: position 28,646,807 of record CM028755.1, read on the forward strand.
TTCTGTAATAATAACTCAGCCCACATGTTAATTCCAGAATTCAGGTCAAATTTGTTACTCTAATAGCCATATGCATTGTGGTTCATGGGAAACCAAAAGTTTTATAACACATTAACGCTGAACTTGTCGTGTAATGTTGATGGGGATATCATCATTACCGTTGCTATAACATAGAAAACATAATCATACTCCTTTTACACATAAATAAAAACATCTAAAGCAGATTGTTGTCACATACAGTTTATTAATACTACTTCATATGCATAAATGACATCAGTAGCCGTAGCAACTTCAAAATATATGCATCGTTGAGGCAATACTTACAGTTGGGTATTTGGCTGCAATCATTTCCCCATCCAAATCTGTTCCCTTTTTGTGGAATGCAACGAATAGTGTATTTTCCCTGAAGGCAATTCCATTGTAAGAAAAATCATTGTGCAAAGGGGCATGCACAATTCTTCCAACTGTTGAATGTGTGTATTGCTAGCCTGAATCTGTAGAATCGCCTCTGCATTTTTTTTTCCAGTGTTTGATCAGAGGTAAATCAAGTTGTTCGGACTAACCATCCAGTGTCACTTGTAATAGTACATAATTTGAAGGAATAGGAAGCATCCAGAATTTTTTTTCAACATCCTGTTCCCGAAACTTTTTTACTGCCATAGCAACCCTTTCGACAATATATCCACACCAATCCATCTGACAATCTCATTAACATTTTCTATGTGAAAATATTGCTTCAAATCTAAATTTCCATTAGTACTTGGCGCTAGGAAAGTCAAAATGACAAACATGATGAAAAATCTTTTGAATTCATTACTGCTGTCAGCAAGAAAAGGTCTAGAAAAGAGCTCAGTAATTTCCTTCTTTGTTGGTCTTTGATTCGGTGTAATGGAAAATTTTTTCATCCACTCTGTCATTAAGGCATTCATGTAATCACGTTTATGCCTATTTTCTTCAATAGGCCTTTAAGGGTTATGAGGCAGCATAAAAACGGCCCTCACATCTGCGGCAGTAACCGGGGAACTAACTTTATTTTCAGCCCTAAACACCATGTGATTTGGATCGAATATCGTCAACAATATCTCATACACATCAACTGGAATGGTGTTTATTTTAATTTGAAGAAGCCCCCAAAACCCAATGGATCTAACTGTTTATTTCTGCCTCTTTCCAAGGATTTTTAGTAAACTTTTTATCCCGGCAGTTCGGGAATGATTTACAAAATCTTGTGTCCCGGGTGGGAGCTGTGCTTTTCAGATAATCTTCCATTTTTGATAAGGCATATATGTCATACATGTCACCCCCAAAGATTTTTTTTACCTATTGGCAGAAATAAATGCAATCCACACAAAATCAGTCCAGTTAATATGTCATCTGTGGGCGTTAGGAATTTTGGTGTTTTTGTGGTTTAATCTGGCTGGCTGATCAAACGAGGTGGTGGGGGGGGGGGGGGGGGGGGGGGGGGGGGATTTTAATGGTGAAAAAGAAAACACCTTCCCAACCTAAAATACATATAATAAAATTCAGCAATCAAAGATGTATATTCAAACATATCAATTTACCAGATGGGTTACCTTTGTCCCTTGTTTCCGTCCTTCCACCCGAAGCTTTATTAAGCAAATCTGAGGGTTGTCTCTCCATACCATTTTCGGTAATTTTTCTTCGATTATGCACAATGATTTGGTCGCCCACTTTCCTATTTCTTCTCGGCGCCATCTTGAGAGGAAAAAAAATTAAAAATGTCAATATAGTTTCACAGTCACCAACACTTTGATGAAGGAGATTTTTTTACAAATATAACCAATGGCTGCTTTCAACCCAGCAACCTGTTTGATTGTATCTAACGAAAAAAGCTTCAGATAGATTCTTACTTCCTTCAGTCGCCTTGAGAGTTTTTTTGTTTTACTGAGACAACTACTGCGTCTACAAGCTTCATTCACATATATAAGAAGCCTTGGTTACCGAGAAACCAGGCTAGGAAGGAAGTTGAGTAGGTGGTAGATTGAGCTTCACAGGACTACAATTCTCCACCAAGGGGCTTTGGATTACGTGATACTGTCTACAGTAATCTGACTGCATTTCCAGGCCTTTCAAAATCATTGATTTTGATTGAGACATGTTGGTTATTCGTGTATTAGTGCAATGGCATGGTGTTATGAAATTTTTTAGGAAAAGTGCCAACTTGTTTTCTTAATCATAAAACAATTATGGATTATAAGTAAGTGCTATTTCCAAAGTTGTTACGATCATATAAAATATTCATCCCGACTTTATAACAAGTGAGATATGTCACGTTGACACTTAGGCTCTGTTGTTTTAGTTACTCATTTGGAGAATTTTAGTTTTAGGGAATGAATATTTGTATAGAGGAAAATTCTTTTGGGGATTTGTCTAGGAAAGAGAATAAAATGTGTAATGATTGTGTTATTTTATGAATTTATGTGAGTGAAGATTTAGAGAGAATTTTAAATTTTGAATTTTGGATTCAGTAAAAAATGAGGTTGTTTCTGTGTGTAAAATTTTGGGGAAAAAGTAACGATTTCCCTAGAATTGAATGGAAAAAAACAGAGGCTTAACAAACCCGATGCTTCAGGTTTTGATGGTTGATTTCCTTGCTATTATATGCTCATAGGACTGTTATTTACGTATTTATTTATCTTTACTATTCTTTATATTAGCTATAAGTATTTGATTGGACGAAAAAGGGGATATGAATTAAAATGAATTTAAACATGACAGCATGGTTCTGGCGCCTATTCCTGTTATTCCGTTCTCCTAAATTCTTTCTATTTATTCCCCTCGACCCTGTTGTATAAATAAGATGATACAAAGCATTATCTACTCTTCCATTAGAGGCTTCTTCCTTACTTAAAAAGCTGGCCATGATCGTATTCACAGGACATCAATCCTTGCAGTTCTTCTGGACATAATATTTCCAATTGACTCTATAATTCTTATTGCCCCACTGACTCCGCCATTATTCTGGGGGGGGGGGGGGGGGGGGGCCGGATAAGATTGCCCAATGACACTGCAATTCTTTGGTTTAGAATATTGGCTCCCTAAAGACATCGATCGATAAGGAGGAATTGTTATGCCGAGCTTCGATAGTATCATTGCTGACAACGATACTTACAGCGGGGAGGAATGATACAAAGCAAAAGTGGTCGTGTGTGATGGGTAGATTAGTTGAATTGCTTTTACTAGTTGTTAGGAGTTAATTTTTGGCAAAATTTACTGGCCTAGTGATCCTAAATTGTATGACTGTTATTTACTTAGATATTCGTATTTACTAGTATATCTATTAGCTGTAAATATTTGATTGTACCGAAAAGGAGATCGGAATGAAAATGACTTAGGCCATGTTTGATAACATCACTTAATGCTTAAAATTATTTATTAAGAGATAATGACTTTTAGTGTATTTGATAATAGAAATTCAAAACTCTTAATCATTTAAGCACTGCTTATTAATTTACGATAATTTAAGCAAAAAAAGTCAGCTTATTACTTATCTCTTAATGCTCAACGTAACAATTTTGTAAATAATTTATATTTGAATTTCGAAACCATCCATTTTATTTTATTCATACTAATGTAACAATAATTATTATTTTATTTTTTTCTTCAAATGGCATACCACGTATTATAAACTTTTTAATCTTAATATTGTCAAACAAAATTTAATTTTTATTATTATATTTTGATATTAAAAATTAATTTAATAAATTATATCATTACTCGCTTTTATAAATCTCATTCATACGATATGTTTGATATTACTTATATAATTTTATTGATTATGTATGAATTTTATTGTAATTTTTTTAATACTACAATAATGGATTCATTTTTCATTTTTAGGGTTTTAATAATTTGCTTGGGCGAATTGGCTGGGCTGGGCGTCCGGAGCATGGCTACCATTATTGACTCTTTCTCCTGTAAAGTCTAGTGGAAGGTGCAGAATCGAGGCAGTTTGTGGGCAACTTTCATGTGGTCTTTGCCGATCCAATTGATGAAGTCTAACACTTGGAAGAGAATTGCGGAGGTGGATGAAATTTCGGTTGAGAACACTTGAGTGCAGGTGAGGAATGGGACCTGCAATTTTTGGAACTCAAATTGGACTGGTTTGGATCAGTTGGTAGATGTTTGGCCAGGGGATGTTATGCCTCAACCTCTTTTAACAGTAGCAGAATTCAATGGAAGGTCGCAACATTATATGAGAGACTTAGATCAGCTACCCATGGAGTTTAAAGAGGCAATCCAACTGCCAGTCACTTTGTCTATGGATGATGATACACTGATATGGACGCCATCCACAGCTGAGGACTTTATCGTGAGCACTTCATATGGAATTTTGCGTTTGGTGCAAATGCGAACACCAGCTATTCAGAGAGTCTAGGACTCCATGCTACCGGGGAAAATCAAAATATTTTTGTGGAGAATGCTTAATAATATGTTGGGTTTGATGATATGTTGGTGCAAATGTGTTATCATTTGGCCTCTAAATGCTTCTGCTGCTCAAATATGGACTCATTGCACCATTGCTTCAATGATTGTGAACTTGCCCGGGCAGTCTGGGTTTATTTTGAGGACTTGCTTGAGCTCCCAAAGTGCCTTTATTCCATTGCTTGGGATAGATTTGATTTTTACTAGGCTTTTAAGAGAGGGTCTCGGCTTTAGACTCAATTAGTTCGGTTGCTTTCAGGGCTGGTCTACTGGAAAATTTGGAAAGCCAGAAATGCGTGCATCTTTGGGGGAGATAGGAGAACATTTTCGGGGCTGATAAGAAGTGTTATTAAATCCTTTTAGGACTTGTTTCTTGCTTGGCTGATGGAAGGATATAGGGAGGATGAGGAACTTTGGAAGCAGAAGAACCTGGTTCCATTTCTGCGGCTGCCCAGGCCTATTCGACTGCTGCCAGTGGTGTGGATGCCTCCGCTGCAAGGCTACAAGATGAACACAGACGGGTCAGCTATTGGAAACTTAGGGTACATAGGTGCGGGTTTGCTATTAGAAATGGGACTGGATAAGTGCTAGTGGCTGCAACCATTTTTTGGGGCTATGGAACGAATATGGAGGTGGAGGCACAAGCGATATTGCTGGGGTTATACCACTACCGAGATCTGGGATTACGACATGTAATGTTGGAATCTGATTCGTTGGCGGTGATCAATATGATACGCCGACTCTTCAAGATTCCATGGAGGATGACGGATTTCATTAGCAGTATATGAGACATTTTGATGACAAGTAATTTTCAAATGCAACATATTTATCGTGAGGCTTATTCATTTGCGGATGCACTCAGAAGGAGGCTACAAGAACCAGGGACAGCAATATCAACACCATACACACCTTACCGCCGCAGATAGTAGGACTAGCTAGACTAGATGGGGTCTAATTTCCCCAGCTTAGGCTAGTGAAAACTACATGATTTGTAATTTTAAACAAGCATTTGTATTCTGCATTTTGTACACCAAGGTAAGGTTCATTACGCCCCTTGAACATTTTTACCAATTTTTATTTAAATAAAGGGTCACCATGCCCCCAGCCACTTAATCGACTGTTCACCAAAAAAAAAAAAAAAAGTTTTAATAAATTGTAATAATTTTTTGTTTTTGTATTTTAATCATTCACTATAATGTATTCTATCTTATTTTGTTTCCTTATGTTTTTCACCAATCATAATTAATGTATTATAAAATTTGATATTTCGTATATATAAAAATTCAACATAAGGATCAAATTGTACATGTTCAAGATTTCAGTTTTAAGATCAGCATATTTATCAAACCAGATCGAATGATTAAGCATTCTGACTTAGATATTGGGAAATATATTTCAGCATTGAGATATTAAGTGCTTAATCAATTCAGCATTATGATTTTAGCATTAAGCATTCAGATATAAGCAGTATTTTTTTTTTATTTATCAAATATGCACTTAAACAACTACTCTATTTCCCTCTCTCTTGTTCAACGTTTTCCCCCTTTCCCCTCTCCCTTAGTTCAGATCGTATCAATATCAGACCATTCTAAACGCACACGATTCCTAACACATGATACGTATTAGAAGATACTAACAACTAGTGTCTGTTTTTTTTCATAGATATGTTAATTGTATTTTATTAAAAACTCCAAACCAATTGTAGTATATTTTGTGGGTAATATCTGTTTACATTGACTATTTTTTAATTAGATTATAAATAATCAATGTATTAAGTCGCTAATATGAGGGTCAAAGTTTGTGAAAATTTCAAAAAAAACTCATATATTTACACGAGTCATTATAGACATCTCAAAAAATTAAATTATCCCTTGTGTAAAGAAGATAAACACAAATACGATATGAATATATTAATTTCTTTTTCTGTAAAGCCGAGATTAAACCTTAATCATCTTATACGATGTAATTAAAATTTTAAAACTGTCATTTTATTATTATATATATATATATATATATTATATATATAAGGAACCAATTGGCCATATGAATTATACAAGTTCAAACAAACATTCATAAAAAATGGTCAATTTGTCGTTACCACAAAAATTTGAATTTAAATATTATTCAAACGTATCAAATCACAGCAGACCTATATAGCGTGATTGTCAGCACAACTTCCGTGATCAAACACATTTCGTGTAGTGAAAAGGTAATTATATTATAATATATTAAGTATTACACTGATACGACTGTGAAATGCATTTTTAACTTTTTCATAGTTGGATAAACAAAAATAGATATTGTCCTAAAAAAAAAAATACAAAAACAATACTACAAAATAAAAAAATAAAAAAATTAGAGCTTACACTTCATAAGTACATTTAAATAACATTAATAATTTATCGAATGGTATTTAATCCCATTGATAAATACATTTATAGGGATTTCATCGCCGAACCGATCAATCAATCAATCAAGCAATCAGTCAATGAATGGCCAAATTTACAATTTTAGTGTGCTAAACATTTTTTAATAAATATCAATAGTATTATACAATGTATGAAATTTTTATCAATAGCAGTACAATAACGTAAATCTGACATCAATTAACGGTGAATAACGAATGTATGATTTCAAAGAGCCAGTAGCACTATATGACAAATGTAAGTGATGCTTGAACGAGTTGATATAGACTTTTCGTAAAGTTGTCTATTTCAAACATATAAGTTTCGTTACACGAACCGATAATTTAAACAATTTCACATTTAGACCAAAAAAAAAAACAAAAAAAAAAATCTTTTTTTTGGGTATTTTTGTGAATAACTTAAATAATTCAAAGGTAATTAATTTGAGGTTAAAAGTAAATGTATAGAGGAATCAAAATATTAAGGGTGACATACAAAAAATAACTCTGAGGTTTGTCGACAGAACAAAACAAACCCTACATTTTAAAAAAGTTCATGTTAGACCTACGGTCTTAATCTTAGTTTTGATGACAAGATAACAAATATATGATTTTAGTTAATACTTTGCACTTGAAGTTATTTGTAGAAACAATGTAGAAAAAGTGCAGCAAAGCGAAGCTCAAAGCCAGTCTCGAAGTCGGGTCTCAACAGCCTCTCGAAGTCGAAGCTAAACCCAAAAACTTTCGAGCTTCAGTGTCGATAACCTCTTGAGTTCGGAGCTTCCCAGAAAGTGCCGAGCTCAAACATGTCGACACGCAGCCGACAACAGTCAAGCTCTCGGGTTGAAATTAATTGAAGTTTCGAACCTGACCTCGATAGGGTATCGACTTCGAAACTGCTGAAACGACAAAAGTAGAGCTATCCGTTGAAGCCAAGAATTCAAACTTCACCCAGGTTCGAACCCGACCTTCGACGTTGAACCTCACCTTCGAAGCTTCCCAACGGACAGCAAAATATAGCCGTTATTTGACCGTTTGAAGTGATTCCTTCACTCCTATAAATACTCCAAAGCTCAAAATTGAAGACTAATTATCCCCCACAAGTCTCCTACACTCAAGCACCATTCAAGAGCTTTATTTCATACATTTAATTGTCAAATTAGCTTGTTAAGTGAGGATTAGAAAGAGGCTTTCATGTCCATTTGTCATAATTTGGTGTGAACTCCATTTGTGGAGATTCTTTCCATTGTAAACACTTTGAGGGAAGTCCTAAACACTTGAGTAAGTGTTGTAGGCACATTGTATGTGAGGCAAAGTTCTAAACTCTTGTTTAAGAGTTAAGCAAGAAGAAAGGGGGAGCAAGAAGAGAAGGAGAGACCCAACTCAAGAGGTTGAGTTTGGGCAATTGTACAAGTCCTAACTTGAGGTAAGTTGGGCAATTGGGGTTAAAGACCTATCCAAGAGTTTGGATTAGGCAAAGGGTAAAGGTCCTAGCTTAGAGCTAAGTTAGGCATTTGTCAAAGTCTTGATCAAGCAAAAGTCCTTTGGTCTAGGCAAGAGGAGTCTTGAGTAAGATCTCAAATCCTTGAGTAAGGATAGGGCAAAAGATCCAATTGCTAGCCTTAGGTAAAGGAATCTTAATCTAGAGCTAGATTAAGCAAGGGAGTCATAGTCTAGAGTTAGATTAGGTAATGGAAAAGACTTGAGATTAAGAGATTAATCTTGAGCAATTGTAAGGGATTGAAACACTCCTTTAAGTGTTTCCTAGTGGATTTTAAATATCAAGTTGTAGAATTTGGGGAGTGGACTAGGATTCAAGGGGAATCCGAACCACGATAAATTTATGTGTCTTGCCTTGTTTATTTGCTTTCGGTTTTGCAAATCACTTCACACACAAAATCATTTTTACACTTGTCTTTGAAAAGGGTTTCTAAGTTCTTATTTGTAGAAGAAATATTTTTAAAGGGTCAAGAACATAATTCACCCCTTCCCCCTCTTAGGTTTCATCTTAGGTTGCTATTGATAATTGGGATTTCAGTTCAAAATAAACCTTTTAATACAAATATAATTTTTTTTTAAATTTTATATACAACAATACACTTCCACTAATTCTCTCCCCTTGTTTCTGGTCATTCTCTATTCTTTGTTATGGTCATTAATCAAGCCAATTTATGTTTTTTCCTTGGTCATTCTCTATTCTTTGTTATGGTCATTAACAAGCCAATTTATGTTTTTTTCCTTGGTCTTCATGATGTGAGCAGCCAAGAGTATACCAATGCTTAATACCCTTTTATTGAATCTTGAATGGAATAGCCCAAGCACACATCCTAGCCCCACCCATAAATTAATGCCCTTTTATTGTATCATTAAGACCCTGTAATGATATAGGTTATAGCGTATTATGGTCGTTAACATTTTTACTCCTTTCACCAACAGTTAAATAGGGGCAAAAAACTCATTTTATAAATTGAGGGGCCAAAACTCACACATACCCAGTATAACGTTTATCAGAATATAAGTATGTATCTTTTTAATGAATATAAATAGAACAACGTCTACATAAGTTAATCTAGGGTTAGACTGTATGTACTAATAACATTTAATTGGAAAAAAAAACACCTACACTCTAAACATAATGCAATGTCACCGATGTAAGAAATGGGCAAACGATGTTCTTCTAGACGGATGCTGCTTTCAAAAAGGAGCATTTGATGGCTAGATTAGCTTCGATTGCAAAGATAGGAGGAGGACAGGCGATTCACAAGCAGTCTGAATGCACAATGGCAATGTCACTGACGCAGGCGGAATTACTTGCCATCGTACTTGCCTTAAGAACTGCATTAGCTACTGGATGATCATCTGTTAACATATCAACAGATTGCCTCGCTACTATCAACCAAATCAGATTTTCAGAATAATCAGAGATTTACTGTAAGGTAATTGTGAAGGATATTATAAATCTCTCACAATATATATCCTCTTGTATTATTTGCAAAGTTGATAGGTCTAATGTAGGTGCTGCGCACCAATTAGCACAAGATCATGTATGCCACCTATGTAATCACCTTTTCCATCCAAGCTAATGACAAATGATAGTGTGGATTCAAAAAAAATAATAATAATAAACATAATGCAATATGTTTATTTTATTTTAAGCATTTTTTTTCCCACAGTATTGCATTAGCTTTGAATACTCCCACATTACCCCTAAAAATTTTGACTCTCCCAATTATCCTTATAAAATTTGAAGCTTTTTTTCATTGGTTCAACTGTACTATAACATTACGGTAACATTATTCATATTAAACCGGGTCAGTTTGAATTTGTTCTGTTACTACTTAAAAATTTTACACATGCCAATTAAACCGTACCGAATTAAATAAAAAGTTTTAAAAAAAATCTGACTTTGAATAAAAAGTAAAGAAAAAAAAGAAAGAATTTCACACGAGGGTGATAAAAATAAAATAATCGTGATTAGGAAAAAAAAAAAATATTACCTCTAATGAGATGAATTATCTCACTATTTATCAGTGATTGTAAATGACGTCTGCAATTGGTATCATTCCAAATGTCTAATCGAGAACCATCAACTTTGCTACTTTTTTAACAGCATTGTCATAATTTCCTCGAAAACCGTACTACACAAAGACATTTTTGCCCTTTTTTGCTCTGTATGTTTCGTTACTGAAATAGAAACAAAATTTCTGTGAATGAATTTTTTTAATTTTGTAACTAAACTTAGGGGATACTCTGTAGGAACGATGTAATCATCATTTTTTTTTAAAACTTGTTATTCTATAAATTAAATTTAAAATAACAAAAATTACTTTATAATTGTGTTAACAAGTTGCGTGATTAACATGTTTATTTTGAAATTTTGTCGTGGTTAACTCATTTATTTTGATAGTGGTAGGGGTGGTTTGGGCCTCCCAGCCCAAACGTATACTGGAGTAGCCTAGATAAATAAGAAAGGTTAGGGCCCAAACATCAAGACCAGCAGACCCAGGTCCAGGTCCTCGAAACAGCTCACAAGGCGAGGAGACGGAAGGGACAGTTGCCTAGAGCCGTGCCCTGACGCGACAGGAAACGGAGATCCCCTAGGTTAAACATAGCAGACAAAAGGGAAACCCTGTGCTCAACGTCCAACGGGTAATATGGCGTACTGATTCTCGGAACCTCCATAAATATGGGCTCATTTCTACAAAAAAAGGTGAGACAAATTATCCAATCTTAAGTCGTGATACTCTAATACTTTGCTTTCAATCTCTAACTTAAGCTTCGGAGCGCTAACGGGTATCCGACCCCCTCCGAGCTTTGTTTTCGTTTTAGGCCTACGGTGAGACTTCCAATCAGCCCATGTCCGGCAAACCACGCTTCATCAAATAGCAAATTTTATAATCATCATATATGTTCATAAAGGTTTACGTTTATTAAACAAATTACGTTATTCTGTATTGTTTACCCAAACCAGACATTGTATTCTTGTTATTAATTGGTTTCAACTATATTTTTTGCCGATTATTTTACATTCCATGTATAATCTACTCATTTTTTATTAGTGACATATAATATTTTCGTGCTAGTTCAGTTGTTACGGCTACTATTCATTGAGTCTTGATGCTCCAGTTTTTTTAAAGGCATCAATTTCAGTAAATACTGATTGGCATCCACTGTAATAGTCCATAAAATGAAGTAAAACTTTTTTTTCCCGGGATCACGGTAAACTCTATATCTAACTTCCGATTTATACATTAAATTCACCCCAACATACAACTATATATTTCAGCTAAAAAATAATATTCTATTTTGATTTTTTTTTTGTCGAAATTGATAACATATTGCTATTTGATGAAGCCGAGTTTGCCGGTGAGGGTCTTCGGGTCGGGTCCGCTCCGATCTGTCATCTCCAACACCTGTACTAGCGGGGGAAATCCCCCGCTTAAACTTCGATGCCAAAGTCAGTAGTTTAGACATAGGAGAAATATATTAAAGCTAGAGGAAAAGTTACCAAGAGAGAGTCCCTTACTAATGTGATGAAGGCTCCTATTTATAGAGTGAGGGAGCCGGTTATTATCCACTGGTCGAGGCATGGGATTGTCCACCGGTTTATTGCCTCTGTCTCCTTCTTTTGTCCGGATATAAATAGTCTTCCGTTGAGGGCCAACTTGGACCGGATCGTAAACTTAGTAATTGGGCCTCAGTTTGGGCCGAAGGGCAAACCGGGCACACCAACTTGTCCCCCCAAGTTCTGGATTGTATCTCGTCGAAGATTCAGAACTTGAAACTTCATAGTAGGACCAAAAAGACCTGTAATAAAAAGGTTTACGAGAGTCCTTAACAAGAATACCCGTAGTGCTCATAGACATTTGAAGTCATGTAAGACTCGTTGTAGTGAAGACCCCGGGTAAGGCTCGCAATAATGGAACCCTGGTTTTGAGTATACAATTCGAACACCGCCTAGCGGTCGTTCGCGGCATCCGGCCACCTACACAAGAGAGTTGGGTTTGGGCACCTTGCGAGTACGCCAAAACCTCGACTACAAATTCGAACACCACCTTGCGGTCGTTCGCGGCATCCGGCCGCCTGCAAATGAGAGTCCGGCTTGGGCACTCACGGCCACGTCCGGCGCGAGTATGCCTAATCCGTGACAAGTGCTTTGGAGTTGGGTTAATACACCCCTCCGTGTTCCTAGTAAGAATTAACAAACACTCAATATTTGCAAATTTGTTTGTAAAATTCGTAAATATCATACTTTGAACGAAATATGCAAGGTCAAACTAACTAAGTCAAATGCATACTTCACTTCGCAGATACAATTAATTACGCATTCATAATAATTGCACTAGAATAGCTATTTCACTATAACATAAATAAAAGCATGCTTCACTTATTTGAAACGAAAGAAAATAAAATAAACTAGCATGTTAAATTTGCAAAATAAATAAAAACTCACGCTTCACTTATTTAAAACAAACTAAAATGAACTAGCATGCTTTATTCATTTAATTGAAAATAAAATAAATAAATAAGGACCGAACTGCCTAAAATTTGAAATTTCCCCATTTGTCCGTTGTTGGGTCTTGGAGACTCGGGTCTTTGCTTCAACATTCTTTAAACGTAACCTCACAATCCCGCATAATGGAACTCGAAGTGATTAGGCGCGGGTTACACCAAACCCTGCCTTGTCTGGCTTTAGCTTTCAAAGTGGGCATTTTTTTCTTTCCCGTGCATAATCTGTAGCTCCCGGTTTCGAATCCTTCCCGAAGCTTCACCTCTTTTTGTTTTGTTGATGAACGCGTGAGCCACCCAAGAAGCAATTTGTGAAAATGAATTGCTGCGGGTCCCAAGTGTCTCTTTCTTGCATGTGTATGTGGGTGCCCCCCCCGGGTATCCCACCCACACGTGAAAGTGACAGCATCCATCCATGTGCATGTGGGCACTTGTGGTTGGAAACACATGCATGCATGCAAGGGCAAGAGAGTGTCTTCTCTCTCTCTCTTCTTCTCGCCCACACATGCATGCATGCGCGGGCCTTACCACATCCCCCGAATTTCTTCAACGAATCTGCATGCACGGGAAACAGCTGCTTTCACGGGCAGGAGATTGTCCTCAATTCTCCATGCGCGGGCCTTACCACCTCCCCCGAATTTCTTCAACGAGTCTGCATGCACGGGGTTTACATGCAGGAGCTTCATTTTACCACCACCCTTCACTTGCATGCACGCGCTCTTCTTCACTTGCATGCACGGGGTTTGCCTGCACGGTGGTTCGCATGCCCGAGCTTCGCTCCACCTTCAACCTTAAACAGAACAACGAACAAGCTCTCCTAAAGTCGTGGTTCTTTTGAAGCATTGTCGTCCCACCGTCTTCATGTTTAAATAACTTGTTTTCATTAAGTGCGGGCTTCACCCCTCCCCACTTTGTCTCAATTGAGTTATAAACTCTAGTGTCGTCGAAACGCGTACGAGATGAATTCCAAGTGATGAGGCGCGGGTTTCAGTATCCCTACCTTGTCTCACTTGTGTTTCCACCTTTTAACTTCAAAATTAAAAATAGCACAGTCCCAACCTCAGGATTTTCGTGCCGTTGTGGCATCGCCGAATCTCTACCGTTTAACTCCAAAATAAAAAGAGAGAACAACCCCAAACTCGTGATTCCCATGCGGTAGCGGCATCGCCGAGTCTCCACCTTTTAACTTCAAATTGAAGAGGCAAAAACTCCAGCTCGGGCTTTCCGTTTATTAGCGCCGAGGCTATGCTTGTTACCAATTCCACACGCAAACAGAATCAATGATTAATTGAATCTTCAATTCTGGAGTGGGCCTCCTGCACATCACCCATTTATCATGCAACATTAGGAGCCCAAATGAAGAATATGGGCGGTTGCTGATTGGATCAAATTGTCAAGGAAATAGCTATCTTTTCTCTATCGCCTCGTTCAGGAAACACACCGACGACATCAAGGCTTCAAGGATTAAGCGATGAAGCAGAGTCGAGAATCATCCTCTAGCGTCGGCAAGCGTCGGACTCGCTCATTCGGGACTAGCTCTGTCGGGACTAGCTCAGCCGGGACTAGCTCAGTCTGGACTCGCTCAGTCGGGACTCGCTCAGTCGGGACTAGCTCAGATGGCAGTCTCGAGGCGGTAAAGACTAGCTCCGATCGACGTCGAGTCTCGATCGAAAAGCGTTAGACTTGTTCGCGTGTCTCACCCACACATGAAAATGCATGCATGCATGTGCGGCCCTCCTATGCCTCACCCACACATGAAAATGCATGCATGCATGTTCATGTGGGCTGATGCAATGGCACTGAGAGGAACTAGGACAAATGCTCTCCTTCTTCCCCGTGAGAATGCATTATAGTCCCGACTCTCTGCATGCACGGGCTCCACACCCTCTCCCGAGCTTCTTCCTCTTTTCCTCATGCATGGGCTCCGCGTCGGCGTTGGTTGCCATCGGGACCCCGAGCTGACCCATCATCGTTAGTCGACTGGCCCTTCTCCTCCATCCCTCCCGATGAAAGCAGCGACAAAACACAACTCTAGCCCGGGACCTCTGTTTTCCTCAAGCATCCTCGAAATTTCCTTCTAGCAGTACTTTGCTGCATTCATACTTAATTAATCACCACTACATTCCAAAGCTTGCCTTGAAATGTAGTGGTGATAGTTGGCAATCTGCAGGCTCCACAATTTGCCTAACACTTTAGTCCTTGAAAGCAACTCCCGTGGCTAGCTCACAATTTGCCTAACACTTTAGGACCCACCTTGTGATCATGATTACATTTAACCTTATCTCACCTAATCATTTTGACAAGCTTAGTGGTGCTGACTGCTGAGGTCTCCACCTTATCTCACCATGCATACAATTTCCTTCTCCATCCAATCTCCATCTTCGGGAAAGCATCGACGGCAGCATCATCGTCGGATTTTTACCTACCGTCGGGAGTTCTTAGCTTCAAAGAGGCTCGCGACCATAGCCCTTCTTACTCTGAGCATCCATCGTCGGGGGTGTTCTTTTCGTCGGGGAGGTATGCTCGAGATGAACACTGGAGCCGCTAGTTGGGCCGGTGATCGTCAGGAAAAACTGGCACAAGGCTCCCATGAAGTTTGCTCCAAACTTCGTCGGGAATTTAACAGCGCCCAGGTGCCCTTGAAGCAGCGCCTTTGAATTTAACATTCTTGGGATTTCCATGCAGCGGCATCGCCCGAACCTCCACCTTTTTATCCAAATTAAAGAGAGAACAACCCATCATCGAGATTTCCATGCCGTTGCGAAATTCCTGAGTCTCCACCTTTTTACTCCAAAATAAAGAGAGCATAACCCATTCTCAGAATTTCCACACCGTTGCGGCATCGCCGAGTCTCCGCCTTTTAACTCCATGATAAAAAGTGAACAGTCCATTCTTGGGATTTCCACTCCGTTGCGCCATTGCCGAGTCTCCACCTTTTAACTCCACAACGAAAGAAAGAAAAAACCCGGCCCTAAGTATTTAATCACTATCACCCTCGGGGTCTCCTTTATTTTGAATCAAAATGCCATGAGACCCACGGTCTTCCGATTTGATAAAAACAAAAACTCCATCATCCTTGCCCCTTCTTCTCCAAATCTTCCGACGAAAGCAGCGTCGGTGCTCTTCTTCTTCATCGTCGGGAGATTTTCGTTCAACGTCGGGCGTCCACCATCATCGCGACCGACCTTCTTCTCCGAATTTCTCGATGAAAACAGCGGCGGGGCTTTTCTTCCTCATCGTCGGGAGTGCCCGTGCATGCAATCGAGGACAAGACCATGCATGCTTCGTCTGGACTCGGGGATTTGATGCATGCCCGCCATCGATCTCCTTATTCCTTGGCAACTTCAAGAATATTCATGCAGGCCACGGATATCCTTATTTCTCATTCGAAGCTCCGGAGAAGCTTGCTTAGAGCCGCGGTCGGAGCGTCGGTAATACGAGAGCATCCTCGGGAATGTCGTTATTTTTCGATCTCCGCCTTCTTTCTTTTTCCCCGAATAACAGCGAACACCTCCATTCCATTGTCGATGCTTGGAGTTAGAAATAGTCTTTTGATTGGGCCTTCCTTCATTCTTCTTCTTTTTTATTTTGATCTGGCCCATTGTTGATAATTCAGCCCAATTGCCAAAAAGGTGCTAACTGGGCCCAATAGTGACAGCTTGGAGAACGACCCAAGTCTCCTCACCAACGCAATCGTTCCAAATCTTTGAGGACACGTGAACGCCCACCACCGCCACCTCGCCGGAGAAGCTCGCCCGGTCCTTCTATCGTCGGGAGAAAATTTCCTCAAAGCTTTTTGCGAAACTTGCTCGGAGTTTTGTCAGAAACTCTGACCCGGCTTGCCCGTGGAGAAGCTCAGACACGGCTTGCTCGCGGTCGGAGAGTAGGCATTAACGTTCATCGGGAGCCCAAGGACGGAGCTTCGGCGAAGCTTGCTCGAAACTTCATCGGAGTTTCGACACTCGTTCATGGAGTTTCGCTGAGCTGGCTACCTTCGTCATCAACCATGGTCCCGGGGATGGAGCTCCGACGAAGCTTGGTCGAAACTTTGTCGGCCACTTCAAGATCTGGTTCTACCCCCCCGTTCACTACCAGATCTGGGCTGCCAAAATTTTCCCTCCCAACGGGAATGAGTTGCGGTTGATACCCGAACAATTCACTGCCAGATTTTCTAACTTGGGTTGGTCTTTCCAATCTTCATCCTTCAAACATTTTGGACTCTGCGTACACCATTTAAACTTTAAAGCAAAGCTCACAATTCGAGCTCTCTCTGCGCTCCTTTGTTCTTGGTGAGTCTTCCTTATTTCGCTAACAACTAGTGGCTTTGACGGAGCCACTGTGCCGCCGGACAAAATGGAATCTCAAGACCAACTCCTCCTTAAAGCTGAGATTTGCATCCTTATTCCGCCTAAAATTCTCAGTTTTGTGGGATTTTCAAGAAATCCCACCCAAAAAAAGGGAGAAATCAAGAAATGTACTCCACTGTAATAGCATTACTTCTTCAGATCTGGAATATCCTTAGCCCAGTAACTCCTCCGACCATCTTGTTCTACTTTTAGAAAGTTTTCCTCTTTTGCTTGGAGGGTCTTCACACCTTATTTCTCCCAGTCCGACTCAACCTCCACCATAACAAAAGCTTCGCAACAAAAATTTATCAGTTCAGGAGCTCGGGGCCGGAAAAATAACACCATTCCGGCGATCGAATCGCCACAGACGGCGCCAGTTGATGAAGCCGAGTTTGCCGGTGACGGTCTTCGGGTCGGGTCTGCTCCAATCTGTCATCTCTAACACTTGTACTAGCGGGGGAAGTCCCCGATTAAGCTCCGATACCAAAGTCAGTAGTTTAGACATAGGAGAAATATAGTAAAAGTAGAGGAAAAGTTACCAAGAGAGAGTCCCTTACTAATGAGATGAAGGCTCCTATTTATAGAGTAAGGGAGCCAGTTATTATTCACTGGTCGAGACGTGGGATTGTCCACCGGTTTATTGCGTATATCTCCTTCTTTTGTTCGGATATAAATAGTATTCCGTTGAGGGCCAACTTGGACCGAATCGTAAACTTAGTAATTGGGTCTCGATTTGGGCCGAAGGTCAAACCGGGCATACCACCATTCCTTCTAAAATTTATCTCTCTCTCTCTACTCATTTTGCGAAAAAAAAAAAAAAAAGACTCTGGGGAGAGTAAAATGAAATCTCACAGCAATTAATGATGAACACTCTCATCAATATTGGCCACAAACTCAATTCAAATTAATACTTCCAATGCCTCAATATAAAAGTCAAAGAGCTGTCCGGATGGACGGGTTCGAATCAACAATTTCTGCCTTGAAAAGGTAGTGCTCTAACGGCCAACTTTTGCCTTGACATGGCAGGATAGATAGGAGAAAGAGAGAAAAAGTGAAATGAGAGATAAAATATGGGATAAAAGAAAAGGTTGAGTGAGGTAGAGTACTTTTTTTTTTTTTTTTGTTGGAAACAGCAAGGTGGGCTGCTTGGGCGGAGTCCCATATATTAAAACGAAATTGTTAAACGCAGTAACGGTTTTACTAAACGCAGTAACATTCTCCTGTAAAAATATTAAAATGCCCCCGGCACAAAAAATTAAAAAATAAAATAAAATTTGCGGACTACTGTTCACCCGTGGGGTGAACAGTACTGCTCACCCCACGCGGTTACTGTTCACCCGCGTGAAAAAAAAAAAAGGGAACATTTTTCCTCTGGTTGCGTCTATTGTTGCGTCTATAAATAGACGCAACCAGAGAAAATGAATTACAAGTGAGCCTAAGGAAACCCTAAATTAGATAAATCGGATAAAACGGTTACTGCGAGTACGATCGACTAAAGGTTAGTATCGCAATTTAATATTTTGTTTCGGTACTGTTTTATTTGTGAGATTATTTGTTTGTTTGATTAATTTAGTTAGAGGCATACCGAAGTTTAGGTAGAGGTTATAATACATCCGAATTTGTTAGTATTTAACCCGAAAATATTAATTTTTTTCTCGTAGATCCTGCAGATTGTCGCCGGAATGGAATGAAATACCGGCGGTCGCCGGCGGAATTTCAAAGAAATACCGCCGGCGATCGGCGGATTTTTGTTAAGAAATACTGCCGGACTCCGGCGGTATTTTTCAGGGAAAATACTAAGGCGGTATTTTCCCAAAAAAATACCGCCCCGCGGTATTCTGCCGGGAAAATACCGCTGGAATCCAGCGGTATTTTCCGGCGAAAATACAGCCGCCAGACGGGCGGTATTTTCCGGCGAAAATAGCGTCGTCTGGCGGTGGTATTTCGCCGGCGAAAAAAACTGGCCGCCGGACGGAAGTATTTTTCGCAGGACGGCGGGATTTATCCGGATGTTTTATGCCTGAACGGGCCGACTTTTGCGCCAATGCTTTAAAATTTCTGAAACTGTAAACATGTTCTCGTTCTTTGTATGTTAACAATTAATTTCGTATTGATACATGTGCATCTATATGATTGTAGATGGCAGAAGCATTCAAGAAATTGAAATTGAAATTAACCAAAAGCAAAAGCAAAAGGGATGACAATATGCTATTGGTTGATAGAAGCACTGAGGTGACACAGTCCTCGTCTGAGGAAGTAGGTGGCCGAATACATCTCACTGTATCCGAGCGGCAGAGGAAAGTGGCAGGAAGAGCACATGGATCTTCTCGCTTATCAAATGCGACGAGGGAAAGTAACATTGATTACCGCGAAATTCCATTTGCTCCGCCATACATTGGAAATGCGGAGGAGGAGGAAGTTAGGGAAAATGCGGAAAGATTTGAGATGGACATGTCCCAGTCGCAGGGGTACATGGGAGGGAACTCGGGGCGGTTGGAGGATGAAAATGAAGGGGAAAATGGATCCAACCGACGGAGGAGCGAAAAAGGCAAAGAAGTAATAGGCTCATCGCGTAGGTCAGTGTCAGGGGTTGGGTTCGGTTCTGGCTCCAGAGGGGATGCAGGGTGGAAGGCTTACTGGCCTCTAGATGGTCCGATTGACGGTGGACCTTTAGATCCGGAGTTATTACAGAGTTTTAAAGGTCATGTTGCCTACTACGTATAGCATCGACAGATATCGTTTTTATGCTTTATTACATATTTCTTGATATGATTATTATTCATTTTTTATTTATGATTAATAAGTTGGGTTAGTAAAATTATTATGTTATTCATTCCATTACATAGGAACGTGGTGCAGTGTTGTGCCATAATGGCTATAACAATCTGCAAAAGTGGGGCTTTAGACAAAGAGGAAATAAAAACTCTAGTTGACTAGTCCGGGTTGGCACATTTGTGTTGGTCTATGCATCCAGAGCTAGACTCTGCACTCCTAAGTGCCTTTGTTGAGAGATGGCAGCCGGAAACTAATTCATTCCACTTGCCATTCGGAGAGATGAGTATCACTCTCCACGACGTTCCGTACATATTGCGGATTTCGATTGGGGGATCGCCAATTGGGTGGAAAATTAAGCCGGCAGAGATGAAGGAACTGCTGTTAGAGACGTTGGGGATTCATAAAGACCAGCTCGGGGATCGAGATTTTGCCACTGTCAAAATGTCCCTCCTCCTCGAGCAATGTCTCAGTGGCCAGGTGGATACCTCCAATTCTGCCGCAGGTTATTTGCTGTGGTTAGTTGGGAACACCATGTTCGTGGATAAGAAAAAAAAACCCATGTCCTTGGGCACTTCTTGCCTTACCTCCAAGATGTAGAAAGCCTAGGCGGACTTGCGTGGGGTGCAGCATGTTTGGCGAGCCTTTATCGCAACCTTGGTTGGGCCTCTAGAGCGGACGGTGCCCAGTTAGGCGGGTGTCTGACTTTATTGCAGGTTTGTAAGAATCGTTTATAAATTATTTCAGTCCTTATACCTAGAGAATAAAATGACTAATTTGTTTTTTAATTTTTTTAATAGAGCTGGATATACGAATACTTTCCCGCGTTTAGTCCGGCAAAGCAGAGATCCTGGGATGCCGATTGGCCAGCATCGGCTAAGTGGCACATCGGAACCGGAAGGAAGCGCTAGCCTAACTGGATTTGTTGAAATACAGACGTGCCTTGGACGGAATGAAATCCGAAAAGGTAATATTTCTATGTCATTTAAATTTTCTTATGTTTATTATTGTAATAGCCGACATAGTCGATTATCCACTTACTATGTTTCACACGCACTAGGTCAATTGGCTTTCTTTTGGGCCGAATCCCGCAGGAGTGCACGCAATAACCTTGTATAGAGGTTTTATTCATTGCCCTGGGGTCGCAGAGCCATACATGCCTGATCGGTTCCTGCGGCAATTTGGATTCATTCAGTCGATCCCTCACACAGTTTTACAGCCAAAGAGATGTTACAGAGGCCCTGAAATAAAAAGGTACTCATGCGTGTTTGATACAAATCTTAAGATCCCGCAAATGTACCCCAAGAATAAGGTGTTAAGGGGGATGGGGAGGGATCATTGGGCCGATCAGACGTGCCCTGAGTACCTCGAGTACTTCCTTCCGCAGACGCACGTTCGTGTTAGTCCCGACGACATGGAAGCGGATGAGCCACTGGACCCGAAACAGCTATCTGCGGTTGCGGTAAGAACTACAAATTTATGTTTTTTTTCTACTCATTAATTATATAATTGCGTCAATCTTTTTAACATTCAGTCGATATTTATTCCAAACGCAGCGCTTGCAATATATAGCAAGTAAAATGTATTATGCTCATCCTCGAAACCGGGATACCGTCCCAAATGAAGTGAGGGAGAGTGCTATAGAGGAGGTGGCTCGCCATTTGGAGGATTTGATGCCGGCACTGTAGTACATTTAGCCTGAGTCCCATCTGTTGTAATCATTGTTTTTAATCTCTTTTTTAATGCACTGTCTCGGGAGATACCGCAATCGGGATGATGTATAGATATTTTATTTAAATTTGGTAATGATAAAATGTATTACACCAAAATTCTGAAGATGCGGATATTATCTTTCGAGCGTAAAATCAAAAAATAAATTGCTGTTAACGTTAAGCTGTTGAAATGAAAAAATATTGTATACTAACACTCAGCAGTCGCTTTATTCCGGAATGCACCTAATTTTTCATCCAAATGAGATTTTCAAAGTTGCATTTGTTTTGAGGCCCGGCTACTTCACGTCGGATAGATTGGGGGTAACAATACCTCCCCTGTCGTTAAGAAATCAATGAAATGATTTTGTCTTATTAACCTCAAATTGATGAAACTGCTCGGATCAGTAGAGACGCCGGTACCCCGCCACAGGAGCGGAAGGAAAGTATTACTCTGCTGGGTATATAATGTAACCACTTTTTGGTACTTCGTTGCGACTAGTATTCCCAGAAGATGAGAATCAAACCAGAAATTCTCTTCTGCCGGAACTACATACCAATCTAGCAGTCTGAATGCTAAATCGTAATCAACTGCCCCAAGAACGAATCGCCAAAAAGTAGCTTCATCCCGGAGTTCTTGGTGCAGGTCTCTACGCACTTGGTGCCACTGCGCCTGATCTGCATCGTGTACGAAATAAGCAATTACCCTAAAACCACAATGTCCATCGGGCACAACATTAATGTGCCCGGTAATGTATTCGAACACGAACTGCTTCAGAAATACGGGAAGGTCGTAAGGCCACTCAGAAGCGTGGGGCCTCACAACCCTTCGTCTTCTCTGCCCGCCTGTGGATCGTCGACCTGCGAGTGTAAAACATACTAAATTCAGTATGTGTATATTTATTAAACAACAATGACATATTAAAAGTAAATACATATATTCATACCGCGTTGTAGCGCATTTCTTTCGGCGTGCTCGAACCCTGATAGATCTCGTTGGGTTGAATTGTGTCAGGGACGTCCCCTGTGTGGCCTACTAACTGGCTTAGCTATATCAATAGTTTCCGGATAAAGTGTCGAATGCACAACACCCATGACCTTGTATATCTCAGCGCTCGGACGCGACATGACATCCACAAACATTTCATGCAGTCGCCCTTCAGCGGTTTGCCTCTCCTTCTGAGTTTCTGGAATATCAGTATCTCCCTGGTGCAGCGTCTTCCAGAAGGCGTCTACGTCGATAGGATCAATTGGTTGGTACGCGCGCACCAAATGTTGCATCTCACATGCACATGGCAGACCGTAACTTGTTCGGAGTTCGCAACCACAAAGCGCACCGTCGTCCCCGATAAGGCCAACTCTTTTTGTATATTCGTCCTCCACCATTGTAATACCAGCGAACGACATTCTACCGTTCAAACGACTATACAGTAGGTAGTCACTCTTCCGGTATGTTTTGCTGCGCGAAGCTTCCATTTTAGTCCGAATTTCATCGAGGTGCAACCCTATCATAATATGAATGTCGTGAAAAATACTTGGGAACGCCTTTATATTCGTACCAATAGCCTTCTTCACCTGTGCATGAGGACTCTCAACCCTGAAAGACAATTGACATTAAAATTCTTCATAGAACATAAATCCTTATATAAAACATCACGTAATTATACAATGTACAAATCATAAATGAAATCAATAAATAACTTACATGTTTGTTGTGCGCCCGCCGTAATGCTTTATACTTTTCGTCCAGCAGGACACAAACTTCTCCTTGTGAGGATCCAACCATGTCTTCTTCAAGTAAAGAATAACATTTCTGAATCTGGATTTATTCTCATATTTGGTATCAATATAATCCATAGCTTCCGTGAACTGTTCATATGTCAGGGCTTTCACCACTTGCCCCCAACGATATAGAAAGACATCCGTTGTAGTTTTGTCATTCCCAGCTGACACTACATGTTTCTTGACATCCATTTCAATGTGTCTCCTACAAAGTAGTTGGGTAGCATGTGGGAAAACTAGTTCCACAGCATTCAGTAATGCGGTATCTCGATCAGTCATGACCACGTGGGAGAATTTGTTTTCCTCGAATAAAGTGCTCAATTGCACCAATCCCCAGTAATAACTCGGAGTAGTCTCATCCCTCAGGAAAATGAACGCGATATGAACATACTGAACTGTAGGTACATGAGCTACAATTGTAGCAGAGGCATGTCATACCTGTTTGTCTTATACGTTGTATCCATAAACAAAACGTTCGGAAATAGAACAAGTAGACGACGCGCCTTCTTGTGTGCAAAGAAGATGTGGCCCACTGCATTGCTTCCGTCATCGCCTGAGTACGCATAGAAGTATTCGTGATCATGCAGAAGTTTGAAGAAATACTGCATGTTAGTCATACCTCCCCTCGCATCCCTTTTACTTTTTGCTGATTCATTGTAAACTTGTCTTATGTGGCTGACATTTTCCGGATCATCTGCACGCAATTGGGCCAATATATGCTTCACCCTGATGTTAATACTGGACATTTTTGCAATCTTCTTCTTCTCCGCTTCAGTTAAACGTGTCTGCGCTGAATGCCAATTTTGCATTTCTTCTAATTCATGATTGTGCGTACCGTTTCTGACCTCTAACGTCCACTTTCCCCCATCAATTTCTCGTCCCTTCAGGTGAAATTGACAGTTTGTCATCTTGCTACTTGTATTGCTCCTTCTGCTTCTCCCTTCTGGTATGGGTACCTTTTCCCTAACTTTTCCTGATCTATCGTACCATATCTCAACTCTACTTTTTCTCCCTCGTGTTAGGAATAACCCCAACATTTTCGAAGAGGAAGTAATTTTTGCCGTCATATTATTTTCAGCTGCTCGTGCTTTAACCTATGCAATCATACCTTCCTTACTGATGAACTCTTCGGTCGTCTGAAATACTTCGGTGTAGTCAGCAAAAATGTCATCACTCTCCACGCGAAAATCCTTTTAACATAAAAAAAAACCTGGTTCAGCATACTTAAACCCAAAAATTTCGATTCAGCAAATATATTGCGCAATTATATTATCGGCTAGAGCCAAAGTTCTGACACAATTATGATTAGCATTGGTTGGATGGATATTGCGACTGTCCCGGGGTTTTCTCCCTGGAAAATAGCCGAAAAAACGCCCGCCCGCCGGAAATACGGCCGGCTGCCGCACTTGGTGTTTTGGCCGGAAATACCGCCGCCGGTCTGCAATATTTCCGGCCAAAATACCGCCGGCCGGTGGCGATATTTCAGGCGAAAATACCGCCGGCGGTATTTCTTTTGATATTTCCCCCGGAAATACCGCCGGCGGTATTCCGGCAATTTCGGACGGGAAGACAGTCTCCCCATCCGGAATGTTGTAGAACCGGCAAAAAACGTCCGGATAATCGCAGATCCGGGAAAAAATCCCTCCCGAATGGGTTTTTTTCCCGAAAATTAAAGTGAAGCGGTATATACATAATTTATGCAAACTACTATAAATTAAAATAATAAATACAGTTTTACTTACAGTATAATATGGATCGTACTCGGGTATACCGGCCATATTTGAATGAATGTGTCAGTGATGAAATGGAAAACAAGTGTTTCTGCAGTTTAATGTAAATGGAAAATAACTAACTCTGAACGTTTAAAAAATATTCTGAACTTCACACCTTACTTATAGGTGAAAAAATGGAAAAAAAGGCAATTCAGACTTTTTACAGAAAAATGATACTGCGTTTAGTAAAACCGTTACTGCGTTTAGTATGCCTCTATTAAAATGCTTGGAGAGTTTCAAAGTACAAAAAGTTGGAAAAAAAAATGAAAAGGAAGTATTTAAATCCGAAGATACGGAAATCGTTGTGCATCCAAAACTGCCAAGCCCCGTCCCTTCTGCGGGAGGTCTGAGTGATGGAAAAAAGATGTCACCTCCTCACTGCTTGCTTTCCTTGCCAAGTAATCCGCCAGTGCATTGCCCTCTCTATTATGAGTCATCTATACACCCAATTGTAACTTCAATTAATATTTGGGCTACATACAAAAGGAACCACAAGGTTTGTGGAACGACTAAAACAAAACCCCTACTTTTAAAAAGTACAAAGTAAACACTCCAATGAGATATAAACAATTTTTTTAGATATAAATATCATTAGAACTGCAATAAAAATATATGATTCACCTATCTTCTTTTCTTGTTTTCCAGATCCATGACCCTTTATTCCATCATACTATTTTACAAAAATTCATCAAACAATCTTATTTAATTTCGGTCTCGGAAAAATTTCATTGGACAAAATCACAGATTCTATAGAATTTCGATAAAGCATACAAAAGCGGAGGCCAAAAAAAATCGCCCTGTGAACCATAACCTAAAATTTTGGTCGTCGAATGCCTTAATCGAACAGTTCTGTGGTTCGTTAATTCCTATAACGAACAGTCACGTGGGGGGAAAAATACACATTGTATGAACTGATGGGGTAAAAGTAATGCAAACCCAATAATAAATTTTTTAACTTGTTAATAAGATAATTTGTCTATTATATATTAGTTTCAATATTTGCATAACCTTTTTGGGGTTGAAAATTTTGTTAGATAAATTAGAACAAAACATATAAATTATAAAAAAAAATGTTAGTATTAATTGTGTAGAAAATAAAAAAATAAGGAGAAATAATTATTGAAACAAAAAAAAGAAAGTATAAAAAAATTTATTAAATAATAAAAATTGGATGAGAATGAGAAAAGAATTAATGGTGGAAATAGTAAAAGTATACTAGAAAGTAAAATGAAAAAAATTAAAAAAGGGAAATAAGTAAAAGTAATATTACTAAGTAGGAAGCCATTAGAAGGGTCATAATATTTGGAAATACTTTATAAAAAAAATACTTCTTACGTTCCATAAGAAGGGTCTATATGTATATAGGCACAATTTATTAAGAATGTTAATGTACAATTACTTTTATTTGTCAGTATTTATAGTTTGACAAACTAAAAATCACAATGTGACACAAGAAGTTTTAGTATTATTAGTAGGACACCCTTAAATGAAGTATTAGTATTGTTGGTATTTTAGTATTATGTTGTACTTCTTATAAATAAGGATAATAAAAAAATGAAAATTGGGTACCCAACTTTTTTAGAAATTGCAACTTTCTTGGTCTAACGTTTTCTTCAATTGAACCATTATATACTATTAATAATTCTATACTTATTTTTATGATTCTATCAGCAAATTATCTGCAAATGACGATTTCTATCTAGTAATAAACGTCATTAGTTAAATGATTGACAATTCCGTATCCAATTTAAATTTCAACGTGAGCTCAAATTGTTTCCTAATTTTTTCAATTCAGTCATTCAATACTAATAGTCACGGCAATATCATCGAATTATCAAAAAATCAAGACAATATGACGAGAATCTAGGTTGTAAGAACGAACTTATTGAGAAATATTACCACTTAGGATCCCAAATTCAATTAACATCTTAAATTAGCCTATAATAATATCAAGTTTCCTGTAATTGAGTCATTCAATAGTAATAGTTATGGTGCAATCATCAAATGAAATATGGATTATGATACCATAAATAATCTAAAGTTTTTATTAAATTGAGTCATTATGGTACCATGAAAATATATACAAATGAAAATAATAGGGTGATTTATCAGTTGTAATGAATGTAATTATTGAGAAACAATTACACTTGCGTGCCAATATGTTACTTCAGATTGCAAATTGACCCAATAGTCACAAGTTATCTGCAATTGAGTCATTCTATATGTTCATATCACATTATTTATAAATGTAGATAAAAAAAATTGATGATTTATATTTTGAGCATAACATTAAAAGGGGGGGAAAAAAGAATTGATAGTCGTGTTCCCAATTTTACGTAAAAATTCCAAGTTGACCATAAACAATATCAATTTATCTGGAATTCAATGCTTCTATAGTAATAGTTATTTTGTTATTTTCTATGTTCAACTGATGATAATTGGAGAGAAAAATGATAATTACGTCCCTAAATTTATTTAAATTTTCATACTAATGCTAGTTGGTGAAAATTTGATACTTGACATCCCTAATTTTACTTAAAATTGCATATCAACCCCCAATTTGTTTATAATTTAGTTAATTTTAATACAAATTATGGTGGTATCATCAAATTGTATTCAAATTGAAACTCCATAGTAGCAACCTAAGATGGTGAGTGGGTGAATTAGGTTATATGGCAAATAAAATTTTGCTATAAGGATAAAAAAAATTTAAAGTGTGCATTGTCAAAACAATTTTTTAAGCAAATTAAAAAAGACAAAACAAAAGCAATTATCGTGGTACGGATTCTCTTTGTACCCTAGTCCATTGCCCAAGTTATACAACTCAAGGTTTCATAATCAACGCTAAGAGACACCAAATGGTGTGTTCAACTTAAGATCAAATTATTAATTTTAAGACTTTTTACAAGGTAATCTAAGCTAGGATTTATATAATTTCATAAGGCTATGAATTGTATATTTTGCCCCCCTTCCTCAAGATCTGTGGGTCTTATTCAAGACTCCACACAATTTTAGGAAATGAAAATAAAAAATTAAATAATTTTTTCCATGTATCTAAACATAAAAAGGAAAACACAATCTTCATTTGAAAATCAAATCTATTATAAATGAGCAGTTTTATTTTGTAAAATAATATTTAATTATTATTTTTAATAAAATTATAAGCATTTATACCTGACAACATATTTGATAAGTAAAAAAGAAGGGTTAAAAATTTATATAACCATTACATCTTTTTAAAAATTTAATATTGGTTAAAAAAAAACAAAGATAAAGAAACAGTCATTTAAAAAAAAAAAATTAGTATGATTTTCGTCTCCTTAATCCTTGTCCATTTCAATCAAAAGGAAAAAAAATGAGAAATTATTCCATACATATCATTGTACCTGGTGTGCATAAAAATGGGCCTTCATTTGGTCAAGCCCAATGAACAAAATAAAGGATTAACATTTAAAAGATAAAGATATCTGAAAGAACTAAAACCAAGTTTAGGTCGGAAAGAGCCATAAAGCCGAGCCAAAGACATAAGCTTAGATCAGTTCAACCCTTAGGTCAGTCTCACTAAGTTTTCCTATATTCCTCCCAACGGTCATCGCTACCGAGCCATAGAAGTTAGGTCGGACCAAGATGTTACTCTGACACAGTAGGTAAAAATCATTAAAAGATTAAGTATATATTTTGAATATGTGTAGGGATTTCCTAGATCTTCGACAGAAAAGAGGTCATGAAATCAGGTCATGATGGCCATAAGGCGTGCACGTCACAGCAAATAGAGGGGAGCATGAGTGAAAGTGCAAATCATGAAGGTTCAATGGGGCATGACCGAGTCTTGATATAAATACTAAGTCCTAAGACTTAGTGAGGTACGCAACTATTTACATTTTAGAGATCTTGGTGCATACTATTATCTTCTTCTATCATACTAACTTGACGTCGGAGTTACTACACCGGGGGGGGAAAGCCCCGCTTCTTTCTTGCGTTTTTGTGCTTGTCATCAGAGTTAGTCACAGCATCAAGTTTCCCTTTCATTGGAGTCATCCGAGCCATCTAGCCCGATTTCCAGTGCGGCTTCCCTTCTCTTGAACCAGCAAACGAACGAGTGGGCCTTGCTGTAGCACAATTCTTATTGGACCGCAAGAAGCATCCATCGAAGGACAATTTGCGTCGCATCAACTGGCGGCCACCGTCTGTGGGGAACGTTTGATCAAATTATTTCATCAAATTTTCTCCATATTTAAAGAAGAAATTTGTTGAAACCATGACGCAAATTCAGATGTTCGGGAGGGTGGGTGCTTCTTCTTCCAACACCACCGCCGATTCCACCGTTACGGCCGCGATCGTTCCGACCGCCACCGTAGTTCCTACCACCACCAATGTTCCACCTATTACCACCGCCGCTGTCGTATCTCACACTACGGAGCCTCTCACCCCTCAGCAAGAACAAGCTGAGAGAGAAAAATTTTATCTTTTGTTCCCACAGTTGTCTCATCTCATCAATCCTAGCCCTCCCACCACCTCTACTCCTGGTTTGGGACTCCCCGTCTCAAACATTATAACCACTGGCTCAGATGTAGTTAACGTGGAGAATCCTCTTGGTTCGCATGCTATTCCTACTATTCCTCCACCAGGAGCTCTGTTCAACCCCATGCCTGATCCTTCCGTTGTTTTGATTTCCAGTCTCCCCCCCAGTCTGTCGCTGTTTCGGGATGTCCTCTTTACTCTGGGGGGGGGGGGGGGCTCATCCTTTTTCAGGGTCTAACTACATAGCCGGTCTCCCTACCCTTTCTACTGCTCCTCCTGTTTACACCACCTTTGCCCATACCCAGGTCATCCTTACCTTTCCAGCTCCTTTCATGGTTCCTACCGCTCAACTCAATACTTACCCTTTCATGTCGAGTTTGCCTTTTCCTATGTTAGGACAGCAAGTGAGTCAGTTAGGTCAGCCTGGTCTAGGTCCGCAGTCGAGTCAAATAGGTGAGCCCGGCCTAGGTCAACAATTGAGCCAGTTTAGCCACCTTGGTCACGAGGTTAACCAATTAGGATATCCCGGACACATAGCACCGTCAAGCTTAGCTCAGTTTCAACATTACCGCATAGGCACAAGCCAAGCCATGCAGCCCATCACTGGGTACTCTCCCTTACTTAACCCGAGCTATTATACCGGCCCAGCGCGGGAAACTTCGCAACTGGAGGATCACTACCTGCTTATCCCGGAATGGGAGGATACCCCTTAGGTCAAACATGATACGCCCAGCCCGGTCAAGCAGCCCTCCCTGGATCTGGATATGCTCAGTTGGGACGAGCCGGGCCCACTTCTCGCGTATCTCATCCATTTGGTTGAGAAATTCAAACAGTTCCATTTTCACCGGGCTACAAAGGTTTAGGTAAGATTGACAAATACGATGGAACTGCTGACCCGACGGCTCACTGGATGCAATGCATGAGTGTCATGGATGCTGCAAATTTATCAGATGCTAACCGCTGCATCACCTTTTATCTTACTCTAAAAGGTCAGGCTATCAATTGGTATTGTACCCTGCCTCGAAACTCTATTCATTCATTAGATCAATTTGGTGACTTGTTTCTAGCTAATTTCATGGGCAACAAGATATTATCTAAACCTATTTCACATCTAATGAACATAACTCAGAGGGTGGAAGAGGGGTTACAGGCTTATATAGATCGGTTTAATGTAGAATCTAGGCAATGCCATGAAAAAGATGACAGGATCATGATGGGGTCATTTATTAATGGATTACGGTCGGGACCATTAGCTACTGAATTAGCCATCCGACCCCCACATTCTTACTTCGAAATGATGGTTACTGCTGTTAATTTTGCTGTTATTGAGGATGCTACAGTACTTAAACAGGAACAAGAGAGGGGTTTTTCTAACAATTACAGCAAGAGAAAAACTTCTTCTCCAACCCCTACCACGGGAGGAGGTAAGAAACAGAACTTTGTAAGTACTAACAACACTGGTCCGAAGGTTGGGGTCGGTGTTAATGCCTTGCAGGTAGTCGAGCCCTTTTCCGTGCCTCGGGCCGACATATATGCGACCATACAGCATCAAGGGTTGCTACCTCCAGCCCGTCCCATGACAGGTCCCACAGATCGGCTCAATCCTAGCAGGTATTGTAACTACCATAAGCATATCGGCCACAATACTAATAATTGTAGAGATTTAGCTGCAGAGATAGCAAAGCTTATCCAAGCTAGGAGATTACCTCAATATACGCAAGTGGCTCCTCTGCCCAAACCAGCCGTTCCATCAGGTCGGGAATGACCTACAGGATGTTATCGATGTGGAGAGACCGGTCACTTTGCCCGAGAGTGTTCCCAACCCAATCCCCGGGCCCCAAACGCTGGGGCTGGTGCCGACATAACTATAGCTGGAATCGTGAATACCATAGCTGGAGGACCGACCCAAGGTGATTCTAAATTTCTAATCGTCAGAGAAAACAGGTATATCGACAAAGGAAAAACGTTCTAGGTAAGCGTAAAGCAGACACCATGACACCAGTTATTACTTTTGACGACAATGATCTTTTCTTGCCTTATGATTGTGATGATCCACTAGTGATCGATTGTTACATTTCTAATTATCAAGTACGTAGAACATTATTAGACACTGGTAGCTCTAGTAATATAATTACTACCAAGGCATTAGCAGGATGTCAGTTGCATAAGGCACGTTTAAATTCAGTACGTACACCTTTGGTTGGCTTCGGCAACCACCATGTTATTCCTGTGGGGCAGTTAAGCATACCAGTCACCTTGATAGCTGGCCAGCTAAAACGAACGAAACCATAGATTTCGTGGTCATTGATGAGCCCTCACCTTATAATGTATATCTGGGTCGGCCTGGACTAAATCAATTTCAGGCCATTGCTTCTACCATGCATATGCTTTTAAAATTCCCCACCCTGGGTGGTGTGGCTTCTCTTCGTTGTGATGTCATACAGGCCAAGCAATGTTACACAGCTTCTCTAAAAGAACAGGCGCCCCTGGATAGAAAATCGCAAGGTGCTTCAACAATCGCCCCGACCCTCGCGTCCCGGGTTTCACCGGCTACCCTTCAAGATAATATCGCTCACCCCATTAACATCACCGACCTAGCAGGTAGCTCGGACCGATCCATTGAGGCTGGGGCTGAAGTTAAGGCTGTCCCTCTGGCTGCCGACCCGAACAAGGTAATTAAGATAGGAGCCGATTTACCTCCTCAGTTACCACATGATTTACTTAACCTTTTGCGTGAGTTTGCGGAAGTCTTTGCTTGGGGGCCGGAAGACATGCCTGGCATTTCCTGAAACATCATTGAACACAGGTTATCCATTGATGCCAGTCATAGGCCGGTTCGCCAACGAAAGCGTAACTTCGGAGGAGAACGCAGCAAATACATAGAAATTGAAGTCAACGCTTTGCTAGAGGTGCGTATCATTCGAGAAGTGGATTATCCTGAGTGGCTAGCTAATCCTGTATTAGTTCCCAAGCCAGACGGCTCATGGCGTATGTGCATCGACTTCACCGACCTGAACAAGGCCTGCCCCAAAGATTGGTTCCCCTTGCCCTTAATTGATGTGCTGGTCGATGCCATAGCTGGATTTCGTTTTCTCAACTTCTTGGATGCCTACAAGGGCTATCACCAAATCTTCATGGCTAAAGAAGACGAGGAGAAAACATCATTTATCACGGATAAAGGTACTTATTGCTTTATTACTATGCCTTTCGGTTTGAAAAATGCTGGAGCTACTTTTCAACGCCTAGTAAATAAGATCTTTAAAAATCAATTAGGTCGGAACATGGAAGCATATGTTGATGATTTACTTGTTAAAAGTAGGGATGAATCTAATTATCTACTTGATTTGCGTGAGACACTCGAAACCTTAGTCCAATACAAGTTAAGATTAAATCCTAAGAAATGTATTTTTGGGGCAACATCGGGTAAATTTTTAGGTTATATGGTTTCTGAAGATGGTATTTCTGTTAATCCTAAGAAAGTAGAGGCTATCCTGCAAATGCACCCTCCTAGGTCAATTCATGAGGTACAACAATTAACGGGTAGGCTAGCGGCCTTAAATCGATTTTTAGCTCGGTCGGCGGAACGAGCTTTGCCATTTTTTAGCATTTTAAAGAAATCAGATAAATTTGTATGGATTCCAGAATGTCAAATAGCTTTTGAACAATTAAAATTATATCTAGCATCTTTAACTATGCCGATTCCTGGGGAACAATTATATATGTATATAGCCACCACTGAATCTGTGATTAGCTCGGTTTTGCTTAGAGAAGATAACCGGATTCAAAGGCCATCTATTTTGTTAGCAAAGTTTTGCAGGCTGCAGAAAAAAAACTATTCCAACCTGAAAAAGTTAGTCCTGGCTCTAGTTCACTCCACCCGACGTCTCCGACCTTATTTTGACTCTCACGGAGTCACTGTCTACACTGATGCACCCTTAAAGGCCGTTTTACAGAAAGCTGGAATTTCAGGTCGTCTCACCAAATGGGCCATTGAACTGGGGGAGTACGATATCACCTTTGTGCCTCGCACCGCGGTCAAAGGTCAGGTGTTGGCAGATTTTATAGCCGAGGGAATACCGGACATTCAGGAAGACGAGTCTAGTTCATCACCAGAAACCGACCTCCTTCTAGCCATAGCAAAAGGCGAGGATTCATGGACACTCTATGTAGACGGTGCTTCTAGCCAGTCCGGATCGGGTGCCGGGATCATCCTCACCAGCCCTACTGGGGAAGTCCACACTTATGCTTTGCGATTCTGTTTTATGGCCACCAATAATGAAGCAAAATACGAAGCCATGGTTGTCGGCCTGAAATTAGCCTGGAAACTGGGGGTACGAAATCTAAAAATTTGTTCAAACTCCCAGTTGGTCGTCAAACAAATTTTGGGGGAGTACAAGGCTAAGGATCGGCAAATGGAAGAATATTTGGCACTGGTACAACAACAGCTGAAAATTTTTCCAAAATGGACTATACAGCGAGTTCCACGGAGCAAGAACACAAATGCAGACGCCTTATCCAAATTGGCTTCTTCGGTTTTCTCTCATCTGACTAAAAGTGTTCTAGTAGAAGAAGTAAAGACTAGGAGTACGGCCGAGCCAACAATCTTGTCCATAAGCGAGGGTCAGGATTGGCGATCTCCTATATGGCAATATTTACAAAATGGTACCTTGCCAGACTCGCGAAAGGAAGCACAGCGAATACGAAAGAAGGCTGAGCACTATCAGATAGTGGGGGACGATCTATACAAAAGGGGGTTCCTAATGCCCTTACTAAAATGTTTGAGTTCAGGAGAAACGGAGGTCGTGCTCAAAGAAATACACCAGGGGGATTGCAGGTCCCATATCGGGCCTAGGAATTTGGCAAAGAAAGTAATTGGGGCTGGGTTTTATTGGCCTCGATTATTTCAAGAAGCAGTCAAGTATGTTCAACATTGTTCTAGTTACCAGCATAATGCTCCGATTCATAGATTACCGGCATCCAGTTTTACAGGGATAATTGTGCCTTGGCCTTTCGCAGAATGAGGGATAGATCTTATAGGGCCATTTCCTAAAATTGGCTCTTGTCATTATCTAGTTGTGGCCATAGACTACTTCACTAAGTGGGTGGAAGCCGAGGCATTGACAAATATTACCGGGCGAACTATAGCTCGGTTTCTATGGAGGCAAGTCATTTGCGGTTTCGGCATGCCCAATTCAGTTATCTCGGATAACGGGACTCAGTTTGAATCCAAGGAATTCACAGCCTTATGTTCAAGGCTAGGTATTACCCAACGTTTCGCATCTGTGGCTCATCCTCCAGCAAATGGGCAAGTGGAACTCACCAATCGAACTTTGTTGCACGGGTTGAAAACCAGACTAGAAGATAAGAGTAAAAATTGGGTAGAACAGCTACCTCATGTGTTATGGTGTCACCGAACTACGCTTAAATCAGCTACGGGAAAGACTCCTTTCGAGCTAGCCTTTGGAGTCAATGCTGTCATACCCCTAGAAATACAAAGTGGTGCGCCCCGAGTCATGCACTTCGAAAGGGACCAGAATCAAAGAAACTTGGAGCTTAGTTTGGATTTGATGGAGGAAATCCGGGACACTGCTTACGTACACCAATTGAATTACAAGAATTTAGTTTGGCAACACTATGATGCTCGGGTCAAACATCGAGCCTTTGTACCGGGAGATTTGGTTTTGCAGAATCGAGCTATCAGTAAGCCACAAGATCAAGGCAAGTTGGTATCTAATTGGGAAGGGCCCTACCGGGTGATCGAAGCCCGACCCACTGGTAGTTAAGTGTTAGAAGATTTGCAAGGACAGTTAGTTCCGCGGGCTTGGAACTTAGCACATTTAAGAAAATACTATCTTTGAGCAAGTTGAAGACAAGATCGTGAAAAAGTCGAGTCATATATTCAAAGGAAAAAGGTGTGCCGGCCTGATACAGAGATTGTTCTAATAAAAATATTCCAAAAATTGTACAAATAAAAGCTAAGAAGGAGGAGCTTGGGAGGTCGCTTCTTCATCAGTTGCCCCATTTGGGTCGGCCGCAGGATCTTCCTCTTCCATGTTTTCTGGCAAAGGAATGCCATTGACTCGGCACTCCTGCTTGACCTCCTCTATCAGGTCGAAGGGGTCCCGATCCTGAGATAGCAGGGAAGTATGAGACAAGGAATCTTCAGAAAGGCCATATACCGACCTCGGGCCCTTGAACTCGTCCCAGCAGATTGTGTAACCGCACTGGATCAGCTCCATAAACCGGCGGTTCATAAGATCCAGCAGCGGCCCCCCTTTAAAATCTTCTAAGGCAGCTTGACGTGCCGCTTCTACCTTAGTCGGACTTAGCAGCTCGGAAGATTTCTTCTTCTCCTCCTCCAACGCCCTCTCTAGGTCAGCAATCCTCTTCCCTAGCTCGGACTTGTCTTGCTTTAACTCTTCCACTTCTGCCTCCAAGCCCTGTGATCTGGTACTCAACAGGTTGGCCTTAGTACCGAGCTCTTGGTTTTCTTTGTAGAGCTCGGTATTTTTGGCCTGGAGGTCGGTCACTCTGCTGGACTCGACCCCCAACTTCATCTTCAAATCCTCGATCTCCTCTGTCGGCCTCTTCGACCTCTCCTGTTCATAACTTTGGGCGAAGAGGTCCAAAGCCGCTGTCCTCTTGGCCATGGCCCCGTAATTTATACAGACCTACAAAACTCAAAGTATGAGTCTTATAGAATATGTTGATTATATATCTCGGGAAACAAGATGAGAGGTTGGGAGTTTACCTTTTTTATTTTAGAAGCTAAGAAGGCTTCTTGCCTCGCCAACTGTTCGAGGTTCTGCTTCATCTGGCTGCTCGCCTCGACGATCTCTGTAAAGAAGCCGTGGGAGTCGGCCACTAGCGCCGAGTAAGGCCTAGCATCTTCAAGTGGGGGCCCCGCGCAAGTGAGGCTGATAAATGGACCGAGCTAGAGGGCCCGGTCTCTCCTTCTGGTCCTTCAGAATAATCCTCCTTTCTTTTGTTGGTGAATCCAAAGGTCCCAGCAATTCATCCGGGCTTGGTATCTCGGCTCCAAAGGTTGGGTCGGTTGATAATTGAGGAGCTTTAGCACTTCTGGCCCCTTGAACCTCCGTGGAGGTCGGCCTGCTCTTCTTAGACGCCCGAGAGATTAAGGCGTCAACCGGAGGATCAGCAACCTCTACCTCCTGGGTCAGATCAATCTCCGCAGAAGGTCTTTTTGAGGATCCTGAAGCCACCGCCTGCTTGCTGGATTTTCTCTTCCGGCCATATCCACTAAAGCCACCTAAGAATAGATAAGACAGACATAAATACATCAGAAAAGCCAATCTAAGAAGCCAACATAAAGTAAGGAAGATCACAACTAAAGATTAAAGGTAGATTATTACATTCTTGCTCAATATTGGGGGCCTGGCTCAGCCCGGCCCAGACAAGAAGGCCCTTGGAGGGATACTTAACCGAATATTTCTCCGAATTGGTGTAAGATTTTAAAGCCTTATAATCCGACAACACTATGGGATTGGACTTGTCCCTGGTTTGATCTGTCGGTGCGACAAACTCCGACCATCGGTAGGGAAGATTAGCTTCATCGGCCTTCACCATAAAGAACCTTATTCTCCAATGTTTATTCGTATCTAGGGAGTCAATTATAAGGGTAGGTCCGTTTCTACGCTTCTGCAAAGATACCCATCCCGGTCCGTAGGGATACTGGCGAATTGTGTAAAATTGAAGCAGCAGATCTATGGTGGGTCGGATTTTGGCCCCCAAGTAGACACACATAAAACCCACTAGGAACCTAAAGGCATTAGGTACTAGTTGACTCAGCCCGGTTTCCAAATGGTTACATAGCTCGATTAAAAAAGCCGGGGCAGGAAATCTTAGTCCAAATTTTATGTGGTGCTCATATACACCGACCCAACCCCCGGAGGTGCTGGTTATTCGTTCTTCGGGTGTGGGTAGTCGGGTTGGGATAGTCGGGTCAAAATAATGGGTCGATCTTAGGGTTTCTAATTCTACCCTAGTTAGTTCGGAAGGTATCTCATCCGGGTGGAATTCATAGACGGCCGTATCTACATGAAGCATTACAGATATGTCGGAATCATGCATAATTTCAAGAAAACAAAAGATCCCATATAAGCTTTAAACTAACAGTCAAATCTACATCCAATATCAGTGAAAAAGGGCTCATACATCACACTTGCCGAAAAACTATTCCTAAGTCAGCGAATCAGTCGCAAGTATCTGAAGAAGGAAGAAGAACCGACTAACCTGCAGACGGGTTTGATGAAGGCAAGCCGGTGCCGGAACTTCGCTCCTCAGCCATGTAAATCTCTGGGATAGCGGTGAAGACGCGGCAACAATGCTAACATGCATGGCAAAGAGAGATAGCGACGCGAGCAATTCAGGCGAGACAATCGAAATCAGAAGGGTAGAAAGAAATTGTTTTGAAGGCGTGAAGGCAACCACGCAAGGCCCTTCGCTATTTAAAGAAAGATTCGGGAAGATGAAGTGTAGCAGACAAGCCAACCGCTGGAGCTATTAATACCGCCTCGAGAAACGGACAAACGTGGGAAGTTGTACCGAGCGCCTCGAAAGTCGCTAAGCGTGTCCTGTCATGTCCCGACTCTTCAAAAGCCGAGGTACGCCTTTATTGATAAATTCAGTCTTTTTGGGTCAACATCACATTATTTACTTATGAATCGGCTAACATATTATTTTCTTTGGGTCGGATTTGTATTAGCTTTGGCTCATGCTTTTCTTTTGATAGCTATGATGTTCGGTAGGTCGGCAACCATTTTTACTACTTCACTTGAAATAGTTCAATACTTCTAGTAAACTTAAGTCGGAACAATCCACATTTCATGTTGGTTTAGGTCGGAAAGAAAATTTTAAAAGTAGTTTGGACAGATATTGGGTGGATGCATGATAAATACCTTAGTCAAATTTTTGGCTCAGTAAAATACAAAAAGTATTAAGTTTTAGCTTGGTAAAACCTAATACTGGGGGGACTTGTTGGTGTGCATAAAAATGGGCCTTGCCCAATGAACAAAATAAAGGATTAACATTTAAAAGATAAAGATATCTGAAAGAACTAAAACCAAGTTTAGGTCGGAAAGAGCCATAAAGCCGAGCCAAAGACATAAGCTTAGATCGGTTCAACCCTTAGGTCGGTCTCACTAAGTTTTCCTATATTCCTCCCAACGGTCATCGCTACCGAGCCATAGAAGTTAGGTCGGACCAAGATGTTACTCTGACACAGTAGGCAAAAATCATTAAAGGATTAGGTATATATTTTGAATATGTGTAGGGATTTCCTAGATCTTCGACAGAAAAGAGGTCATGAAATCAGGTCATGATGGCATAAGGCGTGTACGTCACGGCAAATAGTGGGGAGCAAGTGAAAGTGCAAATCATGAAGATTCAACGGGCATGACTGAGTCTTGATATAAATACTAAGTCCTAAGACTTAGTGAGGTACGCAACTATTTACATTTAGAGATCTTGGTGCATACTGTTTATCTTCTTCTATCATACTAACATGACCGTCGGAGTTACACCGGGGGGAAAGCCCCGCTTCTTTCTTGCATTTTTGTGCTTGTCATCAGAGTTAGTCATAGCATCAAGTTTCCCTTTCATTGGAGTCCATCCGAGCCATCTAGCTCGGTTTCCAGCACGGTTTCCCTTCTCTTAAATCAGCAAACGAACGGGCAGGCCTTGCTGCATAACAATTCTTATTGGGCCGCAAGAAGCATCCATTGAAGGACAATTTGCGTCGCATCAGTACCACATGAAATTAATATTACAATCTTATATGTAGAGTAAAAGTATGATTTTTTTGTATAAAATATACACAAAATATGAGATCGTTATCTATGTTATCTACCACTATATGTACGTGATGCAAAATTAGCTGATGTTAAATAACTTTTTTGGGGAATCAAAATTTTGAGTGGGGATATTGCCTGTTTCGGTGCAAGTTGACCCGATCAAATCATCAACCCCACAAGCCCCGCTAATTGCTTTCTTGCCCGCTTCACCCAAATAGAAAATGTATTATCCGACTTTTCCCATTAGATTAGGCAATATTCTGCTTTGTTTGCTTCAATTTATAATTAATTTTCATATGGACTCTGATTATTATGGCACCCTCCAGTTTATTTGATTTTCCAAGATTGACGCCTGTTCTGGTCTGCCTGTCTTTTTAAGAAACATCAACCCCATTTTATTTTTTTTTTTAAATATATATTTAAAAAAAATCTTATTGCTTTAAGTAATATTACACACTTTACTCTTTACTCCCTTCGTTCCATTAAAAGGTCTAATTTTTTGTACTAAAACATTATAACAAATTGGATCCTTTTAATGGAACAGATGTAGTAAAATTTTGTTTAGAAAACCACACGTTTTTAGTTAATTTGATGATTGCAGCATAACTATTAGTATTGAATGACTCAATTGAAGGAAACTTGAGATTATTATAGGCTAATTTAAAATTTTAACTGAATTTGGGGTCGTAAATGTCACTATTCTTACTAAGTGCGCTATGAAGTCATGAATTTGATGATTGCACCGGTCCCTACTTTTAAATTTCAGTATAACCTATTTATCTTCTAAAAGTTATATTCAATTTTGAATTATAGATTTTCAAGATACATTATTTTTTCATAATTTTTACATATCTTGAATTTATATTTCTTTCAATTTCTCTTTATTTTGTTTAGGGCGAAATGCACCAAATACCACTTAACTATCAGCTTTTGTAAAAAACACCACTTT
This sequence comes from Leptodermis oblonga, assembly GCA_016801395.1. Taxonomy (NCBI): domain Eukaryota; kingdom Viridiplantae; phylum Streptophyta; class Magnoliopsida; order Gentianales; family Rubiaceae; genus Leptodermis; species Leptodermis oblonga. The sequence goes on from CM028755.1 coordinate 28,687,329, forward strand.
TCTTTAAAAACTGCAACTACAAGCACTTTACTTTCAAAATGTGCGCCCAATACCACTCTGTTAGTCAATTCCGTTAAGTGACTAACAGTCAAAAAAAGATAGGGCAAAATCGTCATTTCACACGTTGCGGCACTGTTCATCGTCTTCCCAAAAATTTTTCAGCACTATTCATCGGCCAATTTTTTTTTTTTTTTTTCTTCTTCTTCCGATTATAATTCAAATGGAGGATTGAAGGATGAAACCCAACATCCTTAGCTTCCGATTATAGTTATAATCGGAAGAAGAAGAAGAAGAAGAAGAAGAAGAAGAAGAAGAAGAAAAAAATTGGCCGATGAACAGTGCCGGAAAATTTTGGGGAAGAAGATGAACAGTTCCGCAACGTGTGAAATGACGATTTTGCCCCTATCTTTTTTTGACTATTAGTCACTTAACTAAATTGACTAACAAAGTGGTACTGGACGCACGTTTTGAAAGTAAAATGCTTGTAGTTGCAGTTTTTAAAGGAAAGTGGCATTTTTTGCAAAAGTCGATAGTTAAGTGTTATTTGCTGCATTTCACCCTTTTGTTTAACCCTATAGATTGAAAAAAATTTGTTTTTTCTTCTAATATTTTTATAGAAAATTTAATAAATATAAAAATTTTATGAAATTAGGTTATGTACCACCAACATACTCAATTTCGTTGTGAAATTAGATTGTGCACAACTCGCATACTGCCCACTACATACGAACAAAATTGAGTAGATATGCCAATTACGCAGATGTAAAGTATAAAAAATGCACGTGGTTCTTACGGATTATTACAAAAAAATGATTTGTAATAATCTCAATTGCTGCATCTTTTCATGCTATTTCCATAGAAGGGCTGTTAAATTGTTTGTACTGTTTTCATGGGACTTTTCGGCTGCCTACTTGCACGGAAGCATATACAACCTCAACCTTTAACACCCTACTTCGGGAAATTCTCACATTTTCAGCATCATCTTGCTTGTATGCTTAAAGAAAAATATGTTTACCAATATCTTGCTTATTTTAATGTAAACTTATTTTACTCACCTTAATTAAATCCATTACCGATGTTGCTTATTATATCTTGCAATACGTAGCATGTATCGGAAATGACAATTTATGAAATACGTATCGTATCGTCTATAATATCGTAAAAATTAATATACACATTAGTAATACTTTTACATTTTAAAAATTATATATTAGATTTGAAGATGTTTAAATGTACGGTATGAAGACTATATAACTTCATTTAGCATTATCACCGAAAGCATGCCAGACTATAGTATCCTGGCTATTAGACCATGACATACGTTTTTTTTTTTTGTATTACTAATAACAGGAAATCATAAGAGATTTACCTACCCACTACATCTGAAGAAAATAGACTATATATGCCAACCTTGATTGATAAAGAGCCTCAAACCAATGTTTGAACATAATTTAGAGTTTATAATAGGCTATAATCATTACAAATAAGTCTTCAAACATTTTCAATCATCTTTTTTACACTTTTAGCACATCTTTTTATATTCACAATATTTTTTTGATGTTTTATAATGACAATGCAAATGAGTAATTTAGAATCCAGTGCACACACCAAACGGGACCGTAATGTATAAAAAAATGCAAATTTTTTATTTTTATTTTTAACATATAAACAAAAAGAGTGATTTGTAACAATCTCAATTCCTACATCTTTTCGCTATTTTCATACCAATTTTGTTGCAAATTTATAAAGTTCTATGGGACTGTTTCGTCAGCATACTTCAACTGGATCCTAAACCTCATCCACCTTACTTCGGGAAAATTCTTACATTTTAGCATCAAAGGGAATTGAAGCTGAAAAATAATGTGTACGGTGTCATGATTATTATGCAACTTCTTTTTAATCACCTTAATTACCTTAACTACATTATTTGTTTTTCAGGATTCAGATATATTCCAATGAACCTGCAAAATCACCATTAAAATAAAGTAAACATCAAAATACCCGTTAGTTATTAAATAATTGCCAAGAACATTGACATTATAAAAGTAAAAATAAATTTTAAAAAATTTAAATTAAAAACAAATAATGGCATATTAATTTGTTAATTCTTTTTAGTTATCAGCCAATAATATAAACGCAAAAATCTTAATTTCGACAAAATCGTATTGCTCATAACAATGGATCCATAATAAAAGTAAGTACAGTACTTTTCAAATAAACTTACAAACTTTGATTACACTTACAAAACTTTTTTAGTTTCAACAACCTAAAAATTTTAAAAACAATAAAATGAGAAATAAATCGTATATGCCACATTCGTTTTTATGTCATAATTTGCTTGGCGATCATTATTTACCATAAGCGAATGTTGCACATTCAATTTTAGTATTTTTCTTTTTTTCAAAGAAATCGAGGTTTCAAATATAGTTGACTTTTCGCAAAAAATATTTTCATGCTCCATCTTCACACAAAATATTTTCATGCTCCGTCTTCACACAAAGCAAAGGTGGCACCAACGAGGTCGTCATAAAATAGCTTGCTCAACTTTTGCAAAATAAATCGAGGTTTCGACCTCACTTACGCTTAAAATTGAAATCCTCTAAATGTGCCTATACTTCTGTGACTTTGGAATTAAAAACCCTTTGTAATGAAAAAAAAAAAAAAAACTCTTTAAACATATGCAAGTGTTTCGTCCGAGTAATTATGGACTCAGCAACAAATTATAACACATTTCTTGAACATACTCATATGACATGCATTCGTTGGACAATTATCTGATAGAATAATGATAGTCTAGGCAAAAAATCACAGTAACTTTTTGTTATAGCAACTCATATGGCATGCATTCATTGGTCAATTATGTGATATTAAAAAAAAAATGTAACCAATGAATGCATGCAATATGAGTTGATTTCAAAAAATTGGTATGATTTGTTGTCAACTCTATCATTACTATTATGTGATATTAATAAAGGAAAATGTTTATTGTACATATTATGTGCAGAAAAGTATGCACATAAAGTAGTTTAAGTGGGCCAATTAGATATTATTTTACAAAAATATCCTTATTGCATTATACTTTTTTCCTTTCTCCTATCTTCTCTTTCCTCTCTCATCTCTTCTCTCTTCTGCAATTATTTTTTCTCAAAATCTTCCTCTACCATTATTTGTTCTACAATTTAGTTTCCTTCCTACACTAATTATTATTTTTTTTCTTTTAGTTTTGACACAGTCTAATATATTTTTTAGCTTTAGAAATTGAATATGTGAAACTCATTTCACTACAAAACGAATTATCTTTTTTTTCCTCTTAATTTTGGATTCTAATTTATTCATTTTTTTATAATAATAATTATAATTTTATTATGAAAAAATGGGTTTGGCAAAAAAAATTAATAAATCAATTTTAATGGCGAAAAACACAAAAAGTTAAGTTTGGCGAAAAAGAAAGTAAGAGAAAAATTATATTTATTATTATTTTTTTAAAAATTAATAAATTAGAATACTAAATATTAAGTTCAATGGGTTTTAAAATGCTTAATAGTGAAAATGATAGAATAAAAGAAATTTAAAAAAAGAGTTGTCGAAAAAAAAAACTAAAATTAAATTAGTTAAAAGAAAACACTTTAAGAAAAAGGGAAAAAAAAAAGAAACAAAAAGAAGCAGACGTGGGGTAAAGAGAGAAGAGAGGAGAAAGGAAAGTGATATAGTAATACAATAAGGATATTTTAGTAAAATAATATTTGAGTGGCCCACAAAAATCACTTTATGTGTGCACATAATATGTACATTTAACATCATCCATTAATAAAAATAAAATCAATAAATGCTTGTCATATAAGTTGATATAATAAAGTTGTGTTTATTTGTAGCTGAATCTATCATTACTTGTTTTTTTACATATAATTGCTGCATCTTTTTCTTGATTAATTTTACCGAGGGAAAACATTTTTTTAATGTTTTGATCGGACTTTTATGCAGCCAACTTGCAATGAAGCATACACCATCTCCACCCTTTAACCCTCTGCCTCGGGAAACTTCTTACATTTTAGCATCATCTTGCATGTATGCTGAAAACGTTTGTTTGTTTTAATTTTTTTGTTATTTATTCCATTACATCACCGGACCATAATAAACGCCATTCATTCATTCACAATTCAAAAAATGCTTTTCATAACACCAAATTAGGAAGAACAAACCAACAACCATCAAGAGGTGTTATCCAAGGTTGTCTGGGCCGAATCGAACATTGAACCGGCGAGGCCAAGGGGTTGCTCGAACCGGGGGTTCGACCGGTTCGAGCCGGGGTCCAACCGGATTACGTTATATATATATATTTATATATATATATATATCATAAATAATATGAAAACATAGTTTAATTTTATCATTTTTAACATTTAAAATATATTTTTTTCACAACAATTATATATATATTTCAAATTTTACAACTAACTTAAACATTAAAATTCATTACTATAAAACCCAATAAGTAAATCAAATATAAAATATTGTTTATTTTCTATTAAGAAACATATAAAATTATATTACTAAATTTTTATTAGAAAAAAAAGAAGATAAATTTGATGTAAAAAAAATGAAACATATTTTAAGTTAATACATGAAAAAATTAAACAAACTTTAATTGAAAAGAAAACAACTAATAAAAATGATGATAGTCTTAATTTTATAAATGGTAAGGAATGACTGTGATTTTATAAATTAACATTAGTTTCGATGGTCCAATTAATAGATTGTTAGAAAGACTGTGATTCATATTAAAAAGGAGTTAAAAAAATGTTTTACACAAGAATAAACAATGGTATAGTGGCAAGTAGACTAAGGTTCGAATCTCATTAAAAGCAAAATTTTAAAAAATTGAATAATTCAAAAAAAATGATAAAAACCGGGTTCCGGCCCGACCTGGTTTTTGACCGATTTTTTCCACTCCTGATTTTTTGACATTTTTGAACCGGCAAAGCTGCCAGTTCGCGGCCGGACCGGTCTGACCTGCCGGTCTAGTCCGGCCCAGACAACATTGGTGTTATCCATCTCGACCTTGCATTCTAAGGAGGCCATCAAAAATTAGCCAATTCACACTGGGAAGAAAACAAATTTGATAATTAAGAATGGAGGATTCCAAGCACACCACATATTTGGCAAGCAGCATGAATCGGATTTCCCAGATAAATCCTTTCCAAGGCAATGGCAGTTCAAATTTCGGCATAGGTCAACCTAACTCAATTCGCCGGCAAATGAACGAAAAAGCACCGATCGTGGAGATTCCTTCTTCTTCATCCGATGGAAAAAACAGAGAGTCGAAACGCCCTGATCATGATTCCAGTGACTGTGACACAGTTGGTAACAATTTTCCCAACTGGACCACATGCAAAAGGTGATATTCCCAAATTTTGTGGACCAGCAACTGGACCACATGCAAAAGGTGATATTCCCAATTTTTGTTTTCTTAGACTGATATTTCAATGTTATTAAGCTTTACTAAGTGTGATAATCAGTACACGGTAATTTATCTTAATTGATTGCTAAATTCTACTTATCTTCCACAGAAGTAGTTTATATTTGAGAATATGAAATATATATATTTTTTATTGTATAGTGGGATGTTATTATTTCCATACTTATAAATGTCAATAATTAATCTCCCTATGGTATTGCTGATTATTATACTTGATGTTCTTAGGGATTAAAAGGAAGTTTGTTAACATTAACCCAAGATCAAGCTTTAGATTCGGTAATCCCTATCATATAATCGAGGATGAAGGCATCGTGAAAAAGACTCCACACATGTCTGGCCCAACTAATATAGTCAACCATGCTAAGTGTCACACCATTTTTCACTCTCTATGAAAAAAGCTGCGAATGCGTTAGGCCCCGCACCTAACTAGACCAAACACGGTACAAAGTTACGGAATTACTGCGCACCCACGTGCGATCTCGTAGTCCACTCCGCGATCACGCACCAACAAGCTGAGGTTTTCAACCCGCAACACAACAACACAAATTTGGGCAATCCGCCCCAATCCTAAGTAATTTATCGCCACAACTATGAACAAACGTACAAAGGATTCTCGCCTACACTAAGGCCACGCCAACTCGCAGGAAGACTCGTGCACCAAGCATAGCACCTAGGCTAATTTCCCAAAACTAGCGTACCTGGATTAATTACTTAGTCTACACTCGCAAAAGCAACTCGCAAGCTACATATTTATATCTCACAAGCTTGTCCCCCGAGCCCCTAGCTCTACTTAGCTATTTATAGCTAGTTCACGTGGTTGGCAGCCCCAACCACCTAGGCTCGTAACTGCTAACAATCGCAGGCAAGTAACTTCCGTGCACAGCTGCACGCACAATCCCTCACGACCCGCGCAACCCCCACTTTTCGGGGCCATGATCGTGGCAAACTGCCATAGCCGCGCACCAGTTCTTTTGCCCATAACCGTTGCCATGAACCCATAGATGCACACCATAGGTCCACCGAGTTTCCCAGCACGGACCGCGCCCAACAGCCACTCCATGACTCGCACCACTTGAGCCATCTCGCACCAAATGTAACCCACTTACACTTAGTGCCCATTTAGCTCACCCAAAGGCTAGTTCTTCAGCCAAGGCTTGAGCCAAACCCATGCATTTCCTTTATCGAGGCTTGACCATGTCATTTCCTTCATAGAGTCGAAGCAACAAACCCAGAAATACCCGACTCGGAATACAACATGCGAAAAATCTACAACCATGTCCAAAGCTACAATTCTTCCTAACAACTAATGTTCTTCCCAAAAGAACATCTAACTATTACACAATAACCCCAATAAATGAAAATACATCACTTTACATCATCAAATGGGGAAATATTCTTAGTCCACTAAAAAGGGTCTAACACTAGGCCTGTTGGAAATTTTCCAATAATTTGCTGGAAAAGAAAAGGAGTGATGTGCGATAGCTAGTGCAAATTCGCACAGAGCATCGCACATGGTCCAGTAAGCTAGCACTAAGACCAAACGGTGGGAGCTTGGCTATGCTAGGAAGCATACAATTCACACGTACCATTGCACAGGCTCTAAGGGACTTCTTCTTTTCTGAAATGCTGCAACTCTTCAGAAAAGTAAGATTGTGAGATCAATTCTTAACCGAATTGAGTCCCATTTCTTCCTACCTCTTCGTAAGAGATGTGACTATTGAATGAAACCCTTTGGATGTCTATAAATAGACTCCTTTGGACGGATTTATAGACACAAAAATTACTATCATTTTATAAGGTTTTCTTACTCTCTTCTCTCTTGTTCTTGGTTTTATAAGTCAGTGCAAACTCATTACAAAATACTTCATCTAATCCCATAGGATATTAGTCCTAAATCTCTTGCACACCAAAGGGGACTAATAAAGCCTAAAGGAAAGTGACCTAACATGATTTGAAGTAGCATTTCCTTTTGTAATAGACTAGTTTTCAATTTGAAGAATTCATTCATAGTTCTTGTTGTTGTTAGTCATTGTTGTTATTTTAGGAAATATCCAACAATCTTTAGGCTTTATTAATGACTCAACAACATGAAGAAGTCAAATTCTTCAATAGTCAAACTGGAGAAGTACGATGCTGGTGATTTCATTCGCATGAAGAGAAAGATGCATCTTTATCTTGTTTCTTTGAACATTGCCTATGTTCTAAAGAGATCCAAGCCACAGAGTGATGATGAAGAGAGGGAGGATCATTCTAACAGAAAACAGAGATGGGAGATAGACAATGAATTATGCAAGGGACATATCATGAATGCAATTGGCGACAATCTGGCTGATATGTACTATTCATATCCCACGGCTAAAGAAGTGTGGGACAAACTAAAATCAAGGTACATGCAGGAGGATTTCAATAGTAAGAAATTCTTATTATCTACATTCTCTAAACTTAAGATCTTAGATAATATTCCTAAAATGTATCAGTTTGCTGAAATCAAAAAATTGTTGAATCAATTTGCACAACATGACATGATTATAGAAAAATCAATGGTGTTAAGTGCTTTGATTGATAAATTACCCCCCTCTTGGAATGACTTCAAAAGATATCTCAAAAGTTGAAAAACCGAGATTAGTTTTGAAAGTCTTGCAAATTCTCTTCGTGTTGAAAAGAATTAAGGTTATAGGAAAATTCTCAAAGAAATGAGAATTTGCATATCAATGACAAAGGCAAGGAATCCAAAGTCAATGTCATTGAGAAATGATAACAGAACAAGTCTAAGAAAAGGGTTAAAGATGTTGATGATCCTGGCAAAAGTAAAAAGAATGGAAGCAAGTGCTTTCGATGCAATGAAGTCTGACACTACAAATACGAGTGTCATTTGCTAAAGAAGCAAAAGAAAGAGGAAAAATCCTTTAGGGACATTCCTGTGGAAACACTTGTGGCCAAGATTTCTAATATCAAAATTTGATCAAGAATTGTCTTTGAAAAGACAAGTATGTTCTATTGAATGGGAGAATTTATGTAAGCAAAGTTGTATTTGTAATAGCATGAAATAATATGTTATGTTTTGGTGTGTTACATTAAATACATGCAGTAAATTATGGTTGCATACTTTGGTTGATTATGTTATACATAAGTTTAACAAGTTTCACTTGAAACTCTGAAGTTGTAATAACTTGAATGTAAATGCATGCATATTCTGAATTAATGATTACATGATTTGTTCAATGTAAGCAGTTGTGCATGTTAGTATATATTTTTGGAAAACATTTGATCATTTGTAATGATTGTTTAAGTGCATGGTTTAAGAAAATTAAGTTGATGTATGCATGATTAAATACTTGAAAACATAATATTTGGTTATCCTTTTGTTTTGATTCTTAAATAGAATTAAGTTAAGGATTATATATATTATGTGTAGTATGACATACTTAAAATGATTACTTGCTTTAATGAACTAGAATTTTTAATTGCATTATTTTTGCATATGCGTAGTTCATGTGAGATTTCAGAATTTTATGAAGCATATGTGTTAGATGACATGGAAATAACATAATCATGTTTTACTTTGTATTTAGTGATGAAATGGATTCAATTCTTGGGAACGATACTTGGATCTTAGCTGATTTTTCCCCCGGTTCCAAACCCACTGATTGTAGATGGATATTCAAAAAGAAAATGAAGGTGGATGTAACCATTGATAAGTACAAGGCAAGGCTTGTAGTCAAAGACTTCACACAGAAGCAAGGCCTTGGCTATTTTGACACTTACTCACCGGTGGCAAGAATAGCCACAATCAAAGTGCTTCTTGCTATAGCCTTAATCCAGAAATTGGTGAAACACCAAATGGATATGAAAAGAGCATTCCTCAATGGAGAATTAGATGAGAAAGTTTACATGAAGCAACCTGAAGGCTTTGTTGCTCAAGGCCAAGAGCACAAAGTGTGTAAACTTGTGAAGTCGTTGTATGGGCTGAAACAAGCACCAAATTAAACAATGGCATCAAAAGTTTGATGAAGTAATACTTTTTAATGGATATAAGATCCATGAATCAGACAAATGTGTCTATAGCAAGTATGAAAATGGCAAAGGTGTCATCATATGTCTCTATGTGAATGACATACTAATTTTTGGTTCTGACATAGAGAAAGTCACTGAAACCAAAAATATGCTTTCAAGAAATTTTGACATGAAAGACATGGGAGAAGCTGATATAATTCTTGGTATTAAAGAGAGAACCAAATTCAATAAATCTTTCACAAGCTCATTACATTGAAAAGGTTCTCAAGAGGTTTAATCAATTTGATAGTAAACCCATTACCACTCCCATTGATCCTAACTTGGATTTTGTCAAAAATGAAGGCAATCCTATTTCTCAGCAAGAATATGCTAGAGTAATAGGATATTTGATGTATGCCATGACTTGTACACGACCGGATATTGCATATGCAATAGGTGTACTAAGTAGGTATACGAGTAATCCTAGCAAAAAACATTGGCTAGGAATTACTAGGGTGTTGAGATATCTCAAAAACACCAAGGATTATGGCATCACTTACAAAGGCTATCCTTCTATTCTTAAAGGATATTCTAATGCTAGTTTGATTACAAACAAGGATGATCACTCTTCAACAAGTGGCTGGATCTTTGTTTTAGGTGGTGGCGCGATTTCTTGGGCTTCAAAGAAGCAAACTTGGATAGCAGACTCCACCATGGCTTCATAATTCATTGCTTTAGATTCAACTAGCAACAAAGCAAAATGGCTGAGATCTCCTTCATGAGACTCCAATTTGGCCAAAGCCAATTTTACTAATAGCTATTCATTGTTATAGCACTACTATGATTGCAAAGGTATATAGTCAAGTGTACAATGGAAAATCTAGACATATTGGTGTAAGATATATTATGGTTAGAGACTTGATCACAAGTAGCTCAATAACCTTAAACTATGTGAAGTCAAAGTGCAATTTGGCTGATCCTTGGACATGATAGAAAAAACTTCTGTCGAGATGGGTTGTTTTAGATCATTTACAATGTAACTCTCAATTCATTGCTAGTTATACTACTAGTTCTGAATTCAATGTAACAAAAAGTATATTGTCTGAATGGTTGGAACACTAATACAGTTAGTGTTATTACTCGCCAGTGAGTTCATTGAGTTCTTAACAAGTTCAAGTCAATACCAAAAATGAGAAATGCAATAATGCTGGAAATTCTCATATGGCGGGGGTATTTTGAAACTTGCCTATGTGAATGCATTGTGAAAATTCATAAAAGTCTTCAATGAAACCTTGGATGCATTCATTAAAGGGGTTAAGACACATAGGGAGTATGTGTTGTATACAACAGGTTGCAGGAAAGCGAACTTGTGTGTGATTACACTAAGGCTTGTCAATGGACTGTTGGTTTAAAGCTTGTCTACCAAATTAGTTCAATAAGTTTGTAGGATGTTTTCACTAAGGCTTTGGTTCAATCTAAAGACATCATAGTTCTTGACTTTGAGAGGTAGACAATTTTTCAAATCATTGAAAAATTGCGGGGGATTGTTGGAAATTTTCTAATAATTTGCTGAAAAAGAAAATGAGTGATGTGCGACGGCTAGTGTGAAATTGCACAGAGCGTCACACATGGTCCGGTAAGCTAGCACTGAGACCAAACAGTGGGAGCTTGGATGTGCCACGAAATATGTAATTCTCACACAGCGTTGCACATGCTCCAGCGAACTTCATCTTTTCTAAAATGTTGCAACTCTTCACGAAAAGTGAGATTGTTAAATCAATTCTTAATCGAATTGAGTCTCGTTTCTTCCTACCTCTTCATATGAGATATGGCTATTGAATGACACCTTTTAGATGTCTATAAATATACTCCTTTGGAAGGATTTATAGACACGAAAATCTCTCTCATTTTACAAGGTTTTCTTGCTCTTTTCTTTCTTGTTTTTGGTTTTGTATAAGTCAGTGTAGACTCATTATAGAAGACTTCATCTTATCCCACAGGATATTAGTCCTGAATCTCTTGCACACCAAGGGGGACTAATAAAGCCTAAAGGAAAGTGCCTAGCATGATTTGAAGCTGCATTTCCTTTTTTACTACTTTTGTAATAGACTAGTTTTCAGTTTGAAGAATTCATTCATAGTTCTTATTGTTGTTAGTCATTGTTGTTATTTTAGAAAATATCCAACAAGGCCCACTACGCTGGTCAACTTGTTTCCATCTCTAAATCAGGCACAAAAAAATGCAATAGGAATATCGGGCTCGAGGGTTTGCTATTAATGAATTTGGATAGAGTGTGTGGTAAAATGTCTGACTGGTTGGTATCGAAAGACTGTGTGAAATGCATGTTTGAAGTCAAAAATTGAAAAAAATTCACCATAACCCCCTACGATGTGAGAGACGTCTTCGTGCTACCTTTGAGCGAATATAGAAGAGTAATTGAGCTTAAGAAGGAAGTAAATATCGTAGCATTGTGTGAAAGATTGAAATCAGAGCATGGGATTGATCTCGGGAACAGGCCAAGCTTGACCAAATTAATGGAATTGTTGGAGTACAAATCAATTGATAGAGGGGATGACTTCAAATGGGCATTCGTCCTATACAGCCAGCCCAGCTTTCTAACTCCGGTTCCAACTAGGACTGTTGATGCCAGACCGCTCCATGCACTTCTGGATGTAGACCAAATTAAAAACCATGATTGGTGTGGCTATGTGTTGGAAAAGTTATGCGCTGCAGTTGATAAGTGCAATAGAAAAAGAAAAACAATAACAACAGGCATTTTGGGGGTTGCCTGGTTTTTTTGCTACTCGTCTACTTTCACAGATTTGAATGGCGGGGAGTTCATTATCCAACATCCGTGCCTCTCATTCAGCACTGGTCATATGAAGTAATGAAGTTCAGGATTGAGGATGAAGAAAAATTCGCGGGTTTTGGCAGGGGCAACTTAATATCAGGCTTGTACCCGCTGTCGAAAAGATTCACATTTGGCGAACAAACGAATCGTGCGGGAAAAAGATATGTTAAGTTACCATTAAGCATTTTAGACATGAGCGACAAAGAGATTAATCAGGCAGTTGAAAATGTAAGTTCAAATTCATATTGTGTTAATAAATGATACTAATATAAAGTAATTTAACTGCTAAGTTGTGAACTGTGTGTTTATTGAATTCGAAAATTAAATATATACATGTTCTGAATTTACATTGATAGTTCATATGCATATAGTTTTACCTCCCTATTTGAAAGTATATATGTTCCGGCTCCAAAATTTCATTTACACATTACATAGCTATCAAAGTGTTGCATATATGATCCATTAGCTCATATGTACCAAAAACAATAATAATATGGATGGTTGAAGTTTTTGCGAAACTGAGACTGAAATTAGTGATGTCCTATTTATTATGGTATCAGTATACACATATGGTATATAGTATTAGTGCAGTACTGTTAATCTGTATGTTAAAATAAATGATATGTTTTTCCATTCAACATTATTATGTACTCCTGTTTCCATATATTTCCATCATCATAGATGTCATAGAATTTGTAGTTAATTTTTTCCTTGTTTTATACAAACATAATTATTGATATATCATACATGTTTGGTACTGATTTGCAGAGTTTAATTCATTACATTTGAATGCGATATGTACATAATTGATAGGTTGATGCTCGGCCAGCTGCCGATTGAGAAATGTTAAAGTTCTCGCAAAAAATAGCATCCCAATCTTTGTAGCTGCCAAGAAAGCTAATGCGTTTGGTGAATGCTGCAATAATTCTGTCAAATTACTCATTGAAATTGACAAGGTTATTGAAAACTTGATTCAGTTCATCAAGTTGTTGGGTTCAGCATTTGTCAGTGATAAGGTTGATGCGCCCGCAAAGGAACTGAATATAGGGGCTTCACCAGTCATTGATGGACATTACGGCACTCCATACTCAGGTACAAGCTGCGTAGGTCACTATTTCGGGGCCAAAGTTGGTTGTCAAACTATAAACCATGCATGTGGAACTGTGGGAGGACATGGGAAGGCCGACCCGATTTGCTCAAAGGTTAATGATGGAAAATCTAATTCCAATCCCTCTGAATATGCTTTAGCCATTTGCTTGTATAGTCCTACCTGTCATGTATCGGGGGAGAAAATTGATTTGAATTTCTTGAAAGATGATGGAAGAGTGTCGCAAATGAGGGAAAGTGGTTGCAATTCAAGCAAGGTTAAAACCGGAAACGTAAACTCTACCAAGATGCTAAGGTAAAGATTGTGAAGCCACATCCAATCGAGGGGAAGCCTTGGAAATCCTGGAGTAAGAATGAATACAACTTATTCTTCTGTTGGTTGGTCCGAGTCCAACTAGAGTCACTGCGAAGTTTACTGATGCAAGTGATTGAGGTTATCGACTATTGCATGAATTCGGCATTGTGGCAAAACCAGAAGTACGTCCCGTATACATTTTATAAATCATTATGATTCCGTATGTTTTTATATTGTTAATGTAAATAGCCTTTAATTTGTTTCATTTTCTCAACTACAGAGAAGTCATATTCTATGATGGCAACCTTGTGCTAGTTGAGAGGAAAGACATCATGACCCTTGATCTGGGAGCTTTTTTGTCCACCAAAGTAGTAAATGCTTGGGCTGGCATGCTGAATGTCCTGAAATCACACCCTTTTTTCATGATGCGGGCATTCTTTGAATGTGTTGTCAATGTAAATCCATCATTTAAACAATTATAATCTTGGCGTCCGCTACACAAAGATAAATTTATAATTTTAATTACTTTTTGTGGACAGTCAATAGTAATATTAGGAATAAATACCATTCCAACACGAGTATCATTTTCTGATAGCTATAGTACATTTGTTACATTGTTGTAGAAGTTCTATCCGGGCAATTGTGACCCCGATGAAATACAAAATAGCTGGAGAAGATGGGTGGACACGTACCAGATCAATATGAAACATGTACTTTTGGTTAGTAAAAAACCAATTACTATGCATGGATAAACATATTAAAGATATATGTAGTATATTTCACAATCGTAATGAACTATTGATATATGATGCAGGTTTGCATCCCGGTCCTTTTGGGGGAACACTACTTCATGTTACTAATTGATTTGTACGGTGGTCGAATGATATATGTGGATAACATGGTCAAAGGTGTAACTTCTGACATGATCAACTTAATGTTGTATCTGGTAATACCTCGATTCTTTGTTAAATGTACTATGTTATATGATGTTACCCAACCATGAGCAGCATCACTAAATGTTGATTAATTATAGAATTTTGGATGTCATCACAATTTTATTTTTTATTATTTTTTTGAACAGGGGATACTCATGTCCAAATTACTCGTACAATTTGGGAACCCTTGTGGATCAGCATCTAGGGCGTACCAGCTAGAAAATTGTGATCTAAATTTGAATTCTCATGCCTATAGTGGAATTTTCCTCATGCATCACATGGAGAACTATCATGGCTTATATTACGATCATATGCCAATGGACGAGGTTACCTTTCTTGAATGGGAACTAAATAATGCAATTTCATAGTACTTGTTGTGATATTTATGATTTGTTTATACATATAAAAATGGTGTAATGATGATTGTATTGTTATTTCTCTGCCCTTCAGCCATGGTAGGGTCTCAAGAGGGCTAGATTGTGCGGTGATGTTGTTCTTAGTTATGCGAATTTGCATAACGTGGACGTGTTGGCGAGGCTCAGTGAGCACATAAGGCAGCACAAGAGTGTTTAACCCCCCCAAAATTATTGGTTACAGTGCAAATCCAAATGTCCATTTCAATTAGTAATGCAGCAGGATTAGATATTATAGTTACTATGGTTTTTTTTTTTTTTTTTTTGGCGAAAAACTTGTGAGCACAACCTTATTATGTACTAAGCCAATTTGCAGAACTGCGTTGTGATGGGTTCTTGCTGTTTTGCTATGAAAAAGCATAGTATTTTGTAATGGCAAATCATTCTATTAATGAGGAAAGCTTGCTTTCTCGAACCTTTAATTGTGATTACAACTATATTTTCATTTGTAGAATTAACGTTATTAGTAGGATTTGTTTATTTTTCTTTATTTTTTAGTATGTTCAATAACAATAGATTTAAAACGATTACATGTTCCCCATAACATCTGATGTGCTACAAAAGGGATGTATTGTTTTTTAAAAATAAAAAAATAAAAAAACCTGACAATATTATATTCATAAACTTTAAATAATTATTGAAACAACCTCAATGAGATTATAAAGACCTTTTTTTTTTTTTTTAAACAAAAGAAATACTTAAATTAACGAGCTAGAAATATCGCCCAGTAGTGATTTGACAATAAGCCATGAACCAAACAATACAATCTAAAATTTAAGTAGATCTGAAATTAGATCTACAATCTAGAATTAAAGTAGATCTGAAAATCAACTCTACAAACTGCAAATTTAGCCTATAGCTAAGCAAAGAGCAGTAAAATTTCACATAGCTCAGTAGATCATCTGACAGGTGGCACAGGACTGCTAATGAGTTCTGATATTGCTCCAAAATTGACCCATGACTGACAACTGACGACGCCAACCACTGTCAGCTTTATTTTCACCATCTTCTTCATCAACAACTTCATCCCACATATATGAAGTTAAAGACTTCAAAAATAAGTGAAGAACACAACTCCAAAGATAGAGCGGACAAAACTCTTTTAAAAAAAATAAAAATAAAAAACTCTCAACTAGGAGAGGCAAGAAAACTCTCGATAAGGAGAGATTTATTAAGGGGGAGAAAGGAGCTCCCCCATCCTCCATTAATGAAGGATGGAGGAGAAAAGAAAATAGAGGAGCGGTAGAGAGAAGGCGGCTTGGGTTTTTTTAATTTCGTATTGTTATCTTTCTTTACTAGTGACCTATTCATTAACATGTTGTTTTTTGCATAAATCCAGTGCCTCCCATTAACATAAATCCATATCTGAATACTACAATCCAAAATTTGGCATTTATACCACATAGTTAAACAAAACTCTGATTTCTCTTTTGGTAGAAGCCGAGCCAAAAGTCCAAAGTCAGAATTTGATTTTAATTTCAATTTTGAACCTAAATTACAATCATTTGAACAGTCAAATAAAGGAGCTTAAATGGAAATTTTGATTTCTCGCAGTTGACCGAGGATGATGCTTTGCCCACAATAGAATGAAAATTTTACTACGGATATAAAGGAGTAGGATTGTATCCTCTGTAGGAGTACTAAGGAGAGGAAGAAAATTCATAAAATTGTGAGAATCAAAATCAAAATTTTGATTTGAAAAGAAAAAAAAGGGGGCAGGGGACCAACTAATTTGGGTGGATTATCATTACAAGGCCTCAAATTTTTAATTTATTCTTTTTAAAAACAGGCCCGCACAATTTATGTTTTGGCCCACATAAATACTTCCTCATATTTGTACATATAATATTTATAAGGTAATATAAATTTGGGGCCCATCAAGTAGTTTGGGCCTTAGGCCATTGTGCAAGCCCGCCCTGCTTCGGGGCCGGCCCTCCCGAGATAGTGAGTTTGTGATGTAATGAATTAAGCATTTCATTAACTATGTGTATGTAATGAAACAATTATTAACTACATATGTCCATGGATGGCCAGGAGGTAGATTTCTATGAACTTTTATAGAGATGCTGTGTTTGAACCCTTTCACATCTAATTAGATGAATGATTTTTTCTTATTTAATACTCATTGCCTATGCACTATAATTTTGACTAAATTTTTCATAATCATGGCTTTTGAAAGAATTATCTTACCTTTACTATGTAATTTTTAAATGTGTTGGTAATTTGACAAGGAAATAAAAATATTCTATCGACACTATTGAGCGTTGTCCCTTAACTTATTAGAGTTTGATGAACATTTCTTACAGGATTCCTTTTTTTTTTTTTTTTTTTGTACTTAGTATCCTTACCACTCTAAATTTCCCTATAAATTTATTGTAATTACTTATATTTGTACTTAAGGAAGTATGGAAAAATTCACACTTTACTCCTCGTGAATAATTTCCTTTCATTTTATCATCAACACGATATACTCGGTCAAATTATGGGAGGAGAGTAATGTTTTAGCTGTGCTATTTTCTCATCAATACATGCTTATAATTCCCCCCTACACTTTCTTTCTAAGCTCATATTCTCTTCTTATCTATAGCAATGTTTAGTTTGATTTTAGAAACACATGCATTATGCTTATAACTCGATTAGGTTAACTGTCATTCATAAAATCACCTCATTATTCACAAAATATAAATCTGATTATATTTGCATTGGGCCCTAGCGCTTTAACATGATATCACCTGCTAAAGTAAAAAATCCACTCTTTTTCACACTGACAGTATTAACCTATGAAAGCAAGTGAAATGAAATTAATGACATAATAAAGATCTCTGCATACTCATACTGTTTTTAGCGCATATCCAGGGAATCCAAGTAACATGATTCCATATTTTAAATTCTACAATCCAGAACGCCAATCTTAGACATACTAAAACAACTGAAACATCCCTCATCAAGCTTTTTCGACATTAAATTCAAACACATCTTTGAGCCTACCATCTGTAACTCCGATTGGATTGAAGGTCATCATTGTGCCAACTGCAATTCCATTCATATCCGAGAAAAGTTTCCAGTCTCCTTGAAGTTCTACCTTAGTGTACAACTTTTCTGGAAACCTCTTGTCTCCATAATGGGCTCTCTTGAAACGAAATCTTTCTCCGTGACTTCTGACAACCGCGCAGGTGTACAAATGCAGTTCAAGAGCTCTGGCGACCTTCACTGGGAAGTACTGTACAACATAGTTGAATAATAAAGATAATTCAGCTACAATTTAAATAAACAATAAAAAAAGAACCAATGATATACAACATAGTTCAGTATCAATGCTTAGACTAAACTACTAGGAGGAGCTAGCATACCATTGTGCTTCTATCGGTGTTCAGTTTTTTGTAACTAATTTGGAAGCTATGGCCGGGTTGGAAGTCCTGATCTTAATCCAAACCACCAGGTTCAAGGGCATCCGAATTTGTATCATCTGTTGATATTATATTTTGTAATATTTTTTCACCAAAATAAATGTAGAAACCAAATAATTTTAACATGGTATGATTGTAATGTGAACATTCGCCCAAATGCTTACCTGGTCTGAAATTAGCACAACGTATTGGTCAGTAGAACTGAACTCTTCATCATTTGTTGATTATAGAAGTTAAACACCACAATCACACATAAATAACTGTTGATTTCACCTATTACGTCCATAATAAAAGATTTATATACTAACCTGAGTCAAATAGCACTTCTTCACAATCTTTGTCGAAGATATACACACCAATAATTGGAAAATCAATCCATTTGAGCACAATGTGCATGTCTTCTTTCAGTTCATGAGCTGCTAAAAATTCTTCCCAACTACCACCACTGAACATCAATCCTTTCCCTTCCTTGCACTTAGCTGTGATGGTTGTTTTAGCTTTTCGAGTTATTAAAGCAAAATTATGCTTGCCATTCGCACCTTGCTGGCTATCGAACGTGAACTTCACCTTCTATAAAGAGTGGAAAATTTAAAAAAATTTGTTATATTTGATGTTATCGACAAATTATAATGGAGATTATAAATTTGTTACCAGGAATCTTGAGCAATTTGCTTCTAACTGCTTATGATAATGAACATGGTTCTGGTTCTCCAACACTTTATCAACATCCCTTTGTGGTCCTTTCAGCCAAAAAGAATGAGCATGTAAGTCCCCTGATGGATTCATGTCAATTTGAATGTATTCACTGGGTCATGCATCAAGAAGTTCACACAACTTATCAATATATATTTGTAACATTAACTCTATTATTTTGTGGGCTGGGTATGGCACAGGCACTGACGAAGTTTGTATCATAATAGTATTTGATCGATCTGGGAAACTCTAACCATCCGGCATAGTCTATTGAATGAAGATATAAAAATTTATAATTCACACTTCCATCAGATTACGAGTGACAAACACTATGGTATGTGTATCACTTGAACAAAATAACAAAATACAAGCAACGAAGAGTATTTATAACATAAATTTTTGGACTTACCAACTGGATAATGTTAGTTGGGATTCTATCATTTGAGCCACGAAAACGATTCCAATGTGTCCATGTTTTGTGTGACCCTCCTCTTGTGGCTGTTATATTATTTATATGTCTAACAACAATTGAACAATGTCATATATATTCATATATTTCATTTCAGTTCCATGGTTTTAACAACTTTGTATGAGGGGAATTTTAATTTTGTATCACATACACCATAATCTGGATACATGCCTGAATTGGGAAAAATAAATGCAGCCTACAATAATTTTTCCAAGATGTGATATAATATATTATAAAAATTTTCAACCCACACCCTACCTCATGAAGCGGATTCATCTATAACAATATACACATACATCAATTTTGAGTAAATAAGGCATAAGTAATTAATTAAATTATATCAAATGGTTCTCTTTGTATTATTCATTATGTTAAACCTAAACCCTACCATATAGATACGACGCATATATAAGTTTTTTTATGTTCTTTTTACATGGTACTATTTTTGTTTAGACATTTAAAAAATATTAAAAATTTCAAAAATTTTCAAAAATTAATTTAAAGAAAAAAACAAGTTCTATCCATTACATTTTTAACTCCAGTGAATATATAGTATTACCAAAAATATATTTAGAAACACAAACTTAGCATATCTAATAAAAATGCTATTCACAATAACTACCAAAACTTCCCATAGTATAAAACCTGAATTTCGCGATACTGGGTGTTGGAAGATGATGATTGACGGAAACTTACCTGACGGATCCTTCGATGCACAGTAGTTGGATGAAATTTCCTCTCTTGTTACCTAGGGTTTCGTCACCGATTGCCGTCTCTCTAGAGTGTATGAGCTGCCACCTAGGGTTTCGACACCAATCGCCGTCTCTCTGGAGTGTATGAGCTGACTTAGATTATTTCTTCTTTTGTTTCTTGGCTTTTTAGCTTCTTTTAATCACTCACAAGTTTTTAGCTTTTTCAATGAGGCAATAAATAGAGGAAGTAGTGGAGTTTGAAGGGAAGGGAAGGGCTTGGTTATTGAAATTTGGGTTTGTTCATGCAGTGAAGTGAATGAGATAAGAATTTGGGACAAAATGAAATTTGGATGGTAGGATTTGCAAATTTTGGGTTTTAAAAAATGGCCCCTTATTTTTTTAAAAAAAATTTCCCCCCCCCTTAGTAGAACGACGTCGTTTTACTAGGGGTGTCAAAACACACAAAAATAAGTGAAAAAGAAAAAAAGAAAGAATCTTCTTCTTCTTCTTCCTCCTTATCAACGGACTGCTGCGCAGCAGCGGCGGCAGGGAGGAGATTTAAATAAGAGCTTGATACCCAACTCGCAGGCCCATCTACATCACTTACTTGTGAAGACAATTCAGCTTTTGTTGACTATGTGATTGTGCAAAATTTTTGGGATTCTTTCTACTATGTTGAAATGAGAAAAATTTTGGGGCTGTTTACCACTTTAATGCTCCTTCTGTCCCATTCAAAGAGTCCACTTTGTATTATTGTTTTTAGTAATACAAAGTGGACTCTTTGAGGGGGACTGAGGAAATATTAAAATTTGGCTCAGTTCTAAACTCGTGCTTTGGGTTTGAACCATTTTGCAGTTTTAGTATCAATATGGTTATTTCAATAGCCAATGTTTCAAAACGAACTGAACTGTAATTTGAGTGTATTTTACAAATTAAACAACACCATTTACTACCATCTAAATTTCATTCAAACAACATCATAGAATTTAATAATCGACCGGTACTAATTACAGAATAATTTGATGCAAATCGGGGGGCTTAATTAGTCCATGAAGACCCGTTTGCATTTACTCAGAGATTTAAATAAGAGATTGATACCCAACAAAACTGTAAACTTTGGGCCCAAAATACTGTTGACTTTGGTTTCACTACATAAACTCTGACGTACCCAGTATTGGAACTAAAAATAAGGCAAAATATTAACATAAATAAAAAAGTTTAAATATAGTAAATTTTTATTGTCAAGTTGCAAATAGTCTAAACTTTAAGTTCCAAAATTGTCATTCTTCCATGTTCAAACTCCCCATTCATTTTTCCCTTCTTTTTTAGAAACTGAACGTGTGAAAAATTAAGAACCTTACTTACCACAATTCATTGTCCGTCTAGAATTTATAATCTAATCACTTTATCATAGCCACTTTATCTTCTTACACTTTACTTTTTAATCCTCGCTTTTTTTCCCCTTTAGCTTTTACACTAACGTAGAGATTCCAAACGTTGTTATCATTGTTATCTTCACCTTTTCTTTTCTATCTATTGCTTTCAATTAGTGCTACCGAGAGTCTCAAGTGGAACAAATATTTTCCCAAAATTATTTTCTCCCATTTTTTAGGTATGACGGATCCGTAGTAAATTTCTTGCTTTTAATACAAAATAAAGATTCTTGCATATGTAAACTAGTTTGTTGTGAGTATATTTGTTGGTTTGTATAAACTATGGATGTGGTAATTGATTTTTTTCATGGCTTGTAAATCTTTATTCTTCTTGTATCAGGCAAATATCCATTATGGACTCCATGACAAGGATGCATCAAGTTTTCAACATATATGCAATAAGTCTTGTGAGTTTCTTTCCAAACAAAGGATTATGTATTTACTGATTTGGATTGTTTGTATCATTTCAATTAACTTTTTACTTCTAAGCTTTTTGCCAATTGTTCCTCTTCTGCTCTTTTTGTTTTTAGATATAATTCTATAATAAACAATGCTATAGCAATGAATAGGTAGTTCAATGTCTTACTAGTAGATACCAGAATTGGTCGGTTCTTACCTCCATCTTCATTTATAGGCATTGCCTGAAGGATACAAAGCTCCAATTAATAACTATGCCATACAATTCCAAACATTTCAAACTTTGGCTGGGGAGTTTTTTTGCTCAATTAGAAATTTGGATGAGGAAGAGTCCGAAGTGTATGGAACTGGTTTGACCAATGCCTGTAAAGCACTGGAAGTTTCACCTCTTGATTTCATTCAGATTGAAATAACATCGTCAAATGATTTCTTCCTGCATGCATTTCATAAAGATGGTGAAGAAATAAAATCAGTAATCTATGTAGGGATATCATGCAAAATTAACCATCACATGTACATTGTTACCTCAACTACACAGTTCCTGGTAAACACTTTATTTCCTAAAACAATAATTCATTATAAAATTATGCAATATGATATTAAAAAAATCAATTATTTCTGTATCTTGCTGTTCAGGATTTAAGTTGGGAACTACCAACAGCAACCAAGTACGCAAAGAATGAAAATCTCCTGCTAATTACAAAGAATGGACATAAACAAGTTTCAGCCACATACAAAAAAAAAAAAAAAAAAAAAATAATAATAATTTTGTCACTTTCATGGGAATGCTGGGACAAGTTTTGTATTGAAACATAAGTTGGGTCCTGGCATGCAATTGGTCTTCAGGTGATCTGAACGTAACAAGCTTATGGTCTTTGTATACTATCCAGATGGCCGAGAGTCAGCTAATTTTTTCCCATACGGTAATGATAGTTTAATGACCAATTTCATATATTGTTAAAGAAATCTTAAGGATTGTTAGTTGACTGGCATTCTTATTTGCTTGTTTATTATTTATATGTGGTTAGACTTTGGTAGATCAGCTGGACCCTCTAATGCACCTGAGACGTCTATTCCCATCCCATTAGGAGGTCAATCAACGCTTCGTGAAGGCTAGATTACAATTTTAAGAATACAATAATCATGCTATCATAGATTGCGTTCAGATAAGAATGGTTATGAATAAACTTCTGCAGAATCATTTTTGGTCATCCTTAGAAGTTGCAGCTCTGCTTCTGCCACACTGTGCATTTCACGTGCTAAGGCTTTTAGTGTGCTCGGTTTGCCCTTTGGCTCAAACCGAGGCCCAATTGCTGAGTTTACGATCCGACCCAAGTTGGTCTACTAACAGAAGACTATTTATATTCGGACAAAAGAAGGAGACGGAGGCAACAAACCAGTGGACAATCCCACGCCTCGACCAGTGGATAATAACCGGCTCCCTCACTCTATAAATATGAGCCTTCATCACATTAGTAGAGGACTCTTTCTCTCTCCTGGTAACTTTCTCTCTAATTTTACTATATTTCTCCTATGTCTAAAACATTGACTTTAGCATCGGAGCTTAAGCCGGGGAACTTCCCCCGCTAGTACAGGTGTTGGAGATAACAGATCAGAGCGGATCCGGCCCGAAGACCCTCACCGGCAAAACGTGCTTCATCAACAGGTGCCGTCTGTGGGGACCTAATCGCCGGAATGTTGTACTTTTTCTGGCCTTGGGTTCACGAACTGAAATTTTTGTTGTGAAGCTATTGCCACAGTGTTGAGGGTAAACAAGAAGCTCTTTCCATGGTGGAGGGTAAATCGAAAGGAAAGAAATAAGGTGGAGCTTTTCACTGCGGTTTGGTTCTGTCGAACCTTGCGGCTCATTTTGCTAAAACAAGTTGCTCGCACAAACATTTTGTTCAGAGTTGGCAAAGCTTGTTTGTGGAAGATGCTTCCAGATCTGAAGTAGTGTTGCTGCGGTGGAGCATACCTCTTTGCTCTATACTTTTTGATGGGTGAAGTAGAAGAAAAGTACAAAATAGCTTAGAGCATTTTTATCTCATTGTTCATCTAATTTTGTGAGGGAAGAGAAATTCGTTTTCTTAATCGAAGAGCCACAAGACTTAAGGCAAAATAAGGAAGCAAATCTCTGGCGGAAAGGGGAAGCTGGCCTCGAGATTCCATTTAGTCCGGGAATCAGCTTCGTCAAAGCTACCGAATCTGGGAAAAGTAAGGCGAAGAGGGTGGGCAATGTCTTCTGTGGGAGTAGAAGAAAGACGAGTGGTCGGTGGAATCCTTGGAGGCTGCTGCTGTTGTTACGAAGGAGAAGAAAAAAGGCCAGTCAGTCGCCCTCGATCTTGTCGCTCTTGCGAAGGTTTTGCCAAAACGACGATATCCCGACGATGTGGTGAGTGAAGTTTGGCAAAGACGAAGACGAACACGGAGGAGGGCCAGTCACTAGCATGGGCTTCCCAATGAACAACAGCCTCGGGAGCTCCGTCGAAGCTTGGTCAGATTCTGATTAGACGAGCTTTCATTGTCCCGAAAAGAAGAAAGCTCACGCTGTTTTCAGAAGGAGGAGGGCCAGTAAGTGCCGAGCGGGGGAGCGTCGACAACGACCGTCAATAAATCTCTTTCAGTCAAATCTTGAAGCTAGTCCAGGTCGATGAAGTTCCAAGCGGGTCCGATGCAAACTACGATGCGGTGGGCTTTCTCTCTCTCTTCAATTCAAAGTAAAAAGGTGGAGATCGGCTATGCCGAAGCGGTAAGGAAATCCCGAGTGCGAGCCTACCTCTGGGACTGGTAGTTGACGCGGCACTTTCAGTGGGAAATGGAGAAGAAGTCGGGACCTGATGCTGTTTTTCATGAGGAGGAATGAGTTTGTGCCATAAGCATGTGTTTTCTTTTTGTGTTTGGGTGAGAAAAGGTGGGGCCCATGGTTGGACAAGCGGTTAACAAAAAAAGAAAAAGAAATCAAGGCGCATTTATATTTAACAAAAATATGCTAAATGTCACTCGCCGACCTTGGGCCAGCATGCATGCATATTTAAGCGGATCAGTGGCGGGCATGCATGCATATTTTGATAAGCTCCAAAGCTTGGGCGGGCATGCATGCATATTTAAGCATATCATGCGTGCATATTTAAGCGGATCAGTGGAGGAGCGAGCCATCAACGATCCACGAAAGTCATAGCCTCGGGGGAGGAGCAAGCCGTCAACGATCCACGAAAGCCACAGCCTCGGGGCTCCCGACGAAGCTTGGTCTGATTCTGATTCGACGAGCTCCCCGTTTTGGAGTATACCTACCTGACGATCGCCGATGAAGAAGAAGATGGCCGTTGAGCTGTCGCTGTTGTTGGGAGGAAGAAGAGCAAATAGTGGTTAAGCTCCAACGCTGCGAACTCCCGACGGAGAACCGAAAAATCCCTGCGAAGAAGAAGATGACCGTTGAGCTGTTCCCGGTGACGAAGAATTTTCAGTCCAAGCAAGTTCACTGTTCCTCGGATGTCAACCTGCGTCATCCTCCAGCCTCGGGGTCCCGACGAAGCTTGGTCGAATTATGATCCGACAAGCTTTCGTTCCCGGGTGATTTTTGTACGAGATATGGTTCGGCATGGAAATCCCGTCGAAGCGGCACGGAAATCCCGAGTGCGAGCCTACCTCCAGGACTATCGTTGACGCGGCACTTTCATGGGGAAGATGGAGAAGAAAGCCCGGACATATGGTGGGTGTCAGAACTTCTCCTCGGGCAAGCCCGGACAGATTTTCCCGGAGGTGGATCGAGAAGAAGGTCGTGACGCCGACACTGTTTTCACAAGGAAGAAAGATGACCGGCCTTTCCGTTGCCGTTAGTTTTGCGAGGAAGGAGAAGGAGGCGCGGTCAGCGCCTTGGCTCCAGTCAGCTGCCCGATCAAGTTGGATGAATCCCAACTATGCTTCGAGCGAGTCCGACACTTCTCAATCAAACTCCAACGAGTTGAGCCTCTGATTTCTTTAATTTGGAGCAAAAAAAGTGGAGTGCCGTCGAGGTTGCAAGGGCAGGGAATCCCGAGGAGGCTTTTAAAAAAAAAAAAAAAAAAAGAGTCCCGTCGGTGCTTTTATTAAAGACGGAGCAGGAAGTCGGGACTTGATTCACGAGGAAGAAGGAGTGTGTGCCACATCAGCCCACAAGTGCATGTGTTTTCATGATGGGGCCGCGGTGACTTGTGTGTTGAATGACAACAAAAATGAAAAACAAACTCTCTCGGATTCGAACTAAGGTTCAACAGGGTTAACCGGGAACTGGTCCGGTGCCCGTTCCGGTTATGTATGAAAAATGGTAAATGAATAAAACCCATTTTTTTGGACAAAACCGGGGATTAACCGGGAACCGGAAAAACCGGTATGAACCCGATTTTTCTTATTTTCTAAATTTTAACTCTTTTTCATTTTTTTTTTCTAACTTTTTTTTTTGGGGTTGGTTTGATAGAGAGTCAAAACCCTTGACTCTCTACTCTCTTATAATGAATAATCGAGCGAAAGAAAACAGAGAGACGCCGCCGGCAAAGACCTTCGTTCTCGATGCCTCTATTCGTTGGTTTTCTCCTACTCGCCACTCATCTGAGTCGTCTCCTCTCGCCGCTCGGCTGATTCACAGCTGATTCTAGTAAGATGTTTCTTTTGTTCTTTTGTTCAAATGTTGAGCTAACAAAAATGGACAACAACAACAAGAACAAGTGTTGCATCCGTTTTGAATACTGCCCAAAAAAGGCCATAGTGTGTTACTAATATATATTTGAGTGAGAAGAGTGTAAATAAATAAAGAAGTGTTTGGGTAAGAAAAGATTAGTGTGGTGTAGAGAAATGAAGATAGAAAAGGGTATTTATAAGGGAAGCAAAATAATGAAAGTAGTAAAGTGGGATGGGAGGATTAGGATGCTTCCAAAAAATGAAGTTGTGGGGTGCTTCAGTAAATAGTTTTAATTGGGCACTAAGGTGTTTCTTGAACACTTCATAGTTGCATACCTTCTATTTGCTCCCATTATGGTGTATGAACTATGATTTGTTATCTGTTTTGTTGAACATTTGGGTTATGTATGAATTGAACTAAAACAGGAAACTGAAACTGGGTATTTCTTTTTATATTGTCAGAATGGAATCGAGGGAAGGAATTGGTTCGCAATCCATCCCATCTACTGATCAAGAAACAGAAGCATCTTCATATAAATCTCACAGCCAAAAACGAGACGTGGCATGGAAATATGTAATGGAAGGGAGATTGGCGAACAATGCCAAGGTTTTAATATGTTCTTTTTGCAATGGCAGGTTTCATGGTGGAGGAATTTATAGGATGAAGTATCACCTTGCTGGATTAAGGGGAAATATAAAAAAATGTCCCAAAGTCCCGGATGAAGTTCGTCTATTAATGAAAGCAATATTTCAAGGGAATTCAGACAAATCGAATGAGAAGAAGGGTGTTTTTAATAATCCATTTGGTAGAGAAAAAGATGACATTCAAACTGGAGGTGATGATGTTCAAGAATCACGGTCAAAAGATAAAGGAATTAGCATGAATGAGGTTCCCATTGCCAAGAGAAAAAAGACGCTAGCACATGGTATTGCAACTTACTTGTCAGGTAAAAGTTTTGATTCCTCCCAACCAAGCTTAAAATGTTGTTTGCAAAGTAAGAAAAATGGCATGATGCTAATTTGGCTTGGGCTACTTGGTTTTATGATGCTTGCCTTCCGTTTAATGCTCTCAATTCTCCCTACTTTCATGAAGCTGTTGCAAAGTCAATAGCAATGGGTATAGGATACAAACCTCCTCCTTATCATGAAGTTAGACTCAATTTGTTGAAAGATAAGAAAAAAGAAGTTGAGTTAATCGTTGATAGTTTCCGTAGTATATGGGTTCAAACAGGTTGCACAATTATGGGTGATGGGTGGAAAGATAATAGACAGAGAAATTTGATTAACTTTCTTGTTTATTGTCCTACTGGAATTTGTTTTCTCAAGTCTGTTGATGTTTCAGATATTGAATCAAATGCTGAGAATTTGTGCAATTTATGTTCTGAAATTGTTCAAATGGTTGGGGAAAAGAATGTAGTTCACTTGGTTACAGAAAATGCAGCTAATTATAAAAAATCTGGGACATTGCTCACTGAAAGATATCCTTCCATTAGTTGGTCTCCTTGTGCTGCCCATTGTATTAATTTAACCATGAAGGATATTGGAGAAATGCCTGAAATTTCAAACTTGATTACTCTTGCATCTAGAGTCACTGCGTTTGTTTATAATCGCAAATGAATCCTTAGTTGGTTGAGACAAAGACCAAGTTGGACAGAAATTCTTCGTCCAGCTGAGACTAGATTCAGAACCACATTTATTGCATTGATAAGTCTTCATGACCACAGAGAGCACTTAGAAGCTTTGGTCACTTGTTCTGAATTTAAGGAGTTGAAAAATGTTAAAGCAAAAGAGTTCAAACAAATTGTGTTTGATGATAATTTTTGGAAAAAGTGTTTGATAACTGTGAAGATTATGGGTCCATTGATTCGTTTGCTACGTATTTGTGATTCTGATGAGAGGCCATCTTTGGGATATGTGTATGATGGTATGTGGAGGGTGATTAATGCCATCAAATAGTTATTTAACAACAAAAAGAGAATCTATGCGCCCTACACTCAGATTATTGAAAATAGGTGGGATAACATGCTGAAAAAGAATCTGCATGCTGCTGCATTTTGGTTGAATCCTACTTTTCAGTATGAACCTGATACTCGGTGTAATAAATCTGAATTTTACAAAAGTGTGTTGGACATCATAGAAAGACTTCATCTTGATGATGAAGCAGGTTCTATGATGCGAGAATTAACAACATATAGGACTGGGAGTGGAAGCTTTGGATATCCTATGCCTAAAAAGAATGTTACCAGATCATGTCCAGGTATATGTATTTATGTTTGCTGTTTCTCTCTGTTTCATAATCATGTAAATAATTTAGCTATACTCTATTATATTACATTATGCATTGATAATACTTTTGGCGTAGATGAATGGTAGCAAACTTTTGGAGGTGATGCTCCAAGATTACAAAAATTGGCAATTAGGCTGTTGAGCCAAACATCTTTATCTTCAGGCTGTGAGCGCAACTGGAGTGTGTTTGAGCGCATTCACACCAAGAGAAGGAATAGATTGGAGCATCAAAGGCTTAATGACCTTGTTTATGTTCATTATAACCTCCGTTTACAAAATAGGTAATAAGCTATTGTACTATTGTTTTTATACTTCATTGATTTTGTCATGATCCTATCTTGTACGATTAATTTAGATTTTCTAAACTTTATTTTGCAGGCTCAGTAATAAAAAGAGATCTTTTGATCCAATTGATTATGAGTCTATTGAAAAAACAGATGTTTGGATAATGGAAGAGGAAGCTGACGGAGAGCTTGATATAGATGAACTAGAGAATATGATGCAAGAAGAGTGTCCTAAAGATGGTACTGAAGGATCCTCTAATCCAAGTAAAATATGAGTGCATTTATATGATAGACTCTTTCTGATTGCATTTTGTGTTGGTTGTAGTATCACTAGTACAAAATGGACTTTTTACGGCGGTGCTTTAACGGCGGAAAGACCAAAACTGCCATTAAAAAGAAAGTACGGACTTTCTACGGCGGTTTTATTTCTAACCGCCGTAGAAAGTCCCTTTCTAGACGGTTGTATTTCTAACTGCCATATAATTAATAAATATGATGAATTTTTGTATAAAAATTGATAAATAGTAAAATGCATATTTATTATTAAATTTAAAAAAATTTGGGGGTTAATTTACAAAAATAGAAAAACTAGAAATTAATAAGAATAGAGGAACAGGCGGGAATTCACAATTACGGGCTTTCTACGGCGGATTTATTAAAACCGCCGTAAAAATGGACTTTCTACGGCGGTTGTAATTGAAACCGCCATAGAAAGTTACTTCTATGGCGGTTTTAATAAAAACCGCCATAGAAACTTGATTTTGTTTGAATTTTAAGGGTTTCCCTTAAAATTCAAACAAACCGAAGTATTCTCTCGTTGCCGACGCCCATCCTCTTTCCGTTGGTTTTTTCTCTTGTCTTCCCCCGAAGTCGTTCTTCCGGTAGCGTTGATAACAAGATCCGCTGTCACCCAACTCCGGATATGGTTTCTTAATCGGCTATCACCCACCACTTGGAGTTAATCCCCCATCATAATTCCACCACAATCGGTCCTTGTTGTGGGCTTCAAATCATTAAAAAGGTAATATAGAATAGTTTCAACTTTATTTAAGCTTTACAAATTTTATTGTTACTTGATTATTGTGATTGGCCTAGGGTTTATTATTAGTGTTAAATTCGGGTTTGGTGAGATGATGAATGATTAAATTCGGGTTTGATTAGTGTTCTATCGGTGATTATTGTATTGTTCTTACTGTTAATGATTAAATTAATTAGAATTTGATGGATGCACGCAAAAATTTTGTGAAGTTTGGTGGTTGTTCGGTTTATTAGCATGGAAGTTTTTGATATATATATTTTGAATAAAGTTGAAATATATATATATATATATATCAAAACCTTTCTAAGGCCGTTCCTGCTATTTTTGATATATATTTTTTGAATGTAGAGAAAAAAATGAAATATTAAATTTTTTTGTTTACAAATTTGGTACTTTCTACGGCGGTTTTGAAGATAACCGCCGTACTTCTACGGCGGTTATCTTGAAAACCGCCGTAGAAAGCCAACTTTCTACGGCGGTTCCTAAGCGAACCGCCGTAGAAAGTTCGGACTTTCTACGGCGGTTTTGAAAACAACCGCCGTAGAAAGTCCGAACTTTCTATGGCGGTTCACAACCGCCGTAGAAAGTCCGTAAATTTCTACGGCTACCGGATAGATGGCAGTTCAAAAATGCCAAAAACCGCCGTTAAAAGTCCTAAAAAACCGCCATTAAAAGTCATTTTTGTAGTAGTGTATGATTAATTTATGTTTGCATTTTAAAACTTGCTTTAGGTAACACTGATGACTTTGTCACTCTTGATGATGGAGATGCCAATAATTCCATTATTTTGCAAAATGGTGGTGGTGGTGGTGATGATGATGATGATGATAATGATGATAACGATAACAATAGAGGTGGAGCTCGTGAAGTTGCAGTACTCATTGGCAGTGAATATGATGTTGGTCCTCAATGGAATGATATATGAAGACTTCTGTGTGATTTTTAATTTATGTTTAAGATGTTTATGAATTAATTTATGTGAGATACTGTGTAAGTGTGAGACATTTCTTATGTCTATTTCGTAAGTTCATTTGATGTGTAAGGTTTGAGACTTTTGGCATTTGCAATATGATTTTCTGTATGATTTTGTTTGAGAATGATGGAGAGTTTTGTGGTTAACCTTTACTTTTAATTTTTTAATTAGAGATGTCACTTTTGTGTTGTCCAATTGTTTATTTGTGTGTATTATTTTAATTCTATACAGATTCTTTTTTAGCATTTCAAAAATTAATTATCCAATATAATACTGTAAATATATTTATGACATCATAATGACGTCACCGGTTCGACTCCCGGTTAACCCCTGAACCCCGGTTAAACCCCGACCCCTGAGCTAGACCGGTTCAGCGTCCGATCCAGTTTGTTAAACATTGTTATTATTTGTGTATTAAGAGCTACAACCACTAGGCTGCTTAAGTTCTTCATGCATGATGGAGTTGCAGTAACTATAAAAATGAAGGAAGCCTCTTTAGCCTCGCATTTACGATAGAATGCAAAATGCGAGGAGAGCCCGAGGATGATTATGAAAAATGGAGAGCAAGGGGCTAATCCTTTACCTTCATCAATTTGGAGTGAAAAGGGGGAGACTTAGGATGCTGCAACGGCACGGAAATTCCGAGGTCGGTGCTGTGCTTTCTTTAGTTTGCAGTCAAAAGGCGGAGACTCAGCGATCTCGCAACGGCATGGAAATCCCGAGGTTAGGGCTGTTCTCTCTTTATTTTGGAGTTAAAAGGTGGAGACTCGGCGATGCCGCAACGGCGTGGAAATCCCGAAGAATGGACTGTTCTCTCTTTAGTTTGGAGTTAAAAGGAGGAGACTCGGGGATGCCGCAATAGCCTGGAAATCCTGAGGATGGGTTTATGCTCTCTTTAATTTGGAGTAAAAAGGTGGAGACTCGGCAATGCCGTAATGGCGTGGAAATCCCAAAGCCGTAACGCAAAGAAATTTAGTTCATTGCTTAATTCTCTCTCATTCCCAGGGGTGTAGGTCCAAGCCAATATTGATGCAAATCAAAGGCCCGAGGATGCAAAAGCAAAACCCAACAACGACCAAACCTTTCAGGGAAGTTCCTTTCTTATTTGTTTTGTTTTATTTCATTCCATTTAAATAAAATAAAAAAAAGAGAGAAAAGGAAAAAGGATGCACTTGTCTTATTTTCAAATTAGTAGAACAGAGCTTGCAAGCCACTAGTTGTATTCAGATTAAATGGGCGAAGCATAAACACCTCTTTATTTTGCCTTTTGACTTTGATTAAATGAACAAATCATGTATGTGCTGTGAAGTTTAAAAATTATGGTTTGAACGCATAAAAATGCTCTGTTAAGAGTATGCTATTTTATTAAGTAAATTTTCATATTATTACTGTGACAAATGCATAATTGAAGTGTGAAATTAGATTATTATGAATTTGCGTATTTTGTTCAAAGTATGATATTTGCGTATCTACAAATGAACTTGCAAATATTGAGTGTTTGTGGATTCTTACTAGGGACACGGAGGGGTGTATTAACCCGACTCCAAACCACTTGTCATAGTCGCGGATTCGGCATACTCGCGCCTAACGAGGCCACAAGTGCCTGAACCTGACTCTCGTTTGTAGGCGGCCGGATGCTGCGAACGATCGCAAGGCGGTGTTCAAGTTTACAATCGCGATTTTGGCATACTCGCAAGGTGCCCAAACCCGACTCTCTTATGTAGGCGGTCGGATGGCGCGAACGACCACAAGGCGGTGTTCGAATTGTATACTCAAAACTGGGGTTCCATTATTGCGAGCCTTACTCGGGGTCTTTACTACAACGAGTCTTACAGGACTTCTAATTTTTATGAGTACTGTGGGTATTCTTATTATGGGCTCTAGTAAGTCTTTTTATCACAGGTCTTTTTGGGCCTTCTATACTATGAAGTTTCAAGTTCTGAATCTTCGACAAGATCAAATCCAGAACTTGGGGAGACTAGTTGGTGTGCCCGGTTTGCCCTTCGGCCCAAACTGAGGCCCAATTACTAAGTTTACGATCCGGCCCAAGTTGGCCCACTAACGGAAGACTATTTATATCCGGACAAAAGAAGGAGACGGAGGCAACAAACCAGTGGACAATCCCACGCCTCAACCAATGGATAATAACCTACTCCCTCACTCTATAAATAGGAGCCTTCATCACATTAGTGGAGGACTCTCTCTCTCTCTCTCTTGGTAACTTTCTCTCTAGTTTTATTATATTTCTCCTCTGTCTAAAACACTGACTTTGGCATCGGAGCTTAACCGAGGGACTTCCCCCGCTAGTACAGGTGTTGGAGATGACAGATCGGAGCGGATCCGGCCCGAAGACCCTCACCAGCAAAACGTGCTTCATCAGCTTTCATATAGATGTTTCTGTTTAATATCTTTCAAGCTATAAATGGTATCACAAATTAAATAATATATTAACTTTTGCTTTTTTTTTAAATGGAGGACATTCCTGCTGAGTTTATTGAGCGTCATAATCAAAATCTTTACAACACAACAAAGATCATCTCATCTGGAGGCGAGTATATGATGCGGTTGGAATGTCAAATGATCAAGGCTCACAAAACATAATTCGTGGAGATTGGAGAAGATTTGCACGGGAGAATGATATCTGTTCATGGAGGAAACTTGAGTTCACTCCAACGTCATTCCGACATTATGTTGACAACCAGCTGCAGTTTTTGTTGTCCATCTGCATAACTAAAAAGCCTTTTAATGTAGCATGCTTTAGTTGATTTTAACCTTGAGTTTGGTTCCTAGCCGTTGAAGTAACAAACTAGCCGTTGAAGTAACAAACAATGATTTGGTTTTAAATTAATACAGATTCCTATGTTTGGCATAATGTCATTGCATTTATTTCATGTCATGGCACTTTTGCATTATCAACATCTGAATCAAGTTAAGAATTTGTAGAAATGATATTACCTATTTATTTAGATGAAAGTTTCAGTTTCTTCAAATTTTATACAACAAACATGCAGTTTAATATCTCTATTTATTTGTGTAAACGAATTTCCATTTTTAAATAAAATAAGAAACATTAAGTTCGGATTTAATTCGACAATGATGAATAAAAAAATTCTATTATATCCAATGATTCAATGGTTTTTGAAGAAACTATAGTTACCCCCACATATTAGTCGTTTAATAAATGATTATGTTAGTACAAAATAATTTTGAATTAATAAAATATGATTTTTTTTTTTTTTATTCATAGCCTGGTTCAAATTGCAGTATGAAAAAGAATAGTTGGTACAACATTTGCATGAGGCTGGTGAGGAAAAAATATGACATTGGACTTTCAATGTTTTTATGTTTTTTATTTTTCTTGTCAAACAGTTGGATTTTCAATTTTTTTATTTTTTTTTTAACTACTACTCCATCAGTCCCATTAGGAGGTCGACTTTTACTAATGTACAACTTATTAAGGATGTCAAAATACCCATCTAAAATAGCTAATTTAACACCCTTTGTTCCATTTATATCCTTACTTTTTATGTACATACTAATTGTCCATCACACATAATTATATTAGTAAAAGTATTAGGAGTGAAAAATTAAAAGTCGACTTTTAGAATGGATCAAAAATTATTTCTGCACATTTCTATTGGAATGAAGTCAGTATAACATAACACCATACTTTTATAAATTAGTCCCTCCTCAGAATTTGGACCATAGACGGTCGTAAAGCCCATACCGCCATTAGGTCCAAGCTATGGTACTCTTCATTATATACCTCCACACCATAAATCATATTTACTCCAATAAAAGAGACCTTTTTTCTTTTTTTTTTTTTTTTTTTTTGTGTTTCCCCACTATTTAATAGTCTTCAATTTAATAAAAAAATTTAAACTTCAATTTAATAGGACCAAGCATTACACTAAAAGTGTTACTTAATATATTTATCCTTTTAATGATAATAGATTAACTCAACCGTGTGCCTAATTTTTCTTTTAATTATATTTGTAGGTACATAATAATATTAATTTTAAATAACATCTTAGACTTTACATAGACTGCAATCCACTTCCTATAGTTTTAATTCTTGCAAATAGTTAATCAAAGTTTATAACTTTTTTAAAGTTCACAATTTTCTCAATTAATCCCCTAAAATTTTATAGAGTTGAGGAATTTTTTTTTTTTATTTAAAAAAGAACCATTTTTTGATTTCAAGATAAAAATATTAGGCAGGACAGTTACAAAATAATTTGACGGATTATCATCAAATTAGGCCCTACGACCAAGTCCACACACAAAATTCACCCACAACATAATTATCAATATATTATAATATATATTATAGTAAATAAGATATATATTGGGCCCTAAGCAGGTGAAGCCTGGTCCGTCGCCCAAGCCCGCCACGCTTCAGTATTGGCCTACAAATTACCATCCTCCAAAAATTTGCCATCAAATAACCTGCTGAAAACTAATTTTACTAGGAATAAAAAAACCATGCAAAAACGCAAGACACGTCATATTCTGCCTAATTACTATGATTTAAATCATAAATAGACCATCAATGTTCTTCAACTTTATGTGTTGGAACTCATATGCAAATTCTGACCCGTCAAGATAATAAATTTTCAGCATTTATAACCATTCGTTAGTATCTAAAATATTAAACATCATTAGAATCCAATACAAATTATCTAAGAAAGTAAGAAAAATATTTCCACCCAAAGATCCACGAAAACTCCAATAAACTTCGAAATAAACCTTTACTTAAATACACTATTGCATCCGTAACATTTATGTTTACTACCATCTATTTAGGATTTACTTTTCTCTAATTACAGTTTCGTCATCTATATTTCCGTCCGATTGCAACATATGATAGACAATTTCTGCATCTATGTTGCAACGAAACATTTTCCTAATAATACCACCTGCAGCAATCTTAGGCATTCTTTGGTATCTACAACATTCCATATTAATCATCAAATTTTCTTTATTGGTTTTTTTTTTTTTTTTTCATTTGGGATTGTTGTAAGATAAAACATGCTTCATTACAAACTCTTAATAATCCAGCATCAACATCCGGCTTACATTCCCAACTCCTAATCAACGAGGACTGCTCGTTCAGTTCCTCAGCCAACTCCCAATCTTCGTCTTTTTCCTCAGCCAGATCAGTTCAACCTCCCGTTCAGTTATTTCATGGGCGCGTCCTTCTTTCAGATCTGCAACCTCGTTGGACAAAAGCTTCAATTTTCCGTTTGTTTCTTCGGCTTCAACTGCTGGGCCACATTTTTGTTGAATCTGCATTTCCCGTGTCTCGGCTTCAAGCCTACCAATCTCCCTTCTCATCTCAATAAGCAAAAACTTTGCCCTATCACACATTTCTGGATCGCGCCACTTGAAAATTTTACATTCACCGTTCTGTGATACATATTGGGAATATACCAAAAAAAAAAAAATGTTATTACCACACAACAACAAAAAAAAGTTTTTTCACGGATAAATCTTTCGAAAATACAAAAAAAAAATAACACTTATGGGATATAGGGAATACCCGTAAAATCGGCGGCCCACTTAACTACCGTTGCGTGTTGTATAGCGGTTGGCTTTAAACCCGCAATAGCAATACACAGGACCCCCTTCGTAATCTACCTTTTGCCTGAAGTAAACTGGACTACTCGAAGAAGATGAACTAGGTATTGTTTCATTTTCTTCGCTGCCAGAGTTTTTTTTTTTTTTTTTTTCCTTGTTTAAATTACTGCCAGAGTTTCGTGTGCTAATGGTGAAAGTCCCAGATCTTGGATTATATAGGGAGAGAGGAAGGAACAATATAAAAGTCTATGAGATAAATTCAAGCATGTTTTTTTTAAATAATTCACCAAAACATAAAATATACTAGATTAATTCGTTTCAACCTCTTTTGAAGCTTATGCTGAAATGATGGGGATGATGAATGAACATGCATCGCCGTATACATCCATGCATGAATAGTGCCTGTGTTGGAAAAGAAAACCCACTTGCTAAAAGTTTTCCACGTAATATTTATTTTTTTGTAATGTATGATGTGGCATGCTGAGTGGACTTTCCACTCGGGTGTTTGTGGGAGTGGCTCTGTGGGAAGCTCACAAAACCAATTTGCTGGGAAGAAAACTTGCCAGGATTCGGTTCATTTAGCAGCTTCCAATAAAAAGTTTCTTACTTTTGAGTGGTTCACTTCCTTAAGGTATTTTAGTAATTATTCCAAGAAGTCATACGTATGTATATCCCTGGCTCACATCACACCTTGGCGTATGTTATTCAGAGGGACTCGTAAATTTTATAGTCATATATTAGTGCAAAATTGCTTGCTGCCACTGTCAAATCCGACATTCTAGATAGCTTGAAAGAAGACGCGAACGCGTCAGGCGCCAATGCTCTCTATTTAACAAAATTTTTAACACTGTAATACATACCCCAATCACATACACACCTATATTTTCCAATTCCTATCCTCTTCCAACTTGAAGGACTAAAAAGTTGCAAAAGTTTGAGTATGAGTTTGATCTTGTTAAAGAAGAAATTGAAGCTCCAAACACTTTAAGGCATAGCAAAGGTGAAAATCATACATTGATCAAGGTGAGCTGATTCTTCGAAAGAAATATAAGCTAGTGTTGGACAATATTTTCTTGACTAGAAACTTTAAACGCCACCTGAACATTATTTGATACTCCTTCTATTTCACTAGAAGAGTCCAATTTGTGAAATGTTCGATTTCTTATGAATTATTAGTATAGTATATAAAATAAATAATTTGATACCACTTTATTCACTTATACCCTTACTTTCTATGTTCTATAAATGATTTAATTATGAATTTATGCATTATTATTTTAGTAAAGATACGTGATGTATAAAAAATAAAACAGAAATCTTTATTGAGATAAAAATCATTCAAAAACATGACTATTTATATGGAACAGAAGTAGTATATCTCACATCTTACATATAGTTTTAGGTCCCGTTTAGTATCACAACTCAAACCATGATTTGAATTTCATTTTGATTTTATAATAATTTTCATCATTCTCAATGAGTTTTTTACATTTCCAATAAAATTTTTATATTTTCAATACATATTTTTTCATTCCTAATGTAATTTTATTATTATAAATAAAAATAAAACTCAAATCATGGTTTGAATTGTGATACCAAATAGGACCTTAGGCATTTTGTATCATGCTCTTCCAATGAGCTACATCACTGCTACATTCAGAAGAGTTTGAAGAAAGGCAATTATACTATTGTTGGCAAGCTGATTGATAAGGCTAAAAATGGCTTTGTTGAGGTCAAGGTAACCGCAGGCTAGGTACATGCAACTTGAGACCACATCTTTTCTTTTCTTTT
Source organism: Leptodermis oblonga (assembly GCA_016801395.1). Classification (NCBI taxonomy): domain Eukaryota; kingdom Viridiplantae; phylum Streptophyta; class Magnoliopsida; order Gentianales; family Rubiaceae; genus Leptodermis; species Leptodermis oblonga. Next base: position 28,726,116 of record CM028755.1, read on the forward strand.
CTTTTTTTCTTTTCTTTTTCTAAATAAAAGATGTTAAAATTTGTCCAACTACAATTAATAAACCGCACACAATACAGATCCTTATTGTTCAGTAACAGCTAACATGCCAATATGCTATGTCATGCCATCCCATTTCTCACTCTGTTGTGAATTTCTTCTCTATGGCCCCTATATGCATAGCATAGTCCGCTCCTTGAATGTTACATGTTTTGAACGTCAATTTGTCAATTGTTTTTTTTGCAAGGGCGAACTACAGTTTTCTGGTAATATCTGTTTTCCTTTTCTTTTCTTTTTTAGTGGAATGATGCACTAGTTTCACACGGATAGTACTTGTAATTAAACTGGCTTTTTGAACAATGACTGACAGGGATAACGTCCGATCGGGGTTGAATTCCAACTCCTGTCAACCTCAAGGACTGAAGAGGTCTAAGAAAAACTAACTCAAAAGTTTCCAATTTTTCTTCTAAATCATCAATTTAACCGTCTTTATCATCTTTTTCATTCAAGGTTGAAGAGAAAAGCAATTATTTAAAACTACGTTTATAAAAAAGAAAGGCCTCCTGAACTCACTGCGCTACTGCTCCTGAACCAACGGGACAGGAATGCTCTCTTCAACGCCTAACCTGTTCAAGGACCACTCTCGGCTGCCGCTTCTGTGTGTAAGCCGATAACATATCCCCAGTTTTTGCCACAGCTCCAAACTATACAATTGAACCGAAAATAAGTGAACTTTTAGAACATCCATAACATTCCATAGTAAGGCATATGACTTCATAATAAAAGGATACTGGGAACCACCTTTTGATGGCTGCTCAATCCAAGGGCCATTCATCACCGTCAGCGCGGTGACTGCCTCACTGTATTCAAGATTTGGCAGCAGCTTTGGAGTGACTAAGAAGCACCTAAAGACATTTGGAAGCAGTACACTTTTGATTAGACCAAGCCAAGCTAGACTTTTGATTGCTACGCAAATATCTGTGGCATTGACACCAATTCATTATTAAAAAGAGCAGCTGTTTTTGAGTCTGACAGATTAACATCATTTTTTGTGAACGAGGTAAAAAACCTGTCCTTCCCACATATTGCAGAACATGAAACTAATTCTGCCACAAATGCAACAGAATTCACGGTTGTATCAAACTACAAGAAGCAGAGATTCAAATAATGGGTACATCTAGCAAAGAGAGCATTTCTTGACAACGGAAATCTACAACCCCCAAAAGAGGAACATTTGCTTTTATCCTTTTTATTAGGGATGATCACAATAGAAACTGCCAGTGACTGCTCATGACGATAACTGAATACGACAATTAATCCAAGGGTTGAAAAGAGACAAAAATACAACTTACTGTGGTGTATTTGGTTTACTAGCTGCTCTGACTAATTGCTGAAACATCTTTCTCTCATTTACAGGGTCCATACCTTTAGAGAAAAGCAAATAATAATGATTAGTAACCTTGACTAAAACATGTTACAATAAACTAAAACAGAACATAACTAGATATTTACCAACCTTGATTTATCTCATCAACAACCCTAAATGGGCAATTAGTCAGATCTTGCAGAGAAACAAGGTACAGAATAGTTGCCACTGAACGCTCCTATAAGGAAGATAAGGGTAAGAAAAAGAAACAAGGTAGAGAAACATAAATACAGTATTAAGATCCACTTAGCAGTCATACCCCTCCAGACTGATGTTGGGCACTGAGAACCTGTAGTTGTCCAGCTTGTCTGAGGATAGAACACCAGCCCAAATAGAATAAGAAAGAAGTGGAAATTAGCAAGAATGGTTGAATGGTGATTATAATAAGTGCACAAAATCTGTCTCGCCACTTCTTCTGGACTTATCAACAAGTTTTGTATAAAAGCTACATAATTGATATCCCTTCTAAGCAAAACAAATTATGCTCCAAGTATATATGTGCCTCTCGTTCAGAATCAGAAATGAAGCCAGACAAGCAACGAAGATAAATAACTTGAAGGAAAAAGGAAAAATAAAAAATAAAAAGAAAAATAAAATCAAGCATAAACAATTACCTGAATTTACTTTAATTAATATCCCATATTGATCAAAGTCTGTCCCCCGCTCATCTAAAGAGAGACCAATTAATACTGGAAACAATTTTGAAAACATTCCGAAACTGAACTTTCAATAACATACTCCCTCCGTCCCACTCAAAGAGTCCACTTTGAAATATGTACAACTTATTATGGGTTGTGAGGTACAATACCTAAAATAAGTAATTTACCACCATATTTTCTACTTATAGCCTTACTTTAGAAGTAAGGATTAATTGTGAACCACACATTGTTATATTAGTAAAGGTATGTAATGTAAATAAATTCAAAGTGGACTCTTTAAATGGAACAAGATTTTTTCTTGAAAGTGGACTCTTTGAGTGGGACGGAGGGAGTAATATTTACCTAGTGAGACTTCTCCAGCAACAGCCATTTCTTGAAAGTTACAACTGAAAGTCTCATTTATTTGATTCACAAGGTTTCTCAATGTTGACAGCCACCTCCCCTGCAGATTCAGAAAATTATCATTTGAACAGCTTGGTGAATGAATCAGAAGAGTTTGCAAAATCTTACATTACAATATCCAACTGCTTTCCAGATTATCTACTAGGTTGGATTTCAACCTTTATCAGGTAACTTAAGTGTATGTAGAGGTTTTTTTTTTGGGTGTGTGGCGGGCTAAAGGGCAGGCAATTGATGAGAGCATGAAAATTAGTTGCATTTATAATATTCATTACGTATGTATATGTAGATAGTTGCTAAAAGAATTGATAAATCAATTGATATAAGAGATTCAGTACAACCTTCAACGAACTGATATCGTCTAAATGTGAAGCCAATTCCTTCTCATCCGCTTCTAGTTTCTTTGCAAGGGCACCTATCTGCAGAAACCTTATAATAAGACCTTCAAGGTACCTGAAATGTACAAATAACATACTACAGGACATACTTGCACTTGGCGGCTTTCATACTGTTCCAGAACATTTGGATTGAGTAAAAGAAAAGAGTTGGCTTGGGAAACGGTATCATGAATAGCAGCCCCCAAATCCTCAATTGTAGAAGGCAACTGCAAATTGGTTATCATACTCAGTGTACTCAAGAGAATGAAGAAACACTGGTCAACGATTAATGAATTTGAGGACTTATACAAGGCAAAATCCAATCAATGCATCGCATCTATAGTAACTGGGAAAGAAAAAATTAAGGCAGCTAATTAAACCAACCAATTACTTAGAAGTCCACTGGCTTAATGAGTTACATGTATCATCCTCACCAAAGATTTCATAAATTATAGGTTTGTATGAAACATGTTGCCTCATTTGATTCACTTGATCCTTTCATTTCAGAAGAAATGCATTTTCACTCCCTAATCCACATTTGCAGTTTCTGCTAAATTTCATCTTTGGTCACAGTATTTCAACTATGAGTAGATCACTTGGCTCTTAGAAGTCAGAAGGCACCTTCTTCAGTATCACCATTATCCAATTAGAAATTATATAGTTTCTACTTCTTTACTTGTTCTCTATGTGATGCCAATAAACATATAAGATAATCTTCTTGATTGTTCAGCTGTTTATGCAAATTTAAAAAGACACCCATCAAAAGTTAGAAAGAATCCTTCTCCTTCACATATATCCTCAAGAATTATAAGGAATACATACAAGCAAATAAACGCATAAAGACACTATTATTCACCAAGCCTGGTGTTCCAATAAAATAAAATAAAAAACCTTGTCAGGCAACAAAATCACTATCTCAGAGTCAGGTACAAACCTCAAGAAACGCCTTCTTCAGTTCTGGGGTTATCTTTGCAACAGAATCTGCTTTCCTCTTCGCATCTGAGAGTTGCTCACGGCAATTCTCCACTTTCTTCTTGCCTTATATAACATGAACTAAAGCAATTATTAAGCAGCAGCAATAAAAATGTACCCAAAACACAGGCAGACCAAAAAGTTAGAATCTTTACTAAGGCGAAAGACCCACAAAAGCACCATAATGTTTATTATTCCTCAATAGCAAGGAAAAAAAATTCCTTCTAACACCTTGACACAGCTTAAATAAAAATTAAAGCAACTAGCCATCTATTAATAAGCATAATGAGAATCCATAGATGCCCAACTCTGCTTAATTTACCAAAATTTCAGACATTCAAACAAATATCAGTATTGGCGTCCCATTCTGCATAAAAATATCTAACAATCAGTTCAGTAGAGCAACTGAACAACCTAGAAAGTTCTTGGTTGTTAACAAGACCATAGCTGGAAATACATCTATTTAATGATGACAAGGGTAAACCTTAATGCCATTTTACACCCTTTTTCTTCTTCCACTGAATACAAAGCTTATGAAGACATTACTAAAACAAAAAGTTCAGGAAAATAAAAGAGAAGATGACAAATAACCAAGTCAACAATTTGTAGAACCAAAAGAGATTCTTCAAAGAGAACTAAGAGCTGATTTTAATATAAAATGGTTCTTTGGGTGGTTCAAGGATCCAGAGACCTTCTCCGTGTGATTTTCACTCCTACTTTTCTTGCTACCAGCATACAAATAGCATATCAGAAATTGGTAGAGTAGTTTATTTGGCAACCCAAATTTTCAATTCCATAGCCCGTATTTCCCATTGTTTTGTTTCCTTTTGTAGTTTCATCAAATTTATAAAAAATAAAAAAATAAAACCTTTCCCACAGTGCTACACAAAAAAACCCTTCAACTTTAAAATATATTACAAGAGTTTGCATAATAAAAAAGACGAAAAATATAGAAACACAAAAATATGCAGTCATCATACAATAAGGTGAAGGGGGAGAGAGAGGGCAAGGTAATATCTTACAATTTTCAAACTGCATTGATGCTTCCATTGCTAACTTCTCTTCTTGTTTTATATTAGCTTCAAGTTCTTTCACCTAACCATATCAGCCAATACAATAAAAAAATGAAGAGAGAAGAAATAACAGCCAAGTATAAATGTTGAATACATTATTGAACAACTTTAGGAACACTTGCAAAATTAAAAGATTAAGTTGATTAGAGGAAGAAAAGAAAACTATTCTACCAAAGCATAAACGAAATTACAACGAAGTATATGAAACAACACCACTACAAAACAAAAACATACCAAGATGTAAGAGGCAACTGAAAGAGAAATATACACACGACTGTTACGTAAACCAAAATGTAAATAGTACACATACTGATAATATCAAAAAAACTATAACTATCCATTATCAACGTTGTGCAGACTCAAGTACAGGTTTCCCATTGAGTACATCTGTGTTCAAATGCTGGATACCTAACAATATGGACACTGCCCGAGATTCAGATATGAATCATGGGACATAGTATGTTTATATTGTCATCAGTTCATCTTACTCTCTTTGAAAAAGATTCTCTTGCTTAAAAGGTGGAGCGATTTCGAAACACAAGCATTGGGGGAGTGCAAGGATATATTTTGAGGTATTAACAAAATGTTAAGCTCAACTCAGTATAATGGTCTTCTGTAGAACTGTCAGAAAACACTGAGTTTCCAAGAATAGTCAAGATCTTTATGACAAAATACTCCCTCTGTCCCAAAATGTTGGTAAAAATTTCTACTTTAATTGTCCCCAAATAGTGTCCAACTTAACTAAGCAAATAACATTTAAAATTGTAAAAACAGTAAAAAAACATTGCTCATTAACTATGGTATTAAGAGAAATTATACCAAACATTTTTTGCCAATCACAATACTAACTAAAATGTACTTAATAATTTACTTAATATCGTGTTCCCTTACCTTTTATATTTCCAGAATTGGGCTAGCAATTTGAGACGAAGGTAGTAAATGCGAGACACGAGTAAATATCAACACTAAAGAATCACAAACAGGTCAGCTTACTGATCCTTGAACAACACTACACATCGTTTTCTTTATTCAGGCCATGGTCGTTCTACACCCTCAATCTGTTCCACCTTGGACTCTTTATAACATCTCACATCGGAAATGTACTGAACAAGTGACCTGCATATAAGTCTTGGACTTGTGGGGTAATAGTAACTTTCCTTAAACATTTTGGGCTTGTGAAGACGGAAGCCCAAAAGTTCTTGGGCTAGCCACAAACCTGGGGGCGTTACGATTAGTACCAGAGCCAACCTGGCACGGGAGCTAAGTGCTACGTGCAGGAGTTACCTCTAGAACCCATGGGATTAAGTGCTACGTGTGGGAGTAACCTCTAGAGTCCTGATCCAAACGAAACTAGACCAACTGTTTTGTCCAAGCGAAGCTGAAAGGGCCTTAAAGGGGGTAAGATTCTGACATCCCGCATCAGAAATGTACTTAACAAGTGACCAGTATGTAAGTCCTAGACTTGGGCTACTAGTAACTTGGCTTAAGATTTTGGGCTTGCGAAGAAGAAAGCTCAAAAGTTATTGGCCGGCATACTGGCATGGGGCGTTACATTCTTCATATCCACTGTATCCACACCATTGCCTTCTCCACCTCTCTTTTTTTTTCATTTGTTCTCTAGAGGATCTTATAGGTAAGAAATTTAAGTATGACCTGCTCCATCATTGCACAGGGTTCTCATATTCCACTTCTTCCTCCCCAGCCACATCAACTTCATTGACATCATACTTGCTCTTTCAGCCATCAGAGCCCTTACAATTCAAGTCAATTTCAAGCTCAAACCTCTATTCTGCGGTTTTCAGGTTGGGGTTGGTGGTTTCTTTTTCAGTTGTCCCCCATGAGAACCATCACCCTATCGTACTTAACAGTTTTTCATCCCCAACAGACCCATGAGATCCCCAATGACAAGCAGGTGATGCACCCACTTGTCACCGTCCAAATTTATCACAGCAATGATAGTTCTCGTGAGGATTCAACAAATAAGATCAACTCCTCAAAGGGACATATCATTCAGGACAATGCTTTCAAAATATCCTGGACTGCACACCAGCTTGCTAAAAATTTGCTGCCAATCTGTCTAAGTTAATAAGATCAATAATCCATTTTGCATCCCTCGTGTCCTGTTTGCACTCAATTAGTGCCTGTGGAAATCTGATCCAGTAGATGTCTAGTTCCAGTAGATGTCTAGGTCCAGTAGGAGTCTATTTTAAGTAGTTGTTTCTTTCCCTTAATTCTAGATGTTGAAGCTTATCCTCGTTACTTTGTGTTCTACTTAAGAACAGAAGTTCCAAGAAAATAAAGATATAACGAATCTGTTTTTCCTTCTCTGACCTAGTTTTCTTTTCTCAACATGGTATCAGAGCGTTAGGTTCAGATCTAAGGAAGAACAATGTCACGTCAAAATCCATGTAATATGGCTTTAACTGGTGAAACCAGTAAAACCTCAACAGCAGGAGAAAGCACCGTGAGTTCCACTCTGAATCCCTCCCTCTCGTTCAATGGTCCGGAGGGGTCTCAGAACTCACTCCACGTGAATATTCACCGTCTGAATGGAGACAACTACACCAAATGGCAACAAACTGTTCAGTTGATCTTGGAAGGCAAAGGGAAGCTGGGATATGTAACAGGGGAAGTGAAAAAACCTGCAGATGAAGATCCAAAGTTCGAGGTCTGGAAATCAGAAAATTCTTCAATTATTGCATGGTTGACAAACTCCTCTATGGAACCTGCAATTGGGAAAACCTTCCTCTTCCTGCCAACTGCCAAAGATGTCTGGGAGGCTGTAAGAGATACGTATTCAGACTTAGAGAACTCAAACCAAATTTTTGATCTAAAATCCAAACTATGGAATGCGAAGCAAGGTGACAGAAATGTAACTTCCTACTACAACGAGTTGGTGACCCTATGGCAGGAGTTAGACCTTTGCTATAATGATGTTTGGCACTGTACACCTGACAGTGTTATGTTTTTGAAGAGGCAGGGGAATGATCGTGTCTACATGTTCTTAGCAGGGCTAAACAAGGAGTTAGATGATGTGCGGGGCAGAACCTTGGCCAAATCCCCCTTGCCCACAATAAGGGAGGTCTTCTCTGAGGTTAGGAGAGAAGAGGCAAGGCAAAGTGTGATGTTGTACAAGCATGCTCCAAATCCAGAAGCCGAAACTTCTGCCCTTGTTACTTGGAATGTCCTAGGTGTAGATGTGAGGAAGGATGGTAAGCGATCTGATCGGCCGTGGTGTGACCATTGCAGGCGCCCAGGGCACACACGTGAAACCTGTTGGAAGATTCATGGTAAACCATCAACCAGCAAGGGCAAATTTGGAAGAGAAGGGCATGCATTTCAAGCTATTGGTTCGGCTCCACAGCAGCAGTCTTCTCCAAGTTTGGTTCCTTTCACTCAGGATCAAATAGAGCAACTGATCAAACTTCTCGAACCAAAACACACTCCTTCCAGTTCATTAGCCCAAACAGGTAATTATCCCAAAACTGCTCTCATGAGCAACTACCCTGACAATCTTGACAGCATTTGGATCATTTATTCCAGTGCGACTGATCACATGACAGGACTGTCCAAATTGTTTTCTTCATATAACCCATGTGCAGGGAATCAGAAAATTAAAGTTGCAGATGACTCTCTTTCAGCCATTGCAGGGAAAGGTTCCATTGCAGTATCTCCATCACTCACCTTACATAATGTCTTGCATGTTCCCAAACTTTCTTGTAATCTTTTGTCTGTCAGTAAGCTGACTCGTGATAAAAAATGTCAAATGATTTTTTCTTCAACTGGTTGTCTATTTCAGGACTCGACCTCGGGGAGGATGATTGGCAGTGCTAAAGAAAGTGGTGGACTCTACATCCTGAATAGAGGATCAGGATCTGGTTCGAGTCGGCAATCTCATCTAATAGGTTCTTGCCTTGAATCTATTAATGTCTCTCAGAATAATGTTATGTTATGGCATTTACGTTTAGGCCATCCAAGTTTTAAATATTTAAAACATTTGTTTCCTGCATTGTTTGACAATAGAGAACTCTCTCAGTTTTATTGTGAAATCTGTGAATTTGCAAAACACCATCGTACATATTTTCATTCACACCCATACAAACCATCAAAACCTTTTTCTCTGATTCACATTGATGTGTGGGGTCCTAATAAGATCAGCACACCCACTCACAAGAGATGGTTCATCACATTTATTGATGATCATACTCGATTGTGCTGTGTGTATTTACTGAAAGAAAAGTCTGAAGTTGAACAAGTTTTTAAGACTTTTTTACAATCTGGTGCAAACTCAATTTGAAACTAAGATACAAGTGTTCAGGAGTGATAATGGGAAAGAATTTTGTAACATGTCTTTGGAAAAAATTTTCCATGAAAAAGGAATCATCCACCAAAGCTCATGCATTGATACACCCTAACAGAATGGCATTGCTGAGAGGAAAAATAGACATCTGTTAGAGGTGGCTAGGGCATTACTTTTTACAACCAAAGTTCCAAAATATTTGTGGGGAGAGGCTGTTTTAACTGCTGCATACTTGATAAACAGGATGCCCTCAAAAGTTTTACAGTTCAAAACTCCCTTACAGGTCTTCACCAATTTTTTTCCAAATGCTAGACTTTGTGGTGATTTAACTCCAAAAGTATTTGGCTGTACAGCTTTTGTGCATGAACATAGAGCAATTGGCAAACTTGAGCCTCGAGCTATAAAATGTGTTTTTGTTGGTTACTCCCCAACACAAAAAGGTTACAAATGCTTTGATCCTAACAGAAAAAAGTTTTTTGTTAGTATGGATGTTACATTTTTTGAACACAAGCCATTTTTCAAAGACATTCATCTTCAGGGGGCAAATTGTAAGGAAGATTCATATGTCAACTCAAATGATCTATTTGTCCAATTTTTTGAGAAAACTCCTGAACCTGAACATGATAGAGCTGCACCTACAGGAAATGGCCAGGAGTTGCAATTGGAAACTCCTCTCATCATGAGTGATGTTTCTGGTGATGACTCTAGGCCTACATTTAACAATTTTGATGAAAGCAATTTTTCTAAAACAGAATTTTTGGAGATAATAAGGAACAACCTAGTATAATGCCACATCATAACAATTGTTCTGACATAAATAGACTCAGGGATGGTGACCAAACCTGGAAAGGGATTGTTTACTCAAGGAAGACTGATAAGCACAGCCATGATTCCAATCCAAGGATGAGTCAACAAAGTGATTCTGAAACCGGTAAATCTCTGTCTACCCTTGAAAATCAGTTTGATTCTCCAAATGTTGATATTCCTATAGCTCTTCGTAAAGGGGTTAGGTCTTGTACTAATCATCCTCTATCCAAGTTTGTGTTTTATTCGAAATTGTCCCCATCTTTCACTGCTTTTACCTCACAACTTTCCAGTATAGAAATTCCAAAAAATATTCAGGAAGCTCTACAAGATCCAAAGTGGAAGGAAGCAGTACTTGAGGAGATGAGAGCTCTGCAAAAGAATAATACTTGGAGTATTGTGCCATTGCCTACTGGAAAGCTACAGTTGGGTGTAAATGGGTTTTTACTGTGAAGTACAACTCTGATGGTTTAGTGGAAAGGTACAAGGCCAGGCTAGTGGCTAAGGGATTCACCCAGCCATATGGGATTGATTATTATAAGACATTTGCCCCAGTAGCGAAATTAAATACGGTGAGAGTACTCTTATCTATTGCTACTAACTTAGATTGGCCCTTGCAGTAATTAGATGTGAAGAATGCCTTCCTTAATGGTGACTTGGAGGAGGAGGTGTACATGGATAGACCACCAGGGTTCGAGAAGACATTTGGACATGGCGTATGCAGATTGAGGAAGTCGTTATATGCACTCAAGCAATCACCTAGAGCTTGGTTTGAAAAGTTTACAAGATCAGTGAATAAACAAGGATATGTTCAAGGGCATACAGACCATACCTTATTTTTTAAGTTTTCCTCTCTAGGAAGAATTGCTGTATTGATAGTTTATGTTGATGATATTATACTCACAGGTGACGATGTCATTGAGATGGAGAGATTGAAGCGAAGCCTTGCATTAGAGTTCGAGATCAAGGATTTGGGGGCATTAAAATACTTCCTTGGCATGGAAATTGCCCGGTCAAAGAAAGGAATTGTTGTCTCGCAAAGGAAATATATCCTTGATCTCTTACAGGAAACTGGAATGAGTGGTTGTAGACCAGCTGAAACTCCAATGGATCCCAATGTGAAGTTGTGGGAGAAAGGAGGTGTTCCGGTGAATACTGGGCGATACCAGAGGTTGGTTGGGAAACTAATTTACCTATCTCATACGAGGCTAGATATTGCATTCTCAGTAAGTGTAGTGAGTCAATTCATGCATGCACCTCAGGAAGAACACCTTGAAGTAGTCTATCGAATTCTGAGATATTTGAAGTCTACTCCTGGAAAAGGTCTATGGTTCAAGAAGACTAATCAGAGGAGTGTTGAAGTATTTACTGATGCAGATTGGGCAGGTTGTGTGACTGATAGGAGGTCCACTTCGGGATATTGCACCTTTGTATGGGGAAACTTGGTTACCTGGCGGAGCAAAAAACAAAGTGTGGTTGCTAGAAGTAGTGCAGAAGCTGAATTTAGAGCAATGGCCCACGGGATTTGTGAATTGTTATGGATACACAGAGTCCTTAAGGAACTCAGGAAAATAGTGGATCTACCGTTGAAGTTATATTGTGACCACAAAGCTGCGATCAGTATTGCTCATGATCCTGTGCAGCATGATAGAACTAAGCATATTGAAATTGATCGACATTTCATCAAGGAGAAACTAGAAGCTGGAACTATCTGACTGCCTTTTGTGCCTTCTAGTCAACAAACAGCAGACATTTTGACTAAAGGGCTTCCAAGGCCAAAGTTTGAACACCTAATAAACAAGTTGGGCATGATTGACATTTATGCACCAACTTGAGGGGGAGTGTGGAAATCTGATCCAGTAGATGTCTAGTTCCAGTAGATGTCTAGGTCCAGTAGGAGTCTATTTTAAGTAGTTGTTTCTTTCCCTTAATTCTAGATGTTGAAGCTTATCCTCGTTACTTTGTGTTCTACTTAAGAACAGAAGTTCCAAGAAAATAAAGATATAACGAATCTGTTTTTCCTTCTCTTCCCTAGTTTTCTTTTCTCAACAGTGCCAAAAGCTAACAGGGTCCCAAAGACTTAAATGGATAGCAACCTAATCATTGCTCACCAAAACCACAACTTGTGCAGGAAATCTAAGATGACATCTTATTCGTGGGCCAATCTTAAGTCCAGTCCCTTGGATACCCATGCTCAATTGCCGGAATTGGAGTCCAAAACCTTCAAGTCAAACTTGAGTACAGAGCAGATTTAACTTGTTAACATAACTAAGATGCTGAAACCAACATTTGCAGATTTCTGTTGGACTCTTTAACTCTTCTGTCTCAACAGTCTCAACATGACAAACATGTAAGTTCCCTGAATTATTGACCACTATTGCTTAAACCACACTTTGGAGGTAGAAAATGCACTAGGGGAAGACCTAAAAAAACTTGAAAGGAAACTAATAAAATACATCGTACATTTAAATTTAAGGGCCTGTTCGTCTTTAAAGGATAGTTTTGAAAACATGTTTTTGGAAAAAAAGTTTTTAATTTGAAAAGTGCATTAAAAATATAAAAAGGTGTATTGGAAATATAAGGTGTAGTTGAATAGTAAAAAACTGTATTGGGAATGCAAATCTTCAAAAGCATGTTTTTGAAAACATGTTAACAAACAGGCCCTAAATGAGATGTGTGTTTTGACAAACACAATAACATATGATCCATATAAGTGACCCCACATAATGAGATAAAGGCTTAGTTGCTGCATTGCTTGGACCATGCTACACACATGGCAACTAATAAAGCATCACTTTTTGTCAGTTTATATTATATTGAATATATGTCAGTTTATCTATTCAAAGTCACTTCAGAAATGTGTGAGATATGTAAACTGAATGAGTACTATTACTTATTCTCCAAATTATGTGATTTGGTTATTCACAAGTGGTTACAGATGAAATTATAATTTATGAAAATTTTCCCAAAAAAGGATAGAATGAAGAAACTGCCTAGAGATCTTTTCTTACAGAAAATATAGGCACTTCCCAAACTACGATATCAATAATCACTGTGAGGACTATAAATTACACAAGTTTTAGAACTAACATCAAGAATACAATACCTTATATTCAAGTTCTATTGAGGCCATTTTATTTTCAGTCAAGTGTCTGCCATGAGCAACAGCCTCGATCAGTAAATGCTGCAACAAAGAGAAATAGCCAAGAGACCAATCACTGAATGAAGTAACATCAGGTAAGAAATAATGCTCCAATATTACATGTTAAAAAGATGCTATTCATTATACAGATGTACATTAATCTTCACCTTCATCTCAGTAGCTAGTCGGAATCGGCGTGTCTTCAGTCCATCAACCTCTTCAGTGAGCTTTGCCAGGGCAACATCAAGGTTTTCCTGCTTTTCCAGGCCTTCCAACAATGATTTTCTTTGCTCTAAACAGCGTGAAGATTTATTATATAGACAGCAACAAAACAATTTGGGGAGGGGAGACCCTCCATCGAAAGATATCTGTTGGTACTTACTGACACGGCTTTCCATTTCTTGGCGTTTCTTCTTTTCATTCCGGATTTGGTTAACTATCTCTTCCTAAAAGACATGGCATAGAACTGTTATGTTGAAAGGTAACAGCCAAAAACGCAATCATAGCTACAGATAAACATGACACTACTTATCCACTACAACAAATGCAAACCTGATGCGGCTTAGTTAAGCTATTAAAACTTACAATTCTTTTGGGTTGATTTACATTCAACTCCCTCAAGGTTTGGCAAGACTACCAAATAAAACATGTTTTTCGAAAAGAATTTTTTAATGTAAAAACTGTATTAATAATGTAAAAGTGTGTAACTGAATTGTAAAAAGTTACATTGGAAATAATGAAAAAAATTTATAAAATATATAATATTTAGCGTAGAACCCAAAAACAAAACCAAAACACAAACAAAACCAATGAAAACGAACAGGGCCAAAAGTTGTCGTTTCGAGAGTTCATTGAAATTTTTAGATATTGTTAAATTTGCACCTTTATCATGATTCCCTTGTTTATCAATATCTTTAATCCCTGAAACTCAAACTCAAATACCGAGAAAAAAAAAAAGAATAAAAAAAAAGGTGCACCCATTAACTAATAAGATACTCTCCGTCCCAATGGAGGAGTCTTGTTTTGAAAAAGGTTTAACATTTTATGGTTTTGAAGGAACAACACCTAAAATAGGTCATTTGCCCACTTTTTTTCCACTCATGTCCTTATTTTTTAAGTGTGGATAAATTGCATATCACACATGATTTTATCAATATGGATATAGAAAATAAAAAAAGTATAACTAGAGCTCTTCCGTTGGGACAAAAAATTGTTTAGAAAAAAGAATATTCCATTGGGACGAAGAGAGTACTAGAAATAGTTTTATTTTACCCCCACCCCTACCCCCAAAGAATAATACAAAATATTCAAAAGTGTAGCTTTCTAAAATATAATTACTCCCTCCGTTCCACTAGAAGAGTCTACTTTCAAAAAAAAAAAAAATGTTCCAATAGAAATTTTCAATTTTTAAATTTTTTACTCTTCCTACTATTATTAATATAATTATGTGCAGTTAACAATTAACCTACACTTAACAGGTAAGACATGAGTGGAACAAATTGTGCCAGATTATCTGTTGTACCTTGAAATCCACAAAAAGTTGTACATTTTTTGATGTGGACTCTTCTAGTGAAACGGAGTGACTAATAAAAAGGCCTGAGGAAAATTTGTCAATACAGCATAATTTTTTGCTAATGCCATTATCTTCCATCAGAATTCCAAACATTAGGAGGCTAAATGTAAAGAATTTAGCCGTCAATGAAAGTCTTGGTAGTTTCCCAAAACCGAGAGGTGTGATTGGCAGTTTCACCAAACATTGAGCAAAGTAGATGTAATCCATTATTCAATGTATAAACCCGAGTAAGAAAAAGAGTACACTCATCCCATTTTCTTTATCAAAGATGCTTGTTCCTCTTCAAATTCAAACACCGGCATAACAGCAGACAACTATTTAACTCTGAAACCTCATATTACAATCTTTCACTTTCACCTAGGGGTGACCACGGTTCCGGTTCTACCGGCGGTTTCGGTTCTAAAACCGTAACCGTTGGGGACAGTTCTTGGAACCGCAACCAAAATCGTGTCTTGCGGTTCGGTTTAGGTTCTTAATATTTAGGAACCGGAACCGAAACCGGCAGTTCAGAACCATCCAAAAATACATATTTATATATAAATATAATTTATATTTATATTTTTTAGTTATATATCTATATTTATTTTATATCTATAGTATTTTGTATTGTATGTTTTAAAATTTTCTTGTTCAATAAATTATTATTAGCATAATTTACTTTTAGAATGAGAATCTTGTGAACATTAATATTATTTTCTCTTTAAACTTCATTTTTTGTATTTAAATTTATATAAAAGTAATTTCAAATATTACACTTCTTTATTATATATTTATATATTTTTTAATGATCTACTTGAGTTGGTATTACTAATATTGAAATTGGAACCGTCGTTAACCATAACCAGAACCTTCTGGAACCGTCCTACAAAGGTTCGGTTTCGGTTCCATCTATTTTGAAACCGGGAACCGGTGGTTTTGGAACCGTGGTCACCTCTACTTTCACCTAAGCAAACCAAACCACTTTCCTTGGGACTGACAAAAGAACACAGAAAATGTATTACCTTAGCCATGGTATGAGCGAATACAAGTTCCCATCAAAGAGGATAGCATCAAAATTTGACTTACACGTTCTTTTCGAAGCACGCCTGCTTGATTCTCAACTTGATTAAACTCGCTTTTAAGAGTTCGCAGATTGTCCTCTAAAGAAGAAATAGAATCCTCGTACCCCATCTTTTTTGACTTGAGCATATCAATTTCCCGGACATCAGCATCTGCTCGGGAAGAGGAAGAAAATTTCACTATTACAATTGACGGTGACCCTTGCATAATCAAATTGATGCACCAAACTTAACTGCAAGAAACATACTGCACAGAAGAAGATGAGCAGGTCTCACTGAATCCACAGAAGCTGATATGTGACCACCATAGCGAGAACGAGTCCATCGGTAGTGGTTCTCTGGAGTCCACAGGTCCATTATTCCCAACCTAAGTACATCACTGGCCCTTTGGTCTGTTTCTTTGGATCCAATGTACTGGATGAAATATGATAAACATCAGAAAATTGGAGTAGAGAAGTCAAAGTTGACTGCAGAAATCAACTTCCAGAGCACAGTCTGCTAAGTTAAAACTATTTCATCACGTGAAAGAAAATTATGACAGCATACCGAATGTTCCAGCCCAAACTGGCTGGTTAAAACTTCTCTAACAGCACGAGGAGCATCAAATATTTGGTCAAGTCTGGAGTAGATACCCAGCATTTTCATCTGCTTAACACAAGAAGAGTATGTATCAATTATGCATAAACAGATTTGTCATGGAGAATGGAGAATATGGGCTCATGTCTTTAGTGGTACCTCATCAGTCACTTGAGAAGGCCCCTGGCCAAAACCTTCATCTCCAACATGATTTATAATTGGAACATCAAATGACCGTAAGTTTTCAAACAAGAAGTCACGATCACCAGAATCCTGGGTTATAAAGGCCTGGAATGCAGTATCGATGTGAAGTATGGGACATAAAAGCTATGTTCAAAGCTATTTAAACGAACTCCAAACTTAAGTATCCTAATAGTGCATATTGCAGCATGAGAAAAGGACTGATATTTGACCACAAGGGATAAAGTATTTGAGACTCTTAAGACCTCATTACCACGAGATCATAACGTACAGCAAAAAGGTAAAAATAAAAAAGAAGTTTCAAAGGGAGCCACATTATAGTAAGCTCTTGAAATATCATAACATTTTGCAACAACAAACAATTAAAGGATGGAGGTCTTCTGAACCTTATTATTCAGCAGGAACTTCACCATTGGAACATCACAAGTATAGTATCAAGTTCAAAATTCTCGTTTGTTCCCTTCAACATTTCCATAATTTTCACTAAACAAGGCTGAAAATTTTACATTTCTCCCTTCACTTCCATTGAAAGAGTGAAGCTGTTATATTTTGGGGAAAAGAGAATGCAAGTCTTATGATGGTATTATGCAATACTTAAGTAAGCCCATTTTGTATGTCCAAGGGGACTACACATCTGTACTTCCAAGGCAGTGACAATTTTAGAAGTAGAATATTAGAAGTATCACTGAGCTAAAATAATGCTAGTAATAACAGAAATCATAGAACTATCCAGAACTTAAATAGGCTATAATATCTATTATGAGCACAATAATATCACCTTATAACAACCATAACTTCACAAGAAGAATAATTTTTTCATATTAAAAAGAAAACTGTCAGTTGCCTAGTATTGGGTTGCCAATACTGTTAAAAGAAAACAATTACTAGGCAAGGATATTCAACATTGAGGAGACACTGAAAACCAAAACTCAAATTTAACACTAAGAGCTCTTGTATTAGTGTACCTTCCATATATAGTTGGCTACATGACCCTCTAAATAGTCTGCATGAACCCGACTTGAGACATTCACCTACACCAGAAATCCCCCAATAATTTTTTTGACCATAATATACAATCGTTAAAAATTACATGAAAAGAAGCTACACTGCAGCACCTCAAGCAGTACTGGACCATAAACCTCTTTGTTGAAACGGTGACGATGATCCTGTACCCATTGGTACGCCTCAAATATCTTTTCAGCACCAGAATTCCGTAAAGCTTGTAAGCTTTTGTGATTTGTGTTTTCCATCTTTTTCAGTCTAAGTATAGTTTTCAAACATAAGAGTCTTAAAGTAGAGATCATATGCAACCATATTCAGGAAATTGAGTATGCCTACCTCTCCACACATTGCATCAGGTTTTGCTTATGATATGTTTGTTCTTTCTCTTTTGCCATCGCATCAGACCTAGTTTCTCTCATTGTCTTATCTAGCTCGTTAATTTGAGAAGTCAGTCCACCCTAAATATCATTGAATGCAATTTAGCGAGAGAAATGGAATCAACAATAATGTCAGTAAGGAAAGCTAGAGACATTATTTTCTACACTGCACCAAATAAAAATCTAGAAGGAAAGCTTAACCTACAATTACGTCCTTAGCATCTTCAAGTGGAGGAAGATTGGCAAGCTCAAATTCAGCAGCATAAAGGTTTTCCTTAGCTTTAGCGACTTTCTGCTGACGTGATTCCTCTTGGATCTTTAACTCTTCCATGTCATTGTATTTTCCTCGCACTTTTACTCCCTGCAAATTTGTATATATAATCAGAATCATGAACATGAAACGCAAAGAAATATCAGAGAAAATGATTCCAACTACACGAATTCAAACCAGTGAGTTATCCTCTTCTACAATTCGCAAGCGTTTCTCTGCATTTCCATCTAAAAAGTCCATGATCTTTTTACATTTTGTATCATACATTCTTTTCTCTTGTTTCTGTTTCCTGCAAGACAGTAGCTTTATGCCATTATAAGCCAAACCCAAGGAGTACAATGAATTCAGCCAACAAAATCAATGCTTCACTCCAAAATATTAGATGATTGCACCAAGCTCTAATAAGTTTAGATTCAAGCTTTGGACATATAGGTGCTACACAATCCGTGATCTGGGCAAGGAGAAGCAGGCCCTCTTGGGGACCATGAATGAGGATAAAAATGCAATTTCATCAACAAAGAAACTCCTAATAAAAAAATTTGCTTAGATCCAAAGAAAGGACTAAGGATCATTAAGTTATTACTTCCCAAACATTGACATACTAGCACAAGTGATAAAACTATTATAGAAAAGAATGTTGTCAAAGTTCCCTCACTCAATAGGTTCTTTAAGTTCATGAACAACTTTTGCAGCTTCATCAAGTTTCCTCTTTGCTTCTTTCTCCAACTCTTGAGCATCCAAATATTCTTTCTTCTTAATGTCATATTGCAGCCAGGGCAACTTCTTCTTCATTGACTCAACCTATATGGCCAAGAAACTGGTTAGTCAAGTTGTTTTCATCTGATAAAGAGATATTAGATGCCAAAGCAATCACTATACTTGCAACAGGAGCTCTTCTCTTTGTCGTACTCGTTCAACATCACTTTCTAGTACAGCATTAAGAGCCTTTAGCTGCTGAAGAGATTCTCTGTGGTTGTCAACAGCCTATAATATACCATAACAACCGTTATCCCTTATTCTGGAAAAAGATGCTTCACACTTACATAAGCAACCACTTTTCAGATTTTTTATGCACCAAATAATGAAGAGGGAAATTTCCTGAAAACAGGTGAATTAGCAACTTACTCGTTCAAGCTTCTTTAGTTCTTGACTTTTATTTATAAGAGAACGATGCAGAACAGGTAGTTGAGGATCTCCAACAGCTTTCTCAGTCTCTTCAAGAAGTTGTACTGGAGTTAACTTAGCAAACTCACAAACTCGATCTTGTGGAAGGAACTAACATCACCAGCAAAAAATGTAAGCATAAACATAAGCAAAATATACAAATTCACAGCAAAGAAGCAAACACAAAATTCCAAGCAGAAAAAAGCTATATAATTACAAAGTGGAAAAAGCCATCAAATGAAATGTTACAGATTCGTTCAAGACATTAAACAAAATGTGAAAGGCAATCAGTTGGCTGAGCCACAGATCAGTTGGTTTATCAAACCCAGTTCATCCACAGCTTTAACATGCATAGCCTACCCAAGGCCCAAGAAAGAATTCCTGATCCTGTCTACCTAAACAGTTCTCCATATAGTTTATCTTGTAGTTTCAAGAATCATAGCCAAAGAATCCCTACGCTTTAATTCTCTGTCAGCATCTAGCTTCAAGGTTCACATGAAACTTCTGTTACTTGGCTGTTTATTGATCCAACCAACAAAAGGAGGGAAATTGACAGTAGCGACACTCTAACATCCATTGTTTCACTCAGTTAATACTCTATTCAAATCTCTTTTTCATCAGTTATGTCAGATTAAGCCAACGAAAACAACATTTACTAATTATGATTTAGACTCAAAATTAACCCAAGTAGAATCATTCTTACTAATGTTCAAGAGTAAATGCTTCACTTCCAGAAAAGGATTCTTACTTGGTGCACAATCACAAGAAACATGATCCTTGGGCAAGTTCAGACACGTATGCACCAAGATTGAGCTAAAAGATTAAATCTGTGATAGTGAATCCATCTACTAGCTACACAACCACAAGCAAGTTGATTCTTAAGCAAGCTAACAAAATTTGCTGGTCAGATACCCAATTAAATTAACCAAGATTCAATCCAAGGTAAGAGGTGTCTTATGCTAACAAAAACAATAACAGGGTTATTAAATAGAATTTCCCTTCACTAAGAGAAGTAGCAAAGATACCTCAAATAGGAAAAGTCGTCTAAAATAAATGAGAACATAAAAATGCCAAGCATGGGATTTGTCAAGTAAGCGCAGTGGTTCTCTAAGAGGAAACCTGTTTCAGGAAAATCTAGCTGTCCCAATACAAAAGGAGACAGAAATGGAGCTATATGCAAACGTCAGCAATTAAAAACCTACAGTAATGACACTGCAGCACCTCAAAAAAAACCAGTAGTATAAAACCCCACAATGAAATTAACATAAGGTCACTCGTTTAGAATCTCAACAATTCAATGGTGACAAAAACAAAAGATGTAAGTCACTGAAAAACCACTACTTCAACAAGTTCAGAAACCCATTACATCTATTTCAGCATATAACTGGAAAGAGATGTATTGCAGGAAAGGCAATATATCTTTTCATTTATCCTCTTTAAAAATGCAGCGGACCACAAACATTAGCCAGACTCATCAAACAAAATTTCTTAGAAAGTTGAAGAACAAATGCACAAATATGTGGAAAACATAAAATTTGTAATATCCCCATTTTAAGTTCCAAAAAAAATTAGAATGCTCACCTGAGTCAAATTGTTCAATTGGATGTTGAACCTTTGTATTGTTTCGGTTACTTCCCTCTTTGGCACCACCTTTCCTGAAGCAAAAGGACCTGACATTACTAATTTTCAATAATACTCTTGAAATACACATAAGTCTCACTGTACAACAAGCAACGTAGTAGCTACTTGCATCCATGCTTTAGATAGAATTCAGATAGCACAAAAGTGAATGAACATGCAATTCTAACCTGGGAAAATATTTTAATCATCATGAAAGACTACAAGAATGTTTCAAGTTTGTCTTGCAGTGTGGAGAACATGCTGAACTGTAGCCATAGGTAGTTGAGCTATCCATCCTAAGAACTACTTTAGAAGTCCGCAAGTTTCAGAGTATTTATGCAGTTTCTACACAAGCCAAATCTCACTAGGCAAAATAATTCTAATGAAACAGCATATCTTGTGCAAAACTAGCATGAGATTTTACTAAACCAGAACCATTACCCAAAAGGGTCAGAAGAAGCTTTCAGCTGAAGAAGACAAGTATTTCAAAAAGAACTTAGATAGCACTAATAGCACAGATTTGGGGCCTGTCAATCAAACAAGGGCTATGATGAATCAAAGAATGCAAAAAGAATTAATGAAATTATTGTACTTCACCCTCCCCTTTTTAGTGGAAAATACTATATCCCAACCACTGCATTGTTTACAAGTATACTTGTCACTCAGTTAAAGATATATACCTTATGAAGTTCAAATTCAACAAAAATAAAAGTGCATGAAGGAAAACTACCTTAACTTTCTATGTGTGTCCGTCAGCCCCTTAACAATTTTTTGCTAGCCCAATAGCTTTTGGGCTTCATTCTCAATAACCCAAATGCTTAACTCAAGTTATTAATAGCCCACAAGCCAAAAACCTATATACAAGTCACTTGTTTTTGTAACATTCTGATGCGGAATATTACAGTCCAGCCCCTCAAGGTTCTAAACACTTTCTGGACCAGTCTCCACTGAAATAGGACTCTTAGAGGTGCATCCCATATGTAGCACTTAGTCCCATTTGTGGGCTCTCGAGGTGGCCCAGCTCTCAATCTTAGGTGATGCATGTAAGATGTACTTTGGCTATCTTATAGCACTTGCATCTATGTTATCTAGCACTTGCATCTTTGTTATCAGGGGTCCAATTTATAAAAAGACTTACATTAGGTACTTTGTTATCTCCAACATAAAGAGTAGAAATCTCTAATAATACTTATAAGTAGGTTAAAGGTAGCTTATAACGCTTATCATTTCTATTAGTTACAACCTCCTTACTAACAATTCAACTTCCCTAATTAGACTTCATTTTGATGTTGGCAGAATCACAAAAATGAATTTAATCCGCTATCAAGGACTTAGGTTTCTTTAGAAAACCAAGAAAAACCATGAACAGGCTCATATCTGTATGAAAGACATATCCACCAATACTTTTAATCTTTATAAACACAAGCCACATGGTTTTATGCATGAACACCTATTGGCAGGGGAGTCTTAGCCCTTCTAATTTCCTGTTCTTTGCATAATTATCATACAAAAACCACTAAAAGACTCAACATTTCTAAACCATCTAGATGATCCTAATGGTAAAGCTACCTCGTTTGAAGTTTTTCCTGTCCTGCATCACATTATAATACCAGAACATTCAATTTAATTTTGTATAGAAAATAATAACTGCCCCCATATTAAAGTTTTGGGCAGATTACACTCCAGTCCCTAATCTTTTGCAAATTTACATCCCGAGCCATGAAGATCCAACAAACTACCAAGAACCCATCAAGGAACCAAAATGTTATGTATAAATTACATCCAGGTCCCTTTAACCCACTCTGAAAGTAACATCTTGGTCCCTCTATATATAACATCCCGGTCCCTATAGGGGCGTTTCAGTAGTTTGTTAAAACGTTAGGGACCAAGATGTAATTTGGAAAAAGGTTGGGGACCAGAATGTAATTTCCCCTAAAGTTTTTATCCCCGTCACTATCCTAAGAATATCAAGTCTCAGTCGGCTATAGATAGAGTTACAGAAAAAAAAACAGAAAGAGAGTTTGTAGTAGACATATTCTAAGATTGAACGGAAAAATACCATTCAAAACCCACTCAGACTTGTTATGTATGTCTATCTTCCGCATGATGGTAATTTCTTCCTCATCGCTTTTACCTCTCAAAGTTATTTTGATGTATCCAGACTCCTCTCCACGCTTTACATATGCGCCAATACTAGTTGCCCTCCCCAACACCTGCAGTTATGCAAATAATCTTAACACTGGCAAAAGAGCAACTAAATTTGAAATAAAACATATTTCCTTAACTACCTGGGGATCACCACCAAGACCAAGTGCAATAGCACAAACAAGAGAGCTCTTACCAGACCCATTGGGTCCAATAAGAAGGTTTAGTCGTGGTCCAGGACATTGTGTTGCACTTCCAAATGTCATAAAGTTGCAAACTTCAATAGCAATAATGTTTCCAGGCTTATAATCTCCTTTATCTCTGCAGGTGAAAGGTAGAATGAAACTTAGATAAGAGTGACCAACCCATTCAGTCTTCTTTCACTAAACAGAGGCAGGGGTTGAGACTTGAGCAACAAAAGTTCAACTCCAAAATGCTCAAACTGACAAAGAACCATCTTTAATAGGGCTTGATCAAACTATACTACTGAACACTTTTTTTGCCATGCAAAAAAAATAAGAACCATGTAATAATGTAATAATACTGAAAAGAGTAATGCAAACTCCTTAAGAAGGAAACACAAGTGAACAGTAATTATAACCAAGCCCGTCACCCGAGGGAATCCTAAAATGGGATAAGAATCTGGAAGTTAAACTCGCAAACTAAGGAAGTGCACCCAAAGGATAAGATTTTATAGATTACTCGCACTCAATGAAATCCACAAAAGTTTTGAGAAGGAAAACCTTCTATTCAAGAAGCCGAAATCCAAATTATAGCATCAAATTCAAGCCTGTGAATTAAAAAATATTTTTTGGAATCTTAAACATTCTAAAGAGTTTGGCAAAAAAATCTCTTAAATTGCAGGAGACCTTTGAACAACTAAGAGCTGTTACAATTGCCAATGAAAAGTTTGAAGGTCAAAAGCAGCTAAAGCAATGCATTTGTGATTTTTGGTGCCACGTTTTGACACTTCATTTTGATGGCTTTCAGTAATGGAACAGGAAAATTCTCACTAGTAGGGAAAAAAATAAAAATAAATGAAATTTTGTTAAGAAGTTAGCTCAAGATGACATAAAGTTTTGAAGGGACTAAACTCTGGGAATGGAGGCACATAACTTGAGAACAAAACAAGACCTCATAAGAATAAAACCGTTGAAACCACATACAAAAATTTAGAAAGGAAAAAAAAAAACAAAAACTACATTTAATAAGCAAGAAGGGTCGAAAAGGAAAATTTTTGACCTTCTGTTTGTGGAGAAAAAAAATTATGACTGAAACTGAATCCAGATGCTAAACACAATAGGAAATCCAGAAGTGTTGAGAAACACTAAGTCAGAATTTATGCGACGAGCTACTGAAATGATAAAAGTACCAATAATCGCTAATATGCTCAGCTGTGGATTAGGATTATTTTTTGTTTACATTTATATATTAATTTCATCAAACCCAGGTGAAATTAGGCATCCATCCAATGCCCCACTGTTCCAATATAAAATATCACCAAAAAGATGCAATCTGTACTCTAAAGCATCAAATGCATCATCTGCAATGAAATACTATGGCTAAACCTTAATCATAACAGTCCAATCATGATTACAGCATAAAAAGGGAGAAAATGATCACTAAATTCTTTATATCATATTTTTTGTTAAACATTAGTCTAAGTTAACTTTAATCATTGACAAAGGAAGTCAGCACAGAGGCTGTACAATTATCAACAGTCGTACATTTTTCTTCAAAGGTTACACCTTTAAGTTAGGAACTGTTTAAAACCCTAACACGACGAAGAACCAAATAACACACGAAACTTCCTCATAAAAAGCAAACGATACAGCACAATTTCGAGAGAAATAATCGGGGAAAGGAATGAGAAAGAGAGTACGGCGAAAGAGGCGCGTTCAAACCTGAAGATTTTCGGCCGCTTGGCCTGAGGCTCGGCCATCGGACGACAGAACCGATCGCCGAAACAGCTGGCCGGACTATCGAAGGGTGCGACGGACGGGAGAGACCGAGAGAGGGTGAAGGAGGAGGGCGACGCCGGCGCCACCAGGATTATACGCGGTGCGAAGTGACCTGAAAAGTCGGGTTGCTTGTGTAGTTGCGTATGTTTCTGCTCTTCTCCAGTTACTGAAAATTGGCGCCAAAATAGTATAGCACCGATTACTGGTTATCATTATCAGGAACCAGTACGGAGGTACTAGTGGGCAGTATAAACTATAGACTATAGACTATAGACGACCCCACATTAGGCTATTTTGTAAACCAGCGCCGAGTCATGTCAAACAAGAACCGACCCGCCTCGGTCGCTTCTGGTTTGGGCTATGAAATTGAACGGTTTGGTCTGATTCCAATTTCAGATTTAGGCATGAGTTAATTTTGTTTTTAAGTTTTTATGTAAAAAGTGTCTTAGAAATTAGAAATGTAAAATTATATAGTTAAAATAATAAAAAATAGTATTTAGAATAATGACCAAGTATTATAATGTATTAAATTTATACAAAACCAACCTTAATACGGTCCAATACCATCCCAAACATGTACACGCATTACTCTCCGTCTCTGATCATCTATACTAGTGTGCCACTCTTAACTCTTAAGGTAAAGTTCTGTGTAAAGTTCTGTAAGTAAACACAAATTCATTTTGAGGCATACTATATACAGTAACCATTTTACTAAACGCAGTAACATTTCCCTGTGAAAAGACAAAAATGCCTCTGGTCAAAAATAAGAAAATCGGGTACTGTTCACACGTGCGTGAACAGTACCCGGTTAAACGCAGTAACAGAAAATACCGCCATTTTCCGGCGATATTTTGGCCGGAAAATATCGCCGGAAAATGGCGGTATTTTCTGTTACTGCGTTTAACCGGGTACTCAGTCTCCCCGGTCGAAATGTTGCAGAAACAGAAAAAAACGTCCGGATAATCGCCGATCCGGGAAAAAATCCCCCCGATTTTCTCGAAAATTATAATGAAGGTATATAGAGAATTTATGCAAACTAATTTAAAGTAAAAAAATAAATATAGTGTTTACTTATAGTGTAATATGGATCGTAGTCGGATAATTCGGACTTTTTACAGGGGAATGTTACTGCGTTTAGTGAAACGGTTACGGGGACACCGGCGGTATTTCTTCAGTTTTTTCTAACTGGGTACTGTGTACCGTTCACGCACGTTGAATAGTACCCGATTTTATTATTTTTCTTTTTTATTTTAGGCCAGGGGCATTTTTGTATTTTCACAGGGGAATGTTACTGCGAATAGTAAAACGATTACTGCGTATAACAATTTCGTATACAGGGAAGCTTTAAATTTTTTAATAGACAAAACAACTATAATAATTTTGAATCTTATAAAATTTATCTGTCTTTTTCTTTGAGTGAATTGCCCAAAATATTACCCTACTTTCTCATCCTATCCATTTTGGTAACTAAATTTTTATATTTCCTACAAATGTTACTATACTTTTAAAAATGGGCCAAATATGTCATATTTGTGGTTTTGGCTGTTAATCTTGACGAAATAACCATCACATGGGTATTTTTGTCCAGTTACTTTTTCCTTTTTTCCTTCTTCCCCGACTTTACTACTCCCTCCGTCCCACTCAAAGAGTCCACTTTCAAGAAAAAATCTTGTCACATTTAAAAAGTTCATTTTGAATTTATTTACATTACATACCCTTACTAATATAACAATTCTTACTTCTAAAGTAAAGATATAAGTGAAAAATATAATGGTAAATTACTTAGTTTAGGTGTTAAACTTTACAACATATAGGGCATGTTCTTTACCCCGGGTTGAGACCCGGGTTTGAGTTTTTAGGTAGAGACCGAATGGGTTGAGACCCAGAACAAAGAAACGTCGTTCTCAGACCCGGGTCCAGAACACAAATTGCACCACCACCCAGTCCGCGCCCGCCGCCGCCGCCGCGTCGCCGGCGGCGGCGGCGGCCCAAAACCTAAATCCCCAAAATAAAATTCTTCTTCTTTTTCGAATTTTTTCTGTTTCAATCAAATGGGTGACTCGATTGAAGTCCATATTTTTCCCAAACAGATCGATTTGGGGATTCAAATTTCGAAGAAGTGCCAAGAAGAAGAAGAGGAGGAGGAAGGGCCGACTTTTTCGAAGAAGTAGAAGACCGCTGATTCTAAGAAGAGGAAGAAGAAGAGGAGGAGGAAGAAGAAGAAGAAGAGGAGGAGGAGGAAGGGCTGACTTTTTCAGAGAAGCAGAAGACCGCCGATTCTAAGAAGAAGAAAAAGAAGAGGAGGAGGAGCCGACTTTTTCAGAGAAGCAGAAGACCGCCGATTCTAAGAAGAAGAGGAAGAGAGGAAGAGAAGAAGGGAAGAAGAAGAAGAAGAAGAAGACAAGAAGAAGAAGCAGAAGAAGAAGAAGAAGAAGAAGAAGAGGAGGAAGGAGGAGGAAGAAAGAAGAAGAAGAAGAAGAAGAAGAAGAAGAGACACCGAAGAAGAAGAAGAAGAAGAAGAGAAGAAGAAGAAGAAGAAGAGAGAGAAGAAGAAGAAGTGGGGGGCACGAAGAAGAGGAGAGCGAAGAAGTGGTGGGTGGCACTGGCGGCGGCGGGAGGAGGTCAGCGGCGGCGGAAGGGCGGCGGCTGAAGTGGGAATTGGGTTTGTGAACTGGGTTTGAGAATTGGGTAAAGAACATGGGGTTGGGTTAGATTTTTGGGTTGAGACCCAAAAAAAGGCCAGAACCGGGTTTGAGAACAACAAGAAGAACAGGCCCATAATAAGTTGAGTGGATTCTTTGAGTGAGATGGAGGAGTATTATTCTCCTTCCCCAAAATTCCTCAACCCTCCACCTTCCTTCCCCCCCCCCCCCCTCCCCCCCGCCATCGTCCGCCTCCCCTCATCTCCTTTTAGCTTCATCGTCCTTTCATTCACATTGAATCTTGATCCATTTTTCATTTTCAACCATAAGGAATCTAAACTAAGGTGAAAGAATTCCTACCAAAACCCAAATTAATTTCAAACTTGGTGTAACTCAAACCAAACTTGTTGTTCTGCCTCAAATCTCACACTAAAATCCCCATTCATTACCTCTTAATCATCGTATCCGAATCCAAATCCAGGAAGCTCAGATTCGAAAAACCCCTTGGTCTTCTTGGAAATTTTGTCCATTTCCGCCGCGGTGCATTCCCATTCTTCTTCTTCCTTTAAGCAACATTTCTTCTTCTTTTTTTTTTCTTTCTTCCTTTTCCAGTTGTGGTTGTGCCTCCCGAGCTTCAATAGCCTCCTCTTGTCGTGCATGATTTGCACGACTTTCCAGTGCATTTGATAGGATCTCCGCAGACTTCGTCCTCCATCCTCCGGCGGTGGCCGCAATGTCTAGACAAACTAGCCGGATAAATGGATGCGGGTCTCAAATAGGTCATTTGTCGTTGTATTCGCAATCTCCGTCCAGCTTCATTGTCATCGCGCCGCCCTCTGCTTTCCCAGATTTTCCACCACCGGCAGACCTCCCAGATCTGCGACCACTGACGGACCTCCAACCATCCGCAGAAATCGGGTCCGACCCAATGATCGTGGGGGTTGCAATGGTGGTGGTGGTTGGTGATTTTCTAAGGAGGGAGAAGGGATGCGGATGGCGGTGGAGGAGGATGAGGGAGGGAAGGCCGACGACGCAGTGGCAGAGGAGGAGGGGGGAAGGGGAGGGGGAGGAGGCGGAAGAGGTAGGAGGAAGGTGGAGAAGTTTTGAAAGGGAAGGAATAAGGAGAGAGGTGGAGAAGAGAATGGTTAAAGGGATAAAATAAAATAAAAATTATCAATAATAACCCTAAATATTTAGCACATGGAATGCACATAAGGAATATTCCGTTAAGACTAACGGTATAAACGCAAAAAAAGACAGTTTTTACACGTTTTTAAAAATATGCTAATATTTGTGGGAAATAAAAAAAATTATTTACCAAAGCGAATATGGTGAAAAAGTGTGATAATATTTTGGGCAATTCACTCGTTTTTCTTTACTTAACTTCAAATCAACTTAATAGTCAAATGTTCATTTCACTATGAATCATAGGCAATTAATTATGAACACGAAATATTTTGCAGTAAGTAAACTTTATGTAAAATATATGTAATTTTTTTAATGTAAAGGCTAAAAAATGAATAACAATTCTTTACCCGCCTATAGCAAATGGGAGAGACCCCTTTTTCAACAAAGGGGAGCTAGCCTTCGCCGGCGGCCAGCAAAATATAATTATTTTATTTCACAAGTTTATATAAAAGGACTTTTATTTAATTATTAATCCATTACGAATTGCTTCATCCATATCTATTAATTAATTTAATTAGCAGTAATTAATTGAGATATACCTTTGAAATATAATTATAATTATTATTATATATTTGTGATAACAACACTAATGAGTGGAAGATAATTAAATATTTAAATATCACAATAGTACTTAAAATAGTGATAATCAATTTTTCATGTTAAAAGTAAAATTTTAATGCATTAATATTTAAATTAAATATAATACTTTTAATTTTAAAAACTCTAAAAATAAGAAAAATTGTTCGGACCGCCGGCTGCAGGAGGGGTCTTCACTAACGGCTGACAAACTAAAATAAAATTTAGTTATGTTACGATTAATATATAGTAGGATTTAAAACTAAAATGGGAAAATCCACACACTCCCTGTTTACATATAGCCAGGAATTGACTTCTAATTAGAAAACCTGGGGAAGAAGACTAATCATCCATGTACGATAGAGTTTTTGTGGGAATAATTAAAAGAAATAAATCTCTTTAATCTTCTAGGAATAGAATGAACATCAAGACGAAATAAGAACTGAAATAAATTGGGTTTTTTTTTTTTCCAACTACAATTTGATTATGATCATAAAAGCAGGGTGCAAGTGATTCAAATGAAGATACTTTGTAGTTGGTATGGTGTAATCAAACATTTAATGCCAAACTACGTTGACATCAACCAATATGCAGGCCTACAACAATTCTGAATCAACAAGTTTACACCAACTATCACTGGATGCATTTGTCCAGCACAAACATTCAATTAGACATGATTATTACCTGTATTGGTTGCAAGGCTAGATCACGTGAACAATTATTCAGTGCTAAGTCTTAATGACTTGATTCGCGGTTCTATATGGAGTGCTAATCGGTCAAAGATTTTTTTTGTTGAAGGGTTGCTGTTGTAAAATTATATCGTTTAATAATGGCAATTAGGTTTAGGGAATGCTGCTTGTCACGGCAGAGGCGTTTAGTTTTCTTTTATTGTTACTGCAGCATTGCCCTGAAATTTGGTGGTTTCCTTTTTTACTCCTATTTCGAAACATTTAATTTTGTCGTATATACATTCCAAAAAAAAAAAAAAGAATACATTGAAATTTATTGTACATTCCAACCAGGTAATTATGGTAACTGTCAAATTTCATAATTGCCCACTATATTTTTTATACTAATGAAATTTTCTCTATTCTATAGCTATACAATTTTTTCCATAAATTTCAAACCATACAACTAACGTATTGGGCTTTCCCCAAATCATCGAACGTTATAAAATAAGGCTCTACAGCTTCATACCAAGAAAAAATTCATCACAGCCGCACCTATCAAAATAGAAGATCATTAGCAGGCAATACATCAGAAACGTCAACAGCTGCGTTCTATACATCAAGTGCTCGTGCATCATAAACGTGATTGAACGGATCATATATAGTAGCATCATCTAAGTTGTCAGGTATATAGATGGTCTTCCAATATAAATATTATGGCGACTAGTTTTTCATGCATATAATTCACATTGAGTTATTTAAGTTGTTTAATGGATTGAATTATTATTGGTTGCATAGAATGTTTATGCCTGACAGGAAAGACATTATTGAACTCCATTTAACAATGGATATTGATAAATCATTTTCTGATAGTGAAGATTTAGACAATAATATGATTGACGAGTTTTTCGATAATGAAAAAGTTGTGGATTTGACTCAAGTTGGCGATCAATTTGATAATGGAGATGGTATTGGTTTAAATAGTATCCACCAAAATGAAATTTAGTATGGCCTAACAGCAATTGAAGGAGTTGGCAATCTAGAAAAAACAGAGGTAGAAGATGACATTTGTAAGCATAGATGATGCTGAATCATTCTACCACTTGTATGCACAAAGTGTTGGATTTGAAATTAGAAAAGAACATTTACGAAGAGAAAAAGAAAGTGATTTTACATGCGAAAGTGGGTGTGTACAAAGGAAGAGCATCGAAATGACAAATGGCTTCAAATTGAAGATAGGAAAAGGGAGCGAGAGCACTAACAAGGGTTGGATGCTTAGTCATGAAATATTTAGTCAAGAGTTAGTGCATTTTCTAAGGTCTCATCAGTCTATTAAAGATGACGACATTTCCCAAACCCGGGCAATGCAACAAGTTGGTTTGCGTCCCAGTAATATAAAATAGTTTTTTGCTCAATAAGCTGGAGGTTACCAGAATGTAGGGTTTGTGATCAAAGACCTGTACAACTCCATGGGTGCTAGATGGAGATAAGGGATTAAGGATGCAGATGTGGTAGGGGCAATATCTTACCTGTGTGCAAAAAAGGATTTAGACCCCTTATTGTTTTACAAATTTGAGGTGGACGATGAGAATAGATTGGCTCGACTATTCTGGTGTGATTCATGTTGCATTGTCGATTACTAAGTATTTAGAGATCTGTTGGTATTTGATACGACCTATCGTAATATTGATTACCGTAAACCATTGTTAATTTTAGTTGGTGTTAATAATCACTACATGATCACGATATTTGCATGTGCATTATTGTCAGATGAGACTGAGGATACGTATGTTTGGGTTCTTGAAACATTAATAGAGGCAATGCAAGGTAAACATCCAGGGGCAGTAATTATGGATGACATTACCATGAAAAATATTATTGAGAAAGTTTTTCCCACTGTCAGTCATAGGTTATGTTCTTAGTACCTCCTAAGAAATGCCACCAAGATTGATAAACTCGTATTTTCAGCTAAACTCGTTTGAGGCCTAGAATCGGAATCGTATAATCGGATCGCAGAATCAGAAAATAGCTTAAAGTAGTATAATTAATTTTAAAAATGACATATGCATACAAATATAGTTATAAACAATTAAATATCAATAAAATTTAATTCTAAAGGTTAAATGTGCATATTTCGAACAAAATATAGGTGGAATTATTATGATTAATATTTGAAAATAAAATTAAAAAATTAATATATTCAATTTTTTTACTATATTATTAATTAATTGTGAGCAATTATAAATTTAAGAACACACGTGTTTTAGAGAGAAAACAAAAACAATTGAGCCTAAAAAGAAAGAAAGTTAAAAGCAAATATTTAGAAATTTGTCGACAAAAGGTTTGAACATGGGTGAGAAATTAGTTGTTTAGTAGGAATCACAAATATGATTTCCCTTATAGAGAAAATTAATAGTTTAATAAAATCCAAAAGTTTTAAGAGGATATATATATATGCTCTCAAAGAATATCACATAAGCATTTCAGGTACGGTGGTAACTGAGCATGCGGAGGGAAGATTTTTAATTGCACCCAGGTTCGAATCCTGCCCAGCTTAGCTACAAATTTTTCATTCGATTTGGACCGAGTCTACTGAGTTTGGTCGAGTCAGGTTTAGAATACGACCTTCGACTCGTAGCCGAGCGATTCTACGAGTCGACATCCGAGATTAATAACCATGAATGCCACCACCAATGTCCATTGCATGTAAAGAATTTTGTCGTGACTTTTCAAGAAGCATGTGTTCAAATTGGACTGATGCTGAGTTTGAGACCAATTTGGATGATCTTATAAACAGGAAGAATGTCAATCATAATAAATAGGTTCAAGATATATATTTGAAATGGAAGATTTTGGCACAATCATACATGAGGGGACATTTTTGGCAAACATACGGAGCATACAACGATGTGAGGGAATGAAGACCTTTCTAAAAAAATTATCTAGAAACTAAGTTAGGACTATATGAACTGGTGCGGTCATTTGATTTTTCCATAGCGTGGCCTCGTCATATAGAAGCTAAGGTAAAAACCATCACGTTTGACAGCAGCTCGGTGTTGACCACTTATTAGAAAAATTTTGAAATGACAAATGTTATGTGCGTGAGGAAAATATTCTTTAAAATTCGTGAGGAAATCAGGAAGAAGCAATGTTGATGTTCACATTAATTGAGGAAATATGAGCATTTAAGATTCATGAAGTTACCTCATATTCATATGTAGATGCTAAGTGGACAGTTGAATATAACAGCAATGGACTAACATTAGAATGTTCCTTCATAAAATTGGAGACAATTGATAATCATATTCACATCTATTGTCTATTATGAAGGTTGAGCGACTTAAGAATTTTCCAGTGCACTGTATAAAATCTAATTGGACAAGAAATGTGAAGGAAAGCATCCAAGGTGGTGAGGTTAATCAGATTCCAAAAAAAATCACAGAAACTGCTCGATATGGGGTGTTGAGTTCTAAGTGTAGTCAAATATATTACTATGGCACCACTTTGGATAAAGGTTATGAGGAATTAACATCAATCCTAATAGAGGTGGTTAAGCAGATGCGGGTAATTAATGAGAAACATCACACGTCAAATAATGATATTGGGACCTCAACGAGTATCCCTAGAAATATTGTTGAGGTGGGTGATCCTGTTTGAAATTCGTTCCCTCTTTGTTGTCCATCATAGTTCTCACAATTTAATGCATTTATTAGTTAAACTTTTTTTTCTATGAAATTTCTCTGCATTACTCTCTATCTTTCTGATATCTCAGGTTATTTGGTACAACAAATCATCATGCTCAAAGCAGCGACGAACCATTGTTGACGTCGATAGTGGCCAGATTGCCGAAAGATGGGCTTACATGTAAGATCATCCATCTCGAGTATATAATAGTGGTTGGTTGATATTTTTAATTATATCTATCTCTTTTTATAATTTGATGTAAACATTTACAACGACTAATATAGTTGTAACTTTTCATGAATGTGGTTGCAACAGTATGAAAAACGATGAGTGATCCAGTTTCAGCAGCCGAGGAAGTGATATGAATTGAAATTTAGATATGTACGTCGCATTTTGCCACATTGTTCAGCACCCGCTTGAAAATTCTCTATCAAACCGTGATATTTCTCACTCAAATATTAGAATATCAGTGAAGGATTGTTGTTTCTATTGAAGAATTACGTTGGTAGTTGTATGGCTATATTAATAATAAACACTTGTTGAAATCCACAATTGTCTAACCAAGCTTTTTTTTTTTTTTGGCGAAAATGATAATTGGTTAATGACTTTCCATTTTTTACTTTTTTCTTTATATCTATTTTTTGTTAACTCATGAATGCATATGTACGTGAATAAGTTGTGGGTGAGTGATCTAGTTTGTTGAGGTTTGAGTTCAGTGCAACTTTTGCTCTTTCGCTTAGTTTTTGGCCAATTTATGATTTCATTTTTTAAAAATCTATTTGTGGTGTGAGTGTAGTGCAGATTCTGCACTGTCTCTGCAATTTTTTTTCTAGTATCTAGCTTGAGTTTGGTGTAGATTTCTACTCACATCAAGATCATCCACTCTCCCTACAGTTTTTGTTTCATGTTCTTGTTTTAGTTTCTATAGATTATTCATTGTCTCTGCATTTTGTTCCACTTTTTGGTTTGAGTATAAGCAGATTCTGAACTTTATCTTCATGCTATTTTTTTTCAATTTATGGTTTCATTGTGTTGGACTTTTCGGCATTTTCTTTTTCCACTTCTAGTTTAGTCCAGTGTATATTGGCTTCTGTCTGCAGTTTTTTTTATAAATTTGTTGGTATAAGTTTGGTGCATATGGTGTTCTTTTTTGGCCTTTTTTTTTTTTTTCCAGTTCTTGGGTTGAGGTGTTTGCATATTCTGTAATTTCTCTGTACATTACTTATCATTTTCTGGTTTCATGTATTGGCACTTTTTCTGCATCTTTTTTTCCCGAGTTTTGGTCTCGGGTTGGTCCAAAACCTGCACTTTCTCACCAAATTTTTTTAGTTTGCTTCATATTCAGCCCTTTTACTTTGGGGTGTGCTGGGGTGTTGATTTTTGGACATTTTAGGTGCTAATTTCTTGTCAAGATATATTCTTGGGTTATTTGGAAGAATCTGTTGTGGTTGGCTGTGTGTTTTGCACTACTCCACACAAACTTCCTCAATGTCACCATCCGTCAACCAGTTTGTACTGGGCGCAATATCAACATTTGCAGTAGCTGCAATTATTGGGGCATTTTGTCAAACATGTTCCAGGCATTCGGATGCACATACTTGGGGAGCATTCATGTAGTTTTGCGCGCAAGGCAGACTGTGCGAGCAGGGGGCTTGGCATGTGCATGTTGGCACGCACGCACTGGGAGTCGCAACATTGTGATTTGGGCACTAGGCTTTTCTGAATCTTTCGATCTGGAAGTTGATGGCTCGTTTTCCTTTGCATTGTTGTTGCATGTGAGTGTATTGAATTTCAAAATAATATATTTATCTCTTTCTCTGCAAGTGGTTCGTATGTTTTGGCCTCAATGTCTGCTCTGCTTTTGCAGTAGGGGTAGGGTCTACCACATGACAAGAGTGTATTTCATGCCCCATTTTTGAACAAGAAATATTGTAAGGGATGATATATCCATATTCCATTAGCTGCAAGAAAACTTGGTCTTCATAACCAAGAGGATTCACAATCTTTTAATTCCTAATCTTACAATGCATGCATGTGATAATATACCTTAATTGAAGTTAATTAGTAAATTGTATGAGAAAGATTTCCCCTAAAACTTCACATTTGAATCTTATATTTTCCTTCTCCCCTAAGAAATGCAATAGATAAAAAACAAACACTTGACAAATACTACTAGATATCACTCATAATGTGAGAACGAAAAAAACTTCATTTTGAATGTACTGGACTAAAAGATTTTTTGAGTTGTAGTTTGATTTGTGTGAATCCTTCTATTGGAAGATGACATTAGTGTTGTACATACTATAACAAGATGAGGAATATATATAAGAAAAAAAAATAAGAAGAAAGAACCATACTGAAAATTGTACAACAAGTTTAACATTCGGACAGCTACCACATCCATATAATTAAATACCTAATATTTGAATATCTTATGTCTATAACCATTATCTTCATAGAAAATAATATCAACTAGCATATGTTGTGATGAGGTCCTTGTAAGCTTCCTTAATCCCAAAGAAGGACCCGTATAGCAAGAACTTACATTCTTCAGATTTCCGAGTCCAAGGCCTAGTTCAGTTGTGGTCTGCGAAATTACAGAAGATCCAGCAGAGCTACTGAGTCCACTTCAAAAGCGCCATGTTTTGTAGAGTCTGTGGACTCTGCAAAACCCTTCATCTACAACTCATGCTCCATTTCACTTTGGGCCAATCCATACAGCATCCAAGCTTTCCCAGTTGACCCAAAACAACAAAAATCAGAAGCAAGCTGAGAAGCCCAAACTGCGACTCAAGCCTGCGCCATCGTAGGCTCTTGTCGCGGCCCAATTGCAACCCGCATCTTCAAAGGATCCTCGCGCCATCGCAAGCCCAACTTGCGATCTATTTCCTCCAAAACAAATATATACCTAGGGATGACCACAGTTCCGGAACAGCCGGTTACGATTCATGAATCAGTGGAACAGGAACCGGAACCTTCGGGGGACGGTTGCGTGCCTGTTCCAGTTCTATCACAGTTCCAGTTTCAGTATGTCACGGTTCCCATTCCGATTCCAATCATTTCCGTTTATTTAACAATTTTTTTCGTTTATTTAACAATTTTAACTTATAAATGTTATTTTATTTTAACTCAATTAATAACTCAATTATTTATAAATAATTAAAATTACAAAAATAAAATAAAATCTGTAGCGACGGTACATACATTTAAACAATTAAATGATTGGTATAATAGAAGATACAAAAATAAATTGTGAAAATATATATATATATATATATATAAAGATGAATAATACCTCAATATATTATTTAAAAAAGAAGAAGAGAGTGATGCCTTGTTATAAATCGTGAGAAATCAGAGTTTGAACTTTGAAGTATTGAAACTTTTACAAAATAAATACATTTTGAATATTCAATATAATTCATCTTCATTATCTTCATCATTTGTGGAAGTTGCGGTTGTATCTAATTTAATTTTAATAATTAATTAATTTTAATTTAATTTAATGCTTATTTGTATTATATTAATAATATATATAAAAGTATACTATTAGTTTATATATTATTATAATATATATCTAAAATAGTTTTTATATATTATATGTTAAACATATAATATAATTATAATTATAAGAAAGAAGTTAAAAAAGCAAATAGTTGAAGTGGTTAATCAACTTTGCTTAAAACTTTTCAATTCTAGCAAAGGGTCGCGTGTTTAAATCTATGCAAGAGAAATGGAAAAATTATTATTTTTATAGTTCTCACATTAGAACCGGAGGATTGGACCCTTTGGAACCGGAGGTTCCGATCCGGCTGTTTCCGGTTCTCAGACAAGAGGAACCGAAACCTTAACCGCCAGAGACGGGTCTGGTTCTAGAACTGAGGGCCACGGTTCTGGTTTCGATTCCAAAACCGACGATTCGGTTTCGGTTCAAACCGAAACCGTGGCCATCTCTATATATACCCTTAGAAATGCAACAACTTTTACCACATTTGTTTACAGCTACTGTCCTTCGGGAACCCTGATCGATCAATGAGTAAGTATAACTACAGGCCCTAAATTATTATTTTTTATAATTTAAAAATTATTTATACTGACTTATTCGAGCCTTTTTAGAGACAAAATTATCTATAATAGCATCATTTTAAAGATTTTCCAAAATATCTTTTTCAATACACAAGATTGCTAGTCCATTTAATCTATCTTGTGACATTGTCAATCTCAAATACGTTTTTAACAATTTTAATTTTGATAAACTTCTCTCAGCCGATGCTACAGTAACAGGCATAGTCAACATGATCCTATAAACAATTACAACATTTGGATAACAATCTATAATTTTCACAAATTCAAGAATATCAATTCATTATCTCCTCTCTAATCAAATTGCTTTTTCCTAAAAATACGATGCTTAGTTGAAAATATTGGCTCTATATTCATATCACACGAAATACTCTTAGCAATTATTAAACTTGAAGTAAAACCATCATTCCTATACTTTTCAAAAAATGAAATAGCACCTTCCAATTGTTTCATGCCCGTGTCTAAGCACATAGATTTTGATTGCAACGTTTTACTCATCGCATTATAGTAAATACAATTTCATACCAAATGATCATACTAAGTAAAAATTCAAAATTTTCAATTGCAATAACTAAACTTTCAGCTTCACTCTTTGACTTTGCATAATCACAAATATTATATAATTCTACAAAGCTTCTCTTACTTCAATATGTTGATATCTAATAGGTCTACACTTTTAATACGACTTTCCCAACGTGTGTTTGACAAAGACTTTACTGTTTCTTTCACCTATCAAGTAAAACTTTCCATCGACTTTCCCAACGTGTGTTTGACAAAGACTTTACTGTTTCTTTCACCTATCAAGTAAAACTTTCCATCGTTTATTAGAACTTGAAAATAAAGTATATATGTGTTGCACTACTCCAAAAAAAGAAACTGCCTTAACACAAGAATGCATTGCATAACTAACAGTTAGATTAAGACTATGACAAGAACATGGTATGTATAATGCTCTTGGATTTATTTCAAGCAATCTCTTTTGAACTCCTTTGTGTTTACCTTTCATATTGGAACCATTATTATAACCTTAACCTCTTATATTTTCAATATTAAGATCAAGTGACTTTAAAACTTTTGTTAATGCATTAAAAAGTTTAAACCAGAGGTATCGTCCAATGTTAGAAACTTTGGAAAATATTCTTCTATTTTAACTTTGCTACATGACATACAACACATCGTACTATAAATGTCATTTGTTCTTGATGACTGATATCTGGGGTGCAATCAAGAATTATTGAAAAATATTTTGCCTCTTTGATTTTTTTTTAATGATTATACTCCTAACATTATCAGCCAAAATAGAAATAAACTCGTTATGAATTTTATAACCAAGATAATGATTATAAATTTCATTATCTTGAATGCGTCTAATATGATCTTGCATCACAATATCAAACTCACCAATCATTTCAATGAGTCCCAAAAATTTTCCATTATTATCTTGATATAGTTTCTCATTAGATCCTCGAAAAGTCAAACAACGTTTAGAAAGACATTTTACAGTTGCTACTATTTTTATTAGAACTTGTCTCCAATGATCTTTTTCTTTAGAAATATCTCGTTGTAGGTCTTTATCAATTGTTTGATTTTTATCTAATCTCATTTTTAATTCATTCCAAGAGTTCATATTCTTTATATGTTCAATAGAATTTTCATGTTCTTTAACCCGTTCACTAAGGTGCTTCCAATTTCCAAATTCGTCATTAGCGAAAGAAAATTTGTTGTTTTGAGATTTGAACAATTTACAACAAAAGCAATAAACTTTATCCACATCTTTACCATATATCAACCATTTTCGATCTATTACCTCTCCATTTTCGATCTATGTTCTTCGGGTGCTATCTTTGAGTGTTTGTTGTTAATCTAACTTTGCTTCCAAAAAAAAAAAAAATGTCTAGAGGTTTTGTTGGAAGGAAATATGAGATTCATTTCTCTTATAGGCCCTTTTTCAACTATAATATAGCATTGCTATCAATATTATCCCAATTCCTAGGATCATATATATCAACTAGAGAAAAAAGTTGTTTCTCACCACCTACATTCTCATTGTGTCACATTATGATCTTTTTCATGCTCACTCAAGTTATTTTCATCTTCACTAACAGGATCAATTTCATTGGAATCATTTACATACTCCTCATATGAATTTTCTTCATTTTCGGGAGCACTTGATTTTTAACTAAAAAGTATTTAATACCACCTCTTTGTGATTCAACCAATTCATTTGTCTTTTTCTTTTCTTTCTCTTTTCACATTCAGAAAGATGTTGTTTAGGCATTATAACATACTACACAACACAAAGGCAAAAAAGCACAAAAGCACAAAAGCACAACACCTATAATGCACGATAGCACAATATCACTACAATTATAGCGTGCAAAAATATAAAATCAAACAATTACTAAAACAATGATATTTAAATAAATTTATTATGAAAGAAATAATAGCACTTGGAATAACTAGTAATTTCCAATATCAATATATTTGTTCTTGTTCTTCAAGTACCTGTTCAGCAAAATTTAAGCAACATCAAACCTTAAGTATCATTAGATAAATGTTTGAAAATTTAAAATTAGTTTCGGCTCGGAGTTTCGATATAAAAATAACTAGTAACTAACTAACTATTAAACATATACATTACACTACAAGAAAACATGGTATTTGAGACGAATCTTTGAGACAGAATAAGAAAATCGTCTCAAATGCCATCAATTTGAGACAGTTATAATAACTGTCTCAATAATTAAATTGAGACACAATAATTGAGACGGATATTAGAGTGTTGTCTCATAAAAACTAATTGAGATACTTATTCGAGACGATAATATAATTTGTCTCAAATGAAATTAATTGAGACACTCATTTAAGACAGTAAGAAAGATTGTCTCAACCTGATTAACTAAGATAATTAAATTGAGATAGAAAAAATAATTTGTCTTAAATGTAAGTAATTGAGATTATTATTGAAGACAGTATAAACATTCGACACATAATAAACTAAGGACCTTAAAAGTGGGAAACTCAATAGGAAACTTCAAAATCGAAAATTTGTATCCTTCAATGGCTTCAAGACCCCTTTTTCTTGTCAAAATATTAAGTGCATTCTCCTTCTTTTAGATTGAAGTTTTATGCTTTTCCACCAAAATTTGAAATCATTCATTTCTTTGTCAGAAGTTAATCGAACTAAGGTAACCTTTTTACTCCCAAAACATTCTGAATATGGCATGCCTACTTCACGAAGCAAGTCAACTCATATAGGAATAATAGCTCTTCCGAGTTGACTCACTTAGATGACTAGTACCTCCTAAATTTTGAGTATTAAATTTTATAAGGTAATTTAAAATTAATTTTTTGAATATGAAGTTTATGATTTAATAATCCGATTAGATTAAAAATATGGATAACTAAACTCAAGTTAAAGATCAAAATTTAAAGTTACAATAATAAAAAAATGTCAAAATTATAAATTAGAAATTTTAAGCTAAGAATAAAAATTTCCAATTAAACTTAGTTAAGTATTAGAAAATTTTAATTAAATCTTTAAACTGTTCTATAAAGAAAATATATATATTATTTTATTTAATTAAAAGAAACTAATTAAGTTTATAAAGAATAGTGAAAGTTTATAGGATCAAATTGAGATTAAACAAATTAGAAGAAGACCTATTTATAAGATTATTAAAATTAATAGATTTGATTAATATATGAAACTAAATTAATGGGAAGAAAATTGATAAAACCAAGTATAGAAAAGATTAGAGAAAAGCAAAACACTTGCCTCCTCCTCCCCAAAACCCACGTCCCTCTCTTCCCCCTTCCTTTTCTCACATAACCAATCTCTCTTCCTTGGTGACTCCACACCCGCAAAGGAAAAATTTAACCCAACAAACACACATCCCTCTTGCCCTTCCCTGAATCTGCCTGCAGAAACCACATATGATCTCTCCCAATCTATTCTCTCCTCCTTTCACCGTACTGCAGCAAGAGAAACCCACACCTAAGCTGATTAAAAATAATTCAGGCCGTCCATCTTTCATCACTTAAGCGATCATCAGACAATCTTTAAGGGTTGGTCTGTAATACATTCTACAATTGCTCTGTTTTTAGAGCAAAGAGAGACGGAAGATCCTCCTGGTGGAAATCAATCGAAAGGGAAAAGAAGATGACAAGGGAAATCGATAGTATTCGGAGGCAGAAAAGATCAGAATGTCCACCATGATTGAGCAACTCCAAATCCGTGACAGGTTGTAGTTCCTCACCCTAGATTAAAGATTTGATTTGTCTCTAATTATTGTGAAATGCTTGATTGGTAAATATACGGTTAAAATTTGATTTCTTTTTTGGTGACTTGTAAATTTTGTTTTCCCATAAACCTCTTTTGAGCTCAGATTGAGTAACTCTGTTCAATTAATTCGATTGGTTTTGTATTCCAAATGTACTGTTAAGCTCGATAATTTGTTTACACCGTGTTGCATTAGAGCTTCTTTGCGGAATAGATTTTCCCCTTTTAAGGGTCGATTAAATTTAGGGCCACCAACACAAGATTATTTTATTATTTGCAATTTTGATATAGATGAAAGTGTTTTATGCCTCTCTCCTATTCTTTTGGCTGCTGTCATTTATTGATCCCACGTTATATATTTTTCATGTTGTAAAAGTTTTGTTCATATTTTAGGTATATTCATAGCAAATGGAGTTCTCAAAAAATTAGTCTTGAATGGTCGATCAAAGGGTCACAGACTCAATACTTTTGTTCCTTGATCAATGCTTAGTTCTTCTAAATTAGGATTTTTATAGCTTCCCTTGTTTGCTTATATTTATTGTGGGTTTCTGTTCTATAAGATAGAGCATTTCTGATGTTTATTGTTTTGCAATGCCCTCATGATTTCAGATTTGATCAACCAATTTTGTCTGCCTATTTTGTGCAGAATGGCTCTTAGATGTGAATGTGGTGTGTGATTCTGCTCCTATATATACAACCCTGAAATTTATGGTGCACTGAATTATCTGAATGCTAAATTTCCTTTGATTGTTGTTAATTTCAGACGATTTCCTGTGTAGGCTACTTAATAGGAAAAGCTATTATTGTTATGGGAGTCAGTGGTGCTGAGAAATTGTGAGTTTCATATTCATTCTATAATATATAGAATGATTTTGCTGTTCTTCCACTGCTATTTTAATACGATAAAGTATCTATATTTTGGGTTTTTCTTGCGCTTGTTAATAATTGTACTTGCTATTTATAGGGGGTTCTGTTAGTTTGTCTAGAGATTAAATTCTTTATAAATTTTCACCTGTTAAATATACCTAAAATTTCTTAAAAGTCATAATTGTAGACATTTTGATGTACAGTGATACCCTGTTAAAGTCCAATTGATGTTCAAACCAATATTGGTTTGAACATGTTTTAACTCTATTGGGCTATCACAAAGTTTTAAAATTTTAAAGTTTGATTCCAGGACTACTTTTGCATCTTTGATCCAAATATGATCTCAAATGGATTATTTCTCACCTACAGGGAACATGCGCTTACTTAAAACATGGTTAAAAAGTGAGCCTTGTGGCTTTAAAAATGTTTCTAAAAATGTGTTGAGTTTTCTAAAATCTGAACTTTAGAGTGGAATCTTGTTGAACTTAAAATTTAAATATTGAAGTTTAAGAAAAGAGAAGATAGTGTACTTTGTTTTGAAAATGAGTTTTGTGGAAACTTTTCATGTTTTTTCTGTTTCATGTTTCCTATGAGTGCTTTTAGCCCTTTTAAAGAGTTTAGTAAGTTTAAATCCATACGAGTAACTACAACATGTGAGTCAGGTGATTATGTATTATAGTTTAATAAATAAAGAATAGGTTTCATTGTTCTAATACATGTGTAACTGAGTAAGTTTTAATTTCCTGTAAAAGATCCTAAATGTTTCAGAATGTGTTAGGAAAGTGCATTGAGGTTTATCCTCCCTGAAAATACATTTGTTGTGTAAATTTGAAAAGGAGAAACTTTTCTTGTTAGAGACATCAATAGAATTCTTAATAATGAATGTTCTAAATTTTAATGGAGATCCAACTTACGTTTAGAGGATGTTGATGATACATGTGAGTATTCTCACTGACTAAAAAGAACTGTTTTAATCGCAACCTTAAATTAAGAACACGTCTACTGCTTTCTTACTACACTTTCTCTGGAAGCTATATTAATGGATAGGTCACCTAAATTTGTGTTTTGCCATATGTTATATGAGATCTATGCTTTAAAGCCTAGGTGAACCTCTTATATTATATAAGATGTTCTCGCCTAGGAGTATGCTTGAATTGCATTAATATGATATTAGTTTATCTTGCAACATTCTGACAGTATTGATGTGCATGATGTCAATGGTGAAAGGCTGGTTTCTTATGCTTGTAGTATGATGAGAAGGTATATTTATGGATTGTTATTTCTTATTGTTTGTCAGTATTGGTTTTCTTTTGAAAAAATTTAATTTCTTTCATAACTGTTATTATTTATAGGCCCAAAAATCATAGAAGGTTTGCTGACATTTTTTGGAGTATGAGAACAACAGAGATAAGGTAATTGTTTGTCAATTATGTTATTTCAAAGCTACATTTCTTTCTATTTC
The DNA here is from genome assembly GCA_016801395.1 of Leptodermis oblonga. NCBI lineage: Eukaryota > Viridiplantae > Streptophyta > Magnoliopsida > Gentianales > Rubiaceae > Leptodermis > Leptodermis oblonga. The sequence goes on from CM028755.1 coordinate 28,770,665, forward strand.
ACTTATATGTGAGTACATGATAACAAGTTTTGTTAGAAAGGGAAATGTTATTCCGATGTTGGTGCTTCAAACAATGATTCAAATGGGTGTTCCCGTGCCTATTGGAGATATGCGCTCTATCAGGTGAATTACTTCGTTATTTCTTCATAGGTTCTTTCATAACTGCTTAGTTAGGCGTTTCCTTATAGTATGCTTGAGGGATTCAATATATCTAAACTATGTTGAGATGTTTGTAAATGTCATAATTAACAGAAGTTTGTAGACGATCTTATTGTAAACTCTTTATTGTTTTTCTCAGGACTCTTAAGATGAATTGATGGATGGAAGTCAGCTCTAGACTCTGGAACTTTTGCATACGTTATTTTATTGCTCGACACTTTTTAGCCTTTCCAAAGATAGCAACCAATGTTTTCTTTATGAAACAATTAAACTATTTAGATATCATATTAATCAATTGTCTTTTCTAGCTTTTATCAAAGTAATGTCTCGCGCTTATAAAATACACATGGAATTTAGATGTCTAGTGATTGTATTAAGTATGGTGTGCAGTTGTAAATATTTATTTATATTTTGGAGACTATTTTTGTTTATAAAATAGTAGTGTTTATTAGTTATTAAATTAGCAAACTTACGATATTTATTTTTTATTTGAGATGAATTATTGCCGTCTCAATTTAGTGTCTCTAGCCCATAACAAAATAAGACATGATATTTGAGACAAAATGACTACTGTCTTTAATTCTATTTGAGACTATAAATATTCAAGACGCAATATTAAAGACATAAAACTATTGTCTCTAATTTTATTTGAGACAGCATATTATTGTCTTAATTAAGTGTCTTAATTTTTAACAACTTGAGACACAGTATTTGAGACAGAAAAATAATTGTCTCAAATACTTATGAGACAGATGAAAATCTGTCTCAAAAATTATTTGAGACAGATTTACTGTCTTAAATTTCTTTTGCGACGGCCGCAAAGGAGACGCTGCATTTTCTGTCTCAAGTCTGTCTCAAAAACCATTTTAAGACAGTAAATGCACTATTTGAGACAATTTTGGTAGCGTCACTAAAGAAGTCTTTTCTTGTAGTGTTATAAATATTTTTATTACAAATTTACAACTAATCGTGCATTCCAGACCAAAACTTCCCCAAAAATTCATCATTATCTTTATTCTGTCGTTCACCATTCATTAATCATCATTCGATTCATATCATTCATTCATCATGACATCATTCATCATCATTATTCATCAACCATAATTCATCATTCACCATTGCATTGCAGACTTGCATTATTCGTAAGTTCATTACCGAAAGGTAACCAAACGAAAAAGTAAAAACCAACCAAAATTAAATCATACATATATTCAAAAGAATCAAAAGCCTTGCAAAATTGCTATTTGGGATTCAAATTTTAGAGGCAGCAGAGCAACTTTATGATTTGAGCAATATAATTTTAATATCAAAATAAAGAACCCTAATTTTGATGCTCTACTCTTTTCTCTGTTTTTCAATGGAAAAGAAAAAAAGGAAGAAAACCAGAAGACTATTGATGCGTTAGATAGCCAATTGATGCGTTGTGCATCTGAATTAATATTTCCAAAAAAATTAAAATTTTTTTATGGTTTGGCCTGTTAGATTGAAATAAAAATAAAATAAAGAGTCAATTTTCATGTTTGCATCCATTACAAATAAAAATAAGTTTAGACCCAAAATTAAAATTGTATAAATTAAACCTACTATTACTATTACATAACATATAATAATTCTGGCCTCCTAATGTGCTTGGGTCCTGGGCCGTCGCCCAGATTGCCCAGTCCCTAGGGCCGGGCCTGTACATATACCTAAACATGACCACAGTTCTGTAACAGCCGGTTCCAGTTCTGTGGAAAGTGAAACCGGAACTGGAATCTGGGGGAACGGTTCTAGAACCTCTAGTTCTAGTTATGTGATGATTTCAGTACCATCGATTTTTGGTTCTGTCACAATTTCAATTCCGATTCCGTCACGATTTCAGTTCCGTTCCAATTGAAAGTAATTTTAAATATAATAATTAGTTTATATTTATATGTACTTTAATTTAATTTAATAATTACTTATATTAATAATATAAGTAGGTAAATTAGACCATGAGTTTATATATTATTATAATACATGTAGGATAAAATAATTATATATATAAATAAACATATAATATAATAATAATAATAATAATAAGAAGAAGAAGAAAGAAATAACAAAAACAGGAAGTAGCTTGAGTAGTTATTTAGCCTTCCATAAGACTCAATAGAAAGTTGAGGGTATGGGTTTCAGTTATTTCTTGTGATATTTAAGTGCTATATAATTCTTAGCACTATAAGTAGGGAACCGCCGGTTGCAGAACCGGTGATTCCCGATTCTCTGAAAGGGAGAACCGGAACCTCCTAAAGCGGTTTTGGTTCTGGAACCGTGGCCCACTGTTTCGATTCCGGAACCACCAGTCCGGTTCCGGACCTAAACCATGGCCATATAATATTGATGATTCAATAACTCCCATCAAGGAATCGACGCCATTCTAAAAATTAAAAAATCCTAATTTTCAAATTTAATTTTTTATTAGTCAGTCTTTACTTCATTATTACTATTCTCTTTTTTCAAAAATATATAATTTTTTTATGAGTTTTAAATACAACAACTAAAATATTTCTTTAATTATGAAAATATAAATTATTCTTTAAAAAGGGTAGAGTTGTCTTTTTAACAACTTGTAGATCTATGGTTTCAATTCTTAGTTTTGAATACTAATACAACAAATATGTGAAAATGATTTGATGAGTTTGTTTGAGCTAAGTGTAGAAATGAAGAGTTTCAAAACTGAGTGTCGACACATACTCTACAACCTTTCAAGAAATGGTTCAAGAAAGAGAAGCTCAAGCAGAGCCTCAAAATCGACTCTAGACAGCTTCTCAATGTCGATACCAAGCCCAAAACTTATCGAGCTCCAACATCGACAGACAGTCGAGCTAGAAGCTTGCCTAGAAAGTTTCGACCTCGCTCACATCGACAAGCAGCCGATAACAGTCAAGCTCTTGGGTTGAAAATTAATTGAAGTTCCAAAATTAAATTGAAGTGTCGAACTCGACAGTCGACAGGTATCAAGCTCGAAGCTAAAGAAAAGAAAGAATGCGCCAAACGCATTAATTGCACTTCGCGCCAAAACTCCTAGCCGTTGAAGCGAAGATTTCAAAATCAACAAAGGGTTGAAGTCTAGCCTTGACATCGAAGCCCGGGTTTGAACCAAAAAGCTGAAGTAGCGAAAGCGACGGGTTTGTCCTATTTTTCAACGGGAAAACAGAGCAACTTTTGAAATCAGTCTCCTTCTATAAATACAAGGAATCTGAGAGTTCAACTCACCTCTTTTCATCTACAAGCTCTTTTATTCTCAATCAAAGTGAACAGCCAATCAAACCTTCTTTCATTTATAATAGTTAGCTAGTTTTCTAGCACTAGTCTTTTCTTATTGGAAAAGTGGGTCAAGTCTTGGATTCTTTCAAGTGGATTGAAAGAGTTTAAGCAAAGCAGAATTTTCTAGAATTACCTATAACTTGAGTAAGTTACTAGGTAATCATTTGGGATAATTTGTAAGGCTTTTAGATTCACCTTTAAGAATATAGAGTAAGTAGTGAAAACCAAGCAAATTGCTTGGAAGGTGAATGTAGACTTTCCTTGAGGAAGGAAAGTTGAACCACATTAAAGTGTTTGTGTTTCTTAGTTGTTTTTAATTCTGTTTTGATCACTCACTTATCACACAAACACCACAACTGTTTTTACTACTTAGAAAGAATTTTTAAAACAACCCAATTCACCCCTCCCCTCTTTGGTTGTTTATCTTGGTTGTTTTTTCATGATTTAAAATATTAAAGTAATTTTATGCCTCTAAAAAGAGTTTAAAAAAATTTAAAGCCTTTTTAAAGAATTTTAAATCTTGCTAAGTCCTTAATACGAATTTTCCCTATAAATATCTCGATCAATCTTTATCTTCGAGTGTTCGGGTTCTTGCTAGTGCGATTCGATCTCACAGTAGTGCAAGTTGAGATGCTTCAACATTCCAACACTTGGTGAAATTCTTAATGCTTGCCAAATGCTGAGCTCTCGAATTCTCTCCAGTGCTAGTCGACCTTACATGTAGTGTGACTCGACTTGGTTATGAACTGCTTGAAAATTACATTTGATTTCCCAGTCAATGCAGCTCAACTTGGCTATTTCTGCAGAAAACTCTAAGCTTTAAACAATTCAAACATTAGGTTAATTAATTATTTATTTATTTATTTGTTTAATTATCAAAATATTCAAAATGTAGACATAAGTATAACATTATCTAGTTTTCATTTCTATGTTTGGTTCTAAACGAATAAGGAAAAAAAGCTATCGCGAAAACCATTACATAAAAAAGTGAGGTGGTGCTATTTGCAGGAACAATTTTACTACATGCATGAACATTTAAAAGAGTGAAAATATGAAATATCCTCCTATCTTCATCCAGAGCCGTGATCACCCCTACCAGCAAATAGCACTTTCCATATAAGTGATCATATCCTCTTTCCTATTTATATGGCCCAAGCACAGAGATAGTTGTACTTGGGTTTGTTTCACTGTCATCACTATTATGGCTGCTTGCATCTTACAATGCCATCAGCATCGAAATTTCGGCTCCGCTTGAATTGTATCTCATATAAGAAATTTTTGTTTTTTGGGGAGAAAATTTTTTGGAGGGAATTATTTTATGAAAAATTGTGTAAGAAAGAGAATAAAAAGTATAATGATTTAATTATTTTTTTAAATAATGTGAGAGTAATTTTAGAAAGAATTTTAAATTTTACAAATTGAACTTGAAGGAAATTGAATATGTTTGGATATAGATTTTTTTTTTAATGAAAAAGTGTGACTTTTTCTAGAAAAAGACTAAAACAAACATATCCTTCGTTACATAGAACCGCTGGTGGTGCACTATTCATCTAAAACAAACATATCCTTCGTTACATAGAACCGCTGGTGGTGCACTATTCATTCATGGGGGCATATGTTGGATCATCTCTTTGGCAGTATGATATAGATTTTTTTTTGGGGCATGTTATTCGCAGTAACCATTTCGATATTTGCAGTAACATTTTCTTGTGAAAAGTCTAAAATACCCCTGACACTAAAAAAAAAAAAACCAAAGAGTCATATGCATAACAGTGCAGACCGTTTCATCTATAAATGTAAGAGTTTAGGATTTATTTCAAACTGCAGAAGATACTTGTTTTACATTTGATCAGTGACACGTTTCTTCAAATATGGCCGGTATACCCGAAGTCGATCCATATTACACTGTAAGTAAACACTCTATACATTTTTTTACTTAAATTTAGTTAGACGGAAAAAATTTCTATATACTCTTTCATTTGCAAGGAAAGAAACCCACTTTGGGGGGGATTTTTTTCCCGGATCTGCGATTATGCTGCAATTTTTTGCCGTATCTGTCACATTTCGGCCGTGGAGAGTAGCTCCCCGGCCAGAATTTTTCAGAAATACCGCCGGACTCCGGCCGTATTTCTGGGCGAAATACCACAATGCAAAATGGCGGTATTTCCCTGACGAAATATCGCCAGTCGCCGGCGGTATTGCTAGGGGAAATACCGCCAGGCGCTATTTTCCCTAGGAATACCGCCGGTCGCAGGCGGTATTTCGTCCGGAATACCGCTGGCGGCTGGCGGTATTTCCCGGCGTCTTTCTCCGGTGGTTTTTCGCCGGAGAAATACTGCTGGCGGCCGGCGGTATTTTTTCGGCGAAAAACCACATTTTCCCTTGATTTTTTCGACCGAAAATTTTGTCCCATTCGCAATATCCCTCCGACCTCTGCTAAAGTAATTATGTCAGAACTTCGATTCAGGGCGACAAGATTATTGACCAATTTATTGGTTGCATCTAAAATTTTACGTTTAAGTATGCTGAACCACCTTTGCTTATTTTTGAACAGGATTTTCGTGTTGAGAGCAATGACATATATGCTGACCACACCGATGTATTTTGGACGAACGAAGAGTTCAGCAGTAGGGAAGATATGATGGCTTGGGTTAACGCACGAGCAGCTGAAAACAATATGATTGCAAAAATTACTTCCTCTTCGAAGATTTTGGGTCTGTTCGTTACAAGAGGGAGAAATTGTAGAGTTGAGATAGGGTGCGAAAGATCAAGAAAAGTTAGAGATAAGCCACCCCTACCTGAAGGGAAAAGCCGACGGGCCAATACAAGCAGCAAGATGACAAACTGTCAATTTCACCTTAAGGGCCAAGAAATTGCTGGGGGCAACTGGAAGTTAGAGGTCATAGACGGTAATCACAATCATGAATTACAAGGAGTTCGAAATTGGCATTCAGCGCAGTCACGGTTAACAGAATTGGAGAAGAAGAAGATTGCCGACATGTCTAGTATTAACATCAGACCAATGCATATATTGACCAAGTTGCGAGCGGATCATCTTGAAAATATCAGCCACATACAACAGGTGTACAATGAAAAAGCAAAAAGTAAAAGGGAGGCTAGGGGAGGTATGACTAACATGCAGTATTTCTTTAAACTTCTGCATGATCACGATTACTTCTCTGCGCACGAATGTGATGACGACAGTAATGCAGTCGGGCACATTTTCTTTGCACACAAGAAGGTGCCTCGTCTGCTTGTTTTGTTTCTGTACGTGTTGTTTATGGATACGATGTATAAGACGAACAGGTATGACATGCCTTTGCTGCAAATAATGGCTCTATTACCCACAGATCAGTATGTTCATATCGCATTCGCTTTTCATGAGGGATGAGACCACATCGAGCTATTACTGGGGGTTGGCGCCATTGAGCAAGCTATTCTCGGGAAACAGATTCTCACATGTGGTCGTCACTGACCGGGATCTTGCCTTAATGAATACTGTGGAACTAGTATTCCCACGTGCTACCCAACTACTGTGTAGCAGACACATTGAAATGGATGTCAAGAAACACGTACTATCGGCTGGAAATGACAAAAAAACAATGGACGTGTTTCTATATCGTTGGAGCCGCGTTGTTAAAGCCCTGACATATGAACAGTTCACGGAAGCTGTGGATTTCATTGATACTAAGTATGGAAATAAATCTAGATTCCAAAATATTATTTCATACTTGAAAAACACATGGTTGGAACCCCACAAGGACAAGTTCGTGTCATGTTGGACGAAAAGTATAAAGCATTACGGCTCGTACACCACGAACATGTAAGATTATTTATAACTTTGATTTATGATATGTATTTTGTATAATTACATGCTCTTCTATATAATTCTGTATGCTACATGTTGAATTTTAATGTGAATTGTCTTTTAGGATGGAGAGTGCACATGCACAATTGAAGAAGTCAATTGATACGGATCGAAAGGCATTTCTAAGTATCTTCAACGACATTAATATTATGACAAGGCAGCACTTTGATAAAATCCGTACTGCAATGGAATCTTCGCGCAGCAAAACTTACCGAAAGAGCGACTACTTACTATATAGTAGGCTGAACGGTAGATTGTCTTTCGCTGGTATTACACTACTGCAGGAAGAATATAAAGAGTTGGACTTATCGGGGAGGATGGTGATGTGTGTGGTTGCGAACTCCGAACTAGTTGCGGTCTGCCATGTGCATGTGAGATGCAACAGTTGGTGTGTGTGTACCAACCGATTGATCCTATCGACGTAGATGCCTTCTGGAAGAGGCTGCATTTGGGAGATGATGATATTCCGGAAACCCATGAGGAGAGGCAAAACGCTGAAAGCCGATTGCATGACATGTTTCTTGATGTAATGGCACGTCCAAGCGCTGAGATATACAGGATGATGAGTGTGGTGCATTCGACGCTTTATCCGAAAACTGTTGATCTAGATGAGCCGGTTAGCAGGCCACACAGGGGACGACAGAGAAACAATGCCACCCAGCGAGATCTATCAGGGTACGAGCATGCCGAGAGGAACGCACTACAACGAGGTGCGAATATATGTATTTCATCTGCATGCTCACTATGTTTACAAACATCTACACGTGCTAAATTTAATGTGATTTACCCTTGCAGGTTTGCGATCCACAGGCAGACAGAAAAGACGAAGGGTTGTGAAGCCACACGCATCTGAATGCCCTTACGACCTTCCCGTATTTGTGAAGCAGTTCGTGTTCGAATACATTACAGGGGACGTTAATGTAGTGCCCGATGGACATTGTGGGTTTAGAGTAATTTCATATTTCGTACACGAAGCAGATGAGTCGCAGTGGTACCAAGTGCGCAGAGCCTTGCACCAAGAACTCGTGGATGAAGCTACTTTGTGGAACTTCGTCCTTGGGACAGTCGATTATGCGATAGCAATCAAGCTGGTCGATTGTTATGTAGTTCCGGCAGAAGAGGATTACTGGTTTGATTCCCATCTGCTGGGAATACTTGTCGCAACGAAATACCAGCGGGTTGTTACATTATATGAACAGCAGAATAATACTTTCCTCCCAATTGTGTGGCAGGGGGCCGGCGTCTCGACTGATCCGGTCAGTTTCATCAATATGGGTTTAATAAGACAAAATCATTTCATTGCTTTGTTAACGACTGGTGAGGTATTGCTACCGCCAATATATCCGACGTGGAGAAACAGGGCATCAGAAGACATGCAGCTTTGGCAAACCCATTTGAAACAAAAATTTGATTCGTACAAGACTAAATCGGCTGCTGAGTGTTATTCGTATATGTTTTTCACACCCATTGTTTAACGTTAAATGCAAGTTACTTGTTTCATTGTACGTTAACAATATAAGTTTCTCATCTTTTAACGTTTGTATGTTATTAATTACAACATTAGTGAAGGCAATTAATATATATATATGTATATATCACCCGAAATGATATATTACTTTATACAGTGCATGAAACCTCAAAAAAAATACAACTCAACCATTTATAACTCCAGTCCCGGCATCAAATCCTCCAAATGGGTAGCCGCCTCCTCTATGGCGCTCCTCCTCACGGAGCTGGAAGGCATGCCGGTTTCGGGGATGAGAATAATAAAGTTTAGTTGCTATATATTGCAACCGCTGCAGTTGTAAGAGAATTTGAAATACAGTAAATATTATTGACAAATAGGTATAATTAATTGACATAAATAAGCAGAAATTTGTATTGCTTACCGCAACCACGGATATATTTTTGGGGTCCAGTGTGTCGTCCACTTCCATGTCGTCTGGACTGACACGCACGTGCGTTCGCGGCTGGAAGTAGTCGAGGTATTCAGGGCACGCCTGATCGGCCCACTCAGCCCTCTGCATCCCCCTTACCGAATTCCTCTTGTACATGTGCGGGACATTAAGATTCGTATCGTCAACGCAGGAGTACCTATTTATTTCGGGACTTCTGTAGCAACTCTTTGGCTGTAAAACTGCGTGAGGGATCGACTGCACGAATCCAAATTGTCGCAAGAACCGATCAGGCATATATGGCTCTACGACCGCAGGGCAATGCATAAGACCCCTATACAAGGTTATTGGGTGCACTCCAGCAGGATTTGGCCCAAAAGAAAGCCAATTGACCTAGTTCATGTGAAACTTAGTAAGTGGATATTCGAATATGTCGTCTAATACAGTAATAAACATTACAAAATTTAAATGACATACAAATATTACCTCCCCGGATTTCATTCCGTCTAGTGTGCGCCTATATGACAGCAAATCTGCGTTAGGCTCCCGCTTCCTTCCGGTTCCGATTTTTCACTTCGTTGCAGCAGGCCACTCGGCATCCCAGGAACTGAGCTGGGGAGGACTAAACGCTGGAAAGTTCTCGTATATCTAGCTTTATTAAAACAATTGAAAAACAAATTATTCATTTTAATTTACCTGTATAAAGTATTGAAATAATTTATAAACGAGTCTTACGAATCTGCAATAAGGTCAGACAACCGCCTAACTGGGCACCGTCCGCCCTAGAGGCCCTACCAAGATTGCGGTAAAGGTTGGCCAGACACGTTGCACCCCACGCAAGTCCTGCTGCGCCTTCTGCATCGCGGAGGTAAGGCAGGAAATGCCCAACAACGTGGGTTTTTTTCTTATCCACGAACAGGGTATTTCCTACCAACCACAACAAATACCATGCGGCAGAATTGGTGGCCTCCACCTGTCCGCTAACACAGTGCTCTCGAAGGAGGGACATTTTAACAATTGCAAAATCTCGATCACCGAGCTTGTCTTTCTCAATCCCCAACAATTCTAAAAGCAGAACTTTCATATCTGCCGGCTTAATTTTCCACCCAATTGGTTGTCCGCCAGTCGGAATCCATAGGATGTAGGCAACGTCATGGAGAGTGATACTCATCTCTCCGAATGGCATGTGGAATGAATTAGTTTCCAGATGCCATCTCTTAACAAAGGCGCTAAGTAGTGTAGAGTCTAACTCTGGATGCATGCACCATACCAAATGCGACAACCCAGATTCCGCCACTATGGTTTTTACTTCCCCATCGGCTAAATCCCACCGTTGCAGCCGCTCGTGCCCATTATGGCACAACAGTACACCACGTTCCTGCGTAGTTTAATAAATAAAATAATACTTTTTAGGTGCACACGTAATAATCATAAAGCGAAACTAAATAAAAATTATATAACGAAAAATGTACTAAACCATATTACGATACCGTCGCTGCCATACGTAGTATGCAATATGACCCTTAAAACTCCGTAACAGCTCTGGGTCTGAAGGTCCACTGTCAATCGGACCATTTAGAGGCTGGTGGGCCTGAGACCCAGCATCCTTCCCGGAACCGGAACCGGACCCAGCCCCTGACACTGACCTACGTGAGGACCCCATCAATTCTTTCCCTTTCTCACTCCTTCGTTGGGTCTTGGCATTTTTCCCATCGTTTTCTTCCTCCAACCGCCCCGAATACCCTTCCATGTAGCCCTGCGACTGAGACTGAGACATTTCCCTCTCAAATCTTTCCGCATTTTCCCTAGCTTCATCCTCCTCCGCTTCAATGTATGGTGGGGCAAATGGTGTTTCGATGTAATCGATGTTACTTTCCCTCGCCGTATTTGAAAAGCGCGAAGACCCATGCGCTCTTCCTGCCACCCTCCTCTGCCGCTCGGATTCAGTCGGCGGCATTCAGCCACCTGCTTCCTCAGAGGATGACTGTGTCGCCCCAGTGCCTCGCTGAACCAAATGCAAATTGTCATCTTTCTTGCTTTTGGTAAATTTCATTTTTAATTTCCTAATTGCTTCTGCCATCTGCAATAATATAAATACGCATTTTCAATACGAAGTCGCCGTTCGGTCGGAAAAACCTTCCCACCGATTGCCAGAAAATACCGCCGGTCGCCAGCTGTATTTTTCAGAAAAAATAGCGCCGGAATACGGCGATATTTTTTGTAAAAATATCGCCAGTCTCCGACAGTATTTTTTCCGAAAAATACCACCGGCAACTGGCTGTATTTTCCCCAGAATTATCTCCGTCGCTCTATTTTTTGGAAAATATCTCCGGTCTCCGGCGGTATTTTCCCAAAATTACTGCCGGAGACTTTTTCCTCTTTCCATTAAAACACCGCTGGCGACCGGTGGTATTCCCCCCCCCCCCCCCCCCCCCCCCCCAAATTGTTATTTGCAGTAACCACCGGCCGGACATTTGCCAATCCGGGAAAAAAATTCACAATTTTGGGCAAAATACTAACAAATCTGGACATATTACAACTAAATTAATCAAACAAACAAATAAAACAGTACCGAAACAGATATTGATTTGAGGCACTAACCTTTTGTCGATCCTACTCGCAGTAACCGTTTTATCCGATTTAGCTAATTTTGTGATCCTTCTTCTCCACACAGCTCCGCAGCTCTATTTCAATTCCTCTGCTTCAGTCTATTTATAGACTGAAGCAGAGACATATTCATGTTCAGCCCGTGAATGTTCAGTCACGGGCTGAACATTCATCATTTTTTTTTTAAACGGTTACTGTTCATTCACACGTGAACAGTACCGTTTAATTTTTTTTATTTTAGTTTCAGGGGTATTTTAGACTTTTCACAAGAAAATGTTACTGCAAATATCGAAACGGTTACTGCAAATAACAATTCCGTTTAATGAAAAAGTGTGACTTTTTCTAGAAAAGACTAAAACAAACATATCCTTCTTTACATAGAACCCTTGGTGGTGCACTATTCATTCATGGGGGCATCTGTTGAATCATCTCTTTGGCAGTACGGCTATTACCAACGCCTTCAATTTTTCATTTTTCTTTTTAAAATGTTAAAATTAGAACCATTATTTTATTTAAAGAAAATTCCAAAAGACACGGAAAGTTACGTATGCCCAATAACAAAACAAATTTTAGAATGCTAGCCAACTAAATTGAGCATTAGTTGGCTGATTAAATTAACATTATAATTTTCAAAAATTCTTTTGTTATTTGACACACACAAAGTATTTTATTTTGTGCGTTCATCAAATCTTATGAGCATATTAAGGGATAATAAATTTATTGGTATAATATAAAGGGTTAACCATAATTTTAGTCCCACACATCTTTAAAAAAAATAAATTTATGTTGACATCATTATTTTAGGTAAATTTCCAACTAACAAAATCTAAATAATGTATGGAAAAATGCTAGAGTCAAGTCGCTAAAATTGACTTGCTGTTAAGTCGATTTGATTTGAACCATTAGATCAATAATCAATGGTTGAAAGTAAATTAGGTGCAAATAAGGTTTAATGGGGCATAGATGTAGGAAATAATAACCAACATAATTGGTAATGGATTACTTGATATCCTAAATGGTAACCGGTTACTTAATATCCATTTAATTTGGAAAGTAAAATCACAAAAAAAAAAAAAAACCTTCAAAACTAAAATATCTTTTGTATTAATTATCGTTACTTAAGCTACGGTATTGGTATAAATGTGCTCAAAGGTATTGCCATGACATTGTATTAAAGTTATTTTTTTATTTTAAATATCAATAAATATATTGAAAAAAAATTTCAACCAGTGCTGTAACGTAGAGCGGTGAAATTTATGATATGGCGTACTGTGCCCATATTAATTTTAAATATATAATTTTATTTTCCTATTTATTACACCAGGGATATTCTCAATTAAACATCCCAATAGTCGATCGGTATATACACATTATTTTAATATACTAATATCAATTTTTCCCAATATGTGGGTGGGGAATGATAGTTATTAATTTGTTGGGGTACATTATGCACAAAAGCGGGGTACAATTGCATTTCATGTAAGGTACAATGCCCAACTTAATTATAAAAAAATATTTTTCTGTCTATAATATATATATGTGGTGATAATTAACCTCCAGGGATAATAAATTAAACCGTAACTTGTGAGGTTTATAGAAAATTATAAGTTTCAAACTAAGAATTTTGGACAAGGTGCAATAGTTTTAAATTGAGGCACATTATTTTAAGTATTGGGGTACAACGGTTTTATATGGCGATTATGCCGATATTAATTTTAAAAAATATTTTATTTCATTTTCCTAATTATTTTTGAGCAATTATTACACCCGGGATATTCTAAATTAAATATCCCATTACTCGATCAATTGGTATATACATATTATTTTAATTTACTAATATCAATTTTTTTCCAATACATACATATATATATATATATATATATATATATATTAGGCGGGGGTACAATAGTTGTTTGTTGTGCACATCGTGCAAAAAAATTGGGGCACAATTGCATTTCATAATATACCCCCAACAAATAACTACTGTACCCTGTTCCATAAATATGAGAAATTGATATTTGTAAATTAAAATATTGTGCATATACCAATCGAATTGGGGTACGATTGCATTTCATATAAGGTACAATGTCCAAAGTAAGTGTAACAATTATTTTTGAGCCAATATATATATATATATATATATATATATATGATGATAATTAACTCCCCGAGATGGTAAATTAAACCATAGTATTTGAGGTTCTATAGAAAATTTTAAGTTTCAAACTAAAAATTTTGGGCGGGGTACAATAATTTTTAATTTGGGCACATCATTTTTAATATTTGGGTACAATGATTTTATATGGTGTATTGTGCCCATATTAATTAAAAATATATTTATTTATTTTCTTCATTATTTTTCTAACAATTATAACACACAAGATGTTCTAAATTAAACATCTCAATATTCGATGGATATATACACAATATTTTAATTTACAATATAAATTTATCCTCTTATATATTGGGCAGGCCAAATAGTTGTTTGTTGGGGGTACAATATGCTCAAAAATAGTGTACAATTGCATTTCATGTAGGGTACACTGCTCAAAGTAATTATAAAAAAAATATTTTTATCTAGCCCAAATATATTTCGATCAATAAGGGACGGTTAATTTAACTGTAATATATTAGATTCTATAGAAAATTGTAAGTTTCAAACTTAGGATTTTGTGCGGGTTACAATTATTTTTAATTGAGGAACATTATTTTCAGTATTATGGTACATTGGTTTGTATTGTGGCCATATGAATTTTAAAAAAAATTATTTTTATTTATTTCATAATTATTTTTTGAACAATTTTAACTCCGAGATGTGCTAAATTAAAAAAATCTCATTACTCGATCGGTGTATATACAAACTAATTTAATTTACTAATATCAATTTTTCTCAGTATATATTGGACGGGGTACAATAGTTGTTTGTTGGGCATATCGGGCAAAAATTTAGGGTACCATTGCATTTCATATAGGGTACAATGCCCAAAGTAATTGTAAACATGATTTTTCGGGCCAAAATATGTTTATGGCAATAATTAACCCACGGGATGGTAAATTAAACAGTAGTACATGAGGTTCTATATAAAATTTTAAGTTTCGAACTAAGAATTTTGGGCGTGGTACAATAGTTTTTAATTGAGGGCATATCATTTTCAATATTTGAGTGCAATGATTTTATTTGTTGTATTGTGCCCATGTTAATTAAAATATATATATTTATTTTCTTCATTATTTTCTAATAATTATAACACCTGAGATATTCTAAATTAAATATTACAATATTCGATCCGTATATATACAGTATTTTGATTTACTAATATTAATTTTTCCTTATATATATATGTTATTTGTTAGGATACATTATGTGCAAAAGTAGGGTAGAATTCATTTCATGTAGGGTACAATGGTTAAAGTTATTTTGAATTTTTTTTTTTTATGTCCCAAATATATTTCTCTCGATAAATAACCCGGGGGATGGTAAATTATACCGTCCGTAGTATATGAGTTTCTATAGAAAATTGTAAGTTTAAAACTAAAAATTTTGGGCGTGGTACAATTGTTTGTAATTGAGGCACATTATTTTTAGTACTGGAGTACAATGATTTAATATTGGGTATTCAACATTTATTACTTAAAAATGTATATATTTATTTTTCTAATTAGTCTCAAACAATTATAACACCCAATATGTTCTAAATTAAACATACTGATATTCGATCGGTATATTCCCAATATTTTAATGTTTTTATATCAAATTTTCCTCTTATATATTTGGCCGGGTACAATAGTTGTTTGTTGGTGTACATTATGCACAAAAGTAGGGTACAATTGCATTTTATATAGGGTACAATGGTCAGAGTTATTTTGAAAAAATATTCTGTCCCGAATATATTTCTCGCCATAAGTAACGTGGGGGAAGCTAAATTAAACCATAGTATACGAGGTTCTATAAAAAATTGTTAGTTTAAAACTCAGAATTTTGGGGAGCTATAATAGTTTTTAATTTCAGATAATTTTAAGTATTGGGATACAATAATTTTATATAGTGTACTCAGCCTATATTCATTAAAAATATATATATATTTATTTTCTTAATTATTTTTGAAAAATTATAACACCCGAGATGTTCTAAATTAAACATCCCAATATTCGATCGGTATATACACAGTATGTTAATTTACTAATATAAATTTTTTCTCTTATATATTAGGCGGGGTACAATAGTAGTTTGTTGGGGTACATTATGCTCAAAAGTAGGGTACAATTACATTCCATATGGGGTACACTGCTCAAAATAATTATAAATTTTTTTTTTGTCCCAAATAGATTTTGAGTAATACTTAAGCTGGGGATGACAAATTTAACCGTAATATATGAGGTTCTATAAAAAATTGTAAGTTTCTAACTTAGGATTTTGGGCGGAGTACAATTATTTTTAATTGAGCCACATCATTTTCAGTATTGGGGTACACTGGTTTTATATGGTATAGTGTGCCCACATTAATTAAAAATATTTATTTATTTATTTTCATAATTATTTTTTGAACAATTATAACACTGAGATGTGCTAAATTAAAAAAATCCCATTACTCGATTGGTATATATACAAACTAATTTAATTTACTAACATCATTTTTCCTTGGTATATATTGGACGGGGTACAATAGTTGTTTGTTGGGCGCTTCGTGCAAAAATTTGGTGTACAATTGCTTTTCATATAGGGTACAATGCCAAGAGTAATTGTAAACATTATTTTTTGGGCCAAACTATATTTATGACAAAATTAACCCCCGGATAATGTAAATCGTAGTATATGAGTTTCTGTAGAAAATTTTCAGTTTCAAACTATGAATTTTGGGCAAGGTATAGTTATTTTTAATTGAGACACATCATTTTCAATATTTGGGTACAATGATTTTACATGTTGTATTGTTTCCTAATTAATTAAAAAAAATATATATATATATTTTAATTATCTCAAACAATTATAACACCCGAAATGTCCTAAATTAAACATCATAATATTCGATGGGTATATACACAATATATTAATATACTAATATAAATGTTTTCTTTTATATATTAGGCGGGGTACAATAGTTGTTTGTTGGGGTACATTATGTACAAAAGTAAGGTACAATTGCATTTCATATAGCGTACAATGCTCAAAAGTAATTGTAAAAAAATATTTTTTCTGTCCCAAATATATTTCTCTCGATAATTAACTCGGGTTATGGTAAATTAAACCGTAGTCTATATAAAAATGTAAGTTTCAATGTATTGGGCGGGGTACAATAATTTTTAATTTTGGCACGCCATTTTCAGTATTGGGATACAATGGTTTAATATTGTGTACTCAGCCTTTATTAATTAAAATTATATTTAATTTTCTAATTATTTTCAAACAATTATAACACCCAAGATGTTCTTAAATTAAACATCCAAATATTCGATCGGTATATACACAATAGTTTAGTTTACTAATATCAATTTTTCCTTTTATATTTTGGGCAAGGTGCAATAGTTGTTTGTTGGGGTACATTATGCACAACAGCAGGGTACAATTGCATTTCATATATGGTATAATGCTCAAAATAATTATAAGAATTTTTTTTTCTGTCCCAAATATATTTTGAGCAATAATTAACACCCTGTGATGGTAAATTAAACCATAACATATGAGGTTGTATAGAAAATTGTATGTTTCAAAATTAGGATGTAGGGCGGGGTACAATTATTTTTAATGGAGGAACATTGTTTTCAATACTTGTGGTACACTGGTTTTATATGGCGTACTGTGTCCATATTAATTAAGATATTTTTGGTTATTTTCATAATTATTTTCGAACAATTATAACACGGAAATGTGATAAATTAAAAAACGCATTACTCGATCGGTATATCTACAAACGTATTTAATTTCCTAATATCAAAATCTCCCTACATATATGTTGGGTGGGGTACAATAGAGTTTTGTTGGGCATATTGATCCAAAAATTGGGGTACAATTGCATTTCATATAGGCTACATGTCTAAAGTAATTGTAAAAATTATTTCTCTCCAAAATATATTTATGGAGATAATTAAAACCCAGGGATGATAAATTTAACCGTAGTCTACGAGGTTCTATAGAAAATGTATGTTTCAAAATTAAAATTTTGGGCGGGGGTACAACTGTTTTAAATGGAGGAACATTATTTTCAAATTGGAGAACACTGGTTTTATATGGTGTACTGTGCCCATATTAGTTAAAATAATTTTTGTTATTTTCATAATTATTTTTGAACAATTATAACATAGAGGTGTAATAAATTAGAATACGCTTTACTCGATCGGTATAGATACAAACTAATTTTATTTCCTAATATAATTTTCTCCCTATGTATATGTTGGGCGAGATACAATAGAGTTTTGTTGGGTACATTGTGTAAAAAATTAAGGTACAATTGCATTTTATATAGGGTACAATGTCCAAAGTAATTGTAAAAAATATTTTTCACTCCAAAATATATTTATGGCGATAATTAACCTTCGGGGATGGTAAATTTAACCGTAGTATATGAGGTTCTATAGAAAATTTTAAGTTTCAACCTAATGATTTTAGGCAATATACAATAGTTTTTAATTGAAACACGTCATTTTCAATATTGTGGTACAATAATTTTATATGGTGTACTCTGCCCATATTAATTAAAAAATATATATATATATTTATTTTCTTAGTTATTTTCGAAGAATTATAACACCCTAAATATTCTAAATTAAACATTCAATTCTATATTAATTCACAATATTTTAATTTACTAAGATTAATTTTGTCCGTATATATATTGGGTGAAGTACAATGGTTATTTGTTGGGGTGCATTGCATACTCTATTTAGTAGTTCCTATTAATTTTTTAATCTTATTTTTGCAATAAATAAATAAACCACCCTTATATTCACTAAAAGATAATAACTTACCTTTTGATAATCTAAAATTTTATTGTTAAAATTAATAAACTTTTATATGTTACAATACTTTATCTTTTTTTTTTTTTTAGATAAAAATATATACTTGTTGTAGGTGTAAATATAACTTGTTACCAAAAAATAATAAAAAAATAATAACTTGTTATCTATTGTTATAACCTGCTATAGAATGTTATATGTATGTGATGAATCTCATGATAACAATGACTTAATGACAAATCAATACTAAATGACTTGACCCTAATATTTTGCGTATGTATGAGTTTCGCAGGTTAACAATTGTGGTTGGTTGGTAACCTTCTCAAACTACAAAATTTGTTTCATAGTTTCCAAAAATAAAAATAAAAATAAAAATTTGCTTATCATAGAAATGTCAGTCAAATGATGTCAGACCTGCCATAGGAAATATCTAAATAAAGACCCTTTCCTCCTTTGCAATTTGCATCAACAAGAAGAGACTATAAAGCCATGACTCCATTGGACTACATTTTCTGCCTCTCCCACTCTATCCAAAACCATAACCAAAACCAAAAGCAAAGCTCAAATATTCATTCAAACTTTGATGGCCATCAATGCTGCAGCCTCATCTGCAAACCCATCATCAGCTCTACCCACCACCATGTCCTTCAACTACTACTGTTATCCAACCAAGTCATCATGCCTTCAAGTCTTCAACACCTTTCATCTTCCTTCTGTGCCTTCTTCCTCTAACTCCACTTCCAACTCCAAGCATGGATCAAAGCCAGCTCCTCCTCCTGCAGTTGCATTAGCTTCTTCTGCAGCTACTCATGAGGCTGTGGCAATCTGGGATACGACGCCGTTGTCGTCAGCCGAGGCTGCAAGAGCTGCAGTTGCATCAGCCTTCAAAGATGATGATGAGGAGGAGGAAAAAAGTTGGAGGAATGGAGTGTTGGTGAGAAGGAAGAGGAGGAGAAAGAGGAGAAAGCCCAGTTTAGGAATTGGTTCAGAGAAGAAGAAAACAGTTAGTAACATATTCTTAAAGCCTGAGATTTCAGGGAAATACCTGACACCTACCCAAGAGGCAGAGTATTCTTTTTGCCTTAAGGTATGTTTTTGTTTTTATTGCCATTCACTTCCTGATCAATATCTGATGCTTGCTTCATTAGATAAGTAATTAAGTGAGAGATTTTTTGGATTTTCCAGGAAGAAGCAAGAATTGAGGCTGTGAAAAAGAGAATTGAGGGTTCCACCAAGGAGGAAGTTACCTTATCCCAATGGGCCAAGGCAGCAGGAATAAGCAGACATACACTAGATAAGATTTTGTGTAATGGCAGAGAAGCTGAGGATAGAATCACGAGATGCTACAGAAGACTAGTTATTTCTGTAGCTTCATCTTACCAAGGCAGAGGGTTAAGTTTGCAAGATCTGATTCAGGTAATTAAGGCCGTGTTCCTTTTCATTGTTTTTGTTTGTGTTTTGGTTTTATTATTTGGTTTTTACAATAAATTTAATATATTATAACATTTTTTCATAATTTTCAACTATACATTTTTACATTAGAAATTTCTTTTTCAAGAACAACTCATAACGAACATGCAATTAATCATACTTTTGAGTAGTTTGTAAATTAATCAGCTGTTTTCTGTAGTTATAAGTAAAGATGATTTCTATCTCCACTATTTTAGGAAGGAAATCTTGGGCTCATTCATGGTGCCAAGAAGTTTAATCCAGAAAGGGGTTATAAGCTATCAACCTATGTTTACTGGTGGATTAGGCAAGCCATGTCCAGAGCAGTAGCAAGGAAGTCTAGACTCACTAGACTGCCGGTAAGACAAATTTTGTGTTACAGTTTCAGTTAAAACTCATAAACAGTTGTACCTCTCAACTCTTTTGAATTGTATTGCGTTATGCAATTTTGTGAGGAAAGCTTGTAATTGGTGAGTGCACTTAGCCTGTCTTGTGTAGGGAAGCATAAGTGAGCTGGTTCCAAAGATTTGTGAGGCCAATGCTGTCTTAAGCATGAGGCTGCGGAAACTCCCAACGTGCGAGGAGATCACGAAAATAGTTAAGAAGGACAGATTAACTATAGCTCTTGCCCTTCAGAGATCCAGAGAACCAATCTCTCTGGATCAAGCAAGGTCAGATGGAGGCTCCATGTCATTACAGGTTCTAATCCATTTCAATCTTGGTTTAGTGTTTCTATTTGTCTACCAATTTGCATAGTTTGTATAAAAATTTACTGTGATTTGCAACTGTTTCAGGATATTGTACCTGGTCCAGATGAAATAACACCAGAAGCAATGGTAAAGAAACAGTTCATGAAGAGGGACTTAGATAACCTTCTCAAGAGACTATCTGAAAGGGAAAAACACATATTAGCATTGTATTATGGCCTAAATGGGCATACCCCTCTATCCTTTGAGGATATAGGAAGACGCTTAAAACTTTCAAGAGAGCGAGTCAGGCAGATTAGCTGTGCTGCCTTAGGAAAACTACGCGATACTAGCGTGTTAAATGATCTGAAAGTATATATTGCATAGGTGTATCACCATTTATAAGGATCTACATCAGAAAATAATATTGCAGATGTGCAGAAGCTTGATTCTGCATTTATTCTTTGTAAAGTGGACAATGGCCTTCTTTGAAACTAACCAGAAACCAAATGAACCTACTGCTGACATTTCCTTCTTCAAGAAATACCCTTAACTGGGAAGCTTTAATGGTGGATTCATATAAAACATGCCAAATTTTGAAATTTGTCCATTAATTTCAAATCTTTTTCACAAGTTTTGAAAGACTGCTCATCTAGGAGCAGGGTCCACAGTCCACACAAAAATTGTCATAAACAAGTTGCATAAAAGTATGTTTTATTTATAACTGTCAAATCTCAAGTGGCATAAAGAACAAATGTAGTTGGAAGTTCTTGTTCTGAGTCTCAATTGACACCATATGAAGCAATGATTTCCTTTGTCTCATATTTTACACTCTTCTAGGTGTTAAAAAGCTGAAGAAAAGCTATGATCATTGGTAGTTGAAGTAAGTTCCAAACAAGTATTTTACACTGATCATCATTCCAGAAAGCAAACACAAACATATCACAAATCAGATGAACTACCCAGGCTACTCTTCTCCTTCTTCAGTCTCCCTTGGGACAGCACCAAAATGGTTCACCAAGAGGTCCATAACTAAAGGTACCAAGTCATCACAAGGTACTGCTTTCTTGTAAACATCTCCCAAATGTGAATCACTCCCGATTTGCCCTCCCAAGAAGACATCAACGCCTTCGACAACTTTCCCATTCTTATCTCTGGTCATGCACCCCATGAATCCAATGTCTGCTACTTGAACTTGACCACAGGAATTCGGGCAGCCAGTCCAGTGCATTCTTACTGGCCTAGTAATGGAAACTAGCCGTTGAACCTCTTCTGTGACTTTGAGAGCACGAGCTTTAGTCTCTATTATTGCCTGCCCACAGAACTGATTCCCAGTGCAAGCTACTAAACCTCTCATGAGAATAGGTGGCTCTGGAGAAAATGTCTTTAGAAGATCCTCTTTGAGCAATGCCTCAAGCTTGGAGTTCTCAATGTCTGGAATAATGATATTCTGCTCCACAGTCAGGCGGAGTTCACCTGAGCCGTACTCATCAGCGATTCGAGCAAGCTCATCCATGTCATCAGCTTGAAGGCGACCAACTGGAATGTGAAGACCAACAAAGCTGAAACCTTCCTGTTTCTGTGGGTGCACACCAATATACTCTCTTCTCTCCCATTGTTTTTGAACCAGTTCTTCGGAAGCAGCCCTCTCTAGCATTTGTTCAGGCATTCTCTTGACAACCTCAGACCTGAAGCCCTCTATCCCCTGCAAGGTTTACAAGAGGAAAATCAAAGTGAGTTGGTTAAAATTTGCAACAAGCCCCGGTAAAACATTGATGATCACAAAAAAAAGGAGAGAATTACTCACAAGTTCATCAATCAACCACATCATCCTTGCTTTTTGCCTGTTACCTCTTGCCCCAAGATCTCTGAAAGCTTCCAGTATTGCTTTGCACACAGGTATTATATCATCTGCTGGAACCCATGCATCAAGAGGTATTGCTTCGGCACATCTTTTGATGCTAAAGAACCCACCAACCAGTAAATTGAATCCCATCTTTCCATTTTTAATGGCTGGCATATAGGCAAGATCATTTATGTGAGGATGCTCATAAAGATCATGAGAACCAATAACGCACACATTCCACTTCCTTGGCCTACACAGACAACAAGAAGTTTGAGTTCACAGTAGAAGAGGAAAACATAAACTGATGGTAACCACACAAGCAACAATATATTCACAAGGAGTCCTACTAGTTTCCTGAAAAGCAAGCTGGAATGAAACACTCACAAGTTAGTGATCGTGGTATTTCCGCGTGAATTTGCAGTCACATATTGAGATAGCAAATTCGTATAAGGCCTTGTATCAATAATTTCTTCAGGATCAATTCCTGCAAGAGGATTCCCAACTGGATTCCTCACATTGTCCATTCCACTTTGCAGGCTTGTCAAGCCAACTTCTTCAAGTCCTTGAAGAATCTCAGGTACATCAGGAAGTACAACACCGCGAATTTGCCAATTCTGCCTAGTGGTAACATCAGCACACCCATCCTGTCCATATTTCCTTATCACACTTGCTAGGTATCGAGTTTGCTCACTGGTTGTTACGCCATTTGGAAGCTTCAATCTCATCATAAATCGACCATCTAGTCGTCACAAGTAGAATAAATGGTGAATTTTAAGAACCAAACAAGATAGAATAGTCTTTTGCCTATTGTTTAAGAAAATCAACAACAACAACAGGAATATAACATATCAATAAAAGTGTAATTAGCATTTCTCTTATAAACTAAAAAAGTAAGAAGAGTCCAAAATTTCAAGCAATAAACGTGCAGACGACTGAAAACAAAAGAAGTGAAATTTTTTGGCTTCAGGATGTGCCATTAGGCCTAGTGGAAGAACTGAAGACAGCAATCCGAGTTTAGTTATGGGAAGCTTTAACTAAAAAGCTAGCACTCCAATTTCCTCCCCTGTTTATTTAAATCCTACTAAATCAAGTCACAGATCAACAATAAACCTTAATTTAACTTCACTGCAGTTTAGTTAATTTCAACATATAAGCAGGCCTTTCATCACTTTTGTCATTTGTCCTCTAAATGGACAAAGTAACAATATTTGTAATTGACCTTTCCTCGATTAAGAAACACTAAGAATGATGATAGCATAAAAGGATCTAAAGCTCTGTAATGAATCTCAACAGAAAGTGGCAAGTACAGGATAAAAAATGGCAATGAAACATGTTAGCATTTCAATCAATCATAAGCAGAAATGCAATAGAACATCAGTAATCAGAAAAGAAAAAAAAAAGGTAAAATTTTCAAAGCTTACATTGCTGCTTCCTTCTGTGGAAGAGACCAAGCCACTTAAGTCTAACATCAATATCATCTTTGGTAAGCTTGGTCTTGTCAATTTCTTCAACTGGGATATTGGCAAGCTCTTCAATACCATTCTCCATGAACAACTTCATAGGCTCCTTCTCAATCTTAATTTTCTCCTGGGGATTAATACCCTGCCTGAACTTCTCCTTCAGAACCCAATACCCTCCCTTTTCGTCCACCCTAGGCTCCAGCCTCTCGGGATCAACATCCACTGAAGCTCCTCCACCCGGTGGGGCTGCAACAGTCTGAGCTGGAGTTGCATGTAGCCTAGTATTACTAGTCCTAGAGGAGAAACAACCAACATTTGGAGCCAAAAACTTAACAGAAAAAGACGCCATTTCTTGCAAAAATCAACGCATTCAAGGACTCTGAGATGGGTTAATGAAGACGGAGGAAGATGTGGGCGAGATGAGTCCATTTTGTAGGGAGAGGAAGAACTTAACTGCTGAGGAATGGTTTTTTCATATGGACTCTTGGTAGTAGCTAAGGGTCATTTTGAGTTGGTTTTTTCTTAGGAGGGAAGGCGCCGCTGTTGTACCCTTTGGTTTGAACACGTTGTTATAGAGACCATTAGTTTTCGTGACATTTTGACACCATTGGTGCTAGTAGCCAGCCAAGCCTAGCATATCCGTTGATTCCATTGGACTGTAAATTCCGAAATTGTAAAAAAAAAAATTGTCTCCAATGCTTTATAGGAACTTCATTTTAGTTCTTGCTATTTGTAAAGGGAAAAGAAAAGGTAAAATATTTCAGTCATTTCATTTGGTTGACATACTTTCAAAAACATATTTTTAAATATTTTGTATTTAATATTAGTATTTTATCATTACTAATCTATTCTTTTACTATTCAACTAAATTTTCTTATATTTTTAATACATTTTTTACACTAAAAAAATTATTTTCTAAAAATATGTTTTGAAACCATATTTTAAAAATTATAACCAACAAGCCCTTTAAATTTCAGCTTACAAATTAGGGAGTAGTAAATTCTGGTCAAAGAGAAAACAAAAGCAAAATACTTTTATAAGTATTAGGGATAAATTTAATTTTTTATGACTGCGGAACATCAAAATCATGTATATTTATAATTTTATACCAATTGCACGACTCTAATAGAAAGAAAGGGTAAGCTCTCTGCTCGTTCACGTTCAGTAACTTCAGTTGTGGTGCCCCATCTCTTGCATTTTAAACTATTTCCATAGGTTTCGAACCAACATTATCTTCTGGAGCTTTTCAGTGACTTACCATATTTGCTCAAACCTTCAACACATTTTAGTATTAAAGACATAATTTTGTTTTGGGATGGTATAGTAATAATTTTTTTTTCTTCAACAAAAATAGTATTTCAAATATATATTTTTAGATAGTTTATAGTATGGAATCATTCTATCATTGAATTTAACCTTGGATTGTATTAGTAACGTCATCGTACATGCAATTGCATAAGCCATTATTGAATGACATAATGATTTCTTAACAAAACTGTAGTCTTATTATTTATTTGTTACGCTGGAGTATTCATTTTGATAATATAACCAGATGCATAGTTAATTTAATACTCTTTTTCCGTTTTATTAGAAGAGTCCACTCTCAAAAATATTTTTTGTTCTAATAGAAGAGTTTACTTTCAAATTTTTACTCCTCTTACCCCTACTAATATAATTATGTGTATTTACAATTAACACACATTTAAAAGTAATGACATAAATGGAACATATTATGTCAAATTAGTCATTTTAGGTGTACATTGAAATTCTTACATTTTTTAAACGTGACTATTCTAATGGAATTGAGGGAATAATAAATGAGATTAATAGATCACGACAATTCTTAGATTAATTTTTCATATTTGAGAAGTATCAATATCAACTTATGCGTTCGTTTCTCACCAAAAAAAAAAAAAAAACAAACAAAAAAGAGAGAGAGAAAAAAAAGAAAGAAAGAAAGAGAGACTAGGATGAACTATTATATTAATCAAGATTAGTTATCATGCAGATTAATGTTGTCCATTCAATGAATGTTATCAAAAACAAAAACAAATCGATAAGCTTTTGGCCAAAACCAATTAATTAACGAAGGTTTTCAAAGCTGACCGACTCCCAAAATTATTGCCAATGCCAAAGTGAAGTGTACTTTTTTCTTTTTTAAATTAATGATTTACAACTAAATTGCAATTATTTGATCTCTTACCTATCACCGTTTGCTTTGTGTTGAATTATATTTGTCAGAATTATAATGATTTTTCCTATTTAAACCCTACTTTTTTTTTTATCCTTTTAGGGAAAAACAATATGCATGAGAAGGGGCGGCTTGCGAAAATATTTGTTCAGATATGTCTAAATGAATAAATAACATTTTCAATCCTTGATCAATTGGATTAGATAGTGAGTTGATCGGCTAAAATTACAAAATGATAGAAAAAATCCATTACAATTAAGACTAAAAAATTACCAAAATGTCCCAAATTTGTCCTAGTTACCTATGCTTCGATGAAATTATCCAATCAACTCCTTATCGCTGGTTGAGGATCAGTTTAACAATTTTATCAAATTATAATATTTATCTAAGAATTAAACAAACTTAAGAAAGGATATATTTTGATATTTTACCTTTTAGACTAATGCTCAATCTTGTAGTGCACCCCACTGATTTAAAAAGCCTGTATCACTAATTGTTGTACTGTCGGGAGTCTCACCCCGTAGAGGCACAATACATATAACATATAGTGACTGATTAAAAAAAGAAAGAGCACAATCTTACATTTATAACCCTATATTATGGTCAATTAGCCCCATGTGCATATTCCCTTCATGTCACTGAGTCTTCAACATCGGCACTTAATACCAGTTAGACTAGAACACGTCATAAACTTAAAAAAAAACAGTTTTTTAGATACCGGGATTAATAACAAGAAGTTCCGCCTGTTCTTCTCACATCCGGTGTTAATGATACTCTTTAAAACCGGGTAAAGGTATAACCAATTTTAAAGTGCATCGAGAAACGTGCGAGTCCAAACAATCAGAAACTCCCGATATAATTTTACGGCCATTCTCTTCACTTCTCATATTCACCCCTAATTTTTCTCTTTACGCTAGCTATAGTACGCTTTGGTTCACACTCACAATATATCGTTCTTGATCGTAGGAGTTCCAATCGAGTTCGGCGTGGAGCCACCCAGGTTCATCAGATATGGAATGGTAAAAATCGTATTTTGATATGTTTTTATACCCCCCAGATTGATAAACATTGTCATTGTAATATTTCGTAGGCTTTCATGGAGAAGGCGTCATATTTTTTGTTAAGTTGGGGAAAGCGAGCAGCATCGATGCCTGAAGGTAGTATTTCTGTTTGTTTCGGCCATTTTTATTATTATTTTTTGTGTATTAAACAGATTTACTGTCATGCCTGAAGAATTTGTTTTTTTAATGTTTTTAAAGAGTCATGTGAAACATGTTGTTTACTGAATCTGTTAAAAGATTTAGATCGAATATGCACCCCTGCAATGCCGTTCGATCTAAATCTGTTTGATGTGTTAGTTTTTTATAATGTTTTTGAATGATTATATGAAGCATGTTTGTTAATTGAATATGTTTCTAGATTTAGATCGAATCTACACCCCACCAGTGTGGTTCGATCTAAATCTGTTTGATGTGTTGTTGTTGGTTTTGAAGGGTTATATGAGCATGTTGTTTACTGAATCTGTTTACAGATTTAGATTGAAGAAGCACTCATGCAATGCGGTTCAATCTAAATCAGTTTGATGTGTGTGTGTGTGTGTGTTTTTTTTTTTAAGTATTTTTTTTATTGTTACTATTAAAACCTTTAATTAGTTCGAAGTTGCACTCCTGCAGATCGGTTCGACATAATTAAATCTATTTTAAGTTCTGGTGTATTTTTTGGGGGGTTTGTTTTTGGTACTGGGAATCTTATTTTAGTGTGTTTATGTTTTGATTTTTATATTTTACAGGGCTCAGTACAGTTTTTTGCCCAAACAACCAATCTCATTATATTTGTATTGATTGGTAGTTGGTGTTGATTGAAAAGTTGGGAAAGCTTAGAACATTAACTTGTTTTAAACTCTCTCAAGTTTCTTGCTATATATGCCGCGCTAAATGGTAAGTCGGTGGGTGAAGTGGATGTGAATGAGACCGGGTGTGCTTGAAGATTTTAAAGCACGGTTTTATTGTCATTCTTTCTTCATCCTACTAGAATGACTATTTCGGAAAAATTTGGAAGTATGACAAACAAACTTAAGGCCAAAAGGGTGAATGGCGTTTCAAAATCTTAGACTAGTGGGAAGAAGATTTAAACTTGAAAAGTCTATGAAATGAACTTGCAAAATGCCAATGATAAAAGTTGTTTGAAAGCAACCTAATGACAATATAGCACTAGATTGGCTTTCCTTTAGATTTTATTGTCGAATTCTTAGTTCATTCACAGATTCTTTGGGTACTAATCTTCTTCCCATTATAGCCTTAGGTTGCTATCGACGCCCTATTAACCAGTTTGGCCTTAGGTTTTCTTGTGATGCTTTTATATTTTCTTGAACTAGATAGAGGTACTGAAGAATGAGAGAGAATAGGGAGGAAGGCAAAGGTCAAAAGGGTCAATGGCATTTCAAAATCTACCTAAGGCCGCCTGAGAGATGAACATATCTTTGAAAGGCTTCTAAAGAGGATGATCGTGTTTTCGAAGAGGAAAGTGACGGTGGTAGAAGACGAAGAGGAAAATGACGGAAGTAGAACACACGAGGAAGATGACGCTCTTGATACACGAAGAGGAAGATACAATTTTAGACAGACGAAAAGAGGAAAGGAAACTAATAGATGAAAACGAAGATGAATATATCATATCATTTAGATTGTTATAGAGATATTTATGTTATTAAAGGTTGATAATCTAAAATGTTAAAGTTTAATATACAATATTGCATTTTATACATTTGTTTTTAAAATTTTTTAACTATCTTTTGCATATTTTATTCTTATTTGGGTATTATCGTTATTGTAAGTATTTTATAATTTGATGTTTAATTTTATTTTTTTATAAAAATAATTTTAGAATTTAACACCAATTTTGAAGATAACCGGTGTTGAAGGGATGTGATCATCCAAGAATCAGTCAACTCTAATGCAACTAAGTCACATCATTAGTCCATAGAGATGGACTTGTTTACTTATTGAGGCATGTTATATGCAGTAACCAATTTGCTAAACGCAGTAACATTCCCTTGTGAAAAGACAAAAATGCCCCTGAAGACAAAAATTTAAAAAAAAAAAAAAATGCACTGTAGCAACGCGTGTTGCTACAGTGCAATGATTGCTCTGGCTGCTTTACTGTAGCAAAAGTAAAGCAGCCAAGAGCATCATTGGCACTTTGAAAAAAAAATTAAAAAAAAAAAAAAAAAAAAAAAAGAAACAAAATCATACGGGTTGCGCCTATAAATAGGCGCAACCATTTAGAGTTTTCTGCACTGTCCTTTGAAGAAAACTCTAAATTACCCGGAATTGGATCTTTTATTTACTGCGAGTACGATCGATTAAATGTTAGTGCCTCAATTTAATATTTATTTCGGTATTGTTTTATTTGCGAGATTATTTGTTTGTTTCATTAATTTAGTTAGAGGCATACCGAAGATATGTTAGAAGTTATAATATATCTGAATTTGTTAGTATTGAACCCGGAAATGTTAGTTTTTTCCCCGAATCGTCGTATATCTGTGAAATTGTTGCCGAAATAGAAGGGAAACGGTTACTGTGAGCAGCAGCCGGAATACCGCCGGAAGTTTATTTTCGTTTATATATACATGTACGTTTATTTGCGACGATACTTTATAATTTCTGTAACTATAACCTTTTTCTGGTTGCTGTGATGTTAGCAATTATTTTCGTGTATATATATATGTGCGTTTATGTAATTGCAGATGGCAGAAACATTCAAAAAGTTCAGATTGAAATTCACCAGAAGCAAAACCAGCAGCACGGATGACAGTATGCTAAATGTTGATAGCAGCACTGACGCGAGGCATTCCGTGTCGGAGGGAGTCGTCATTCGGAGACCTCCCACTGTATCCGAACGTCAGAGGAAAGTGGCAAGTCGAGCGGAGGGATCTTCTCGGTTATCAAATGCGACGAGAGAGAGTAACGTCGATTATCGCGACATTCCATTTGCTCCCCCATACATTGGAAATGCGGAGGAGGATGAAGCTAGGGAGAACGCGGAAAGATTTGAGATGGACATGTCCCAGTCGCAGGGGTACATGGGAGGGAACTCGGGGCGGTTGGGGGATGAAAATGAAGAAGAAAATTATTCCAACCGACGGAGGAGCGAAAAAGGCAAAGAAATAATAGGCTCCGGGCGGAGGTCGGTGTCAGGGGCAGGGTCCGGTTATTGGGCCAGAGGGGATAGCGAGTGGAAGGCTTACTGGCCTCTAGATGGGCCGCTTGACAGTGGTCCGTCAGATCCGGAGTTGCTACGGAGTTTTAAAGGCCATGTTGCCTATTACGTATGGAATCGACATGTATCGTTTTCACGATTTGTGTCATATTTTTTCATATGTATTACTGTTTATTTTTTTATGTATTATTAGTATGGTGGATTAGTAAAGGTGTTATGTTGTTCATTTCATTGCATAGGACCGGGGTGCATTGTTGTGCCATAATGGCTTCAACAATCTGCAGAAGTGGCGTTTAGAAGAAGGGGAAATGAAAACGCTGGTTGACCAGTCCGGGTTGTCACATTTGTCCTGGTCTACGCATCAAGAGCTAGACGCTGCACTCCTAAGTGCATTTGTTGAGAGATGGCAGCCGAGAAACTAATACATTCCACATGCCATTCGGGGAGATGAGTATCAGTCTCCACGACGTCGCCTACATCCTGCGGATTCCGATCGGCGGACAGCCAATTGGTTGGAAAATTAAGCCGGCCGAGATGAAGCAATTGCTGTTGGAGATGCTGGGGATTCATGAAGAAGCATTCGGGGATCGAGATTTTGCCTCTGTGAAAATGTCCCTCCTACGCGACCAATGTATGAGTGGACAGGTGGACGACGCCAATGCTGCCGCAGGTTATCTGCTCTGGTTAGTTGGGAACACCTTGTTCGTGGATAAGAAAAAAACCCACGTCCTTAGGCACTTCTTGCCTTACCTGCAAGATGTAGAAAGCCAAGGCGGACTTGCGTGAGGGGCAGCCTGTTTGGCAAACCTGTATCGCAACCTCGGTCGGGCCTCTAGAGCGGACGATGCCCAGTTAGGCGGGTGTCTGACTTTGTTGCAGGTTTGTAGGCATCGTTTATAATTGAATTCATTACTTATACTTGCGGGGAAAATTAATAATTTGCTTTTACATTCTGTTAGAGCTGGATATACGAATACTTCCCCGCGTTTAGTCCGGCACAGCATAGATCATGGGTTGCCGATTGGCCAGCATCGGCTAAGTGGCAAGTCGGAACCGGAAGGAAGCGTGATCCAGACTGGGATCTGTTGAGGTACAGACATGCCCTGGACGGAATGAAATCCGAAGAGGTAATACTTCTTCTGTCATTTTAATTTGTTCGTATGTTTAAAACTGTAATTTCCTTACTGATCGATTATCCACTGACTGTTGATGAACACGCACTAGGTCAATTGGCTTCCTTTTGGGCCGAATCCCGCAGGAGTGCACAGAATAACCTTGTATAGGGGTCTTATTCATTGTCCTGGGGTTTCCGAGCCGTACATGCCAGATCGTTTTCTGCGGCAATTTGGATTCGTTCAGGCGATCCCTCACCCAGTTCTACAGCCTAAGAGCTGTTACAGAGGCCCCGAAATAAAAAGGTACTCCTGCGTCCATGATACGAATTTGAAGATTCCCCAAATGTACCCCAAGAATAAGGTTTTAAGGGGGATGGCGAGGGCTAATTGGCCAGAACAGACGTGTCCTGAGTACCTTAAGTACTTCCTTCTGCGGACGCACGTTCGTGTGAGTCCCGACGACATTCCTTCGGCTGAGCCAATTGATCCGAAACGTCTATCTGCGGTTGCGGTAAGAACTACACATTTATGTTTTGCTTAGTTTCATTAATTATATAATTGCGCCAATCTTTTTAACATTCAGTCCATATGTTTTCCACACGCAGCGCTTGCAATACATAGCCGGTAAAATGTATTATGCGCATCCTCGCAATCGGAATACCGTGACAGCCGAAGAGAGGGAGAGTGCTATAGAGGAGGTGTGCCTTCATTTGGAGGATTTGATGCCGGCACTGTAGTACTCTGCGGCCGAGTCCGAAGTGATGTAATTTTTTTTTGTGATATCGGATAAAAATGCACTGTATATGTAGACATCGCCAATCGCATAGAAGTTTATATAATTTATTCAAATTCTGTAATGATAAATTGTATTACACACAATCGCATAGAAGTTTATATAATTTATTCAGATTCTGTAATGATAAATTCTACTACACCCAATCGCATAGAAGTTTATATAATTTATTCAGATTCTGTAATGATAAATTGTATTACACCTTTTATACTGAAGTTGCAGATCTAGATTACAAATGTACAAACATAAGGCCGGGAAAAAAAATATCATATACTAACACTCAGCAGTCGCTTTATTCCGGTATGCAGCTAATTTTCCATCCAAGTGCGATTTCCAAAGCTGTAGTTGTTGGCCGGCCCGGCTACTCCATGTCGGATAGATTGGGGGCAACAATACCTCTCCTATAGTTAACAAAGCAATGAAATGATTCTGTCTTATTAACCCCATATTGATGTAACTGATAGGATCAGTTGAGACGCCGGCCCCCCGCCACAGGAGCGGAAGGAAAGTACTACTCTGCTGGCCATATATTGTAACCACCCGCTGGTACTTCGTGGCGACAAGTATTCCCAGAAGATGAGAATCAAACCAGAAATCCTCGTCTGCCGTGACCTGGAACCAATCTAGTAGCCTGCATGCTAAATCGTAATCGACTGCCCCAAGAGCGAACTGCCAAAAATTTGCCTCAACCCGGAGTTCTTGCAGCAGGTCTCTACGCACTTGGGGCCACTGCTCCTGATCTCCATCGTGTACGAAATAGGAAATTACCCTGAAACCACAATGTCCATCGGCCACAACATTAAAATGGCCGGTAATGTATTCAAACACGAACTATTTCAGGAATACTGGAAGGTCGTAAGGCCACTCGGAAGCGTGCGGCCTCACAACCCTTCGTCTTCTCGGCCCGCCTGTGGATCGCTGGCCTGCGAGTGTGAAGCATATTAAAGTCAGTAGCTGTATATGTATTTGACAACAATGACATATTAAAAGTTGCCTAAACATATTCGTACCTCGTTGTGTCGCATTCCTTTCGGCGTGCTAGAACCCTGATAAATCTCGCTGGGTCGAATTGTGTCTGGGACGTCCCTTGTGTGGCATACTAACAGGCTCAGCTACATCAATAGTTTCTGGATGAAGCGTCGAATGCAGAACACCCATGACCCTGTATATCTCAGCGCTCGGACGCGACATGACTTCCACAAACATTTCATGCAGTCGGCCTTCAGCGGTCTGCCTCTCCTCCTGGGTTTCGGGAATTTCTGTATCTCCCAAGTGCAGCGTCTTCCAGAAGGCGTCAATGTCGACAGGATCAATGGGTTGGTACGCCCGAACCAACTGTAGCATCTCACATGCACATGGCAGACCGCAACTTGTTTGGAGTTCGCAACCACAAAGAGAACCGTCGTCCTCGATAAGGCCAACTCTTTTTGTATATTCGTCTTCAACCATTGTAATTCTAGCGGTCGACATTCTACCGTTCAAACGACTATAGAGTAGGTAGTCGCTCTTCCGGTATGTTTTGCTGCGCGAAGCTTCCATTTTAGTACGAATTTCACCGAGGTGCAACTCTATCATTTTATGAATGTCGTGGAAAATACTTGGGAACGCCTTTCTATCAGTACCAATAGCCTTCTTCACCATGGCATGAGCACTCTCAACCCTAAAATACTTTTCACATTAACAGTATGCATATAACATTAACCCATATATAAAACAGCGCGTAAGTATACAACGTACGAATCATAAATGAAATCAATAAATAACGTACATGTTCGTTGTGCGGCCGCCGTAAAGCTTTACATTTTTCGTCCAGTAAGACACAAACTTCTCCTTGTGCGGATCCAACCACGTATTCTTCAAGTAGGGAATAATATGCCTGAACCTGGATTTATTCCCATACTTTGTATCAATAAAATCCACAGCCGCCGTGAACTGTTCATATGTTAGGGCTTTCACAACTTGTCCCCAACGATATAGAAAGACATCAGTCGTAGTTTTGTCGTTCCCAGCTGACACTACATGTTTCTTGACATCCATTTCAATGTGTCTCCTACAAAGTAGCTGGGTAGCATGTGGGAAAACTAGTGCCACAGCATTCAGTAATGCGGTCTCTCGATTGGTCATGACCACGTGGGGGAAGCTGTTTTCCTCGAATAAAGTGCTCAACTGCGCCAATCCCCAGTAATAACTCGGAGTTGTCTCATCCATCATGAAAATGAACGCGATATGAACATACTGAGCTGTAGGTACATGAGCTACAATTTGAAGCAGAGGCATGTCATACCTGTTTGTCTTATACGTTGTATCCATGAATAGAACGTACGGAAACAGAGCAAGTAGACGACGTGCCTTCTTGTGCGCAAAGAAGATGTGGCCAACTGCATTGCTTTCGTCGTCGCCTGAGTACGCATAGAAGTATTCGTGATCATGCAGAAGTTTGAAAAAATACTGCATGTTAGTCATACCTCCCCTCGCATCCCTTTTAGTTTTTGCTGCTTCGTTGTAAACTTGCCTTATGTGGCTCACATTTTCCGGATCATCTGGGAGCAATTGGGCCAATATATGCTTCAGCCTGATGTTGATACCGGACATTTCTGCAATCTTCTTCTTCTTTGCTTCTGTTAAACGTGTCTGCGACGAATGCCAATTTCTCACTACTTCTAATTCATGATTGTGCGTTCCGTTTCTGACATCTAACTTCCACTTTCCCTCACCAATTTCTCGCCCCTTCAAGTGGAACCGACAATTTGTCTTCTTGCTACTTGTATTGCTCCGTCTACTACTCCCTTCCGGTATGGGTGCCTTATCCCTAACTTTTCCTCCCCTATCGCACCCAATCTCAACTCTACCGCTTCTCCCTCTTGTTAGGAACAACCCAAACATTTTCGCTGAAGATGTAATTATTGTCGTCATATTATTTTCAGCTGCTCGTGCTTTAACCCATGCAAGCATACATTCTTTACTGATAAACTCTTGAGCCGTCCGAAATACTTCGGTGTGGTCAACGTAAATCTCATCACTCTCAACACGGTAATCCTTTCAACAACATAAAAAAACCTCGTTAGCACACTTACACACTAAAATTTCTATTCAGCTAATACCGCAATCATATTGTCGCCCATATCCACAAGTTACGCAACAATTGTGAATAGGTTCATCTGGATATTCCGGCATGTCCCGAAAAAGTAGCAGAAGAAACGGAAACCCGGCGATATTCCGGCCGGAATATCGCTGCCGGACAGCGATATTTCCGGTGGAAATACCGCCGGTGGTATTTCCGGGGGAAATACCGCCGACGGGAGGCGGTATTTTCCCCGTAGTAACCGCCGGCGGTATTTCCGGCGGAAATACCGCCAGGAAATACCGCCGGCGATCGGCGGTATTTTGGCCGGAGCCGGCGGCTTTCCGGCCATTTCGGACTAGGAGACATTCTCCCGGTCCGAACTGTTTCAGAATTAGCAAAAAAAACGTCCAAATTATTGCATATCCGGGAAAAAAAATCCCCCATACTGGATTTTTTTCCCCGAAAAGTAACGTGACACATTACATGCATAAATTTAAAAAATAAATACATAAATTACGCACACTGCTATAAATTAAAAAAATAAATACAGTGTTACTTACAGTGTAATATGGGTCGTACTCGGGTATACCGGCCATATTTGAATGAACGTGTCAGTGATCAAATGGAAAGCAATTGTTTCTGCAGTTTAATGTAAATGTAAAACAGCTAACTCTGAACGTTGTAGAAAACTTCTGACTTTCACCCTTACTTATAGGCAAAAGTTGATACTGTAGCAACTCGGTACTGTTCATGAACAGTAACTCGCGTGCTACAGTACCTTTTTATTTTTTTTAAAAATTTTTTTGCTTCCAGGGGCATTTTAGTCTTTTTACAGGAGAATGTTACTGCGTTTAGTAAAATGGTTACTGCGTTTAACAATTCCGTACTTGGTTACTGGTTACATTTACTTTTGTCTGTTCCTTTCTTTAAGGAATTAGTTGGACAGCTGCCAGAATGAATTGGTCAGCTGCATATTGTTTTTCTTCAGCTTTGACGCTGATTTTGTGAGAAGTTTGGTGCAACATTGGCTGTAAAAAGCCTCCTGCACTTTCCAGAGAAATCATCAAATAAAGCAAACCATAAGCTTTTCCTTTTTTCTCTAATTTCTCTCTGTTTCAGTAATTGATCGTATCAGTGGTATCAGAGCATGATTATGGCATAAGTTCAGAGTTATGATTCTTAACATTTTCTTTCTTCATTCTCTCTTTCTTTCTTTACTTCTGCTCCGTGTCATCTCCGTGTTCTTATATTATGTTCATAAAAAAGAACAGTTTCCTCCTTCCCTCTAAAATCTTATTTTTTGTTCCTTAAAGTCCCGGCCTTGATCATATCAGTGGAACCAGAAATGTTCGTCCCAGGACATGCCGCCAACACCAGCAAATCTTTAGGATATAGAAGATTGCCGCATACACCCGCAAATCTTTGGGATAGAAGATTTTCCTGCCTACAACCGTAAATCATTGGGATAGAAGATTACTGCCTACATCGCAAATCTTTGGGATAAAAGATTATCTCCTACATCGCAAATCTTTGGGATAGAAGATTGCCACCAGCATGTTTTGACAAGGATAAACTACCATTTTCACCTTATTGTTAGAGTCCGAATTGAAGTAATGTTTTCCATGAACTGCATTGATTTTATCCTTATGGACAAGGATCTTTGAAGGTGGAAGGAATGATACAATTACTTTTGATTAATTTTTAGTTGAAAGGGTTATCTGTTAGTTAGGAAGGAGTGTCAGGATTTATTGACCACAATTAGCTTTATTTTAGGAGTTATTATTGCAGGAAAACTACTTTAAATAGTCACTGGTACTACTCAATTGATATCAATCAATAATAATATTATTTTCTTCCTCTAAAACCTCTATTCCTAAATTAATCATAAACAGTAATATCAGAGCGGTTCCGATCCATGGATACCAATGAGAGAACACATGCAGAGTTCAAGAATGCTGTCAGCGATGCTTTGGCTAGGCACGAGTCAAACTTTAATGCATGCCATCATCCAAGCCATTCTCACCCAGTTACAGATCCTCACTGTTGAATCGATTGTCTTCAACCAAGAAACCATCGCCAACCCACCGCCGACGTATATCCCTTCGCCGCCATAAACAAAGCCACCTATAACCCAAACTCCACTTTCCCCATTTTTTTCAGCGATGATCCAAACAGCTAGATCTACAAAGCCGAGCAATATTTTGTATACCACTTGATTTTCTCCATCCGCCAAATTTTTCTAGCCTTTTTCCTCCTGGATGGTGAAGCCCTTTAATGGCTCCGCTGGTTAGCCAAATGGAAGGACCCACCACCCCCCCCACCCAACCATCGACCAACTGGGCAGAATTCACTACCACTTTCTCCTCTGTTTCGGCCCAATGGAATTCAAAATCGGGCGGAGGCCCTCACAAGGCGCAGCAAAAAACTACCATCGTTACCTACAAGAGACCTTTGAGCTTATCTCATACCGAATCAATGATGTTCCAGAGTCCTTACTTGTCGAGTACTTTCTCGCCGGCCTCAAGAATGAGTTTCAGTTTGATGTCAAGGTCAAACAACCAAAAATAGTAGCGGAAGCTATAGCCTTGCTCGACTGTTCGAGGAACGCCTCTAGACCAACAAAAAGCCACTTATATCCCAATCATATCTGCTCGTCCAAATACCCGGACTGTTGGGTGCATCTCTGACGACCAAACCAACACTGGAACGAAGGGACAAGAACATTTGTTATTAATGCGACGAGAAGTACACTCGTAGGTATCGTTGCAGCTGACCTCAGCTGTTCATGATGACCGCTGCCAATGAACAAACATGGATCTTGAATCTCTCCACAAGACAGCCCCGGAGATTCCCTTCCATCCTTGAGGACAATGATGCTTCAAGGGCCGTTGAATGATATGATCATCCAGGAATCAGTCAACTCTAATGCAACTAAGTTACTACAGTAGTCAAGGGAGATGACTTGTTTACTTGTTTACTTTTTACCTTTACTTTTTTCTGTTCCTTTTTTTAAGGAATTAGTTGGACAACGGCAATAATGAACTGTTAGCTGCGTATTGTTTTTCTTCAGCTTTGATACATATTTTGTGAGAAGTTTGGTGCAGCATTAGCTACAAAAAAAACCTCCTGCACTCTCCAGAAAAATCATCAAATAAAATAAACCAGAAGCATTTCCCTTTTTCTTTTAATTTCTCTCTTTTTCTGTCACTAATCATATCATAACACTGTGTCCAAGATAACCAATTTTAACGAGCCAAAATCATTAGCATTGCCTATCATTCGCACTGGATGAAAGAAAGTGGAAATCTGGTGCTAAATGGATCAAATAACCAGTGTTAAAAATTCATTTTGTGGTAATTTGTCACTAAAAAGTATTGTTTCTAATATAAGTATTAAAAATATATATGACTTTATATGAAAAAATAGTATAATAATATTACTATATATATAAATGTATCTTAATTAATCTACTATGGAGCTTAATACAACTCACATTGAATACTGAAATACAACTTACGTTAAATACTATCGGGTGTGGCCCTGAGGGGTGGGCAGCCCAAGGCCCAACAAATTTAGGGTCCCAAATGTATACTCTTTTCTTTTCATTAGAAGAATTTTGTTTGAAAAGTATATAAGTTTTTATGAATTTAAAATACAACATCATATTATTGTACAAATGAATCTTGTTTAGATCAAATTGTAATGAGATCAAAAGCTAAAATTATTCTTTTAATTAAATTTATGGAAACCATTTTATTTGCTTAGCTTTTGAGTGATTTGACCCCTACAAAAGAAAGAAACATAATGGATGCGTTTTACGTACAAGAATGGAAATGAGAATGAGGGCATTTCATATTTGAAAATTGATGAGTCATTCATTAAGAAAATTTTAAATTGTCATTTAGAAGATTTTATTACTAATCATATTTCTTTTCAGCACATTTTCATGAAAGCAAATGCGGTGGCGGATACTCGGACAAGCGAGCGAATGCAACGGGGAACACAACTTTTTTTGTAAGTAGTTATTGCCACGAGACATCAGGGGCCTTGTTGCCTTGGTCGCCCGTGAATTTTCATACCTGGGGGTATAATTCTTTCTCTTTGTTTTATTTAGAATAGTTTATACTGCATCTTTTGCATATTGTATTTTAAGGTAAGGCTCATTACATCCCTCTCTCTTTATTTGTTTTTTTTATTTTTAGTAAATGATCCCCAAAACCCCAACCACTTAATCGGCTGTTACTAGGGGTGATAACGATCCGAGCCGAGCCGAGCTTTGACGTGTTCATTTATTGTTCATTTATTTATCAAGCTTAAAATCTTGTTCGTGTTCGTTTATTTATTAATCGAGCCGAGCCGAGCTTGTTCGTGAACATTTGTGTGCGTTCTATCTCGTATTAACTAACAGAAAATCGTAATGTTTAGTTACTTTAATATACTATATCAATTTACATAAAAATCAAAATTCAATTTAAACTCATATTATGATATCTATGTACATATAAATATATATATATAAAAAGATTCAATTATTAGTATTATTTAAAATTTTAATATTGTATATACTTATTTTATTTATATTATATAGTTAATATTTTAATCGAGCATGTTCACGAACATTAACGAGCTTTCAACACCTTGTTCGTGTTCGTTTATTATCGAGCCTAAAAATCATGTTCATGAACTTTTTTATTGAGCCGAGCTCGAGCTTGTTCGTGAACGTTCGTGTTTGTTCTCAGCCCTAGCTGTTACATAAAAAGAAAATGTAATCATATTTCTTTTTATATTTATATGAATTAAATATAAACATTTTAATACCAAAAATCACTTGTCCATTTCTTTATTTTCATTCTCACGGGCCAAATGAACCCTATAAAAAACTAAAACTGAAAAAACCAGTCAATACCCTCACACCAGAATAGAAATGTCCTCTTACTTTCTTTTTCCCTTTTTTCTATTAAATGTAATTTTTTAATCTTGAAACTTGCTGTGATTCTTATTACCTTATTGTGAGGTACATGGTAAAAAAAATTGTTCAACCTATGACAATCATTGAATAAATATCAAACAATTATTGTTTTGTACTTTATCATCTTATGTGTTATGTGGTACTAAATTTGCAAGAAATAATATAAGGTTTAGTAGAAGGGTCACGCTATTAATATTAGAGCTATATTTCTAGTCTTATTGCATTTTTTTTGGGATTCAATCTCTCATAACATGATGGTTTTTGTTTTTAAGGTTGCACTAATACTCATTTTTTGTTGAATATGTTTTACAATGAAAGAACTTTGAAACAAAAAATTATAAGAATTTTTATTAATTTTGAACACTAATATATTACAAGATGATCCAAAGTAAAATATGTATGAAAACAAGA
Source organism: Leptodermis oblonga (assembly GCA_016801395.1). Lineage (NCBI taxonomy): Eukaryota > Viridiplantae > Streptophyta > Magnoliopsida > Gentianales > Rubiaceae > Leptodermis > Leptodermis oblonga. Next base: position 28,811,635 of record CM028755.1, read on the forward strand.
AAATTGATCATCAAATCGTGCTACACTTTCTAAAAGATTTTACTAGTAGTAGTTCCTTTTGGTGTGCAAGAATTCTGGAACTAATATCTTTTGGGATAAATTGAACTTTATTGTATAAAGCATACACTGATTTTAACAATACCAAAAAACAAGAGAATAAAGAGCAAGAAAGCCTTCACACTTGATGATTTGTCGTGTGTCTTATTCTGCCCCTTGGGGGTCTATTTATAGACCTCCAAAGGGTGCATTTCAATGGTTGCAACTCTACTAAAAAAGTAAGAAAATATCCAGATAACTGGATAAGTTCATATAAGAATTGACTTTCGTATATCATTTTTCGTGAAGGGTTGTACACATTCACAAATCGGAGTATTCCCATATTCGGTTCGACACCCAGTTCAACGCTAAAAGTGCCCTTTCAATGTCGATCTGCAATTTCAATCACGCTGAGAACTTCAGGTCCTTTTGACCTTTCAATGTCGATATGCAATTTCAAGCACGCTGAGAACTTCATGCCCTTTTGATGTTGACCTCTGGTATCGAGAAAATTGAGAGTCACATGGCTGATTTAGCCTTTTGTCTTTCAAAATCGAATTTTACATCAAACCTCAACTTTCGACTCCTAGTTTAACATCGAACATTTCGAACCTATACTCTAATTTTTACTTTAAATATACAAGAAAATTTTGAACATTTCTTTCTTGTGTCAAAATGGTCAAAAGAAAAATATTGGGCCGAGAGAGGCTCGAACTCTCGACCTCAGGATAACTTAAAAGCTATGAGACCTATGCGCTAGCCAACTACACCACCACCCCTTTTCAATTTTGAATATTTTCTTTTTCTTGATAAGGAAAATAAATAAATACAAGGGTGAATTACATTTACCTCTCTTGAGGTTTGCCTACATAACAAATAGGCCTCTCAGGTTTCAAAAAATAACATCCCAGTCCCTTAACCACCAAACTTGGAGTCCAGCACTGTTCATCGTCTTCTTCCTCCTTTTTTTTTTTCCCCCTCTCTTTTCTTTGTTGTCTCCCAAACCAGTAATAGCCGTGACTGTGGCGCTAATGTCATCAACCCCCTTGTCAGGCTTTCCCTGATTAGAGTCGTGAGGATTTTTCATCATGCCATAAGCAACATCCCAAAGGTATCAAATTCATCACCTGGGCGTTCCTCCACACCAAACTCATTACGAAATATGATCCCAAATAACAAGCCCTCTTCCTAATCCAACGCTATAATGCTGGAGTCTCTTATTTCTTTCACAAAACCCCAAACTAGCCCCTCTTAAAAACTTACCACCAATGTTTCCTGGGAAACAAAAGTAGAACCCCTCAAAGAAAAGAGAGAGAGAAAAAAAAAAAAGGAAGAAGACGATGAACAGTGGTGGACTCCAAGTTTGGGTGGTTAAGGGACTGGGATGTTATTTTCTGAACCTGTGGGACCCATTTGTTATTTAGGCAAACCTCGTGGGAGGTAAATGTAATTCACCCTTTATTAATTATACTCCATTCGTCTCAATCAAAGAGTCCACCTTCAAAATTTTTTTTGTCTCATTAAAATAGTCCACTTTAACTTTGTTTACATTACATACTCTTACTAATATAATAATGGTGGTCTACAACTAACTCTTACTTAGAAAGTAAAGGATATAAGTGAAAAATATAGTGTTAAATTATTTATTTTAGATGTTAAATTATTAAGGGCCGGCCATGTTGTTTGCTGAGGGTCAGCCAATGGCCCAATCCAAGCGTGTGTAAAAAAGGCCTTTGTTACCGAAATTTAACAAAATTGGGCTAGATCGTGGGATCGCGCGATCCCACCGATTGTATACCGGTCATAACGATCCTACAACAAGTTCATAATTCAATCCTGGTTCGATTTTACAAATTCGGATCGTAGGATCTTGCAATCCGGATTGCGATTTTACAAACCATGACGGTAGGTATGGGCTAGCACTACTAGTCAAATGGTCACCGATAAAATGACAAGACGAGGGAGGCAGTAGTTTCTCTGTGTTTTCCTTTCTCAAAGTCTGAATCAGAAGGCTGGGTTGCAAAATGGGTAAAAGTAAAGCAGGCAAGTTGGCTAAAAATATTGGGATGTTCTTTTCGTTTTTGTATTTGTTTTAATTTCAACAGTAAATTTAATATATTATAATTAATTTTTATCATTTTTAATATAACTTTTTGCTATTTAACTATACATTTTTAATACACTTTTTTACATTAAAAAATATTTTTAAAAATATGTTTTCAAAACCAAACTTGAAACCCACTAAAAGAAGCCTCTCAAGATGCCAACCGCCGCGAGTGATTGGCCATGATGGCATCACTATATATATATATATATATTTCAGTTTCTTTGTTTTTTTCTTAAGACGCAAAAGGGATCATTTATAACATAATTTTTTAATAACACTCTAAACAGTTTGACAAGTTTACAATTATTTAGCTTTTTGAAGTCACTAGCGGATCTGTTAGTTATTTAATTTTTCCTTTAAAAAAAATTATATAATTAATTAAATGTACATATATTATATTTTTGATAATATTATAGTGAATCTTACACAAAATGTTACGAAGGATCCGCCGCAATCTTCAAATTGATCTCATTTTCATGGGACATGTACTTGTATTTGAATGAAGGGGGAAAAAAAATCGTAACAAAGACTCAAACGGAAAATAAATTAAAAATAAGGAAAAGGAACTTTTGAGTGATGACTCAATTTTAATTTAATGGTTAGTGCATAATGCATTTAATTTATATTTTATAATAACTTTTTAAAATTATTTTTTAATATATAGTAGTGTAAACTGGTCATGTTTGAAGGCTGACATATTTGGATTAGCAGGCTAGTACGTTGAGATAGGGAAAAACTATAGTTCATTTAAGGGACCATTCAGCGATTGAGTTTTATTTATGCAATTGCATACTTAATTTATACAATGCCAAATTCAAGAGATTGAATGGTTCCTTTAAAGAGACTATAGTCTTACCCGTTAAGATAACCTCTAACTTTAACATATTTAGCATTGTATCAATTATAACTTGACCTATTTATTTTCGTTTTGTATTGTGTCAGGCTAATTTTGAAAGTCCAAAATTACAATTTGAACTCATCCAAAGTACGACTCAAATAACTCTTTTTATCTATAAAAAAAACGTTTATTTTAAATAAAAAATTATATTTCTACATACTATAAAAATTAATTAATAGTATTTTTAAAACTTTAATGTTATGGAGCTCATTCGTAACAGTGACTAATTTATTAAATATATCAAATAGATCATTCAAGTCAGGTTGATCTTCTCTAACTTTTTTCTTTTGTTTTATTTGTGTTTGACCTAGTCTTGCGAATGACGAATGACGTTTATACCAAATCATAAATTAATACCCGTATTTTTCATTAATACACTTTTAATGATTCAATTCCATATTTGTATATCTTTATTACACTATTTACTTTCAATTTTTTTTCTCTAAAAACATATTAAAAGAATGATGATAAGGGTTTTTTTGTTTAAGTACTAGGTTAGCCATTGTGGTCACTTATCACTGTTATCAGTAATAATATTATATGAGGGAGGACCTTAGGAAAAGTTGGAAAGATAAGAAAGAAACGAGGATCTGAAGTAGAAACTAGAAACAGAAAAACCAAGGCGCCACATGTATTGGCGGCTTTTGAGCAGTTGTTTAAGCCAGTGGCATGTGGGTGTGGAAAGTTTGAATTTTTTTTTGTCTTTTTGGTAATTGATCGATGGATGGAGGCTGGAGCTGTGGTCAGCTGTTGGCTACTTGCCTGCTGGCTCTTGGCCCCTTCTCAGAGTTAAAAGGTAGAGCCGTAGAGGCCATCCCATTCCCGTCTCCTGAGTCCTCATGCTCTCGTTCTTTTCAACAAAAAATACGATACGAAAATATGATACAAATTTGATACGATACAAATATATTAGAGTTGAATTTTGACAGATTCACGGGTTATACAGGTTAATTTGAATAACACATAATTAAACGGGTCAAAGTTAAGATTAAAAATAATGACACATACCGTCAACCCAAATTCAACATGAATTATTTATACTATAACACGAAAATACGATACAAACCTGAAATGTTCGCTGTGTAAATATGTGAACTTGAATAGTAAAATTTGGTATCGACACAAAAATCTGTCCATCAAACCTCTAACAGAAACAAAAACAAAGATCGATGGAGCATAAATAAATTAATAAAACTAAAATTTGGTAGCAGTAAATATCTGTAGTTGTAAGTATCATTTAAAAAATCTGCGTTGACTCAAGACTATTGGCCAACCTCCTTCCACTTGATTCAGAATTGTCTCTTGTCTATTCTACTGATTTTTCTTCATTAAATATTCTACTGATATTCAATCCTACAGCACTCAACCGTGAGATGTACTTGCATGAAATGAGTTCATGAATGCGCAGTGATCAATCCAGCATAATAAAAAAATATGAATTAAATATATATTCTAATATATTTTAATACATATTTTTAATATTAACAAAATAAATTTAAAACAAAGGGTAAATACACAATTACCTCCCTGTGGTTTTGAAAACTTATGCATCACCCCCTTATGGTTTAAAAAGCTGACATGCACCCCCCTTAACTTTCGTGAACTATGTAAAGTGGACAAAATTGACCAAAATACCCCAAAAATGCCCTTATTCTAGTTGTGAATTACAGTTTAGACGTGGGGGTATTTTGGTCATTTTGCCCACTTTACATAGTTCACGAAAGTTAAGGGGGGGTGCATGGCAGCTTTTTAAACCATAAGGGGGTGAAGCATAAGTTTTCGAAACCACATGGAGGTAATTGTGTATTTACCCTAAAACAAATCTTCAAAATGAATTTTATACCATACAAGTATTCTCTCTATTTATTTATTTCTTTTTTCTTTCCTAGTGTTTGAACTAATATTAATGACTGTTATTTGTATTTTGTGTGGGGCACATATAATGTACAAATTAAATAAAATTAGTATTTTTAAAAATTTTATAACTATATTAAAGGGTTTAGGGTGGGCTGAGTGGGGCACGTGCCCTAGGGCTCCCACCCTAAATCCGCCATTGTGCATGCGATGGAAACGCACGCGTGCATGAACAAACATGTTCATGCATTCATTATGCGTTTAAGTATGCATATTGTGTATGTGTGTTTTTTTAAAAAAAAAACAAAAAATTGATATTTGAAGTTTAAGTATGCATATTGTGTATGTGTGTTTTTTTTTTAACAAAAACAAAAAATTGATATTTGAAGAGAGTATTACGGATACTCTCTTCAGATATCTTGAATAAAGTAGTAACTTTGTAAGATGTCAAGTGCCCCTTTCATGAAGTATAAAAGCTAATTAGTAAAAGAGGTCAAGTGCCACTCTTCATGGATTATTAGAGCTACTTCGTCAAGTGTCACTTTCAAGGAGTATTAGAGCTACTTATTAAATAGATACTTTATAAGAGGTCAAGTGTTAACTTTCATAGAGTACCAGAGATACTTTATAAGAGGTAAAGAGCGCACTTTCATGGAGTATTAGAGATACTCTATAATAGTACAACTACTACTTTTAAAAATAGTAGTAATATAAAAAAAAACACTAAAAAGTAAATAATAATAATAAATAATAAAAAATATGATACTTGTGAATAGTATTAGTAGTACTGTTCACCATTATCAGTAATACTCTTTTCAAGTATAACTTCGAAACATTTTTTTAAAAAAATTTCTGAATACTACGGAGAAAAAAACAGATTAACTGTGAAAAGTACTGTTCACAAGTGGGAAAAAAAATAAAAAAATAAAACTAACTAAGGGCCTGTTTGATAACACCACTTAATGCTTAAATTATTTGATTAAAATAATAATTTTTAGTGTGTTTGATAATAAAAATTCAAACATTTTAATCTTTTAAGCACTGCTAATAAAAATTCAAACATTTTAATCTTTTAAGCACTGCTTATTTTCTTTACAAAAATTTATGTGAAAAAAGTCAGTTTATTGCTTATCTCTTAATGCTCCACGTAACAATTCTTTAAATAATTCATATTTGATTTTCGAAACTATCCCTTTTATTTTATTCATATGGATCTAACTTTAATTATTATTTTATTTTTTTTCTTCATCAGCATACCACGTTTTAAACTTTTTCATCATAATATAGTCAAATAAAATTTATTTTATTATTATATTTTGGTATTAAAATTTTATTTAATAAATTATATCATTTACCTGTTTTTATAAATCTCATTCATACAATATGTTTTATATAATTTACATAATTTTATTAATTATATTTGAGCTTTATTATAAAATTTTTAATTTCTTTTAGACTACAATAATGGATTCATTTTTCATTTTTAGGGTTTTAATAAATTGTAATAATATTTTTGGTATTTTAATCATTCAATTTAATGTGTTTTTTGTTTCCTTGTATTTTTCATTAATCATAATTTATATTTTATTAAAATTTGATATTTTGCATATATAAATATAAAAAATTCAATGTAAAGGTAAAATGGTACATTTTAAAGATTTCAGCATTAAGATTAACATATTTATCAAACAAGATGTTAGACCCGGTTGATCTTAATCCTTATTTTGATTGATGAATTAACAAATATGAGAATAATTTAACGATTTTTCTAAGTGAAAAAATGTAGAAAAATGTTCACGGAAGAACCGATGCAAAAAAAGGCAATGAAAATGAACTAAAACAAAGAAACGACAAGCAAATGAAGAAAGAAGAAAAAGATGCCCCGAGCACGTCCCACTGGGATCCAAGGTGTTTCTAAGTCAGAAAAAGTTCACGGGTGAACCAACGCAAAAAACGGCAAAGAAAACGGAGTTAAAACGAAGAAACGACAAGCAAACGACAGAAGATGTCAAATCAAGCCGCCAAGGGGCTGACTGTGACACCCCAGATCCATCATACCGCATACAAGGGGTTGGCTTCACCGAATGCCTACCTGGTTCACATCAGGACTTAAAACATGCAGAGCAAAATAATAATAACTTCTCTTCTTATTATAACTACCAAACCTTAATGTACATAGACCATTACTTAATATAAAAGCGAAAGTAGGGCTAAACACAACCCTTCTATGTACAATCCTATCCAACTAATATAATAGAGTTCGACCCTCATGCAGTCCTATCCTAGTATTGATAGTTAGCGAAGTCCTCTTCATACCAAGGATCTATTACAAAATTTTGAAAACAGAAAATGGAATGAACCCTTGCCCAGTGAGAGTCCACCATTTTCTCAAACATTTACCAAGTTGTAAAGTTTACCCATGCATATACTTCAGGCATGTCCTAACAAATAGCATTCATGACTAATGCAAGATTTAGAGAACATATAGGGAGAATGAAAGGCAGTCGTTTGAAGTTCTATACGAACAGTAACTGAACTAGCCAGTTCATCTCGAGAATAAGGGGTGATCATCAGCTTGTACATGTACTCTCAACAATGGCCAACTTATCACAGCATACATAAAGAGAATGAGGGGCGTTCGTCAACGTGCCATATACGATGAACGAAGGCCTGCTCACCTCGGCATAATCATAAGCATATACATATCGACAGCTATTCCTAAACGTATACATGCATATATGGCCCATTTGAAATCAGGAACGCAGATGATCCAGATGACCAAGCCCTATGCTGGCTCATGGGATCAAATCGTATCAACATAATAGATCCGACACAACTTATGCTCATATAACAGATTTAGTGTCCAAAGAAAGTACAACTGAAGCATGACAAATACATATGCGTTTCAGCCGGTAAGTAAACACAACTGGGAGATTAAAACAAAAAGCATTTCAAGCATTTTTCGCAAATATTTCAAAACATGCCGCAAATATGATTCAGTGCAGTTCAATTATTAATTGCGTTAAAACGGAATCCATTTTCAGTGATAAACTAGGATTCCCTACTCCGATTGGTTTTCTCGATTGAAAATTGGCAAACCCCGATAGGAATCGGTTAAAACCGTTTGGAAAACAGTTTCCAAATTTTCCCTTGGGCATGAATTGGTTTTTCTCGATTCCAATTTGACTAAAACCAAGTTTTGCCCGGAAAACTTGGAACCAAGTTTTCTTTTGGGTTCTTTGCAAAAATCTTCCAAAAATCCATTTTTCTTGCTTCTTTTTGTGCAAAATCAACCTAACAACATATATGCTTTATTTCTAACATCCTCTAACCACTAATTCATGCCAATAACAAGATCAAAACCTAAAATTTCTTAAGAATTCTTAAAATTTCAAAACATGCAACATTTTGTAAAAAAATCAACCAAAGGATCCATTGAATACTTAGCGGTACGTTCCGAACTCCTTCTAACACCGAATCCACGGCTATGGAGTTGATTCCTAGCTTTCAAGCTTTGGTTTCCAAGCTTTCCTTCTTTCCTTTCTCCCTTCTTCTTCCTTCCTTCTTTGTTCTAGGTTTTCTCTAGTTTGGTTTTGGTTTTGGTTTTGGTTTTGGCAGCAATTGGGTAGAGGTTTGGTGCTAAATAAAGGTAGGGGAGGGAGTATTTATAGGCTAAGACGGCCTAATAAGCCAAGGGTTCATTTTTATCTCAAAATTTAATTTATTTTTTTCAAATCCAGGCCCGAATAGGTTTTACCCGATCGGGGATCGGTTACAACTGATTGTGATTGGTTTTTCCCTTCTTTAAATCGGTTTGAACTGATTGATTCCCTTTCCAAGCAGTTGTGACCTTTTCCCAATCTGTTAAAACCGATTGAAGGGCGGTGAGATATTTTTTCTACTTTTTCAAACTGGTTCTACCTGTTTAAAAGTCGGTAGAACCGTTTCGGGAAGCGATGGAATCAGTTTTACCCGATTCCGAATTGGTATTACTGATTTCCTAATCTCCAGGAATCGGTTTTACCCATTTAGAAGAGGGTAAAACCGGTTATAGTCCTTGATCAATCAGTTTTACCCGATTCTAAATCGGTTAAAACTGATTGGTCCCTTTTTACTTTATTTTTCTATTATTTTCTAATTTCTTTATTCTTATTACTTAATTCCTTTATTACTTAAACATAATTCTAATCTTATTCCTAATACACATAATCCTAATAAACATAATCCTAATAAACATTAAGATTCTGTAATCTAAATAATTCATCTTATTAAATAAAATTCCATAAAGAAAATCATACAAGTTCATAGCTATACATACTTTGAAAAATTAAAATACTTTACAAAAATACAATCCTACGGTTGATCCTAGGGAAAAATTTACGAGATCTCACACTGACGGCGACGCGACCTGCGACAGTCGCGCGGCCTGTCGCAGAGCCTTCGGGTTGAGCCTTTTTTTGTCTAATTTTCACCATTTAAAGGTTGCCCTCTTCCTATAAATAACCCCACTTGAACAACATCAAATTAACCTCTTCCCATCTGAATTTTAACATTCTCCAAGTGTTAAAAGCTCTCAAAAATCATTTCAAAGTTCTAGCAATAAATTTCAAAGTTAGGCTAGAATAGAAAATCCTTATTGTAATAGTTAGCTGTTTTCATAGCATTAATTTCCTACTTTGTAAACATATTGAGGAAAGTTCTAACCACTTGAGTAAGTGTTGTAGGCATCTTGTAAGTGAGGCAAAGTCCTAAGCTTTTGATTAAGAGTTAGGCAAGTAGAAACGGGGAGCAAGAAGAGAAGGAGAAGTTTAGCTTAACGGTTGAATTAAGGCATTTGTAAAAGTCATAACCAAGAGGTTGGTTGATGCAATTGTAGAAGACTTAGCTCAAGAGGTTGAGATTAGGCAAAGGGGTAAATTCCCAGGTTTAGAGTTAGATTAGGCAAAGAAGAGAAAGTATTGATCAAGAGATTGATCAAGCAAAAGTCCTTTGGTCTAGGCAAGGGGAGTCTTGAGTAAGACCTAAAATCCTTGAGGAAGGATAGGGGAAAAGATCTATTGCTAGCCTTAGGCAAAGGAGTCTTAATCTAGAGCTAGATTAAGCAAGGGAAAAGTCTTAATCTCTTTAGAAAGAGTTAAGCAAGTGTAATGGATTGAAACACTCCTTTAAGTGTTTCTTAGAGGATTAGAAATCTTAAGTTCTAGAACCTGGGGAGTGGAGTAGGATTCAAGGGGAATCCGAACCACTATAAATTTGGTGTGTTATTGCTTTTTTTGTTTAATTGCTTTCATCTTGCTAGTTACACTTCACACACCACACTAGTGCAGAATCAGTTTTTACACTTGTCTTTGAAAAAGGTTTTTCAAAGTTCTTCTTTGTAGTAAAAATATTTTTAAAATGTCAAGAACGTAATTCACCCCCTCCCCCTCCCCCTCCTAAGTTCATCTTAGGTTGCTATTGATAAATGAGATTTCAATTGGTATCAGAGCTAGTACTCAAATTTGTAGGTTTAAGATCATTTTTTGCAACCTTTTTGATTTTTAGAGTCTTATTTGTCTACTTGATTATTTGTGTTTTATTTTCCAAAATTTGCACAAAATGGCTAAAGGTAAGAAAGCCATCAAGAAGATGACCAAGCTACCTAAGACTTGGGATGATTCCTCATGTGAGGAAGAGGAAGAAACCACAAGAAGATGCTTTGTTGGGAGTGAACTTCAAAAGGTAACAAATTCTTCATAATACTTTTCATGTGATAGTGAAATGCATGAAAGTGATAGTGATAATAATAATGCTAATAATGTTAAAATATACAAGTATGTCACTTTAATTCATGATAAATGTATGAATGCCATAAAAATGAATGTTATGCATGAAAAGAAAATTAATTCTTTAGAAATTCATGTTGCATCATTAAAAGAAGAAAACTCTACTTTGAAATGTGAAAATGAGTATTTTGCTAGATAATGAAGATGCAAAGTATATTGATTTGAAAATGTATTATGAAAATGCTTTAGATGAAAATGAGAAATTGCATGAAAAGGCTAGTTCATATGATTTATTGAAAAATGAGTATGAATGCATGAAAAAGAAAACTGAAGACTTGAGTGCAAGTCTTGAAAATTTGACTTTAGGGAAAAACAACTTAGAAAAGTTGTTAGGCAAACAAAAGGTAGGAAACGATAAACATGGCTTGAGTTATGAAAATAACCAAAATTGTGATATGCCTTCTACTTCTACTATTTTTGTTAATGCTTCAAATAGTAATGATAAATTTTTCTATCCAACTATTGAAGCTAAAAGGAAGACTAATCATGCATGGTTGTATGAAAAGAAAAAAAAGTCATCTAAATTTAAAAATGAGTGAATTTGATTGATTCCTCATTTTATATGCCTAAGAAAATGCATGTTTCCCATAGGTATAGTGAAGTTTGTTGTCATCTTCATGAGTTTGCTCTATGTGCCCCAAAGAGGGATACTTGTTTGTTAAATTCTCATGCATCTCATTATGCTCCTAGATATATGACTATGCGTAGTTCATTTAGAAATGAACCTAGAAGACATTATGATAGCTAGGAAATATAATGCTTCACATTCTAGAAAGAATCATTGTGTTCATATGCCATTGAGTAGGCATAATTCAATTGAGTATAATAGAGTGCCATATGCATATAGAAAATATTTTATGACATATACTTCATTAGATGCACCTATTATGTGTGATTATTGTGGTAGATATGATCACACTTCTTCCAAATGCTTTTGATAAGAAAAATGTGAAAAAGAGAAGAAAGATAAGGAAAGTAAAGGAACACGCTAACCCCTAGGACCCACTAAGTGTTGGGTACCAAAATCTTGTGCTTGATTTCTTTATAGGTTCTTGATACTACTTTATAGACTAAATCTCAATAAAGAGATGCATGAAAAGTAGCAAGGATGGTTGATTGGAGCCAGTGGGGATAAAAATGCAAAAATTACAAAAATGGCTTCAAGAATGGTAATGAGCCTATGAATATTCATTTGAGGTAACATGTATCATCTATTAACTCACTTTGATTGTTTTATAATTATTTTAATGATTATATGCAAATTGAGTTGAATATGATGAACATATGTGATTTAAGTTCAAAATGGTGGATATGTGATATAAAATGCATGTTATGCTTAAATGAGAAAGTGACTTGTATGTTAACTTCATATCCTTGAATCATTTTGATTTAAAGCATGTTTTGATGAAAGGTCTTTAGAACTTTATGAGCTTTATTGGAAAATAGTTAGAAGTTTGACTTAAGGTTGACTTTTAGATTTTTACATGCTTGAAAGTTTAAAATTGGTCTAATGTACTTAGAATGATATTTTAAATATGCTTAGACCAAATTTGAAGTAAAAAAAGACTCAAGAAGAGATGATTTAGGCAAAATGTAGAAAATTTGATGAAATCTCAAAACTTGCCTTTGTTAACAAGTCTTTAAGTGATAGAATCCTAGAATACAATGTTTTAGAGTGAAAATAATGCATTAGGATCTATGTCATCTTTGATATCTTGAAATTATTGCATTTTCAAAGAGTTAGAAAACTTTTCATTTGAAGATAGAAAGAATTAAGCATGTTTGTACTACTTGAAACAGTTGACCAAGTGGTTGACTTTTGATTTACACATGCTTCAGCTTACCTGAGATTTTAAGCATGAACTTATTGATAATTTGAAATTGCTCACATGAGAAAATTAAGGTTATATGATTGAAAATGGCTAACTTCAATGAATGTATGCTTTGTATGCTTAAAATTGAAAAAGTTTGACCAAGTAGTTGACTTTGAAAATATGCATGTTTTGGATTGTTTGAATCTTTATGCATAAAATACTAGAGTATTTGAAGTTGCTTGGATGATAAAATGCTTGAAAGAAACTTAAAAATAGCAACCTTCAAAATTCATAGCTTAACTTGTTTAAGCTTGAAGATTATTGACCAATAGGTTGACCGTACACATATGCATGATTTGAATTGTTTGATTCCTTTGATATGTTGCATATGTTGATTAAAATTTGCTCGTGTGCTTAGTTGAGATTTACATGATGAAATTGACAAGTTTTAAGAAATCAGACATTACTTTAGAAAAAATTTGACTTTTAGATGAGTTTCAAGAATATGCAAGAAAAGTGAATATTTGAATTCTTGAAATGCTTGATATGTCTAATGGAATTTGCTCGCATAAAGAAATGGAGTTTTTAAACTTAAGAAAACCAAATTTCATGAAAAGTTGAAAAATTTGCAAATTTGACCAATGAGTTGAATTTGATATAATGCAACTTCTTGAGCTTTGATGCATACTTATTGATCATTAGGGTCATTTGAAGTTGCTTGCATACTTTTCACTTGTTTTAAACATGAGTTGATGCCATATTTCAAAAATTTTGAAAACTCATGAGTGAGAGAAATATATTTCTCTAGGAAGTATGAATTCCTTTGATCTTCATAGCTTAACTTGTTTTTTGATTGAATGAAGCTTATATGCTTCTTACTTGATTGGTTAAGCTCTTTGAAATGTGTATGCTAAAAATTGTGTGGAGAAATATTTGAACTAGCATAGACATTAGATGATAAAATTAGATTGTGATTCCATAGGCTTGTGATAAAAATAAAAAATAAAAAAAGGTCCTTTAGAAACATTCACTAAGAGGGAGAAAATGCTAAGATTTGTTTAATTGTCAAAAGATTGCTTGATTTGTTTAAAATGTCAAAAGTGAAATTTTCATACTTGCGAGCAAAACTAAATTGTTCAACTAATGCCCTTATAATGTGTCATCATTTTTAAGTTGTTCATTTTTTTTACTTGTATGCATTTTTTTATGTTTATGTATGCTAAGTTTTTGTGATGTCAAAAAGGGGGATAAATATAATGGAATTATGGAATTGAGAGGGAGATTATAAATTGAAGGGCGAATTACTTAGACTTCACTTCTTGTTGATTTATTGTCATGAATTCTATTTTTGTTTTGTCATCGTAAAAAACGGGGAGATTGTTAGACTCGGTTGGTCTTAATCCTTATTTTGATTGATCAGTTAACAAATATAAGAATTAAATTAACGGCTTTTCTAATTGAGAAAATGTAGAGAAATGTTCACGGAAGAACAGACGCAAAAAATTTTAATGGAAAATGAGCTAAAACAAAGAAACGGCAAGCAAATGAAGCAAGAAGAAAAACACGTCCAGGTGGGACCTACGGTGTTTCTAAGTCAGAAAATGAAGAGAAAAATCACGGGTGAACTAACGTAAAAAACGATTAAGAAAATGGAGTTAAAATGAATAAACGGCAAGCAAACGAAAGAAGATGTCAAATCAAGCCGACAAGGGGCTGACAGCGCCGCGCACAGCCTGCGACAATCGCATGGCCTGTCGCAGAGCCTTCGGGTTGAGTCTTTTTTTGTCTAATTTTCACCATTTAAAGGCTACCCTCTTCCTATAAATACCCCCACTTGAACAACATCAAATTAACCTTTTCCCATCTGAATTTTAACATTCTCCAAGTGTTAAAAAGCTCTCAAAAATCATTTCAAAGTTCTAGCAATTTATTTCAAAGTTAGGCTAGAATAGAAAATCATCATTGTAATAGTTAGCTATTTTCATAGCATTAATTTCCTACTTTGTAAACACATTGAGGGAAGTTCTAAACACTTGAGTAAGTGTTGTAGGCATCTTGTAAGTGAGGGAAAGTACTAAGCTCTTGATTAAGAGTTAGGCAAGAAGAAAGGGGGAGCAAGAAGAGAAGGAGAAGTCCTAGCTCATGGGGTTGAGTTTAGACATTTGTAAAAGTTACAACCAAGAGGTTGGTTGAGGCAACTATAGAAGACCTATTTCAAGAGGTTGAGATTAGGCAAAAAGGTAAAGTCCTAATTCTAGAGTTAGATTAGGCAAAGGAGAGAAAGTCTTGATCAAGAAAAGTCCTTTGGTCTAGGCAAGGGAGTCTTGAGTAAGACCTAAAATCCTTGAGGAATGATAGGGCAAAAGATCCATTGTTAGCCTTAGGCAAAGGAGTCTTAATCTAGAGCTAGATTAAACAAGGGAAAAGTCTTAATCTCTTGAGAAAGAGTTAAGCAAGTGTAAGGGATTGAAACACTCCTTTAAGTGTTTCCTAGAGGATTAGAAATCTCAAATTGTAGAACTTGGGGAGTGGAGTAGGATTTAAGGGGAATCCGAAACACTATAAATTTGGTGTGTTCTTGCTTTCATTGTTTAATTGCTTTCATCTTGCTAGTTACACTTCACACACCACACTAGTGCAAAATCGGGTTTTACACTTGTCTTTGAAAAAGGTTTATCAAAGTTCTTCTTTGTAGAAAAAATATTTTTAAAGGGTCAAGAACCTAATTCACCCCCTCCTCCTCTTAGGTTCATCTTAGTTTGCTATTGATAATTGAGATTCCACAAGATCGAGTAATTAAACATTCTGATTCAGAACTTCGGAAAATATATTTCAACATTATGATGTTAAGTGCTTAATCAACTTATCATTATAGTTTCAGTAATTAAACATTCAGATATAAGTATTAATTTTTATCAAACGGATATGTAATTCTCAAACTTGTGCGTGGCAGATTCGTCGCACAAATGAACCCATTGCCCGCAAGTTTTTACGCTCAATCATTTGTTAAAGTTTTTACAAGTTTTTCTTGTGTAACATTGCCAAATCAGTAACTGACAATAAGGCAACAACATTTGGATTTTGTATTGAAAATATTTTAAAATTTTAAGAATATATAAAATTAATAATAAACTGTACAAAATTTCAAATAAAATTGCCAGCATGCACACCGACACAAAACTTCCTATTAATTCGGAGTATTTTTTAGTTAATTATTTTCTTTCTAAATTGAAATTACTCTTTAAAGACCCTTTTTTTTTTTTTTTGTGGCTCTTTAAAGACTTTTTTTCAATTTTTTTTTTTTTTTTAGTTTTTTTTTGGGTTTTACCCTTGCATTCCCAAGAATCGAACCCATAATCTCGGGGTTACAAGGTTCTTCCCTTACCACCACCCCACCTCTCGCACCCCCCCCCACCCACCCAGGGTCTTTAAAGAGTTAATTAATGCTGAAATGATAAGACGTTTGATGAGCTATATAATGTGATTTTTACCTATGCTAAAGTTTAACAATAATGATTTATGATAAATTTTTATAGAGAGATTTTTGCTAGTACAAGGTAATAGTCAAAGATACAATCAACAATATATGTGGTCATTTGGCACGGAAATGAGTCTTATTGTATTTAGGGTGAATTACATTTACCTCCCACGAGGTTTAATAACAAATGGGTCCCTCAAGTTTCAGAAAATAACATCTCAGTCCCTTAACTACCCAAACTTGGAGTCCAGCACTGTTCATCGTCTTCTTCATTTTTTTTTTCTCTCTCTTTTCTTTGAGGGGTTCTACTTTTGTTTCCCAAGAAACATTGGTGGTAAGTTTTTAAGAGGGGATGGTTTGGGGTTTAGTGAAAGAAATAAGAGACTCTAGCATTATGGCGTTGGATCAGGAAGAGAGCTTGTTATTTGGGATCAGATTTCGTAATGAGTTTGGTGTGGAGGAACGCCCAGGTGATGAATTTGATAGCCTTTGGGATGTTGCTTGTGGCATGATGAAAAATCCTCACGACTCTAATCAGGGAAAACCTGACAAGGGGGTTGATGATATTGCTGATTTATTACCAAGAGATCCTTTTGATATGGACATTAGTGCCACAGTCACGGCTATTACTGGTCCGGGAGACAACAAAGAAAATAGAGGACAAAAAAAAAAGAAGGAAGAAGACGATAAACAGTGCTGGACTCCAAGTTTGGGTGGTTAAGAGACTGGGATGTTATTTTCTAAAACTTGAGGACCCATTTGTTATTTAGGCAAACCTCGGGGGAGGTAAATGTAATTCACCCTTTGGAGTTTAATTACTGCAGTGCACAATGAAGATCACCAAAGATCAATTTTGTCACGTTAAATTCAATTTCAAACAAGAGTCATACTTACCTAGAGTTCAAAATAATAAACAGACCAATAATATACCATTATGCCCATTAAGCTTTTCCTTATTTTTATTTAAAGCAACAAAAATCATAAGACTATATAAGTACACAAAATGAACACGATTAGAGTGTGAAAGTATCATATAAGCACACAAAACATCATAATGAGGTAAAATAAAAGTTATTCCACTTTGAGATAGACCGAACAGAACACTCAATCAAATTGGAATATATAAAAGAAACTTAATTAAAATAAAGCCACATGTGTATGTGAACAGAGAGAATATAGATGAGAGACGCGAGAAATGAAGCCAATGCTACATGAGAGATGTTGTGTGCACAGCTTGTGCTGTTTGTGTAGTTTGCATGGGAGTTGGTTGGAAATTGGGAGAGCATGGCGATGCGGCTGCGGGCGAAGTGCGAATGGAGGTTGGCGGTAAACAAACTAAACATTTATTAATGGGTGAATTACATTTACCTCCCCGATGTTTGCCCAAATAACAAATGGGTTCCTTAAGTTTTAGAAAATAACATCCCAGTCTCTTAACCACCCAAACTTGGAGTCTAGCACTGTTCATCGTCTTCTTCCTTCTTCTTTTTTTTCCTCTCTTTTCTTTGTTGTCTCCCGGACCAGTAATTGCCGTGACTGTGGCGCTAATGTCTATATCAAAAGGGTCTCTAGGTAATAAATCAGCAAGATCATCAACCCCCTTGTCAGGTTTTCCCTAATTAAAGTCGTGAGGATTTTTCATCATGCCACAAGCAACATCCCAAAGGCTATCAAATTCATCACCTGGGCGTTCCTCCACACCAAACTCATTACGAAATCTGATCCCAAATAACAAGCTCTCCCTGATCCAACGCTATAATGCTAGAGTCTCTTATTTCTTTCACTAAACCCCAAACTAGACCCTCTTAAAAACTTACCACCAATGTTTCCTGGGAAACAAAAGTAGAACCCCTCAAAGAAAATAGAGGAAAAAAAGAAGAAGGAAGAAGACGATAAACAGTGCTGGATTCCAAGTTTGGGTGGTTAAGGGACTGAGATGTTATTTTCTGAAACCTGAGAGACCCATTTGTTATTAAACCTCGTGGGAGGTAAATGTAATTCACCCAACTCCAAATTATATTGATTTTTCTGCTGGAATAAGTTTTTATCTAACACTTGCATTTGTTCCTTTATTCCTTGCTAATGTGTGATATCCCATCTCAGTTGTATAACTTTTAATTTGACTCATTATAATGCTTTTAACCTTTTACAATTTTTTGTATTCTTTAAAATTCAGTTCTGTTTTTAAAATTTCAGTTATGTTCAGGTCTATTTCGTGAGAATGTCATCTCTTAGAAGAAATACTCATAGGGCTCGTTTAGATCCTGGATGGAAATATGGTATTGACAAAAACCTAAGGCACGTCTTCAAAAACATGTTTGAAATCTGATTTGTTTTTTTGTTTTTTGGCATCTGAAAAATGGCAGGAGAGTGCACATGCTAGGAAAAAAAATAGGGAAAATCATTTACAAGATTATTTTTGAGAGTCCGAAATTTTGGCCGACTGTTGATATATGCTTAAAGGTAGCTTCTCCACTTATCAAAGTTTTAAGGATGGTTGATTCTGATGGTGAACCAGCAATTGGATTTCTATACAAAGGGATACGCGATGTGAAAGAAGAGATCAAAATAAATCTAAGAAAATGTAAACTTTTTATTTAGTCATTAGAATCTGTTAGGATCGTTTTAAACCAGCAAAATTGAATGTGATATATATATATATATATATCAAAGTTATTAATGTTCATTACTTTGTAGATATAAGCCTGTGCTTGCCATTATTGATAAGAGATGGGAGGATATGCTTATGCATCTTTACCTATTATTTGAATCATCGATACATTAACAGTCCAAATTTTGTAAAAGAGTGTAATTAAACATGGGTTTCTTGAGTGTACAATGTGAATGATTCAAACAACAAAGAAAGGATGACCATTAATATGCAAATGTCAAAATTTAAGAATGCACATAGATTGTTTGGATATGCAAATGATATTGCGTTGAGATAAAAAAAAATGCCTCCAGGTAAATTTTATTAGAATAAGATAGAACATTGAATTTTTACATGTAACATAAACATTTGTTTCTTTTTGTTATAGCTTATTGGTGGGATTCCTTTGGAGATAATTGTCCATAATTACAATGATTTGCTATAAGAGTGTTGAATTTGACGTGTAGTTTTTCAAGATGTGAACGTAAATGGAGTGCATATGAAATGGTAACGTTGATGCATGTGTTCATTTTTCTTGTGTTGGAAGTCTTTCAATTGGTATTTGGTAATATTACTAATTAATATGTATAAATTATTAATTTGGCCTTGATTTTATTTTGTTAGAATAATAGGTGCATTCAAAAAGAAGAAATCATTTGGCTCAAAAATGATGAATAATTCGCTGTCAAAAAAAAAAAATGATGAATAATTTAGTCGTTGTCATGTATAATTTGAAACTATAAGATAGACAACTTCAAAGACAAGTAACAAGTTTATGAATCGGATGAAAATGCATATGAAAATATAGTTTCAGATGATCAATGGTTAACGGAGAGAGAGACCAATCTTCCAAGAAAAGATAATTGGTTGAGCTCTTTAGATAAGAATGCAACTAGTGACAGCTTATATGAAGAGGAAATGGATGATGTTGAGTTCATAGCAACACATATTCAAAATTCTAGTGAGTAATATTAATTTATTTTTATATTCAACATTAAAATCTAAAATTAGTTTTTTTTTTTTTTATAAAGTCGAATAGTTTAATCAATCCCTTGCTATTATTTGTGTAGTTGACGATGGACCCAGCAAGTCTCGTGGTAAGAGAAATCAAAAGCATAAAAAATGGGTAGTTCAAATAGTTGATGAAGATGATGATGGAGATGAAGATGGATATAAACATGGACTCGGAAGTGAAGATAAAGGTAAAGATAGATGTAAAAATGAAAGTGAAGAAGAAGATGATGAACAAATGAACATATCCACTGAACTGGATGTGGAAAGATTGATTCATACGGATTATGATAACAATGTATGAGATAATGATCAAGAAGACTTGTTTGATGATGATGCTTATATGTAGAAGAGGATGAATTTGATTGTAATTTAAGTTTGGAAAAAGGAAGAACTTCAAATTGGGTCTGTGATGATTATGACTTTTTTTTTTTTCGGAATTGTTATCAATAGGACACATTTTACTATTTGTAGGACACTTTTTAGCCCGTGAAATTACCAAACTGCCCTTCCCTCTTATAAAGTAAAAAAAAATTTTCACTGCCCCATTCCTTCTTCTCCAGTCAGCCTTCTTCCCCATTCATTCTTCTCCATTTCCGTCGTCCGTGGCAAGCACTCTCGACCGCGAGGCTGTCCGACCACCGCCGCCGCTCCATCCCTATCTGCCGACCGCTGCCTCTCCACACATCGGTTGGTGTTTTTTTTTTTTTTGTGTTTTAAATTTTTTTCCAATTCTTCAAATTGCATTGAGTTGGTTGTTGTGAAGTTTATGAATGCTTTCGGATGTTTGTTGCGTTTTTCAGCTGTTTAGTGCATAATTAATGTGCAATTTCCATGCATGTATGTTGTCGGGATTTCGGGCCATTTTTGAATGGAAATTTTGTGTTGAATCTTGAAAGATTGCATTGTATTGGTTGTGTAGTAATGTTTGTTAGTGCTTATGTTGCGTTTCCGGCTATGGAGTTAACATTTTAGGGTAAATTTTGGGGTTGTTCGTCGGAAAAACGATTTTCCGACGAACAAACTGGAAAATCGCTTAGGGTTCCGGCGATTTTGTAAAGGAAAATCGCCTCCTTCAGGTGATTTTTTGCGGGAAAATCGCCTCCTTCAGGCCATTTTTTGCAGAAAAATCACCTAATCCAGGCGGATTTACCTAAGAAATTGCCTGGATTAGGCGATTTTCTTAGCAGGCGATTTTCCCTAAAATAAATCGCCTAATCCAGGCTATTTTCTTAGGGAAAATCACCTGATACAAGCGTTTTTCCCTAAGAAAATCGCCTGTTTCAGGCGATTTTCCCTTTTCTGTCTTGCTTTTTAATTTTTTTCCCTTTAATATGTCGTATGGTTCTGAATTTTTTTTAATATTAATTTCTGTGCAACCTTGTAATTACAGATGGAGGATAGATTTAAAGGTAATATATTTCGTCGAACGGGCAAAAATCCAAATCCGGGGAGAGCAGTAATCCGGAAACATCCCGGGAGAGTGGTATTCCGGATAAATCCGGGGAACCTATTATTCCAGATGCGGAAAATGCCCCTCGTGTTCCTCCAACGGCATCTGAGCGTTCGAGGAAGGTCGTGGCACGATCGCAAGCATCTTCTGCGATTGGGAATGTCACTGCTCCCATTACGGAACAATTAGTTCAACCTTCCGTCTCTGGAAATTAGTACATCGGTGCGTCCTTTACCGAACAACCTTTCGCACCGCCATTTTCAGATGTTGAAATGTCCCATGACGATGGTGACGGCGAGGGGGCTTGTGGAAGAAGTGATGCTGAAGGGGCGAATACAAGCATCGAACCAAATAAGAGGGTAGGGAAATGACTAATGGGCAATGAGGCTAGGGCAATGATTGCAGGGTGGAAGGTGGATTACAGGGAGCTAGACCATCTGCTCGAAGGTGGTCCTATAATCCCTGAGTTGCTTTTGAGTTTCAAATGACACACTGCCTACCACGTTTGGTATGGAGAGGTAATTCTATTAAATTGCGTACTTCTTTTTTGTGATGTATTCGAGCAATTAATTTTTTCCTAATTATATATGCTTCATTACTTGTGATCCAAAATGGAATAATAAAATATTTTCGCATAGTTTAAATTTTTTTTTACAAACGAAATGCTTTAGGAATTGTATCCCTCTGTTGTAATTTCATTCTTTACATTTGGTAGGAATGGGGGATATTGAAATGTCATAATGGGTCCAATCGCTTGAAAAATTGGCCAGGCGATGATGACATGAAAAAGCTTGTAGAGGGGTCTGGTTTGGCCCATTTAGTACAGTGCATACATGATGAGTTAGACGCCGCTCTGCTCTGTGCCTTTGTGGAGAGGTGGCATCCGGAGACCAACTCATTCCACTTGCCATTCGGGGAGATGATAATAACATTGCATGATGTTGCCTACATACTACACATTCCGCTTGGGGGTAAGCCCATTTATGGAAAAACAAAGACTGCACAAATAGCGACGGATGTTGTAGCTGTGTTGGGAAAAGATGAAGTGAAACTGGATAAGCCTGGATTTGTGAAGTTGACAACCATTGAGGCAAATTGTGCCGGTCGATTTGATCAAGTGAATGCCGCCTCAGGTTATTTATTGTGGGTTTTAGGGCTTTCCTTGTTCGTAGACAAGTCGAAAACCCACGTCTCTGTGCAGTATTTAACTTTCCTTCGCGATATTGAGACAGTAAGTGAGTACTCATGGGGCGCAGCTTGCTTGGCGAACTTATATCGCCAACTTGGGAAGGCATCTAGGGCACAAAGTGCTCAATTTTCTGCTTGTTTGACTTTACTGCAAGTTTGTCATTGTACATGTTGCTTTCTATATTAGACAGTGCTGTATTTTGGGCGAACATATGTTTTAATTATTCTTCTATTCATTCTTATTAGAGCTGGATATATGAATACTTCCCAACATTCAGCCCACCAAAGAAGAGGTCGTGGAATACTGGATGGCCTGCGGCAATGAAATAGCAAGTTGGTACCGGGAAGAAGCGTGTTGCAACATATGATTTGGAGGCTTACAGGAGGGCGCTAGATGCATTGCAGCCGAACAAGGTAATATGTCCGTTCTGTGTGTTCGTAAACAGTTTTTTTCTATTTCTGTCCTATCTTTGTTGATTTGTTTTATTGTCGGACAGGTTAATTGGATACCATTTGAGCCCAATCCTTCATTGGTCCATAAAATTTTCTTGTATAGGGGCCTTATATATTGTGTTAACGTTGAAGAGCCCTACATGCCGGGTCGGGTGTTAAGATAGTTCGGGTATGCTCAACAAATTCCCTTTCAAGTCTTCAAACCGAAGGAATGCTACAGAGGCTAAGAGACAAAAAAGTATGTCTGCAAGTTCGTTGCTGACATCAGTGGTTGAGAAATATCTCATACAAGGCTTCTGCGGGATATGAAAAGGGCCCAGTATACTGATGAAGGATGCAAGGGTTACCTTGAGAACTTCCGGTCGCGGTCGCACGTCCGTGTCAGTGGGGGTCCGGTCGAGAAATACACTCCTGATCCTACTTAGTTGTCCCTCAATGGAGTGAGTTTATGATGATTTTAGATTTTCTTTTTACCTATATCTGTCTTACTAGTTGCTGATTGGAATTATAATTTTACTTGTTACAGCGACTTCAATACTTAGCATCTCGGGCAGTCTTTTTTCATCCAAGGGTTGAACACGCCGTCAACCCTGAAACACGTAGGCAGACTATTGCAGAAGTTGCTTATCATTTGGAGACCCTGATACCGGGACTCGAAAAACTTGCGATACGACCTCCTTTTTAGCCGTAGTGCATTGTCTTCCTTATGCTTGGATTATGTATTTAGTGGATTAAATGTAATGGTGGTTGAGTGAAATTTTTTTATTCCCATATGCAACTTGGATGTTGAATTAGTGCCTTAACTGAGTTTTGCTGGTGAATGATTTAGAAATGTTAATTTAGTGATTCATTATGTGGTCTGAACAGGTATTATGGTGTTCATGTACAGAGGAGACTCTGTAATTTCGCGAGGCTAAACACACTAGAATACATTAATACACTTCAAATTTGCTGTAAAAGTAAACAAATTTAGTCTAATCCTACTGTACATCTAATTTTCATTAATACATTAATGAAATTTGCTGAATACATTAATGTATTAATACATTAATACATCTAATCTTACTGTACACATAAATTTTCATTAATACATAGTGAAAATTGCTGAATACATTAATTTGTTGAATACATTTCAAATTAATACATTAATGTATTAATTTTCATTAATACATTAATACATCTAGAATACATTAATACACTTCAAATTTGCTGAAAAAGTAAACAAATTTAGTCTAATCCTATTGTACATCTAATTTTCAATACAAACCAAACCTACACCCTAAACTTTTGAAATCATAAAATCCCATAAACCCTAATCGGTAACTATCGTGGGTTCGGTGTCTACATTACCTATGCTATCGACGTACAGCCTTTGATAATTATCTAAGCGTGATTGTAACCTGTCCTTCAACTCATCCATCATGTCTTCCTTATGGTGTCGCCACAACACACAGATTGGGGGCAACAAGATTTCACCCCTCGTCTCCAAACAAATGAAATGGTTGCTCCGGATATGACTCATAGTGATATACGTGTTCGGATCATCACATATGCCGGACTCCCGCAAGCGAAGTGGAAGGAAGGTGCAACATTCCGCTCCGTAGAATGCGAATACCCTCTGGTACCTCGTGGTGACAAGTAGGCTAAATAGATAAGTATCAAACAAAAACTCCTCTGTTGCAGGACTTATATGGTAATCCAACACTGTATGAGCTTTATCGTACATTGCTTCACCGAGAACTTCAAACCATAATGAGGCATACGCATGAAATTCATGTAACAGCTCCCGCCGGACTTGCGACAAAAGTGACTCGTCACCATGTACGAATCTAGATATTACCCTAAAACCACAGTGTCCATCCCCCATTACATTTTTATAATCTACCACATAATCGAACACAAACTGTTTTACCAAAGACGGGAGGTTGAAAGGCCAGTTGGATTCGTTAGAAGTCATTCGATTCCTCCTAGTTAATGACCCACTTGACTTGTTGCGACCTGTACATGTTATTCGTATGCATGAAACAATAGATGCATCATAATAAAGAAGTGACAAAAAAAAAAAATTGAAATGTATATGGCAACTATATGTACCTCTACCTCTGGATCTGCCTCTGCCTATACCGGCATCTCTCTCGGCATGCTCGTAGCCCGATAGATCTAGCTGCGTAGAGTTGTTCCTCGGCCTTCCCCTATGTGGCCTTTGTATCGGATCAGCGAGGTCAACAATCTCTGGATGCAAAGTGCTATGCATGACACCCGCTACTCTATAAATGTCCGCAGTCGGACGTTGCGAGGCCTCAACATACATCTCATGCAGTCGCCCTTGTGCTATTTGCCGTTCCTCATCGCTAGCCATGTTTCCCTCATCCAAAGATAGGGTCCTCCAGAAGAGGTCTACATCCAAAGGATCAATAGGTCTGTAATTCCTGACCATTTCAACCATTTGATGCGCACACGGCAAGTCATAGCTGGTTCGCAATTCACAACCACACAGCTCACTATTTGCCCCATAGACTGCACCTCTCTTTTTGTATTCATTTACCAATAACAGTATGGCATCATGCGAAACTCTGCCATTGATCCTACTATACAACAGTTAATTGGCTTCACGCAATGTTTTGAAGGCTCTATAGATAGAAAAAGACGTTGCGAAGGGTTCCCTCTTTCTTTTATGACGACAATATCTGAATCTAGCATGGTTTTAGACTCTTATTGTCAACCCCCCGAGTCTGAGTTTCCCCGAGGCCAACTTCTCAAAGTCCCTCCATTGTGACTGATTTTTTTCGGTAGGTGTATTTCTCAAGTAATTGAACTCATTAATTGAGCGCATGGCTTTGATCTTAACTTATTGTTGTTGTTTTGTTTGCAGGAGGAATTTTCAGTCACTTGGCCCGGAGCTTGTTGGCTGGTGCGACTTTATTTGCTGTCGGGGCCTTGCTGACAACAACCGTGACCTGCACCACTTTAGAGACTCCTCGAGTCATTGGCTCCTATACTACTATCCCTCCTCAGTCGGATACATCAGCAGCCGATACCCGAGGAAAGAAACGGGCTGCATTATAATCTCAACCCCCTGTGAAGAAGATGAGCGAGCTGCAGCCTGCAGATCTCGAGCCCATTCATGTGGCCGACCTTGATCATTTCATGGCGTCTCGAACGCTAATCTCATCGACAGGCGAAATTGCATATGGCGATGACGTCTCTTAAAAGGTTTTTTTTTTTTTCCCCTGTGCGTTTTGTTTACCTTTCTTCGTAACCTCATATTTTTAACTTGGATGTTATATGGTCTCTAATAACAAATATTTGCAAACTGGAAAATTTATGAAGCAGTGCATTCGTTGAATTTTTGCGTTGGATCAGCACGGTCAAAAGCTAGAGATCGAAGTTACCCAGCTTCGGGAGGAGAAAGCCTTATGGGATAGCCATCACCAAGAGAAGATTTGTAAGTTAGATAAAGAGAACGAGGAGTTGGAGATGCCAGTCCCCAATGCTGAAAGAAAAGTGGAGAATATTGAGGCGGAGAAGAGAAAGGCCCAGGAGAAGGCTGAGTCCACTTGGAGGAAACGCTTTATGGCTTCAAATGACTTCAAGCAGGTGCAGGCCCAGAAAATCAAAGCCTGCCTGGGTTTTCCAGGGTTAGAGAGGCCGCGATGGAGGCCTTTAAGAAGTCTTAAGGAGTTCGAGAGAGTGCTTCAGTGGCCTGTGGACATTTTCAAGAACTCTCCCAAAGTCTCTGACTTCATGAAACGAGTTTCAGGAAACGTGAAGGCCACTGCCTATATCGAAGCGTGGAAGGATGTTCAGTGGTTGGCCAGACACCTTGAGCCATCGATTTTGCACGAGAAGGCACTGGTTCTCTCCCCTTGCTCATTCTTAGCCAAGCAAAAGATTTCTTCGACCCAGGGAGACGGCATCTTAAGAGTTTGAGAAAAGTTGAAGGAGTTCAGCATGTATTGGTCTGCTTCCGACGATGAGACATGATGGGGACAAAGTTTATCAAAAGCCTCTGAGTGGCCCGATCTCGTGGATGTTTTGAAAGCTCTGAACGAAGCTTCTCCCCTGCATACTTCTTCCAAGCCCCACCCACCCCCCCGAGATCCTCCCGATGCTTGATGGCCTTTGGAAATTTTTATTTATTTATACTCTTTTGGGTGTAATGTTGCAGGGCTTGAGCCCATACTTTAATGAAAAAGTCTTTTTGGTTTGCTTTTTCTAGTTCAAAGCTTTGCACCTGTTTAATGGCGTAACTTTTAACTGTGTTGTTTTAATTGTCTTTGAGCGTGGTTTGGTTTTATCTCAGTCACTTTGTGAGATAAATTGTAAGCTTCGGCCTAGCTTTGACCAGTAGTTTTTAACCATAGCTTAGCCTTCTAGGTCACCTTTGGGGTTTGCTCTTAGCGAATCTTCCAACTAACTCCTAGATAATTGTGGTGATGGGATTCTTCGGGTTTTGCGTGTAGGATGTCTATATCCCTGTCACGGCTCCAAAGTTGCGAGGTCTTTCGGCTTTCTTGGGGAAAGCCGAGGATTAGAGTTATCCACTCGGATTTACACTACTAACCCCTAATATGCTTAATCGCTTAGGTTAATTTGGAATGCATGCTAAGAATGTATAATTGTCATCCAGGTCTTTAACGCTTTGCTTTTTGATTTCACTGTCTTTGTCGTCACTTGGGCCCTGTATGGCAACAATTACATTTCATCTCATTTCACTCTCACTTTTATTTTATAATACTTTCTCATCAATTTCAATACACCTTTTTACATTTCCCAAACACCTTTTTACATTTTCAATATAACTTTAATAATTTTAAAATCCAAAATACCTTTCAAAACACCTTTCAAAATGCATACCATACGGGGCCTTGATCTCTCGATTTTAGCAAAGGATTTTTCTGGCTATAGCGACAAGTCTTCATGTCAACTTTTGTAAATTTTTTACGTTAGCCAAATTATGTATTTGTAGAATTGCCTCAACTTTGTCTTTGTTCGCTGAGATTCCATTCCGGACACCATGTAACCCAAGAACTTCTTTGGTGTGGCCCTGAATACGCACTTCTTGGAATTAAGTCTTAGCTGCTTGTCACAGAGGATATGTAACACTTCGCCGAGGTCTGAGATGAGCCCTTCTTCATCCCGAGACTGGATCAACATGTCATTGATGTATGCCTCCATATTCCACCTTATATGTGTCTTAAATATTTTGTTTACACTGTTGGTATGTGGCACCAATGTTTTTAATCCAAAAGGCATAGTTGTGTAGCAGTAGATGCCTTTGTCGGTGGTAAACGAGGTTTTTTTTTTTTTATCTCCAACGCTCAGAAATATTTGGTGATAGTCCTTGTAAGCGTCCACAAAATTTAGGTACCTAAAGCCTACAACGAAATCTAGGATGTCGATCCTCGATATTGGAATGGTCCTTTGGAAAAGCCTTATTGAGGTCTTTGAAGTCGACACCTATCCTCCAACTATGATCCTACTTTTTGACAAGTACAAGATTTGCCAGTAATTCTAGATATTTAATTTCTCGGTCTATTTTCACTTCTAGAAGCTTGTCGACCTCTTTTTTTACTGCGATTCTTTCGGGTCAAAATGTACTCTTCTTTTGTCTAACTAGGTTGGGTCTATGACCAGCCAGTGTTCTATAATCTCTCGGGAATTCTGAGCTTAGCCTCTGGTGACCACGGGAGCACCTCTTCTGGCTCTCAAATGAACAACAGTATCTACATTCTAAGGGGGCTGGGCAGCCCCTTCCCGATCTTTATATTTCTTTTGGGGAGGTAGTCATCTAGGGTTTAGGGTTTAGGGTCAAGGGACACCTCTTCTACTTTGGTCCAAACCTCGATGAGTTTTTCTTCAACTTCAATTCAGGGGTCCAAAACTTCCACGGGCCCTTCTCGACCATTTTTAGTGTAGCTACATAACACTCCCATGTAGACTTAGCGTCGCCTTAGACGCTGGCCACACCCTCGGGAGTTGGGAATTTGACCAACAGGACAACCCCAAATTTGTTTAGCCCCAATCACCCCAAGAACAGGTTGTATGTTGATGGTCTATCAATGATGGCAAAGTCGAACATTATTCTCTGTACGTCGACGGCAGCCAAGATGACTGACAGTGTGACCTTTCCAATCGGGGGTGTCAGCTGGTCTCCGAACCCGACTAAAGGTGTCTTGATGGATGATATTAATTTTTGTCAGGCCCACCAGCCTCGAACACCCATTTGTCGATGATGTTCGCTGAAGTGCCACTATTACTAAAACATGTCGGTGCTTTCTGTTAGCCATGTAACTATCAATGGGCAGTGGATCGTCTGTTGTTTCACCGAGGAAGAAATTGTCGGGTTTCGAAGCGGATGTCCGCCATCGTCCTACACTCCTTTTTGCCATTTCTTTTTTGTGAGGGATTGTTTGAAGCCGGAATGTACCACTTCCTTTGATTTGTCAAAACCCCGTGAGTAGGGCACCGCTAATCATGTCAATAACTATGACTGGGGGAATTCCTTTAGCTGCCCAGTCTCATTTGGCGCGGGAGTAATTTTTGGTTTTCTTGTTGTGCTCCCTACCTTCGAAGCCTTGGCAATGAACTCTTGAGCTTGCCTTCTCGATCTCCTTTTTCAACTCGTTACACTCCTTGGTTTAATTGTTGTAGGAATTAGACAAATCTCTTTATAGGTAAACTTATCATGATGAATATTCACTTGCAAACAAATATTTCATAAATGTTTCATGACATGTTGTATTTCAATATAAATGAATCAATGTGTCTCGACCTTACACGATAGTGTGATATGATCTATATATCCGACTCCACATAGTGGGACATTGGTTTAATTGTTGTAAGAACTAGACAAATCTCTTTATAGGTAAACTTATCATGATGAATATTCACTTGCAAACAAATATTTCGTAAATGTTTCATGGTTGTACAAGGGTTTTAGTACTTTACATAAGATGGGGAGCTGTCTGTGACCGACCTCTTATCACTCTCCCTTGTGCAAATTATGAAGAATAAACAAGGAGGCTGAAGACAGAAAGATACATACGGAATAGCTTAATAGATCCATACCAGTTGCTATTGTTACCATCTTGCTCCTCTCAAACATCTTTACTAGAAGAATCATGACAATTACATGTCCTACTTTAGTCTTTAACTCATCAAGTGAACTGATTTTCATCCATTTTGGCCTCTCCTGTAAACCACGACGATACTGATTCATCGTGCAGAAAGCAAGGACACAAAGCCAATGATCCTTACAATGCCAAGTTTGAAGATGTATGCATGCAAAATTGATGTCATGAGAGCAAACAGACTGCTTGGAAAGAAATTATGTTGACAAAAGGAAACCAATATACCAATATAACATGAACATGGACATATAGATAGAAATGCATTTGTAAAGTAAACATGAGCAGATGATAGGAACCATCTATGCTACCTTCAAAGCAAACATCCCAAAAAAGGAAGATCCCTTAATGGCACGATCATCAGGAGGAGAGATATTAGGATCAACGTTGGAGATAAACAATCCATACAAACCCATACCAAATATTAACATCACAGTTCCAGCAAGATATACATCTGTGAGAAAAGAATTGACTAGACATCAGCAACAGATGGACTAATTAATCCAATAATTAGAAAATAAAATGCTTTCGGGGGTGGGGGAAACTGCAGAACATCCAACAATGGCTCATAAACAAGAAAATAATTACTCTCAAAAAGAAATTTACAGTTCAATTTCTAAGACTTGTAATATAGTGAGTAAGAGATATTAAAGACAAAGCTTTTACCGTAAGGATGGAAAGTTAAAATGAGAAAAGAAGACACACTCAAAATACTGCAAGTCATCCACTCAGATAATTAAATGATTTTGGCTGGAGAGAAATAATAATTATATGTGGTTGAAGAACAAACAGAGAAAGGAGATTATTTGTTAATGATACTCTTCAAACAAAGCAGAGGTACCTAACTCTCCTGGTCCTCACCAAATTCTGAATACTTGTGTTCTCATGTTAATTAGGACATTACTTGACCCAGTTTTACTTTATATATAGGAAAACTATCATATTACTTCAGCAAATACAAAATTCTACTTGCTGGGTCAGCAGAAGAAAAATGCTTTCAGTATTCATTCAAAACTGGAATTGGCAAGAAAAGAAGCTGGTATGTCATTGCAGAAGTTAACTTGGCAGACAATATGAGCAACAGGCTTATTTCTTGCTTAATTTGTAATAGCTATTTATGTAATGTTTTACCAGTGCCAGTGAATAATGATTGGATTGAAAAGGAACTACCAAACAATTGGACCAAAATTTTCTTAAGACCTTCAATGGAAAAAGTCAGGTAGAATGAAAGGAAACTAAAAGCCAAACAGATGCCCAAAGAACATTAGAAATATATATATATATATATATATATATATTTATTTATTTATTTATATGTGTGTGTGTGTGTGTGTGTGTATACCAAATCAGGATGCATGTTAATTACTTTAATGATATAAAACTACAACATTAAGCCTATTTATCAAGTTGCGTAAAGAACTCCCTTCCGATACTTTTCAGGGACAGAAGACAGAGGCAGCAACAATTATATTCTCATGTAAAGATGAAGAGACCAACTAGTACAGACAGCAAATCTGAATAACTGATAGTTTTAACACGGGAATAATAGAAGGGCATTTAATTGGTGACAGAAAAAATATAAGTCAAGTTATGAATGAATTGGACAGGAGAAATGCCTTGTGCCTGAAGCTACTATACTAGTTATGCAAGATGATGATGCAACTAGTTGTAAGGATGCCTGGAAAACTTAAGCATACAGTTTGTTATTAACTTAAAGTTGCATCCTTAGAAGTTTGGAAACACACCAATTGCTTCAACAAGTCGCAGAACCATATTTCCAGTGTGAAGTCCCTTGATACAGCTTGTCCAATAAACTTTGTATGCTTCAAAGATGTAAACACAACCCTGCAAGGATTTCTATCAGTAAGTAGAATCAGATATTCTTCAGTTTACAAAGCTAACAAACTGGACTGTAATTGGAGTTTCTTAAAATACTGATTTTAATTGCTTTTAAGAAAATATTTCAGACAACAATTTCATACTAATATTCACTGCCAGAGCAATTCCAAATTAACCTTAAACTTAGAAAGAAGGTGTCCCATGAAAAATTGAAGCTGCAGTTTCACATAGAAGTTACAATAAGAGGCATAAGCAACATATGGTATTTATTTGAACAAGAAATTCACTAGCATATGTCATAATCCATCCGTTCCAGTAGAAGAGTCCACTTTGTATTACTGAAAATAGTATTACAAAGTGGACTCTTCTAATGGAACAAAGGGAGTACAACTTATGATGAAGGCAACGACCAAGTCTCCTATGCCAGACTGAGAGTAGGAACTCTTTGGCTTCCAGAATACAGTAGTCACAGATATGGTCTGATAGATGAAAGGCATCCCCTTTGAATAGTTTCATTCAAAAAGCTTATTTGAAATTTTATAACTTAACCAGAACTATGTGAGTTATATTTTATCTCATACAAATCATATCAGCCTGACAATCCTGAAGTTGAGGGAAAAGGTAGTTAGAAGTGAAGACCACAATTTCTACTTGCATATATGTATATAAAAGACTTGGGGCAGTGGTGAAAAGCTGCTACCATGTGACTTGAGGTCATGTGTTCATGCCGCGGAAATAGCTTCTTAGGCCCTACAACTTTTACCTTTTCAGTTTAACTTTTAAAATTTCCAATACAACTTTTTACATTTCCCAAACATTTGTAATATTTTTAAAGTTAATCCAAACCGTGCAACTTTAATACCATAAATGACCTTATAGAAAGATAAGGTAAGCCTATGTACATCATGCTTTAACGGCCCGGCCCTATCCTGAACCCCGCACTTGTGGGAGCTTCTATGCACTGGGATGCCCTTATATATATGTGTGTGTGTGTGTGTGATGCAGAGTATTATTAAAGGTAAACCAACAATTTCTCTTCCCATCTTTAGGTTATTCTATGGCATGACTTTCTGGAAGAACTTCCCAAGCCTTGGACAACACTATAAACTAATGTCAGACAGCTACTTGTGATTTTCACAATATGCTGGTTTCGTAAGAAAACCAAACTTCTGATTAAAAGAAATAAGAAAATGTTTCTTACCCTTTTTACTCAATGAATGGATACAGTCAGTAACATAGTTTGTATTACCATACCGTTCAGAACTGTAGGAACTTTTTAAAAATGCTAACAGGTTTCCCAGAGGTTTATAAAAAGTGTTTGATTAGGATCATAACTTTCCATCCAAGGGAGGAATATAAGTCAATGCTATGTCAAAATTGTTGCAAACATCAAAAGTTTTACCCTAGCTAGAGTTACTTCTACAGACTTATCAGAAACAACATATTTGGTGAAGAGCATGAAGCAGCACTTTAGAAGGAATTAAATTTTGACTTCCAATCATCCATCTTCAATAATTAAGCCATAAAAGGAAAATGCATATATAAGGAAATTACATTAAGAAAGCAGAGCACGGAACCTGCCAGTGATCCCCCAACAGCTAAAAGAGCCAAAAAACGAAAGTCGAAAATAACCTGCATATTAATTCAAAATCAATAATTAATATTGAGGAAGCAAGAGACAGTCAATAAAAATTTTGATTAACAAGCACAAAGAGATGGTAGCACCGTGAAGAAACAACTAAAATATGCAGTTATTGATTCATATCAAAGATTCTTAGAAATAGCTTTTAGATGGTATCATTATTCACATACACTGTAAACTAGCATACTGAAAATCATTTCTTCCCATGATAACAGAGCCAAAACTTTCACCAATAAGATTCCTCTTGCTCTTTTTTTCTTTTTCATACAATACTGAATTTCAATTTCCTGAAATTGGAAGTACTCGGATATATTTCAGTAGTAATTGGAAGTAGCATCCAGTATAAATGGAGTAGACCAGCTCAGCAAATATTTGACAGTTGCTAAATTTATAAGCCTCCAGTGAGACATGAAGATAACATAAAAAGTTTCAGAAAAGCCATAATGTACAGAAACAGGAAAATTTTCAGTGTTTTCAGGTTTGCCGCCTTTACACACACTATATGCAGAAACAATTTAAACTATATAAAAATAAAAATAAAAATAAAAAGTAAAAAAAGTGAAACATTGAAACTAGCTTGATAAAATCTCATCAATAGTTTCGACTTCTGAAATTTAGTTTTAGTTTATGCATATCCTTAAAGCATAAAGCATAACGAACTGGCTTTCTGAAATTATGCAATGATAGTATTGCAACCGATAAAGAACACAAAGACAGAGTTTGTTTTGTAGAAGGTACATGTGATGATTGCAAAGCGCAAGAGCAACTACAAGCTCAAGAAATTTCAGTCAGAAATCAATAAAAAATACAGCTGATGAAACCAGTTTCTCCACTGAAGCTAAGTAGTACTAAATGCTACTTGATATGATTTTTTCATAAGAAATTGGTAAAGAAATGCTTAGAGACGCGAATTTTATAATTTAGTTTGCGCAAACTAAACTTGACAAAAGCAAAAAAAACTAGGCTTCATTCTACAACAAATATGGGAAAGGTTTCCAGTTTTGCAGCTTCATCACACACAGCCAAATGGCTGAATCAGAACAAAATCTTTGAAGGGTGACAAATGAATAATTATAATTTTTTTTGACAGTTAAAAATCCACTACTTAAGGGTGGTTGGAGGGGTTCGGGACTACCCCACCCCCTTGGATCCGCCCCTGCCACAGCATGCATAAATTATACTCCCTCTGTGCCCCCTAAAAAAGCCTACTTTAGGGTTGTATGGTACGAGATCATATTCTTCATTTATATCTTTGTTACGTTAATTAATTGTAGACCACACATATGTAAGATCAGATTTTGAAATGAATTTATGACTTGGGCTTCATCAATCGGTCATAAGAACGCATCAGAAGCAGAACGTTGATCTATCCCATCACATGACATAACCATAACAAAACCAACGAGGGGACAAAAAAAAACATCAACGAAATCGAGAATTCAACAAGAGGTAATGAACTTCCTAAACTCGTCGGTTACCTTCTCAATGGATGACTCAGCGGAATTCATAGCTGGGGTCCCATTTGGGTTGGCAAAAGCATAATTCAATCCCTGCTCTGAACTCGGAGACTCAACAAGTGGCTCTTTGCTTTGCTTGGACGGTCCATGCTGATACGAAGCCGCCGATGAAGACGAAGATACAGAAGATGCCGATGATGATGGTGAAGAAGGGCTAAGAGAGGCATGCGGAGGGGGAAGGCGTTTCTTGAAGACTCTTGGAGATTGAGAGCTAGTTTTGCGAAGAAAGAGTGAAGTGGGGACTGGAATTGGAGTTAGGAAGAGAGCCATTGTCGGTAGAAAATTTTGGATGGATTTGGAAGTGGAGTGTGTGATTAAATTTTGATGGCATTTAGCCCATTTTTTGGGTTTATATTATACTTGTAAATTTAGTGGATTTTGGTGCCTACTTATAAAGCCGGAATTTTTTTTAATTTTTTATATTGTTCTTTTTGTGTTGTTTAGGATAAAAGCCAGCAATGTCTAACTCAATGGGAAGTATTTTGTATACAGTTTGCAAAATTCTGATATGAATATGGTGCAAGATCTTATGATTTTACAATTTAAAAATACTAATTCAATATTTTTATTTGTGATGTGCATAAAATTGAAATCCCCATTGGGCCTAGCCCAATGAATTAGAACTAAGAAACAGTAAAGGATAAAGAAGCCCAGATACATGTTTAGGTCAGAAAAATCATACAAACCAAGTCTCTATCACCAATTTAGGTCGGCTATAAAAGGCTCAGATCGGCAATATAGATTTAAATAACTCACGAAGGTTTAAGTCGGAAAGTATTCTAAACCAAGTTGTGAATCTTAGATCGGTAAACTTTATAACCCAGCTCGGTAAGATTGGCCCAGGAAAAGTACTATTCTACTCAATAAGCCTAGGTCGGTGTAAGCTTAAAAGAAGTTAGATCGGTCAAAAGTGTTATGGCTCAGGTCGGTAAGTAACTAAAACACATGAGAGCTTAGGTCGGTAAAAAGTAAACCGGTCCGAGATAAGATAATATATTCAAAACAGTTACATCATGGTAGGACCATCATGTTAGTAAATGCAGGATAATAATGACCAGGAGCCAAAACTAAAGCCAGTTTTCCCGGAGCGGCTAAAGTATCATTAAAAAAGAATAAGTGGGAGCGTATGACATCATGATCCAACGGAATTATCAAGAATAAAATCTATAAATACCCAGGTACAAGCCTCCCATTCGGGTAAGTTCCTACAAGCAATTTCTGCAATTCTCACTAGCATTTCTTAAACTATTCTCTCATTTACACTTTCTCTGAGCATTCTTGTTCTATATTGTTTATCTCTTTCATCTTACTGACTTGATCGTCGGAGCCTATACAGGGGGGAAAGCCCCGCTCCTTTTCTGAATTGATCTTCAATTGGTGAACGGAGCAGTGCAAAATCATCAAGTTTCATCTTCTTTGCCAAGCTCAAGAACCTTACTTAGATCTTCCCTCAAAATTGTTCATCTCCAGTTGGGCCATTGGGTTCCTCAAAGCTTCATTTGAATTGGGCAATTTCTGTCTTCAAGAGTTCATTGGGCCGCGAAGAAGCATCGTTCCCTCATTGTAATTTTTGCGTCACATCAATTTGATTCTAATAAAATTTATTAAAATAGTTCAAATAAAAGTAATTTTTACTCCCTCCGTTCCATTAGAATGTTCCATCTTGACAAATGTACAACTTATTATGAATGTCAAGGTATAACAGCTAAAATAACTAATTTGACACTATTTGTTCCGTTTATATCCTTACTTATTAAGTATTGACCAATTGTAAACCACATATGATTATATTAGTAACGTTAGGGGTGTAAAAAAATTGAAAGTGGATGCTTCTAATGAAACAAAAAAATATTTCACAAAGTGTACTCTTCTAGTAGATAGAGGGAGTATAATTTATCTGTAATTTTACATATGTATATTTTTTCTATAAAATATTGTGATTTATGATTGATCATTCGATTCCGATATTACACCCAAATATCTCACGTGGAATCTCGACATTACAAACTATGTTTATCTGTTGATCCATTGCATTTTCTTGATTTCAAAATGATCCATTTACGATTCTATGATTCGATCCTACCCATTCTAATCTTACATCCAGATCGATTTCGTGTAGAATCTGGACATTGCAAACTATGTTTATTTATTGATCCATTGCATTTTCTTGATTTCGAAATGGTCCATTGATCTAAGTTATGTTGTCTCTGAGGGTGGTTCCAACTCCAAAATATCCTTGTCTTTTGAATTGACTCAATTTGACTGTTGTACTTATAGTATCTCCAATAACTAACCCAATTAATGTGAACATTGTGGTCAGCTGCAAAGTAGACTGATTACAAACGAAGTCACCGAAGCCTGGACTTGGCATGCCATTGTTTTCTGCTTTTGTTTTGGTTGATTCTTGAAAATCCTCCAGCAACCTTTTGGAATTGATCACCATCGACTACAACCCTTCAAATATATATGCTCTGATCTCATGAATGATTTTGGCCTGTTCGTTTTTTTTTTTTTTATAAAAAAATTAAAATATTTCATTAATGGCATTGGAAATCGTCCAAACAAAATTGACAAAAGGATCAAGAAACAGTTAATACAACTGATTACAAAATATTTAATACGCTAATTATCATATCTACACCACAACAATGTACTTAATCTACCAAATTGTAAGTCTATACATAATATAGATATTAACATTGTAGATATATAAACATCGCTCTTGCACTCAGCATATCTCCTACACTACAACAAAAATGGGCTATTGAGACCCTATAATAGGACTTATGTCACTATATGACTCATCATGCTTCAGTCTCATAAGCGGAAGTCCCTATAAGATAATAAGACTTACACAAGAGTCCTATAAAACGTATATCTAATAAGACTTCTCAAAGAGTCACATTATCTAGTAAATAAAATTCAATAGGGGACACTTAGGAGTGGGCATGGTTTGGTCCAATTCGAAAATCGAACCAAATTCGAATAACCCAATTCGAATTCAGTATTAGAATTAAGTTTGGTTTGAAACTGAATTCGAATTATGAATTCGGTTTTCGAATTTGGTATCCAACCCGAAAACCGAATTGGGATATATGATTTATATTTTTTTAATTTTATACTTCTCATTTTTTTAATTTCTCTGTCCCACTACATCTCTCAACCCTCTCCCCCCCCCCCCCCCCATTCTTTTTGTTTCTTTTCTTGCTCCCTGCGAACCCACCTCTGTTTCCTCTTGTTCTCTTCATCTATTTTCTTTCTTCTCTTCATTATCTTTCGGGTGAAATGCACCAAATACCACTTAACTATCGGCTTTTGCAAAAAACACCACTTTCCTTTAAAAAATGCAACTACAAGCACTTTACTTTCAAAACGTGCGTCCAGTACCACTCTGTTAGTCAATTCCGTTAAGTGATTAACGGTCAAAAAAAGACAGGGGCAAAATTGTTATTTCACACGTTGCGGCACTGTTCATCGTCTTACCAAAAATTTCCCGGCACTGTTCATCGGCCAATTTTTTTTTTTTTTCTTTTTCTTCTTCTTCTTCTTCCGATTATAATTAGGGTGAAATGCACCAAATGGAGGATTGAAGGATGAAACCCTGCATCCTTAGCTTCCGATTATAATTATAATCGGAAGAAGAAGAAGAAGAAGAAGAAGAAGAAAAAAAAAAAAAAAAAAATTGGGCGATGAACAGTGCCGCCAATGAACAGTGCCGGAAAATTTTTGGGAAGACGATGAACAGTGCCGCAACGCGTAAAATGATGATTTTGCCCTTGTCTTTTTTTGACTGTTAGTCACTTAACGGAATTGACTAACAGAGTGGTACTGGGCACACGTTTTGAAAGTAAAGTACTTGTAGTTGCAATTTTTAAAGGAAAATAGTATTTTTTGCAAAAGCCGATAGTTAAGTGGTATTTGGTGCATTTCACTCTTATCTTTCTTTCTTTACTCTTCCTCTTTCCTTCTCCCATCTCTCTTTCATTTTTTTCAAAACCTTACTGTGTTAAAATATTAAATCTGGAAACAAATTTGTGAATTCAGTTTCCACGGTCCAAACCGAATTCAAATTACGAATTTGATTTGGTTTCTTCAGTTTTAAAACAAATTAGGTTCAGTTTTCGAATTGGCCAAAAATATTTAAAATTCGAGAAAACCGATTCGTGAAAACCGCAATTCGTGTAAACCGATTCATGCCCACCCCTACTGATGGCCCATTTGATAAAAATAAGACTTCTCAAAGAGTCACATTATCTAGTAAATAAAATTCAATAGTGGGACAATTATGGCCCGTTTCATAAAAATTAATGCTTATATATGAATGCTTAATGGTGAAACCATAATGATGAATTGATTAAACACTTCGCATCTTAATGCTGAAATATATTTTTCGAACCTCTGAATCATAATGCTTAATCACTCGATCTTGTTTGATAAATATACCAATCTTAATGTTGAAATGTTGAAAATACCACATTTTACCCTTAATTTGAATTTTTTATATTTATATATACGAAATATCAAATTTTATAATAAAACATCAATTATAATTAATGAAAAACATAAGGAAACAAAATAAGATAAAACACATTAAATTGAATGATTAAAATACCAAAAACAAAAAAAAAAATTATTACTGATGTGACTCAAAATGTCCTGGAGCAAGATACCTTGGCAGCTCGAAGATCTAGCCCGAATCCAGTAATTCCTTAGCTCGAATATGAATCTTTCCATCGCTGGACTATCAAGGGAAGCACAAAACAAGCGGGGCTATCCCTCCTATTCCACTCCGAAGATCAAGTCAGTATCAAGTATCAAATAAAATGTGTAAAGTAAGTGCTCCAAATATAAGAAATTGCGTACCTCCTTTGGTCTAAAATATGAATGTATATAGCCTCACCATGCTGCTTTGCCCGTTGTGCCTTTTCCGTGCCATCGCCTTTAATGCCCTCCTGATTTGCCTCCTTATTGATGACGATCGCACCCTTAAATGTTTTCCTGGTCCGCCGCCCTCTTTAAGACCCTGATCTTGCTCCCTTGCTTTAAATGCCCTGCATAACTCTTGGCCATAATAATAGCCTAAACTCCCGCCCATGATTATTGCCTTATAACTTAGCTGCATATCGTTATTCCAGCCTAAGACCTTTTAGCCCGGTTGCCGACCTAAAGTGTTTTAGTCATTTTGCCAACCTAAAGTATTTTAGCCCGGCTGTGTGACTTCATTCTAGCCTAGCTTTTTACCTTATTCTTCCTTTCCTTGGGCTTTCTCATTTTTCCTTATTTCTCTTACCTTATTGGGTAAGGTCCAATACTTTGCTCACTTTTAGACACACCAATTACAATTTAT
Source organism: Leptodermis oblonga (assembly GCA_016801395.1). NCBI lineage: Eukaryota > Viridiplantae > Streptophyta > Magnoliopsida > Gentianales > Rubiaceae > Leptodermis > Leptodermis oblonga. The sequence continues at coordinate 28,851,877 of CM028755.1, forward strand.
TAAAACCCCTAAAAATAGAAAATGAATCAATTATTGTAGTCTAAAAGAAATTAAAATTTTTACAATAAAATACATATATAATTAATAAAATTATATAAGTAATATAAAATATCGTATGAAGGAGATTTATAAAAACATGTAAATGATATAATTTATTAAATAAAATTTTAATACTGAAATATAATAATAAAAATAAATTAAATTTTCTTTGACACTATTATAATAAAAAAATTTATAATACGTGGTATGCTAATGAAGAAAAATAAAATAATAATTACAGTTAAATCAATATAAATAAAATAAAAGGGATAGTTTCAAAAATCAAGTATGAATTATTTATAGAATCATTACGTGTAGCATTAAGAGATAAGTAATAAGCTGACTTTTTCTGCTTAAATTTTCGTAAAGGAAATAAGCCGTGCTTAAACGATTAAAAGGTTTGAATTTTCGCTATCAAACACACTAAATCTAAAATTTGGCATCGGAGCTTAATCGAGAGAAGTCCCTGATTTGTACAGGTATCAAAGTTGACGAATCGGAGTAGATCCGACCCAAAGACCTCACCGGCAAATTCGGCTTCATCAGAACCAATTCAAAAGGTGCAACCGAAATAGAAACACTTCTATAAAAAGTCAAAGCAGAGAACTTAGTACAACCACAACACTAAGATATATCATGAGTTTTCAATTGTCCTAAAACTCTTGTAGTTGCTAAGTATTTTAAACAAGAAGAAGAAACATGTCCAAGATGCGAATGCCATAAATAAAAGTTAGAGGGTGATGAACTCAAACAAAACGATGACAAATCAACACTAGAGGCTACAAGATGTGAAGCTTTCAACTCATCAAGAGCATAAAGTCCCCCTTCCTATGGCGAATCCCAATCAGTCTCCCCGACTGCACCTCCTGCACAAAACAAGCAGTGGAAGAGAACCAAACTAAGAATCTAGAGTCACATAAACGACCAACAGATGCAAAATTCAAGGTTAAGTTTGGAATGTAATAAACATTCGACAGAGACAACTGAGATGTACAAATGGATCCAATGCCTTGTGTGGGCATAGGGGCGGCATCAGCAGTCATAACAGCCACAGATGAATTAGAACACAAATTTATAAGATTGAATTGGTCAGTTCAATCACAAACATTTGCCCATGTTACCTAAATGGACACGATTCTTTAAAAATTAATTTTTTATCACAAATCTTTCGAAAACGCTACAAAACATGACATTGCGTTTACCTCCTCCGTTAACCCACTAACGGCAGCTGCTTTTTAGGGTAAAATTGTCTATTTGTATTTTCTTTTATCTTACATTTCCCTTGTTTTACCTTTACTACCCAAAAAAACCCCAAATATTTCAATTTCAAAATTGTTTTCCTATAACAAACGATCCACCATATACTCTCTCACCTCCATCAATAGAGCAAAAAATATTCTTCTGCCACCGCTACCACCACCACCGCACCAACAACATTGCCACCCACCCCACACCACCCTAGCACTAACACCAACCCCCATAACCACCACGAACCAATAACAACAAGAACCACAAAAAACAATGATTCCATAAACAACATTAAGAATCATAAAAATATATCTAAGAAAATTAACCCACGAAGTTTCAATCTTTAAAAAGAAATTCAGTCATTTCAATCTAAAAGCAATCCAACCATGGAATTTGCTCCAAAGAAACCCAACACCACCAGCACATTCAAAATCCACCACCGCCACAATCACTCTTTCCGGCAGCGAGTCACCGTAGCTACTATTACCCATATCGCCACCGTAGCCATCACCAACATATTAATTCCAAGAATATACTAGAAATATGACCTCAACAAGAACTTGGTCGATGTGAGCTGCTGTTGCGGCTGTTTCGTTAGAGAGAAATAGACATAAAAAATAAAATAAAAATGAAGACACTACTGACTATGGATGGTAGCGATTAAGACCAGATCTGCCCGATGAAAATAAGGCGGCAAATTGAAGCTTTTGACTGGAAATAGCACGGCAAGTTTTCGCAGTTGCGATCAGATCAAGCTTATATTGATGGAAGATCCCAAAAAATTTGAATTGGGACTGCACGAGGAGATGGTGTCGCAACAGATTTGGACTGCAAACAGTGGCTGCTGCCCTTTTCAACAACTCCAAGACTCCAAAATGAACTTCACAGCTGCGAACGACAGGGCGGTAGTTGCGTTCTACACCGTGGCTTGTTTAGCAATCCCAAAACTCCACAACAAACCTAGAACATCAAAATTCTTTTCTTATTTCAATCCAACCCAAAACAGAAAGGAAAAAGCCCCAAAATCTTGTTCTTTCAATCCAAGTTTTTGGTTCAGTACACCCAAACAGTAAGAGAAACTCAATATATTTTTTCTTTCTCAGTCCCTTGTGGTTTATTCAAAGAAAAATTAATAATTATTAAAAATTGATAAGGATGATAATTAGTATTTTTTATTAAATTGGATCGGACAAATATGTAAAAATAAATAAATAATGGGGTGAACATGTCAAAAATATGAAATACTTGGGGTTTGTTTTGTAAAGACAATAAAATAATGTAAATGTAGAAAAAAAAAATTATAAAAAAGTTGACAATTGAAAAAATTTTACCCTCAAAATTTAGCTGCCGTCTGTGGGTTAACGGAGGGGGGAGACGGAATGTCATGCTTTGTAACATTTTTGAAAGGTTTGTGATAAATAAAAAAAATATATAGTTTTTAAAGGATCGTGTCTAATCCGGTAACATGGGAAAAGTTTAGTGATGAACTGAATAATTCACTCAATTTATAAAGATGAGAGGCTCCTAAGTCTAGTATCTATGTGGAGGAAGAAATACCTGTCAAGCCAGATGGAGGCAAACCTTTGTTCAGAGAGATAGTCAAAGCATATGCCTGGATGGCAAGAAATTTCTAAAATTGCTCTGCAAGGTCAGCTACATTAGGGATAGATTCTTTCTCGCTATCGCCCTTCTGCTTGCAAAATCTGCATTCATCTTGACCTTTCAGATTGTTGGAGGACAATTGGAGGACAGTCGAGGAGGAGTAGCAAAAATAGATGGATTGGTAGTAGGAAGAAATCCTTTTTCTGCATTCCCTTTCTTAGATTTTGATTTCAGACGAATTTCTTTAGCCAACGATTCATTGAACACTGAGTCAAATAGATGGTTGCGATGTAGAATCGTTCCCCGTAGTCCCTCAAATTTATCACGAAGAGCCATCAAGAATTGAACAAAACGTTACTCCTCTCTACGCGCAAGGGGGTCCAAGAACACTGAGCTCGACAGATTCAGCAAGAGCCAATTGATCCCACAAATTAGTCATGATATCATAAAATTCTTGAATACTTATGTTACGTTACTGAAGAGAGCAAATATCATTCTCTAACTGATGTTGTTTAGCAAAATTAGACTATGTATACAATCTCTTCAAGTGATCCCAAATAGCTTTGGCATTGCCATATTTTGGTCATTGAACTCTATTGGATTGAATAACAGAATTATTAATCCAAGTAATGATTTTCAAATATTGGGCATCCTAGCTCCAATTTCTCAGGATATGTAATCATATTTTAAATCTACCAGCTTAACCAAAAAGTTTCATCCACGTATCACCACATTCTCTTCCCCTTCAAAAAAAAATCATCAACACATAAGTCCAATAGAAATAGTTTTTGCCATTCAATTGTACACTAATTGTTTGAAAAGAATCATCTATTCCAGAAGCCATGAAAAAAAAAATAAACACTCAATCTCAACACACAAGTAGCAAATAACTGTAAGTTAATCAATCTATATGCAGCGAAATAAATATAGATTGAACATGCCAAGATCACTTTGCAATCATATGAATAATATAGTATACCAGATCAGATGTTATCTCAAGAGCAAATCAATCAGCAATATTCAGGGCATCCACGAATGATATACATGGAGATGAAACTGATCACAAGTCGCACAGTTGTCCGGCCTCTAACGGTATCCACACGAACAACCGTAATTGGGATCCTTCCAAAGGATTGATCAGTCAGAGGATTGACAGTTAGATCACTGTATACAAGGTGTTATATTTCATTCCAATGACAATGGTTTTATTTATAGATATCTTAATGGTACAGATCTTACCAGTAGGAAGCCTAATAAAATAGGAAACCTAACATAAATAGGAAACCATTATTAGATATTTAATAATAAGTATTTATAGTTAATTTATCCAATAAATTAACTCATAATATACCATTTTAACCCAATAGATTATTTTTATGTGTGTGACCCTTTAGGTTCCTAAAACACGTTGGCAATAAATATAAATTATAATTCCATAATTTAATTGGCTTTAGGACATAAAACTAACAAACTCCCACTTGACCTAAAGACAATAGGCCATGTAATTTTGGAATTAATCTACTTATATTTATCGATCAAGATTGGCCTCTAGCCAGGCATCATGACCACCCACGTGTTAGGAAAAAGTCATGTGATCGACTTCACCTTTCTATGAACGAATTCCGTGTAATTAACATCATTTCACCATACCATATCCCAATTAGTTCAAGAATAAGGTTATGTGCCAACTCTTAATGAACTAATTGTTTCTTTGTTTGTTCTCGAAATATAACTCCTTGAAGTCGAATTTAGAATCATTCTAAAATCACTCCTAGTTTGCGCAAACATTTTAAGTTATACTTCAATAAGTGGCCATAACTAGATATATTATTCCTACTATTGGAAGTGGTGAATTCTTTATTGATCATAAATTTTCATCCATGTTTCATATTATACTCAACTCTTAAAGTACACATAACTAACTAAGGTTAAGGACCAAAAGAGTGAAAGTATATAATCTACACTCTGAATACACTTATGATCTCAAGTCTAAGGATTTATTTACACTAGCATTATGTAGAGATTTATTTCATTGGCACTCAAATAGATCACCTCATGAAAATCTCTAGACGGGTCAATCCAATAAACTTGTTCTCTTAACAAGCATCCACATATTAGCTTTTGTGTCACACACAATAGTCAGTGAGATCAACTATTTCCTCATTTAAGAAGAAAGAATAAAATGTGCTAGTCTATCCGTATTAACAATGTCCCATCTTGTTAATACTATGACTATGGATTATTTAAGAATAATATATAAGTATAGAAAGAATATCATCATCATAACCCTTATGATTTCTTTCATACAAATATTATTCTAGGGACTTTATCATATACTTAATGTAATAAAACAAATAAGATAAATGATAAATAATTTCATATCATCAAATTTTGCATAAATTTGAAAAAATAAACAAAGTGTAAGGATAAAACCAATTAGTTTTTATCCATCCCACTAACTCTCCCACTTGGACTAAGACCAATTTCTAGTAATTATTTTAGTCCACTGATAAACAACTTTATCTTGAGAGAGTCTCAATTCTATCATTGATCAACATCAATTGACGACTCCTTCATACATAATTGGATCATAGATAAGACTTCAATTTCCATTTTCAAAACAGAAAATACTAAGTTCAATAAAGAACTAGACCCAAACAGTTTCCAAAACTCTTTAGAAACTTCAAAGTATTCTGGCATATGTTGTAGAATAGTTATAGTATTTTGCGTGAAAGTATTCCAACATTTAACACTATTATAGAGAGTATGAATGCAAATTTCTTCTATCTTCGCAAGATAAAATTGCATAAAGTTTGACTAAGTTTGTTTGGCCTATGATAAAAAGAATAATTTTATAATATTTCCAAAATATTTATAATATTCTTAAATATCATCATCAAGTGACTCTCACTTGAACCTGCTCAATTTGTTCGCAACAATTAGAGCATAACATAGTCGACTACATAAGATAATATACCAATATAATCCAACCATTAATATGTATGGAAACAATTGTATAATATCTAGTGGCATGCTATACTTAGCATCCTGCGTATTTACATCAAGCAATATTTACAATCTATGTTACTAAATTTTGACTTCCAAAGTCTATATTGCTTCTGTAATTCAAAAACTTTTCTTGAACTATCATACCAATAAATACTACTTTAAAGGTATTACTTCTCCATATACAATATGTCCAACACAATGTAATGGAAAATACTTGTTCTCCCACTAATTGACTTGTATACATAAGATTCGTAATTATTTTGATAAAATCAAATGCTTTGAATTTTACTCAAAATATTAGAATCCATATATTGTATACCTTATTACGATCATTGGATATAAAATTGAATTATAATAAATATATAATTCATTAAGCCAAATGCAATTTTATATCTTTTGATCATAACATGAGACCACTTGATTCACCTTTTGTGTGAAAATTTAGGTCTACCCATCATGTGATTAAACATGTTGTTTCATAAGCTGATTTTCAAAATTTGTGGTTATGAATAATTCATTTGCATATTATTTCTCCCACTAACCTTTTTAGAATAAATAATTTATACTAGAGAGATAATTTGTCATAATACAGCTTGGGTTCCTGAAATAATATCTGTAACCAAATATCATTTGAATACTCCCACAAATAAGTAACTGATTAGATTTAGTCATAATATAATCTAATAGTAATTAACCATTTCATGTGAATGTGTTAACTCAAACATTTTTCAAAATTTAATTAACTGTTAACCCATTCACATATGGTATCAACTTATCGACTGGAACATGGTATAACAAGTAGGAGATAAATATAATGGCATAAATGGATTGATTGAAAACTCCATAACTTACAACTGATCAAATATATCCAATATATTAGATGTTAATTTATACAACACCACATATATATACATATCAAGTGTTTATAAATTATTAAAAAATCACATTTCATTTAGATAACACCATTCTTGATTAAAGTAATTGCTATTGCAATGCCATTGCAAAATACTTTTATCAAACTTTTCAAAATTCATTTTATTTTGAACTAATCAAAATCTCAAAACACCTAGATAAGTGTAATTTTAACCATTTTAATTATTAAACCTGAGACAAAATGAATTAAGAAAATCACATTTAGTAAAAATATCATAAAACTACATACATAGAATGTATTAGTTAAGATAATTTACAATATTTCTACCTTTTACCAAAAAAAGGTAATTTGGTCGATTTGACTAGTGCATGAAATTTACATATCACAATTGATTCCAAACCAAAAGTCTCAAATTATAATGATATAATTTGAATACATGTAAATATAGTCATGCGATCAAATAAACTATGTTATCTAAAATTAACTTTTCTAGGATTAATAAAATCATTGAATTTAAGGAACAGTTTAAAACTAGACTCTGCCAATATAAAATCACTTATATATCAGTCAATCCATCCTTACATGATAAGCATGATGTAGGATTATTTTAGTCCAACTAAAATATTCAATGATTTTATTTTAAATCCAAATGAAATAGAATAATTCTCATAGCCAATATTGCAATACCTGCTTTAGTTATTAGCTATAATTATTTATTTCATATTAATTTATCAGTCTACTTATTTTAGACCATATATATTCCAAATATATATTTAACGTGATATCATATACATCATAGGTCTAAACTTCAATTAGAGAGATAAATATCCATTTCATTTGTACTACGAAAGAAATTCAACAATATCTTTGATTCCAAGTACAAACTTTTGCAGTTCTTTTTCAATTTTTTTGGCTTATTTAACTAATGATTGCTCACATCCTTTTAAATGATTTAACTCCATATCTTATTCTTTGCCTATTAAAGAATAATGATTTACTGCATATTCAAATAAAATTTGAACATTTGCCCAGCTAAGATTGCAAATTAAATTTAAATCTCACTATGTACCACTTAAGATACTTAAGTAAGCATGAAAATTTAACCATTTGCCTGTGTCAACAATTTAGAATTAAAAGTTTTCATGATATCAATCTTATATCATTCAAACCTAATACTTGCCATAAACATTCCAATTGTCTAGACATCATCTTAGCCGTAAAATCAAAACAGCCAAATAACTTTAGATTGAGAAACATTCCCAAAATTTACGCCAACTGATAATCAAGAAATTTTGGGCCATCTACTTAGTAAATTCTAAAAGAATACTCATATAAATTCCACAACATAAACATTAAATAAATAAATCAGAATATTTTATTTATGCATTTAACAAAACCAAAATATGAAAGATATGGATAATAAATAATTTTTGGTTTTGCTTCCACTATTTTGTTCAAATCAATAATCCTTAAATACTTATTCGAGAATTATCACATAATTCTTAGTGAGAAAAGGACCCTCACTAATTATTTGACCTTGAGGAATCCCAACAAATCAAAATAATTTTGCAAGGTAGATACACTTTATCAATTGCAACTCTTGCAACTCCTTATCGTTAGGTTACCAACCCTGGTATACACATCTTATGTGAAACCTAACCCTTACCTCAAAAATATATAATCTTGAGGAATCCCAACAAATTATATATTTTTGTTAAGTCCAACCCATCATTCATAGTTTCGACAAATTCGATGTCAAACTAACCTTGGGGAATCCCAACAAGTTAATCTAAGAAAGAATTTTAGCCGAGCTATAATAACGGAAGGTATTATGACTTAATAGATGTTGCCTTAAAACATAAAATCCTGAGGATTTTCTACAAATTATATGTTTCAATTATTAAATCCATTTTACGGAGATCGCATCTCAAAAGCCAAAAAATTAATCATGGATAGAACAACCTTGGGGAATCCCAACAAGTTAATTCCAACAATGATGTCATAATTTGCTATGTTAATGTGGCAACAACTTAAGGGATTTTGTTTTAAACAATTATAAAATTGCATCAATTATATGCAACATATAAATAATTGACAAATTTGGCATACCATATGCAATCATATAACTCAGTAAATGAACAAATTATCACATCAAATATTTAATTAAATGTTGCATATAAGCATGTAATTAAATTATAAAATTAAAATAATTACATAGGCATATTTAATATCTAATCATGGATTTATGCATATACATATTTCTAATCCAATTAGAAATAACATTATTCCTGAACTATTTTGAGAAGTCATTAGGGGTTTTTCTTCAATTAAATCTAAATAAAGTAGGTTGAGAGTTAAAATTAAAATTTTCAAAATTAAAATTAAACTCTCATGGTCTAACACTCATTTCTCCCACTTTTGATTTAATCAAAAACTATTTTTGAATTTAATTTAGAACCTTTTCCATAATATTAATCCAATTAAATTATGGAACTTTTCTAAAAACAACTCTCAAAATTTTAAATCCAATTTAAAATTTACGAGTTTTCAAAATAAAGTCAATATCTCAATCCAATTGATAATTAACAAATTCCCAAGATTTTCAGTCAAAATTACAATCTTATAATTTAATAGAACTAAATGTAAAAGTAATTTCAACTGAACACTTATGAATTAAATGACATATAAAATTATTAATTTTTAATATTAATAAATTTCCTAAATTTCAATCAAATTGAAATTTATAAATGTCCTTCAAATTAAATTAACCCATGATTTTAAATTTGAACCTTATAAAACAATCAAATTAATCACTAGTTATATCTTAATCCAATTAAAATATAACACTTAATTTAATTTATTTTTTAATTAAAACTCTTTTGTAAAATAATTTTACAACAAGAAAATCAGATATTTGAAAATTTTAAAACACAGCCCAATAATTAAATCTAATCAAATAATATTTGAAAAACAGGACCCAATCCAAGGTTTAAAATAGGCTAAAATTTTATTAAAACTGATTCTGAAGTTTGTAAATGAGCCGAATATTAAAATCAGATCCAAATATAAAATTACCTTTCTTTAGGCACTATTTTACAATTAGGCCCAGCCATCATTTGTAAAATTTGGCCCAAATTTATTCTTATTTTATTTAATAAAACTGGACTGAAGCCCAAATAAAAGGATTCACAGAACTGGGCTGCCTAGCCCAATTCTTTATCGGGCTAGGGTTGTTGCAAACGGGCAAGGGTCTCCCCTTCCCGTTTGTGCCGCACAGCGGCGCTTCTGCAACGCCGCCTTCTTCGCCGGCGATGCAAAGAGCCGCCCGGAATGGAAACCGCAGCGACCAGAACCATTCTGGTCGTGCGCTCCTGGTCTCAACGTCCCGACCGGAATTTCTTCCAGTCGTGAAGCGGCGGCTTGGCCGCGCAGTCCCGGCGTGGCTGGTGGTGTCTTGGTCGCGACCAAGACAAGGCGGTGCGCTGCTCTAGTCCAACCAGAACGGTGCCATCGTCAAAAGAAAAGAAAGCTCCAAGCTTTTCGGTTTCGATTGAAACAGTAAACTTCAAGTTTTCCAATTCCGATAGAAACGGCTAACTCCAAGCATTTCAATGCATCGCCAAACAGAGGAATTTTATTTATTTATTTATTTTTAGATCCGAAAACAATGGACCAGCAACATATTCGAGAAATCTGAGACTTACGAAAGCAAAAAAAAAACGGATTCCAAAAATTTCTGATCCTCATTTTCAGCCAAAACAGAGAAAGGAAAAACAATTCCAAAATCATATTTTCCGCTTCCGTCAACCGGTGGCTTCAAACTTTTGTTTAAAAAAACACTTTTCTCAAACAACTTTTTGAACATTTTGGAGAGAATTTCTTTTGAGAATTTATGTAGGAAAGATAAGAAAAAATGTAATGATTATGTTTTTTTTGAATTTATGTGAGTGAACATTTAGAAGAAATTTTAAAATTTGAATTGTGAATTTAGTAAAAATGTTATTTCTTTGTGTAATATTTTTAAGAGAAAAGTGATACTTTTCCTGATTATGTTACTAAGAGAACAAAATAGTTTAAAAAACTGCCTTCTATGTTCTTCTTCTTTAAAACGAGTGCTCCCTTTGTTTTCCGAAAAATCAGTTTCCGTTCTCCGATTTCGTTATCTCATCAAACAAGCATGATTTCTTGCTCGAAAGCTCAATAATGATTTCTGAAAACCAATTTTTTCAAAAATCACAAAACCCTCAAATTTAACAATGTAAACCAAACTTCTCTAAATCTTAATCAAGAACTACACAAATATGAACATTCATCATCCATGATAATTAAATATATATATTAAACATAGACAAACAAAGTAAGCTCTGATACCACTGTAAGTTAATCAATCTATACGCAGCGGAATAAATATAGATTGAACATGCCAATATCACTTTGCAATCTATGAATAATATAGTATAAGGGCATCCACGTATATGGGCATCCACGAATGATATGCATGGAGATGAAACTGATCACGAGCCGCACAATTGTCCGGCCTTTAACTATAACAACAACCACCAAGTTTCAATAACCCAACAAAACCATCAATAGCCACCAATCCAACACACAAAAATCACTGTTTGCAATAGATTTCAAAAGAGAGAAATAACAAAAAGTACCAAAGTGGCCAAAGGGAATCAAAGTCGTGACCCATCGAAATCCTTTGCTGACGCCACCCAAAACACCGCCGACTACCGAACAGAAAACTCAAATTGCGGCAGCCTAGATTTGACGAAAAACTCTTGCTGGCGCCCAGATCTGAAATCCACCAAAAGCCATCGCAGACCTTTGTCGCCTGAAACGAAAACTGCGATCAAAATCAAAAACCGCCGCTGTCCCAAACTCAAATTGCGACCGCCGCGAAACCAAACAAAAAGCGTGATCAAAAATTTCTTGAAACACGATATTCTTCATATTGTATAAAATACGATACAATAAAAAATTGTAAATATATTTAAAATTAGGGTAAACTCAAGGGTGCAACATGCACCGTTATTCTATATTTTATTCTTTTATTAAATTTACTTCATATATCAAACATAAGTGGGACAAGAGAACTGACCTCACTATCATCGCACACTTTAGTTAATACTGCATTCCTGTGCCATCTTATTGTGTCTTCAAGCCATACTTATTTTTGTTAGTATTAGATATATGATATGTCTAAAATTTTCTTTTTTAGAGAAATAGAATGATCCTTTATGTTGTGGATATCAGTTTGGAACAATTAGGATTTGATATAGGGAACATAATAGGGAGACGATGGAAGCGACCAAAGGAATTCGATTAATGAAAGAATATCTCTGGTTTTGAAACATTTGTGGAAGAACAAATGTGGATAAATTTGAAGACTTGAACTGTCCTCCTTCTTTTATAAAGGATTCGACGTTTTTTTTCTTCTCACCATATCTCCTCTCCCCATTCCCATAATAGCAATAATATATATATATATGTGTGTTATATTTATGTGGAGAACAAATTATTTATCCAGTATATTCTATCAAATCTTGTTTTAATTACTTAAATGATGTAATTTTTAAATGAAATCACACCGTTCTAATAAATATTTTTTAAAGTAAAATGACATCGATTTAAAGTTAAACTATGTAGTTTTATTAACCTGAACAGAGTTAGACATCATATCTTGGACATATATCCTTCACTTGTTTAACTAACTCCCAGCATGACAAAGAGTGAGCATGAGGGCTCGCCAACTTTATTTTGTCTTTCTTATAAGTATATATAATAGAACAAGCTAGTTAACGCAATTTTATTCATATATATATATATATATATATATATTGGAATACGTTAACACAATTGTGATAATGAAATTTTATTTTTTTATTCTAGTTTTGAAGGGTCATAACAAAAGAAACGAGACAATAGAAAAAACAAGGAGATAAAAAACACATATTTGTAGCTGTACTTTTCCAAAAATTTAGATCTTAGATTTTTTGCAAATTTAATGGTCTTCTCCTCACTCTTCAGGCGAAAAATTGCAATTAATATGAATGCATGGTGCACATGGTTTGATTTTACTTTAGAAATGTGGAAAATGGGAATTAAAAATATTATCACATTTTGATAAAATATTTTTAATCCATGAATTTTTAATTGCACAAAAATATGTATTAAAAATGTGTAATTAAATAATTAAAAAAGTGTACTAAGCATGGACAAAACAGATTTTATCAACAAAAAAGAAAACATTTCTTAAAAACAAATGGAGTATTCCTTCCGCCCAACCAAAAATAAGAATGTTTAGTGTGACAAATGAAATAAACCAAAAATTCATATGTTTCACTTAACCACGTGACTATACTTCTTGGTATTATATATACGGGGATACTACAGTTTCACTAAATGAGCGATTCAGTCACGAAAGATAGATTGGACCACATAAAATAGTTTACGTAGGTTGTTCCCCTACCAATTAAATTTGTGCTACTTTAACTGATTAATTAATAAATATGCATGGTTATGGTTGGATCATATCATTTAGCTTATCAATTTCTATAGATTTGTTTCTTTGTTGAATTGTTGTTCAAAACCCTACAAAACTCAACAAACATTATAGAGAGGATATATATTAGTATGAATTCATTATTTGTTTCACAATTTGTGTACCAATGATTGTGTCTGTGCTCTTTTAAATGATGTTATTTTATTTTATTTTTAGATAATATTGTTTTACTTATTAAAATGATTTTTTAAACAAATAACACAAGTAATTAGTTACATGCAATGAATAATCTTACTATATTAGAAAAGAAAACCACATTTAAGAGGCAGTACTCCCCCTTTTGTCATACGGCACATGACACTTCAGATGCCATATAAATTAATTTTGACACGTTATTTTTTTAATATACTTTTAATTATTAAAGTCCAATTTTATTTACACTTTTAATTTTACACATATTGATCAACACCTCTAATTAAGAGTTATAATTCAAATTATTCAAATTAACTTTATCAACAAGTCAAATTTCATAATCTATCTCATATTTAATATATTACACGACTATTCATTATCTATTGGATAAACTCTTATTTTTTATTATAATTTCTTTTAATTGCAAGGTAATTTATCTCATCTTTGTTTTAATTAACTTTTTTGAATTACAAGTTAGTTTATATTTCATAAATTACATATATATATTCTGATTAACATCTAAATTTTCATCATCTATTATACTTTTAATTAATTATTGTCTGTCATCATCTACCGAATGATATCTTAACTAACACCTCAAAAGTTATCATTTATCAAATATATGATAATTTTACTATTTTTACATGCTTCCTTCAAATTCAAATTCTTATTAGCCTTAATTTTGCTCCATACTCTATCTACGTTTATAATTTGTTTATGGCTTCCTCCCAATTTAAATTCTTTGTAACCCAGTATTCGATAAATAAATATAATGCGTGTCCTTCTTAAAAATCTCAACTGCATAAGAATGTTCAAAGGTGAGAAGAGCTATTTTTTTCATTTCTTTTGCATTTGATGTACTTTATTCTCAGTATAATTGATATTTCCATTCATACGTCAAGTTTTTGGTTCAATTGTTACTATAAGTACTTGCTCGATTTATCATCTTTCCACGTTTTTCCTAAATTTGTGTGTTTTTTATATAATTGTTTCTTCTTGCACTTACACTAAGTTAGAGAGTTATATAAGACTTTATTCTTTCATAATTCTTTCCAATGACAAATTTTATGTGATTATAGTGTAACTAATTTATGATAGCCAACATTTTCATGGGATTATAATGCAACTAATGTTAGAAATTTTTCAATAATTTTGCAGGAAAATAAAAGGACAAAGGATCAAGCTGTGCCACAGCTCCTGCAAAATTACACGTAGCTTCGCATAAGGTCCGGTTAGTAAAACTGAGACCAAACGCTAGAAGGAAATTCGTGCGATTCGCACATAGCTTTGTACGAACTCTAGTGAAGCAAAGAACTAAGACAAGCGATGGAAGTAGTGCTGTGTGACAGCTCGTGCGAATCGCACGTAGCTTCACACAGGCTTCAGTATTCTCCATCTTTTCTGAAATGTTGCGACTCTTCATGAAAAGTGAGTTGAGTTCGATTTTTTCCTACCTTTTCATAAGATTTGTGGATATTGAATGTCAACCTTTGGAGTTCTATAAATAGACCCTCTAGGGACAGATTTTCTAACTATAAGAAATCATTCTCATTTTCAAGTCTGTTCTTGCAATTTTCACACTTGTTGTGTGCATTGTTGAAGTCAGTATAGACTTCTAACAACAATCTTCATCTTATCCTATGGAAAATATTAGTCCTAAATCTTTTGCACAGCAAATTATACTAATAAAGCCTAAAGGAAAGTGCTTTGCACAATTTGAAGAAGCATTTATTTTTGGAAATATCCAACGATCCTTTAGCCTTTATTATAGCACTTAAATGGCTACCAACGTCAAGGATGTGACTTCATCAATCGTCAAATTGGACAGATTTGATGGTGGATTCTTCATCCGCTGGAGAAAAAAAGATGCATTTACATCTTGTTTTCTTAAACATTGCCTATGTTTTGAAGACCCCCAAGCCGCAAAAGGATGATGAGGATACGCATGATCAGTCTCACAAAAGACAGAAGTGAAAAATAGATAATGGGTTGTGAAAGGGACACATGGCAACAATCTAGTTGACATGCATCTACTATTCATTTCCAAAGGCTAAGTGTGGGACAAACTAAGAGCAAGATACATGCAGGAGGATTTCAACAGTAAGAAATCCTTTATCTACATTTGCTAACTTTAAAATGGTAGATAATAGGCTATCATACAACATTTGGATGAAATAAAAAAAATGTTTGTTTATTTTGCACACCATGATAAGATTATAGAAGAATTTATAGCTGTGAGTGCTATAATTGATAAATTACCCCTTAATGGAATGATTTCAAAATATATCTCAATAGTAAAAAAAATTGAGATCACATTGAAAGTCTTGATAATTCTCTTCGTGTTGAAGAAGAATTAAGAATGTAGGAAAATTCTCAAAGAAATGAGAATGTGCATATCAATGACAAAAGCAAGGCATCAAGAGTCAATGCCATTGAAAAAGGACAAAAGAACAAGTCCAGAAAAAGAATAATAAATGGTGATGATCTTGGCAAAGGCAAAAAGAAGAATGATAAGTGCTTTCATTGCAATGAAGTCAGACACTACAAGTATGAGTGTCAATTGCTAAAGAATCAAAAGAAAGAGGAGAAGTCCTCTAGGCACACTCATATGTAAGCACCTGTAGCCAAGATATATGTCAAGTATTAATTTTTTTTTTATCAATACTTGTCTCTAGAAAAATGACAAGTGTGTGTTCAGTTTGAGGGATGAATTTATGTTAGCAAAACTTATATGAAATAATAAAATTGTGCTTTAAGAAACATGAAATTAATGTGGTATGTTTTGTTGTGTTTATGCATATAATGAATTGTTAGTACATAATTTGGCTTAGTTATGTGTTTTGAATGCATGTTATTTCAAATGTACTTGAAATTGTATAGTTGCCAAAACTTGAATGTAAAGTATTTTTGCATGGAAAATATACATGGTTTTACTTAAATATAATATTAGTTATTGTGATTAAATTTCTATAATCAAATTTTCCTATAATTTAGAACAAGAATTGAAGGATTATATTATATTAAGTATAAGGGTATTAAATCAATATATTTAGTAAATTGATACTATATTTTGAGATTGAAAAAAAATATAAAGATTAAATTATTTTTTATGATGAACTAAAATTTATGATTACAATATTATGCACGATTCATAGTTCTTATGAAATTTCATATGAAGACATGATTGTATGGAATTATGTGAAGCATGTATATAGAAGTAACGTGAACATGTTCTGCCTTATATGATGTAAATGAATGGATGGTTATTTGATCATAATTAAATTCACAACACATGAATGTAAGTTTTAAAGTTCCATGTTACTTTGTAAATTTGAGTACAAATTGTGTAGAACTTGCACTTATACAATAAGTTTGTGACATGTTCATTAAAGTGTGTTTAATGAAATAAATGAATGCAATTTTGATTGCTTGTATGGTCACAAAAGATAGATGGTCATTTGGTAAGAAATTTATCTATAGGTTGATGTGCATAAACATCAATGAGAGTGGATAAAAATCCAGATTAAGTCACTAAATGATGGAATCTTAATCAATGAAATTAAGTAATCACTGGAATAGTAATTTGAATACTCAATAAAGAGAGTTTGATTACGCGAACTAGGAAAATCCAGATTAAGGACTGATAGGAGAGATTATCTTATATCAAAAAAAAAATACTCTAGACCATTTACAATGGAAACCTCAATTCATTGCTCATTAAACTACTATTTCTGAATTCAATGCAGTAAAAGTACATTGTCTAAATGCTTAAAATATTAATAATTTCAGTGTTATTATTCGCTAGTTGGTATAGGTCAAACTTGAAATTCTTAACAAGTCCAAAATAATGTCAAATATGAGAAAGCAATAAAATGCTGAAAATTCTCATATGGCAGGGGCATTTTGAGACTTGCCTATAGTAATGTATAATGAATACTCATAAAAGATTCTCCGTTAAACCTTGGGAACATTCACGAAAGGATTGAGATACATTGATGTTAAGTGTTGTTGATAACATGTTGCGAAAAAGCGAACTTGTGTGTAAGTACATTAAGACTTGTCAATGAACTGTTGATTCAAAATTTGTCTACCAAATTAGTTTGACAGGTCTGCAAGGTGTATTCACTAAGGTTTTGGTTCAATTGAAAGACACCAGGATAGATGTATAAGGTATCAAGAAAAGTTCATGACTCGAGAGGCAGGCAATTTTACAAATCATTGGAAACTGGCAGAGGATTGTTGAAAATTTGCCAATAATTTTGCAGGAAAAGAAAAGGAGAAAGGGTCAGGCTGTGCGGCAGCTAGTGCGAAATTGCACGTAGCTTCGCACAAGGTCCAGTAAGTAAAACTGAGACCAAATGCTGGAAGCAAATTCGTTCAACAGCTTGTGCGATTCGCATATAGCTTCGTACGAATTCTAGTAAAGCAAAAGCTTAGACAAGCGCTGGAAGTAGTGCTATGCGATAGCTCGTGCGAATCACATGTAGTTAGGCACATGCTTCAATATTCTCCATCTTTTCTGAAATGTTGCAACTCTTCACGAAAAGTGAGATTTCGAGATCAATTCTATCCGAATTGAGTCCGATTTTTTCCTATCTTTTCATAAGAGTTGTGGCTATTGAATAACAACCTTTGGAGGTCTATAAATAGACTCTCTAGGGACAGGCGACTCCATGGCGAGCAAGGCTTGGGGTCATTTAGTGTCATACAGGCAGGGGCGGCAGCCTTGCAGAACTACCGCCGGGCGAATCACGCCCGGAGAAGGATTGCTCCACTCTTACCATTGGGCATTTGTTGGCTCAACCTCCTGCGGGGCTACGGGTTTACTATAATGCGGCTTTTCACCAGCCTACCAACCGTGCGGCAGTGGGGGGTGTTTGGCTATAGCGCTGAAGGGGTCTGGCTCTTTTGAATATCGAAGCATCTGGCACATGTGCTATCGCTGGAGGAGGCGGAAGCCTATGCCGCCCTACATGCATTGCGGTTGGCGGGGGACATGGGCTGGCATGCCTGCTCATTTATAGGAGATGCGGCGGATGTGGTGCTAGCAGTTAGAGGTACGGGGCTACTGCATGTGGGAATCCAACACGGGGCGGCGGAAGTGGCGGATGGAGTTCAGGCCCATGGCCACTGTTTTTTTTTTTTTTTTGGGTTAGTAGAGATAGGAATGTGGTTGCGCACATTCTAGCCCAATATGGGGTCACGAGCCCTTCTGTGTCTTTCTTTTGTGGCCTACTGCCCCTCAGTTTGTTTTTCAATTGCTGCTAGACGATTTGTAGCGTCGTTAAATTAATATATGCCTTTTTACCCTAAAAAAAAAGAGAGTCATGATTTATAATAATAATAATTTTAATTTGTTTTTGTATTTACATATTTTATTGGTCGAAATCTTGTCGCAATTTAATATTTCGAACTAATTAATTTTATTACTTTTATCATAAATATTTTAGTCTTATCTTCTTATACTTTTCTATATTATTTTCATGATTAGTTTTAAAGTTAACATTTTTCTTGTTCTAACTGAAACCTTCATCTACAATTTTAGATTATTTAATCAAATCCTCCCTTAAATATTTCAACTTTTACATAATATGAAAATTTAATCATTAAATAAAAAATTATTTATAACATCGAATTTAAATTTAATATCATTTTCCCCAAATTAGTATGTTCATCTCTTGCTGCAATTTATTATTCTTAGATCTCAGATCCGCGCCTTGCATGAGAAAACAAAACTAGTATATATATATATATATATATAGACACACACATGTTAATATATTGAGTGCAGTGTATGGCTGAGACTTGACATGAGTTTTGCTAGCAAACGTTGTCATGTGGTGCATTATTTTAGTGATTGAAAGATAGGAATGCTGAATATACTGGTCATGATCCTTATTCCTCTGGAATGGACCAAGCTGATCCTTATCAACTATGTCCTTTTATTCTTCAAATTTTCTTTCCTTTTAAGAGATACTTCTTATTGATCGGAATATACTTTTTAATTTTTTTGTTCACCTTCATGAAAAAAATCTATTAATAGGGTTCAATCCCGTAGTTATTGGGTGGCCTTGGATAGTGTACCAAAATTTTTAATCAATTATTACATGTATCGTGTTGTATTTCATACAATATGCAGACAAGATTTTTTTTTTATTGCACTTGCATCCACTGATTCAAGTTGGATCCGCTAAAGTTGGGGTTTTCAACAAGAAACTCCTCAAGACGGTCATGGGGCTGGAGAAGCATATTGTGGGAAAGGGATTTGACAGCAAATATCACCATAAATCATTGTTGTCAGACTTGGTAAGGATACAGATTCAGTGAGATTAAGGGTGGCTTAGGGTCAACCCGGATGACCTCATTAATATATTTAATATAATAATTAATATATTTTAATTTAATCATCTTTAACATTTAAAAGTATTTTCTTCACAATAATTATATATTTTTATCAAATTTTACAGTTGACTTAAATATCTAAATTCATTATTATAAAATAAGAACAAAAGAAATAATCCAGTATATAAATTAAAAATAAAATATTGGTTATTTTCCAAAAAATATAAAATTTTAGTACTGCATTTTATTAAAAAAAATTATAAAATTTGATGTTAAAAAATGGAATGTGTTCTAGATTAATACATGAAAATGTTTTTAAAAAATTAATTGAAAAGAAAATATCTAATAAAAGATTATGGCAGTCTTTTCCAAAAAAAACTCATAGAGATACTTTGGTTTTGTAAAAAAGCCCTTTTGTTAAAAAAGAATTTCAAAATTTTTTTTTGGATATTAAAAAAAAGAAAAGAAAAGAAAAGAATTTCAATCGCTATTGCTTGTTTGGTCGGATATTGGCCTTCTTATTACTTGAATGTTTTTTTGAATACTCAGGGTATAATGATGGTTTTCCAAAACTTGAAGGTGTAATGTAGTTTTGCCAAATATTGGGAAGAGTAGTTTTTAAAATTCCAAAGAATAAAAAAAGGGGTAAAACTGGTCATCGCTTCGGAACGACGTCGCTGCTCTGCTATACTCTTTCCTGAAACCCTCCTAAAACCCTATCGACCAAGGAAGTACACCCACAAATCAATAACTTTCCTCTCCTCCACTCTCTATCGTTGTTCGACAGGTTTTTGTGTGTGAAAAAAGCAAAAGTTGGAGCAGAAAAAATGGGAATATTTGAACCTTTTAGGGCAATAGGATACATCACGAACAATGTGCCTTTCTCTGTACAGAGGCTCGGGACAGAGACTTTCGTCACTGTCAGCGTTGGGAAGGCCTGGCAAATTTACAACGTAATTATTACTTATCATCATTTGAACAATAATTCTGGTTTTAGAATATTGATTTAGTCAATTTTTTTTCTCTCGTTGAGAATTTCTGCATATTTTAACAATTTGTATTCTGTTTTCTCAGTGCGCTAAGCTTAATCTGGTGCTTGTTGGTAAGTCTTACCGTAAAATTTTATAATCTTGGTGCAGTTTGATGCATTTATTTTTTATTTTCTGTTTCAAATTTTTTTAACATAATGGATTTTGTTGTTTATGAGTGTTTTTGGGGCATTGGATTTGTGTGATTGCTAGGATTAGATGTTGACTTGAAGAATTTGTTTGAAGTGAACTGTGCCTTCTTCATTCAAGTTGTTTTGACTGTGTTTAAGGAACAAAGGAAGGACGTTTCTTTTCTTACAAGATTTCTGGGTGGACATTTTGTTGGGGGAATGGCTTGTTTGAGTAGGGGTGATTGGTTGTTTAACTTAATTTTGGTTGATTGGGTTCAGAAGATCTGTTTATGGACATAAGAGCTACAATGGAAATTGACATTGATCCATGTTTGCTAGCAATACGTTTACTCTTGAATCTTATGTATTCTTGATTAACTCCAGCGGATTTTATCTTAATTTTTATGGCTTTTTCTTGCAATTCCTTGAACCAGAGTAGAAAGAAAAGGATTCTGTGGTCGGTGTTACTTTTGGCCTTAGTTCCTTGCAAAAGGAAAAAAAGAAGAGAAAAGCTAGGGGACTTAGGTTGTTATCTTAATTCTGGCTTGCTAGTTTACACTGAAATTTGAATGTGGATTGGTCATTGACCCGGCTACCATTAGTAAATCTATATTTAAGTGGTTTTTCTAGTTGGCCTTTCCTGCAATGTTATGTACTTTCCTCCAACAAATACTAGTGTTTTCTATTTCTATTGGAGTATGATCTCCATTTCTTGGTTGGGTTGGTTTTTTTCCTGTTTTATTTTCTTGTTACTTATTTTCCAGCCTATGAATGAACATATATGGGTACAGACATTTCGATTCAGGGACGCAATTTGATTGCAATATCCTGTTTTGGTGAAGTGTATTTTTCAAAAAGAAAATGTTGTGAGTTATAAAGTCCACTACAGAGTAGAGTAATTCTCTGCTACTTATTATCAGTGTGTTGCTAATAGGATAGCTCGTGGCAGTTCTTGAGCTGTAGATTAGATCCATATGTAAAGGCTTTTTTCTGGTGTTGGAACCAATTTGAAAGTTAGGTGATGAGGCTTTATCATTAACTTATTTATTTGGTTCTTGTCAATCTTGATTAAATTTAAACATACTTACAAATGGCAAATTCAATTAAGGTCCTCAACTTCCTAAGAAGATACGAGCTCTTGCTTCTTATCGGGACTACACATTTGCTGCATACGGGAATCAGATTGCAGTTTTTAAGCGTGCCCATCAGGTTTGTCTGAAAAGACTCTGTTAACTCTTGGTTTTATGGTTGTGATTGTGAATTAATGTGTCACTGGTAACTCCATTACTTACAGAACAAAATGATTCTTGGGCATTGCTTCTGAAGAATGGGTTTGTCCCATTTCACGCTTGTTCTGTTTTGACTTTGACATCTACTTGTCTAAGAGACCAAGAAAGTGGCTGATTGCCAAACATGTTTTATAGGTGCAAGGACCGTGTTTGAGTGCAAAGAGTCTACTACTAATTTAATATATTTATTCTTGATAGAAGTTTGCATGATTTTAAGCATTGGAAGAAAGGTCACCTTTATGTTGCATGTATTGCTGAAAAGAAGAAACTCATTTTATTTTTGATATCTTTGCCAATAACAATAAGTTCATGAATGCATTCATAAATGCATCATGCAGTTGATGTATTATAACAAATTCTGGTAAGGAATGAGTGACTGCATGTTATTAGCTTGAAAGGCCGAAGTTTACATTCACATATTTTTCAACTCCCAAGTAGTTTTATTTTCAATAACAGTTAGAGGCCTTGGTGCATATCTGAAGTTCCATTTTGTGAATCTGTTCTTTGCCTATTGTGTAGTGTTGTGCTCACAACCAACGGGCACTTATGCCAATAGTCTATGAAGGGCCATGCTTATTTGGGCATTGATGATTTTCATTAGAAATTTCAGATCTTATTCTTGGGTACCTGATTTGGTTTTAGGACATGATTTGTATGATGAAAAGCATTTTCTAGGTCTGGAAAGATAAGATTAATATTTTGAATGCCACTAGCTTAGTAACTTGAATAATGATGCATGGCCAACTGTTAATATGGGAACAGTGAAATCATCTGGTGAATTGGTACAGCGAATGATGTAGTGATATAAAAAGACAAAATCACCAATTACTTTCTAAAAAGTGATATAATAAGGGTTATGCCTTTTTATTTATGTCATGCCATTCACTGTACCAACTCATTGGATGATTTCACAGCATGTAGCACTATTCTTTATCATCTGGTCTAACTTATGCAAGAGCAAAATCTAGGATTGTACTGGTGGCAAATGTTAACAGGAAGGAGAAGCAAAACAATTGGAGTAAAAGATTCTGAAACAGCAACTAGAATTTATCCTGATTTAGACCTAGTAATATAAAGTGATTGCTCTTTAAAACTTGTAGATGAAATATGTATTAAGCCTTTGTTGTAAGGCCCACTGAATTTTAGCAACAGTATAGCATTCAGCTGGAGCAAGTGAATACTTGTGGTTTGGATGGTGAAAGGCTGGTACTTTCCGGTCACATTATGCATATTTGAGTCTCATGAGAATTCTGTGTTTCCCAATTGAATTGATTAGGCCTTGTAGGGTATTACCTTAAACTTTACGTTTTATAATAGTTTCATCACTCCCAATGCATCATTTTACATTTTCAATGCACCTTTTAACATTTCTAATATATCCTTTTACATTTGCAATCAATCCAAACTGAAGTTTCAACCACAACTTCAATACCATACAGGGTCTTATCAACTGTGAAGGAGGAGATGGGAAAGTATGGGGCTTCTTCACAAGTATTCTTGAATGAAAACCAACTATATTAACCATAGTTTAATCACTTTAATGACATGAAGGTATTAAAGTATCAAAGTAATCTCGTTGACAAGCCATCTTTAGTCTAGTCAGAATGTGGGATTAGGGAAATTTAGAGCTATAGCCCTTGGATCCTAAATTTTGAGCAAACAAATATGTGCACAAACACATATATTTGTGTGTATGTGTGTGTGTGTGTATGCATATGTGTGTACTTTCATACATACACGTGTTTCATAGAAAACCATAAAGAAGTTCATCTGCAGGTACCTAATATATTTTAAGATAAAAGAAATATATACCAAACCCTCCACCTCTCCAGTGACAATGACTGTATGTACGTGCATACATGTATACATACATACACACATATACATACATACACACATATACATACATACACACACACACACATATATATATATACATACATATATATATATATACACACACACACACACATACAAACATACATATATACACACACGCACACGTGTGTGTTTGTGTGTGGCGTTGAAAACCAAAGAGAAATTCACTTCAGGTACCAAATATATTTCAAGATGAGAAAAATATACAATACCCTCCTGCTCACTAGCTACTGTGACTGCTTGAAAGGAGACCATAAAGATAAAGTATAGCAGGATTACTCCTGAAAGGAGACCATAAAATATTGAATTGCAACTATTGCCGCCATGAAACGGTAGTAAAGAAAATGTCTAAATGGTTAAAGTTTTTGTGTTCATTGTTCAGTAATTGCATCATTGGTTAGTCTGGTACATTTCGTAATGAGCATCATATCTAATGATAAGGTTCACATGTGGATAGGTGGCAACTTGGAGCAAGCACGACGCTAAGGTTAACCACTTACTACTATTTGGTGAGCACATCCTTAGTGTAGATGTTGAAGGAAATGTACTCACATGGGCATTCAAAGAAGCTGATAAGAACCCTGCTCCTGCTAGTCACAGAATCCTTGAGGACAACTTCAGTCCTAGCTGCTTAATGCACCCTGATACTTACTTAAATAAGGTAACTGAGGCCTCTGTGCTCTACTGTATCTTTAGCCTTTTGTTTTTCTGAGAAACTTTGTTCTTAGTTAGAAGTTATGAACAGGTTATCGTTGGAAGTCATGAAGGTTCTCTTCAACTTTGGAATATCAGCACAAAGAAAAAGCTTTATGAGTTCAAAGGGTGGGAATCGTCTATATTGTGCTGTGTTTCATCTCCAGCTCTGGATGTTGTTGCGGTCGGATGTGCTGATGGAAAGATTCATGTGATCAACATTCGCTATGATGAAGAGATAGTTTCATTTAGTCATTCTACTCGAGGTTCTGTTACTGCCTTATCTTTCAGCACTGATGGTCAACCCCTTTTAGCATCTGGTGGTTCTTCTGGTGTCATAAGCATATGGAACCTTGAGAAAAGAAGACTACAGTCTGTTATTAGAGAGGCCCATGATTGCTCTGTAGTTTCACTTCATTTCCTTGCTAATGAGCCTGTATTGATGAGTTCTTCTGTAGACAACTCGTTGAAAATGTGGATTTTTGATACAAGTGATGGGGATCCTCGTTTATTGCGGTTTAGAAGTGGGCACAGTGCTCCTCCATTATGCATAAAGTTCTATGCTAATGGGAGGCACATTCTATCTGCTGGACAAGATCGTGCTTTTCGACTATTTTCTGTTATCCAGGATCAACAAAGTAGAGAGCTTTCTCAGCGCCATGTATCTAAGAGAGCAAAAAAATTCAAGCTGAAGGAAGAAGAGATAAAGCTGAAGCCTGTCATTGCCTTTGATGTTGCAGAAATTAGGGAGCGGGATTGGTGTAATGTGGTCACATGTCATATGGATACTTCTCAGGCCTATGTATGGAGGCTTCAAAATTTTGTTCTTGGGGAGCATATTCTTACTCCATCTTCTGAAAATCGAACACCGGTGAAGGCGTGCACCATCAGTGCATGTGGCAATTTTGCTGTTCTAGGTACAGCTGGTGGATGGATTGAGCGGTTTAATCTTCAGTCAGGAATTAGCCGAGGCAGTTATATAGATGTATCTGAAGGAAAAGGTTGTGCTCATGATGGTGACGTTGTTGGCCTTGCATGTGATTCAACAAATACGATTATGGTAAGTGCAGGATATCAGGGTGATGTCAAAGTTTGGGATTTCAAGGGACGAGAGTTGAAATCTAGATGGGAAGTAGGCTGTTCTTTAGTCAAGATTGTTTACCACCGTGCAAATGGTCTTCTGGCAACTGTTGCTGATGATTTAGTCATTCGGTTATTTGACGCTATTGCATTACGTATGGTTCGTAAATTTGAAGGTCATACAGACCGTATTACAGACGTGTGCTTCAGTGAGGATGGAAAATGGCTTTTGACATCTAGCATGGATGGGAGTATGAGAATTTGGGATGTGATCTTGGCTAGACAAGTAGATGCCTTACAAGTTGATGTGTCTATTACTGGGTTATCATTGTCACCCAATATGGATTTGTTAGCAACTACTCATGTTGATCAGAATGGGGTGTATCTATGGGTCAATCAGGCAATGTTTTCTGGATCTACTAATTCTGTGTCATATGGTAGTGGCAATGAAGTTTTGCATGCTAAGTTACCCTCAATTGCTTCAGCTGAAGGTTCTCAGGAGAATGTCTCTGATGAAGTGATTTTAAACGCACCAGCTTGTGAAGAAGCTTTGAACTCCTCAAATCTAGACAAGCAAATGCCTGATCTTGTTACACTTTCACTCTTGCCAAAGTCTCAATGGCAAAGTTTGATCAATCTTGACATTATCAAAGCTAGGAACAAACCCATCGAGCCTCCAAAAAAACCTGAAAAGGCACCATTTTTCCTACCCTCTATACCATGTCTTTCTGGTGAAATAGTATTTAAATCAGGTGAATCTGCAGATGAAGAGAAGCATACACAAGCAATTGAAATAGTAAACAAGAGGAAAAAATCTGATTTCCCCCAATCTCAGTTCCTGCAATTTCTTCAGTCATCCATGGAAGGGAAAAATTGTGAGTCCATCAACTCCATGTTTTCCTCAATCGTCATAGGTTTGAGTTTGGTACTTAAGTGTAAGGGTATGGGCCATATTGTGTACCCAACCTCATGTCATGTCTTAGATCGGTACCAATAAATTCCTATTCATACAAGTTTACATAATCATATTAAATTTATGCTGCAGTTACATGTGCTGATACTTACTATAAATTTGTGATAATGTACTTGAGAGAAAGAGAAAGTTAAGACTGTGTGAGGTTGTTTTGTTGGAGCGATATTTGGATAAACATGAGCTGTTATAGAGATATAACATTAAACTGTTTAGGTTTGGCTTAGGCATTGATTTCTGGAAATTGGAGATGTACATTAACTAGTGGGTGTACTATTTCTTGGTGGGGAATTATCACTGAAGTAGTGAAACCTTTGTTTTAATTCATGGGAAGTATCAGAAGTTTTGATGCATTGTGTGTTCAAACCCAGAACCTACTTGGCTTTGATGTTTGCTGAACCAGCAGTGACCTTTTATAACCTATTGTGGCCTTTCTAGTTTTACTGTCTCTAAATTTGGATTGGGGAGGGGTTGGTGGCGAATTATTCATATATATGCCCCCTGATTGATCGTTAACTAGAACTAATTTGAATTCTTATGTTTATCATTGAAGATCATCACTGTTATGATATTTACACATTTTCTTGATGTATTTTGCAGTTTCTGCTTTCACTGAATATATGAAAAGTTTATCTCCTTCAGCTTTGGATATGGAACTGAGAATGCTTCAGGTTATTGATGATGTTGACGAGCTAGAACCAGATGAAAGACCTGAACTCGACTTTATTGAGCTGCTTTTGGATTATTTTGTGCATGAGATTTCATGTAGAAATAATTTCGAGTTTGTTCAGGCTATCATAAGATTATTTTTAAAGGTATGGTGGACTTATCCTTTGATCAAAAATCAGATTTCTTCCTGAGTGAATTTCTGTAGTTCATAAAAGAGGAAAGATAAATCCATGTGTAACTTCATACAGACAACTCATTATGTTTGCTTCAGACACTTAAGATTTTACTAAAAAAAATCAGTTTTCTTGCCAAATGAAGTTTCTGTAGTTCGTAAAACGGGAAAGATAAATCCTTATTTAAGTCCATAGGGACAAAGGCTCATTATGTTTAGTTTCAGACAGTTTAAGATTTGCATCAATAAGCACATAGATATGTGTGTTGCTTATATAAGATTCTGCAACATTTTAAATAGATTACCAACTTCTTAATAGTTATATGACAATCTCCTATCTTTTTCCTGCCCAGATTCATGGTGAGACAATTCGGTGCCACTCAAAATTACAGAATAAAGCAACAAAGCTTCTAGAGATCCAATCTACTGTATGGCAAAAAGTAGATAAATTATTCCAAAGTGCCAGATGCATGGTGACATTTCTGAGTAATTCACAGTTATAGATATCTATTCAAGGGACATCTTCTAGATTTGAAGAAGAAGTTTACTGACCTCGAGGTTCAGTTTAAACCATGCCAAACTGCATCATCATCTTGTCCCTGGTATGGCTTGCTGCTGAAGCTGAAGCTAGTTTCAACTAGTGCTAGATGAAATGAAGTTCATCAACCAGTTACCCCATAAAATTCGGTTGAACTAAAGTATTTGTTGTTGTAAGGGGCTTTAGTACAGGAGTTCCCAGTTTGCGTACTTGTCAGATTCATCATATATGTAATTTACTGTTTTCGAATGAAAGTGCAGCTCATGTCTCCTACTAAATCATTTCCTCTTGATTTTGTTGGCTACCATATTTCAAGATTTTTTTGTGGGATTGTCAAGGATGGAAATGGAGACATTGAATTTTGATGGCAGCTAGAGAATTGCACGCACAGCTCCCGTGGAAAGGGTTACATGGGTATCCAAGTTTGAACTAATTTTTGAAGATAATTTCCTGAAAGACTCAAGTCCAATTATGTTTCTACGTGAAACTAATTTCTTTTCTCTGCATTTGTACTCTAGCTTGACTGAAGTTTTAGGCGTGCATTTTTAGAATGTGTGTTTCTTTTAAGGACATAGACTTAGAGGAATATTTGTTTGATCCTACTCTGTCTATGTATTACCAAGATATTTAAATTTTGTGTGGGTTGGAAGGACGAGATTTACATCTCTTATGAATGTCCATGTAATAAATTTATGTTCTTCACTATTATTCTTATTATTGTTTGTGCTACCTCATAGTTAGCTGAAGACAGATACAGGTTTGCTAGCTTTAAGGAAAATGATATTAGCTTGAAAGACAGGTTTAAGTGTCCAGGTGAGTGGAACATACTGGAATCTTTGTATAGCTTCAATTGTCTTTGAGATGGTCGACAACACCCCATTTAAGGTCATCATGGGCTGCTGGTGGAATAGCTTCACTATTTAAGGTACTTTAACTTTATGATCACTGTTTGAGTTAATAATCTAGCTTTCAACTAAAGTTATATATTAATTGAACAGTGATAAGAATTCAGAACAATTGACCATTGTGGTGTGACTTGTGGAGTTGCATCATATGTTGATTTTGCTCGTCCTTATTTGTTTGTTTTCTCTTTCGAAGAATCTAAATTTGTACAGTTTGGAGGTAATGACTATTTTTCTTATCTTTTAAGCATGTAAACTTGCAGGTTTGGGGTGGTCACATTTCCAACCTTACAACAGGTCTCTAATTAAAAGGCCAAAGGTTGAAAGTTAGATTTGCCTTTCTAAGGGAAGGCACAAGCATTTTGTTGAAAGCTTGAAGGAGAAGTTGGTTCTGATCAGAGACCAAAGTACTGCTTGTTTACTAGCAATAACCAGGTTAACATAAATGTTCTATCTATTGATTTTTTATTTTTTTTTCCAACTTTTAACTGAATGTTTTTCAACATTTACTGGTGTTGTGTAATTGTAAGACCTGACAACCTATAATTCTCTTATCTCATACATCTCTTCATAAGGTGCTTGGTTTATTGTATAAAATAGCGACGAAAACCAAGTCTGGAATGATAATTAAACTGTTCCTTCAAGCGTTTCCTTAAAATGATGTATGCTCCTTACAAAATTACTCTTTCAAAAACCTGGCATTCAAGTTCTAATGCACCTTTGCTTATGTATAAGTTTTCATTTTCTTAAAGGTCTTGCTGAAGAATTTGATTTCATTCTACTTGATGCAATGGGAATTGGAAAAGAAGGGAAATGCGTGAGGACGTGTATTAGGTTTAAACCCAAATATTTATATGGGGGAAAAGTGGTGGTTAGCCTATCCTTGGTGCAAAATCTTTGGTCATGGTTTTCACTAGGGTTGACAATCTCTGACACGACACGAAAATACGACACGATATAAGCGGGTTGAGGTTGAGCTTTAGTGGGTTCGCAGGTTATATGGATCAACCGAAAAACACGAATAATTAAACGGGTAAGGTTAGGGTTGAAAAAATCAACACTGGAACTCACTAACCCGAACCTGACACGAGAAATTTATCCTACAACACGGAAACAAGACATGAACTTGACACGAACACGAAATGTTCGCGGGCTAAATGATTCAACACGAATAATTAAACGGGTAAGGTTAGGGTTGAGGGGTGTCGACACGGGAATCTATCAACCTGAACCCGATAACTCGGGCACGACACGAACTGCCACCTCTAGTTTTCACTGTGGTTAAATGGTTTAATATATATAACTCTCGAAAATAGAGAAACACTGTACAGATTGTAGCAAAATGAAAGCTATGGAAAAGTTGGTTGAGCAGCACTGTCAACCGGGAATCAGGCGAAACAGCAACAATATGATACCAAATGCTGGGATATTCTCCTTGCAATGTATTTATCATGTTCATTGACTTTTGTTTAATCTGTGGACTTGTGCGCAAAGTTGAAAGATCACCCAAGTTCTTCGTTCTGCATTGCCTAGTTAGGGGAATTCATTTATGAGAGAGGGAACAGAGAAAATGGAGCTTCAATCACAACTTTTCCATGTCCTCCACAATTGCCTACCAACGCGGAGCTAATTGCATAAAATTAACATTCACTCACTATATATATGTGGGACCATTAAGCCATTGAATTTAGCTTATACAATTGAGTATGTAATTGCATACTTAATTTATACAAGACTAAATTCAAAGGGTTGAATGGTTCATTTGAAATGATTATAGTGTTACCACATATATATATATATATGAATGGTTTATTTGAAGGGATTATAGTGTTACCACAGATATATATATATATATTGAATGGTTCATTTAAAGGGACTATTTACCAAAGATATATATATATATATAATCGGTTAATCTAGGAAGTTTTTTTTGATTAACCGATAAATTGATTAAAATTTGGTTTACTGGTTCGGTATTTGATTCGGTTTTCGATTAACCCATTTTCTTAAACACCACTACTCACTATCTAATTTCACAAACTGAGAGAAAAATTCTAGGCCTATTTTTATATTTATAATTCCTTTTTAATAGAAATTTCACAAACAGGGTATGTCAATACTTTTTCAAAACAGAGAGCTATTTTTTCAAAACCGCTTTCTTCATAAACTGAACAAAAAAAAGTTATCGCTTTCTTCACAAACTAAAAATAAAATAAAAATTCATGCCTACAAATTAATTATTGGATCTTGAAATTAAATATGATCATCTCATGAACATCTCATTTTTAATTTGTTGAGAGTTTCATGAACATCTCATTACACTCAACTATTTTCTTATATAACCAATGTGGGCAACTTTATCTTTCATGAACATTTCATTTTTAATCCATTGAGGGTTTCTTTTACATTTTAGAGTTATAATAAAATTTTAATTTAATTTCCTTAAATAATAATTAAATATATTTCAAACTATAACTTGAATTTATATATATATATATATAATATATTTTTCTTAAATAAAATATTTATTATTCTTTTACTAAAAAAAAGTTGTTTAAAAGATCGGGAATAAATATTTTATAAGAACTATAAAATTATAAATAAAAGATTATATAATTATTAATATATTTATTATTTTAAATATATTTATGATGTCATTCGAGGCACTCCTCCGGTCTATCGATAACTCACAAAATGAGCATCAATGAGCCTCGAGTTTACCTCTTTTATTTCAAACGTTATTAGACAACTTCCAGTGCCATTGAAGTAAATCTTTTTTATCTTGGAAAGAAAAAAGAAAGGAAAAAATTAACTAGTACACAATAATTATTATTATTGTCAATTATTTTGTCATAGATGAAAATCTCACTTTAACTTAATTTATAAATTACATTTTCTTTATAATTTTAGAGAATGTATAATAGAATACACTTTTCCTCATAATTTATATATAAAAAAAAATAGACGTGGCACATTTACGCCAACAAATCTAACTTTGTAGTGGTACAAATCCAACAAAATTCCAACAAAACTTTATACATTCTGAGAAAGTTACATCTTGGAGAAGGGAACATGACTTGCCTTGTCTACACTTCAAAAACATCGGCTTATCACTTGTAATCTGTCAACTAACTTGTCCACAAAATCAAAGTATACAGAACCCATGATCTTCTTACCGCAAAGATTAGGTAAGGTACAGCAGCACCAACAGCAAAACCCAATCCAAGACTTAGATAGAACCATTTATCAATGACCAAGTGATCATTTCATTGTCATTGTCATTTTCCACTTTTGATCCATTGCCAATATCTCTGCTTTGGCACTCAAACACCAGAGGAGCTCCACAAAGCTCTGGCTTTCCCGCGAATGAAGATTCGGGAAATGTTGACATCTGCCCATAGTAAGGAATCTGACCTGATAAATTGTTGTCTGATAGATTGAGATAGCTCAGGAATGACAGTGAAGTCATGCTTGATGGGATAGCACCATGGAGCTTGTTACCGGAGAGGTCAAGGGATAACAATTGCCTCAGGTTTGAGATGCTGCTTGGAATTTGGCCTGAAATTTGGTTTCTTGACAGATTTAAGACCACCAGGCCAGATAATCTTGCTAATTCCTCCGGGAAATCGCCATAAAAATTGTTCCGTGAGAGGTCTATCGATGTCAGAAGTGAGAGAGTTTTCGTGAAGTTCTGGAATTGATTCTTTAAGTTGGCAACCAATCTCTCTTCATAATAAACACCTCTGTATGACCCGTACAAATGATATTCTGTTACCCTATGTTCTTTGGCCATGGATTTCAGGTTTCCCAAGCTTGCAGGAACTCTGCCTGTAAAGCCATTTCCAGCGAGATCAAGAACCTGGAGTGAACTCAAATTGGAAATGTCATTGGGAATACCACCTGAAAATGCATTCAATCTTAAATTAAGGATTCTAAGATCCATGAAACTGGATACAAGCCAAGGTGGAATGGTTCCCGATAGCCTGTTATTTCCAAGATCCAGAGTCTCCAAGTGTGACAAGTTTTTTAAGGAAGTTGGCAGTTCACCCATTAACATGTTGTCATTTATATGTAGGGCTTGAAGCTGGTTCAACAGGCCTAAAGATTCTGGAATTGTACCTGACAAACTATTGTTTCCAAGGTCTAAAGCCTTTAAATAAGGACAATTTCCTATACTATTAGGGATTTTTCCTGTCAAATTATTATTGGAGAGATCAATTACTTGCAGCAATGACATTTCCCCTCTAGCGGCAGGTATTTCTCCTGCAAGTTGGTTATTGGAAAAGGATAAAAAGATCAAATTAGGCATGCTTTGGCTAATATTCTGTGGGATAGGGCCCTGAAATGATTATTGAGAGATCAAGTAACTCAATCTCCACAGCAGGAAGAGGTATGGATCCTGAAAGGATATTAAAGCTGAAATCCACATCTGCATAACGCGCCAACTTGAGTGGATTCGGTAGCTGTCCTTCTAGCTGATTGAGAGAAACAGTTAGCAAGGAAAGATTTGAGGATACATCCCAAAACCAATTAGGAATAGATCCTGAGATGCTAGCATTTGAAATGTCAAGGTTCTTGATCTCCTTTTGAGATTCAAGCCAAGCTGGAAATAAAGGACCTAATTGACACGAAACCAGACCAAGATTTCGGATTTGGAAAGGAGCACGCCAGTTGGAACTAACGTTGAACTTTTAGCATTCCCTAATGATGCTGGTATTTTACCTTCAATCATGTTTCCATCCAATCCAAGAGTTTGGATACTTTTAAGCTGGCCCAACCATTCCGGTATGTTACCAGATATTTGATTGATGCTTAAATCCAGGTAAGATAGGTTAGCAAATGCACTTCCAGAATTGCAGGTTTCAATTCCATCCAGTAATTCAGGCAAACTTCCTGTCAAATTGTTTCCAGAGAGAACAAAAGCTTCTAAATGGCAAAGTCTTCCAATGGTACTTGGCACTCCCCCTTCAATATTATTGTCAGACAGAGAAAATCTTTTCAGAGATGTCATGTTTCCTATGTTGGCAGGAAGTTTTCCGTGTAATTTGTTGAAAGATACATCAAGAAATTCAATGCTTTTCCAGCTTCCCTGGAACAGTTCATGGCAACTAGCACTAAGATTTTGTGTTAGAGCAAGATCCAGGTATTTTAGCCGTGGAAGCTCACCTAGGCCAAGTGGAATCCTTCCTCTAAGATCACAGTAGTTAAAATCAACATACTCAAGGCTGCTTATGTTGAGAAGCCAATTCGGAAACACGGATTCGAAACCATTGAAGCTAAGGTCTAGAACAGCAAGAGAAGTGAAATTGACAACACTAAGAGATGAAATGGAGCCAAATAAATTACAGCCTAGTAAATGTAGCTCTATCAAATTGGGAAGCATGTTTACATTGTCCAACCAGTTTGAGTTAACCAAAGAAAGGTCCACCTGGTTCATCTCAAGGTGTTTCAAGGAAACAAGACTACTTACCCAATGGAAATCATCAACACTTGAGCTAAAGAAATCAGAAGAAACATCAAGATACTGCAATCTAGAAAGATTCCCCAAATTTGCAGGAATTATACCACTAAATCCAGCATTTGAGAGGTTTAGGTACTGGAGACTATTTAAAGAACCAAAAAAACTGGGAATTTGTATGCCTGCAAATGTGTTAAAGCTCAAATCCAGGTACCTCAGGGATTTCAATTTAAGCAGTGAAGGTAGGGCCCTGTTTGTTTTGATTCTCAAAACATGGTTTTGAGAAAAGTTTTAATTTTATAATAATTTTTCATTATTTTTAATACACTTTTTTACATTTTTCAATACACCTTTTTACATTTCTAATACAATTTTAATATTATAAAATCAAAATAAATCTCAAAATCATGTTTTGAAAATCATACTACACACACAGGGTCCTAATCTCTCCACTCAAGTTCCAAAATCCGTACCTTTTGGTCAAATTAGAAGTGAGCGGCACTGGGTTGCGGAGGTCAATCTGAACAATCACAATCGATTCCCCGCCATAAGCAGCAGTCACTGCCCCGGCATGAAAAAAGTCGGTTTCGGGATCATTAAGGCCTCTTTTGAGATCAAGAAGAGCTTCAAGATCAGCAGCGGAACAGTTCTTTCCGGCAGCATCTGCATAATGAACACAACCATTTAATATCTGCTGAAAGATAATTGCAAGAAAAGCAACAAACGGAAACCAATCCATTTTCGCTCTAAGCGTACAAATTAGTTCGACTGATAAGTGACGAACTGCTGCTGCGTCTCTCTTTTGTAAATACTGTACTACATGGTTGGTTTTTTGCATTATAATAAGCCATTTTATGCGTGATTTTCAAGCAAAATTCATTTTCAATGGCGAATTTCAACGGCTGACTTGTTTTTGGATCATTGGACGAGGTTGAAACAAAACAGGGTTCGTCTCTCACTCAAGTCAACCATTGCTGATTGATATTGAGGAAGCAGATTTTGCTGGTGAGGGGCTCCGGAAGGTCCGATGCCAAAGTTAGTATTTTAGACATAGGAGAGATATAGTAAATCTAGAGAGAAAGGTACCAAGAAGAGAGCTCTCTTTCAATAGTTATTACCCACTGGTCGAGGCGTAGGATTGTCCACCGATTTGTTTCCTCCGTCTCCTTCTTTTATCCAGATATAAATGGTCTTCTGTTGGTGGACCCAATTAGATCGGATTATAAACTTAGTAATTGAATCTCGATTTGGGCTGAAGGACAAACCAGACACATCAGATATGTATTAGGCTTATTTGCCCCGTGATGGATCAGTTGTGAGTTGTAAGTTTGTCCTTAGGAATTCCACAATTGACGTAGAGATAGACGTCCACGTTTCAGTCTACAACTGACTAGAGGATTAAAGAACGGAATTGATATTTGCAGCGACGGTTTCGATATTTGCAGCGACATTTTCTTGTGAAAAGACTGAAATGCCCTTGGGGAAAAAAATTAAAAAAAAAGTTTTATTAATTATTTTAGTTGTATTATGTCCGAATTTATTAGTAGTTTTGTCAAAATTGTGAAATTTTTTACCGAAATGGGGAAGATCTATCCGGTGGTTACTGCAAATAAGAAAGTGGGGGGGGAGGGGGGGGGGGGGGGGGCAAAAGTGTCGCCGGTGACATTTTTGGGCCAAAGTGTCGCCGGCGGTGTTTTTTTTTTTCTTCTTTTTTTTTATGTAGTTTTATTAATTATTTTACTTGTATTATGTCCGAATTTATTAGTAGTTTTGTCAAAATTGTGAAATTTTTTACCGGAATGGGGAAGATCCGCTCGGTGGTTATTGCAAATATCAAAAATCTAAACTTTTTTAAGGGGGGGTACCATCACCGGTCGCCGGCGATGGTTTTGTGTAAAACCATCGCCGGGTGCCGGCGATGGTTTTGGATAAAACCATCTCCCGGCGATGGTTTTACACAAAACCATCGCCAGTCGCCCGCGATGGTTTTAGGTTTTTTTTTTTTTTTTTTTTTTTGAATAGCAGTAGACTTTACAGTAGGAATAGGAAAATTTAATTTTTTTCCCCAAAGGTATTTCAATCTTTTTACAAAAAAATGTTGCTGCAAATATCGAAACCGTCGCTGCAAATATCATGCCCCTTAAAGAAACATATCTACTATGTTCCACAGTTCACACAAGAATCCTAATTAGGGCCCCAATTTTGTTTTAAACTGATATTTTTTTAAAGAAATAATATTTAAAATTAATATTTTTAAAGAGAAAATAACTCTACTCTGAAAATAGACATGTAAAAATATTATTTTTATAAAAAGAAGTGCATGTAATATAAAAAGTAGTACATATTTATAAAAATAATAATAAATTTTTTTTGATATGTAAAATAAAAAGTATCAAATTTAAGAGTATAACTAGTGCCTCTTTAAAAAAGTAGCACATGTAATAATTAAAGTAGCCTATTTCTAAAAAATAAATAATAAAAATGATAAAATTTACTTTAAGAGTTTAAATAATACATGTAAAGTAAAATGTGTAAATAATTTAAGGATGAAAGTAGTGGCGCTTTAAAAATGTAATACTTGTAATCTAAATAATAATGCCTACTTCTAAAAAATTATACTAACAGTAATAATGAGAAGTTTTGATTTTTAAGGGTATAAGTAATGTATGTAAGATAAAAAGTAGTACATATTTATAAAATAATAATAATAATAATAATAACAATAATAATAATATTTCAATTTTAATGTTATAAGCACCGCTCATAAAATAATTAAAAAAATTAAAAAATAATGTAGTGTTACGCGTGTGTACACACGATGCAGTCTCATGTCGAACAGTTACTTTTCCAGCTAGTAGGATTTATAGTAGTAGAAGCCAGAATGACTCGCTATATATTAGTTAATGTTATTTATTGGCCAGAATGACTGGCTTAAATGTTAGTTACTGTTATTTCTTAGTGGGTAGGATTTAATAGGGATTTTTTCCATAAAAAATGTATTTTATTCATAAATCCAAAAATGGGGAAAATTTTTCAGAAATTCCCGATCTAGTGAAGTCGAAGTTCCTAACTTCACTTTCCTTGAAAAAAGTTTCGGAATGAAATTTGTATTCCAAAACTTTTTTCAAGGAAAGCGAAGTTCCTAACTTCGACTTCAGTACAAATTTCTCGACTTTGGCCCCTTGGCCACTTATCAAAGAAAGCGAAGTTGTCAACTTCGCTTTCAGTACAAATTTCATTCCGAAACTTTTTTCACTGAAGTCGAAGTTAGGACTTCGCTTTCTTTGTAAATAAGGTGAAACAAAAATTTGTACTGAAAGCGAAGTTGACAACTCAAGAGGCAATAAAAGCTGAGGTTTTGAAGATGAGAATTAGAGACACTCAAAGGCAATTCAGATTCATAAGAAAGAAGCCAAGGCCAAATAGCCTATGAATGGATGCAATCATCCATTCATCTGTTAGGATGCAACACTTCAACCAAAAGACGCATCTTTAACAAGAAATCAAAGAATGGCATCTCTTAGTAGCCACTGCAGTTCATCCAAGGATCCGTCTGAGTCGCATGAAGACTCGTACGGCACTTGCTCCTTTCAACCGAGTGAACTTCTGGTACTGGAGGTCATCCGAGATGTCATGTGACTCACACGACTTCTCGGACGTCTTGCTGATTCTGAAGTTAGCTTTCAGCCTTCTGTCCGATCCTGTACTGGAGGTCGTCCGAGATGTCGTGTGACTCGCACGACTTCTCGGACGTCTTGCTGATTCTTCATTTTACTGCATGAACTTTTCCCAATGTCTTTTCTATACTATAAACTACAAGAGAATCTTCAACACTATGATGTGAAAAAAGCCAAATGGGTTATTGCCTCTTGAATTGTCAATTTCGCTTTCAGTACAAATTTTCGCTTCACCCTATTTACAAAGAAAGCGAAGTTGAAACCTTCGCTTTCTTTGAAAAGTGGCCAAGGGGCCAAAGTCAAGAAATTTGTACTGAAGTCGAAGTTAGGAACTTCGCTTTCCTTGACAAAAGTTTCAGAATGAAATTTGTACTGAAAACGATGTTGTAGAAATTCCTAACTTCGACTTCACTAGATCAGGAATTTTTGAAAAATCGTCCATATTTTTGGAATTTATGAATAAAAATACATTTTTTATGGAAAAAATTCATTTAATCGTACATGATATTAGTAGTTCCTTGTTGTAGGGTTTTACGGCCTGTTCTTTTCCCCATTTTCAAACTTAGTTTGAAAATTGGTTTGTGGATAAACCTACAACATTTTCAAAACATTGTTCTTTTCCAAAAATTGCAAACTAATTTTCAAGATTTTTTTCTTTCTTAAACTTCCTTCTTCTTTTTCCCAACCTCTCATCTTCTTCTTCTTCCTTCTCTTCTCCTCTTCCTTCCTTCTCCTTCCTTCTTTCCTCCTCTTCTTCTTCTTCACTTCATCACTCTCATCTTCTTCCTTCTTCTTCTTTTCTTCTTCTTCGCCGGAGGACGCTCATTATGGGTGGCGCGGGGTGGATGGGGGTGGAATTTGTGAAATTGGAGAAGAGTGAAAGGGGGGAGGAGATGAAGGGAAAAAAAAAAAATTTTGCCCAATATATATTTTTTAAAAAACTTGTTTTGAAACCCATGTTTCTTTCATTAGTTTGAAACCAAATATTTTCAAAATTTGTTCCCAAACTTGTTTTGAAAATGGGGAAACGAACAGGCCCTTAGTTGTTTAATTACTGTTCGATACTATTTAAATAGTGTTTATCCATCCATAAAGGGAAAATAGATGAATAACACAATTTTTCCTCCTGATCTTCTTTCTCTACTACTTCTAATCAAATCATAATTCTCCTTTCTCTCCTCTTTCATGTATAATTTAGAAGTCATCTAAATTAATCATATCAATTGGTATCAGAGCATGGTTCTGGCACCTGTTCTTCTTTTCAACTTCTCTTCTGCGTTTCTTTTTTCTCTCCAAGAATATGATACAAAACATTCTCTTTTCTTCCCTCTAGATTCTTCTTTTTCTTTCTTCAAATTTTGGCCCTGATTGTATCAGCCCCAGCACATCCACCAACTCCGCGATTCTTCGGGATAGAAGATTGCCCACCGACTCTGCAGATCTTCGGGATAGAAGATTTCCAACCAACTCTGTAGATCTCCACATCTTCACGAAAAGTATGTTACGTGATCAATTCTTATCCGAATTGGGTTCCATTTTTTCCTACCTCTTTGTAAGAGTTGTGGCTGTTAAATTGTACCCTTTGGAGGTCTTTAAATAGACTCCTTTGGACAGATTTACACAGCACGGAATCACTCTCATTTTTCAAGGTTTTCTTACTATTTTTCTCTCTTGTTCTTGGTTTTGTATAAGTCAGTGTAGAATTATTACAAAAGACTTCATCTTATCCCATATGATATTAAACCTAAATCTCTTGCCACCAAAGAGGAATGATAAAGCCTAAGGAAGTGCTAGCACGATTTGAAACAGCATTTCCTTTTGTACTACTTTTGTAATAGACTAGTTTTCAATTTGAAGAATTCATTCATTATTCTTGTAGTTGTTAGTCATTGCTGGTATTTCAGGAAATATCCAACAGGCTACTTCTTTGAATTTAATGGAAAAAACTCGGTGTTTAATGCCTGCATATTTTAAAGGTAGGCTCACACTTCTGAAAATGAAATTATGGTGAGTTACTTCTATGTTGGGTTTGGTCAAATTACAAATCAGCTCATATTCTTGAAATTGCAAGCACCACCTAAAACATTCAAAATTTATGGAGTAACAAAATGGTCCCCTGATTTGTGTTTATCTTTTTACGAATAATATGGGTGACATCAAGCCGACCCTAGTTTTGAAGTGCTCAAAACTTTGTTTGTTTTTAATTGAGTTTAAAATTCTATTCGTGTTCGTTTGTTTATTAAATAAAGAAGCTAGCGTGAGTGAGTTTTACCCAAACAGAGACAAGCACGAGTTTGTTCATAAACGTCCATGTTGATTCTATCATGTCCTTAACTAGTATAAAAATGTAGCATTTGGTTAATTTAAATATTTTGGCACTTTTTAAGATAGATGTATTATTTCGATTCAGACTCATATATTGAGATTTATCTACATATAAATGTATATAAAAATTAAATGATTTTATTTTTCAGTGATATCTTAACTAAGCATATATTCATAAATGTAAAAGAACTTTCATCCCCTTGTCCATTTTTTAATTAAATAAATAAGCTCAAAATGGGCTTTTACTGCGTCAATCCCAAAGTTGTTCCTAAATGTTCGTATTTGTTCTAAACCCTAACCAACATTGAATAATTTATAGTTATGACCAAACTAGAATTGAGGTGTTGGTAATTTTTAGAACCATAGGTACTTATTTTTATTTTACCAAACCTCAGGGAGGTAACTGTTATTCACCCTAACATTTTAGCAACGTAAGGAAATTAGACTCCACTGAAAAACATGTTCTTTACCGTAATTTCAAAAACATGTTTTGTGTAGTTTTGAATTTTATATTAATTAATCATTATTCCCAATACACATTTTTACCTTTCAATTTAATTTATATTTCTATTACACTTTTCACATTTAAAAAGCATTTCCAATACCAAATTTGAAAACATGTTTTCAAAACTCATCACAAGAAATAGGCTTTGAATGTCCTCTGTTTGCATGCCAATAAACCCAAAAAAAGAGCCATTGCTTCAGCTTGAAAGCTTGCAAGGGAACCCAGACATGCATTACCTGCCAACAAGACATATCATGCAGAATCTCGGACAACAAACCCAGAGCTTGAAGGGCCTAAATTCCCCAACGAAAAACCCATCCATATTCAGTTTGCAAACTTTTGGTGGGGGGGTGGGGGTGGGTTAGGTGGGTGGTAGACAAGCTACCACCTTAGGATCCATCTGTTTCCAATACCCCCATCTCGTAATGATTCTATTGTCAACTGAAAGCCCACAAGAGGACAACAGTGGTGGGGAAAAGAAATCCGAGAGGGTAAAAACAAGAGACTTCGCTTCGTGCAGAACCCATTAGATAGGTTGCCGCGTACCCTTATGCTGCATTTTGTTGTAACTTCCACATCACCTGGAACAAAATAGACCAAACCAGACCCAAACCCTTTGACAGGTGATCTGTTTCTGTGAAGAATTGAAACAAGCTCGAAATCGAAACACCTACAGGCCGCTACAAATGGAGTTGTGAAATCAATGCTCCCATACCTCCTGCGATAGAGAACTGCCAAAAAAAAAAAAAAAAAAAAAAAAAAAAGGCTCAACCCCCCTCATGGCCGCAAAAAAAAAAAAACAACTTTGATGCCATCGAAAACCCATGGTGCGTAATATATCATCAAAAGACAATAGGGAGTTAAGAAGCCACCACATAAAAACAGAAATCTTCAATGATATGTGAGTGGTCAGGCCTTGCTGGCCACAGACAAAGGCTGACAGTCCCTTTGGAGCTCATAATCTGATTTTATGGAGAAAATCCTCGTTGGCTCCGACTTCCAAACATATCTGTCCTAGCCCTCACTAAAATCGATATCCATACTCAGGCCTAACCAAATATCTATCTCAAATAGTTGAAGAACTACTCCAGGTAAATATCTTCGTTAAAACTCTTGCACTGTCAACTACGGTTTTGTATCCAATTTGGAGAGACCAAATTCACTAAATGGCCCCATGCCTAGCCAATTCAAAAACCCAAAAATACGCCACCCCATCATTTAGATCAATCATTGTGTTTTTGCGCCATGAAGTCATGCGCATCCTTATACCGCATCCATGTTCTGGATCTACGTGCTAAGATGGGCAGTGATTACATTTATCGTGCCCACAAAACCAACGATGCATGGATTTCTCACTAAATTTTTACTAGAAAAAACATCCACGGGCCTTTTAAGGCTGCGGACACCCAACCCATTCTCTGTCGTTGGGAAACAAACTTTTCACCAAGAAACAAACTTTTTTGCCAGAGCGCCAATGCTTGTGTGACCCTTGTTCTTTTATTTTTATCTCGAAAACAAGTTTATATATGCAATAAATACATGTGTTTCTTTTATTTTTTTAGTGATTGTGTATATAACAATACGATAAAAGTTAAAATTGGTGCATATAGAACTAAATGAATCAAAAAGTTTTAAATATTTATGGGCGATCATGAGAAAAATAGGTATTGATAAAAAAAAAGATAAAAATGTACACACAGTATTCTAGATGGCGGAATAAATAGAGAAGTGCATCATCTATACTTTGTGACCGTAGAGTGCCACAAAAGAAGGCAAATTTTATAAATGATTATAAGACTGGTGATACTTTATGGATCGGTGGCGACAAAATACGAGCATGAAAAGAAAATGAGGGTAGAAGAAAATAAAATTTTTAGATGGATTTGTGAATATACTAGGTCAGATAAAATAATTATGCAATATATATTAGAAATAAGGTTGGAATAACTCTCATAGATGAAACAAATGAGAGAAACACCGCTAAGTTGGTTGGGACATGTATGTCAGAAGACCCCAAGATGCGGAAATAAGACAGGTAGAAAACAGAGAAGTAACATATAACTGATCTCATGTAGTGGAAGGAGGCCTAGTTGTTGTTTATTTTTAATAACTACATTTTTGTATTAATTTTTAGTTTAAAGAGTGACACTGTCAAAATTAGAAATATTACTCGTGTTACTACAGTATCACTTTTTGGTTCAAGAATAACATTGTACAAGTATCAAAAAATGATAAGAGTAACACTATGAAATTTGAATATTATATCATCCCTGCTATTCACAGGTGTCAATTGTATGGTTCAACGTGAATATGTTGATATTATTTCTAACATAACAAAAATTGGGATTTAATTTTACCTCTCGTCATGTAGTATCATAAAACTTGAACTTTGTTTCTATTTTACAACTTTATTTTCGGTCCATATATAGAGGTGATATCGAGCCAAGATGTGCCGAGATTTATCCTGACAAGGTCTGTTCTTTGTGTTTATTTACTAAATAAATGAGTTTGGATTGAGCATTTAAGAGCCGAGACAATCCTGGGCTTATTCATGATCATTCGTATTCATTGTGTCTCATTATTAGCTCACATAAATGATAGTATTTGGTTAAATTTAATACGATATGTTTGTCATATGAGGCCTAAGTTCATTCAAAGTAATATTTTAGATGATGTATATATTAATGATATAAACATTCAGTTATTTATATCATTTAATAGTTTTACGTAGTTTGTGTTTATTTTATTTATATTACTCAGCTTATATTTTATCAAGCTTGTTCTCGAACTTTATGAGATTTCAACTATTTATTCGTTTATTAAATAAATAAGTTTGAGACGAAGTTTAACGAGTCGATCCTGAATTTGTACATGAACATTGTATTGTTACCCCCCTCCCCCACGCCCCCCTTTGATAGTGGGTTTTGCCCTTAATTAAACATCATTAGTCATATAGTTAATTTTGAAAGACGAATTTCAGAAAAGAAGAAATAATATTATTAATCTTAATCGTTAAAGATTGAAACCATATGCAGTACTTTTCCATTGTTTCAGTAATTCGCTGAGAAATATTTGGCTACGAATCACGAATGTAGAGGAGCGCTCGCTCTATCGATTTACAATTTGAATCTGGGTTTCCCAATTTCTTTTTGGCACCTCTTCACGGTTCCCCCACCCATGTATGGTGGCCGGCACCGCCGGCTGCACTCTACTATACAGCGGTGGTCGCCTCCAAGCATCGACTGCTACCCCCACCACTTTCAATTGACTGCCTGCTTGAACAGATCATCAATTTTGCGGGAAG
This sequence comes from Leptodermis oblonga, assembly GCA_016801395.1. NCBI lineage: Eukaryota > Viridiplantae > Streptophyta > Magnoliopsida > Gentianales > Rubiaceae > Leptodermis > Leptodermis oblonga. The sequence continues at coordinate 28,896,310 of CM028755.1, forward strand.
CTCACACTGATCTTCCCCGATAATGAGATGGTGAACTTGAGGCTCCTCTTAGCCGCACTCTGATAGGTATTCTCACGGGGGCGAACTGTGATGGATTGTGTTGTGGAAGGATTTTTTTAACCGTAGGTTTTACAGGCGGTTACACATAGGGCTCATCGATTCTTGACAGGTCATAATCCGATTTGAGGAGGACGAAGATTACATTCACTGTTTTTCTTTCTGAAAGGAGTTAGGAATTTTAGGGCTTACACCCTTCGAAACTGTAAAGTGGCCGCTGGATTTTGATTCCAGTTGAATCCTCCTTCGTTCCAGCTGCACTCTACTATACAGCGGTGGTCGCCTCCAAGCATCGACTGCTACCCCCACCACTTTCAATTGACTGCCTGCTTGAACAGATCATCAATTTTGCGGGAAGCTCACACTGATCTTCCCCGATAATGAGATGGTGAACTTGAGGCTCCTCTTAGCCGCACTCTGATCGGTATTCTCACGGGGGCGCACTGTGATGGATTTGTTGTGGAAGGATTTTTTAACCGTAGGTTTTACAGGCGGTTATCACATAGGGCTCATCGATTCTTGACAGGTCATAATCATAATCCGATTTGAGGAGGACGAAGATTACATTCACTGTTTCTGAAGGAGAGTTAGGAATTTTGGCTTACACCCTTGGAACTGTAAAGTGGACGCTGGATTTTGATTCCAAAGTGAATCCTCCTTCGTTCCAGTATAAGTGTCTCTCCCCAAATTGCAGCTTCAACTGCAGCTTCAACTTTGCAATGAATGGTCCTTGCTTCCTTCTTAACATGTTTTAGGCATGCTTTGAAGGCAGATTCTAATCATCGCATCTATCCCAGCCATCTGTAGCAAGGATTTGTAGAGAGATTGATCTTTTATGCCCCCTTTGAATATAATATATTTGGAATGACGAGGTAGGGGTTTTTTTTTCTTGCAAAAATTGGTTTTTGATAAACTTTGGTGTGCATTAAATTGAACTTCCATTGGGCCTGGCCCAATGGACTAAAGCGAAGATAAACAGTAAAAGATAAAAAAAATGCATAAGAAGTCCAGAACCCTGCTTAAGTCGGATAGACCCTTAAAACCGAGCCAAGTAGTATCTCGGTCAAAGGCTTAGGTCAGATAGATCTTTAAAACCGAGCTAGATAGAAGGTTTAGGTCGGACTAGGACTCCGGTATGCCTTGTCAGTTTCCCTCATGGCGATCGGCCTAACCAAGCTAAGACAGTTAGGTCGGATTAAGTTATTTCACTGACACAGTAGGTAAAGATCATCATGGGGTTAGGTATGTATTTCGAAATCTATGCAGAGATCTCCCAGATCTTCAAGGAAGAAGAAGTCCGTGAAATCCGGTCAGGACAGTACAAAACGTACATGCCACGCTAAACAGAGGGGAGCATGTGAGCATGTCAATCATGAAGGTTCAACGGACATATCTCAGTCTTGAGGTATATATACTAAGTCTTCAGATTTAGTGAGGTACGCGACTTTTACCATTTTAAGTAATTTGTCAATACTATTCATCTTCTTCTACCTCTCTAACTTGATCGTCGGAGCCTATACAGGGGGGGAAAGCCCCGCTCTTCTCTTGATCATTTACAGTTGTCACCGGAGCAGTCTGCAAATCACGTTTCTCCGCCATCCACACTAATCCGAGCTACCCAGATCGGTTTCCAGTGCAGCTATCTCCCTTTGTAGGGAAGTTTCCATCAGTCTGGGCCGTGCTGTTCAAAAAGGGTCATTGGGCCGTAAGAAGCGCCACAAGAAGAACATTTTTGTGTCACATCAACTGGCGCCGACTGTGGGGAACGTTTGATCAAGTTATTTCATCAAATCTTCTCCAATTTTAAAAAAATTTGTTGAAACCATGACAAGCTCAAGATTGTTCAGGAGTGGGTGCTTCTTCTTCTAACACCACCGCTGATCCCGTCATCATAACCGCTATGGTTCCAACCGTCGCCGTAGTTTCTATCACCCCCAATGCTCCACCGACTACCGCCACCATTGTTGAGCCTCTCACTCCCCAGCAAGAACAAGCAGAAAGAGAAAAGTTTTACCGTTTGTTTCCGCAATTATTTCATCTAATGAACCATAGCATTCCGGTCACCTCTACTCCCAATTTAGAACTCCCCGTCTCAAGTATGGCAACCACTGCCCCAGATTTAGTTAACATAGAACATCCCTTTAGTTCGCAAGTTGTCCCCACTGTTCCCCCACCAGGAGCTCTGTTCAATCCCATGACTGATCCCTCCGTTGTTTTGATTTCTAGTCTTCCCCCCCAGTCTATCGCTGTTTCAGGGTGCCCTCCCCACTCTGGAGGAGCTCACCTTTTTTCAGGGTCTAACTACGTATCTGGTCTCCCTACCCTTTCTACTGCACCTCCTGTTTACACCACCTTAGCCCATACCCAGGTCACCCCTACTTTTCCAGCTCCTTTCATGGTTCCTAACGCTCAGCTCAATAATTATCCTTTTATGTTGGGTCTGCCTTTTCCTATGTTCGGACAGCAAGTGAGTCAGTTAGGTCAGCCTGGCCTGGGCCCATAGACGAGTCAAATAGGTCAGCCCGGCTTAGCTCAACCATTAAACCAATTTAGCCACCTTGGTCCTGAAGTTAACCAATTAGGATATCCCGGGTACCTAGCTCCATCAGACCTAGCTCAGTTTCAACATTACGGTATAGGCACCAGCCGAGCCATGCAGTCCCCCACAAGATACTCTCCCTTACTAAACCCGAGCTATTATCCCGGGCCCAGCGTAGGGAACTTCGCAGCTGGAGGACCACTACCTACTTATCCCGGAATGGGTGGATACCCCCTAGGTCAAACCGGATACGCCCAGCCCGGTCAAATAGTCCTCCCTGGATCCGTATATGCGCAGTTGGGACGAGCCGGGCCCACTTCTCGGGTGTCTCACCCATTTGGTTGGGAGATCCAAACAGCACCGTTCCCCTCGGGTTACAAAGGTTTAGGTAAGGTTGACAAGTACGACGAAACTACCGACCCCACGGCTCATTGGATGCAGTGCATGAGTGTCATGGATGCCGCCAACTTGTCTGATGCCAACCGTTGCATAACATTCCATTTGACTCTTAAAGTTCAAGCTATAAATTGGTATTGTACTCTGTCTCAAAACTCCATTCATTTACTAGATCAATTCGGTGACTTGTTTTTAGCTAATTTTATGGGTAACAAGATATTGTTCAAACCGATTTCACACTTAATGAACATAACTCAAAGAATGGGAGAGGGATTACAGGCCTACATAGATCGATTTAATGTAGAATTTAGGCAATGCCATGAAAAAGATGATAGGATTATGATGGGGTCGTTTATTAACGGGTTACGGTCAGGACCTTTAGCTACTGAACTTGCCATCCGACCCCCACTCTTATTTTGAAATGATGGTAACCGCCGTTAACTTTGCTGTTATTGAGGATGCTGCAGCCATAAAACAGGAACGAGAAAGAGGTTTTTCCGACCTATACGGTAAGAAGCAAAACTTTGTGAGTACTACTAACACTGGGCCAAAGGCCGGGGTAAGTGTTAATGCCGTGCAGGTGGTCGAGCCTTTCTCCGCGCCACGAGCCGACATATATGCGACCATCCAGCATCAAGGGTTGCTACCCCCAGCTCGTCCCATGACGGGTCCCACAGATCGGCTCAATCCTGGCAGGTATTGTAACTATCATAAGCACATTGGTCACAATACTAATGATTGTCGAGATTTGGCTGCAGAGATAGCAAAGCTTATTCAAGCTGGGAAACTGCCCCAATATACCCAAGTGGCCCCTTTGCCTAAACCCACGGCTTCAGCAACCCGGGAGCGACCGACCGGATGTTACCGGTGTGGGGAGCTCGGTCATTTTGCCCGAGAATGTTCCCAACCCGACCCCCGAGCCCCGAACGCTGGAGCTGGAGTCGACTTGACCATAGCTGGTGTCGTGAATACCATAGCTGGAGGACCAACCCAGGGCGACTCTAATTGCTAGAGAAAACAGGTATATCAGCAAAGAAACAACGTTTTAGGTAAGCGTAAAGCGGAAGCCATGGTACCAGTAATTACTTTTGATGACAGTGATATTTTCTTGCCTTATAATTGTGATGATCCACTAGTGATTGATTGTTATATTTCTAATTATCAAGTACGTAGGACATTGTTAGACACAGGTAACTCTAGTAATATAATTACTACCAAAGCATTGGCAGGATGTCAGTTACATAAGGCACATTTAAGTTCAGTACATACACCCCTGATTGGTTTTGGCAACCACCATGTTATTCTTGTGGGACAGTTAAGCATACCGGTCACGTTGATAGCTGGATAGCTAAAACGTACAGAAACCATAGATTTCGTAGTCATTGATGAACCCTCACCTTATAATGTATATTTGGGCCGGCCTGGACTAAATCAATTTCAGGCCATTGCTTCTACCATGCATATGCTTTTAAAATTCCCCACCATGGGTGGGGTGGCCACTCTTCGTTGTGATGTCATACAGGCTAAGCAATGTTACACGGCTTCCCTGAGAGAACAGATACCTATGGATCAGAAATCAAAAGTTGCCTCTGCAGTCGCTCCGACCCCCGCGCCCCGAGCTTCGCCACCTACCCTTCCAGGAAGTATTGCTTATCCCATTAACATCACCGACCTGACAGGTAGCTTGGACCGATCCATGGAAGCAGGGGATGAGGTGAAGATCGTCCCCCTGACTGCCGACCCCAGCAAGGTAATTAAGATTGGGGCCGATTTACCTCCTCAGTTACAATATGATTTACTTAACCTTTTGCGTGAGTTTGCGGAAGTCTTTGCTTGGGGGCCGGAAGACATGCCTGGCATTTCTCGAAATATCATTGAACACAGGCTATCCATTGATGCCAGTCATAGGCTGGTTCATCAACGAAAGCGTAACCTTGGAGGAGAACGCAGCAAATACGTGTAGATCGAAGTCAACACTCTATTGGAGGTACATATCATTCGAGAAGTAGATTATCCTGAATGGTTAGCTAACCCTGTGTTGGTTCCCAAGCCCGATGGTTCATGGCGTATGTGTATCGACTTTACCGACTTAAACAAAGCCTGCCCCAAAGACTGGTTCCCCCTACCCTTGATTGACATTCTGGTCGACGCCATAGTTGGATTTCACTTCCTCAACTTCTTAGATGCATACAAGGGCTATCACCAAATCTTCATGGCTAAAGAAGACGAGGAAAAAACCTCCTTCATCACGGATAAAGGTACTTATTGCTTTATCACTATGCCTTTCGATTTGAAGAATGCTGGGGCTACCTTTCAACGCTTAGTGAATAAAATCTTTAAAAACCAGTTAGGTCGGAACATGGAAGCATATGTTGATGATTTACTTGGTTAAAAGTAGGGATGAGTCTGCCTATTTGCTTGATTTACGTGAAACACTTGAAACTCTTGTCCAATATAAATTAAGGTTAAATCCAAAAAAATGTGTTTTTGGGGTTACTTCGGGGAAGTTCTTAGGTTACATGGTTTCTGAAGGGGGTATTTCGGTTAATCCAAAGAAAGTAGAAGCTGTCCTGCAAATGCATCCACCTAGATCAATTCGTGAAGTACAACAATTAACGGGTAGACTAGCAGCCTTAAATCGGTTTTTAGCTCGATCGGCAGAACGAGCTTTACCATTTTTTAGTATTTTAAAGAAAACAGATAAATTTTTGTGGACCTCGGAATGCCAAACTGCTTTCGAACAACTAAATACGTATTTAACTTCTTTACCATCTTTAACCATGCCAATTTTAGGAGAACAATTATACATGTATATAGCTATCACTGACTCAGTTATTAGCTCGGTTGTGCTTTGAGAAGATAACCGGGTTCAAAGACACATCTATTTTGTTAGCAAAGTTTTGCAGGCAGCAGAGAAAAACTATTCCAGCCTGGAAAAATTAGTCTTGGCTCTAGTCCACTCCACACTACGTCTCCGGCCTTATTTCAACTCTCATGGAGTCACCGTCTATACCGACGCACCTCTTAAGGCAGTCTTGCAAAAGGCAGGGGTTTCTGGTCGTCTCACCAAATGGGCCATCGAGTTGGGGGAGTACGATATCACCTTTGCGCCTCGCACCGCAGTCAAAGGACAAGTATTGGCAGATTTCATAGCTGAGGGAGTATCAGACATCCAGGAAGGCACGCCCGGCCCGTCGCAAGAAACTGACCTTCTTTTAACCATGGCAAAAGGCAATGATTCGTGGACACTCTACGTGGATGGTGCATCCATCCAGTCCGGATCGGGTGCGGGGATCATCCTCACCAGCCCTGTTAGGGAAGTCCACACTTATGCTTTACGGTTCTGCTTTACTGCCACCAATAATGAGGCAGAGTACGAAGCCATGATAGCCGGTCTGAAATTAGCTCGGAAACTGGGGGTCAGAACTCTAAAAATTTGTTCAGACTCCCAGCTTGTAGTTAAACAAATTTTGGGGGAGTATAAGGCTAAGGATTGGCAAATGGAGGAATATTTAGCACTGGTGCAGCAACAGCTAAAATTTTTTCCAGAATGGACTATAGAGTGGGTTGCACGGAGTAAAAACACAAATGCAGATGCCTTGTCCAAATTGGCTTCTTCGGTTTTCTCTCATCTGACTAAAAGCGTTCTAGTGGAAGAAGTACAAACTAGGAGTACAGCCGAGCTAGCAACTTATCCATAAGTGAAGGTCAAGATTGGCGATTTCCCCTATGGCAATATTTGCAAAATGACACTCAGATTCACGAAAAGAAGCACAACGAATACGAAGAAAGGCTGAGCATTATCAAATAGTCGGAGAGGATCTATATAAAAAGGGCTTCTTGATGCCCTTACTAAAATGCCTAGGTTCGGGAGAAGCAGAAGCTGTGCTAAAGGAAGTACATCAAGGAGAGTGTGGGTCTCACATTGGGGGTCGGAATTTGCCCAAGAAAGTAATTGGGGCTGGGTTTTATTGGCCTCGGTTATTCCAGGAAGAAATCAAATATGTTCAACGTTGTCCCAGTTGCCAATACAATGCGACAATTCACAGGTTGCCAGCATCCAGCTTTACGGGGATAATTGCTCCTTGGCCTTTCGCGGAATGGGGGATAGATCTTATGGGGCCATTTTCTAAGATCAGTTCTTGTCATTATCTTGTTGTGGCTATAGACTATTTTACGAAATGGGTGGAGGCCGAAGCATTGACAAATATTACTGGACGAACGGTAACCCGGTTTCTTTGGAGACAAGTCATCTGTCGGTTTAGCGTGCCCAACTTGGTCATCTCGGATAATGGGACCCAGTTCGAGTCCAAGGAATTCACAGCTTTGTGTTCAAAGCTCGGTATCACCCAACATTTCGCATCTGTAGCTCATCCCCCGGCAAATGGGCAAGTGGAACTCACAAACTGAACTTTGTTGCACGGGTTGAAAACCAGATTAGAAGATAAGGGTAAGAATTGGGTAGAACAGCTGCCTCACGTACTATGGTGCCACCGGACTACGCCTAAATCGGCCACGGGGAAGACTCCTTTCGAGCTAGCCTTTGGAGTCAACGCTGTCATACCCCTGGAAATACAAAGTGGTGCGCCCCGAGTCATGCACTTCGAAAGGGACCAGAACCAGAGAAACTTGGAGCTTAGCTTGGACTTGATGGAGGAAGCTCGGGACACTGCCTATGTACATCAACTAAATTACAAAAATTTAGTTCGGCAACATTATGACGCTCGGGTTAAACATCGGGCCTTTGTACCAGGAGACTTAGTTTTACGAAGCCGAGCTATCAGCAAACCGCAAGATCAGGGCAAGTTAGTATCTAATTGGGAAGGGTCTTACCGGGTGCTTGAAGCCCGACCTACTGGCAGTTATGTTTTGGAAGATTTGCTAGGACAGTTGATTCCGCGGGCTTGGAACGTAGCACACTTAAGAAAATACTATCTATAAAGCAGTTAGAGTTAAAGTCGGGAAAAGTATCAGATTTAAGATGGCAAAAGAAGAAAAAAAGAAGGTATTTATTCAAAGAATGGCCAAGTACAAAGATGTTCCAATCAAAGATTACAAAAAATTCTTCAAAAAAGAAAAATACAGGAAAAAGCTAGGAAGGAGGAGCTTGGGAGGTCGCTTCTTCGTCAACTGCCTCCTGGGGGTCGGCCTCAGGGTCTTCCTCTTCCGCATTTTTTGGTAAAGGAATACTATTAGCTCGGCACTCCTGTTTGATCTCCTCGACCAGATCAAAGAGATCACGACCCTGAGGAAGCAAAGAAGTATGGGCCATGGAATTTTTAGGAAGGCCCTCCACCGACCTGGGGCCTTTGAGCTCGTCCCAGCACAAGGTGTACCCGCACTGAATGAGCTCCAGAAATCGCCGGTTCATCAGATCCAGCAACGGCCCCTCCTTGAAAGATATCAAAGCAGCTTGACGCGCCGCTTTGACTTCTGCAGGGCTGAGTAACTCAGCAGACTTCTTTGCCTCCTCTTCTGCGGCCTTCTGCAAGGCAGTCTTCTCTTCCTTCAGGGCGGCCACTTCAGCCTCTAAGCCCTGGTTCTTTGTCTCGAGCTGGCTGGCATTGGTGGTGAGCTCCTGGTTTTCTGAATAGAGCTCGGTGTTAGTGGCCTGGAGCTTAGTAACTTTGCTGGACTCGACCCCCAGCTTCATCTCCAAATCCTCGATCGCCTCTGTCGGCCTCTTCGACCTCTCTTGCTCATAACTTTGGGCCAGAATATCCAAACCCACCGTCCTCTTGGCCGTAGCTGCATAATTTATTCCGACCTGCAAAATCAGATTATGAGCCTTATAGAAATATTACAGAGCAAGCATGCATTTCAAGGAACGCACTAAACGATCTGAAGTTTACCCGTTTTATATGAGAAGCCAAAAAGGCTTCTTGCTGTGCTAGCTGGTCGATGCTTTTCCTTATCTGGCTGCTCACCTCAACAATCTCCGCAAAGGAGCTGTGGGATTCAGCCACCAGTTCCGCATACGGCCTAACGTCTTCGGCTAGAGGCTCCGTCGAGGGGGGCTAATATACAGGCCAGGCTAGGGAGCTCGGTCTTTCTCTTTGCTCCCTAAGAATGATGACTCTTTCCTTGGACGACAGGTCCAAGGGCCCCAATAACTCCTCTGGGCTCGGCAGCTCGGCTCCCATAGTGGAATCTGTCAACAATTGTGGGGCTTTGGCAGCTTTAGCCGCCTGAACTTCCGCAGGGGTCGGCCTGCTTTTCTTAGACGCCCGAGGGACCAAGGTTGCAGCGGGAGGATCAGCAAGTCCAGCCTCCTCGGTCAAATCTATCTCGGCAACAGGTCTCTTTGACGACCCCGAAGCTGTTGCCGGTTTATTGGATTTCTTCTTCCGGCCGAACCCGCTGAAGCCACCTAAAAACAAAAGACAGAAAGGTCAGAATCACCGATCTAGGAAGCTGACCCCAGATCGGGAAGACAATAAATAAAAGTTCAGAGACAGGTATTTACATTCGTCCTCTACATCGGGGGCTTGGCTCAGCCCGGCCCAGACAAGAAGGCCCTTTGAAGGATACTTAATGGAATATTTCTGTGAACTGGTGAAAGTTCTTAACGCCTTATAGTTTGATAGCACTATGGGATCGGATTTATCCCGGGTTTGCTCTGTCGGCGCTACAAACCTCGACCACCGGCAGGGAAGGTTTGCTTCCTCGGCTTTCACCATAAAATATCTCCCCCTCCAATGCTTATTCGTATCTGGGGAGTCAGTTATAAGGAGGGGCCCGTTTCTACGTTTCTGGAAGGTCACCCACCCCGGACCGTAAGGATATTGGCGGACGGTGTAAAATTGGAAAAACAAATCTACGGAAGGTCGGATTTTTGCCCCGAAGCAGACGCACATGAAACCCACCAGGAATCTAAAGGCGTTGGGTAATAACTGGCTCAGCCCGATCTCTAAATTATCACATAGCTCGGAAAAGAAATCAGGGGTAGGAAATCTTAGCCCAAACTTTATATGGTACTCGTATATACCGACCCAACCACCGGAGGCACTAGTTATTCTCTCTTCAGGCCTGGGTAATCGGGTTCGGATGGCCGGGTCGAGGTAATGGGCCGATCTTAGGGTTTCTAATTCTACCCTAGTCAGTTCGGAAACTATCTCTTCCGGGTGAAACTCATATGACATAGCAGCCGTATCTACAGGAAGCAGTACAAAGGCACTGAAATCATGCTTAAATTCAGATATAACAGATCCTACGGAGGCATACAAACTAGCAGTATATGTTGCTCATGTAAAAAGGGTTCATGCATCAAGCTTGCCGAAAATTTATGTCTAAGCCGGCGATTCATTTATAAAGAGAGAAGAAGAACAGACTAACCTGAGGATGGGTTTGGACGAGATGCTCCGGTGCCGGAACTCCTTTCTTCGGCCATGGATGTTTGCAAAATAACGGTATGGAGGCAACGAGGCGAAGCGGCGGTGCGGACTATCACGGAAAACTGGAAAGACGACACCAACAGAACACGGCGAGGAACTGTCAATTCGGCGGAAGAACACAGCGAGAAAATATCAATTCGGCGGAAAAAAGAAGAGCAGAAAGTTTTCTTTTCAGGAAACGTACAACACAATAGTGCCAATGCCAACTTCTTCGACTTATAAAGGAAAGCCTCGGGGAGATTGAACAGACGAGGACAAACCAAGCGTTGGAGCCTTTAATACCGCCTCGAGGATAGTAAAAGCGTGGGAAGTCATACCGGCTGCCTCAATAATTGTGAAGACATGCTCTGTCACATCCCGACTCTTCAAAAGCCAGATTTCGTGTGTCGTAACGCGAAGGTACGCCTTTATTGCTGCCTTCATTGATTTATTCAACTTCTTTAGGTCAATACTGTAATTATTACCTATGAATCAGCTGACATGATATTTTCTGTGGGTCGGATTTCTTAGTTATGTCTCGCATTTTTTCCTTGTCATATTCAATAATCTATAGGTCGGAAGAAAAACCTTAAAAAGGTATCTGAGCATAGGTCGGATGAACACTTGATAAATGCCTTAGTCAAATTTTTAGCTCAGTAAAACACCAAAAGCATTAAGCTTTAGCTCGGAAAGTTGGCCCGGACCGATATCAGGGGAATACATGATAAATACCTTAGGCAAAAATTTTTGCTCAGAAAAACATAAAAAGTATTAAGTTTTATCCCGGTAAAACCTAATACTGGGGGGACTTGTTGGTGTGCATAAAATTGAACTTCCATTGGGCCTGGCCCAATGGACTAAAGCGAAGATAAACAGTAAAAGATAAAAAAGACGCATAAGAAGTCCAGAACCCTGCTTAAGTCGGATAGACCCTTAAAACCGAGCCAAGTAGTATCTCGGTCAAAGGCTTAGGTCGGATAGATCTTTAAAACCGAGCTAGATAGAAGGTTTAGGTCGGACCAGGACTCCGGTATGCCTTGTCAGTTTCCCTCATGACGATCGGCCTAACCAAGCTAAGACAGTTAGGTCGGATTAAGTTATTTCACTGACACAGTAGGTAAAGATCATCATGGGGTTAGGTATGTATTTCGAAATCTATGCAGAGATCTCCCAAATCTTCAAGGAAGAAGAAGTCCGTGAAATCCGGTCAGAACAATACAAAACGTACACGCCACGCTAAACAGAGGGGAGCATGTGAGCATGTCAATCATGAAGGTTCAGCGGACATATCTCAGTCTTGAGGTATATATACTAAGTCTTCAGACTTAGTGAGGTACGCGACTTTTACCATTTTAAGCAATTTGTCAATACTATTCATCTTCTTCCACCTCTCTAACTTGATCGTCGGAGCCTATACAAGGGGAAAAGCCCCGCTCTTCTCTTGATCATTTACAGTTGTCACCAGAGCAGTCTGCAAATCACGTTTCTCCGCCATCCACACTGATCCGAGCTACCCAGATCGGTTTCCAGTGCAGTTATCTCCCTTTGCAGGGAAGTTTCCATCAGTCTGGGCCGTGCTGTTCAAGAAGGGTCATTGGGCCGTAAGAAGCACCACAAGAAGAACATTTTTGCGTCACATCAAACTTCATGGGCCTATTTGGTTTACAAGGATTCTGGTCAAAGAAAGTAATATGATTCCTTAATATTAAATTTCTTTGTTTGGATTTAATTTTAATTGGTTGGGAAAAGAAAATAATTTTGCGATGCAGGAAAAATAAGGGTGCGCTTGGTTCATCAATGGGAATGGGAATGGGTATGGTAATGATAACAGTGGGGGAATGGTAATGGGAATCATTACTTGAATAACCTTGTTTGGTTCGGTCTAAGGAATGAGAATGGTTATAAAAATAATGATTTATTATATTGCTAGTTAAAATAAGAATGACTTTTATTTATTTTATTTTATTTTATTTTATTTTCTCCCAAATTGAATTTAAAAGAACTATAGTAAATAAGAGAATAAACAAAATAGGAAAATAATTCTAAAAAACATATAGGATTTGAAAAGAGAAATAAGATTTAAAAAAAAAAAGATTTGAAAAGAAAATAATTTAAATATGTCTTTACTAGGAATCAAACCCATATCCCCCAATATGATAGGATATGGAGGATTGCCTTAAAGGAAGGAATCAAAGTATTCCTCCTACAACTTTCATTCCATTCTCATTCCCCACCCCTCTAAAACCTCTAACCCAGCACCCCCAAGTCTTATTTTTCTAGAAAAAGAATCTCTATTCTAAACTGGTATTCTTTTTTTCGGGTCACAAATTTTCAGAAAAGACACTCACTACCCTTACTTTTATTTATTTTCAAATATTTTATATTTTTGTTATATCAACCATAAAATGAAAAAAAAAGGAATTATATATATATATATATATATATTATTTTTACTTAAAAAGGTAAAAGATTGTGTATGTATAAAGTCGTTTAACTAATTGGTTGCAATTAATCGTACACAATATCACAATTTACTTTAGCATTTATTGTATTTAACTAAACTTTGTTTATTTTAATTTTGTGTCCAAATACATATATACTTAAAACAACATGTATACTTTTCATATATAATATTCTTTATAGTTAACTTTTATTAGCTATGAAATTAAATAATATTTTAATGAAAATTAATGTATCATATTTAAAATTTTTAATTTCTCTTCCTTTTAAATTTAGAAAAAATATTCTTTATAGTTAACTTTTATTAGCTATAAAATTAAATAATATTTTAATGAAAATTAATGTATCATATTTAAAATTTTTAATCTCTCTTCCTTTTAAATTTAGAAAAAATAAGTGAAAATTTTAATATTTTATTTTACAACATGAAAATTTATTTTTCCAATTACTTTCTTACTCATCTAAATTCTCGCTAGACTAATAACTACACTATAGATCAATAATCAAATCTATAATTTTTTAGGTAAAATTCTCAAAACCCCTCTGTGGTTATCGAAACTTTCGGATAACCCCCTTATATTAAAAAACGTTCCTATGAACCCCTCGTATTTCTTCGAAATCTGTAATGTTTGAAATTTTCATTAACTTTAACAGTCAATGACAAAAGTAAACTATTTTTAAAAAAAGTTTTTATGCTAAATGACAGATTTACCCTTGATACAAATAAGATGAAAATATTTACCCTTCATAAAATAATATGCCAGTGTAAATATTTTTTTTATCTTTTAATTCCCTTTAAATTTTCTCTTCCTTGCTTTAAATTAATTAAAGCTTAAATTCCGTATATATATATTTTTTCTTTTTTTTTTTCCTTTCATAAATTTCAAAATTTCCTTTTTTTTTTATTTCCATTTTTTTTTGCTCCTTCTTCATTTCCTCTTGATTATAGCTTCCCTTTTGTTTTTTCTTTCTTCATTTTCTTTTTAATTACTAAACAACCACACCAGCCACAGAAAATGTAAAAAACAGATAAGAAAACACAGCAACATTCATACTCAAAAATTTTGAAACTTTACAGAGCAGATTATACACAAAAGCAATTCAATCCCAGAAATTCAGGTCGAGATTGTCAATTCCGACAAAATGCAGATCTACAATCCAATATATTATTCTCATTATTCTAATAAACAATATGTATTATTTCTAAGGGCAAAGGTGTATTTTTGCCACTAACGTTTTTTTCAAGGTCTAATTTTGCCACTAACGTTTTTTTAGGTCCAAAAATGCCATTGATGTTTTTAAAAGAGTCCAACTTTGCCCCTGCCCGAAATCAAAAATATTTTGGGGCAATTTTATAATAAAACAACAATAAATTGGCACTTTTGCAATTTAAAAAAATTCCAAGCAGCCGCCGCCTTCACCGACTTCCTTCCATAGCAGCCGCCACCTTCCTCCATGATAACTATTTGTTGTTGACAGGCAATATACCATCTTCATGACCCCATTATTGCATATTGAGATGAGTTGGCTTAAGATTTTGATTTTCAAAATGAAGTTAGAAAACCCCAAGATGCAATCGTCCTTGAGATAATTCGATCACTTACCCTGCTTATTCGTTAAACACTGCAGGTACCTTCCAGACACCATTGATGTTTCTGGTGGGCAGCAACAAAGATCTACAGGCTGCGAATGTTTGTGGGACTCCCTTGAAATGGATTTCCCCCCTAACCCAGCCGTTCTTCATTCGAATGGAGAAACTAAGAAACAGAAAAGAGCACCATAGCCGTTGGAAAATATGGAGGAGGCGGTGGCACTGGTCTGCAGCCCAGGGTGGCCGGAATTCATGGAGGAAGGTGGCGGCTGCTATGGAAGGAAGTAGGTGAAGGCGGCGGCTGCTTGGAATTTTTTTAAATTGTAAAAGTACCAATTTACTGTTGTTTTATTATAAAATTGCCCCAAAATAATTTTGATTTGGGGCAGGGGCAAAGTTGGACTCTTTTAAAAACGTCAATGGCATTTTTGGACCTAAAAAAACGTTAGTGGCAAAATTAGACCTTGAAAAAAACGTTAGTGGCAAAAATGCACCTTTGCCCTTATTTCTAACGCCAAGTTTAGAAATAGGCAAAAGGAAGAGGAAAAAAATTAATTCTCAGTCAACATTAGTCGTCAGCCACCGTGTACCGCTGTCACTATTCACCACCGCGAAGTTGTAACCTCCTTGGTCTGCTCATTGTCCTCCTTCCGCGCAGCTCTCGGTCGAGATCTCCATTGCAGCTGCTGCTCTAGACTTTGATCCGATGTGGCTTTCGATTCTTGCCTTCATCATTTTCGTCTATTCCAGTCCACCCAGATCTAGCCGCAACCTCCTATGTCACCATTTTGATGCCGCCATAGCAAATTTGAAGTTGTATTTCTGCTAAATCTAAAGACTTCTCACAGCTATAGCTTCAGGTTCGCATCTATTTCATCAATCAAAGTTCGAAGCCTTGCCTCTTCCGTCATTCATCCTTAGATCTGGGTTTTCCGTCAACTGCTACTGGGTCTTTCTCGCATGGCCCGTTGAGTACTTCTCTCTAATGACGCTTGCGTTGTTGGCTGCTGCCAGTAACATGATGTGTGGTGAAGGGGCCGAGAAAATATGTTATGTGTTGATTTGCACCTGATTTATTTTAGCACTTGTTATGGCAGTCCTCACGGGCTTTTGCCCAATTAAAACTGCAGATTTGGATAACGGGCCAAGGAAGAATGGAATGCGCAAAAATTAGAAGAATTGGAGCAGAGGAGTCAGCACCCAAGAAGCACACATGAATTGTGGGCTAAGGAAGGAAGGAAATCCGCAGGAAGCTTATGCCGACCCAAGTGGAGAGCAGAGAAAAAAACGAAAATTAAATCCGTTAAGAAGAAGGATTCAGAATTAGAAGAAGAAAAGGAAATCTCAAGTTACCTTATTCAAAAAGACTTCTAGTGCAAGAAAGAGAATCAAATTCTGATTCCAAGAAAGTAATTTCCATGTTTGAAGATGTTTCCTCAATTGAGAAAGATTGTCTTTGTTTCCTTTTGTGACTTGGTTTCTCTCCCTATATAGTTGGGAGAGTTTTGTGCAATAAGGCACGCTTCCTTACAATAGTTTTCCTAGTTGATCTGCTCTAATTAGTATGGTTATTTTAGAGGTTTATTAACAGTTTTCACGGGCTTTTGGAGTGTTTTTTCTATGTTAAGTACAGGTTTTAGGAAACAAGGCAGAAAGAGAACAGAGTTGCAAAAAGAGTAGAAACAAGGGTCCATTTGCCCAAACGAACGCCTGTGAACAGTAGCCAAATATTCTGGACACTGGTGCGAATAAGCTGGGCTGGGCTGAAGATTAAAGGTCAAAGCGGACCAGATAATAAGTGTTGGGCTGAATCACTGGGTTGGAATGATTTAATTTTGGGCTTGGATTAATTATGATTCACCAAGCCTAAATACATTGATTAGAAAAAAACCAAGTCCAAGCCAATTTGAAGACATTAGATTAGATCCAAGTGCATGGACAGTTGATGCCTAATTCCTAGGGCTTTTTCCCTATTCCTTTCCTAGCAGCTTAATTTATTCATTATCTGATTCGGTAGTTTAGCTATTCCCTTTTCCTAGTCTTATTAGGAGATTAGTAGGAAAATTTCCCTATATAAAGGGATGCTTTGTACGATTATTTTCATGCCCTCACAGTAGAGAGTTTCGGCTCTCTACCTTCTACCTCTTTAATCAATGTTAATTTCTTTTCTTTTCTTTATTTTCTTTAATTTAGTTTTATTGTTTTATTTTTTTTTCTAGTTGAAGGGTGATCAAAGTTGTTCATAGAATCGTGAGATCTAAAAGTATTATCAATGTAAGAAAGAATGCGTGAATTCCTAATTATTTTCGGTGCATAGTTCTTAATTCTAGTTTTCTCTAAGAGGAGCTAACTTGGGTTTAATTGGGTACAGCTAATTAGTTCCGCCAATACATAAATGTTGGAAGGGGCTAATTCGTGGCAAAGTTGTCGTATTGATAGTGAAGATAATGGGTGATAATTTTGTCGTTAGCCCGATAAGAATTGTTATTATCAGGTTTTCCTAATTCTTAATGCTGCTATTGTTAATTAATAATGTTTGCAGGGACTCGCGGCCTGTTAGTTAACGTAGTTAGAGAAATAATTCTTTTATGGGACTCACAGGGGGTTATCGAGAAACTAAGGGGAAATTCGGTCATGTAGTGTTCGGATTAGTCAAAACGTAATAGACTATTGACACGTCTATTGACAAGGCTAATTTGGATGTTCAGATTAGTCAAACTGTTATAGACTATTGACAAGTCTATTGACGAGGCTAATTTAGATTGCAGTGATCTATAAACTGGTCGATTCATGTTTGCATGAGTATATTTGAGTCAATGATAATTGCATGAATTAACTGAGATTATGTCTTCAACTGGGTGTTTTTATGTGTTTTGTTTTACGAGAGAAATAAAGTTACCAGTCGCAGTGGAGACGATCCTGCTTATTACTATACTAGTTTTTAGTAGGTATCTATAAATATTTTTGGTAGTTGAAACGACACCTATCACTAGTTTTACGATTATTTTCCACGCAAGATACAGTTTTGTTTCTTAGATACTATTTAGAGTTTAATTAGTTCTGTTCTGCTTCAATCGCAATTGAGGAACTCCAGACGGTGCAGGCTGCCATTTGGCTAAAGCGTCGGTTGCCGGATTGCAAATTCTTGCTATTCAGTACGGTTTTCTCTTTTATACTTTAATGAAATCTTTTATATTTATTTGTTTTATGTATTTTATTATGAGTAGCTAATTTCCTAGTTATGGTATTATGTAAAGAAGCCATAATCTATGCATGTATGAAACCTACGTATTAATCTAAGGTCTAATTAATTATGTTTCTAAATTGCCTGTGTTATATGTCTAATTACTAAGATTTTATTAAGCCTGATCAACTTAGTCTAATCTGGTAGAGTCAGTGAGTGGCACAACTACTGGCCGAGTAGTACAGGATTAATTAGGTGATAATTTCTAATGCATCATCAGTAGGAGTTATTAGTTTCGGGTTCTTCTAGTTCTTAATGCTTCTATTTGTTTATTAACAAGGTTTGCGGGGATTCGCAGTCTGTTAGTTAATGTAGTTAGAGAATAATTCCTTTGCGGGTACTCGCGGGGGATTATCGAGAATCTATCGGAGAATTGGGTTATTTGTGGGGACTCGCAGTAATACTGTAACTGAAACGGTGTAAGTAATTAGACAAGTTAAGAGGTTTATGATTGCATGCATGAAATTGAGGTGGAATTACATAATACCGGAATCTCTCTCATTAATTGATATTTTCTAAGTCTTTACTTTAATTAATATCCTAGTTACTATTATCTACAATTAAGTGACAACTCTAAGGTCTCTTAAAAGACACAAAGGTGACTGCTAGTCAAGGTTTGGTTTTATTTGCATGTTGATTGGAAATTAAATAGAAATTACTGTCCCTGTGGATTAACCTTATCTACTACTGTGTTATATTTTTTTAGCATCTTAATTTCAGGTTTAAAACAATACTTTTACTGTTATTTGGTAGTCCTACGACAAGTCCTATCATGTGTGAAGATGATGAAACATGGTTATTAAACTTGGTCCTAGACTCGCCCAAGTCTACGAGCCGACCACCCTGAATCGAGTCAAACTCGCATAGGATCGGTAGCCAATCTAAACTCGGCCTAGACTCGATTGAATTAGTAGACTCGGATGAGTCTACAAGTCTGGGCCGAGTTCAAAAAATCATGCTTGGGTTGCACATTTTTATGCGTTGGGCTGTTGGAATGTGTTTTTTTCCAAAATAATTGGGCCAATTTTGGCCCTAACCACCCAAAAATTTTAATCTCACAATTTAGTGAAATATTTGGCTGCAGTAATTCGCTAATTCAGGAAACAGAGGCATGACTGACCGAGAAAAAACTCGAACAGCTATAGACTTGAGGATATTATTTTGTTTGACAATGGATAATTTGACACTTTAATGTGGGTTTGTATTCTATTTAAGTTTTGTGCTACAAGTATAGTTAAATATGTGCATATATTGTGATCGAGAAAATTATTAGAATTAATTATACACTTTTAAACTATTTTTCGAACGATTCTATGATCCGATTCTACGATTCTGATTCTGAACCTTAAACGAGTTTAAGTCAAAATATGAGTTTAACAACCTTATGATGTAATGAAGTTGATGACTTGAAGATGATGGAGGGAGAGAGGGGCGTGAAAGTGATGGAGGGGGAAGGGGAGGGAGAATGCGGCGGAAATTGAGAGATAATGTGAAATATATATTTTAGGTTAATTCTTGGAATAGGATTAAATAAGTTTTTTTTTAAAAAAAAGTAAAAAGGTTTTTAAAATAGTAAAATGACAAAATTAACCCTTTAACATAACAGAAATTGTAGACGTTACCGATTTCGGAAAAATACGAGGGGGTCATTAGGAGCGTTTTTTTTTTTTTTTAACATAATGGGGTTATCCATAAGCTTCGAAAGCTTAGGGGGGGGGGGGGGGGGGGGGGTTTGAGGACTTTACCCTTAATTTTTTAAAATTTTAAATTAATTTTGGATGAGTAATTGGCATGTAATTTAATTTTAAAGCTGTAGTTTAATTTATAATTAAATATTATTAAGCTCTTATTTAAGTTAATGATATTTTTATGAGAAAGTCATTAAGCTTAATTCGAGGGCATTTTTGATATTTAGTTTAGTTCAAATTTAAATTCCCAAATACATTTGTTAACCAATCCAAACACCAAAATTATTTTTTTTTTTACTTTACTTTTCTTATTATTAAATTTCCAGAATCATATTTCTCAAAAACTTTTACTTTCCTGTGCAAAGAATGAACACACTACCAAAACAACAATGGAAAAGGAAGCCTAGGGACAAGAATACCCGGCCTTCATCGCCACCTCCTAAGGACAAAAGGAAATTGAAGCTTCCTGGGCAAGATAATCCTATCTCGGAGTGTTTGACCCCCTCCTACCATTAATCTGGTTGAGGGTTCACCTAATGTGCCTTTGAATAATGCAGCTAGTTTGCGGGAATCGGATGACAGTGACATTGACGTGTTACTTGCTGAATCACTCCCTAATTGCACAGACCCTTGCAGTACATACCGCAGTGTCGCAACAACCAAGTAACGAGACTGCTCTAAGCGAGTTCGCGCATCCAGTTGGACACCTTCCACAGACGGGCGCATACGGCTGCGTAGATGGTGAGCTGATGGAAGAGAGCTGCGCGTAGACAGGCGCACTGACGGAAGAGATCTGCACGTAAATATTGATTCGAGAATTTTCAAAAAAATCTTAGTAGGCTAGGATCCGATTTTACTTATTTTTGACCTTGAGGTAGCTCAACAAATCAAAATAATTTCAACCGGTAGATTTCAATTATCAATTACAACCATTGTATAACTCCTAGATAGTTAGGTTATCAACTTTTGATACACATATCGTATATGTCTCCTAACTCTTTGCCTCTAAGACAAGTAACCTTGAGGTGACTCAACAAATTACGAGTCTCAGTTAAATCTAACCCATTATTCGGAAACATATCTCCCAGTTAAAACACAATCTAAGTAGAACAATCTTGAGATAGCTCAACAAATTGTCCAACTAGAATTGTTCTCACTATAATTTTGAAATTTGTCTCAATAGTTAAAATAATTCACCTTGGTAAAACAACCTTGAGGTAGCTCAACTAATTGTTTGAACAAGGATTGTTTAAACTACAATAATGGAAGGCAACTAAATTGATTTAATATTTATTGAGGGACTTGTCATTAAATATTAATTCCATAAATTATATGCAAATTAATATAATCAAATATTTGACTAAATATGACATACAATATGTAATCAAATAATCAAATTAAATGAGCATTTTCATCAAATATTCAATTAATTAATGCATAAAAATATGTAATTGAATAATCCAATTAATAATTACAATAATGGAACTATGTGTATTAACATTCTAATCAAATTAGAGACATTAATTTTGAATCATCTTGAAAAGTTATTGCAATTAATATTCAACTAAGTCAAAATAAGTCGAATAATTTCCTTTACTTTTCAACTTGATTTATCCTATTTTGGATTTATTTAGAGTCTATTCCATAACTTAAATCAAATCAAATTATGAAAATATCTAAAATATTAACTCTTTATAAAATTTAAATCACAATTTAAAATTTATAAGACTCCAAAATAATAATTGTCAAATCTCAATCAAATTAAAATTAACAAACATCTAATTTTGGAACTTTCAATAAAATTACAATTTCAATAAATTTAATAATTTTGTTGAACACATAACTAAATATTAAATCTCATTTAAATTTTAGTCTCTCCAAAATTAGTAAATTATTATATCAATAATTTACCCATGACCTAATAATCATATAATCACTTAATTATATTAAATGAATGTTAATGATTTAAACTATGAATATATGTGCATAACATTTCTAATCATATTAGAAATTATTAAATTAAATAATTTGAAAGTTTTGATGCTTTAAAGTAATTAATTAAAATTACATAGGCGAATTTACAAGAAGACATACAACTTTGGTCATTATAAATAAAGAAACTTATTTCTTTAAAGTAATAAAATTACTGAGGCCATTCTTTATGTATACAAACATTTTGGGCCATTGCACAAATAAGAAAACTTATTCCTTAAAAGTAATTTTAATAAACTACTTGGGGCAGAAACTGAAATAGAAAAGATTTGGGCGTTTTTGCAATTTCCAAAATAGGAAAAGCATGTAAAAACTTACTGGGGCCAAATTTTAATAAAAACAACAGTATAGGGGTTTCGTCAATTTTAAAATTTTTTTGAAAACCCTACTCTTCCTGCCGGCGCCTGTGTTCATCTTCTCCAAAAAGAACCTTTTTTTTTTTTTTTTTTTTTCTTCTTCTTCTCCGGCGCAAAAGCGCCAGAGGTTTCATTTGGTTTTCAACCGGTCAGACCAAATTCTGGCCTTTGTCCGGCCAGAACGTTTCTAGCCGGTCAGCCTCAAAGTGCTATGAGCTTCTGCTGCTGCTCGCTACCAGACTTTCTGGTCGCAGCGGCGTCGGGGCCGCGACCAGAAGTGTTCTGGTCGCTGTGAGCTTCTGCTGCTGCTCGCGACCAGACTTTCTGGTCGCAGCAAGCCCCGGCGAATGCATGGCGTTACGGCAACCGCCAGAACAAATTCTGGTCGGACATGCCGGAACGAAACCGCAGCGCACACTTTTCTTTAATTTCTGTCGGAAACATTTTCCCCCACGAAGCCAAAAGAAAACCAGCCGAGCTCAGCAGCGACGGTGAAACAAAATCAAGCATCCGAAACAATTCCAGATTCGGCTTCAACTACCAAAAATCTGAAGTTCAAAAATCCGAAACAATTCCAGATTGAGCATGGTCGAAAGCACGTTTCAGAACCAAGAGGCGAGCAACATATTTCTTGCGAGGTTTCAGCCGACCAACCAAACTTCTCAGATTTCAAAACAGAAGACGGATCAAATCCAGGCATCAAAAGTTTCCAAAACAAGTCTAAAAACAAAGTTTTTTTTTTTTTTTTCTGTATTCAAACCTCTGTAATTAAAGAGAACATAGGCTTTCAAAGCTTCTAATAGGATTTATTGCAGCAGCGGAAGAGCTTTGACAAACATGCTTCCAAAAATTTCCATATTCGTAATGAAAATTCAGAAAGCAAAGCCACAAAATTATCTACTAAAACCATTTTCAGTATTTTATGTTGATACTGTATTTCTGTTTTCTAGCCGGATCATCGTACATCTACAAAAGGATCATTTTAAGAAAACAGAGAGCATCATCTCATGACCCAAACGCATGAACCATTCATGTCCTTCTCAAATTATGAATTAAATGCTTATACACATGTATGAAATATCTTAAAATTCTATACAGGCATACCAATACAGTCTCTAAATTTCTATACAGGCATACCAATACAGTCTCTGATACCACTCACACTTGTGCTCCTTCACAAACTTTAGAGCCACCTCCATGACCAAAATCAATTCAGTCCATGCTTAAACGTATCACTGAAGAAATTACCAAAATACACGCTCAACCAATCGCATCTCCTGGTATATTGGGATCCAATTCCAAGACGCCTAAGCCTACCAAGCCATTATGGTTTGATGTCTTACAAGATGCTCTGGAAGCCCCTACACGGATCTCCCCTAAACTCCACAAGTCCTTGCCAGTCCCAAAATTGAAACAGCTCCGGTTGTCGCACATAGGATGCCCACATATACTCATCGATCGTGCGTGGGCTAAACCTCACATTCCAACCACATCGTCTATGCCGCACTACTGCTGTGATGAAAACCAAGAAGATGAAGGCGGGATATCTTATGGCCCTAGGGAAACTCACGACGAAGACGACTTTGGTGATGAAAAAGAAAATTACATTACAGGGTCTAAAAAATATGACTCAGCAAGGAAATACTTTGAGCATCTACTTCAAAAAAAGCTCAAAGTAGATTATAGAAAATTTAACAAAATGAACAACAAATTGTAAACCATGATTCTCTTATTCTTCTTTTTTACTTTTTATTTTTCTAAAATTAATAAAATAGATAATCAATCACACGCTTACTTAAAAAAATAAATAAATAGTACGACAATGGTGTAGGAAAAAACAACAAATAGTCCGTGTTTTGGGTACACCGTAATTGATATACGCATGACATTTCGATAGTGATGAATGGTTTAACTTAAAAGGTGTATCTAAAAACTGATGATATAAAAATACTCATTTCATTGGAACGTGGAGGGAATATATAAATTAATAAAAGGATACAAACGAAAGAAAAAAAACAAAAAAGTGATCGATTCGAAAGCAAGTCAAAGACCCTTCTTGAACACTTTGAGGAAGAGGAAGAGAAGAGAATGAGTGGTGGCGGAGGCGGAGAAGGGAAAGTGGTGTGCGTGACGGGGGCTTCCGGTCATATAGCTTCATGGTTGGTGAAGTCGCTGCTTGAGCGTGGTTATACTGTTAAAGCTTCAGTTCGTGATCTCAGTAAGTCATCCTCAACTGTGTGTGGATCTTTCACTTAATTTGCTGAAATTATAATATATGTAATTCTTTCTGATGCTAATTAACTTTGTTTGCATGATGCCAATTGCCAAAGATGATCCCGAGAAGACTGAACATTTGGTTTCACTTGATGGAGCCAAGGAAAGGCTTCACTTGTTTCAAGCAGATTTACTGCAAGAGGGATCCTTCGATCCAATAGTTGATGGATGTCAGGGTGTTTTCCACACTGCATCCCCTGTTCTTGCATCTTCTAGTGATCCCGAGGTACTTTATCCAGTTCATGAAATTGAAGTTTATGTCGTTGGCCAACAAAGAAAACATTAATTAGTACTCCTTCGAGCCCGAGTAATGTTTGTATTTTTTTTACATTTGATGCATCTACCAATAATATTGTTATGTATGGTGTACAATTAATTCGATCGCACTTAGAGATAGTGAGTGATTGAAGATAGAGGAATAGCAGAGCCTTTGATTCAATTGAAATTTAAAAAATCAAGAGACTGAGTTATGGCGTACTTTTTCCATCCTTGAATCACAGCTATCGCATTTGGTTGTTTCCCATGAGCTGACTTCTTTAAAACAGATTTACCATATAGCTTGATTTTCAGCACCTGTAATTCACATGCCATTTTTGTTTCTCCATTCATCCGTCCCATATAAAGAGTTATATTTTGAATGATACATTGTCACTCATAAATGGTCGTATCACTGGATTATTTTAATAGGACATGCAGATGGGGTGCTTTACTTTCTAAAAAGCTTTAATTTGTTATAAAGATTGCGTTTTAATACTTCTTCAGCTTTTGAGTGCCCAAAATGAAAGTGATGAAAAAGTTATAGCCTTTAAGCTAGCTATCTTATTACTCTTGTGTTTCTGTATATACTTTGTATCTCAGGCTGACATAGTAGAACCTGCAGTAAGGGGAACGATGAATGTGCTCAAGGCTTGTGCAAGAGTAGCTTCCATAAAAAGAGTGGTTTTGACATCTTCAATGGCTGCAGTTCATATGAATCCACGATTAAAGGATGGCGTGGTAGTAGATGAAAGTTGGTTTTCAGATCCATTCTACTGTAAGGAGCACAAGGTGCGTTTATCTGCTATTACATGGTCATCAAAATCCTTCTTAGTGGTACCAAAGAAAGCTCATCCCATTTCAGTTTTTGATTTGTTTTGAGTAACAATCCATCTATAGTAGGCCTTTATAGAGATTATGGAGTATGGACAAACATTTAGGGGAAGAGAGAACTTTTTAATAGATGTTTCTATTCCATTAATCCATATTGTCAAATCTCCATATATTGTACTCCTTTCACCGTCCCATATAAAGCTTCATTTTTCTAATCGTGTTTTTAGTATTTGAAACATGACTCTTTTAATGGGACGGGGGGATAATACTTCATTGCAACTGCCACAAGAAGCCAGCCCTCTTTGCTGATATATTGAATTTCTAACTGGTCTGTTTTACCTGAATCTGACAAAATTTTTGTGGTCTGCCTGACCAGTTGTGGTATCCACTTTCAAAGATTTTGGCAGAGAATGATGCTTGGAAATTCACAAAGGAGCACGGCATTGATATGGTGGTTATTAACCCAGGAATGATATTTGGTCCTGTCTTGCAGCCTCGTGCAAGTTTAAGCTTACAATGGATCCTGAACCAAGTAAATGGTATCCCTCCATCTTTTTTGAGTTGTACTTTGTGATTCATAAATGGTCGTTTCACTGGACTCTTTTATGTGTCCCCTGGGAATTGAATACATGATTATGTGAAAAGTTCAATATTTCTTATTCTTTTTCTGGAAGAAGGTGTAATTGGCTGAATCATGAATGCAGGGCGTGAATCATTTCCTCCTAGACACATGAGATGGGTTGATGTCAGAGATGCGGCAACTGTGCACATTCTAGCCTTTGAGATCCCCCATGCCAGTGGAAGATACTGCGTGGTGGAGAGGGTTGGACACAGCTCGGAAGTCATCAACACTCTGCAGAGACTCTACCCCAGTTTCCAATTAGCAGATAATGAGTGAGTCTATTCTTCCCTTCTATCATCTGTCACTGAAATACAAATAAAAGGCAAACAACTCTTATTTTGTGGTTGTGATACACAAATGCGACACTAAAAGTAGGACAAATGATTTGCTCTCACAGAAAATTGAGGGTTTTGGATGTGCCGTGTAGGTAGAATATGGATTTTTGAAGACTATTCAAAATAGGTGTACTGTGAAAATTTAAAACATGAGGTGTTTAAGTGATGGAGTAAGAGTATTTTGCAAAATAAGCAAAACTTTACGGGGGATACTGGCAATTATCTCTTTCTAAATATCTTTAAGGGAAAATCACATAAAAAACACAAGGGAGAAACTATTATTGTTCGGGGTATTAATAATTCCTATCAAATTTAGAGATTAATTAATAAACTTCCTAGATTTTGGGAGAGGTAAATGTAATTTGCCCTATTTTAGAAAACTGTAACTTATGTGAAATGTATGCCCCTTTCATGTATTACTAATGATTCCGTTGGAAGAAAAATATATCCTAGCTAGTTTGATAGGAAAACAACCATTTATGTTTTCCTTCTTTTTGCTATTTCTTTTAAAGCATGTTTTCCTTTTCTTCTTTTTTTTTTTAAATCTTGCAATTTTAATTTGTCTTTGAACTATTGCAGACGTTTGAAAGCTAATGTCATTCATCAGACAGTATACACAGTATCCAACGAAAGAGTAAAAGCTTTAGGAATGGAGTTCATTCCGTTAGAGACGACTTTAAAAGATACTATTGAAAGCTTCAAAGAGATGAATTTGATTAGCCTTTAAATTACGAAATTTGTGTGATTAGAGCAAATGAATATAATTTGTTACGTGTGAGAAACAAATTTACGTACTCAATAACTGTTTAATATATTTGTTGCATCTATGCTTTCAATTTACCTATTTGCTTGCACGGATTTATAAAGCTAAATACTTCCCAAATGATTCATAGATGTAGGCCACTCTTGGCGCATCACCCTCTTAGTCTTGGCGAAGTATGTGGGAATCCATTTCCGTTGGGAACCTGGGTGTCGAAAGCTCTTCCAAGATCTGGGAAGACCGGTGGCTTCCCAGACCTCCTGACTTCCGAGTTTGCACCCCTAGGCCATACGAGCAGCCTCAAAATGCCTCGGTTCATACTCTCATTGATGCTGACACAGAATGGTGGAAAGTTAAGGGCCTGTTTTTTACGTTTGGTTTTGGTTTTGGTTTTGGTTTCAACCAGTGGCGGAGCCACATTTATGGTCTCAATATTTTGAAAGTACCCCTAGTATTGTATAAAAATTACATAAATATCAAATTTAGCCCCACCAAAAAATTAAAATAAATTGGGGGAAGGGTAAAAAAAAAAAAAATATTTAGTGTTATTGTTTTTCTCTATCTTAATTTCAAGATAAATGAACCCCAATTATGAGTACAAATTTATGACAAAGTAAAAATGTTAATAAAATTAAAAAAAACCCAAAAGTCCAAAAGAATACAATTAGTCTGTTTAGCTTCTTGATACGCTGACACTCTTGGAAGTTGGAACTAGATAAACCATATTATTTGCCACGTTTAGCTTTGATCTGTTGTTGATCTTCCATTTGACCTAATAGACTTGACTTTGATGTTGACTCTGGATTTTTGCATCATCTGTTTGGAGTCGACTGTAGGAGGGAGGACACCTTATGGCAGATAATACGGTTATAACTATTGAGGATGCCAGGTCGCTGTTTTGGTACACCAATTAGTCAGGGGAAGGGCTCTTAGCAAACAAGTTGGAGGATTCGGGCATTGAGGACCCCTTGCTCACCCTGCACGGCTTCTACTTACAGAAACATGAGTTGATGCCACGGATGGAGTTGGTCTTTTTGGCTAAAGTATTACAGGTGATTAAGGAATTCAGGTTCAACTTCCTAGCAACTCCGGATCGCCAGGTGTGGAAGCCGGACTCTAGAGGGGACTTCTCGGTTAAGTCCGCATATGACTTAGTTCAGCTGCGAGGCCACGAAGGTTTTTCGACTGCTTTTTGGAGAAGGCCGCTTCCGGTTAAAATGTCCGTATTTATGTGGCGGCTGAGGAATCGCATTCTCCCACTGGATGATGCGCTGCGTCGAATTGGGTTTTCGCTTGCCTCTAAATATCACGTCACTTTCGCAACACGACCGCGGGGTGTGGGGGGGGGGGGGGGGGGGCATGAACACCTTTTTTTCCGTTGTCAGTGGCCCTAGGAGATATGGGGGTACAGGTTTGATGAAATACGACTGAGTCAGAGGGGCTTTTGTTCGAGTTCGTTCTGGTGCTGAGAAAAGGAGGATCTTCGGGCTCTGTCAGGAGAAGTCACGGATATTATTTCGGTAGTTGTTCGTTGGGAGTTATGACATCATACTGCAGAAAAGTATTCGGTGGAAAGTAGGAGATGCTAGATCGGCTGCAATTAAGGGCTCAGAAACTCGTGTCGGAGCTATTTGAGGTCCACCCTCCCCAATGTAGTTCAAGTGCGCAATTCTTAATTGGGTCAGTTCTGCCCCTCTGGGTGTATCAGAAAAAGAAGGCGAAGGTGGTAGCGTGGAAAAGGGCCGCGGTGTGCTTAGTACAAGTTGAATGTGGACGGATCTTCCCTGGGAACAGGGCCTGGGGGAGCAGGAGCGGTTCTGCGGACTATAGTTGGAAAGGTCATTTTCGCAGCTAGTGTATTCCTAGGTCATATGACGGCTTTCTAGGTTGAGGCATTAGCTTTATTATATGGTATCATGACTTGCCGACAGAGTTTCAGCAGTAGAGATAGAAACTAACTCACAGGTATTGGAATATGCGGTCAAATTAGGAAAGTGGCCGGCCCTGGAACTCGAAATCTGCCTTGTTCAGGATTAGGGAACTCCATGGAAATTGCTCTCTGCGGCACATCTACAGGGAAGGAAATGCGGTAGCGGATGCGTTAGCCACGAGCGCAAGTACTACAGGATTGATGTCCCTTAACTTGATGGGAACTCTTCCCCGGCAGGTGAAGGGGTTGGTGCTCGTAGATGCTAGAGGCTTTCCTTATGTTAGAGTATAGATATGTCTTTGAAACAGGGTTGGGTTGCATGTCCGCCCCTTGGTTGTAACACTTTTATTCAATTTAAGGGAATAGGCTCGGCAGCAAGTTTTGGCTATTTTCACCAAAAAAAAAAAAAAAAAAAAAAGTAACATATGCTGAAAATAATTATATTAAACCAAATTCCAATAATGATTCTAGCTAGCGATGATCTTTCAACTGGTCTTTTATTTTTGTTAGTGTTAAGTGCATAACTAATCATATAACTTTTCAGAGATTGTAGAAATAATCACACAACTTGAAAAGTCGATTTTTGGTCACACAACTTTCTTTTTCAAGCAAAAATAGTCATTCCGTGAAGTGCAACTTGTAACTCCCTAACGGAAGCAAACTTGAGGGCAAAATAGTCCGATTCCTATTCCTTTGTCTTACATTTTCCTTATTTTACTTTTATTATCAAACGACCCCCCACTCTTTCAATTAAAATTTTTTTTTCCAAAAATATTTTTGTATAATAATATAACTAAAATAGTAATTATTCATAATATTATGATATATTATTAAAGTATAATTATTTTATATTACTAAAATAATCATTATTCTTAATATTATGATATATTATTAAAGTATAACTATTTTTCTTTTTTTTTTTTCAAAATAAGTTGGGCCATAATTTAAGTAACATAAAATAATATGGCCCAATTCATAAATATGATGAACAGTACCGACACTTTTTATCATCTTCCCCATTCTTTTTTTTTTTTTTCACTTTCTCTACGCTTCTGCGTGCTTATCATCATCCCTATTCTTCGCCGACGTGGTGGTCAAGAAGGAAATCGAAGACGCGGTGGTCGGCGAGGGTGGAATGTCGGAATCTAGATCGCGATTGAGGAAGAAGAATCGTTGTGGTGATCCGCCGGGTTGCATATCAGAGTGAAATATATGGAGATGGTGGCGCCGCGATGACGGAGCTACTGGATCTAAGAACCTGGATCGTCGTTCTTCCTCAGATTTGTTTCTACTGCTCCAATTTTCGGGCGCCACAACTGGAATTTTTTCAACCGTTGCTTCGCCTCCTGCTTCCGCTTCTTCGTTTCTGTGGAATGGCCATTTATAAACCCAGAACCGAAAAACGGCGGCCATGGCTTCTTCTCCTTCTCTCTCCCCGACCATGTCTTTTTGAGACGAGCCAGAGGGATGCAAGATTTGCGGACAAATGCTCAGGTTTATGGGGTCCCTGCTCCACTGCCTAGTTCTGGTTCCAATGTTGCCCCCTGTGGCACTGGCATCCTCGCCCTGATTCTAGATAAGCTTCTTATCCTCCTTATAATCAACCCCGGCGTTTGGAGGAAGAGAATTTCCGCAGCCAAGACTTCTTTTTGCATTTGGACTTTTTTTTTTTTTTTTGCCCTTTTCTGTTAAGACCTTTTTTAATTTTGGACGCTTTTGCCCTTGTAAAAATATCCATAAGGGAGTTAGCGATGCCATTTTATGGAATGACTATTTTCGCTTGAAAATGAAAATTGCATGACAAAAATAAGCATTTCAAAGTTTTGTAATTATTTTTGCTCTAATACATACTTAAGTGATTAGTTATGCACTTCACTCTTTTAATTATTCAATAGTTTCATGTTATATATACTTATTATGCTCTATATTAATTAATACTACATGTATAAATATTGAATTATTTTTATTATTAATAGTTTCATGTTATATATACTTATTATATTACATTATATAATTTATATTTTTGTAGTCTTTTCATGATTATTAGCTAACTTTCATTCATTTGTTCATTTATTAATCGAGGCTAACAATCGTGGTTGTATTTGTTTATTATCGAGCCAATTTCAAGGTTGTTCGTGAACATTGTCATTCGTTCCCAACCCTAGTCAAAAAACGCAGATGAAGAGGAAGAGAGAGCAAAGATAAGGGAAGAGAGGGGAGAGAGTAAAGTTGAAGAGAATAAAGAGGTGGAAGAGGAGAGAAGTGTTCTCATTGAAGATATTGTTGGAATTTCCAACCAAACACCGATATGAAATTCTACCCACACGCTTGATCCAAGAGAGAGTCGGTCCATTTTGAAGCTCCTTACTTAAATTATACCCAATAGTAGTCATTAATTTGTAGAGTAAATTTCATTACGAAGAAAGGTTCAGCAAACTTACACGGACAAAGCAATCATGGAAGAAGAGACGGACGCCCTTATGTCTTTGCAAAATTAAGATGAGTTTTGGTGAGAGTGGATTCCATTCAAATATTTTTATTTCCACTTCCACACAATACCTTTAGTTCCCATGTTCCTTACTCCTTTACTAAGTTTGTTACCGCCGACAAGTGTTTTGGGTGGCATGAAAATTCACTATAAGAGACCATTTAAAATTGGATGTATTATTTTCATTTTTGTTGTGCTACAATATTATTTTATTTTATTTTTTGGCTCTTAAGTGAGAAAATAAAAGATAATTTACATTAAAAAAGGTAAAGCGTAAATATTTGTAGATAAATAATGTGCTATATAAGAACATTTTATAGAAAATCACACATTTAATCCTTTATATTTAGACATTTTATTTTTTATTATCTTAAAGAAAAGTTGACTGTGGAATTGACCAATCAAAAGCTAATATTGCAGGTTATTAGGATAAAAAATGTAATAAAACTGAACGTAAGAGGTATTTTTGCAATGAATGAAATAAAATGAACCAAAAGTGTAAAATATCCCAAAAGTCCAAACATTAATGGCTTTTGTTTCAGAAAACTTGGTGGGGGGCAGAGGCGCAAAGCCAGAACGGGAAAACTTTTGAGGAAGACCAAAGACACAGAGAGAAAATGAGTGGAGAAGGGAAAGTGGTGTGCGTGACGGGGGCTTCCGGTCATCTAGCTTCATGGTTGGTGCAGTCACTGCTTGAGCGCGGTTATACTGTTAAAGCTTCAGTTCGTGATCTCAGTAACTCATCCTCATCTCTGCGCATCCTTTAACTGTATTATGTAGTTATTTCTGATGCTAATTATTAACTTTGTTTACATGATGCCAATTGCCAAAGATGAACCCGAGAAGACTGAGCATTTGGTTTCACTTGATGGAGCCAAGGAAAGGCTTCACTTGTTTCAAGCAAATTTACTCGAAGAGGGATCCTTCGATCCAATAGTTGATGGCTGTCAAGGTGTTTTCCACACTGCATCCCCTTTTCTTCTTTCTTCTAGTGATCCCGAGGTACTTTATCCCAGATCAGAAACTGAAGTTTTTGTTTTTCTTTTAATCAAAGTTTATGTTGTTGAGCTGCAAAAAAAACACTAATTTGTACTCCTTCCATCCCGAGTCATGTTTCTATTTTTTTACCTTCCAGGCCTTTAGTAATAATATATTACTCCCTCGGTCTCGGTCTCATTAAAAGGCTTCAATTTGAAAAATATATAACTTATTATGGTTTGTAAAATATAACACTGAGTAATTTCTCCATTTATATTCTTACTTTCTAAGAATGGTTAGTTGTGGACTACAGATTATTATATTAGTAAAAGTATGCTATATAAACAAATTCAAATTGAACTTTTTAGTGAGACAAAATATGTTTTTGAAACTCTGACTCTATATAAAAATGGGGAAGTATTATATATGGTGCACAATTAATTTGATCGCAATTAAAAAGGTGAGGGCATAAGAGTGAAAAGCAGTGACTGTTTGAAGATAGAGGAATAGCAGAGCATTCGATTCCATTGAAATTTAAAACACCGAAAGAATGAGTTCTGGAGTGCTTGTTTTTCAGTCCCTAAATGACAGCTATCACGTATGGTTGTTTCCCATAAGCTGACTTCTTTGAAATACATTTACCATATAGATTTGATTTTCAGCACCATGTAATTCATGTGCCATTTTTGTTTTCCATTCATCCGTCTGGTATAAAGAGTAATGTTTTAAATGGGGTGCTTTTTATGATGTTTTTAAAACGGTTTTGAAAACATGTTTTTGAAAAAATAGTTTTATGATGTAAAAGGTGTATTGAAAATGTAAAAAATTATAGCTGAATAGTAAAAAGTTGTATTGAAAATGATAAAAAATGATTGCAATATATTAAATTTACAAATTGAAACCAAAACCAAAACGAAAAGGTCATGCAGATACAACTCATAAATGGTTGCATGACTGGATTTTTTTATTGGTGCAAAGGGTACTTTACTTTCTAAAAAGCTTTAATTTGTTATAATTAATACTGCTTAAGCTTTTGATTGCCCAAAATCATAGTGATAAAAAGGTTTTAGCCTTCACTCATAAGCAAGCTATCTTATTCCTCTAATGTTTCTCTACTTTGTATCTCAGGCTGACATAGTAGAACCTGCAGTAAGGGGAACAATGAATGTGCTCAAGGCTTGTGCAAGAGTAGCTTCCATAAAAAGAGTGGTTTTGACATCTTCAATGACTGCAGTTCATTTGAATCCACGAGTAAAGGATGGCGTGGTAGTTGATGAAAGTTGGTTTTCAGATCCATCCTACTGTAAGGAGCACAAGGTGCGCTTATCTGCTTACATGGTCATCAAAATCCTTCTTAGTGATACCAAAGAAGGCTAATCCCATTTCAGTTTTTTATTTGTTTTGAGTAACAATCCATAGTAGAAGTTTAAGAGATTTATGGAGTCTGGACTAACATTTATATTTAGAGGAAGAGAGAGCTTTCCCATGGATGTTTCTATTCTATTAGTCCCAATTGTCAAATCGTTGTAAATTATACTCCCTTCGTCCCATATAAAGACTCCTGTTTGTAGTGCTGTTTTTAGTATCAGAAACATGACTCTTTTAATGGGATTGAGAGAGTAATACCTCAGTGCCAGCTACTGCCACATGAAGCCAGCCCTCTTTGCTAATGTATTGAATTTCTAACTGGTCTGTTTTACTTCAATCTGACAATAACATTTGTAGTCTGCCTTACCAGCTGTGGTATCCACTTTCAAATACTTTGGCAGAGATTGATGCTTGGAAATTCACTAAGGATCATGGCATTGATATGGTTGTGATTCTCCCAGGAACGGTATTTGGTCCTGGCTTGCAGCCTCGCACAATTTTAAGCTTACAATGGATCCTGAAACTAGTAAATGGTATCCCTCCGTCCCTGCTTTGAGTTGTACTTGTGACTTATAAATGGTCGTTTCACAACACTTTTTTATATTTCCCCTGGGAATTGAATACATCATGAGGTGAAATTTTCCAATATTTCTTATTCATTTTCTGGAACAAGGTGTTATTGTTTGTAAGGTTGAATCATGAACGCAGGGTCTGAATCATGAACCAGACGTTTCTGCAGAGGTTGATGATTTCCGAGATTTGTCAACTCGCCCATTCTAGCCGAGATCCCCTGCAAGTGTATTGCGTGATAGAGAGAATTGGACAAATCTCGGAAATCATCAACACTCTGCAGAAACTTTACCCCACTCTCCAATTAGCAGATAATGAGTAAGTCTATTCTTCCTTCTCACCAGTCATAAGTTGTGATCTTTTTATGAACTGCTAGGATTCATTGGTAGTTAAGGTGGAAAATTGGCCACCAAACCATCCGTCTCACTCTTTTGTGTTTCATTTGTGTGTTACAACCACAAAATAAGTTTTTTTTGTCACCAAAATAAAAATGAGTGGCCAACTATACATACTCCGTGGTTGTGGTGCACAAATGCGACACTAAAATGGAGGGGTTTGGATGTGCTGTGCCGGTAAAATATGGATTTTTTAAGGTGTAAATTTAAAACATGGAGGTGGTTGAGTGATGCAGTTAGTCTTTTAAGGTGTATTTTGCAAAATAAGCAAAACATGAAGGGGGCTATTGGCATTTATCTCTATGTCTATAAAATTCTTTAAGGACAAATTACATTTACCTATATTGAAATTTAATCAAACTACCAATGTCCCTCCATATTTTCTAAAATCTACTGATGTTCCCTATCAGCGGTGAACGCATAACTAAATTCCTGGAGGGGCAAGCGTAATAGAAATTTTTTTTGCGTGTCATTAAATAAAATACATACCAGTAAAGTATCAAAATAAACATAACAATATATGTCTAAAAAAAAAAAAACCCCCTAATGAGAAATTTAAAAACAAAGAAATACTGGTACAAAAACTAATTCTTGAAGCCTGAACCACCACAATCGGATGCATCAATAATACGAGATAATTGTGCTCTATGTTCCCTAATAGCTTGATAATGTTGCAAAATTACTTCATTTTCAATCTTGACAAGGACCTCTAACCAAATACTCTCTTCGAACTTGATCCCTAATAAACATATCATATTCTATGATTGGTTTCCGTAGGTCTGGGTCCATGACAATATCATCCCGATTGAATTCCACACGAGAATGTTTTTCCTTACTTTTATCCTCATGAGAGTTCTTAGAAACTTCTATACCTCGTTTCAAAAATTTATCCATAACCTATCAAAATTTACCAAACTTACCAAATTAAAATTATACCCTCCAAAGTATATATTAACCAAATAACATAAAACTCTAAAAAAAACAAGCATCACACAAATTATTAAATAATTACATATTCAAAATTAATTAATCAATAATAAACACACAATGACAAATCGATCATCACAATTCCATATATGAATATTAAATTCTAAATTAATAAAAATTCTAAAATTTAAAACAACATTGCTATAGTATATAATCATTCATCAAAATCATCACATATATTATCTATAATAAATAATAAAATTAAACTACTAATAATAAAAACTACACAAAAATTAAAATTTAAAAAAATAAAAATAAAACTTACAAAGATACAAGCTATAAAGGCCAAAGGGAGGGAGAACCGGAGAAAGATGCACTGCTGCAAGCTGCAATGGACGCCAGATGGACGGCGGCAGAGGCGGTGCACGGTGGTTGTTTACGGAGCCGGAATGCCGCCTCTGAGCCTTGGCTGCTGCTGCTCTGTTTTGGACGGGAAGCAAAAAGAAGAGAGGAAAGAAATGAAGGAAATGTTAGGTTAAGAATTGGGGGAAATGAATTATTGGCTGCCGGTTCAAAATTGGGAAGGGATTAATTTGCAAAATCTAATTTTTGGTCAGGCCCTTAATGTTATATTTTTTTTCTTTTTCCCCCTTATTAAAACGACGTCGTTTTACTAAGGGGGCCAAAAAAAAAAAAAAAAAAAAAAGAAAAACCTGAAGACTTCTTCTTCTTCAGCGGCCAGCGGGTCTTCTTCTCTGAGAAGACTAAAGGCGGGGCAGCAGCTGAAACCTAAGTTTCAGCTGCGCCGCCGGCGGGGCGGAGTCGAAGGTAGTAATACTACTACCCTTTGCTCCCGGGGAAAGGTGGGGCAGTGGCACCCCTCCGCCCCACCTTTTCTCCGCCGCTGTTCCCCATGTTAACCAAATTTTTTGGGAGTAACAACCTTTCGATATTTGTGTTTATTTTTTGCGATTCAGAGGTCATATTAGTAATCGTGACCAAATCACAGGGGTATGTTAGTAATTAAAAAACACAAGGGAGAAACTATTATTGTTCAAGGGGGTGTATGAGTAAGTTATATCAAATTTAGAGATTAGTTAATAATTTATCTAGATTTTGAGTGAGGTAAATGTAATTTTCCCCGTCTTTGAAAACTGTAAGCTCTGTGAAATTTCTTTCCCTTTCATGTATTACTACTGACTCCATTGGAATTATTGCAGATGTTCGAAATATAATGTCATTAACGAGCCAGAATACAAGGTATCCAATGAAAAAATAAAAGGTCTGGGAATGGAGTTCATTCCGTTAGAGATGACCCTGAAAGATACCATCGAAAGTTTCAAAAAGATGAATTTAACTAATTTTTAAATTATAAAATTTGTGTGATTAATTAGAGCAAACGACTAATACATGTTACCCGTGAGAAGCAAATTTACGTAAACAACAATTATTCAATATATTTGTTACATCGAAATCCTCCAATGAAATATGAGATTAATCATTCAATCAAAATTCAAGACATGCAACATAAATTTTTTATCACAACGAAAAATTTTTAAATATTTGAAATGAAATGAAAGATTTTATGAATTGAAATTGGAAAATTAGCGATTTTAAATTTGGGTCAGGAATTTCGTATGTGAGTACATTAGAGATTTTTTTTTAACTCAATTAGTGATTTTCAGAATTTTTTATTTAATTTCAGATTAAGAATCCATCGATTTAATTAGAAAAATTTTATATTTAAAATTGTAATTATGAAACCCTAACTTATTCTATTAATTTTCAGTATTAATTGTGAATATTTGTGATTGAATGACATGAATTATATAAGTTTATTTTGCATTATTTATTTATGTGTAATATGAAGAGATTCTTTTGTACATTTGAATCACTTTTATAACTATAGGTTTTGAGTATATATAAAAGAAAAGAAAAACTATAGGTTTTGAATTTGAATTGTTAAATACAACTCTTTAATCGCAAAATTGTTTACTCCCGCCTTTTCATTAGAAAAGTCCATGTTGATTAATATACAACTTATTATGAATGTTAATATACAACATTTAAAATAGCAAATTTGACACCCTTTATTTCATTTATATCCTTAGTTATTAATTATGGGCTAATTGTGGACCACATATGACTGTATTAGTAAGGGTGAGAAAAGTTAAAATTTTGGAAATAAAATTTTCTATTAGAACAAAAAATATTTTTCAAAGTGAACTTTTTTTAAAACGAAAGAAGTATGTTTTTACATTGGCCTTCTTAAAAAACAATTTCCTGATGATACCACCATATACAATCAAATAGAATTCAAAACCAAAGAAAACCTCACCCCAAAACTATCATATGTTGCCTATATTTTTTGAGTTAGATGACAAAAGACTGTTATTATGAAAGCAACAATATATTGGAACAATAGGACGAGGCAAAACAAAATGATCCACATATATAAATCCAGGAGGGTGTGTTAGGGGGCTCGGACCTCCCCAATGCTCCCTCTAAATTACATAAATACTCAAACAAAGCTGTAATATTTAATGCAGACATATAACCTGACAAATAATTTAACAATTTTAACTGATTTTGATCTCTTATTATATTCAACGTGTCACATCCAAAACGACATCGTTTAGTAACTCATATACAAATAATATTGCTTTGTGGCGTGGCACACTAGTGACACACCACATGAAGAAAAAGAAATCCAAAAGAAATTTTACCATTCACAACCGATAAAATAGACAAAAATTTCCAGCATGAACTTGAAAACAATAGCAACATCAGCAATGGTGTCTAGCACCTAAAATACTAAATCCATCCAATAAACTAATAACAAATGGTGACACTTATAAAAATTCAGAATTCAAAATTTGGATTGAATTTCAAATAGGGATCAATTAAAATATGAATGGCAAGTTGAAGGACTAATTGATTGTTTTAAAATATAGAAACTAAATCAAGCTAATGTGCCAAATTTATAGACCAATTGACTGATTTATTATCTTAATTTATAATACAATGTGTGCTTTCTCGTTCCAAAAATATTCTCGGTCATTTTCATTGCTGGTCACTTACTTTTAGCCCAAACTAGCGTGAGGAATCTAACAAAATCAAAAATTCAAGTTGATGGATTATTATAACATGTTTTAAAATGTAGGAATCATATAGAATTTGGAGCTTTAAGTTTGGAAACCAATAAAATGATTTACTATTTGAATTCAACGTCATTATTGAAATTGTAAAATGTTTGATTTTTTTTTTAGTACTATGAGGGAAATATTTCATAAGTTATAAAATATGAGATATACTTAGGATTATATGAATTATTGATAGATTTATTATCTTTAATATATCTATGACACCACAATTACATCACTTAGGTAAACTCAATACGACCAAGTCGACCATTTAACCCTTGATATTAGCGGCCCCAATTTGATGTCTGGCCCTAGTTTTACAACATTGCTTTTGGGTAAATGACGAATTCACGGAACTTTGAGAATTAATCATATGGTCGCATGATATGGATATTGATCGTCCTTGGAAAATTGGTGGGTTTAGCTAAATCACTCTATTGGCTCCTTAAATTTGAATTTTAAAATGGTCTCGAACCTAAATTTCGACAATATTTAAACTATTTTCAACTAACATGTAAGATTTATATATATTAATAAGGACAACAAATTAAAAAACAAAGATTAAATCACTTTATTCATCCTTTAATTTAACTTAAAAATACTTACGTGTTAATAAAAAATAGTTAAAATATTGTTAAAATTTAGAAGAAAATTTA
Organism: Leptodermis oblonga; assembly: GCA_016801395.1. Classification (NCBI taxonomy): domain Eukaryota; kingdom Viridiplantae; phylum Streptophyta; class Magnoliopsida; order Gentianales; family Rubiaceae; genus Leptodermis; species Leptodermis oblonga. The sequence goes on from CM028755.1 coordinate 28,935,541, forward strand.
AAATCAAGGAACTAAAATGAAACAATTTCAAAACAAAAGACCTAATGGGGATAACATATGAAATAAAAAGACCAATAAAGTGATTTAATCAAAGAGGTTCTAAATATGAAGGATAATAATTTGAAAGCTACCCAACTTAGGGCATCTCCAACCATCTCTTCATTTTTGTGTACAATATTCCACAATTTTCCATTAGCTACAATAACTTTACTCCAACCCACACTCTATTTTTCACACTAAAAAAGAATATTCTATTTAAATTCCTTTTTATATTCCATTCTATATTCATTTTTATTACTTTTTACACAATTACATTTATTTTTACAAAACACACCCCAAAGTTTCTGTAATGTTACGTATTAATCCAATACAATAAACACAACAATTAATTGATTTCACGCACAATATAATTAACACAAACTTTTAATTAATAACAGAACAAACAAAGAAATAAAACTTAAGTTACACAACTACTAATACAAAAATAAAAACACTAAACCAAACTTATCACTCCGAGCAAGCAACGATACATTAGAAATAATAATACTACACTAAAAACACTCGACCAAACTAATCAATCTCCGCATTAGAATGTTGCTCCCACAAATGCTCTATAAGAGCGTCACGGACCGCAAAGTGAGCATCTCTATCTCTGATTTCCTAATGTAGAGAAAGAAATCTTTGAAACTGAGCATCATCATACCCAGTCATTTCAATTGTTTGAGGAGGTGTGCTCATCTCCATGAAGGGTCCGTTAAGATCATGCTCATCATTAACTACCATATTATGCATTAGGTTGCATGCAGTCATTATATTATGCAACACATTTTTAGCCCAAAACCAGCTTGGTCTTGCCAAAATTTCAAAGCGTGATTACAGAACTCCAAGTGCACGCTCAACATCTTTTCTACAAGACTCTTGTCTTGTAGCAAAATATTTTAGCTTCGGACTGCGGGGCTCATGGATAGTTTGCACAATAGTTGCCCATTTTGGATATATACTATTAGTTAAATAATAACTCATACTCTATTGTTTTCCCTGAATAACATAATTAGCAGGATGAGCAATACCTTGAGCAAGATTGGAAAACAAATGTGACGACTCCAATACAGTGATGTCATTATTTGTCCCCGGCATACCAATTTATGCATGCCAAATCCAAAGATCATAATCCGCCACAGCTTCAAGAATAATTGTTGGCGATCCACTATGCCAGGCATATTGTCCGATCCATAGTGGCGGACAATTGTTCCAGTTCCAATGCATATAATTTAGACTACCTAACATTCAGGGAAAATCGTGTTGTTGGCCAATATGGAGCAGCCGAGCAATGTCATTAGAATTGGGTTCTTGTAGATATATATCTGCAAAGATCTCTACAACTGCCCTACAAAACCTCTTCAAACATTCAATCACACTTGACTCACCAATTTTACGATACTCATCGAGACCATCTCCCGACAAGTGATATGCCGACATTCGAAATGCTGTTGTTATCTTCTGTAAGGTTGATAATCCAACTTTTCCCACAACATCAATTTGTTGCTGAAAATACTTATCATGATTTTTTACTGCATCAACGATAAGTAATAATAAACTATGAGACATGCGAAATCGTTAGCAAAACTGATGATCACTGTAGCATGGAGTATCTGCAAAATAATCAAGAAATAAATTATGAGCCACAACTTCATTACCCTGATTTACCACGATGTGACATGGAATTGAACCACCGTGTTTACACAGGTTCATTTGTGGACCGATGCATTGTTGGTTGATATTTTGTGAGTGTGCAACGCCCCTTGTATAATGGCATCCTCCTCTTCAAGTTCATTTAAAATGTTCATATCTTCCATGTCATCCTAAGACGAAGATAATGAAGACGGCACCTAAGATGATGAACCTCCGAAGTTGAAGTTCATTTTTCTAGAGTTTTGAAAGAAGTGCAAGACGATAGAATAGAATGTGAGATTTTGAAGATTTGGTTTTCAATTCCTATGAAAAAAGCCTTTGCTAATTGTGTTATATATAGGAATAATATTTGCAACTTCTTAGTGTGGAATGTTCGTGGTATCAGAAGCCGACCCTCCCAGAACAGGGTTCGTCGTTGGTACAGTTACATAAAGTATCTATTTTAGTTATTATTAAGCATATGCTTTGCTTGACTGAGATAGATAGTTTGTGTAGGAATTTTGATTTTGAGAATTGTGCTGGTAATATTTCTAGTAGTATCTGGGTCTTTCGGAAACGTAGCTTTTCTCTTTAATTAATTGCAGATAACGAGCAATGTTTGGCCTTCCGGATGTCCCATCCGCTGTTGCCTGTGACTTGGACATCGGCTTTCATTTATGGGAGACACACTAGACAGGAAAGGCTATTATTGTGGGAGGATTTACTCAGTTTGGATTCTAGCCCGGTAATATTAATGGGGGATTTTTAATGTGATCCAATCAGGGGAGGAATATATTGGAAGGGGCAGCCTGAACAGGAATTCTATAGCAGAGTTCCAAGATTTTATTCAGTTAGCTGAGTTACAGGAGGTTCCTATGGTGGGGGGATAGTTCACCTGGACAGGGGTTAGAAGAAATAGCAGAGTCTGGAAAATGTTAGATAGAGCTTTGGCAATAGGAGAGTGGCTTCAGCAGTTCCAAGGTAGCTCTGTGCAAATTTTGAACATAACTACTTCAGATCATGCTCCCTTATTACTGAGTGTCAAGATAGGGACCCTTACCATTCCAAGGCCTTTTCAGTTCCACAACATGTGGCTAGGGAGGCCTGATTTTTTTGGGTTTGGTCCGGGACACATGGGAAGCCCCACTTGAAACCTATGGTATGTTCAGATTTTCGCTTAAGCTGAGAAGGCTGAAATCTGCATTGAAAAAGTGGAACAAAGATAATTTTAGGGGTGTCCATCAAAATGCAAGGATGGTTGAGGACAGAGTGGCTTAATTGGAAGCTAAATTTCAGGCTTCTCCGGAGCCGCTAAGGGAGTAGAGGCAAAAAACAGCTAGGCTCGACTTGATTCAGAGACATAAGGAGGAGGAGACAAATTGGCTGCAAAAATCCTAGATAAAATGGTTGCCGGAAGGAGACTTCAACACTGCCTTTTTCCACAAGGCAGTCCTCTCCAAGCAATCTAAGCAAGGGATTTTTAGGATTAAAAATGCAGCAGGAGAATGGGTGGAGGACCCGGAAAGATTGGTAGGGAGGCGGAATCTTTCTTCTCCACACTTTTAGCAGTTGAGAGTGAGGCCTTGGATGGGGAAACCATGTGATGGTTTCTCCAGTGGATCCAGTTTTAACTGATGTAGACAATACCCAGCTCCTCCAGTTGGTTTCTCTAGATGAACTAGGGCCAGTAGTTTTTGTGATGGATTCAGCCAGCGCGCCAGGAAGTGATTGCTTCTCAGGGTCATTTTACAAGGCCTTCTAGGATATCATAGCTTCAGAACTGCACCACGAAGCTTAGGAGTTCATGTGGGCATCCCCATTCCCAGAGTAGTCACAAGTGTGCAAGTGACCCTGCTACCAAAGAAGCCAGCCCCGGTATCCTTTGTAGACTTCAAACCCATCAACTTGTGTAACTTTCTTAATAAAATATTCTCCAAGTTGCTAATGGAGTCTTATCTCTAAGGAGCAATCTACTTTCGTGGCTAGGAAAGAGTTAGCAGATAATGTTTTGCTCATGCAGGAAATGCTGCACTTTCTCAACAAGAGGGTTCAGGGGAGTAGTGTGGTGGTCAAGTTGGACATGATGAAAGCTTTTGACAGGTCTTAGAGTTTTTTGAACAGCCTGCTCCTCAAGATGGGATTCCACGGATCGATTGGGTAATTTGTCTGCCAGTTGGTTCTCCATCATGGTTAATGGGTCTCCAGATGTTTTTTCAAAGCTTCAAGAAGGATCAAACAGGGGGACCCCTTATTCCCTTTTCTCTTTGTCTTGGTTTCAGAAGCCTTCAACAGGGGTCTGGCTTCCTGTTTCGAAAGGGCTACCTACAGCATTATGGAGTGCCCAGGGGGGCGATGCCTCTTTCACACCTCAATTACGCTGATGACATAGTTATCTTCCTGCAGGCAACTGTCCAAAATCTGAGATGCTTCATGCTCTTCCTGGAAGCTAATGAGAAGGCTAGTGGGCAGAAAATTAACAGAGGTAAAAGCTCCTTTTATCTTGGGACATTTGCGCTGGCCCGGGTAAGGAATATGGTGGAATTGCATACAGGGATGATGCTAGGTTCTCTGTCGTTTTCCTATCTGGGTTGTCCAGTTTTCGTAGGAAGGAGGAAAAAGGCTCTTTTTCAGTCACTCCTAGATTAGGTGGCTATGAGATTAGGATCTTGGAGTAATAGATGGTTGTCTTAAGCAGGTCAGTTGGTTTTAATTAAGCATGTTCTGGCTTCAATCCCCCTCCACATCTGGGCAGTGCTGAGGCCACCGAAGGGTACTCTGGATCAACTGGAAAATCTTTTTTCGTCTTTTTTCTGGGAGGGAGGGGGACCACTCAATTTGGTCCTAACAAGAGATGTTGTTCTTGGAAGAAATTGCCTTTCCCAGCGGATAAGAATGGTTTGGGGGTGAGACAGATGGGGGCAGTCATTGATAACTTCTCCTACAAGTTGTGGTAGAAGCTACAGATTTGGGGGGGGGGGGGGGGGGGTACTCTTTGGGCAACTTTTATGTGGTCCTTACCTTGCTACTTTCAGAATTCTAACACTTGGAAATGAGTTGCTTCTATTAGAGACTTAGCTATTGAGAATTCTCGAGTCATGGTTGGAAGAGGGGAATGTAGTTTCTGGCAGATGAATTGGCTAGGAACTGGGATCCTGACGGACCTATGGGAGGGAGACCACCTCCGATTTCTGGACATGAGTGTCAGGGATTTTGCCCTTGATCCTATGCTTTATTTGGGCACTGTCCAGGGGGGCCTTCCCCTTGACGATGGGTCACTTTTGGAACAGGAGATTGTCTTATCAGATGAGCTTGATAGCCTAATGTGGCGGCCTTCCCCTGGGGGGAGTTCTCGGTATGGACTGCCTATAAGTTGTTGCAACCTTGTAGGAACAAGCTGCCTTCGTACTACTTAATCTAGGGTTCTCGGGTCCCCCCGAAGGTGTCTCTGTGTGGAGGCTGCTAAACTGTCTGGTCCCTTTAGATGATGTTTTATCAGGGCTTGGTTTCCATTTTGCATCGAAAGGCTCTCTCTGTCAACATGAGAAGACAGTGCAACATCTGTTTGTGGATTGCCCTCTAGTAGCTCAGGTGTGGGGGAATTTTCCCAACTCTTAAACATCCCTTTGATTCTCCAGCTTTGGGAAAGGTTAGCTTGGTGCTGGAGGTTCAGGTCGACATCTGGGGTGCATCAGGAGCTCGTTCATCTCCTTTTGGTATGTTTGGTGTGGGTTGTTTTGAGGGCTCGAAACCATTGGCTGTATGACGAGGTAGTGGCAACGTCGAGCGGACTCTGCAGGGAGGTTCATGGAATGCTAGAATTGGTCTTTATGGTTGGCCAATGGAGGGAGATCGGGCTGATGCTCTCTGGGTCATGGCCGGCTTGGTCCCTTCTCTTCTGGAGCCTCGCCGATTCCAAGAAAAGGCCATTTTGGGGTCGCCTCTATGGGGGGCTTTGAAGTTAAATGTGGATGGGTATACTTTGGGGAACCCGGGTCATCTGGGGGCTGGCTTTGTGATCAGGGATGGGAAGGGAACGATGGCTTCAGCTGGGTCGATATACCTAGGCAATGGGACTAATTTTGAGGCGGAAGCTCAAGCTCTGTTGCTTGGCTTGAAGGAATGTGCTCGCCTAGGGTTTCTAAGAGTGGAAGTGGAATCAGACTCAATGGTGAAATTTTTAAAGTCCCTTAGTCCTTTCTCACAGTCATGAGGAAGATCTGGCAACTCATGGAGCATTAGTTATGCATAAGCCATGTGTTTCAGGGAGGGAATAGAGTTGCAGATGGTCTGGCTCGGCAAACAACCACCAAACATGAATCTTTTATGATGGGGGCGCTTCATCTCCCCAGATGGATCAGAGGACTAGTCTCACTGGATAGTCGCCTGGTTCCAAACCTTAGGATGGTCAGAGTATAGTAGTTTTGTCTTCACGTTGGCTCTCGGTTAAAAAGGTAAGGTCATTATGTCCCCTTCATTTTTTTGTACTCTAAAATTTTTATTTTTAATAAAGGGTCACCATGCCCCCCCCCCCAAACCACTTAATCGGCTGTTCTCCAAAAACAAAAAATGAAGAAGATGATTTTATAAAAATATATAAATTACAGAGGTTAAACTAAGGGCAAAAATTACGGGGTGTTATAGTCCGTATTGATTAATGTACAACTTATTATGAATGCCAATGTACAACATTTACAATAGCTTATTTGACACCCTATATTCTATTTATATTCTTACTTATTAAGTATGAGCTAATTGTGGACAGACATGATTATATTAGTAAGGGTGGGAAAATTAAAAATTTTGAAAGTGAGCTCTTCTATTGGAATAAAAAATATTTTTCAAAGTATACTATTCTAACGGAATGGAGGGAGTATGTTATTACATTGGTTCTTCTTAATTTTTATTTTATTTTTCTTATTCTACCACTATATACAATAAAATAGATTCAATACCAAAGAAAACCTCACCCCAAAACTATAGTATATATTTTTTGTGAATTAGATGACAAAAGACTGTTATTATAAAAGCAACAACATATTGGAACAATAGGACGATGCAAAACAAAATGATCAACATATATAAATCCAGGAGGGTATGTCTCAGGAGATAATATTGGCTGGTAAATAACCACCGCGTCATCAGCTGACGTGGTGGTTATTGTTCCATCCAAATCTAGACATGTGAATAGTTTTTTTATATAGTCATCATATTTTATAACACATTAGTACATATTTCATTAAACCTACTCCCTCTCTTTCCTTCACCCACATAACTCATCGACATTCTTCAACCCAACACTAGCACCGTAAACTCTTCCTCTACTTTTTTCTCCATTGTTGCCGCCACCAGCACCACCCCTCCACCTTCTTCCTCAACCCAACATCAGCACACCCATGATATTCACCTTATAAGGGTAGTGGCATATCTCATCCAAGAATCGTTGCCGCCCTCTCTCTTCAGGACCATCTCAAATTGTGCCCAAATTCTTTAAATTCCCAAACCTCTCTAAACATGAAAAATTAATAAGACAATGGTTTACTAATAATAAATTAAATTTACAATACATATTGGTTTGAATGGTCTATGAATTTGGAGAATTCATGTACTTAAAAAAAAGGTGGGAAGAATTCATGGATAGAGTTGGAGAAGTAAAGGGGAAAACGAAGAGCCGGTCTAACAGAGCTGTTGGGTGGATAAGTATTGATGGGTAAATAAAAATATCTATATGGCAAAATTTGGGTGGAACAATAACCACCACGTTAGCTGATGGCGTGATGGTTATTAACCAGCCAATATTTTCTCTTGTCCGGAGCCTCCACAATGCCCCTCTAAATTACATAAATACTGAAACAAAGCTGTAATATGTGCACATATATAACCTGAAAAATAATTGACCAAGTTTAAATTGATTTTGATATCTAATTACATTCAATGTACCACATCTAAAACGACATCTGTAATATGTGCACATATATAACCTGAAAAATAATTGACCAAGTTTAATTGATTTTGATATCTAATTACATTCAATGTACCACATCTAAAACGACATCGTTTAGTAACTCAAATATAAATGATGTCGCTTTGTGGCTTGCTACACTAGTGGCACCCCACTTGAAGACAATGAAATCCAAAAGAAATTTTAACATTCACAACCGATAAATATCAACATAATATAGACGAAAATTCCAGCATGAACTTGAAAACAATAGCAACATCAGCAATGGTGTCTAGTACCTAAATACTAAATCCATCCACAAACTAATAACCAATGGTGGCACTATTAAAAATTCAAAATTATTATTGAATTTCAAATAGGACCCTAGCCGCCTTCTCTCCTCTGCCTTCTCGCTCCTCTAATTTCCTTTCTCCCCCATCCTCCATTAATGGAGGATGGGGGAGCTCCTTTCTCCCCCTTTTAATAAATCTCTCTTTGTCGAGAGTTTTCTTGTCTCTCTTAGTTGAGAGTTTTTTGTTCCTTTTTTAAAGAGAGTTTTGTCCGCTCCATTTTTGGAGTTGTATTCTTCATTTATTTTTAAAGTCTTTAACTTCAGATCTGTGGGATGAAGTTGTTGATGAAGAAGATGGTGAAAATAAAGCCGACAGTGGTTGGCGTCGTCAATTGTTTGTCATGGATCCCTTCTGTCATGGGTCAATTTTGGAGCTATATCAGAACTCAGTAGCAGTCATGTGCCACCGGTCGGATGATCTGCTCAGCTATGTGAAATTTTGCTGCTCGTTGCTTAGCTATAGGCTAGATTTGCCATTTGTAGATTTGATTTTCAGATCTACTTTGATTCTAGATTGTAGATCTGATTTTCGGATCTACTTAAATTCTAGATTGTATTGCTTGGCTCACGGCCTTTGTCAAATCGCTGCTGGACAATATTTACAGCCCGTTAATTTAAGTATTTCTTTTGTTTAAAAAAAAAAAAGGTTCAAGGACTAATTGATTATTTTAAAGTATACAAACTAAATCGAGCTAATGTGCCAAAAATTCAAGTTGATGGATTATCATAACCAGTTAAAAATTTAGGAATCATATATAATTTGAAGCTTTAAGTTTGGAAACCAATAAAATGATTTAGGGCAAATTATATGAATGACCACTGAACTATTGCCCGTGCCCACTTTTGGCCATTAAACTAGTTTTTGCATACTTTTGGCCACTAAACTATTGCATGTGTCTTCTTTTGGGCACTAAACTATTTTTTGCCTACTTTTAACCACTAAACTATGGCCCGTGCCCACTTTTGGCCACTAAACTATTAGAAGTTGTCACTATGGCCACTCCGTTAAGAATTTTCATCAAATCTTTATTTACTTTCATTTTTTAAATTTGTTATTTAAAAATTGCATTTTTTTATTCACATCTTTTTTTTAATTTCGACGGCCAACTTTATTCCTTAATATTATATCATTTTGTAGTGACATTTAGAATTCTCATATCATTTTATAAATTTTCAAGATCTAACATAATTTCAAAAATAAAAAATAAATAAATAAATGAGATCGATGTCTATATCCTACGTTAGAAAACGAATACTAAAAATTAAAGTTAAAGACAATAACGTTCGATGAGTCAAAGAATAATTTATCATATGTTTATAAATACAAATAAAGATATCGAGAAAACAAAAAAATACAAATAATTATTGTTTGTGAGTGATTGATGTTAAAAAACATTGATGCATATATATAGGCAGTTTAAAGATTATTAGGATTTTGGGAACATTAAAAATTAAGGAGTAAATAAAGATTTGATGGTAACTTCTAACAGAGTGGTCATTAATGGCAACTTCTAATAGTTTAGTGGCCATAAGTAAGCGAAAAATTATTTAGTGGCCAAAAGTAGGCAGAAGCAATAGTTTAGTGGCCAAAAGTGGGCATGGACAATAGTTTAGTGGTCATTCATATAATTTGCCCAATGATTTACTATTTGAATGCAGCGTCATTAATGAAATTGTAAAATGTTTGATGTTTTTCTACTATGAGGGAAATATTTCATAAAATATAAAATATGAGATATATGTATGATTATATAAATTATTGATATATTTATTATCTTTAATATATTTGTGACATCACAATCACATTAATTAAGTAAACTCCAATATGAACGAGTCAACCATTTAACCCTTGAGTTTAACCAGTTTGATGTTTGGCCCTAGTTTTACAATATTGCTTTTGGGTAAATGACGAAATCACGAAATTTGAGAATTAATGATATGTTTGCAAGACATGGATATTGATAGTCCTTGGAAAATTGGTGGGTTTAGTTAAATCACTCTATTGGTTTCTTAGATTTCAATTTTAAAATTGTTCTAAAATGGTCTCAAACCTAAATTTCGATAATATTTGAGCTATTTTCAACTAATATGTGAGATTCATATATATTAATATGGACAACAAATTATAAAACTAAGATTAAATCACTTTGTTCATCCTTTAATTTAACATAAAATAGCTCACGTGCTAATCAAACATAGCTAAAATATTGTTAAATTTTAGATTCGGGATCATTTTAGAACAAAATTTAATATCAAGGGACTAAAACAAAAAATTTCAAATCAAAAGACCTAATGGGGATGATATCTCAAATAAAAACACTAATAAAGGGCCTGTTCTTTTGCCCGGGTTGAGTCCTGGTTTGAGTCCAGGACTCAACCCAAATGGATTTGTGCCCAAAATAAAGAAACAATGTTTTCAGCCCAAAATTTAACCTAAAATTCACCACCACCCGGTCCGCCCCTCCGCCGCCTCACCACCGCCACCGCCTCATTGCAACCACCACCGCTCTAATCCTAAACCCTAAAAATCCAATTCTTCTTCTTTTTCTTTTTCATGTTAATTTAGAATTGAATCCATTATTGTTCCCCCAAATTCACATATTCCCCAAATTGAATACGCAGCAAAAGCTATGGTTTCAATTTTCAAATTCCAAAAACAAAAATTGGGGGGCTTGAGGGTTGAGGAGTTCACGACGGGAAGAAGAAGAAGAGGAGGAGGAGGAAGAAGAAGAAGAGAAGAAGAAGAAGAAGAAGAGGAGAAGAAGAAGAAGAAGAAGTTGCGGGAGGAAGAAGAAGAAGCTGCGGGAGGAAGAAGAAGAAGAGGAGGAAGAAGAAGAAGCTGAAGAAGAAGAGGAGGAAGAAGAAGAAGCTGAAGAAGAAGAAGCTGCGGGAGAAGCGAAGAAGAAGAAGCTGGGGGGGGGGGGGGGGGGGGGGGGGGGGGGGGTGGGCGGCTGCGGCGGCTGAGGCGCTGGCGGAGGAGGGCGGCGGGCGGCAATGGGTCTCTGGTGGTTTGAGGTGAAATTGGTTTGAGAATTGGGTTTGATTTGTTGGTGAGAAACATAGGTTTGGGTTTGGTTTTGGTTTTCAACCCAAAAAAGGGCAAACCAGGTCTGTGCAATGCCCAAAAGAACAGGCCCAAAGTTTTTTAACCAAAGAGGTTCTAAATATGAAGGATACTGATTTCAAAGCTACCCAACTCCAGGAAAATGGGACCTTGTCTTCCTTGTCTTACTGTGTTAAGGGCATCTCCGACCATCCCTTCATTTTTGTGTACACTATTCCACAATTTTACAGCACCTACAGTAATTTTACTCCAGCCCTTACTATATTTTTCACACCAAAAAAGAATATTTCACTTTATATTCATTTTTATTACTTTTATACTATTACATTTTTTTAACAAACCACACCCCAAAGTTTCTTTAATGTTACATATTATTGAATACAATAAATTGTAATAATGAAATGAAAACAACAATTAATTGATTTCAGACACAATATGATTAACACACTTTTTATTACTAACGGAACAAACAAATAAATAAAACATAGATTCGTAAAATTGTGGAATAAAACAACGAGATTTATAATACATTTGAGATGATGTACGTATTTGTATCAAATGTATGAGAAGAGAATGAAATCCATCCAATGGTTCATATACGGATTGTAATCTTGCTATGTTCGGATAATGTACAATTTCATCCAACGGTTGAGATTGAGATAAAATTTTACCAACAGTTAGATTGACGACGAAATCCAACAAATGGTTGAGATGATGCTGGACATCATCCAATGGTTAAAATGATGATAACATTAAAGATAAGATAGAGATATTGTGCAATTACATCCAAATATTGAGATAGAAAATCCATCATACGGCTGAAATTCTCCACAGAGAACAAACAGGTCATCCTCATTGGCAGATCCCTCATCATCAATCAGCAGCCGTCGCCATCAAAACTTCGTGATTATCTCACCAAACGACCCCACATCTTCGATATCTCTGAGCTTTCCGCGGCCACACAACCGTGCCCGTTAGAGACTCCACTTCCGTCTCTCTCAGATCTCGAGTCGTTGTCGTTGCCGCTTGGATATTTCCTATTGTGGTGTTATGTTTAAGATTTGATTTTGAGACATCCTCGGCATAAATGGGTTCTTTTGATGAAATGGGTTCTTTTGATTTAATGAAAATTTCAACAAATCTTGAAGGGGAGTGATATACTTGTAAAGTGAGAGTTGGGGTTCAATATTTTCCTAGATGATAAGGAGTTGAGTTGTGAGAAACTAAAGGAATAACAAGAAATTTCAAAGTGGGTGTGATTCTTGTAGCAGGTGAAGGGGGGGGGGGGGGGGGGGGGTTACGCAGGGGGAGAGGAGAGGGAGAGGGAGAGGGAGAGGGAGAGGGAGAGGGAGAGAGAAGAGGAAGAGGAAGAGGAGGGATACAATTAACCCTAAATCGTAATTAAGGCTAATGCAAGTAAACCAAAATTAAGTTATAAAAAAATAAACTGAAAGGAGAATGGACGATTTTACCCCTCAAATTAATTGGCCGTTAGCCACTTAACGGGGCTGGCTGACGGAGTGGTATGTTTTGACTGAAAATGAAAGTTGCGTGATAAAAAAGCATTTTAAAAAAAGGTTCCATTTTTTTTTTATTTATAAAAGTTCATAGTTAAATGATGATCCATGCATTTAACCCAATATTTTATTAAATTAATTGGGACCTAGAAGCTCTATTGGATCCCGAACAAATATCACTACCAGTCTTCGTTTTTCTACTTCTGTCAAAACATTCACTTTTTATAACTCTTCACTTAGTTTGTGATGATTATCTATGTTTGCATCGCTATAGTATTTGCATATGATCAAACTTCAATTAGGGATCAAACACACTTTATGCTGGTTTAGCAAAAACTTAATCCTTGAATAAGTAATTTGACAATGACCAATGCAATATATGAGCTAAGCTTGCAAAGGGACCACAAGTGGAATTTTTCGAAATAGGAAGCAACCTTGCAGAGGTTTATTCGTCCAAAATACAATAATAGATAGATATGGAATGGAATGAGCAGAGGTCTACAAAGAAGTAGTCGGCTGAGTACATATAATAGAAGAAGAAGTCGAGAATAAGAGAGAGATATGGTTAATAAGATTTTAGAATTTGAAAATGTTCGGAATTTTTACGGAAAGCAATCAGAATATCACATCAAAAGAAGGATTTAAAATCCCAGAAAATAACAACTACTTTCCTGATATATCTAGGAATCAAAATACTTTTCGAATTAGTTAAAAATGCTACCAAACATAATATTTTTAAAAATAGGATTTTAATTACTTTCCAAACCAGAATCACTGTGACTAGTTTCTTATGATAATAATCATATACAAACAGTTGAAAAAAAATACTAGATCGGACATATACAAATATAAATAAGTAGTAATCTATATAAATCTAACTAGTAGAACAAAAAATCGCCAACGGCTGGACCAATCACATACCGAAATGTGAAGTCAATTTCGGAGCTGCCACTAATTTTTTGATGAAAGCCTACTAGGTACTGGATTTTCACTTGAACATATTGAAGTACTCATTTATTTATATGGCGCCTATTCAGGAAGACAAAATCTTTGACTAAGAGAGAACCACAAAACTCTATCAAGGAAGAAGAAACTAAACAGAAAATTGTAGAAAAGAAAACAGTTTGATAATTTAAGATCTATTTAGAAGTAAAATAAATATACACATACTAGAAATAATGAAAAAAGTTATACCCATTTCATGAATTTAATAAATTATACTGCCACAATAAGAAATAAAGTATGTTCGGCCTGTTTCACATAAATTCTAATTCATCCCTTAAAATTTATATGCGTGATTTTTTCACTACACACGACATCTTTTATTCATATACGATGCTTCTTTTTTTGTTTATTGTTTTTACCATCAATAGTTTAACCTTTAAAATCGATATACTTTCTGATTAACTATAGACAATTTTTTTTGGAAACATACAGTCTATCAATAAGTAAGCTCGATATATCATAAGTTATATGCGATATGCGATACATCAGAGGCTATACGAGATACGTAATATTTCCACCCTTAACATTAATACTTTTTTCTTCACTACAAAATATTTTTTTTAGAAACACAGCAACAAAACTTGATACATTAAAGACAATAAGCGATACAAAATACTTGATATTTCAACCCTTAAAATCTATAAATTAAAAAAAAATTCACTCCAGGCCATATATATATATATATATATATATATATATTAGTAATAAACAATACATCAAATGTTCTAAGTGATACATGATATTTATAAACTAAACTTGTCACTCACGTCTATAAAAAAAAAATTTTGTGTGCAGGACCATCCAACATATCGGATCGAAGTTTCTTTTTATAAGAAATTTTTTCAAAAAATAACTAATTAGGCATTTACTCATTGAATGATACCAAAATCTCCTTGGTCCAAGAGTTAGCAACAACACCTGCTCTAGCAACAGCAACGCAAGGACTCCATTATGGAGTAATCTTTTAGATTGAGAACTAACATTGATAACTCTACTAATTTCATGAACTTGCTAAAAGCTTTTATCTAACTTTTGTTTCCATTCATAACATTACCTAAGAAACTACAGTAATTTCTTTATATTATATAGTGATGTGAAAATACAAAATAAATTAAAGGATGACAATAGTTTTATCGTGCTTCCATTTCTCATATGGTTAATTCATTCACTGAACCAGGAATGCCAGTTTGAGAGTTCTAGTCAAATTCCTTCTGCCCGTAAAGAAAATGGTTGCTTTGGAGCTGCCAAATTCATGCTTATATCTCGCTTTGGAGTTTATGTTTGCATAGTCAGTGGATTGTGGGTTGTACATATATGTAGGAGAGTTTAGATCCTTATACCACTTTCTTTTCACTAAGTTTGTATCGCAACTTCAAAACACGAATATTTTGACATTCATTTATTATTGAAACACCTTTTGTTTTGAAGTTGTGATATAAAATTAGTACAGATTTAGTGATACAGGCAATTGGAAGTGATGTATAGGGGTGCATATTTTATTTTCAGTTACTATTATTATTGTGTTAAAAAAAAAGAAGAAGAAAAACTATAAAAGGAGCCATTTTCATGGAGATGTGCAATGTATGCAACATAGATGTACAACTTTTTGAAACGAAGTGTGCAATGTGTTTAAAGTCGATGTGCAATGCTCTATTTTATGTAAAATTAAATACAAAATTTAAGAATCACTATTAGTCATAATGTACGAATTAGAACCCTTTTTTTTATGACTACTTACTTGAAAAGTATCTTTTAAATAATTAATAGGCAACTATATGGAGATGGGTGTGCAACCATGAACAAGTGAACAGGTGGGCAACCATGCACAAAAGTTTTTCTAACGTCAAAAATTACCTAATGAGTATAAGTTAAGTATGAACGATATTATAAGAACATAACAACATTGGAAGATGAAACTAAAATCAATTTGCATCAAATATAAATCTTTGTCAAAGTCTTGTTGAAACTTTATTTGATGATACTATTGGTTTTTTTACGACGGGTGATTAGGTAGACTTGTTGATTCTTCATGGACCTATTAGTTCGAATGATTTATAGCCAAAACCAAAGCCAAGCATTCATTCACCTGCTGATGAATAAATTGTTTCAGATTATGATGTTGATTTTGTGAAGTCCTTAATAGTTAGCCCAAAAGAAGATGTTGTTTTAGATCCTCAAGTCCCGATGACTGAGAATGTTGATGAAGGTGAAGAGAATAATAGAGTCTACTTCTGGGATCTACTCTCTCCTTTTCCTCCTAATTTTGGCGCTGGCTTTCAATATGATGATTTGATAAGATGATAAAGTTGAGATGATGAACATATTTATATCAAACGGATGAGAAGAGGATGAAATCCATCAACGGCTCATAATCGGATTGCAATCTTGATATGTTTGGATAAGGTACAATTCCATCCTACGATTGAGATTTAGATAAAATTAACGCAACGATTGGATTGATGATGAAATCCAACCAACGCTTGAGATGATGCTAGACATCATCCAATGGTTGACATGATGATAAAGTTAATAATAAGGTAAATATAATGTGCAATTACATCAAACGGTTGAGATGTGTAGAAAATTCATCATACAATCAAGATGTGAAATTGGATAAATCATTCCTCTATATATATATATATATATATACACATACAATGGTGTATGGCTCGTTTCAATTAGCCGACTTCAAGTTTATGTTATGTTATTTTAAAATTTAAGTTATATTTTCATATAATTAAAATAAATTGTATCCTTAATTATGCTCTTTAATTAATAAATATGAATTGTATTTAATTTTATATAATTGATTGTAATTTAAAAATAAAAATATAGTAATTAAATTAATAAAACGGAATAGAAATAATAATTAATGTATAAAATAACAAACACTAAAAATAATGAACTAAAAGCCAAAAATAAGGACTAATATGCAATTATGAAAAGAATAAAAAAAAGAAGGAAAAATGTATCCCGCAGCAACAGTGCCACGGACATATAGCGTGACACTGTTGTTGCGGGGGTGAAAAACGGGTGTTTCCTGTTTGGGTTGGAGAACCCAAAAACGGGAAACACCCGTATTATCTCCTCCCAGCGGGATTTTTCCGCAGGGTTGGAGATGCCCTTAAAGATGCTACCCACCTCTAGGAAAACGACATCTTATCTTCCTTGTCTTACAGTGTTGAGTTCTTTCTTATACTTTTCACAAACGTAAAGGTAGGCATGTAGCATGGTACTGTAAAATTTTACCTCGATTGACTCCTACATACAAAAAGAATTTTATAAATTGGTTTATTAGAAAATGACAAATTTTATTTCGCTACAATAACATATCCACATGTATCATTATGAATCACTAACCATGTCATTGAAATACGATTAACCATTCAAAATTCATTCAACATTTTTTTTAATCACAACGAAGATTTTTCAAATATTTGAAATCAAACCAAAGTTTTATGAATTGAAATTGGAAAATTAGTGATTTTGAATTTTGGTTAGGAATTTCATATGTGAGTACATTAGAAATTTTTGAAACTCAATTAGTGATTTTAAGAATTTTTTATTTAATTTTAGATTAAGAATCCAGCGATTTAATTATGAAAATTATATATTTAAAATTGTAATTATGAAACCCTAATTTATTCCACTAATTACTTGGTTAGTTGTAAATATTTTTGATTGAATGACATGAATTATATAAGTTTATTTTGTATTATTTATTTATGTATAATATGAAGAGATTCTTTTGTACATTTGTATCAATTTTATAACTATAGATTTTGAGTATATACAAAAGAAAAAAAAATCTATAGGTTTTAAATTCTATTGTTAAATACAATTCTTTAATCGTACAACTTTTATGTTTTTTAATCCATCCGTTCCATTAGAAGAGCCCGTGTGACACCCCCAGCTCCGAACTCCTTGTTTGTGCGGGAGTCGAGACCGAGATGCCCGTCTGGTTCGCATCAAGACTCATTCCCAATATACAGTACAACTTTTATGCCATCCGTTCCATTAGAAGAGCCCGTGTGACACCCCCAGCTCCGAACTCCTTGTTTGTGCGGGAGTCGAGACCGAGATGCCCGTCTGGTTCGCATCAAGACTCATTCCCAATATACAGAGCTCTAATTAATTACAATAAGCTAAATTACAATCTTTCATTTCACTAATGCAAAGGGTACAAGTTTAGTTCTACAACTATTACAACATTCTCGTCTTAATTACCTAATCTGAAACTTCATCTAATAATTCTAACACTTTTTCTCATGATATCGCCCTTAATTTCTATAACATGCAAAACATCTAAGGGGTGAGCTCCATAGTTCAGTGGGGTTGCACTATTAAAAACCATTACAAAGTATATCCTACGCAAGCAAGGGAGAACACATAAGGGATAGAAAGAGTATAACCAGCAAGCAATAATGGGGATCTATGTGACTATTTGGTAAGCATTACTGATTATACTTTATCTATGCTGGAATTCTTTGGACAGTGACACAATACACGATCTCGTCTCGTCAACTACGTCAATGAAATAGTGCACATACACAATGTACGGGAAACTGTGACATTCCTCGAGATAATACCGAACATAACCTCTTCAGTCATTTAGTCCAACATTCAAGCCCAACACTGATGAAACACCTGATTTCAACGAACTAAACAGGCTTTCGGGGACCCCAAATGGACACGCACGTAACACGTAACACGGAAACATGCAAGTAGCACAGAACATGGTGCACAAAACATGGTGTACAGGGCACGAACATTTCATTCTTGACACTTAAATCATGAGTACACGAAAAATTTCATTTACACGATAAACTTTAATATAAACATTCCACTTATATACATAACTCAAGATTTGAAAATATTACACATGACACATATACAAACATTGCACTTTTCATACTTAAACATCACAATAATACACATCACTTATAACGCATGCATTTCACTAGACATAAATCTAGTTGACTATTACGTATAAACATTATAACATAAGTTGGGCATGCTAACTTATCTCTTTATTTAAAACATTTACCCTTTTAGTGAGAACACTCACCTTATTTTGCAAATGCTAGCTTACAAATATCCGAACAATCTGCATTACATAAGTCTAGCGATTTAGAATTTGTCCTTGAGTCTAGATCAATCTTTAGATTCTAGGGTTCTATATGTTTTTGCCTTTTAATCCTTGTGTTTCCAGTCATATTATCAATTTAAGTGTTTAAGGTTATAAAAGAAATTGTAAGGATTTTAATTTGAATTTTCAAAAATTCATGTTTTCAGGGGATGTTCAGTACCTTCTCAAATAGCGGTAATAACTGCTGAAAATCTTGTTTCAGCTTCGACGAGCAGTTTTTCTTGCAATAACCAATCTTCAGGAGTTTTCAGCTTTAAAGAGCGGTTTTACCCGCGATCAGAGCGGCAATACCGAAGACCGTATTTTCCCACACTTTGGTCTAGAATAACCAATTTTCTTGACGGCCAAGAAAATCGGTTATACCCGCTATATGACCGTTATAACCGGTCATGTCCAGATTCAATTTTTCAAAACTTCTAGCTTCGGGTTTCAATTAAAACAACCTCAAAACACATTGTTTCTTTGGTTCCTTTTGTTAAAAATCATTCCTATAATGTTTATACAACATTCCTAAGAATCCATAATATCTATCCAACGGACGGAATTATTGATTTAAATAAAATTGCAAGAAAACTCAAATTCTATAATTTCAACTTATATGCATCATAAATTCGAATTTTATGTTATCGTAAGCGATTTAAACTTACCGTTGCATTCATGAAACTGCTAAGATATGTTCCAATGGATTGAAAACAAGATTTACACTCCAAATCTCCCTTTTCCTAATTTTCTTCTATTTTTCTTTCTTTTCTCCCTTTCTCTTTTCTCTCTACGTCCACCACCACCTCCTTGTTCCAGAGAGCCTTGGGATGTTTTTGCTCTCCCTTAGTTGGTCTCAAAGGTAGGCGATAGATCCTAGGGTCATAGCCCACCTTTGGAAATTGGAGAAGATTTTTTTTTTCATATCTGCAATTGACGATCGGTTTTTAACCGCTCAAAAAAGTCAGGCAATAATCGCTCTGATTTTTGTCAAACCTAGCAAAGTCCTGCAATAACTGTTCAAAGTGCGGTTATACCCGCTCTTCAAGGGGTGCGATATATCTTATAATGGTTTGATCGCTTATTACCGCTCCAAGTCCGGCAATTGCCACACTTTGATTATTTTCCTATTTTTTACCTATTAATTTTCTTATTTTTCATTTCATAAATTCCAAAATTAAACTAATATATCTATTTCGATATATCCTTAAACACAATCTTAGACTTTAAAAAAAATATCTTAATTTTAAATTAAAAATCAAAACATCATGATGCGATAACTAAGATTCCCTAATCAAAATTCTAAAGAAAATTATTCAACTTTATAATCTTTCATAATTGAGTTTAAAAAGATGATTTTATAAAGGTTTATTTGAATGAAATCCGGTGAAACCCTTTCTCTCCACGTTAGGAACCCTGCCGATAGCAAGACTCTTTCGGCTGCACAGCTTCTCACGCCGCCACACCATGGTTGTTGCGCCTCCCGGAGGACCCCCTCGATCCTTCGATGCTCTCTTTTCTACCCCCAAACCTTCCCAAAACCTGACCCTGGTTACCCAATATCTGAGAGAGCCAGTGCTGCTGTATTCCGATGAGGACATTTAGAAGCTGGCGGAGCCCTTCAAACTCGCCCTCGTCGGCAAATTCTCCAAGGGCAGACCACCGATGAATGACCTAAAAAAAGCCTTAAAAAAGGCAGGCTTCAAAGACAAATATGAATTGGGATTGATGGATCATTGGCATGTTCTCGTTCGGTTCACCCTCGACGCCGACTACCAACGATGTTGGATGAAGGCTCTTTGGAACTTTGATAATTTCCCAATGCGAGTCCTGAAACGGATGCCGTTGTTTGATGTCACATCAGAGATGTCCATTGCTCTGGTTTGGTTTGACCTGCAGCATGTCCCCTCCATATACTATAACGAAGAATCATTTATTGCAATTGGTAATCACGTAGGTAAGTTTATGAAAACGGATGAAGCCAGAAAATCCCTCTCACGACCATCAGTCATTCGTATTTGTGCCAAGGTTGACCTGTTGAAGGAACTGCCAGGAAGAATCTGGTTGGATTCCAAGACTCACTATAAATGGATTCCGATCAAGTATGAATTTGTTCCAAAGTACTGCAGGACTGTAACAAGGTTGGTCATCATGAATCGGAATGTTATATGGCAACGCACTAATAAAACCCCCAAGATGTCCCAAAAACCCCATAACCATCCCTTACTAGCCAAAGCTCGTTTGGATAACCCAGTTACTTTCATGGTGCCAAGGAGTGACTCGACTCGAGTGGTGGGATCGGGTCTGAATTCGTATGAGAAGCTCACCATCCCTTCAATAGAGCCGGCTGAAAGTTGGCCAAACTTGAGTGCTGGCCGTGCCAATCCAATGCTCGCCCTCAGCCCCAATCCAGCACCCACTGTACCCAACCCCGCCCAAGCTCCAATGCCCACGGCACACACGGCCCCAGCCCCAGTGCACATTGCACCAACCCTGTGCCTTGCCCCAGCACCCACTGCGCCAACCCCTGCCCCTGCCCCTGCCCCTGCCTCAGCGCAGATTGTGCTAACCCTGTCCCTCACCCTAGTGCCCCACCTCCAGCGCACACTGCGCCAATCGTGGTCCTAGCCCTAACGCCTACTGCGCTCACCTCCGCCCTATCCCCAACGCCCACTGCACTCACCCTTGCCCCACCCTTAGTGCCTACTGCGCACAGCCCTTCCTCAGCCCAGTGCGTCAACCCTCGCCCTCCCCCCAGCGCCCACTGCACTCACCCTTGCCTCACCCTCTTTACCTACTGAGCACAGCCCACCCTCAACCCAGTGCGCCAACCCTCGTTCCCAGCCCAGCGAGCCAATTCTCGCCCCTGCCCCAGCGCTCATCTTCCCCACTGCGCATGCTCTCGCCTATCCCTAGTGCCTACTACGCCAATCCTCCCCTCAGCCCAGCGCCCACTGCGCATGCCCTCAAGCTCAGCCTAGGGCCCATGGCTCACGCCCTTTCCCTTAACCCAACGCTCACTGCGCATGCTCTCAGCCCTAACCCAGCGCCCATTGAGCCAACAATACATCCCACACCGCCCTAATCCCCTCCCCCACAGACACTACCCTCCACACATTTACTTGACCAAGAAACTCACAGAACAAATTTGCCACACTCTCCTCAGATTTTCCTTCAAAAATTGATTCAGACACAGAAATTTTCTATGAGGACCCCCATCCTCTCTCTTTCGAGCAAGAAATAATCAACACCCTCCCAGATCGAATTGACATGGAAAGATTGGAAATTCCTCCCCCTCTCGATCCCTGGTGGAATCACCGGCCAGCACCCACTCTGATGGCGAGGGACAACACCGCCTTCTACCCCCACCTGAAATTCTCAAAATGAATTTGAAAGAAGATCAGTGTAACCTTCAATCAGTCTTACCAAAGCCACAGGACCAGTCAAAGCCCCCTAGATTAAGGAAGCCCAGGCCATATATCTGTCAACCCAAGACCATCACCACCAGGTCAGTCGCACGTGCTCCCCCCTCATTATCAATGAATTAACTGTTTTGTTGGATTGCCCAAATATGCCAGATGCGAAGCTGAGTAATCGAATGGGTATTATAGTAATAGAAAAAGATTTACAATTATGTGATGGGCAGAATACAGAAATAATTTTTCTTAAGAAACTTTAAAGTTAGCTTTCCCTTAGTGACTATGATAAAAGAGGGACAACATAATTTGCTAGGCATGCACTTCTCATTCTAACAAAGGTGGGGGAGGGGAGGGGTGTGTGTGCAACCTTTTGATATGAGATGTGCAATATGTTTATAGTTAATGTGCAATGTTCAACTTCAAGTAATATAAATATATACTCATTTATTTAAAATTAATGAATTCCGATTGTCTAACGGTATGGTTGAATACATTTTTCTTGGTCTTATTTACTTGAAGAAGAAGAAATTTATAATCAGTTAAGGGGCAATTTCATATAGATATACAATGTGTACTAAAAGAAGGTGCAACTTTTTGAAAGAGACGTGTAATGTATATTACAAAGTATATGTGTAATGCTAAATTTCCATTAAAATATTTTTTCAAAAATTTAAAATTTAAAAAAGCCTAATTGTCTAACAATTAAAAAAAATGATGTACAGTGCTTCATTTTAAGTAAAACAAAATTTTGAATTAAATTTTAATTTAAGAACTTCTTACTGTCAAATAGTACAATTCAGACTTTTTAGGACTATTATGTGGGGAAAATGTTTACTAATTTTGAAAAATTTTATGGAGATATGCAATGTGTACTAAATTGGGGTGCAACCTTTTGAAAAGATATTTTCAGTGTATGAACTAGCGATGCCATGTTTTGAAACACCATCTATGTTTTGAAACCTTATTTGATCCACTCCACCCGTCCCTACCTCGAATTGAGCAAGAATTTTGGTTCA
Organism: Leptodermis oblonga; assembly: GCA_016801395.1. Taxonomy (NCBI): domain Eukaryota; kingdom Viridiplantae; phylum Streptophyta; class Magnoliopsida; order Gentianales; family Rubiaceae; genus Leptodermis; species Leptodermis oblonga. The sequence continues at coordinate 28,958,651 of CM028755.1, forward strand.
ACTTGGCTTAGGGAAACTTTCCTGCCCCAAACTGCGGGCCAAAGTGAACACCCCTAACACTAACAGTACCCCCTCTATATTTTTAAAGCTAACCATTTGCCTCTTTTGACCTTGGCTAAGTATTGGAATGACACGGGGAAAAGTGTTAATTTTAAATAATAAAAAAAAACATAGGGGATTAAAGTGTTAGTTCAAAAAATACGAGTTAAATTATTAGTTTTAAGAATACTGGAGGGGGAAATAGAAAAATGTTTACAATATAGGGGGTAAAATGTAACAAAGCATATAATGGAATTTAGGAAGAAAATACCCTAAATTATACTACTGCTGCCAACAACCATTTTTCTTCATAATCATACTAAACAGGTCCACCAACAGTATAGAAAAATTACCACTAATAGAAAAGAAGCATAGATGTTTATGATAATGAGAGCAGTACCGATAGCACCAAGTATTTTACCATGTTTTTTTGGCCTAATATTAGGCCTTGACTCACTCTCTATGCACGAACCTTTCACAACCTCTTCCTCCTGCAAAGGCGTTGCACAAAATCAAATTGCCCAAGATGGCCAAATCCATCGCTCAAGATCTTTGTCTCTACCCAAAACCAATGAAAAAAGTGGGAAAGCATTTGAGCCTCTGGTCTTTACATAGTCTCCTCCGAGTATTTATACACATGGACACATGAAATACTTGTACAGTATTATATGTATATCACTAACAAAAACAAATTTAAACATGCCAACAATAGTTTTTCTTTGGAATTATATACTAATATGTACGTTGGTAGTAGAGAAAAACTTATGTTTATCCATCGATGCACCCTTTGGCTTGATCTTAGGCCCTGACTCACACCCCAAGGATGAACCTTGCTCCGCTTGTTCCTACTGCAAGGGAGTTGCACAAACTATCCGTCCAAGCAGATCAGTCGCTCAAGATCTTTGGTTTTTAGTGATCTAATACCTTGACTCACACTCCATGGGCGAAACTTTGCTCTGCCTCTTCTTGTTGCTAGGGCACTGCACAAAACCAAATTTCCCCAGATCATTCACATACGTGAACGAACCTAACTCATTTACTTGTCTCTACTGATCTTAAGCCCTAACTCACCCTTCGTGGAGGAACCTTGCTCCGCCTCTTTCAGCTACTAGGGCTTGCACAAAACAATACCGCCCTGAATCGATCACTCAAGATCTTTTGTCTATACCTGGATCCAATGAAAAAAGAGGGAAAGCATTTGATCCTCTGGTCGTACAGTCTCCACCGAGTATAGACACAGTGATACATAAACTACTAGCTACAATATTATATGTATCACTAACAAGAATTTTTGAAATGTGTCACATATGGAAAGTAGTTTATAGTGAATTTTATGATACATTTGACAAATGAATTACAATTCATAATAGGTAAAATTTTCATAAGGGGTAGTGAAACTTTTAAAATTTATAAGTAGGGTGTATATTTCCATAATTTTAATAAGGGCACTAAAGCCTTAGCTTAAAATAGAAAAAAAATAATAGAAAAAAATGGTTATATAGACATAAACATCCTCCAATTTATTAAGGAAAACAATCCTATTCCTATAATCACGTTCTCTCTCTCTCTCTCTCTCTCTCTCTCTCTCTCAACCAATTCTCTACGCCAAAAAAAGAAAAGAAAAACTCTACAGTGCCCTTAATTCCAATTTTTTTCATGAAAGTGTGTTCTGTTTTGCATAGTTTTCAATTCTTATGTGTGCATCGGCTATATCCTGCTATATACATTCTTTATCAGTTTTCATCTGGCACCTATGTAGTTTCCTCCCATCACAGTTATTTTGCTTAATTAATGGGATTAATATAACTACTACTCCCCTCCCTCTTAGATTTGTGGAATTATCCATTTACATCTGCACTTCATGCTCTTGCTACCGACAGAGGACAACCTTGAAGTCTCTTAGTTGTAAAGGAGACCTTGACCATTTAGTTTGGAAATTTTCACGCGAATTTAAGTCACACTAAATCATGAACCTATTATAATTCCCAAAAGATTTTAGTTTGAGAATTTAAGTGACACTAAACCATGAACAAATTTGAGCTATCTCTTCCCTGGATATCTTTTCCTATATCATTGGATTCTTATCAATTTCTAGGAGTTGAATTTTATAAAATATTGTACAATTTCCTTGTGACACAACTCAAACTTATATTTTAGTAACGTAATATGGGGGGATCATTTGTCCTAAGGGGACAGTGTGACACCTCACCCGACCCTCCCCCCTTCCTCAGAAATCCATTGCCGACGAGGAATTGCAGGACTGATCAAGAGGGCATCATTCAGGGCTCTTGCCTAACAATTGATACAGATAATAAATAAGAATTATCGTAAAATTTTATTTATAACCCTAGCAGTTCAAGCAGTTCATAACAGCAAAAATTTAAAGGTAATTGTTTGAGGATGGTCACAGACTAAATTATCATCCCACAAACTTAAAATTGTACCGAGTCTAACTATTACAATGTTCTCGTCTTTATTCCTTTCATACACCCCCATCGGCCTTACCTCTATCGTCACTCAAGTCAAACCCTTGTAAATAATAAGATGGAAAGGGGTGAGCTTCACCAAGCTCAGTGAGAGACCTTGGGTTCTTTAGGAAAATTCTCATCGTAAGTCTTTAAAGAACATGCCGAATAAGTGAGTAAAGAGTTCATGCATATATCTATATAACAGCGAAATTATAGGCATGCATGGCAAGTAGGTTAAACAAGTCAAGCACGTTAAGCAAATCATGTAGTATAGTCAAGCATATAGTAAATACTAATGTAGGCATGGCAGCACAGATACAACATTCATATGTAGCACATTTGAGTCACTAGACTCCTAGCTGGCAGATTGCGTGGTCTAGCTTTCTCATATTAAAGCTAAGTCGGAATCTATTTGAGTGTCGGGTTGTTCTTGTGTGATGGTTTGCAAAGTACATCACCCCACGGCAGCCGTATTAGCAAAATCGGGTATGCTCAACGGCGAGGGTTTTGGATCCTTAGTCTTTTTACAATTCGGGCCAAAACGGGTGTTCCTCTCATATAGAAGGAGTGTCGGCTCCCAGCGATATGTCTTTTGTCAAAAAGCCCTACATAGCGGGTAGGCAACTACTATTTAGTCAAGCGGGAAAACTCGGTGCCCAAGTCTTATCTGGTAGGTCCTACGACCCATTTCACACTAAGGTCATCATTGCAACTCTAGCATGCTTCATACATTTCTAGAGGCAATCATGCAATCTAGATGTCAATTATCCTGGGACTAGCCTAGTCATTTCTTGTCTGGTGCATGATGCATGCATGTGATTATAGGCATACATCTCTAGAGGCAATCATGCAATCCTAAGTGACATGCAACTTTCCCTAAGAAGGCACCACCCTTCATAGCTAGTATGTCATGCTTTCACATTATCGGTGCATATATTCGTAAGTATTCAAATAATCATGACAGGTCACGTTCATTCATGTCAAGTCAAGCCAAGTATAGCATAACATAATCAATCATGGCATTATCATGTTACGTATACATACTTAGCAATAAGTTGTATTTAAAATAAACAAGTGGCGAGGTGTGGGAAACCTCGTTAAGCAAGCAAGTATATTTAGTTACACATAGTTACTACGTAGATAATTCAATTAAATCTTATTAAAATAGCGAGTAATCCCTCACCTTTTGTGAGCATGAGTACGTCAACGGTTGACTCGATTGATTTGCAGTCAATGGTTAACTCCTGCAAAGCTAGCATTCTAACGTAAGTTACTAAAGTTTAACTTTGACTTTTAGATCAATTAGCTTTGACTTTGACTTTAGGTCAACTATGTTTGACTTTGACTTTAGGTCAACTATGTTTGACTTTGACTTTGGGTCAACTATGTTTGAGTTCGATTTTGGGTCAATTATGTTTGACATTGACTTAAGGCCAACTAAGTCGAAGGTCAAGGTCAATGCTCAAGTTCAAAGGCACTTTTTGAACAATAAGGTCAAGATGTAAAAATAAGGTCAATATGAAATAAGGTCAAGTTTTAGGAATAATGTCAAGTTTCAAATAAGGTCAATTTGAAATAAGGTCAAGTTCCAAGTACTAATGCCTAAACACTTTTGGTCACTCTCGAAATTAAGGTAAACTTTTGGACAAAATTTCAATTTCTGAAAAATAAGGCAAATTTCGGATCTGGGCTGTGTCCGAGTTTCTGTGTGACTCACGGGTTCTCATTTCTGGAATTCATTGTTCTTAGTGTTTTTTGGGTTTCAAGTTAAAAATTCAAGAAAAGAGTTTTCAGGGTCTTGTCCGAGTTGATGTCCAACTCGGACGGTAACTCCAATTTTTCCAGAAACTACTGGTTCAGGGTACTACTTTCGGGGCTGGTTTAAACACATTTCTAATCCGTTTCAATCTATTCCAAAGGCATAAACTTATAGCCTAACATACATACAATATCTAGGAACTCCAATTTCACAAAGACAAGCAATTTAACTAGATTAACATTTGTTCCAAACTAGGCTCAGAACACTAATTTCTTAACATGCATAATTCTGGATTTTGACATGGATTATTCAATTAATTGTTCTTCAAGCTTTCCTATATGTTCATGCTTTTAATTCCGTTTTTTATTCTAAACCACAATTAATACTCACCGTGAGGTCCTACTAAGGAAGCTTGAACGAAGGTATCACGACAGCGGCGGTGCTCTTCACTTCTCAAGGCTTCTTTAACTTTTTTGTTTAAGTGTTTCTAAAGCTTAATTCATGAATGCTAAGGATATATTTATAGGCATCCTTTAGATTTAGGTTCAATCATAATCTTCCTTAATTTGGGTAGTTTACTTCTACAGTATTGATTGTATTTTTCAATTCCATAATTAAAGATTTCATTTCCCGTTCTCTATTTTCTTCTGTCCGAGTTACCGTCCAACCCAGACGGTATATCGCATGGCTCGATATTATGTGAATTCCTCCTTTTCGAATTCTACTGCTGCACGAGAATCCATGCGACTCGGATGGTAACTCGCACGATGCGATTTTCCTGATTCGTTCCTTTTATGTTTCTCCTACTTTCCTTATTTCACTTTGGGAAATTCTTACTTGCATATTAACTAAAATCAAGCATTAATTCTAGCAATCAATTAGGCAATTAATCAAGGAATTGCTCAAGCAATCAATCAAGTACTTCATTATTCGGGTTACGTAATTTAAGAGCAAGCAAAATATCTATTTTACCCTTAATACATTACGATTTCTAGCTCAAAATTTATGGGTCCTCACAGACAGTGTCCCCCCTCACATTTAGGTGGTGTGGCCCTAACTTGAATGTGAGGAGGAGGGGGGGGGGGGGGGGGGGACACTATCCCCTCAGGACATAGAACCTTCCCCCGCCGTAATATAGTCTCTTTGGTCAAAAAAAGATAAGATCAGCTCCAGCAAGCTCCTCAGTGAGTGCACAAGATGGAATCCCACTTTGTCAAATCTAAACCTCCCCTTACAAAAATATCATGGCTAAATTAGGTGTTTGGATCAGTAAACAGTTGATAACTGAAGAGTACAAAGACAGTCTACAAAGAAACTCATTGAAAAAGAAAATCCCACTATCCGTAAAACAAGAGAGAGAGAGCGCCTTATAGATTTGGATTTGCTAACTTTGAAAATGAGTTATTGAAGATACACTATCATGGCACCTAACGCCATGACCTATGAAGAAAGGGAACTGTATAACAGCCCAACAGAGAAGAAAAGTATATTATTAAGAAGAGAAGCTAAACTAGAAAAAAGAAAAACAAGAAACAAACAAAAGAAATGACATCAATTAATAAGGGAACTCTAGAGTTTTTTTTTTTTTTTTTTGGCATAGAGAATTTGTTAAGAGAGAGAGAGCTTCATTATAGAGAGAGGATTGTTATCCTTAATAAATTGGAGGGGGTTTATGTCTATATAATCATTTTTCAGTTTTGCTATTTTCAGCTAATGATTCAGTGTCATTAAAAATTATGAAAAAATTACATTCTACTTATTAATTTTAAAAGTTCCAAAACTTCTTACGAAAATTTTCCTACGTATGGGTATACATTTAATTCAAAGATTAAAACAAAAAAATCACTTGAAACGAATTTATGTATATGTCGCGGTTCATACATGAGACCACGCGTTCTCCGCACGCATGCCCCTACTGCTCTTATATATATATATATATATATATATATCATAATTAAATACTACTCTTCATGAGCCATAAATTTTCTTTTATTTAATTTATTAATTTTTTGGAAAATATTTATGAGTATCAGTTTTTATTGTTTATACTTATTGGAAAAAGTCCTTTACAAGTTCAAACATCTGCAAAAACACATTCATGTAACAAAACAAGAATATGGCTTGCAAAATCTTAAGAAAATGTAGCAATTATCAGACAATACCAGCATACAAAAAGCACATATTCAGATGGAAATTCGATTAGTAAATACACTATAGGATAAGAAGTAAATAGAAGATGAGAAACAAATAAAAAAACAAACCCAAAAAAAGTACCAACATCCATCATCTCCTTCTTTTTTTTTTTTTTTTAATGAGTAAGAAAAGAAAATATCGTGTATTAAATTAGATTAACTATAACAAAATGAATATTAAGCCTTTTTTTTTTTTTTTTGGTAGAACACCCTGTGTAGGCTAGCGAGCACAGGACCCTTATTTAAAAAAAACAAACACTGGATGAGACATGGAAGCTTACTCCATTACACAAATGTGGTCCTAAAGACAACAAAAACTACAACCGCAAATAGGGAAATCCCCTCATGTCTAACAAAGCAATACCCTTAACTGACCGTGGCAAGGACGACATGATATAAAAAGCCAAACATCCCATTTGACTTGTTGCCTGAGCCAAAGCATCGGCGACCGCATTACCTTCTTGAAAGACATGTCTAATACTTTATCTCGAATGCAACCCTTAATTCTGGCCAAGGTTGCACCGCACGGCAAGGTCCCCGATGATTCCAAAGCTTGGACCAAGACCTGAGAATTTGTCTCAATCTCAAAATTCATATTTCCCAACTCATAACAAGTCATGAGTCCATATAAGAGCGCTAAAGCCTCCACTTGGAAGCTCATAAATAGACCTAGAAACATATTCACTGCAAATACCACCTCTCCTTGTTGATCCCACAAAACTGCCCCTGCCCCTCTTCGGACCTGAGTTTCTGTAACGCCCCAACCCAACCCCCTATCCAATATGGGGATCCGGTCAGACGTCTGTCTGGTTCGCACCAAAACTCAGTAATGATGTCAGAACAATACAAAATATTTCTATTAAAATGATGGAAATGCAATTGCACAATTTACAATTACAACTAAGTGCCCTAGTATCGTAGACTAACAATCTAACATTTAAATGGTACGCAGGCCATTTATTAATTCCCGATTCAAATTAAATAAAAATATTTATTAAATTTCATAAATATGTCCGGTCTAACTCAGCTCGCTATCTTGTGACCCATACTGCCACTGAGAACCTGGGGTAAGGTTAATAACATACAACACCTATGAGCTTTTTTGCTCAGTGATGTTCTCCGTTTCAAATATTTAAAGTAGTAAAATTTCCAAGGCAACAAAATATATATAAAATACAAGTAGGAAAGCGGTAAAAGCAAGTTATGAAGGATACACAAGTGGTCGAAGGAGAGGTGTCAAGGTACTTGTCCCCAACGACCGTTACACCCTTTTTCAGTGCCTTCAGCAACAACACCCGTATTAAGTTTAAATGTAGCGAGCAGGATGGTGGCTCGCCACTGGTTGGGTCTCTAGAGTTGCCCGAGGACCAAATCACTACTTACCGAACGCCATTGCCCTAACTGGCACATTCGGTACCGTAGATCATGGTTTCATGGGATCCCATTATAATATTGTACATCATCATATTGAACCGAATATAACTTACGTTTCATGATCATTCAAGCAAGTACTTCATGAAAGCCACTAAGTATCATTTCAATGTCAATTCATTTAAACAATACAAGTCTAATATGTACGAGTCAGTACGAAAAGTAGTCGGCCGCTCATTCCAAAATATTTCTCTCGTTCAAGATTTTTGTAAAAAAATTTCGTTGAAATCACAAGCATGTATATACCAAAATTTATATATGCACATAATACACATTGTCAATCACACACTATTTCGAAAATATATTTCAATGAGAACACTCACCCTTGTTAGCAAACTTAGTTGTTCCTTTAGTTCAAATAATCTGCATTATATTAAGATCAAGGTGTTTAAATCAAGGCGATAAGTATTCAATTTCCCTTTGTTGTCCATATATAGGTATTAGCTAAATAACTATTATTAATTAAATAATATAATTCATTATTAATTAACGTAATCCTTCGCCATTATTTTACATCACTTATTTACTATCATAGATAATTAACATTTATCATTGTTGATTTATATATTTATTTAGTCATTACTTAAGACAATTAATTATTTAATTTTGTTTTAATCACATTAGATTATATTTTTATTGGACTAATCCTTCAATTAAATTTTAATTAAAGAGCTAAACTCTATATAATTCTAAAAATTGATCTGTTAATTCTTTTCTAAATTAATTGGGTTTTTAAATTGATTAAATAATTTTTTATTAACTAATGAATTAATGATTAATGTGGATCAGGGTCATATTAAGCCCAACCAATTATTTTTATTTTTTTTAAATATATTAAAGCCTAGCCCTATTTTCTTTTTAAAGCCCAACTCCTTTTAATTCCTTACAGCCCATCACCCCTTGTTTTCCAGCCCAATAATTTCTGTCATCTGGGCCGAGCTGGGTTAGGTCATTTAGGCCAAACAGTTTCTGACCCTATTTATATTTTGTTTCAGCCCAATTCTTTCTTTCCTACCAGCCCAGTTTAATCTTCTCTTAGCCCAAGGTTTTCTTTTCTCTTTTCAGCCCAAAGTTTATAATTTTATAGCCTAACTTATTTTCTTTCCAAGCCCAATCTCTTTAATGAGCCCAACTATTTCTTCTCATTTTAAACCCATTTTATACTCCTTAATTAATATGTTTTCCTTATGCTAATTAGCCTAAATCCCATATACACAAAATAATCCAACTCCTTCATATTTTCATGTTGCAACCGAAACCGAAAACTACAATTGAAGAAACAACTACAAAGTATAAATTTGGTTTTAGTATTCTTTTTAATATCCATGTCTTAATTTTAGTTTTATAGCTTACCTAAAATGTTCTTTGACACCTTTAAGAATATCTTAATAATTTTCCTACTATCCACAATAAACTCTTAAATGATCCTAAACATTAAATCATCATTTCTAACCTACAAAAGGCTATTAAAATTGTTAACTATGAATATAATGTAAATCACTGTATATCTTCTTTTTTTTGACGGACTCCTTCTCTAAGTATTTAATTATACCAACTAAAGCAAAATTAAGAACTTAAAATTTAAATAATTAACTATCTTAATCACTTTTGCCTACCTCAAATCCTTAATTGTGTTCTTAAAGGTGACTTAGGGCCCATTTAATAAAAATTAATGCTTATATATGAATGTTTAATGCTAAAGTCATTAAACACTTAATATCTTGCTGCTGAAAAATATTTTCAAACCTCTGAATCAGAATGCTTCATAGCTTCATCTTGTTTGATAAATATGCTGATTTTAATGCTGAAAATTTTAAAATGTACCATTTTACCCTTACGTTGAATTTTTTATATTTATATATGCGAAATGTCAAATTTTATAATGAAACATAATTATGATGAATGAACAAAATAAGGAAATAAAATAAGATAAAACATATTATATTGAATGATTAAAATACAAAAAATAATAATTTTATTACAATTTATTAAAATTCCTAAAAATGAAAACCAAGTCAACTATTGCATTTTAAAAGAAACTAAAAATTTTACAATAAAAATCATATATAATTAATAAAATTATATAAGTAATATTAAACACATCGTAGAAATGAGATTTGTAAGAACATGTAAATGTTATAATTTATTAAATAAATTTTTAATACCAAAATACAATAATAAAAAATAAAACAAATTTTATTTGACTATATTATGATGAAAAAATTTTAAAATACATGGTATGCTATAAAAAATATATATATTCAAAAATAAATATGTGTAGTTAAATCAATATAAATAAAATAAAAGGGGTAGTTTCAGAAATCAAATATGAATTATTTAAGGAAATGTTACGTGGAGCATTAAGTGATAAGCAATAAGCTAACTTTTACTGCTTAAATTTTTTAAAAGAAAATAAGCAGTGCTTAATCAATTAAAATGTTTGAATTTTCGTTATCAAACATAGTGAAAGTCATTATTGCTTAATCCAATAATTTTAAGCACTATTATCAAACAGCCCTTAGGTGGGGTGATGGAAATGAAGCTTCTCCTTCTTCTTCGTCCTTCTCTCTCTCCTTTCCTTTCCTCTTCTTCTTTTTCTCCAGTCTTCCTTTCTTGCCCGATCCTATCTTTCCTTTCTTTTCCTTTCTTTTTCCTTTTATTTTTCTCTTCTCTCACCCGAGCCTCTCTTTTCCCTTTTCTCTCTTATCCTATTTCTTTTCTTTCCTTTCTTTTCTTGTTACCTCCGATCCCTTCCCCTTATTTTTAACCACATATGTATTTACCCCTTTTTAGTAGAGGATAAGGGTGGACTCACTATTTGTGAGTCTCCCTTTAAATCTACTATTTGAGATATATATATCATCATTTTACTATTTTTATTTATTATACGTATATATTTATAATTTTTATTTATTTTCTTGTAAAACGTTTTAATTTAATCCTTACTAATTAATTATTTATAGTTATATATATTCAGTTTATTCCATAAATTTTTTATTTTTATAATTATAATTATTACGTATTCACTCAACTAATATACTAATTACAATTTGGTTTCGGGTCAATAGGTCTGGGGCCTCACACTTTTCGCGCTACGATCCGTCTCTATTCAATTTGTATGCTGCAAAGCATAGACTTTCCCAAGTACTATAGAGTGTATTTTCTTTAGAACATTAATTGTTTAGAGACATATTTTTAGGACTATATATTTACATGAATAAAAGATAAATTTTGATTTATTCAATGTCAAATTTAATTAAAATGTGCAACGTTCTTAAAAGTGAATGTGATGAGGTCATCCCTAGCTTAAACCAGCCAAGTCAGCATCTGCTAAGTCCATCCGAAGGCAAACCTTGGACGGGCGTATTAACAAGGACAAGTGGTTCATCTCTTCACCATAATTAGAGCCGTGCGACCTACAAATTCCTCTCGACAAAGTTCAAGGCATTTCTTGAGGTTCTTGAAAGCTTTCAAGAACTTCTTGAAACATTTCTTGATAAATCTTGAAGTTTTCAACTGCTCGGTTAATTAATTTGGTCACTTATTATGAATCTTAAAAAAATGTTCAGAATCTTGATTTCTTGATTTTCGGCATCTCCGACGGGTTCAAAAAGCTTCGTATTGCTTCCAAAACAGTCCGAACTATTTGGTGAAATCCATTGGGCCGAAACCATCTATTATCCATGCTCCATCAATTCGGCTAGCCCACTTAGAAGGCCCATAGCCGAAACCCATTCCTGTTCGGGCAAGGTTTTGAGGTTCTTGAATTGGATTAGGATTTGTGCATGTTTCCTAATTTTTTTTCCTTGTTAGTTTTGGATTAGTTAAGGTTGTTATATGTTTGTTACAACTTGACAAAATCCAGGAGTTAGTAGTTTCCAAAAAGTGTTCACTTCTTGGAATCCTTTTGCAATAGTTTTAGAAGTTCTTTTATTATTTTTAATGGGGAATTTCGTTCACCCTATGTTACCATAAAGGTGACAAAATTCTCTCTCTTCAATTCCTTGCTTATTTTGGATTTGGAGTTGTAAGGAAATTCCAATTCTGATTGGATTCCACTCTTTCCAAAAAGGTTTCACTTCTTGAAATCCTTTTTGTAATAGTTTTTAGTAGTTTCTTTATTTGTTTTTAAGTGGTAAATTTCGTGCTCAACTACCCTTAGTAGCAGTCGAATTTCAGCCAACCAAGTTCCATGCTTCTTTTGGAAATTGCTTTTGTAAGGAATCCCAACTCTAGTTGGATTCCACTTTTCTTATTTCCTTTTCCTTCTTGTTTTCAGTTGTAAAAGGCGCACAACCCTTCTCCTATATGAAGGGGTTGTTTGAACATTAATAATTGGCATAATAAAGAATTCAGATTAGTTATATCTTGTGTAAGGTTTAATCCTTAGCTTAAGAGTGTTTTCTTTGCACTTATGTATTTTGTATGTGAATGTTAAAATTGGCATGAGCGAAACTATAGGATAATTTAGGTTTCTTGCTTCACCTAAATTATGCTAGTTTCAATTCGTTTATTCTTACTAGGTTATAGCTAAAGTAGTTTATCTCCCCATTCCCTTGCTTGTAATGTTTGAATCTTCTAAGTAAGTAAGATTTAGACCTTCAACGATTCACTTTCCTTGGAAATTTCCGTATCGTGAGATCTTTTTCAAATAACTCACATCAAAATGGGCAATGTTAATTTTCTTTAATTTTGATTGGCTTGACAAGCCAGTAATAACTGGGATCGAGCTCGGCCTTACTATTTAACGAGCTGGCTAGAGCTCAATTTTGACCTAGATGCTCGCGAGTAGTTCGGCTCATTTACATCCCTAGTCGGGTGCAGAAAGCTTTCTGCTTGATTCTCCTCGGCATGGTTTACAAAAACGGGCCGACTTCAGAGACATTTCATTGGTATTAACTATAGAGATCCTATATAGGTGAAAACCCAGATAAGATCATTAAAGAAAATTTGGGACTTATATATATAGAAGAAAAAGAGTATTCAAATCACACTAGACAACGTTCAACCCCCACTATTCAATATTCTTTCAATCATTATTCAAAATGTCCAAGGAAACAAACTCCTTGGGAGTGGATGAAGGATGTTGATAATATTCTATTTTAGGTGGTTTCAAGGCATTTTCATCCACAACAGAGTCGTAAAAACATGTTGATGCTCACAAAGCCTTTACCGTTAGTGCTCATGCATCCACAATCTTAATGACTTCTCCAACAAGTGGATGAATGATGTTGATAATATTCTATTTTAGGTGGTTTCAAGGCATTATCATCCACAACAAAGTCGTAAAAACATGTTGATGCTCACAAAGCCTTTACCGTTGGTGCTCATGCATCCACAATCTCAACGACTTCTCCAATAGCTATCAGATGGGCTCTCGTGGTCTTCCGTTTGCTCTAGCCAGAGTTGCTCAAATAACTAGGGCCCTGTGTGGTATGATTCTCAAAATCATATTTTGAGAAATATTTTAATTTTATAATATTAAAAAGCTTATTGGGAATGTAAAAAAGTGTGTTGAAAATGTAAAAAAACTTATTGGGAATTACGAAAAAGTATTATAAAATTGGAATGCATCTCAAAACATGGTTTTGAGATGCATTCCAAACAGGGCCACCACACACATAACGTAAATTTGAGATCAACTTAAAGAAGACTATTTGGCGAATAATTGTCAAGCTACTAGTGAGAAACGTCGTCTTTACGGAGATTGCATCGCTCTTCTTCTTCTCGACCCATGTCGTAGCCAAACATGTCTTTTACGAACACATGCACCACCCAACCAACTCGACTTACACCCTCACCCATGATGAGAAAATTATATTTTCTCTAGTGAGCTCAAAAACATGTTCTTCATGGACTATTTCACCACCTACTAAGCTTATTCTTTATCGATCATGTGTCACTTTATCAGTAAAGGCCTCCCTTCCATACTGAGGGAACCGATTTATGAGTCGATTGGCTCGACGACCAGTAATAACTGAGCTTAACCTAGGCTTAACTATTAAACAAGCTGCCTTGAGCTCGATTTTGACCTAGCTGCTCGACTCGTTTACACCCCCTAGTCGGGTGTAGAAAGCTTTCAGCTTAATTCTCTCGGCATGGTTTGTAAAAATGGGTTGACTTCAGAGACATTTCACTGGTATTGAATATATATATATATATATATATATATATCCCATATTGGTGAAAACCCAGCTAGGATAGTTAAAAAACTTTGGGACTTATATATAGAGAAGGAAAAGAGTATTCAAATCACACTTAACAATTTTCAACCCATACACTTTAATATTCTTTCAATCATTAATCAAAACATCCAAGGAAATAGACTCCTTGGGAGTGAATGAAGAGTGTTGATGATATTCTGTTTTAGATGTTTCATGGCATTTCCATCCACAGCAGAGTCGTAAAACTTCTTGATGCTCACAAAGCATTTACCGTTAGCGCTCATGCATCCACAATCTTAACGACTTCTCCAACAGCTATTTGATGGGCTCTCGTGGTTTTCCATCTGCTTTAGCCAGAGTTGTTCAAATACCTAGGTCACCACACACAGAACGTAAGTTCGAGATCAACTTAAAGAAGACTATTTGGCGAATAATTGTCAAGCTATTGGTGAGAAACATCGTCTTTGCAGCTATTACTTCGCTATTCTTTTCTCAACTTATGTCGTAGCCAACCATGTGTTTTATAACACACGCGCCACCCAACCAACTCAACTTACACCCTCACCGGCGAAGAGAAAATTATGTTCTCTACTGAGTTCAAAAACATGCTCTTCATTGACTATTTCACCATCTACTAAGCTAAATTTTTATCGATCATGTGTCTCTTCATCAGTAGAGCCTCCTTCCATGCTGATGGAACCAATTTATGAGTCAATTGGCTTGCAAGTCATCAAGTCAGTAATAACTGAGTTCGAGTTTGGCTTGACTATTAAACAAGCTGCCTCGAGCTCTATTTGAGCTAACTGCTCGCGAGTAGATCGACTTATTTACACCCCTAGTCTGTTGCAAAAAGTTTTCTGCTTAATTCTCCTCAGCATGGTTTACAAAAATGGGTCGACTTTAGATACATTTCATTGGTATTGACCATATATTTCCTATATTAGTGAAAACCTAGCTAGAGTCATTAAAGAAAATTTAGGACTTATATATAGAGAAGGAAAAGAGTCTTCAAATCACACTTGACAACTTTCAACCCCCCACACTTTAATATTTTTCAATCATGAATAAAAACGTCCAAGGAGAGAGACTCCTTGGCAGTGGATTAAAGATGTTGATAATATATTATTTTAGGTGGTTTAATGGCATTGACATCCACAGCAGAGTTGTAAAACTTCTTAATGATCACAAAGCATTTACCAGTGGCGCTCTTGCATCAACAATCTTCAAAACTTCTCCAACAACTATCAGATGGGTTGTCGTGGTCTTCTGTCTGCTCTAACTAGACTGCTTGAATAACTAGGTCACTACACACAGAACGTAAGTTCAAGATCAACTTAAAGAAGACTATATGGCGAATAATTGTCAAGCTATTGGTGAGAAACGTCGTCTTTACAGTGGTCGCTTCGCTTTTCTTCTTCTCCACCCATTTCGTAGCCAAACATGTGTTTTATGCACACGTATGCCACCCAACCAACTCGAATTACACCCTCACCCACGATTGGAAAATTATGTTTTCTCCAGTGAGCTAAGAAACATGCACTTCATGGACTATTTAACATCTACTCAGCTTATTTTTTATCGATCATGTGTTTCTTCATCAGAAGAGGCCTCTCTCCCATGCTTATAGAACCCATTTATGAGTCGATTGGCTCGACAAGTAATCGAGCCAATAATAACTGAGTTAGAGCTTGGCTTAACTATTAAACGAGCTCCGCTTACAACCCTAGTCGAGTGCAAAAGGTTTTCTACTTGATTCTCCTCGACCTTGCTGACAAAAATGGACCGACTGCAAAGACATTTCATTGTTATTAATCGTATATATCCTATATTGGGGAAAACCCAGCCAGGATTATTGAAGAAAATTTTGGACTTATAAATAGAGAAGGAAAAGAGTCTTCAAATCACCCTTGAAAATCTTCAACGCTCACTCTTTAATTAACTTTGAGTGAATTGCTCAGTTCATCAAGGACATTTGACCATGTTACTCGAATCGACACAAACCTTCCAAAATTGGTTTTTTTCAGAACAAACATTTCGAAAACGTTACAAAACAGGACATTCTTTCAAGTACCTCTGTTAAAGACTTAATAGATTCTTTTTTGATGGCCAAATTGTCCAATTTGCTTTTCCTTTTTCTTTTCTTTTCATTATTTTACTATTTTTAAAAAACAATCCCCAATCTTTTACATGTTGTACATTTCACCACAATCTTTCATTATTTTTTTATATTATTTCAATCAATTAAATTTATTTATATTTTAATTATTATTACTTTATTTTTTAAATTTCTTTCCATAATGAATTACAATTACATTTTTTATATATATATTTTTGAATTCAATATTTTATATATTTTTAATAATAAACTTTCAATTAATTTTTTTATATTTCCAAATAAACCCTAAATTTTTATTTTATTTTTAAATATTCAGTTTTAAAATTGTATTCACTCTTTTTAGTTTTTATTTATTTATTGTTATCTTTTTTTAAATTCATACTGCAACAGAGTATATTAAAATGTAAGGAGCACTAAATTGTAAAAAATTGCAATACATAAGCCTCTCCCCCTTGGTTACTCAGACAACCGAAGGCACTAAATTTATTGGAATTTATCTGGGGAAACACAGCAAAGAAACTTGATGCCAATCCTCTTCCAAATGCTTGATTTTCTCCATGTATGCATGCAGCAATAGTGTACGATGGCAGCACCTTATTAATAACACCTTTCAATTCCTTGGCAGGATCAGTGAGAACCAATTCAACACCAGATGCAAGAATAATGGTTATTCTCTCAAGACTCAATGAAGCAGGCATGGTAATGATAGGCTTGTATCCTATCCTTCACACTAGAGTACGGCTCCATCATCTCCAGCTTGGCTGCAACCCGGCCAACTCATCCTTAGCAATCCCAATCTTTTCCTCTGCCATATTTTTGCTAAATAATTTTCAACCTTAATCACCACCGTTTTGGGACTTGAAGAGTTGACAACGGGAACCAAAATCAAGATCGGATATGATTTTTTAAATTTTCTTGCTTCCCTGTGGATCTGTAACACCGTTATCACTACAATGCAACACCAAAAACAGAAGACTGACATCACAAAGTCTGCCATTAATGTAGTCGGTAATCCTCAAGAGCTCAACCACAATCCCCAATCTCGGTTTCCTTTTATACCTCGCTAGATTCAATGATGCAAGAATTCTCTTCTCCAGCACCTTCACAGCCTTCTGTACTAAATCGGCGGTCTGCACAATTGACAGAGTTGGAACAAATTTCAAGGCAAAGCTCAAAACTTCGGGAATCTGCCATCCATGCCGAACGTTATCAAAAATTTTACACATTGGAGCGATCAGAATCACACTCGTGAATAAATTTGGGACCTTGAAATGAATCAACAAACTAATTGCTCCTCACATGGACTCCCCCGTAAAGGAAAATTGGGGTTTTTTGAAATTGGGAATTCTGGGAAAGAACAAAGTCCAAGAACGAGGTCGATATTGGGAGTATAAGCCTTAAGGTCTTAGAATTTTCCATGGCCTTCGAGGTCGAGGGCAAAACAGGCGTACCCATTTTGGGCGTTTTCCTTAGATGTCCAGCTTATGTCATTGTTCCTATAGAAATATAATTTTATTGAAGAAGAAGATTAAGATGAGGTAAAAGAAGAAAGAAAGTTTGAGGGTTTATTTGGCAATAAAAGTAAAATAAGGAAAAGGTAGAACAAAATAATTGATAATTGGATGATTTTACCCTTGAAAAAGAGGTGCCGTTAGTGGATTAACAGAGGGGATAAACGGAATGTCATGTTTTGTAACTTTTTAAAAGGTTTGTGCTGAAAAAACTAATTTTGGAAGGTTTATGTCGATTCGGGTAACATGGCAAAAGGTTCGTGATGAGCTAAGCAATTCACTCATCGACTTTCAATCATGAATGAAAATGTCTAAGCAAACAAACTCATTGGGAATGGATGAAGGATGCTGATAATATTCTATTTTAGGTGGTTTCATGGCATTGACATCCCCATCAAAGTCGTAAAACTTCTTAATGTTTACAAAGCCTTTACCGTTTGTGCTCATGTATCCACAATCTTTAAAACTTCTCCAACAACTATCAGATTGGCTCTAGTGGTCTTCTGTATACTCTAGCTACAACTGCTCAAATAACTAGGTCACAACAAATGGAACGTAAGTTTGTTATCAATTTAAAGAAAACTATTTGGCGAATAATTGTCAAGCTAGTAGTAAGAAATGACGTCTTTGCAAGGGTTGCTTTGCTCTTTTTCTTCTTGACCCATATCGTAGCCAAAGATGTGTTGTATGAAAACAATCGCCAATCAACCAACTTGAATTACACCCTCACCCACGATGAGAATTAAAATTATGTTTTCTCTAGTGAGCTCAAAAACATGCTCTTCATGGACTCTTTTAAAATCTACTTAGCTTATTCTTTATTGATCATGTGTCACTTCATCAGAAAATGCCTCCCTCCCATGTTGTTGGAACCCATTTATGAGTCGATTGGCTCGACAAGTCATCGAGTCTATAATAACTGAGCCAGAGCTTGGATTGACTATTAAACAAGCTGGCTCGAGCTCGATTTTGACCTAGTTGCTCGCAAGTAACTCGGGTTATTTACACCCATAGTCGGATGCAGAAAGCTTTCTGCTTGATTCTCCACAGCCTTGTTCACAAAAACGGGCCGACCTCAGAGACATTTCTTTGGAATTGGCCGTATATATCCGATATTGGTGAAAACCCAGCTATGATCATTAAAGAAAATTTTGGACTTATATATAGGGAAGAAAAAGATTCTTCAAATCACCTTTGACAACTTTCAATACTCACACTTTAGTGTTCTTTGAATCAAGGAAACAGACACTTTGGCAGTGGATAAAAAATGTTGATAATATTTTATTTTATGAGGTTTCATGGCATTGTCATCCACAGCAGAGTCGTAAAACTTCTTGATGCTTACAAAGCCTATACCATTGTCACTCATGCATTCACAATCTTCAAAATTCTCCAACAGATATCAGGTGGGTTGTCATGGTCTTCTATTTACTCTACCTACAACTACTCAAATAACAATGTCACCACATACGAAACGTAAGTTCGTTATCAATTTAAAGAAGACTATTTGGTGAATAATTGTCAAGATACTATTGAAAAACATTGTCTTTTCAGCTGTTGATTCGATATTCTTCCTCTCGACCTATATGTTAGCCAAACATGTGTTTTATTAACACAATCGCCACCCAACCAACTTGACCTACACCCTCACCCACAATGAGAAAATTATGTTTTTCTCTTGTGAGCTCAAAAATATACTCTTCATGGACTATTTCGCCATCTACTCGGCTTATTTTTTATCAATCATGTGTCTCTTCATCAGAAGATGCCTCCCTCCCATGTTGATGGAACCCATATATAAGTCGATTGGTTCCATGAGCCATTAATCAGTAATAACTGAGTTCCAGCTCGGCTTGACTATTAAACGAGTTGGATCGAACTCAATTTTGACCTAGATAGTCACCAGTAGCTTGACTCATTTACAACTCTAGTCAGGCGCAAAAAGCTTTCTACTTGATTCTCCTCGGCATGGTTTACAAAAATGTGCTGACTTCGGAGACATTTCATTGGTATTGACCATATATATTATATATTGGTGAAAACCCAGATAATATTGATAAAGAAAATTTGGGACTTATATATAGAGAAGGAAAAGAGTCTTCAAATCACACTTGACAACTTTCAACCCCACTAGTTTAATTATTTCAATCATGAATCAAAACGTCCAAGGAAACAATCTCCTTGGGAGTGGATAAAGGATGTTGATAATATTCTATTTTGGGTGATTTCATGGCATTGTCATCCACAGCATAGTCGTAAAACTTCTTGATGCTCACAAAGCATTTATCGTTGGCGCTCATGCATTAACAATCTTAACGACTTCTCCAACAGCTATGATATGGCCTCTCGTGGTTTTTCGTTTGCTCTAGCCAGAGCTGCTCAAATAACTAGCTTACCACACATAGAACGTAAGTTCGAGATCAACTTAAAGAAGACTATTTGGCGAAGAATTGTTAATCTACTGGTGAGAAACGTCCCCTTTGCTGCAGTCGCTTCGCTCTTCTTCTTCTTAACCCATGTCGTAGCGAAACATGTGTTTCATAAACACATGCGCCACCCAACCAACTCAACTTACAGCATCACCCGCGATAAGAAAATTATGTTTTCTCTAGTAACCATGCTATTCATGGACTATTTCATCATCTACTAAGCTTATTCTTTATCGATCATATGTGTCTTAATCAGTAAAGCCTCATTTCCATTCTGATGGAACCGATTTATGAGTCGATTGGCTCGATTGGTTTGACGAGTCATCAAACTAGTAATAACAGAGCTTGAGCTCAGCCTGACATTAAACAAGCTGTCTTGAGCAGAATTTTGACCTAGCTGCTCGAAAGTAGATCAACTCATTTACATCCCTAGTCGGGTGCATAAACCTTTCTGCTTAATTCTTCGCAGCATGGCTTACAAAAATAGGTTAACTTCATACACATTTCATTGGTATTTACTGTATATATTATATATGGGTGAAAATGTAGATAAGATCCTTAAAGAAAATTTGGGATTTATATAGAGAAAGAAAAGAGTCTTCAAATCACACTTGACAACTTTCAATCCCCACTCTTTAATCTTCTTTCAATCATGAATGAAAACGTTCAAGGAAACAGACTCCTTGGGAGTGGATGAAGGATGTTGATAATATTCTATTTTAGGTGGTTTCATGGCATTGCCATCTACAGCAGAGTCGTAAAACTTCTTGACGCTCACAAAGACTTTACTGTCGGCGCTCATGCATCCACAATCTGCAAGACTTCTTCAATAGCTATTAGATGGGCTCTCATGGTTTTCATTCTACTCTAGCAAAAGCTACTCAAATAACTAGGTCTCCACAAATGGAACGTAAGTTCGAGATCAACTTAAAGAAGACTATTTGACGATGAATTTTCAAGCTACTGGTGAGAAACACCCTTTTGCAGCGGTCGCTTCGCTCTTTTTCTTCTCAACCCATGTTGTAGCCAAACAAGTGTTTTATGAAAACAATCGCCACCCAACCAACTCGAGTTACACGCTCACCCACGATGAGAAAATTATGTTTTCTCTAATGAGCTCAAAAACATGCTATTCATGGATTATTTCATCATCTACTCAGCTTATACTTTATCGATTATGTGTCTCTTGATCAGTAAAGGCCTCCCTCCTATGCTGATGGAACGCATATATGAGCTTCATCTCATTCTTCATAAACTCACCTGGCACATCGCAACCGATCACTTTCTAGCTGACAAGGGGAAGACCATCATTGTCTGGATCATTTGTGATCTGTTGATAGCTAGAAGATAACTAACCTAAGAGAGGGAAGTTAAAAATGATGATGTTGGTAGTACTAAGCATCAACTACTATAAATTGGTTTTCCTATTAATGGTGTTCGAGGGCAGTGCAGATCAAGGCATTTTTTATCCCTTTTTTTTTTCCTTTTTATTTATGTTGTTAGTCCTTTTTTTTCTCTTATGTTTTGTTGTGCATTTTTCTCCTTTCGTTGTTATCTTTGTTCTCCCCCCCCCCCCCCCCACCCCCTTCCCCCCTCCTTCCTGCCCCAATCTATGGTGTTCATTGATGTTCCACTAAAACATTAGATTTTTAATTACGTAATTTTGTCTTTCCTTTCTTTCTTTCCTTTTCCTTTTTCAGTAATGATAAAAGTAGCAAAGGGATTTAACTTGTGATTTATTATTTGAGTTGTACAAGAAAAGGGTAACTTACTTATTTTGTTGTATTTTAAGTAAGAAAGAAAGATAAACTAACAAGTCAAAAAATTTAACACCCTTCTTTAGAATTATAAATCACCTTAACAAAACCCTAAGGTGTGCTTTGTGCGCGGAAAAGAAAATGTGAATTAAGGGCATCTCATATCTGGGAATCAATGAATTCCTCATTAAAGGAATCTAAGATTGCCTTTTAGAGTAATAGTTGAAATTATCAGATTCATATACGTACCAAGCATAGGCATCTTAATCCTAGCAATCAGATATCCATTCCCCCCATTAACCCTTTCTCATGCTCCAAGTGCACCCTAAATGTTACGGGGAATGTTTAGTCAAACTTTTTCCACTGCCAATTAAAAAATATTTAGAGTTTATTAAAGGAAAAAAAAAAGTATAATGTTGGGCTCCAATTCATGGTCAATTTTGAATTTTGTGCAGAAAAAAATAAAATCTTGCAAAAACATATAGTGATCATAATTATGAATATTTTACAAAAAGATCTAGCAAATGTTAATTTGTGAAAATACAAATATTAAAATTATTGGAGATATGTTTAGTGAATAAGTTTACAAACCTAGCTAGCTAGTAAGCAAACAAACTAATTGAAAACCCAATTATCAATAAGCAACCTAAGAGGGGGAGGGGGTGAATTAGGTTCTTTGCCCTTTTAAAAATATTTTCTACAATGAAGAACAACTTTGAAAAACCATTTTCAAAGCAAGTGTAAAAACAAAGTTTACAAATTAAGTGAGGTGTGTGATTAGTGTTTTGCAAATCATAAAAGCAAAGTAAACAAACAAAGCAAGAACACACCAAATTTATAGTGGTTCGGATTCCCCTTGAATCCTAGTCCACTCGACAAGTTCTACAACTTGTTTCCCTATCTATGAAACACTTAAAGGAGTGTTCCAATCCCTACCAAAACACTTAAAGGAGTGTTCCAATCCTTACACGTGCCTAATGGCTAACAATGAATCTTTTGCCCCCGCTCCTTCCTCAAGGACTTAGGGTCTTACTCAAGACTTCATTGACTAGCTACAAGGACTTTTGCTCAATCAACCTCTTGATCAAGACTTTCTCCCCTTTGCCTAATTTAACTCTAAACTAGGACTTTTGCTCAATCAACCTCTTGATCAAGACTTTCTCCCCTTTTCCTAATTTAACTCTAAACTAGGACTTTACAATTGCCCTAACTCAACCCTTGAGTTGGGTCTCTCCTTTCTACTTGCTCCCCCTTTCTTCTTGCCTAACTCTTTACTCAAGAGTTGGACTTTTCTTAAATACAAATTGCCTACACTCAAAACTCTTGAGTTAGGACTTTTCTAGATGTGTTTACAATGAAAAAATACTCCACAATGGAGTTTACAACAACCTATGACAAATGGGCACAAAGGCCTCTTTCTAATCCTAACTCACAAGCTAATTTGACAATTAAATGTATGAAATAAAGCTCTTGAAAGATGTTTGAGTGTAGGAGACTTGTAGGGGATGATGTTTCTTCATTTTGCAGCTTGGGGGTATTTATAGGAATGAAGAAATAGCTTCCAACGGCTAGTTTTTCAATTTGAAATTCTGCTGTGAACAGTAAACCCGAGAGCGCCGCGATGGGACTTGCGAAATCGCAGGATTTGCGGCCTCTGTCGCAGGCGGGAAACCTGGGCTGTTGTGTGGCGCGCGGCGCGCGGCTGCATGCGGCTCGATGCCTGCGTGCGGCGCCTCTGTCGCGGGTCCCGATCGCAGGTCCGGTCGCGCGGCGCTGTCTCCTTGTCGGCCACTGATTTGGCACCTTTTTCATTTGCTTGTCATTTCTTCGTTATAGCTCCGATTTCTTCGCCGTTTTTGCGTTAGTTCACCCGTGAATTCTTCTCTTCATTTCTGACTTGAAAACACCGTGGGTCCCACCTTGGGACGTGCTCGGTCGTATTTTTCTTCTTTCTTCATTTGCTTACCGTTTCTTCATTTTAGCTCATTTTTCATTGCCGTTTTTTTGCGTCGGTTCTTCCGTAAACATTTCCCTACATTTTCTCACTTAGAAGAACCATTAAATTAATTCTCATATTTGTTAACTCATCAATCAAAATAAGGATTAAGACCAACCGGGTCTAACACTAATTATTCTAATGTTTATTGCCAACTTACAATACTTCTTCCGTTCTATTAGAAGAGTCCATTTTGAGAAATATTTTTTGTTCCAATAGAAGAGTCAACTTTGAATTTTTTAACCCCTCTTACCCTTACTAATATAATCATGGGTGGTCCATAATTAATTCATACTTAACAAGTAAAGATATAAATGGAACAAATTGTGTCAAATTAGCTATTTCAGATGCTATACATTGACATTCATAATAAGTTGTACATTTATCAAAATGGACCCTTCTAATGGAACAGAGAGAGTATCATTTTGAGGTGGCAAATTTTAATTGGACTATCTATGACTTAAAAAAAACTATAAAATATAATTTCCCTATCAGTTATACCACCAGTACAAATAAAAATTGCTGCATTGACTTTTGTGTATAACACGTAGACCCAAAACAAGAGTGTGCTTGGTTCATAATTTTGAAGGTGGGGAATGAGAATGAGAATGAAAAATAGGTGATTAGTTGAGGGGTTTCATTCCTTGGACCCCAATCCCTAATCTTAATAGTGGGCATTGGTCCATTCCTCCCAAAATTTGGAGCACATATGATTATATTAGTAAAGACGAGGGAGTAATTTTTCAATTAATAAAAAGTATTAAAATAATTTTTATTTTAAAATATTTTTTATAAACCAAAAATCGGTAATGTAATGTCTGCCATTCCCCACCACAAACCAAACAACACGATTACAATAATTACCAATCTTATCTTTCCCCACTGAAGTTCTTAAGTTCGCGATCCTAGGTACGATCGATTTAAGACATGGATGGGCATCATAGGATCGGATCCTAGCTATGATTGGAAAAT
The DNA here is from genome assembly GCA_016801395.1 of Leptodermis oblonga. NCBI lineage: Eukaryota > Viridiplantae > Streptophyta > Magnoliopsida > Gentianales > Rubiaceae > Leptodermis > Leptodermis oblonga. The sequence goes on from CM028755.1 coordinate 28,983,485, forward strand.
AGCTCAATATTATATAGTTAACTTTAAAAATGACCATAAATGACATATCCCACAAATATATTTATACACTGCTAACAGTTTTATTGCATATGTGTGAGACCTCGTAAAGTTTTAGCATTTAAATTCACCTCTAAAATATTTAGAGGTATTTATCAAAATATTTCCTTACAAATATTTACTAATTATAAATTTTGTTTAAAAAGAATTTTAATCTAAAACTATTTCCTTAGAAAATTTTATATAAAGTTATAGAATATTTTCTTTTAAAGAATTTTCTTACTATGATTTCAATTTTAATTTATGTTTTTAGATTTGATTAAATTTGATTCTTGAGTTCATGATATGTTGTTTGTTTAAGAATGTTATTATTTAGGAATTTATGGAATTTTGGAAATAGGAAATAGGAAATAGAAAATAAGAAAATAAATGAAAAATAGTAAAATAAGGGGTTAATCGGTTTTACCAAGTCCCAAATCGGGTAAAACCAATTGCACCGCTGTGAACAGTAAAAATAGAAATTTCTAACCGCCTACGGATCGATTTTTACCCGGTGATAAAATGGGTAAAACCAATTCACGCCTCCAATTTGGTAAAACCGATTGGATAATAAGGACAAAATGCCTTGATCGGTTTTACCCAGTCTCCAAGTGGGTAAAACTGATCGGAGCGGGTATAACCGATTGCCTGATCAGATAAAACCGATTGGGAGCCAGAAGTGAATCTTCTTCAAGTTTCAATGTCGAGCTACGGACCTAGGGGACCTAGGTACCCCTTAGCTTTGTTTCATATGACTCCAGGGTCTATAAATACCCCCTGGATTGATCTCAAACGACTAGATTTCACACAATCAAGCCAAAGTTAGAGAAAACTCAAGTTAGGGAAAAGTTAGGAAGAAAAGGGAGAAAGGACGAAATTGATGAGTAAAGTTGGAGTGCTCACTCAAAGATTGTGATCTAGGAAGGCTCAAGAATCAAAGGGTAAGTGATTTTAAGTTATTATAACGTTCAATCTTAGAGTTATAATGCAAAAAGTATGAATTAGTAAGTTTTGTAGTTTTCTTAAGAGTTAGATTAATTCTTGAATTTTTAAATGTTAGAAAAGTGTTATGGAATGTTGTAGAAGTATTGTAGAAATGATTTTTAGCAAACGAAAAAAAAAAAGTTTTGTGCACGATTTTAGCCAAAACCCGAAGCAAAAGTATGAAAAAAAGTTTTATGGGCACAAATCAGTTTTAAACGATTGGAAAGCGAGTAAAATTGATACGCCATGCTCAGGAAAACCTGTTAAAACCGATTGCTAAACGGGTAAACCCGTTCGATTTGTTTTTACCGATTCCGGATATGGTAAAATTGATTGAAAATTTCCTGAAAATTGTCGAAGCGGTTTTAACCGATTGGGAAGAGGGTAAAAACCAATTCAAGAGATATTTTGAAAATTTTGGAGCGGTTGTAACCAATCCCGAATCGGGTAAAACCGATTCGAAACTAAAATTTGATTTTTGAATAATTGTAATTCTTTTGTTTATTTCTTTATAATTCCTTTTATAAATCTTTGCTAAAATTATTTTAACAACCATTTAAAGGGTTTTAAATTCATATTTTCTTAAGTTAGTAATTATTATAATTTTTGGTTAATTATTGGTTATTTTCGAAATAAATTAAAAGTAGAGTCTAAAAGTTATAAACTCTTTTTAAAAGGAAATAAGTAAAATAGATTTACGGCATGAAACTTTTATTTTCTTTAAAATTATGATTAATATATTTTCTTATTAATTTACTTGTTTTCGAAATAAAATAGAAATAATTTTTAAATACCTATTATTATTTTACGCTTCTTTTGATAAAATCAGATAAATTAGTTGTACTCCCTTACTTCATTAATTCCTAGAATCCATAAAAGGTTTAAGAATCTTAGAATTCTATTAGAAATAAATACTGAATTTTCAGATCATGAAATATATGCAGATTGGATAGTTAGAACGTGAGCTAGTATCTTCGGACTAAGGTAAGTTTATCACTGAAAATGGAAACTATTTTAATGTAATTGAATGTGCATTGAACTATATTGTGTGACATGTTTTAAACGATTTCGAAAAATGCTTGAAGTGCTTTTGGTTTTGAACTGCTAGTTGTGTTTACTTACCGGTTGGAATGCATATGTACTTGTTACTTTTCAGTTGTACTTTCTTTGTGCACTGAATCTGTTATATATGAACATGAGTTGTGTCAGATCCATTATGTGTGTTGCGATTTGATCCTATGAGCCAGCGTAGGGCTTGGCCATCTGGATCATTTGCATTCCTGATTTCGAAATCAGTCCCGACCACAGGGGCCCATATATGTATATGTTTGGGAGTTGGCTGACGATATGTTAAGATGAGTTGCCTCGTCGTTTAGCGTTCCTATACACGATGGTGAACGCCCCTCATTCTTTAAGATGAGGAGCTGGCCCGTCATTCATCGTTCGTGTAGAACGTTGGCAAACGTCCCTCATCCTCTTTATTTATGATTATGTTGATATGAGCTGGCCCGTCGTTTAGCATTCCTGTACACGCTGGTGAACGCCCCTTGGTGTGCATAAAAATAGCTAAAAGCCATTGGACCTGGCCCAATAAAGACAAAGAAAACTTAAAGCATAAATAGCCCCCCTTGTTTCTTACTTTCATTCACATATCCGAGCTACGCATTCCTAGAGCCGAGCTATACCTTCAAGGTCTTCATTAGCCACCCGAAGCATCCAGATCCGGACATTTTTATGTCACATCAACTGGTGCCGTTTGTGAGAATCGTTTGATCAAGCATTTTCATCAAATTTCCTCCACAATTTCAAGAAATTTTTTGAAATTATGATACAAGAACGTTCGGGAATGGATGCTTCTTCTTCCGGTGCTGCCTCGGCCTCCACCGCTGCGGTTACGATTTCCACCACCGCCGCTGTGGTTTCTACAACTGTTACCCCGCCGGTTACATCGACTGCTGCTGCATTCACTGCTATGGTGGTCTCCACGACCATAACTTTTACCCCTCAGCAAGAGCAGGCTGAGGGAGAGAAGTTTTATCATTTATTTCCTTATTTGGTTCAGTTTAATAATCATGGTCATCCTGTTATTCCTGTCTCTAGTTTAGGGCTTACCACTTCGTTGTCACCACTATTGTACCTAAAATTATTGCTATTGAGGATCTCCCTATTTCGCAGGTCACTTCGGCGGTTTCTTTGCCTAGAACCTCTCTTGTGCAGGGTGCCAGCTTTGCTCTTTCCCACCCAATAATTGGTCCACATGCCGACCTACATTCCAGCCTGCTTCCTCCACCTAGTTTTCCCGGTCTAGCCCCTATTTATCCCCCTTATCCTGTGTGGGCTTACCCTTTTCCCCAACCCGCAGCCGATCTTCGTGGTTCTCATAGTTTCCTCTATTCTCCAATGTTTCTGGTCCCCCCAACCTCTCCGCAGCCCCTCCTGTTTACACTACCCTTCCCCACACCCATGTTCACCCTAGTTTCCCAGGTCTTTTTTGTGTTCCTGTTGCCCAGCTTGGTGGTTTTCCCCCTGCCTCTGGTCTGCCTTTCCCTTTTTCAGGGGGGGATAGGGGGACAGTTAGGTCATCTTGGTCCTGGGGCATCCCGGCTGTATGGTCCCGTCAAATATGAACCAATTTCAACACTATGGCGTAGGCACAAGCTGAGTTATACAGCCCCCTATTGGATATCCTCCTTTGTTCAATCCAAGCTATTATACGGGGGCTAATGATGGTGGGTTTGCAGCTGGGGGTTCATTACTTAGTTATCCTGGTATGGGGTTTCAGCCAGGTCAGATGAGATATGCCCAGCCTGGACAGTCCGTAATGCAAGGATCTGGATATGCTTATCAAGGACGAATTGGGCCCACCTCACGCGTTTCTCATCCATTTGGCTGGGAGATTCAAACAGCTCCATTTCCACCAGGTTACAAAGGTCTAGGTAAGATTGACAAATATGATGGCACCGCCGACCCAACAGCTCACTGGATGCAATGCTTAAGTGTGATGGATGCCACTAATCTATCCGACGCTAATCGTTGCATGGTATTTCATCTCACCCTCAAGGGTCAGGCAATCAATTGGTATTGTACTCTGCCCCGTAATTCTATTCATTTGTTAGATCAGTTTGGAAATTTATTCTTGGCTAATTTCATGGGCAATAAAATCTTATCTAAACCTATTTCTCATTTAATGAACATAACTCAGAAGGTGGGTGAAAGGTTGCAGGCTTATATAGATCGTTTTAATGTAGAATCTAGACAGTGTCATGAAAAAGATGATAGAACTATGATGGGATCATTCATTAATGGGTTACGTTCGGGACCCTAAGCCACTGAATTAGCTATTAGACCCCTGAACTCTTATTTCAAAATGATGGTTACTACTATAAATTTTGCTGTTATTGAGGATACTACGACAATAAAATAGGAACGAGAGATGGGGTTTTCCCATGCCTTCGGTAAGCGTAAAGCTTCTTCCCCTGTTCCTCACTCTGGTGGGTAAAAGAGGCAAAACTTTGTGGATACTGCTAATACTGGTCCAAGAACCGGGGTCAGTGTTAATAGGGGTGGCAATACGGGTGGGGTTAGGGTTGGCGGGTTCGGGTTGGCGGGTTCAACCTATGAACCCTAACCTGACCCATTTATTATACGGGTCACTTTTAATCAACCCTAACCCGACCTATTCAACAAGATACCAACCCGAATCCGACCCAAATAACCTGTTTATTTAATAGATCTATGAACCAGTGGGTTAACAGGTAACCCAAATAACCTGTATACTCAATTTTCAACTCATAAGTCAAAACTATAACATTTTTGCACAAAGATCTCAATGTGAAGACAAATAACTTCAATAGAAAAAATCTAGCACCAATAATAAGCTAAATTTTGAGTGCTTGAGAGTTGAGAGTAATCTACCAACAAAATGCAAACATGAACCAACACCATGAGCATCCAAATGAGAAAATCACAGATATCAAAAGGCAATATAGAGGGCAGTTAGGCAGTCAACAGCATGCCAAATTGCCAATAAGCCTACAAAACATAATAAATAATATCCAAAATCCCAAACAACCAACACTATGATCTTCTTATTGCTTTTCTTGCATTTTTCTTCAACTCTTGGATACATCTCAATCCATTTTCAGCAATTGATTCTTCTTAGCCAACCAATCTTTAATAACAGTGACCTATTAAAACATGTTCAGAACATACTTAGTAAGTATCAATTCTAAAGTATCAAATATAAGTAATAACTTATCAATTGTATTACTCAAAAGGAGAATAAAATTATTCAAATGACTCAAATGCTCACCCTAAGAATGATTGAAACTTGCATCATCAACAAAAGATTCAGCTTCATTGTTAAGGTTCAAATTCATAACATCTTGAGTCAAATCTTCCAAGTTGTTGAGTGATTCAATTTCTGCCCAAAAAATGAGAAACACATAAAGTTAAGAATGTAAATTTCATTAAAAGATTAAGTAACCAAATATTTACAAAAACTTCACCTTTCTCTCCAAACAACCAGTCCCTGCTACATATCAAAGCTTCAACAGTTTCAGGTGACATTGTACTACGATATTGGTCCAGAATTCTGCCACCATTGCTAAAAGCTGATTTAGATGCCACTGTTGAAACTGGAACACAAAGAACATCCCTAGCAAATCTTGCTAGAATAGGATATCTAAATTGTTCTGATCTCCAAAAATCAAGTACATTAAGTGAAGAAGTCATTTCAATTGTTGGCTCAGCTAAATATAAATCCAACTGACTTTTCTGAACACTTTGATTAGTTTTCTTCTTTTCATTAAACTCCTATTAATTGTATCAATCAACACAAAAAAAAGAAATTAGTCAAAAGTAATAAATCATAAATATGAATCATAATGTAGATATCACAACTAAAACTGTATTAACATACCTTCATAATACTTGCGGTTTTATTGCCATCGCTTGCAAGAGCATTAGGAGATTGAACCACATTACTAGCATGAGAAAACGAAGATGATTCCATAGAATCTTCATAGATTTTCTTATACTCAGCATAATACTCTTCAAGTGTTTTCAGAACATTTTTCAACTGTACCGACTTCTCACCATATAGCTTCCCATAACTAAACTCAACAAATTCAAACTTATAGCGAGGATCAAATATCACAGCAATAGCTAATAACATACTGAACTCACACCAATATTTGTCAAACTTAGCAAACATTTTATCAACTATCTTCTTCATATAAGGATCCTCACTTTCAGATTCTTCTCTCAACTTCATTTGGATCATGAAAACATGAGGGAAGTACAAATTTGCAGTAGTATAAAGAGATCCAGAAAAATCAACAGTTGCAGTGTAAAAAGTCTCCAAAAAGTCACATATTTTACCAACTCTTTCCCATTCTTCAGAACTTGGATATTTCTAAAAATTAGAATCACTTAAATGAAGGTGGTAAAAGGCAGGACGAAAATAGATAGCACTTGAGAGCATCTTATAAGTAGAATTCCACCGGGTAGGAACATCTTGCACTAAACCTTTCTTAGGATTCAGAGAGGTTTGTGCAACACATTGGTGAAATTTTTGCTTTCTTCCTTGAGAGCCCTTAACATATTTCACACACTCCCTGATTTTCTCAACAGCATCATCAATAGCCTTCAACCCATCTTGAACAATCAAATTAAGAATATGCGCACAACATTGAACATGAAACAAGCTACCACCAAACAGTACAGCATTATTCATTTTCAATTGATTCTTAAGTATTTCCACACAAGTATCATTTGCACTAGCATTATCCAAAGTGATAGAAAACAACTTTTTCTCAATACCCCAATCACTAGCCAAACCATAGATCTTTTCAGCCAAGCAAATCCCAGTATTAGGAGGAGGCATATAGGAAAAGTTCAAAATTCTTTTTTGCAACACCCAATTGGTATCTAAGAAATAAGCAGTCAAACTCAAATAGCCATCAGTAGCAATAGAAGTCCAAGCATCTGAAGTTAAACATACTCTACTAGGGCTTGCAAGTATCTCACCCCGAATTCTATCAATTCCAGAAGCATAAATCTTTTTAAGGTCAGCCTTTGCAGTATTCCTAGAGAAATTAACAACTGCAGACTCTAAATAGCTGAAAACAGTCCGCACCCCATCATATTCAACAAATGAGAATGGAAGATCATGTCTAATGATTGCATGCACCACTAACTCTCTAAATTTCTCTTGACTAAATTTTGAACTATCAGATAAATAAGACCCCCCATCAGAGCTAATCATATACTGTCCAATATCTCTAGTTGATATTCTAGCACAACTTTTGATAGGACGATGTAAATTACCTGTGCCATTCTTACTATCAGCAGAATATTTTCTCCCACAATGTTTGCATTCATACTCAAAGGGCTCATTATCTTTTGAGGGTAGGATGCGAAAATGCTTCCAAGCTCCAGAAGTAAGCTTTCTTTTCTTTCTTTTTGCTGCATTCTTTTGTCCAAGAATGTTCTCAGGGACATTTTCATCAACCCCGTGAACTGAAGCATCACTATAACCTTCACTGTTTGTCTCATCTATAATTAAACTGCACACATAATAAATATTGTATTAAAACAAACATGCTTAAAGTTATGAAAGCATCTAACATTATGAAACATGATTAAAGTTAAAGTTAGCTATGCTTTCTAGTTTCTATTATGAAAAATGCTTTAAGTTAGAGCTAGTTATGCTTACTGTATACTGTATACTGTATACTACACTACTACACTATAACATGCTTTCTCTGTAAACATGATTACATATATAATAGAGAAATCAAAAGATCAAGTTTAGGCCAATAAAAAAAGAACAAAACACAGAAGCATATATTCCAAATAAACAGCAACTAAGAACCACCCAAATTCCACCTTAATCAAAACGGGGGCTTACCAGTGTTTTGGAAGTGCAGTCAGCGGCGGACAGCAGCGACCAGCGAGCAGAGCAGACAACAGTGACCAGCGAGCAGAGCGGACAACAGCGAGCTGAGCGGACAGCAGCAAACGACTAACAGAGTAACAGGATCGCAAGTTTTCTTCAATCCAAAGAGAGAGACTGAGACTGAGAGTGATGGCAGCAGCGCCGTGACTGTCGTGAGTGGCGCCGTGAGTCGTGAGTGGTGCCTTGAGTCGTGAGTGAATGGTTTGGAAGTGCAGTCAATGGCGGACAGCAGCGAGCAGAGCAGACAACAGCGACCAGCAAGCAGAGCGGACACCAGCGAGCTGAGCGGACAGCAGCAAACGACTAACAGGATTGCAAGTCTTCTTCAATCCAAAGAGAGAGACTGAGACTGAGAGTGATGGCAGCGGGGCCGTGACTGTCGTGAGTGGCGCCGTGAGTCGTGAGTGAATGAGTGAAGGTGAAACTGAAACCTATCAAGGCTTTTTATATCTAGGGTTAGGGTGAATCAAAATTTATTATTAATTTAGCAATTTACTATTATACCCTAATAATTTCTAATAAATAACAAATGGGTCATACGGGTTATTTATGGTTTTTTCGGGTTGACCCATTTTTGACCCGTTTATTATACGGGTCAAACGGGTCAACCCGTTTTACCCGATAACCTGATAACCCTTAACCCTAACCCACTTATTTCGGGTCGGTCTCGGGTCGTGTCGTCGGGTCGGGTCAGCAATTGCCACCCCTAAGTGTTAATACCTTGCAGGTGATCGAGTCCTTTTTCATACCACGGGCGAACATATATACGACCATCCAGCATCAAGGGTTTTTACCCCCAGCTCGGCTCATGCCGAGTCCTACAGATTGGTTAAACCCCAGCAGGTATTGTAGTTATCATAAACACATTCATCATAACACTAACGATTGCAGGGATTTAGCTTCAGAAATAGCAAAACTCATCCAAGCTGGGAAATTACCCCAACATACATAAGTGAGCCCTTTACCCAAGCCTCCAGCTTCCACTAGGCAAGAGCGGCCCGCTGGATGTTACAGATGAGGGGAGCTCGATCATTTTGCTTAGGAGTGCTCTCAACCCAACCCCCGGGCTTCGTAGACAGGTGCTGGCGCTAACCCAACCGTAGCTGGAGTGGTTAACATCATCACTGGGGGCCGACCCAGGGTCATTCGAACCGCAAAAGGAAACAGGTATATCGCCAAAGGAATATTATTCTGGGTAAGCGTAAGGCAGATTCTATGGCTTCGGTTATTACCTTTGATGATAACAATCATTTCTTGTCTTATAATTGTGATGATCCCCTTGTCATAGATTGTTATATTTCTAATTTCCAAGTACGAAGGACATTGTTAGACACAGGTAGCTCTAGTAATATCATTACTACAAAGGCATTAGTAAGCTGTCAGTTGCATAACGCCTGGTTAGATCCGATGCGAACACCGTTAATTGGCTTTGGCAACCACCATGTTATTCCTACTGGGCAATTAAGCATACCAGCCACTTTGATAGCTGGCCAGCTCAAGCGTACAGAAACCATACATGATGAGCCATCACCTTACAATGTGTACCTTAGTCAGCCCGAATTAAATAAATTTTAGGACATTGCTTCCACCATGCATATGCTTTTGAAATTTCCTACCATAGATGAGTCATCACCGTACAATGTGTATCTTGGTCGGCCTGGATTAAATAAATTTCAGGCCATTGCTTCCACCATGCATATGCTTTTGAAATTTCCTACCATAAATGGTGTGGCTTCTCTTCGTTGTGATGTTAAACAGGTTAGGCGGTGCTATACAGCTTCGTTAAAAGAGCAGGTGCCGGTGCATTCCAGTTTACTTATTGTACAAGTGATCCCACCGACCCCTCATATAGCACTCCGCTCACTATTTCGGGGGGCAGCACATCTCACATCATTGATATCACTGACCTGGAAGATCCCACGGGCCGCTCAGAATGATTCATTGAGGCTGGAGCCGAGGTTAAGGTCATTCCCCTAGCCACCGACCCAAATAAGGTAATCAAGGTAGGAGCTAATTTATCTCCTCAATTAGAGCATGATTTGCTTAACTTGTTGTGTGAGTTTGCGGAGGTCTTTGCTTGGGGTCCGGAAGATATGTCGGGTATTTCTCGAAATATCATTTAACACAGGTTATCCATTAATGCTAGCCATAAGCCGGTTCGCCAACGAAAGCTCAATTTTGGAGGAGAGCACAGTAAATATGTAGAAATTGAGGTCAACGCCTTGTTGGAGGTACGTATTATTCTAGAAGTTGATTATACTGAATGGCTCGCTAATCTAGTGTTAGTTCCCAAGCCAGATAGTACTTGGCATGTGTGCATAGATTTTACCAATTTAAACAAAGCTTGTCCCAAGGATTGGTTCCCTTTGCCTTTGATCGACATTTGTTATAGCTGGGTTTCGATTTCTTAACTTCCAAGATGCATATAAGGGCTACCACCAAATCTTTATGGCTAGGGAGGATGAAGAGAAAGCATCATTCATCACGGACAAATGTACCTATTGTTTCATTACTATGCTTTTTGATTTAAAAAATGCTGGGGCTACTTTCCAATGCTTGGTCAATAAGATATTTAAGAAACAGTTAGGTTGAAATATGGACGCATATGTTGATGATTTACTTGTCAAAAGTAGGAATGAGTCTGCTTATTTACTTGATCTTCATGAAACACTTAGCTTAGTATAAATTACGGTAAATCATAAAAAAAAATGCATTTTTTGGGCTACTTCGGGTAAGTTTCTAGGCTACATGGTTTCTGAAGGTGGCATCTCTGTTAATCCTAAAAAAGTAGAAGTTGTTCTACAAATGCACCCCCCTAGATCCATCCATGAGGTACAATAGCTGACAGGTCAGTTAGCTGCCTTAAATCGTTTTTTAGCTCGGTTAGCAGAAAAAGCCTTACCCTTCTTTAATATTTTGAAAAAATCAGATAAATTTGTTTGAATTCCAGAATGTCAAGTAGCTTTTGAACAATTAAAGTCGTATTTAGCTTCTTTACCGTCTTTAGCCATGCCAATTCTAAGAGAACGATTATACATGTATTTAGCCACCACTGAATCTGTGATTAACTCAGTTTTGCTTAGAGATGATAACCGGGTTCAAAGACCCATTTATTTTGTTAGCAAAGTTTTACAAGCTGCAGAGAAGAATTATTCCAACCTGGAGAAATTGGTTTTGGCACTAGTTCACTTTACTCGACATCTTCGACCTTACTTTGATGTGCATCCGTCACTATTTATACCGGTGCCCCACTTAAAGCCGTCTTACAGAAAGTTGGGGTATCAGGTCGTCTTACTAAATGGGTCATAGAACTCAGAGATTACGAGATCACCTCGCACCGCTGTCAAGGGCCTGGTGTTAGCTGATTTCCTAGCAGAAGGCATATCCGATACCAAAGAGGCTTCACCAGGTTCGTCACAGGGGGTCGAGCTCCCCCTATCCATGGCAAAAGGCGATGGCTCATGGACACTTTACATTGATGGTGCTTCTAGTCAGTCGGGGTCGGGCGCTGGTCTCATTCTCACTAGCCCGGCAGGGGAAGCTTACACATACGCTCTACTGTTCTGTTTCCCAGCCACCAATAATGAAGCGGAGTACGAGACCATGGTAGCCGGCCTAAAGTTAGCTCGGAAGCTGGGGGTCCAAAATTTGAAAATTTGTTTAGACTCACAGTTAGTCGTCAAACAAATTTTTGGGGAGTATAAAGATAGGCAAATGGAGAAGTATTTAGCATTGGTACAAGAACTGCTGCAAACTTTTTCAAAATGGGCTATAGAGCGGGTCCCGCGGGGGAGAAACACGAATGCAGATGCATTTTCCAAATTAGCTTCCTTAGTTTATTCTCATTTGACTAAAAGTGTTTTGGTAGAAGAAGTACAAACTCGGAGCCCGGCCGAGCCAACAATTTTACCTATATTTGAAGGTCAGGATTGGTGGATTCCTTTATGGCAGTACCTGCAAGATGGCACGATGCCTAAATCACAGAAGGAAGCGCAACGAATATGACGAAAAGCATAAAATTATCAGATTGTTGGGGACGATTTATACAAAAGGGCTTTTTAATGCCGTTGTTAAAATGTTTGGGTCTGGGAGAGGCAGTGGCCGTGCTTAAAGAGATACACTAAGGAGACTGTGGAGCTCACATTGGGGCTTGGAATTTAGCAAAGAAAGTAATCGGGACTGGGTTTTATTGGCCCCGGCTATTTCATGAAGTAGCAGAGTATGTTCAGCACTGTTCCAATTGTCAGCTTCATGCACCAATTCCTAGGCTATCAGAATCTAGCTTTTCGGGGATATTAGCACCTTGGTCTTTCGCAGAATGGGGGATAGATCTTATGGGTCCCTTCCCTAAGGTCGGCTCTTGCCAGTATTTGGTTGTGGCCATTGATTATTTTACTAAGTGGGTAGAAGCTAAAGCTTTGACAAACATTATAGGACTGACTGTAGCACGATTCTTATGGAGACAGGTTATTTGTCTGTTTGGCATACCTAAATCTGTTATCTCGGATCATGGGATTCAGTTTGAGTTCAAAGAATTCATGGAGCTATGCACAAAATTAGGGATTACTCAACAGTTTGCATTTGTAGCTCATCCTCCAACAAATGGGCAAGTGGAACTCACTAATCAGACCTTATTGCATGAACTCAAAACCAGGTTAGAAGATAAAGGCAAGAATTGGGTGGAGCAGTTACCTCACACATTGTGGTGTCACCGAACCACACCTAAATCATCCACTGGAAATACTCCTTTTCAGTTAGTATTTGGGATTAACATGGTCATACCTCCAGAAGTACATAATAGTGTACCCCGGGTCATTCATTTTGAGAGAAATTAAAATCAAGAAAATTTAAAGCTTAGCTTAAACTTGTTGGAAGAAGTTCGGGATACAGCCTAAGTACATTAGATAAACAATAAGAATTTAGTTCGACAATACTTTGATGCACGAGTAAGACAACGAGCATTTGTACCAGGAGATTTGGTTGTGCGAAACTGAGCTATTAGTAAACCGCAGGATCAAGGAAAGTTAATATCTAATTGGGAAGGATCATACCAAGTAGTGGAAGCTAGGTCCACGAGCAGCTACGTGTTAGAAGACCTACAAGGACAGTTAGTTCCTTGGGCTTGGAATGCAGTACACTTAAGAAAGTATTACGTCTAAGCAAAAGATCAACAAATACTATGGTAGAAAGACCGAAGTAAGTCATTAATAAACAGTTACGCTGGAAAACCCATCCGTCGGCCCAAAAAAGTTAGAATAATCAGAAAGCAGAAAAAAAATTTGTTTAATAGCATTGTTTAACAAAAATAAGGCAGTTAGGCTGGTGGAGCCTGGGAGGTGGCTTCTTGGTCGGCAAGCTCGTTCTGGTCAGCAGACTCTTCTTCCTCGGCTTCTTCGAGAAGAGGTATGCCCCACGTCTCGGCATTCTTGCTTTACCTCCTCAATCAGATCGTAGGGATCCCGAACTGGAGCCAGCAAGGATTTGTGGGTCAATGACTCCTCTGGCAGACCTTCAACCACTCGAGGACCTCTTGTCTCATCCCAGCTCAGAGTATAGCCGCACTGGATCAGTTCCATGAAGCGCCAGTTCATCAGTTCTTGCAAAGGTCCCTTCTTGAAAGCTCTTACCGCAGCTTGGCATGCCTCCTCCACTTCGGATGGACCCATTAGCCTCGCCAATCTTTCTTTCTCTTCTGTTAAGGCCTTTTCCAGACCTTCCCCTCCAAACCTCCGACCTTCTTCTCCAGGCTCTCGACCTTCGCCTCCAGCCCGCCCGCAATGGTTTCCAGCTGACTGGACCTAATACCAAGCCTCTGGTTCTCCTGATATAGCTCAGTGTTCTTAGACTACAGGTCAGTAACTTTACTTGACTCCACCCCCAGCTTCATCTTTAGCTTATCTATCTCCTCGGTCGGCCTCTTCAATCTTTCTTGTTCATAGCTCTGAGATAAGATGTCCAAGGCAATTTCAGGCAGTAAGATCTGAATTCAGAACTTACCCGTTTAATATGACTGGCGATGAGGGCTTCTTCATGGCTGATATTTCGGGCCAGATCATTCATTCTTTCTACATCTTGCTTCATCCAGTGACTTGCTTCTACTATTTCCCTAAAAGAGTTGTGGGAGTCGTCTATGATTTTCGTATAAGGCATTGGATCTCCAAACTGGGGCTCGGACAAGTGAGGCTGGTATATTGGCCTGGCTACGGATGTTGATCTTTCTTTCACATCCTTCAAGATGATCATGCTTTCCTTGGTCTCAGAGTTAAGTGGGCCCAGTAGCTCATCCGAGCTGGGGACTTCAGCTCCGAAGGTTGGGCTCGACAATAAAGGTAGGTGCGGGTTAGTCTCGTGGCTTTGACTTTCTTGGCAGCTTGAATTTTCGCTGAGGTCGGCCAAGTCTTCTTGGAGGCTCGAGGAATCAAGGTTTCTACAGGCTTTGGAGCCTCTGGGTCGGCACCCTCTGTCTCTTCGGTCAGGTCGATCTTCGCTGGTGGCTTCTGAGATGGACTAGAAGAGGTGGTCAGCTACCGGTTTGACTTCGACTTTCTGCCAAAACCACTAAATCCACCTGCCAAATAATACACAAAGACATAAGTAAACCTAGCTAAACCCACAATATTATAGCTAAAGGCAGGAAGCAGATTATTACTTTCACCCTTGACATTAAGCTAAGCCCAAACTAAGAAAGCCTCTGAAGGATATGTAGTTGAATATTTTTGAGTGAAGGATTCTAGCAATCTGCATTGGGACATCAAAATTGGGTCGGATGTATCCCGGACTTGGCCCTCTGGCATGATTAAATTCTTCCATCGGCACGGAAGACGAGCTTTCTCGGCATTTACCATGAAGAAACGAGACTTCCAATTTTTGACAGAATCTAGGAGGTCGGTTACTAAAGATGGGCCATTTCTTCTTTTCTGAAAGGTTATCCAGCCCGGTCCTAAGAGGTATTGTCTAATGGTATAGTATTGAAACAAAGGATCTAAGGTCAGTTCTACTTGAGCTCTGGAGCAAACACACAGAAAACCTATTATAAACCTAAGAGCATTTGGAACAAGTTGGGTCAGCCTGACATCAAATCGGTCGCATAGCTTGTCAAAGAAGGCCGGGGTAGGGAGTCTTAGCCTGGATCTTATATGCTGCTTGTATATAGCAATCCAACTATCGGGTACGCTATTTACCCTTTCCTCGGCAGTGGGCAATCGGGTCGGTACACTCGGGTCAAAGTAGTGGGCTGATTTTAGGGTTTTCAATTCCTCCTGAGTTAACTCACTAGAGAAGTCCCCGGGGTCAAATCGGAGAGGAGGTTCTGGGTCTTCCGAAGGTGCATTAAGGGCGGCGGTGTCTGGTACCACTTCACAGTCCGGAAGCCGAGGTTTTTTCTTGGTTTAGAGGTTTCCGGCTCCAACTGCTTTTTTTCCGGCTAGTGTAGCTATGGTCGAGGGAGCAGTCAATAGATCTTCAAAACTTATATCGGCAAGGGTGGATGGAGTTACGGTGGCTGGTCGGAAGGGGATGGTAGTTTGGACTAAACGCGCCGGAGATCTAGGCCTAGGCGGTGACTGACTTAACGTAGCTTCCGAACTTAAAACATGCGAAGGAGAAGGAGGGATCTACTGACCTGTTGCTGGGTTCAAAGGGGAGAGGCCGGTAGCAGAGCTTCTTTCGTCAGCCATGGAGTGCTTAAGGTACGGCGGAGATATGGCGGTGGTAGTATCAAATAAGAAGATGAAAGCACGAGAAAGCTAAGGAGAAAAAGGAAGTTTTTGAAAGCATAAAGGCAAAAATTAATTTTTTGGGATGTAAGTAGTCAAGGTACGGCAGTAAGAAAAAAGGGAAGCGGATCCGAAAAGGTAAGCAAAATTTAAAAAAGGAAGTGGAAACGAAAATTAAGGCAATACGTGGGAAGTTGAACCGCATACGTCGAGGATCATGATACCATCATTACGTCTGCAAGCTTACGTGCTTATCCTTTCATATCCCATCGGTGTATAGCCCGGCTTCACGAGGTTGGTTCGCAAAGGTATGTAATTGATCAGGTATTCGTGTTATTGTTGAAATCATAGTTAGGTCGGTCCAGCCGGCGGGGCATAGTGCTTTGTTGTAGTCTAGCATTTCAGACGTCTATAGGTCGGTAAATTCATGTTAGGTCGGATAGCCATAGTATGAGTTTTTAGCATCTCAGGGCAGTCAAGGTTGGGTCAAGAACTTTTAAGGTCGGGCACGTGTTGGTCGTTTAGTTACGCATCAGTAATTTCAACTGGGGTAAAAATGATTAAGTATCATGTTTCGCTAGATTCAAGTAAAACACAATACTGGGGGGGCTTGTTGGTATGCATAAAAATAGTTAAAAGCCATTGGACCTGGCCCAATAAAGACAAAGAAAACTTAAAGCATAAAAATTCCAAAATCAGGCTTAGGTCTGCAGTTAGCTTAGTCAACCGAGCTGGAGAAAAAGCTTAGGTTGGACCAACGGTAACAATGACAAGATAACTAGGCGACATTAAGGGGTGGGAAGCTGGGTCTAATTCCATGCAGGAGTTACGCACAACAATAATGACGAAGGAGCCTTATCCAAGCCATAAATGTCTAAAAATGTTACCAGGGCAATAAAGCTGGGGCTCATTAAATAAGGAGGCAAATCAGGCGTGCAATAAATGCTCCAGCTCAGAATGACGCAGAGGACGAGAAGGCAAGGTGAGCTATAAATATCCAGACATCAGACTAAATCAGGCACGTATTTCCTTACAAGCTTAAGCACTTGGTTAATTCAGTTTACTCTTATACCATACTAACTTGAGTGTAGGAGTGGAACAGGGGGGATAGCCCTGCTTGTTTCTTACTTTCACTCTCAGATCCGAGCTACGCATTCCCAAAGCCTAGCTATACCTTCAAGATCTTCATCAGCCACCCGAAGCATCCAAATTCGGACATTTTTACGTCACATCACCCCTCATCCTCACTATATGTTCTATGAATCCTGCATGAGTCTTGACTACTATATGATAGAATTTGCCTGAAATATATGCATCTGTAATTTTTATAACTCGGTAAATGTTTGCGAAAACGGTAAACTCTCACTGGATAAGGGCTTATTCCATTTTCCTGCTTTGTTTTCTGCTTTCAAATAAATTGTTACAGATATTTGGTATGAAGATGAATATGCTCACTAGGACAACCTCAAATGGTGAAATTTTTGGATACCGCTAGAAAGCGGGATGGATAGAGATAGGCTCATACTTATCATGTATTTTAGGGCTGCGTGAGTTTTATTATATTTTAATAAAGAATAAAAATTATTATGTTCTGCTTGTTCTGAATCCTGGTGCGAACCAGGCAGGCATCTGTTGAAACCAACACCTTGTATGCGGGGTGGTGAATCTAAAGTGTCACAATATGCACATATTTAACTATAATTATAGCATAAATTCTCATTAAAACTCAAAATTATTCAATAAAAACACATTAAAAGTGTTAATACCATATGCATTCAAATAGAGTTATATATACTAATGATAATTATTTGGGTGAAATGCACAGTTGATCACTTAATTATGGACTTTTGCAAATAGACACTTTTTTCAAAATGCCTTTTTTTTTAAGACATCAAACTTTCATTTTCGGGCAAAATGTACTACTCTGTCAAAGTGCTGCTGTTAACTCCCTAACGGACCAAAAATTGGAGGGGTAAAATTGTCTGAATTACTCTCCTTTACATCATATTGTAGAATTGTTACAAATTTTGACACTTTGTTATAATATTTTGCAAAACATACCTCAATCTTTTATTTTCTTACATATTCAAAACAAACCACAATCTTTTATTTTTTTACATTTTCAACCAATAACCTTTACAAAATAGAACCTAATCTTTTAGTTTTTATAGATTCACCCAATATATTTTTACAAAACATATCCCAATCTTTTATTTTTTTACATATTCATCCAATACCTTTTAATTTAACTTTTTATATTCAGTTTCAACTTTTTTTATTCTTACATTTAATAAATATTGTAATATTACCACTTTTAGTTTGATTTTGCTTAATCTAATTATAAATACTTTCATTGATTTTTGTTTTCATTTTCATATTTCTTTCCCTAATAATTATTAATACTTTTCTTAATTTTCGTTCCCATATTTCTCTCCCTAACTAATGACAATTATCATTTTTTTTCTCCTTCCCTTTAGTTAAATAATTATTACTTTCCCTTTCAAAAATTTATTTTATTTCTTTATACATTATCACCACATTCATCATTCTCACCAGCACCGCAGCCAACCACCACAACTGACCACCGCAACCAGCCCACATCCAATAAAATTCCAAAATTGATCTACATAAAACCGCAACTGATTGCTAGAATGTTCTCAAAAAATAATAATAATAAAATAAAAATCATTCCAATTAAACTAATCAAAGGGAACCATGCATCCGATTAACAAAAATTACTTCTCCCACTGACAAAATTTGACCTCTCCAAACAAAAATTCTTATAAAAATCTTCACAGAGAACAAACAGGTCATCCTGATCGGCAGAACCCTCATCATCAGTCAGCAACCGTCGCCGTCTAAACTCAGTGATTATCTCCCTGAACTATCCCACATCTCCGACATCTCCGAGTTTTCCGCGGCCACCTAACCGTCGCCATTAGAGACTCCACTTCCGTCTCTATTAGATCTCGAGTCGTCGTCGTTACCGCTGGGATATTTCCTATTGTGGTGTTATGTTTAAGGTTTGATTTTGAGACATCCTCGGCATAAATGGGTTCATTTGATTTAACGAAAATTTCAACAAATCTTGAAAGGGAGTGATATACTTGTAAAGTGAGAGTTGGGGTTCAATATTTTCCTAGATGATGAGGAGTTGAATTGTGAGAAACTCAAGGAACAACAAGAAATTTCGAAGCGGGTGGTGATTATTGTAGCGGGTGAAAGGGGAAGGAGAGGAAGAAGAGGAGTTGCGCAGAAAGGGGAGGGGGAGGGAGAGGGAGAGGACAGATACAATTAACTCTAAATCGTAATTAAGGCTAATGCAATTAAACCAAAATTAAGTTATAAAAAAAAACTAAAAGGAGAATGGACGATTTTACCCCTCAAATTATTTTGGCCGTTAGCCACTTAACGGAGCTGACTGACGGAGTGGTATGTTTTGTCTTAAAATGAAAATTGCGTGATGAAAAAAAATAGTATTTTAAAAAAAAAATACTCCATCCGTCCCACTCAAAGAGTCCACTTTGAAATGTGTACAACTTATTATGGCTTGTGAGATACAATACCTAAATTAAGTAATTTACCACCATATTTTTCACTTATATCCTTACTTTAGAAGTAAGGGTTAATTGTGAACCACACATTGTTATATTAGTAAGGGTATGTGATGTGACGCAAAAAATACAATTCAGGAAATGCTTCTCGCGGCCTAGTATGAACTCCTTGAAAAACAAAGGCCCAATCTGAAGGAGGCTTAGCTGCAAAGAAGAATGAACAAGCCGGAGACCGGTCTGGGTAGCTCGGATCAGCAAGGTTGATGAAGAAATGTGATTCGCACTGTTCCGGTGACACTTTCAGATGATAAAGAAAGAAGCGGGGCTTTCTCCCCTATATAGGCTCGACGGTCAAGTTAGTATAATTGGAGAAGATAAACAGTAGGGATGAATGCTTGAAAATGGTAAAGATTGCGTACCTCACTAAGTCTGTAGACTTAGTATATATACCTCAAGTTTGAAATGTGTCCGTTGAACCTTCATGATGGACTTGTTCACCTGCTCCTTCTGTTTGGCGTGGCGTAGACGCTACCATTTTGACAGGGTTTCATGGGTGTCGTTCTCTCTTAGAAGATCTGAAAATCCCTGCATGTAATCTAAAAGACATACCTAACCTATGACAAGTTTTACCTGCTGTGTCAGTGAGGCAGGGTAGGTCGGTTTATCTATCTTAGATCGGTCGGACCAATTATCATGATAGAAATGTGAGGGAATGACCAAGGCATTCTAGAATCTAAAGTCCGATCTAACCCTTTGCGAGATATAAGGTTTGGCTCGGCTTTATGGTTCTGACCGACCTAATCTTGTAACAAGAAAATACTCATTGGCTTGGTTTGGACGACCTTTCCGACCTAAGCAGGATCCCGGGCTCTACATGCGTCTCTTTATTCTTCACTGTTTATCTTTGTTTTAGTCCATTGGGCTAGGCCCAATGGAGATTCAATTTTATGCACACCAACAAGTCCCCCCAGTATTAGGTTTTACCGATCTAAAACTTAATACTTTTTCGCATTTTTCCGAGCTAAAACTTAGCCAAGAATACTTATCATGGATTCCCCGATATCAGTCCGAGCCAATGTTCCGAGCTAAGTGTGATTCTTACTAGGCTAAAAATGTGACTAAGGTATTTATCAAGTATTCATCCGACCTATACATTATCGAATATGGCGAGATATAACTTTAGAGATTCGATCTACAGGAAATGACATGTCAGCCGATTCATAAGTAATAACTGCAGTACTGACCTAAAGAATTTGAACAGACTATTAGACAAATTAATGAATGCGGCAATAAGGGCGCACCTTTGCATTATCCGAAGTCTGGATTTTGAAGAGTCGGGACGTGATTGGACATGTCCTCGCGATTATCAAGGCAATCGGTACGACTTCCCATGCTTTTATCATCATTGAGGGGGCATTAAATGGGGCAAGGATTGGTTTACCCGTGTCCCTTTGGTCTCCCCGAGGTTTCCTATAAAAACCGTAGGAGTAAGCGTTTGGCACCATTACGCTATCTGTATCCTGAAAAGAGAGAAAAGAAAGAATTTTTTGCTTCCTTCCCTTTGCTTGTTGTGCTTTGCCGGAGTTTTAGGTGCTTTGCTTTGTTGCTCTTGTTTTCGCAGTTGCTCCACCGTCGTCACCGTTTCTTGACCGTGATTCTTATTTCCGTCCGATCGACCGTAATGGCCTCTGAAAGGAGTTCCGGCACCGGAGCCTCTCGCCAAAATCCGGCCTCAGGTCAGTGCGTTCTTCCCCTCTCTTCATAAATAAACTGCTGATTTAGCTTTAAATTTCTGGCATGTTCGAAGCATGAAAACTCCATAGGATCTTTTATCTGGATTTATGCATGATTTTGGCACCTCTTTACTGCTTTTGTAGATACGGCCGTCCCGTATGACTTTCGTCCCGAAGAGATAGCTTCCGAGCTTACTAGGGTAGATTTGGAAACCCTAAAATCGGCCCATTTTATAGACCCATCTGTCCATATCCGTTTACCCACACCTGTAGAAAGGATAACTAACACTTCTAGGAATTGGGTCGGGATTTATGAATATCACATAAAATTCGGGCTAAGGTTCCCGGTCCCGGATTTTTTAAACGAGATGTGTGATTATCTATATATCGGGCTGAGTCAATTAGTACCTAATGCCCTTAGGTTTTTGGTAGGGTTCATGTGTGTTTGTTTTGGAGCTGAGATCCGACCCACCGTAGATTTGTTCTTCCAATTTTATACCGTCCGTCAGTATCCATATGGGCAGGGGTAGGTGTCGTTCCAAAAACGTAGAAACGGGCCCATACTTATAACCGACTCTCCCGACACTAACAAACATTGGAGGGCTAGGTATTTTATGGTGAAGGCCGATGAAACAAATCTCCCTTGCTGTTGGTCACAGTTTATTATCCCGGCTGACCAAACCCGAGATAAGTCTGACCCCATAGTGCAGTCGGAATATAAGGTGTTAAAAAAATTTGCCAGCTCGGAAAAATATTCGGCTAAGTGCCCTTCAGAGGGTCTTCTGGTTTGGGCCGGGCTGAGCCAAGCCCCCGGCGTAGAGGAAGAAAGTAAATACCTCTCTAACCTTTTATTTGTCTTCTCGTACTTCCTAGATCGGTGATTCTGATCATTGTATGTTGTTTATTTTCAGGTGGCCTCGGCGGATTTGGCCGGAAGAAGAAGGCCAGTAAGCCAGTGGCAGCTTCAGGGTCTTCGAAGAGACCGGCCGAGATCGACCTAACGGAGGAAGTCGAAGTTACCGATCCTCCCAGCTCGGCACTAGTACCTCGGGCTACAAAGAAGAACAGGCCGACCCCTGCGGAAGTTCAGGCAGCTAAGGCTGCCAAGGCCCCATAATTGCTGACGAGCTCCAACCTGCCGAGCCCAGACGACTTGCTGGGACCCGTGGACCCTTCGTCTCAGGAGAGGCTAATATTGCTGAAAGAGCCAAGGGAGAGACCGGGCTCCCTAGCCCGGCCTATGCATCAGATCCATTTGCCGAAGCCTCAGCCCGAGGACGTTAGGCCCTATGCGGAGTTGGTGTCTGAATCCCGTGACTCCCTTGTGGAGATCGTGGAGATGAGTGGCCAGATGAGGAAAACCCTTGAACAGCTGGTTCAGCAAGAGGCCTTTCTGGCTTCACACATAAAAAGGGTAAGCTTCCAAATTTATAGTTAGTTTATTGAGAATAAATGATTACCTCGTGATGCTTATATAATATCCTAGATTGGTTTTTGCAGGTCGGCGTAAATTTCGCTGCTACGTCCAAGAGGACGATAGCTTTGGACATTCTGGCCCAAAGCTACGAGCATGAGAGATCGAAGAAGCCGACCGAGGTAATCGCCGATCTGGAGATGAAGCTCAGGGTCGAATCCAGCAAAGTAACGCAGCTCGTAGCTACCAACACTGAGCTCCTTAGAGAAAGCCAAGAGCTCTGCACGAAGGCCAGTCAGCTGGAGACGAAGAATCAGGGCTTAGAGGCCAAAGTGGACGCCCTGAAGAAAAAGGAAGCCGTCCTGGAGGAAGAAAAGACCGCCTTGGTGATGGCCGCGGAGGAGGAGAAAAAGAAGGCTGCCGAGCTGCTCAGCCCGGCGGAGGTTGAAGCGGCACGCCAAGCTGCTTTGAAAACCTTTAAGGAGGGCGCTCTGCTGGACCTGATGAACCGGCATTTCTTGGAGCTGATCCAGTGCGGGTATACCTTGTGCTGGGACGAGCTAAAAGGTTCTAGGTCGGTAGAAGACGTTCCTGCGGATTCCATGGCCCAGACTTCTTTGCTTCCAGAGGGACGCGATCCTTTCGATCTGGTAGAGGAGATAAAACAAAAATGTCGAGCCAACGGTGTTCCTATACCGGAGAATGTCGAAGAAGATCCTGAGGCCGACCCCCAGGAGGCAGCAGATGAAGTGACCTCTCAAGCCCCTCCTTCCTGAGATCGGGCTTACCCTTCTTAACAGTGGCCATGACCATGTCGCCGACCTTCCTTCCTCGTCCTTTGTATTTTTTTTCTTGGAGAATTTTTCTGATTCTGGTCCCTTTCGAAAAATTTTTGTAATTTTTTAGATCGGCTTTGTACCCGAGCTCGTTTATTGAATAAAGACTTTCTTTTTCTTCTCTCGTCATCTTAAATTTGATACTTTTCCCGACTTTAATTCTGACTGCTTCATAGATAGTATTTCCTTAAGTGTGCTGCGTTCCAAGCCCGCGGGATCAGCTGTCCTTGCAAATCTTCCAAAACATAACTTCCAGTAGGTCGGGCTTCGATCACCCGGTAAGGCCCTTCCCAATTAGATATTAACTTGCCTTGTTCTTGCGGCTTGCTGATAGCTCGGTTCCGTAAAACTAAATCTCCTGGTACGAAGGCTCGATGTTTGACCCGAGCGTCATAGTGTTGCTGAACTAAATTTTTGTAATTGAGTTGGTGTACATAGGCAGTGTCCCGAGCTTCTTCCGTCAAATCCAAGCTAAACTCCAAGTTTTTCTAATTCTGATCCCTTTCGAAGTGCGTGATTCGGGGGCACCACTTTGTATTTCTGGGGGATAACAGCATTGACCCCAAAGGCTAGCTCGAAAGGGGTCTTCCCGTAGCTGATTTAGGCGTAGTTCGGTGGCACCAAAGTACATGAGGCAGCTGCTCTACCCAATTCTTGCCTTTATCTTCTAATCTGGTTTTCAACCCGTGCAACAAAGTTCGATTCGTGAGTTCCACTTGCCCATTTGGCAGAGGATGAGCTACAGATGCGAAACGTTGGGTGATACTGAGCTTTGAACAAAGAGCTGTGAACTCCTTGGATTCGAACTGGGTCCCATTGTCCGAGATAACCGAGTTTGGCACGCCGAACCGATAGATGACTTGTCTCCAAAGAAATCGAGCTACCGTTCGCTCGGTAATGTTTGTCAATGCCTCGGCTTCCACCCATTTTGTGAAATAGTCTATGGCCACAACAAGATAATGACAAGAACCAATCTTAGGAAATGGCCCCATGAGATCTATTTCCCATTCTGCGAAAGGCCAAGGGGCAATTATCCCCGTAAAGCTGGAGGCCGGCAACCTGTGAATTGTTGCGTTGTGTTGGCAACTGGGACACCGTTGAACATATTCCACTGCTTCCTGGAATAATCGGGGCCAATAAAACCCAGCCCCAATTATTTTCTTGGCCAAATTCCGTGCCCCAATGTGAGACCCGCAGTCTCCTTAATGTACTTCCTTCAGCACGGCTTCTGCTTCTCCTGGACCCAAGCACTTTAGTAAGGGCATCAAGAAACCCTTTTTGTACAGATCTTCACCGATTATTTAATAGTGTTCAGCCTTTCTTCGTATTCGTTGTGCTTCCTTTCGTGAATCTGGTAGAGTGCCATTTTGTAAGTATTGCCATAGGGGAAATCTCCAATCCCGACCTTTACTTATGGACAAGATTGCTGGTTTGGCTATGCTTCTGGTCTGTACTTCTTCTACTAGAACGCTTTTAGTTAGGTGAGAGAAAACCGAGGAAGCCAATTTGGACAAGGCATCTGCATTTGTGTTTCTGCTCCGTGGGACCCGCTCTATAGTCCATTTTGGAAAAATTTTTAGCTGCTGTTGCACTAGTGCCAAGTATTCCTCCATTTGCCGATCCTTAGCCTTATACTCCTCCAAAATTTGTTTAACTACCAGCTGGGAGTCCGAACAAATTTTTAGATTTCCGACCCCGAGTTTCCGAGCTAACTTTAGACCGGCTATCATGGCTTCGTACTCTGCTTCGTTATTTGTGGCCGTAAAGCAAAATCGCAGAGCATAAGTGTGGACTTCTCCAACAGTGCTGGTGAGGATAATCCCCGCACCCGATCCGGACTGGCTGGAGGCGCCATCTACGTAGAGTGTCCACGAGTCATCACCTTTTGCCACAGTTAAAAGAAGATCGGTTTCCTGTGTCGGGTCAAGCACACTTCCTTGGTTGTCTGGTACTCCCTCAGCTATGAAATCTGCTAATACTTGCCCTTTAACTGCGGTGCGAGGGGCAAAGGTGATGTCATACTCCCCCAATTCAATGGCCCATTTTGTGAGACAACCAGAAACTCCTGCCTTTTGTAGGACGGCTTTGAGAGGTGCGTCGGTATAGACGGTGACTCCGTGTGAGTTGAAATAAGGCCGAAGACGCCGTGTGGAGTGAACTAGGGCCAAGACTAGCTTTTCCAGCTTAGAATAATTTTTCTCTGCCGCCTGCAAAACTTTGCTAACAAAATAGATGGGTCTTTGGACCCGGTTATCTTCTCGAAGCAGAACCGAGCTAATTACAGATTCAGTGGTAGCTATATACATATACAATTGTTCTCCAGGAATAGGCATGGTTAAAGATGGCAAAGAAGCTAAATACGTTTTTAGTTGTTCAAAAGCAGTTTGGCATTCCAAAGTCCACACAAATTTATCTGTTTTCTTTAAAATGCTAAAAAATGGTAAGGCTCGCTCTGCCGACCGAGCTAAAAACCGATTCAAGGCTGCTAGTCTACCCGTTAATTGTTGTACTTCACGTATTGATCTAGGTGGATGCATTTGTAGGACAGGATCTACTTTTTTTGGATTAACCGAGATACCCCCCTCAGAAACCATGTATCCTAAGAACTTTCCTGAGGTAGCCCCAAAGACACATTTTTTTGGATTTAGCCTTAATTGATATTGGACAAGAGTCTCTAATGTTTCACGCAAATCAGATAGATAGGCAGATTCATCATTACTTTTAATAAGCAAATCATCAATATATGCTTCCATGTTCCGACCTAACTGTTTTTTAAAAATTTTATTTATCAAACGCTGAAAAGTAGCTCCGGCATTCTTCAAACCGAAAGGCATAGTAATAAAGCAATAAGTACCTTTATCCGTGATGAAAGACGTTTTTTCCTCGTCTTCCTTGGCCATGAAGATCTGGTGATAGCCCTTGTACGCGTCTAAGAAGTTAAGGAAGCGGAATCCAGCTATGGCGTCGACCAAGACGTCGATCAAAGGTAGGGGGAACCAGTCTTTGGGGCAGGCTTTGTTTAGGTCGGTAAAATCTATGTACATACGCCACGAACCATCGGGCTTGGGAACCAACACAGGGTTAGCTAGCCATTCAGGATAATCTACTTCTCGGATGATACGTACCTCCAACAGGGCGTTGACTTCGACTTCCACGTATTTGCTGCGTTCTCCCCCGAGGTTACGCTTTCGTTGACGAATCGGCCTATGATTAGCATCAATGGATAGCCTGTGTTCAATGATATTTCGAGAAATGCCAGGCATGTCTTCCGGCCCCCAAGCAAAGACTTCCGCAAACTCACGCAAAAGGTTAAGTAAATCATGTTGCAACTGAGGAGATAAATCAGCCCCGATCTTAATTACCTTGTTTGGATCGGCCGCCAGGGAGATGACTTTTACCTCGGCCCCTGCACTACAAGAAAACTGACCTATTGCGACATATTACATGCGGCATTACATGTAGGTGTCGGGAATATACAACACTTACGCATTTGTGTCTTATATTTGTGACATCTTTGCGTCATTTAGTTATTGCATCGCAATTTTGTGACATAGATTCGACATCCTTTTTTTTGTCTCAAAATTGTGACAATTTATTTGCTACACTTGAATTAAATGTCGCAGTTAGACAACACAATTATAATTGTGCCGCAAAATCGTGGCTTAATTGCGTCATATTATTAGCATGTCACAAATTAGCGGCATAATTTGAGTCATTTTAATTATTGCATCACACTTTTGTGACATAGATTCGACATCCTTTTTTTTGTCTCAAAATTGTGACAATTTATTTGCTACACTTGAATTAAATGTCGCAGTTAGACAACACAATTATAATTGTGCCGCAAAATCGTGGCTTAATTGCGTCATATTATTAGCATGTCACAAATTAGCGGCATAATTTGAGTCATTTTAATTATTGCATCACACTTTTGTACATAGATTCAACACTTATTTGTTTGTCTCAAAATTGTGACAATTTGCTTATGCGACATTACATTAAGATTATCATGAAAAGATTATTCATGATAGAGCCCCTATTAGGACATTATGAATTACATATATGTATTAAAAGGTAAATATGGATTTCCTTACA
Organism: Leptodermis oblonga; assembly: GCA_016801395.1. Classification (NCBI taxonomy): domain Eukaryota; kingdom Viridiplantae; phylum Streptophyta; class Magnoliopsida; order Gentianales; family Rubiaceae; genus Leptodermis; species Leptodermis oblonga. The sequence goes on from CM028755.1 coordinate 29,010,813, forward strand.
TTTTTTTTAAGGTATTAAAAGGTAAATGCCTTAATAGGGGCTCTATTATGACATTATGAATTACATATATGTATTACTACACTATCACTTAAAGATATTAGGACACAATTAAACAAATGCCTTGAAATCCACTTTTTTACGACATTATTAAGAAAAAGCCTTTAAATCTCTATTCTATTACTACCTTTCTAACCAAGCTATTGTGACATTAGCAAACAAGTACATATTATGACATTAGAAACGCTTACCGAGTATTATAACCCTATTATCACAATATAAAAATGTCTCAATATCAACAAGTTTGAGGACTCCCAACGGCGTACAATGACTCACGTGACCCGAACTCCCACCGGCTGACTCACGCCTGTTCTGCTAACAATTTTTTTCGTCTTTTTTTTTTTTTTCTTCTTCTGTAAATTCATCCATAAACTTGTGTGTCCGTGGCCACTACAACAAAAAATAGATTTTAAGACATTGACAAATGTATTATTATCATACCTTTTGAGGCATTTAATTTATCCCCACATTAACTTTAAGTGTGGCCTAAAATCGTGTCCTAATAGAGTATGTAAGTTATCGAGGCACTTTAAAATGTCTAAATAAGTTCCCAAACTATTACGAATAATTGATAATGAGGCTTTATTAAATGTCAGGAAAGGTTTGTTGAGACATAATAAAATGTATTCATAAATAACTTGGTAAGACATTTTTAATTGTTTATAAGGCATAATGAAATGTATAGATAAATAATTTTTTAAGACATTTTTAATTGATAGAATAAATCACATATTATGACATTTATAAATGTCATTTTATATTAATTGCTGACATTTTATATTGTATTAATATGTAGAATTTAATTATTTTATTATATTAATAAAATGACCTTTTATGACACTTTTAGATGTCATATTATAATAATTTCTGACATTTTATAATGCTGAAACAAAAATAATATAATACGCTTTTTTTATTTAGTGTTTTTATGAATCAGAATTTCATTATTTAAAAAAAGGGCACATTTTGGGCAATTTCTTGTGCATTCAATTGCTGTACAATATTATAAAAAATCAATCAATTTATACATATATCTAGTGAAAAAATAAAAAGAACAACTAATACAGATATCTAGTGAAAACACAAAAAGTATTTACTATTACTTCAAGTACTAAGAAGTTGTAGTAGTCATCATTACAATGATTAGAAATAAGTAAACAATGTGGTACCAACACTAACCAACTAGTAAAGGGGAAAAAAAATAAAAAAACTAAAATCAAGTTATGCAAATCAACAATTTAATTTGTTAACTAATAGTACAAAATATTCAAAACAGAATAAAACCTAAACAATATAAGAAAGTTAGTTACAAATCAAAGATTGCCCGAAGTGAATGTATTTGAATTTATAAAAAATGCCTTTACATCTTCAAAGCAATCGTTGAACACTTCAATACAACTCACAAGGTGTCACCTGAATGTAAAAAATTAAATGTAAGAAACTGATATTGAAAAGTTAGCCTTAGCAAATAAATAAATATCTATTATATTACATACAAAAATACATGGCCGAGCAACCATTTCATCTAGAGCCCCTTCAAGTGTTTGACAATAATCATGAGGCCAATTGCTCTTTAGATTGAAGGACTATTTTTTACGTACTTTCACTAGTTCTCTCCCAAAACTTCTCTCCCAACTACTTTATTAATTGTATTTTGTGGTTGAAAGTTCTTATCCACTTGAGTTCTGCTTGACATATCTACAAAATCATAACCCATATTGAAAAATTAATTAAATTAATACGAATGCGATAAAATATGATGGACATGGAAATTACATCCCAAGTGGAGCTTTGAATATGACAGTAAAGTGGAGAAAGATGATAGTGATGCTACAGAGTAATCTCATGATGGGAGGAAGATCAATTGGTATTGATATATTGTATATAGGGATTGGAGACTTGATGTTTATCATATGTCATATGAGGAACTGCTGGAACTTGGTGACAGAATTGGGTATGTGAGTATTGGTTTGAGGGAAATGAGATCAGTGTGTGTGGAAAGCCAAGATCTCTGTTGCTGATGATCTGAGAAGAATGCATACAGATTTGGAAAGAAAGTGCAGCATTATCAGGAGGAATATGAAGGTGATGATGAGATGGGAAAACTGAATTGTGGACATTTCTTCCACCTTGAATGCATAAAGCAGTGGCTTGAGCAGAAAAATGCCTGCCCTATGTGTAAAACTGAAGTGGTGACAAAATAGGTACAAATGTAGAAGGAGTTCAGATTGGTACAACCCTTGCATTTCTGGTGTAGAGTTTTCTTGATCATGTCCAAAACAAAGATTATTTTTGGAGATTGTATTCCCAGTGTCTACAACAACATATATATCTTCAGAGACTCAGAAGGAATATGATGATGAGCCTTTCTTTTATTCATTGTGTCAGTGTTTACTATTAATCAATACTCGTCCACAACCCGGAGCCGCTTTTGTACTTTTACTATACTATTGGACAAGAAAACTAGTTTTATCTGTATCAAATTGGCCCGCAACTACAATCAGATCCAAACACTCAAAATTCGGAGCAATTTTGCCCAGTTTGATCTATTTTAACATGTTAGTGTGAACAACCACCTACAACTTCCTCCATACAAATGCTAAAATGGAAACTAAGGTAGATTTGGTAATGGAATTCGCAAGAATTTAACTGATTAGAATGGAATGAAATGAATTCAATACCTTGGACAAGCTGACCATTTAATGGGTTTTTGGCCATATTTCCTCCAGGACTTGGAATCAGGGGGTGGGTACACCTCTCCTTTACTTCTTGATCCATCCCCTTTTTCAATTGACACGGTTACCACCTTCTTTAGGGCACCTCTGCTACAATCCCCCAACCAGAAACAGCAAAAGATATCAACTTTCAAGTTTCAGAAGTTCCTGATCAATCCCTCCAACCTTCCAAGGAAAAACCCAGAAATTATAAAACTGGAAAAAGTGTTAAAGACTGAACCTTTTTTTGGGTGATGGGGCTTCATCAGCAGAATAGGCAGAGTCGTCTACACCATTTTCCCAGGTGCTGGTGGAATCCTCTTGTTGATCATGAACAAATGGATTCTGGTGAAGAACCATAGCTTAGTATTATTAACAACAACCAAAAAAATCAGAGCCACAGCTTACAGAATTGTTGGATAATTTGCAACAAATATGGCCTGCTTATCTCAAACTAAAACTCGGCAAAACTTTACAATACTGATCTTGATGGAAGATTCTGATTAATGATTACTGTTTCAGCAGTTTATATCAGTGTTTGCAAAGCTCTCCTTTACTTCCTACAGTATAGTGGATCTTTTAGATGAATGCTTTGTTGATGCACTGATACTATTTCTCACATTATTGAAAACATACCCTTGTTCTCTCCACATGCATAAAAGTTACTGAATTGAATGAGACTGGTTGTTTTCCTATTCTAAAAAACAGAAAAAAAGGAAAGAAAAAACATATGTCATAAAATAGAAAATGTATTGTCTTAATGTATAATCTTACTTAGAAGTTGTGAGATTGACTCATGTGAAAGACAAACTATTTTGAGTATTGTTTTGATTTATGTCCGCTATACGTACAAAATAGAGTTCCATCAGCTCAAACAACCAGATTCTTTGCTGGGAAAGGTTTTGAAAGCAAATTACTTTCCAAATGTAGGCTTCTTAGAGGCGAAAAACTAAGGAGCTGCGTCATGGGGTGGAAAAGTATCCTCCATGGAAGAGAGTTAATATAGTAGGGGCTAAATTGGTTTGAATCAGACCCGGATGATGAAGTTATTGTGTTATCATGCTATTTTATTTGGAAACTTTGGAATGCGAGAAATTTTAAATTTTGGGAAGGCAAAGATGGACAACTAATAGCTTCAGTTCAGGCAACGAGAAAATTAACATAAACATGAGAGGTGTAAACTGAAGGCCCATATAGATGATTACGAGAAAAAATTGTATTATGCAAAGTGGGAGACCAATTAAAAGCTCAAAACTGATGCAAGAGGAGGTTTTGGAAATTGAGATCGGGATGGATGAGGCATTTCGGATTAATGAGTACAAAGTAGCAATTGGATGGAATACAACAGATGCAGCTGAACTTTGTTTAAAGAAGAAAGCAGACAGATATAACTCAGTTCGAGTCACCACAGATAGCCAGGAAGCTGCATATTGCAGGGAAGACAGCAGTACCATACATTGCAAACAAACTTGAAAGCAACCAAATGAGCATAGACAAGCCAAAAAATATCACAAAATTTTCACCACTCCAGTAGCTAAATAGCAGTGAAAAGCAAAAAAATTAAACTTTCACCACTCCAGTAGCTAAATAGCAGTGAAAAGCAGAAAAATTAAACTTTCGCCCAACTCTTAAGCAGTATAAAACGAATTTGATCTAAGTATCTCTGAATCTAATATTATGAATCACCATATACAAATCAACTACCCAGACTTAAATGAAACCAATACGGAACAAAACATGAATCCACTATATATGAAACATAGACACAGATTTTGAGATATATCAATCAAAAGGGACCGAAATTGATCTGAAATATGAATTCAACATCAAAGGAGCAAAAAATAAACCATGTGTTTCACCCATATTCATAATTCACCTTTTAAGTTCATTCCGTAAGCAGAGAACTCGTAAATCTTGTTCAGAGGCACCGAAATCCTTTCCTTTTTTCTGGATTTTACTAGAAAATTTCAACTTTACTGTTCCCACAGCACATATTGGAAGTTTTCGTATTCTATAATCCATAATCTTACCCAGTGGTTGCTAAATTGGCTAATTACGAAGGCTGCAATTGCGTTTCTTACGTTTTCGATCATACCTGCACAATTGAGTGAGTAAATATACGAAAATTTAAAAGGGGGGCAAACTGCGAAATTTCTGATCAAAGAAGAAAACAAATATGTGACCTCTGTTTAGCATCTATACTGTGTGATGAAGATGAAGAATTTTGATATTGTTTGGCCTACCGTGTCGTGTGATGAACTTTGGAGAAAACAAATATGTGACCTCTGTTTAGCAAAAGGGCTTATTTGGGGACAATCTTAAGCGAAATTGTCTTACGGTCCATCACGATATCTCCAATCTGACGGTAATCCTTGAGATCATGAAACCAGGACGTTTTAAGGCAATAATTTCCCCGTTCACCTTCTCTCTTGCTCTGAAAACTCTCATAAGTCCCTTCTCCATCTTTCTCAGAACTAGGACATCGGTTGTCTTCTATTGAGAGGCCTGCATCTGGAGCTACAGAACATGATGGCTTCTCGATCCCCAAAGCAGGGGCTTTGGAGGAAGTAGAAACTTTTCGAGGATATAGATGTAATGGTTTCCTCTTCGGGCGAGGTAGAAGAATTTCAATTGGTTTGACCGTGGCGGCATCTCCATTGCCAGACTCACGCACCACCTAAATCATTAAAACCAATCATAAATCAGAATAACAACACTCATAAAACAAGAAGTTAGTAGGTTGCACGCCTTAAGTCATAAAATTGTATGACTTACATCTACAGGCAGCACACAGATACAATATGAGATAATGGATATTGGTATAAATTAGTAAACCTTAGTAAAAAAAACTTCCGAGCAAGACTTCAAATTTGCACTGCAGTTTTCGTTCCCACATGCTCTGCAAATCGATAAAATCAGTAAACCTTAGTAAAAAACCTTTAAGCATGACTTCTAATTTGTACATGCAGTTTTTTTACCCAAATATACTCGGCAGATCGTTAACATCATATTTGTTATACAGCCCAGAAAGCCAAAGAACTACAATATGAATAATATCACACCTTCTATACGCCTCCAGGCTCGGCCATACGACTTCAAAGCTACAAGAAACTTGTTATGTTCCTTTTCTGTCCACCTTTCTCTTTGTTTGGTGATTGTGTATAGCTTCCTGACCTACTTGTCAAGAATTGGAACAATGAGAAACATCATAAACTATAGCGTGCGTGAAATGATTACCTGCAAAAATAACTCACTGTCTTTGTGGTAGGAGAAAAGTGTGTCCCGATTAACATAGTAGAGATCACACTCATTTGGAGAGGGCAACCTGTTTATTGAAATAAATAAAAAAGAACAACAAGTGGATTAAGTACTAAACAGTACCAATTGCCACAAATCTAACCACCAACTTCCAACCTATTGATATTTGGGACAGAGTTTGTTGCATCCAGACAAAGTAAGCCATGATTCGATTGGATCACCAGACGAATATCTGATTGATTCACTTAATTCTATCTTTTTGAAAAGCCTACCTACAATTGAGTGTCATCCACGAATGAGAGAATATACAACCAACAAACAACAAAAAAAAGATGTTCATTGACTCAATCTCAAATTCACATGAAGTTATTTTCAAAAGAAAATTCACATGAAGATACAAAAAAGAGCCACAAAAAGGAACATTTACAGTAGCAGGACAAAGTAACCAACAATAGTTAATCTGATGCAGAAATATATTGGATCGGGAAATAAGCTTATTAGTCAGAACCCATTTATGATTTGGATTAGTATCTGATTTGGATTTTTAGTTTCCTTCAATGTTCACCATGGCATGCACATTCGTATAATGGTGCAGGAGACAAAGAAACTTCACTCTTACTGATTCTTTCATCCAAAAAGACATATCTAGGAGTTAGGGTATTGCAATGGGAAAAATATGCTACCATCTTTTCTTAGTGATCAGTGAATAGATGCTTTAATACTTGGTTGCTTGTTGTAACTGAACAAATCTACTGAGATACCATACATCTGTGGGAGATTACTACATTATAACAATTGCACATAATCCCAAACCTCTTCTTTAGCTGTGTCACAATG